>CM037880.1:204255989-205504138 GCA_021292165.1 Shinisaurus crocodilurus | reverse complement strand
ACTGGGAGAGGGCTTGGCCACAGAGGGCATCTCAAGGTTTCTACCTTCTTAAGACCTAGTTCTCCAGGAAAGCCCCAGGGACCAGCTCCCCAGTCTCCGGAAGAGGTCACATTACCTTCCTCATATTCTGAGGACTCCAGCCATGAAGATACTGCCACGCCGCCACCACTTCTACGTCAGTGCAGCTGGAGGCTGCTGAAACAGACCAGTGCCTTTTAACAGAGAAGGCCTCTGTCAGTGTGGAGGTGGGGCTAAACAGCCTAAAATAAGCCAAAACCATACTTAAGCTTCATTCACGATCTGTTGCTTGTTGGAGCAGCATACAGGCAAGCTTGTCTGGCACGCCCCAGGATTTCTTGACGCTCTCCATGGTGCTGCTGTATTTCCAGACTCCTGCTTGAGCTGAAGAGAACATGGCTCCTCCAAGTTGGGTTTCTCAGCGTCAGCAACTTGGCCAATGGTGTAACAGTAGAGATTGCCCTCTCTGTGTTTTTGACTATGTTCTTGTCTCTGCTCCTTGGACCTTGTTTGCCTGATCTGGTGCTTGCATTCCATTCTGCCCATGCGGTTCATGAGGGAGGCCTTTCAATGGGGCTGGTGGAATGGCCCCACTTCCCCTCTCATCTCCCTCCTTTGAGTTCCCTTTCCATCCCCTCCCCTCCTGAGTCTCAGTGGTATATATAAATATTAAGTATTAAAGGAGCGATCTATGGTGCTGAACCTATTTAGGATTAGAGTTCAGCACCACGGACAGTTCCTTAAAAGCTCCGGCTGAAAAAAGTACACCACCCCACTGACATCAGAACCACAGCCTTCACTGGCAAGAAGTGGCCGCATTTATCTCGATGTTGCAGTAAACTTCACCTGCTGATTCTGAACGTTTAAGCTTCCCTTAAAGCAGGAGTATTGAAACTCAGGCCCGTGGGTCAAATCCGGACCACCTAGGCAGTGGAGACTGGTGACTCCTGTGTCAGTGGGGCCCCTTATCCATGCATCCTTTCACTTGAGCTTTATAGGAGCTATCCATGGTGCTGAACCTATTTGGGTGTGTGTTGAGTTCAACACCATGGATAGCTCCTATGAAGCTCAAACAGAAAGATGCAATGGATAAGGAGCCCCACTGGCACAGGAGTCACCAGCCTCCCCTGCACCTAGGGTCCCAATTGGGCCCTACCTGGAGTTCCTCAAATGGCCATGCCCCATGCCCCTGGCCTCACCACCTTTCTCATCATGACCTTCGATCATTTGCGGTTTCCTGGCTTTTGCATTTGTTTCTCCCCCTCACACTAAAAGGTTGAAATACTTCTCCTTAGGCTTTGTTACCGGCAGTAAAAGTTTCTAAGCTAATATATTAGCCATTTTTTCTCCATTTAGAGCCAGTGTGGCCTAGTGGCGAGAGTGTTGGACTGGGACTCGGGAGATCTGGGTTCTATTCCCTGCTCGGCCATGAAACTCACTGGGTGACTTTGGGCCAGTCACTGACTCTCAGCCTAACCTACCTCACAGGGTTGTTGTGAGGATAAAATGGAGAGGAGGAGGAAGATTATGTAAGCCACCTTGGGTTCCTTGCAGGAAAAAAGGTGGGGTAGAAATATAATGAATGAATGAATGAATGAATGAATAAATAAATAAATAAATAAATAAATACATACATATATATGCCGGTATTTTGGCTTAGCCCCTTTTGCCTTTGGCTCCACCCACCACTGAAATTTGGCCCCCCGAGGGCTTCTTCAAAATTGAATGCAGCCCTCGAGCTGAAAGAGGGCACAGAGCTTGCAGAGCTTCATGAAGATGAGTAGGGCTTCCACAGGCAAACTGGTATTGACACACATCTTGAGCAGAACTCATTGGGATAAATAAATGCAGTGTTGGCTTTATTGTTCCACCAGAATTTAGAAAACAACACACACACACTTTGGCACTTCTAAATGGAGAGAAATGGCTATAAAATTCAGATACCACTATTCATATGAAACTCCACTAGATTATAGCTGCTATTCAGGGATGAACTTCACTTTAAAGTACTCAGCCCCCTGCTTCCGCCCTCTATCTTTTTAAAAACACCCGAGATACAAAAATGTTTTATGCTTCATCGCTGCAACCATTTCCTCCTTGTGCTTTCCTTCGGGGATCAATTATAAAACACATAATATTTTCTCCCTTTCCATTCTCGTAGGTCTTTCCCCGCTTGCTTTGGGGATCTTGGGAGCCTTGTTTGGCATACGGGTAAAGTAGATTATGAAGCAACGATACAAAGGGCAATTGGGAAAGGAATAAAAATGCTCAGTTGCAAGTTGTTTGTACAATAAGATCATTTTGCCTTTATGTTTTGATTCAGCTGAACAGAACATTTAATAACGCAGCCCATGGTGCAGCAGGGAAGCTGACAAACAAAAGAAAAGGGCTAGAAAATGAAGCATGTGTTCTGGGAACAAAGCATTTTGATACCCTCCCAGAGTTCCAATCCAGCACTCCATACCAGGTTGAATATACCCCCTTCCCTTACTCCCAAACACCAATCATTTAGTAGTTTCCCAGCTTTGGGTCAGTTTCTTCCCCATTCTAAAAGGTCGAGTGCCTCTCCTAAGGCTCGGTTACTTTGCAATAAGAGCTTTAAGCTAAATATGCAGAGAGTTGGGGTTTGTTTGTTTGTTTGTTGTATTTTTGGCCCCACCCCCTTGGCCTATGGCCGTCGCCCACCATTGGAATGCAGCACCCCTTCCCCCACCCCGAGCTTCTCTGAAATTGGATTCGGCCCTCGGAGCTGAAAGAGGTTGCCCAGCCCTGCCCCCTAGTGGTATTCTGGTTGTGCCTGCACTCTGTGGCCCGTGCCCGTATATCAAGCTCTTGTGTGCGGGTGCAAAGCACTGCAGTATATGGGCCATCCCTATCAGCACTCCCCTTGTCAACATAATGATGGGCATTTCTCTGGTCGTTAAGAGGTATGGTTCAACGAATGGAGTTTCAAGAAGGGAGGTTTAACATAGAACATAAGAAGAGTAATGCTGGTTCACACCCAAAGGTCCATGTAACCCAAAGGCCTGTTTCCCACACAATCTTTATTCATGAAAAGCATTTTTACTCCAAAAGGCTCCCTGAGCAGTTCACAAATAACAGTAGCAGGTCAGTCCCTGCCCTCAGGTTTACAGTCTAAAGGACATGACACAAAAGGAAAAGGGGTGGTGAGGGAGGAGGGGGGGGAAGCAAACAAGCACCAGTTATTAAAGTTACAGTTCTTATCATGACCAGGCTGGGATGGAAATAGTTCAGGTAGCCTGATGGAATAGCTGCCACTGGGTGACAGCTGGGGAGAGCCAAAGGCAGCTGGTCTCTCTGCGGAGACAATTTATTTAATTTATTTTATTTATTATATTTATACCCCGCCTTTTTTCCTGCAAGGAACCCAAGGCGGCTTACATAATCCTCCTCCTTCTCCTCTCCATTTTATCCTCACAACAACCCTGTGAGGTAGGTTAGGCTGAGAGGCAGTGACTGGCCCAAAGTCACCCAGTGAGTTTCATGGCCGAGCGGGGACTAGAACCTGGATCTCCCAAGTCCCACTCCAACATTCTCACCACTACGCCACACTGGCTCAATAGATTCATAGATCATAGAGTTGGAAGGGGCCTTCAAGGCCATCGAGTCCAACCCCCTGCTCAATGCAGGAACGGCCCGGCTTCTTTCCTCTCCAGGGAGATGTCTCCAGGAAGTCGACAAGCATAAAGGCAATAGCCCTTCCCGCCCTGTTACCCCTGAGCTGTTGGTATACCGCCTCCAAACCTGTAGGCTAGACTCCATTTATCTGTTATGGTCAATTCAGGCTGATAGACTTACCAGCCATATTTTGTCTAAGCCCCATTTAAAACCACTGAGGCAATGTCTGTTCCTGCATCTTGAGGCAGAGAATTCCTTAAATGATGCACTGTGAAAAGAAGTATTTCCTTTTTTCTGCCCTGAATCTATTGCCAATCCTTTTCTTTTGGTGACTGTAAGTTTTTATTATTATGACAGTGGGAGGGGGGGAATCTTATCTCTCTAGCCTGCTTTCCCCCAAAAAAGAGGACAAAAGAGGACACCAATTTGCATAAAATGTGCACTGCTAACGTATATTTAAAGATGAAAATTTAGAAATAATTATTATAATTTTTAAACAGAAATATGGTACATCTCATCCTAGTGCGGAAGACTGTGTGACCAGGTGACCTATGTGCCTTGTTCATTCTGCTGTCCAGTTGCTGTTGATGGGTAACTTCAAGGTCCAGCTCTTCCTTCTGATGGCTCTTTGACTTTAAAGCAGACCAGGACTGGACAGCTCTTTAGACAGAGGACGTCTTCAAGACTGAAGACAGTCCCCTGGCAGCCCTTCAAATAGAGGACTGTCCTCTGTCAAAGAGGGCACATGGTCACCCTACGTTGACCCCGTTGGACTATCTGCCCATCTAGTCCTGTGTTGTTTACTCTGGCTGGCAACAGCTCCTCAAGGTCCCAGGCGGAGAGTTTTCCCTTCATGTGCTACTAGATCAGTGTTCTCCAACCTTGGGTCCCCAGATGTTTTTGGCCTACAACTCCCAGCATGCCCCAGCCAGCATAGCTGGCTGGGGCATGCTGGGAGTTGTAGGCCAAAAACATCTGGGGACTCAAGGTTGGAGAACACTGTACTAGATCCTTCTAAGAACACAAGAAGAGCCCTGCTGAATCAGACCAAAGGCCTATCTAGTCCAGCATTCTGTTCACACAGTGGCCAACCCAATGCCTATGGGAAGCTCACAAGCAGCGCAAGTATGGTTCAGAGAAGGGAGGAACTTTACTAGAGCTACAGGTGGAACTTGGCATCTCCCAAGTTCAAGTCTGATTTGCCTGTCTTATGGGCTGAGGAGGGTTCACTGGTTGGAAGATGCATTTGGGTTGTGATATTTATGGGGCTGCTCAGTCTGCTCTCATCTTCTCGCCTCTGACTTTCTTCTTCAAGGTTGCTGTAAGACAAGAAAAAGTGATTGCAAGGCATGAACTGCAATCATCTATGTTCATAGGAATGTATTTTTCTCCCTTCTCTTGCAGGATGAATAATGTTTCATGACATCAGGGCGTTTTTCTTCTGTCAAACATTTCATAACTCAGATTCCACATTACTATTTCAGAGTCAGCCTTTTCCTCTGACAACATTTTCTCTTATCTGATCCATGGAACAAAGCTACTTTGACATATGGTGGAATCTATCCTGTAATTCCAGGGTCTCTCTGTGTGTATATGAGAGAGATCAGTATCTACCACATCGTTTATTTTTGCAGAGTGTTCTTCATACTGGAGTAATATCTCCAGCCTTCTTCCTTTTATGACATTTAGATCCCTCAAGAAAACTTTTGTGTTCTCAGGAAGATATGAACTGTTCTGGTTTGAGGAAGAAAGGGCTACCGTGGTCCATCCTCTAGAGCAGGGCTCTCCAACCTTGGGTCCCCAGATGTTGCTGGACTACAGCTCCCAGCATACCCAGCCAGCATGGCTAATGGCAAAGGGTTCTGGGAGCTGTAGTCCAGCAACATCTGGGGACCCAAGATTGGAGAGCCCTGCTCTAGAGTATAATCCACAAGGACATTATCCTAGGGCTGTACCAAATATTTTCCTCTTTCAGTTCCAGACAAAAAAATTGGGAGCAACAACAAAAGAGAATGATTGCTTTCATGTCCTGCTTGTGGGCTTCCCAGAGGCAGGTGGTTACCCAATGTGAGAAACAGGATGCTGGACTACTAGATGGATGTTTGACCTGATGCAGAAGGGGTCTGCTTATATTTTATGCTGTTTCAGTGCCATTGCCCTGCCCCCAAACTGGGGTCATCTACTTCCTGGAATAGTGATCCAAGACAAATTGGGGATCATCATGTGGTGAATGTGACAACATGACAACTTTCGATAGTGAATCTGATTTGGCTATGTGATGATGCCTTGAACCCAATTCAGAGCGAGGGCAATGTTTCCTGGATCAGCATTGCCATCACTCTGAAAGGGTTAATACTTTTGCTGCTGATAAATGCTTTGGGGTCAACTCTAACTATGACTCAATCAGGATCCAACCCCTTGTGTTCTTCTCTGACTTGGATCGAGGGATGACGTTTTGAGGTTCATGGGGGGGGGGAAGCAACTTGACCCCATCATCCTGCTGATGATTGTAATCAGGATCAGAAGGGGGTCCAATTTGCCTCTGGGTTGGACTCAAAATAAACTGAGTTATTTCCCGATTGTTGGGGGAGATAGTTTGTTTTGCAAAAGCCTGGCCATTCAAAATTGCCCTTGAACCTGTTGGCTTTTACCATATTCATTTTCATCAAAATCAGGGTGACCAGTTAGCCCTTCAATGACCCACAAAAAGTTAACAGTATCCAATAAGGAAGTACATGGAATTGTAATCAGAAATGCATAACAGCAACATATCACTTTATCTATACTGTGAACTTTTTCAAAATCTTTTTTTTAAAAAAAAAATCTGGAAAACAAATGTGCTTTTTCAACTTTTCAGTATCGCATCATATAATCACATTCAAAATGCCCATCTCTTATTTCAGCCTTAGCCATTTTGTTAATGCCCCCCTCTTCTACCCGAGGCACTGCTGATACGGATGCCACGATCTCGATCTCCCTTGCTCCTATTACCTTCCTGCCCGTATAGTATATGCTGTTTCTTATCGCTTCTCTCACCCTTTGCCCGGTAATTTGATTCCACCCTCCAGCCTTTCCTTCTTTAGCCTGTTGCTTTTGTTCAGTTCCAACTTAGAACTATAAAATAAAAATATATCCTAGAATTCATTACTTGGGATTGCCTGCAGGGCAAACATGCCCAGTGAGAACATAAGAATCAACCACCAAGGAACAACGATAAGACAAGGGAAGCATTGGGTTTAATTTGCGTCCTCCATGCTTCTCAGGGCAAGAATTGTGCTGTACTTTCTATAATCATTTACACAATAGCAATCCCCATGCAAGCGGGCAGAAAATCGGGATCTGGAGGGATTCAAATCGGACACCTCCCAAGCTGAGTCCTTTGGGTGGCATCCTCTTTCACAGAGGGCAGTCCTCTATTTTGAAGGTGTCCTCTGGTCCAAGTATAAGACAGAAACAATTAGACCTGTAAAATACAACGTCTTAAGGGCTGAAGATGATAATAATGTCCTTTCAGACTTGAGGACCTCTCTCTCTAGATGAAGTATTATTAGTGCCAAAGTTTTTTTTGTTTGGTGCTTCCAGAGAAATGTCCTCACAGCATGTAAGCTTCCTTTACTCGTGTGTGGAAGCCAAACGCGTTTCGGCCCAAAGGCCTTCTTCAGTGGCTTAGGAAAAATACAAAACTTACAATGAATCAAACTACAGTCTGCTAGTTTTTCATAAGAAATTAGTAGTAATATAGAACATAATTAAATGATATCATGCTCACCCCTGTAGTTTTCACTTAAGTCCAGGGCTTTTTTTCTGGTGGAACTCACCGGAACTGAGTTCCAGCACCTTTTCTTCTACTAATTGCATAACAATTTAATCGCCATCTACTCCTGAGGAAATGTAATCCAAGAGTTCCGGTACCCTTTTCTCCAGAAAAAAAGCACTGCTTAAGTCAATATACAAGCTAATGCTCTGTATCTCTCCAATTCTATATAAAATATACATTTGTTTTATTAGTACATACATTGATAAGAAATTTTTTTATAAATTTAAAAAGATAGAAAAAATAAAAATATAAGAGAACCCTTTCAGAAGGAGTATATTGACTTACCAAGGTTGGTTTCATCTACCAAGCTCCTGAGGCAATGCTCCAGAGTTTGGCAGATGGAGTAATTTATCTGGTGTGATACTCTTACACACACCTGGTAGTCATCTTCATTTAGAGGTTGCCTGATAGTGTGGCTATACATCTAGTATTCTGAACGAACTTACACTAAAGTTAGTCTTTATACATAATTTATTTCAACAAAACCATGGCAAAAATAGTATACTACAACCAGTTGATAACCAATCTATGTTCTCATTTAATCCAAATGGAGCCACTGTATTTAGATTAAATATCCATCTGGACTCTTGGTTTTTAAGTTTTGCTATTAGTTGTTTTCCTGTACCTCGCACTCTTTCTAAGCACCAAAACCTGACAGAGTTTTCATCATGCTCCTGGTACAGGAAAACAACTAATAGCAAAACTTAAAAACCAAGAGTCCAGATGGATATTTAATCTAAATACAGTGGCTCCATTTGGATTAAATGAGAACATAGATTGGTTATCAACTGGTTTGTAGTATACTATTTTTGCCATGGTTTTGTTGAAATAAATTATGTATAAAGACTAACTTTAGTGTAAGTTCGTTCAGAATACTAGATGTATAGCCACACTATCAGGCAACCTCTAAATGAAGATGACTACCAGGTGTGTGTAAGAGTATCACACCAGATAAATTACTCCATCTGCCAAACTCTGGAGCATTGCCTCAGGAGCTTGGTAGATGAAACCAACCTTGGTAAGTCAATATACTCCTTCTGAAAGGGTTCTCTTATATTTTTATTTTTTCTATCTTTTTAAATTTATAAAAAAATTTCTTATCAATGTATGTACTAATAAAACAAATGTATATTTTATATAGAATTGGAGAGATACAGAGCATTAGCTTGTATATTGACTTAAGTGAAAACTACAGGGGTGAGCATGATATCATTTAATTATGTTCTATATTACTACTAATTTCTTATGAAAAACTAGCAGACTGTAGTTTGATTCATTGTAAGTTTTGTATTTTTCCTAAGCCACTGAAGAAGGCCTTTGGGCCGAAACGCGTTTGGCTTCCACACACGAGTAAAGGAAGCTTACATGCTGTGAGGACATTTCTCTGGAAGCACCAAACAAAAAAAACTTTGGCACTAATAATACTTCATCTAGAGAGAGAGGTCCTCAAGTCTGAAAGGACATTATTATCATCTTCAGCCCTTAAGATGTTGTATTTTACAGGTCTAATTGTTTCTGTCTTATACATGTTTTATATATATAATTTTTAAAAAAACATTTCTGGAAATTTTTATATTACATTATAAAATTTAATCTATTTTACTATATTTTATGGTTATTTTTTATATATACAATTCTTGACTTTTAAGTTTCTATGCTTTGTGTTTGTCAGGATTTTAAACATAGTCCCTTGTTGTATGGTCCTCTGGTCCAAGTCCATTTCAAAGAGAAAGAACCATTTGAAGGGAGAGGCCCTGAAGCTGCCCATCATCAGTGAGCACCTGAACAGCAGATGAAGGAGGCAGCAGGGGAGGTGGGTGACTCCTATTTTGCTGTGGCTTCTTATCCATTGCAGGTTTTATTTGGAGCTTTATAGGAGTGCTCCATGGTGCTCCATGGTGGCGAACCTACTTTGGGGATGGAGTCCAGCACCATGGATAGCTCCTATAAAGCTCCAAATACATTCTGTGAAACCTGCAATGGATAAGGAGCCCCACCGAAATAGGTGTCACCACCCTCCCCTGGCAGGCAGGCACACAGGTCACCTGTTCACAGTCTCCCTCACTACAGGATGACGGACCGTAGTTCTATCTAAATTATTCTCACATTTGCATTTATACATATAAATTAGCATAAGCAAATTTTATGCAAATTGGTGTCCTCCTTTGTCCTCTTTTTTATATATTAATTTTTAAAAAACTTTTACAATTTTTGCAAAGAAAACTACTCACACTCATATAAACAATACAAAGGAAAGACAAAACATCAATGAACACACGATAAAAATAATTACAAAATAACATTTAGAAACACATTAAAGTAATAATAATAATTTGTTTTAAGCTCTTGTTCCAAGTCACTTTTATAGATTGAAGTAGGCTGACCAAATGTTGAATGCTTATCGCAGGGCTCTCCAACCTTGGGTCCCCAGATGTTGCTGACCTACAGCTCCCAGAATACCCAGCCAGCATGGCTAATGGCAAGGGATTCTGGGAGCTGTAGTCCAGCAACATCTGGGGACCCAAGGTTGGAGAGCCCTGGCTTATCGAGACAAAGCTGCCACTTGTGGTGTATTCTCTCAAAAGAGGCCAATGTTGTGAGATCTTCAGACTACTGCATTATTGAGGGAGATACTTTATCCTTCCAACCCTACAGTATGTGTCTCTTGGCCACCATGGTTGCTCTTATAGTCTACTGCCAATGGGCAAAGGATAGCTTCCAGACTGTGGGAATATAATTAAGCAATACATGAACATCCTTGAACAATAATGACATATCCAGAGCAAAGTTGATGTGCTTAATAACATCTGCCCAGAAGGGAGCCACCACTGTACAATGTTCTGTTTTCTGGTGATGCGTGGCCACCCTACTAGTGTCTCTTATGGTGAACTACTCAGCGCTACACAGCACTGGAAAAAGGGATAGTATTGTCCTCTTAAGATCCACCATGCCTATATCACCCAGGCAGAACTCCTTCACACAGTACATAGATACACTATAGAATTTTGCTCCCTCAAGATGTAGTGATGGCCACCAATGTAGATGACTTTAGAATGGGATCAGACAAATTCATGGAGGAGAGGGCTATCAAGGACTACTAGTCCTGATGGCTACATATTGCCTTCAGTATCGGAGGCTGTATGCCTCTGAATATCAGTTGCTGGGGAACATGACTGTGACTCATGTTCTGTTTGTGGGCTTCCCGTGGACATCTGGTTGGCCACTCTGTGCAAAACAGGATGCTGGACTAGATAGGCCTTTAGTCTGAGGACACCCCTGCCCCTAAGGCTTAGTTACTGGCAGTAAGAGCTTTAAACTGGTATTTTGGGCCCACCCACCACTGGAATGTGGCCCCCAAGAGCTTCTCTGAAATTGAATTTGGCCCTCAGGCTGAAAGAGTTTCAACATACCCATCCTAAGCAATGCATGGAGGTTGGGCAAGAAGAGAAGGTGCGATTCACCATCTAGAGTTGTAAAATCGAGCCTTGCCGGGGCAGAACAAGGCCGAAATTGGCCCCGCTCACGCCCCGGCGAGGCCTTACCTTTTCTTCGGGGCGGCTCGCCCACTCCGCGGCTCGCTGCCCGCGCTGCTCATTCCGGTCCGTCGCGTCACTTCTGGTACCGGAAATGATGCGACAGAACCCTACGCAGGCGCGCTGGACACCTATGGTCCGTTCTGCGCCTGCGCAGGGTCCATTTCCGGGCCCAAAAGCGGCAAATGGCCCAAAGAGATCGTTCGAGCGGCGCTGCACACCGCTCGAAGAAACGAGCCGGTCCAGGGCGCGCCCAGGGGATTCGGGTCGGGGGGGGCACCCCGCCTTAACTACACCGCTACGCTCCATATCTACCGTTAATTCTCCGAAGGCTTCACTGCCGGCAGGAAGAGCATTAAGCGTGGGTGTCCACAGAAAGGGGCAAGAAAGTGCAGTCCTCCCACCCCGGATGAGAGATAATTTCGTTTCCCAGCTTTAAAAAAAAACAACAACAAGTCCATAGTCCTTTAGAATCCGAGATATAAGGCAAAATGTGCAGCCACTATTCTGCCCCTTCGTTTTGTGAGAAACTAGCCTGCTTCCACCTTTCAGTGTTTTTAGCCAATACATGAAGCCATAGCAATGGTTAACAACCTTGGGTGTGTTATTTATTTATTTATTTATATTATATTTTTGAATCGCCCATCTGGCCAGTCATCCAGCCACTCTGAGCGATGTACAGTTCAATAAAATACAAAAAGAAGAAAAAAACAGAGTGTAAAACACAATTAAAAACAGTACAAAACTTAAAAATCCTAACCCACCCCATATTCCCACCTGAAAAGCCACGTTTTTAATGCACGGCGGAAGCTAATCAAGGAAGGGGCATGGCGGAGGTCACTGGGGAGAGAGTTCCATAAATTGGGGGCTGCCACAGAAAAGGCCCTCCTCCTAGTCCCCACCAGCCTGGTTTCTCTGGCTGATGGGACAGGGAGAAGGCTGTCCGTGGCAGATCTTGTTGAGTGGCCTACTTGATGTTGCTGGAGGTGCTCTTTGAAATAAACTGGACTGGAGCAGTACAGGGTTTTAAAGGTCAATGCCAACACCTTGAATTCGGCTCGGCAAACAACTGGTAGCCAGTGCAACTCTTTGAGCACTGGAGTGATGATGTGATCACGCCAGCGGCAGCCTTTAACCAGGCGAGCTGCTGCATTTTGTACCAGCTGCAACTTCCGAACCATCTTCCAGGGTAACCCCACACCCTCTCTGGGTGTGTTAAACCTTTTTGGGGTTGCCCCCCATATTAACCAAGCCCTTCGTGTCTGTAATGGCTGTGTTGGCCCAAAGGCCATTACAGGGGTGAAAGGAGTCAGGGGGGAAAATTGGGGGTTCAACTGCAGGTGGAAAAACATTGTTCAGGCACCAAGTCTACCCACTGAGAAATGACAGAGGGATAGACCTGGTATACAAATTTCTCAGAGACCAGGTCTATCTATCTTAGTAGACATGGTGCCCAGGCCTTGTCACTGCTCAGTCACCAGATCTACCAGAAATGGTGGACCTGTTCTCTGATGCTATCAGGGTTTTTTTTGTTTTTTTTTAAGTGCAACCATATACAAAATGTGCAGTTCTAGGGAAAAATATGCAATTCCAAAAGAACACGGTTGCAGTTCAAAATTCAAGCTATGGAAAGTTGTAATGTTACCTGATGTAAAAAGTGGCTGATAACAATGTGAAAAGTAAAGTGAGTAGTCCATGCTCCCCTAGAACCCCTGCCAGTATGGCCAATGGTCAGGAATGCTGGGAGTTGTAGTCTAAAAACATCTGGAGGGCACCTGGTTAGGGAGGAGTGTTCTAGAGAGTGTTCACCAATGTTTACAAGATGAAGGAAAGCATTCCAGGGAAGTCATGTGAAGTTGACAATGTTACGATAATGGCAGTGATGCCATAACATATTTGATATGATATTCTTAAGACAGCTGTATTGTGTTTGTGCATTTGGGTTCCCCCCCCAATGGGTGTGTGTTGTTGTTTTTATCCCTCACTTCAAATAAAGTTTTGTTGGAGTTCATGTGATGCTTCTTGAATATAACACTCTTCTACATTAGTGCTGTTCAATTCCCAGGTTCTTCTACTGTTCTATGTAGGCTTCTAAATGTCACGGAATGTGACACTAAGCGACAAAGCGCACACAGGAGGAAAGTGCGCAGGTGTGTGGCAGCAGTGCATGCTATGAATGCGAATTACAAGCCTGACCTACCTCACAGGGTTGTTGTGAGGATAAAATGGAGAGGAGGAGGAGGGTTATGTAAGCCGCCTTGGGTTCCTTGCAGGAAAAAAGGCGTGGTATAAATATAATAAATAAATAAAATAAATAAACAAACCAGAAACTGCCGTGCAGTGCATTGCAATTTTGTGCCCCTCCCCCGAAATATTTGTGTGGATGCCCATGGCTTTAAGTGAAAACATGCTGGTATTTTTGGTGTTTTGCCCCCCCCCCCACAACTGGAATGCACACACACACCCCAAGAGCTTCTTCTGAAATTGAATTTGGCTCTCAAGCTGGAAGAGTTTCTGCACTCCTGTTCTAAGCAATGCACGGAGGCTGAGAGCAAGTAGGAGAGAAGGTGCGGCTCACCATTGTTCCATACCTACAGTTAATTACTGGGTTTGCACAACACGTGGGCAACCCATTGTGGGTAACTCTAGCTTCTGGAGTAGCTGGAGGCTCGGGGAAGTGTTGAAAAGGTGGAGGGCACTGAGGACTGTCAGTTGAACACTTCAAATTGAGAGGATTACATTGCTAAGAGGGTGATATTGCCCCCACACCCTTTTGGTGCACCTACTTTTGCCGCTCCCCTCTCCCCTTTACCAGCGCTTTTCAGTTGACAGCTAGGTGTGGCATAACCCCACAATTCAGTTCCCTGGTGTATGTCTGCATTAGTATGTTTAGTGAGTATAGAATGTTGAACTGAGTGGGCGTGGTTTGTGATGTCCTGGAAAGGGTGGGGGGAGGAGTATATAAGGAGTGTGTGAGTGATGTCAGAGTCAGTTGAGGGCTGTGTGTTGGAATGTGTTATGGGAGCGTGTGGAGAGTGTGTGTTGGGAGTTGGGTTAGTTGAGTCTTGTCTGTCAGGAGTTCTGAGAGAAATCAGTGCTTGTCTGAGTGAGGAGTGAAAGTATTTAAAGTTATAGGAACTTGGGTTAATTACAAAGTGTGTAGGCAGGTTAAAAGTTATTTTCTGGAACTAAGATTTTGAGAATTAAAATAAACGTATTTTTATTTTGTTTGCTACCCAAATCCTATGTGTCAGCTTGGCGTTATTAACCTGCATTGCTGTTAAATCTACACACACACCTTTGTACCCACAGAATCATAGATTTAAAATAGATCCTTAATATCCTGTATTAATCTTTTCCCTCATTGGTAGGGGAAAGGTTTCTTTTGACGCTCCCCTCAGGTTTTTAAGTGTTGGTGCTTAACCTGAGAAGGGTTTATGTGGCTGGTCCTAAAGTGTATGGACCGTGTCGTCGCACTAGGCACTTGGTTCCTGGCAACTGCGCACACATTAGCCTATATGCAGTCTCACCTTGTCATTTCCTACCTACTCCACTTAACCTCTCCCTCTGACAGCTGTGCTTCGCTCCCTTTGACAGCTGAAACTTGCAAGGACATTGACAAGGCAAGACATATTGGACAGCTGTAAGTGCGCTTTTTTTTTAGGCTCCGGGGAAAAAAACCCATACGGTGGCAAACAAAAAGAGGTAACGATCGGAACGGGGGTGGGGAGAAAAGATGGGTTCTGCTGCAAAGGACACTGGGATACAGACTGCAGGACCAAGGGGGAAGGAGTGGGAGAACAGCACATGGTGAGCCTGATCTTCTGTCAGGTGTACACCCACATCATCAGGCGATCACTCATGACCGAGTAAGATTGTCTTCCAGGATAAAAAAATTTACAAAAAGAAAAATTTTAAAGGAGGAAATTCTAAAGAAAATTGTGTAGACTCTAGCGATGGGTCTGTAAGTGACTGTGGAGGCCAATTCCAGATCCACACAGCTTCCCACAGTGAGGACACAGGTTACCAGATGGAAGATGGTCCTGTAAAGGATTCGTTTGACGTGCTTTTCGCTTAGCACGTTTCTTCCTTTCGCCTTGCACTCGGGCTTCTTCAAAGTCCATGGAACCTTTGTGAGAGGCCAACCTCCATTTAGATCGTTCATGGGCCACTGCGTAGCTTATCTGCAAGGTGGCTTAACACGTCGTGTGAATGCGCCCAATGTCTCCATAAGACTGAAAATCCATCCCGGTGTCAGCGCTGCAGTAAGGGCCTTTTGTTTTTCCTTGTTTGAGCACCAGGTGGCGCTAGCATCTTACAGTTTTTTCAGCACTACCGGCGCTCCACTTCTTCAAGAGAGACTGTGCAGAATGATGCCTCTGTCCATCGGCCAGTGGGATTCTATGCAAATATCGGGAAAATTATATATTGATCCTTCCCTAACGCTGAGGATTATAGTATCATCCCACAAGAAAGCTCAAGTTAATTGGTTTTAGAAACATGTAAATTGCAATACTGCATTAGGCGATGTGTCTCACTGTCGAGCATGCCAGAGAAATTACAGAGTAGCTCCATAATTTATGGTTCTTAAGGCACAGATGGAAAAAGAAAGCCTGTAACTTTATATTATGGTGTTAAAAATGTCCCCCCTCCTTCCCCACCACGATACCTGGAAAGCTGCAAAAAAAGTTGCGAGCTTTCCAACTCGCTTTTGAGGACTTCGCTGGTTTTATGGTGTTTTCTGCTGCCATTTCTCGTAGATGCTATTTCTGCTGTTTTGCTTTCCTATATTCTGGTTCTGATATTGGCTTTGTTGTTGTTGTTGTTGTTGTTTTGTAAGCTGCCTATAGGTGGTGGTACAGCTGGGAGGGACTTGACAGAAGAGTATTGATAGCCCTGTAATATGTGTCCATGGAAGCTAAGAAGACGAGGGGATGGTCAGCAGAAATGACTCGTCTAGGTTCCTCCCTTCTCGCCAGGGGGGAGCAGGCAAGGTGTCTGCATATCAGGGGTGTTGAACCTCTTCTAGCCCACAGGCCTAATTCCATTTCAGGTATGGTGGGCAGGGCCAAAGGCAAAATGGGTGGGGCCAGAAATGCCAGCATAGTTTAGCTTAAAGCTCTTCTTACTGCCAGTAACTAAGCCTTAGGAGAGGCATTTCAGCGTTTTAGTCTGGGGGATAAAACTGTGCAAAAGCTGAAAAGCCACCAAGAGATTGGTGGTCGTGGGGAAGGCGTGTGCCCAGGAAAAGGGTCGTCGGGAACAGAGGAAAGCCAGATTTGGCCCAGGGTCCAGAGCTTCCCCACCCCTGCTGTATGTAAAAGGACAGTAGACTGCAGAGAGAGGCTGAGAAAGACACAGAGATGGGGTTGAGACAACACGACAACCCACACTCAAGGCTTGTTGTTGAACCATGGGTTATCGTGTTGACTGAACCCAGCCGAGATCATGGTGAATGACCCACAGTTCACAACCCAACAACAAACCATGGGTTCTCTTCATGGGTTGTTTCTGGTTAACAAGCCATGGCTTGTTACTCCACCCTTGAGTGTGGGTTATCATGTTGGTGTTTCAAGCCAGTCATTGAGCTGAGTTTGGGATCTGTAAACATCTCTGGGTGCTGGCTTTCTCCCTGGGGATGTGGTGTAGCGGCAGTGGACTCTGACTGTCTGTTGGAGTGTTTAAGATGTGTGCTTCCCTCTATGCTCAACCTGCGTGTTGGTTTAAAATGCAAATATTTGAAAATGCCAATCAGCCTCTAGTGAGAGAAAGGAAAACAAACCTGGGTTGTCACTGCACTGGCTAAAATAGGCATTGTTTAAAATGTATGTCTAGCACACATGTCCTCTTTTCATGTATATATTTTTTACTCTAGAGTTACCAATCCAGGCCTTATCTTATTTTTATTTAAAGTATTTTTTAGGCTGCCTTTAAGGGTGGGACCCTCTCACCCTTAAAAGTCCCCTCCCCCTTCTGCTCAGGCCCTGATCTGGATCAGTGGCCCTACTCTAGAGTCAAAAAGAAAAGAAAAGAAGGTGTAGTTTCTAGACA
Source organism: Shinisaurus crocodilurus (assembly GCA_021292165.1). NCBI lineage: Eukaryota > Metazoa > Chordata > Lepidosauria > Squamata > Shinisauridae > Shinisaurus > Shinisaurus crocodilurus. The sequence goes on along the minus strand of CM037880.1, from coordinate 205,487,080 downwards.
CACATTTTTAAAGTAATGTCTGTTTTGGCCCCAAATCTCACACTACGAGTGGCAGAGAAGTGGGATGGGAGGTGGGGAGCTGGAACACATTTTTTATATCAGTTGAGGAAGGGACTGTGGTGGGGAGAGAGGAGGAAATGATTTGCACCCAGGCTTCAAACTTTGTGTTCATTGGAATGCTGCTGTATTTGTGAAGATGAATGGCTTCTCACCTCTGCTATGAAGAATAAATCAAGCAGCAGAATACCTCCAATATCTGTCAATCCCCTTCTGGATGGATTAACCAGACAGAGACATAGGGCTTTTCTACACGAGGCTTTTACCCACCACTTTACCGCTTGTGGATTCTTTGTGGGATTTAGGTAGAATTTTTCTACATGAGACATTTATTGTACACTCGTGAATCCTCACTCATGGTTATTTACAGGCTCTTTAGATGATGTTGTGATCCTCCAGTTTCGCTTCTGCTTTTTCAGAGCACCTTCTTGGTTTTGTGGGGTTTTTTAAATGGAGAAAATGGGGTATTATATTAGAATGCGGAAATTGGCACTGTTTCTCCTTGTGTATTTGAGCTATTCTGCTACAGCACAGCTCCATATAGAGGTTATGTAGTGGAAAAGTAGGAAAGGAAAAACTATTTGTGTAGTAGTAGTAGTAGTAGTAGTAGGCGATCACTCGTGACCGAGTAAGATTGTCTTCCAGGATAAAAATTACAAAAGAAAATTTTAAAAGGAGGAAATTCTAAAAAAAATTGTGTAGACTCTAGCGATGGATCTGTAAGTGACTGTGGAGGCCAATTCTAGATCCACACAGCTTCCCACAGTGAGGACACAGGTTACCAGATGGAAGATGGTCCTGTAAAGGATTCGTTTGACGTGCTTTTCACTTAGCACGTTTCTCCCTTTCACCTTGCACTCAGGCTTCTTCAAAGTCCATGGAACCTTTGTGAAAGGCCAACCTCCATTTAGATCGTTCATGGGCCAGAGCTTCCCAGTTGTCGATGTTTATATTGCATTTTTTAAGATTAGTCTTAAGAACATCTTTAAACCTCTTATACTGACCACCGATATTTCACTTTCCATCCTTGAGTTGGGAATAAAGTAACTGCTTTGGGAGACGGCAGTCAGACATTCAAACAACATGACCGGTCCATTGAAGTTGGCGTTGAAGTTTTCAACGCTAGTAGTCTTTGCTTCTTCCAGTACACTGACATTTGTTCGCCTATCTTCCCAAGTAATTCGCAGGATTTTCCAGAGGCAACGTTGGTGAAATCTTTCAAGGATTTCATTTGTTTATAGATAGTCCATGTTTCGCAGGCATACAATAAAGTTGGTAATACAATGGCTTCATAAACCAGTGTTTTGGTCTTCTTACAAATATCCCGATCCTCGAACACTCTATATTTCATTCGGGAAAACGCAGCACTTGCAGAACTCAAACGATGCTGGATTTCACTGTCAGTGTTAGCTGTAACAGAAAGATAGCTGCCAAGATAGAGAAAATGGTCGACATTTTCCAGTATTGCCCCGCCAAGCTGGATAGATGGCATCACCAAAGGGTTAACTTGCACTTGCTGATGAAGCACTTTGGTTTTTTTGATGTTAAGTGAGAGACCAAGTTTTTCGTATGCTTCTGCAAAAGCATTTAGGATAGTTTGGAGACAAAACTGAAACCAGATAGAGCAATTAAGAGCCTTGTATAGAAAAGCTCAATGGCTCCTTTACACGTGTTTTTTTCTGGGGGAGTTCTTTCTTTGCCTTTCTATAAGTTCCATTACACAACCACTAGGTGGTGCTGTGGTATAGCAGAATTGCACAAATACACAAGTGTTTCATGCCACCATTTAAGAAATACCAGACTTTCCTCATTGGAAAACAAACAAACACACCCTATAATGCTTGCAAAGAATGGGAGAGGCCCTGGGGAACTGAACTATCCTATAGCCCCCCAGACAATATCTAGGGGCCATAGGATCGTTCCCTCTGCTGCAGTCTTATACACATTTACCTCAGACTAAGGCCCATTGAACTAAACAGGATTTACTTCTGAGTAGACATGTAAAGGATTGCACTGTTAATCGGTACTAGAGTAATTGATTAGTAGAGAAATCCTATGAACTCAAGTCTTTGAGTTCAATAATGCTTACTCCCAAATAAGTAGGTACAGGATTGGAGCCTAAAGTTGCCTCAGATTGCCAATTTTATACAAAGATTTAATACAAGTGCTTATAAAATTGCAGGTTGAAAATATCATCTTCAGAAAGGCATCCCTGGAGAGCCACGAAGGGCCAGTGTGGTGTAGTGGTTAAGTGTTGGACCGGGACTTGGGAGATCTGGGTTCTAGTCCCCACTTGGCCATGAAGCTCACTGCAGTGATTTTGGGCCAGTCACTAACTCTCAGCCTAACCTACCTCACAGGGTTGTTGTGAGGATAAAATAGAGAGGAGGAGGACCATGTAAGCCGCCTTGAGTTCCTTGCAGGAAAAAAGGCAGGATATATAAATGTAATGATAAATAATTACCCCATTTTCTCACACATAGTACAGAATGCCTCTTCTAAGATTATGCCTCCTGCTAAGACACAAATGTGCATCATCTAAAAACATGCTTCTTTCTTCAGAAATATTGGTCTTTATTCATGTGTAAATTTACTTGAGAGATCAGCCTTTCAGCCTGTGGCTTACGCTGGCTCAGCTTGTCTGAGTGTGGAAAGCTAAGCAGGGTCAAGCCTGGTTATTACTTGGATGGGAGACCCCTCCTATAGTTTCCTGCATTGAGCAGGGGGTTGGACTTGATAGCCTTGTAGTTGTAGGCTCCTTTCAACTCTATCTATGAAATAATGTGTTGGACTACAACTCCCAGCATTCTTGATTATTGGCCTTGCTGGCTGGAGATTATGGAAATTGTGGTCCAGTTCATCTGGAGGGTGCCAGATTTGGAAGGATTAATTGATTCATCAATGAAAAAGCATATGCTTATTTGCTTCAAATGCCTTTAATTGGTTGTAGCTGTAGAAGTGAATGAAACGCAGAGGTGTTGGAGTTTTATTTTTCCTTTTCAAATGCTCAAAACCCGGGCTGGGTGGGATATCTTTGAATCAGAAAGCAAGTACTACTGACACCACACTTAAAAAAAAAAAAAAATGCAGTAGGAATACACCAGAGAAGTCACACTTATAATCTAGTTGAAGGGATCAAAGGAAGGAATATTTTAAGTTACCGGTCCTTCCTAGCCTTTAAAAGGATCCTTTGTTAGCATTCTTTGCGTGGGGACACAGGGAGAGACATGGCATTCAAGAGGGCCGCATCCTTCATCTAAAGCCTGCAAAAGCACTGCGGAATGTTTCCCTCCAGCCATGAATGTCTAAATGCTCTGAAAAAGAACCAGTTGGCAGATAACGTTGAAGTTCAGACAATGAGAAGCAAAATAGCAGGTTGTCACAAGCGACCATTTTCTTGGCTGAAAAGAATGCCTGAATTCTGCAGTGATCTCATGTGTCTGAGAGCGGATCTTGTGGTTTGCTCAACATTTAATCTGAGAGAGATTTAGATCATCTGTTCACCTTGTTGGATAAGAAGAGAAGGTGCACTTCAAAGCCAAACAACAGAGTTAAGTAAATATGCTAACAATTGCATCTGCAACTTGGTAGCCCTATCAAATTGTAATCAAGGGACAGCAAAAAATAATAATAAATTATTATTATTTTTTTTTAAAAAATCCACTTTCATTCAAAAGAAGAAGAAGAAAATGATTTCAAATTGTAAGGAACAGATACTCCACACTTTAATGTTACACCTTTCTTTAGATTTTGTATGTAACATTTATTTATGACTTTTATAATAACCCACCTTTCTTCCATCATGGAAATCAGCATGGTATTCATGATATAAAGCCTTACATGGCTTGGGACCACAATACCTGATGGAGCACCTCTCCCAGCACGAACATACCCATACACTACGTTCATCATCTAAGGCCCTCCTCCGGGTGCCTGCTCTGAGGGAGGCTTCGAAAGTGGCAGTGAGGGAGAGGGCCTTCTCAGTGATGGCCCCCCAATTCTGGAATGATGTCCCTGACGAGCCCTGCCTGGTGCCAACATGGTTATCTTTTCGGTGCCAGGTTAAGACTTTCTTCTTCTCTCAGCATATGATGAGGTTTTAATCAGGTCTTGAATTTTTCTTGTTGATTGTTTAAATTTGTTTTTTAGATATATGTGTGTCTCTCCATGTGTTGTATGTTTATATGTCAGTTTGTATATGGTTTTTATAATGTATTTTTAGGGGTTTAATCTTTGTAAACTGCCCAGAGAGCTTCAGCTATTGGGCAGTATAGAAATGTGATGGATGGATGGATGAATGGATGAATGGATGAATGAATGATGTTCCTAGAATCATGCCCCATCCTTCCAGACACTAATTACTAATTCCTATCAGGGGAGACTGGTGACTCCTATTTTGGTGGGGCTCCCTTTCCATTACAGGTTTTGCAGGTTATATTTGGAGCTTCATAGGATCTATCCATGGTTCTGAACTCTACCCCCCAGAATAGGTTCACCACCATGGAGCACCATGGACAGCTTCTATGAAGCTCCAAATGAAGCCTGCAAAACCTGTAATGGAAAAGGAGCCCCACCAAAATAGGAGTCACCAGTCCTATTAAAAAATCAACAACAAGAAAAATTCAAGACCTGATTCCGACCCTACCCTCTCTCCAAGGAGGTCAGGCCAATGCACATTGTCCTTCTCTCCCCCACCCATATTATCCTCACAACAACCCTCTGAGGTTGAGAGACCATGACTGGCCCCAGGTGACCCAGCGAGCTTCATGGCTGAGTGAGGACTTGGACTGAGCTCTCCCCATGGTTAGAGTCCAACACTCGAATGTGGGTGATATCCAAAGTTGCCCAAATGGACTTCTGCTTCTGCAACAGAAGTTTCCCTTCCTCTCCTCCCCCCTGCCCACCATTTGTCCTGGAGGATCCCTCCGGAGTAGATTTTAGGGGGGGCGTGGTGGGCTTGATGAGAGGAGGAATCCGTTCTGCTGATACAAACAGAGGAAGCAGACTTCTCCTGAGTCGGACCATGGGTCCATCTAGCCCGTTATTGTTGACCCTGACTGGGTTCAGACAACATGATAACCCATACCCTCAAGGGTTGAGTATGGGTTGAGTGTGGGTTGTGTCATTGAACCATGAGTTGTTGTTGAAACAGGGGTTATTGTGTTGTCTGAACCCAGTCGAGATAACAAACCATGGTGAACAACCCACAGTTCACAACCCAACAACAAACTGTGGGCTCTCTTCATGGGTTATTCCTGGTTAACAAGGCATGGCTTGTTAGTGCAGCTGGGTTCAGACAACACAACAACCCAGCAACAACCCATGGTTCAACGATAGCCCACACTCAACCCTTGAGTGTGGGTTATCGTGTTGTCTGAAGCTAGTCACTGGCTGGCAGCAGCTCTCCAGGGTTTCAGGCAGGCAGGAGATTTCCCTGCCCTTCCTGGAGATGAACCTGGGACTGGGACCTTCTGCATACAAAGCATCTGCTCTACCACTGAGCTACGTCCGTTCCCTAATGGATGGGTGTGATTCCTCCAGGGCTGTGTTTCTCAACCTTGGGTCCCCAGATGTTTTTGGCCTACAACTCCCAGCATGCCCCAGCCAGCTATGCTGGCTGGGGCATGCTGGGAGTTGTAGGCCAAAAACATCTGGGGACCCAAGGTTGAGAAACACTGCTCCAGGGGAAGATGCTAATTGGATACCGCCTGACGTATTTTCACCTTAGCTTTTCTATTATACTATGATGATCGTTGTTGTTTATTGTTGTTATGATTAAGATGTTAGCCTTCAGAAAGTGGCACTCTGCACAAGATTCAAGCACTCTGCAATTTGTCTTTCTTTTTTAAACCTAACTTCCCATCAAATGTGGGGGGAAGCATTCTCTATATCAGTGTTCTCCAACCTTGGGTCCCCAGATGTTTTTGGCCTACAACTCCCAGCATGCCCCAGCCAAGTTGTAGGCCAAAAACATCTGGGGACCCAAGGTTGGAGAACACTGCTCTATATGCTCAGGGAAGCTTTGCTTCAGCTTCTTCTTTTTTAAAAAAATATTCATTTTCCCCTCTTGGGGAGAAGATGCTCTCTACTTGTTCAGAGTCTGTTGACATGAGATGTTAGACTTTTTGCAAATCATCATCGTCATCATCATCATCATCATCATCATCATCATCATCATCATCGCAAGACTAGGAAAAGTTCAGATTTTCGTTGTAGGCCACAACCGTTTTCTTCTTCTTTTCCTTTTTCTGAATCACTCCGAACTTTTAAGTCAGGAAGCCAAAAAGGAACCATGAGAAATAATATCTGCTAAAATGAAAAAAATGATACAGCCTGAGCGGGGGCGGGGGGGAGATTTAGGACTGGGTTAGAAGAGGGAAAAACTATAAAGTCTGTGATGATTCAGAAGTACTGAAAAGACTGCTGAGCATACAACTTTGGTGATAGATTCAATATTTGGCGGCATGTATCAACTGGTGCTTCACTCTGGTTGTCCGAATTCAGATTCCTTCTGCCTCTTGCTTTTTCACTGAAATGTCCCATCAGTGGTAGGCACCGGCAAATGGAGATTCACAGCACACTCCTGTGCATGTTTTCTCAGACGTAAGTCACACTGGGTTCAAAGAGGCTGACTCGTCCCAGGTAAGCGTGGAGAGAATTGTGCAGTGAATCTGTCATCCACAGCCAGACCTTCACAGCAGAGACCGACGCGGACAGGGTAAGGGAAGCGTTTTGCCAGATCTGCTTGTTGAAATGTATTAGACGCTTCCTTGCGGTTGATTCATTTTTGTCCCAAGGCTGCTAGAGACCAGCGCCTGCAAAATGCAATTTACAACAAGTGGCAAAACCCAGTCGAGAAGATTTTCCTGGCTAAAGAGCTGAAGCGATGCAGCATTGGCAGGGCCTTACAGAAGCAACTGCATTTAATGGGAAATGGAGCTTGGTCGGTTGTCTCAAACTAAACTGAAATAGAAATACTGGCACCAGCATCAATGGAAGAGTGAGATACAAAATTAATTTTGTATCTAAATAAATGCTTTAAAAGGTTTTTTTAAAAAAATCTTTTAGCTTATTGCATATTTATTTACATCATGGGTGGGCAGACTTCAAGCTTGTTGGATCGCCTTTGTTTTTTACTGGAACCCCCAAATCCACTAAACAAAGCCAGGTGCAAAAGACATACACTTAAAACTAAAGAACGCATGGCTTCTGAGCACATTCTGGGACTAGGAATTTGCTTTCACTACCAGAACTGAACTGAGCTCACAGCTTCGCTCCTGGTTTCCTCTGCTTTCTTCATTACCGTGGCCTAGTAAATCCCACTAGCTATCAATGGGTCTGAATTCCAAGTAAGCATGCATAGGGTTGCAGCAGCCTTAATCTATGACTCAATCAGTAGGTTGACTAAAACCCATATGACTGGTTAACTACGAGTGCTTCCAAAAATCCGATGCCCCTGACAGACTGTTGCTCGCAGGGTGAGAGGAGGACAGAGGCAATTTCGTCTCCCATTCCTCAAAACAAACAAACAAACAAACATCATCAACAACAGCTAGATGGGTCCCCAAACCTTTCTAGCTTGCTTACTGGTGGTGGGCAGGGATGCACAATGGAGAGGCCACAGGACGCTTCGGATCCTGGCCTCTCCACTCTCTGCTCGCCGTCCCGTCCCCTTTTCACCCTCCCCAAAGCCATCCAAGGTCACTTTTTTTTGTGTCCCTGAAAGCAGCCCCTGCAGTTCTTTCTGTGGCGGCTGCAAGGGAAGGGATCAGATGTCAGCGTCCCCCTCCCAAGGTCGTAGGAGTGTCTATCTACAGCAGTGTTCTCCAACCTTGGGTCCCCAGATGTTTTTGGCCTACAACTCCCAGCATGCCCCAGCCAGCATAGCTGGCTGAGGCATGCTGGGAGTTGTAGGCCAAAAACATCTGGGGACCCAAGGTTGGAGAACACTGATCTACAGCCTCACGAGGGGGACTCCGGAATATCCTATGGGCCCTGGGACACTCTACCAGGACCGTACGATTGCCCTCTAAAGCCCTTTTCAGAAATTATTACGTGTGTAGAATGAAGGCTTCTCCACATGAGGCTTTTAACCCTCTGTTTTACCAGGGCTTCTGGATTCATTGTGGGATTGCACATGTCCCATCCCCCCCGTCCCCTGGAGCTTTTCTTTCTCTGCCTTTCTATATGTTCCATTGCACAAACACAAGGTGGCGCTGTGGAATTGTGAAAATACATGAGCTTCTCATTCTGGTTCATTCTGCCATTTCCAGATAATACTACACTTTTGCCACTTTTTTTAAAAAAAAGCAGCCGTGAAAATGCTTGGAAAGCACGGGAGAGGCCCTGAAAGACAAGGACATCATGCAAAGCAGCCGCAAACTACCGTGAGTGAGGAATCATGAGTGCACAATAAATGCCTCGTGAAGAGAAGCCCTGAATGTTCGGGGGGGGCAGGCAGAGGTGGTGTTAGCGGATGGCCCACTAGGGCTGGAGCCCTGAATCTTTCATTAGGAGCCCCGAATCCCTGGGGGGGCCATCTGCCCCACCACCCTGCAGTCGTGGGCACTTGCTGAAATCAAGGTACAGGGGCCCTGATGATGGCTGTTGCACCTGATCCCCCTGGATTGGCTGGTTTTTTGCCCACATGTGCTTCACCTCCTGCTGCCCACCCCCTTGAATCCTTCTGCCTGAGGTTTTTTCCTGAAATCAAATGCCCTCCTCTCCCCTGTCCATGCATCCCTTTTTACAAATAGGAGTGTCCTTAGGAGACAGCACTCTATAAAGACACACACAGAAAGAGAGAGAGAGAGAGAGAGAGAGATGTTAGAGCACATGTAACTTAGCATATACATGTAACTTAGCATATACAAATGTATGCATCTTTTTTTTTTTTTGTTCCTGTGGGCCTGAGCCCATGATCTTTTCAGGACCTAGCACCTCTCCCGCTTTTCCTCACCCTAAAAAAAAAAAACACCCCGGAAATGCTTGGAAAGCACAGGAGAGGCCCTGGAGGAGGAGGATGTCATGTAAAGCAGTGTTCTCCAACCTTGGGTCCCCAGATGTCTTTGGCCTACAACTCCCAGCATGCCCCAGCCAGCGTAGCTGGCTGGGGCATGCTGGGAGTTGTAGGCCAAAGACATCTGGGGACCCAAGGTTGGAGAACACTGATGTAAAGCACCCGCAAACTGCCATAAGTGAGGAATACTGAGTGCACAATAAATGCCTCCCGTAGGGGAGCCCTGAATGTTCAGGGGGCAGCTTTGCAGTAGCAGGTTTCTCCCATGGCCACCACCCTGACCTGCCTGCATGCCCTGAAATGCCTGAACTAAGTCCCCGTGCAGCTGTGTGTTTCTGGGCTCTGTTTAGACCAGGGGTGGGGCACCTGTGTTCTTCCCGATGTTGTTGGACCACAACTCCCATCATACCTCACCATTAGCTATGCTGGATGGGGCTGATTGGAGTTGGAGTCCGACACCCCTGGTTTACATGTTCTAAGAAACATGTATGCGTATGTTAGGAGCAAATTCAGCTTCCCACCCACCCCCACCCTCCCACCCATTCATTTTAGGCGCATAATGCCATCTTAAAAAGGCTTACCAAATTCCTTTAACTGGGAGACAGCCCTAACAATAAACGGATATTATGAAAGAAAAGGGAAATGTGGCATTCACACCTAAGAACGGTTCCCCCGTTCCGATGTTGCTGCTGCCGCTAAACGGCTTTGTGACTCCGCTGTGAGATTTGCCTATATTTCAATCTTTCCTCTCTAGCTTGACCTCAGCATTCTTGTCAACTTGTAGAATTCAAGTGGGAAATTGAAAGAGAGATTCTCCCACACAAGAACTGGTCAAGGCCCTCCGATCAGAAATCCTCTTCTGGCACAGTCTGCCTTTGTTTATTTTATTCCATTTTTATCCTGCTTTGTTTCCAAGGGACGACAAGGTGGCACACACAGTCATTTCTCCCCCACCCATGTTATCTATCATCACAAACTGCTCCGTGACGTCGGGTTAGGCTGAGAGAAAGTGGCTGGCCCAGATGTCCTCTCGTAAAACTCCACAGCTGAGTGGGATTTTGGCACAGGCCTCCCCACCCAAGTCCACAAGCTCTTTCCTGATGTGGATTCCCAGCCATTGGTATTCAGAGGCACCCAGTGGAGGCTGGTGATTCCAGTGTCAATGGGGTGGCATATCCACCAGGGAGCTAACTTTTAAGGAGCTATCCAAGGTGCTGAACCCCAAACCAGGCTAAGTTCAGCACCATGGATAGCTCCTTTAAAAATTCAGACTGAAACCCGGAGTGGATACACTTCCCCAGCAACATTAGGGCCACCAGTGTCCACTGGAAGCACCCTGCCCCTGTTCCTGGAGGTAGCATAAGCCATCTTGACTATTAGCCACTGATAGCCTCACCCTTCTCCATGAATTTGCCTAATCCCCCTTTTAAAGCCATCCAAGTTAGTGGCCATCACTACACCTTGTGGTAGCGAAGTCCATAGTTTAAATATGTGTGGTGTGAAGAAGAAGAAGTTCCTTTTGTCTGTTCTGAATCTCCCACCGTTCAGCTTCATGGGGTGACCCCAGCTTCTAGTGTTATGAGAGAGGCAGAAAAAGATTCTATCTATTTATGAAATAGTACAACTTAATTCCAAATGCATACCAACTGCAAAAGGTCCACACACTGTAGATGAAAAGTGAAGTTTAGGCCTTCTGTGATGTCAGGAAGCAAACGTCCTCCAGGACCACACAGAGAGGCACAGGTCTGGGTTTGCCATTTCTGATAACATGCTACCGCAGAGGTCCTTAACCTTTTTGGGTCCATCTGAGATTTCGAGAGTGTTGTGGGCACTCTCACAGAGTGGCTGCCATGGGGGATTTGCTCGTACATAAATTTTTTATTTATTCATTTATTTATTATATTTATACCCCGCCTTTTTTCCTACAAGAAACCCAAGGCAGCTTACATAATCCTCCTCCTCTCCATTTTATCCTCACAACAACCCTGTGAGGTAGGTTAGGCTGAGAGTCAGTGACTGGCCCAAAGTCACCCAGTGAGTTTCATGGCTGAGAGGGGACAAGAACCTGGATCTCCCGAGTCCCAGTCCAACACTCTCACCGCTACGCCACTACGCCACACTACGCCACACTGGCTGCCATGGTGGGCATGGCCAGTCGTAGAACACTAATTTCCCAGGAGGCAAACTGATAAGACTAAAAGAAAAGTAACTTGGTCAAAACCAAAGTCAAAGACAGAGGTGGGGTCTGAACTCCAAAACAGAAAAAAAACAAACACTCTGTTAAACCCAAATACAGATGGTGCTGGTGGGCAGCGCTTTGCTTTGAAGCATGGCAACTTCCCCATTCAGTTTTTAAAACAATCTTACAGCTCCATCCTATGCGGCTGCCTGTAACAATCCGAACCTGGAGGATTACGGACATCCTATTGAGGGCGGGAGGAGTGTGGTGGATAGGATTGCCGCCATGCTCCCCTCACCCTCAAAAACATCTAGATCAGTGTTCTCCAACCTTGGGTCCCCAGATGTTTTTGGCCTACAACTCCCAGCATGCCCCAGCCAGCGTAGCTGGCTGGGGCATGCTGGGAGTTGTAGGCCAAAAACATCTGGGGACCCAAGGTTGGAGAACACTGATCTAGATGGACAATTTCGGCCGTCTAAATGCATTACACCTCCTCCCTAGGAGGAGAGGCTGAGGCATCGCCTGGATTCTGCGGAAGCCGGCGGTGCCTCGCTCCTCCCCACCCCACCCCTGGGAACACCCCACCCCCCACGGGGGAACCAAAGACGTCTTCCATCTTTGGTTCCCAGCTGGAATGGAAAGAACCACGCCGGCTGCGAGGTGTCAGGGGAGGGCGCTCCGCAGGCAGACTGCGTGCTGTGACCTCGGAAGGGATTTCCAAGGTCGCAGTGGCGACTATGCCCTATCCTGTGCCCCACCCACCCACCCACCCAGACAAGGTCGGGGGGCCCATAGGATTGCACCGAAAGAAATAAATTTGAAATCAGGAGGGGCAGAGAGCCTGGTGGGCACCAAGAGCGGTGTCTGCAGGCACACCGATGCCCATAGGCACCACCTTGGAGACTCCCGTGCTACCCAAAAAGCAATCCGGCATGATTGCCTTTTGGCATGCTTGCATATGTGTTTCAATAGGAATCCGTGAAAGGGCCTTCCTTATAACATGTAGGATTTATGTGAAGGATGGCCTATATGCCTTAGGGACAGAGGGGAAAAGGGGAGTAATATGCCTCCATCAGCTCTACAGATAGAGGCACATTTCCCCCCAGAATAGTAGGGTCCCTGCTGCAGGAAGCCAGGTCACCCACTCTCTTGTACACAGTTGATGTGGGGGTAAAACCTTTCCCCCAGTTCCAGGCTCTGGAATCAATAGGGGGTAGTTTGGTCCTCAGCGTCCCTGATTGCACCCTTCTGTTTTCTCCCATAGGAGTGAATGGGTGCCATTCACTCCCATGAGAAGTAGTAAAATTGCCACCTCTGGTTACTTCTGTGTCCCACCCCCATGGGGCAAATAGAGGGGATTTTAACTGGGAAAGCAGCATGGGGGAAAGGGTTAACCCCAGTGCCTCATCCCAGCTCAGCTTCGCTCACACACATGCCTCCTATTCGATTTCAATTGTGTTTTTCACTGTGGGAAATCCCTTTGCAGACTTCTTGACGTCACATCTCACTGCGCCCTGGGACATGAGCCTCTCTGTGTGTCTTGGAGGCAGAGGTCACCCCCTGACACACACAGGGGGAAATGCGGCTTTTGGTAGACGCAGGTCTGAAGCCACCCAGACATTAGGATTCCTTTCCAGCACAGAACTGGATTCTGCCAAACAATCATGAGATAAACCCAAGTCAAATAACCTTGACTCTCATGCTGTCGAAGGTTTTGGCTTGGAAATCTAGTCCCCAATTAACCATCAAATGATAAAAAACATTGCCTTGACCCTTGGACTGAGGTTGTCCTCCTTGGGTTCACTTCAGCGAAGTCCATAATTCTCTCCCAGGCCTGATGTTATTAGTCATCACAGACAAGAACTGCAGCAGGACCCCCTTCCCATGACCTGATATATTACTGTATATTGGCTAAGTCGCTTCTTACAGTGATGGAAATAGCACCACTCAGTACATTTTCTTTTTAATTCAAGACTTAGGAATTCTTAGAAGAATGTAAAGTGGGGTTGGTGGTGAGGTTAGGCCCACGGCCAGCTATTGTGAGACTCCCGTTTCTCATTTTGCGAGGGAGGACAGAGGACAAGGCAGCCTTCATCTTCGTCTCCTGTTGACCCATGGCACCTGCTGGCCTACAGGTCTATGATTATATGGTCAGTAGTGGGGAAGGTTGCCAGGACTCTGGTATCACAAAGCTTAAGACTTCTCTTAAGAGTAGGAGGGTTATCCTCCTAGGCTGCCCGCGGGACGTACTACTAGCGCAACAGGGAGCAAGGGGTGGTCGAAGAGAGCCAGTGTGGTGTAGTGGTTAGAGTGCTGGACTGGGACTTGGGAGACCCGGATTCTAGTCCCCACTCGGCCATGAAGCTCACTGGGTGACTTTGGGCCAGTCACTGACTCTCAGCCCAACCTACCTCACCGGGTTGTTGTGGGGATAAAATGGAGAGGAAGAGGAGGATTATGTAAGCCGCCTTGGCTTCCTCGCAGGAGGGAAAAAAATACGGGATATAAATATAACAAATAAATACACAATAATCACATGACTGGTCCAGCTGTGAGAGGAATGACTTTGTCTATATAACGCTTGATACAAATATATTGATTTACATGATGCGGTATTAAAAACGTTTCTAAACATTCAGTCTATTACAAGTGAGTGCTTGAAGCCAATGGGACTTGTGAGTAAAGATGGCAGTTTGGCTGGCAATGGTGATTATATTTACGTTGAAAGGATGTATGTGGGGTGGCGAGGAAAAGTGCAGGGGAGAGGGATGGAACGGAATGTAGTGGCTGCAACCCTCAACAAAAGTGCTTCACACTGCAACATTTTGTTGCAGGCTCCACTTGTTAATAATAATAATAATAACAAGGATTATTATTATTGGCATCTGCTGCTGTTCTTTGTATAGCACCAACAGCACACATGGTGTTCTTCAGTGTATTAACAAGAAAACAGGTCCTTGGCACAAGGATCTTACAATATAAAAATCAACACAAGTAAGGCATATAAATATAATAAATGAATAAATAAAGCTACCCAAAGTAAGCATAAATGCTAGTTTCCAGAATGGAGCAGGTCAGCATCGCTTGTAGAGGGGAGTTCCACTGACCTGTCACGATCTGGAAGCGAGCGCTAGTTTTGTTCACTTCTGGGGTTCCTTCACCAAACGCTAACTCCCTGTTGTGCAAGCAGTGGGTCCCGCTGGCGCAAGCATAATCAGCAGGAGCGCAGCGGCGGTCCCATTGGATACCACCCAGGGTGGCCACTCATGAACTGCCAAAAAAGAGGAGAAACACTTCACCCCACCCAAAAAAGAAGAGGGCAAAGGGGGGTACCGGTTTGCATAACATTTGCACGTGCCAATGTATATCTATAGATGCAAATTTAACAATTATAATTATAATTTAAATAGAAATACAGACAGTAGACAACTAGTGCAGTAGACCATAGTGCAGACAACTGTGACCAGGCGACCGGTGTGCCTGCCTGCTCAGTCTGCTGTTCAGGTGCTCACTGGTGATGGACAGCATTTCTGATGGTTCCGTACCTTTAAACTGGAATTGGACAGGACAGCCCTTTAAATGCAGGATGCCTTCTTGTGGAGAAAGCCTGAGCGCACACACAGTGACATGAACCCTGACATAGTTTTCCCTTGTACATTGGCAACCCTTTCTGCATAATCCCCGCCTGGGGGACAGGAGGCACAGTTCAGACAGGTTGTACGTGACCACATCTGCATACCCTCAATAGGGCACATCTGCATCAATCCACATGGAAAGGCAAGAGCAATCCCAAGGTGAGAGGCAGTCTCAAAGAGCTGCAAAGTATCCCGCAAGAAGTCAGTAAACCCAAGGCACCACCTTGGCAGGAATAAGCCCACCTGATCACCAAGGGGGCAGGGAGGGGGCATACAGGGTAGAAAACCCCCCTGCCAGAGTTACTGAGTTGTTGAGAACACGGGAGGGGCTGTTCCCTTACAACCCTAGCAAGCAGTTCTCTTCCCCGAGCGCGGCAAGTCTCGGAGTCGGCAATGCAAGACCACTACGCAAAGTCCATAAGTCCAGAGTCTCTGGTGTGAAGTGACTCTCTCTTACTGCGATACGCTACGCCTCTGTGTTGAAGCTTTCTAGTGAATCAGGTCATGACCTGGTTCTGTTTATGGTGTAACATTCCTGGAAGTCTGTTAGTTCCGCTCCATTAACCTTGTAGTGAATAAAGTCTATTCTTTGGTTTAAATACGGTTACGTGTGATATTTAGGTCGCGGTTGGGTTTAAATCGCTTGATATCCCTGTAAAGGGCAATATCTCAGTGCTGGTTAACCCGTTAAGTGCCGAACTCGCGCCAAAGACCCGGTTGCTGGTCTTCCACACTTCTAGTAAAAGACAGTCCTCTGGCAGCCCTTCACGTGGCCCTGCTACTCAAGAGGCAGGGCGTAGTGATGACTTGGACTGGGGTCTTGTGTTATGCGGCTACCAACCCTCAAAAGACAAAAATCTAATACCTAAGCAGGACTCAAGGAAGTGGCCCAATAGTAAAGGGATGGAACTGGAGATATGAAGGACCGGAAAAACAAAAACAAAAAACCCAGGGGCTGGGAGTTTTGTTTTCGTTTTTCATTTTGGAAGGTATTCTCTCCCCCAATTTTCCCGCTGGAAAAATGGGAAATTTGGGGAAATGCTAAAAAGAAAAACCCAGCCCCAACCTTATTTGCTCTTTCAAAATATTAATAATCAGGATTTTAAAATACCGTACTACTATTGCTGCAAAAAGTCCTGCACCCCAGATTCAAAGGAAATAATTGGAGAGTACATGGTGGCCCTTTAATTTAAATTTTCCTATTTTAAAAAACTTTGCTTATGCTCTCTTTATTGTTTTTGGTTTTGTTAGAACTTTCTGAAATTCACAATAAAAAAATTATTAAAAGATTTTTATTTTATTTTATTTTTTATTCCAGCCTGAATGGGCTTCCAAACCGCTCGGGGCCAAAGCTCGAGACTTGGTAAGCCTATGACCCCTGGCACTTTGTCAATGTCAGTGTTTCAAAGCTGGTGGACTGCACCCCACTGATTCAAACTGACTCTGCTTCCAAACAAACTTACAAGTTTTATTTAAACAAAGAATCCAATACAGAACTCTCTCAAGCTGTGGCCACTCTCTCCTCAGGCCGGAAGCAATGCTGCCAGTGCTGCCCTTAACTACTTCCGGGTTCCTCCCAGGAAGCGCAACCCATTCAGGCTGAATCCAGAAGATATTTCATATTGTTACAGTCAGGACTGGTAGCCGTTTTGCAGTTACACACACGCTTGCAGCAGCCAAACCTGCACTGAACAAACAGCTGCTCAGAGAACCTGAAACAACAGTTATAGAAAGCCAGGTGGGATCATATTGGCTTCTCAAGCCACCTGGTCGTGTTGGGCCTGAAAGTGGCAGGACTCACTCTGGCCATCTGTAGCAGCAGCCCTGCAGAGCAGCTGGGACTAGGCCAGCAGTTCCCTCTGCCTGGAAGGTGCCCTGGTATCTTGGGGAGTAGTGGGCTGGGTTTCCAAACAAAAGAGATGCACGGATAAGATGTATTTTCAGCTTTGAAGGAAGAATCAATCTGCAGAGATGTGAGACACATGCTGCATCAGTGAACTTTTAAGCATTCGGGATAAATTTAAAAAACCTTTCATCTCAACTGTAGAAGTAACAACAGGACACAGACTTTTACCTCCAACTTTGCTTTCAAGAGCAAGACTTTGATTCTCTAACGGCTGTAAAAAGAATTTTGCAGATATGCTGTCGTCCCCCCCCCTTTTTATAAAATCCTTTTAATTTGATATTTATATATGCTTTTTTATGTTACAGTAATTTGGCGTCTGTACCTGTGAAATACAACACAGGTAAAGATGAAGGCTCTGTATTTCTAGAGATCACACATTAAGAACTAAAGTGGTTCAGGAAGCACCGGGAAATGCAAAGCCCTTTGCAAGCTATGGATGAAACCGCCCATCTTACTGAACATGTCTCCTCCATAGTATGTTCTTGTTCTGTAGAGTATGAACTTGTTTAGTGTGTTCTTCGTGGTGGGATGTTAAATTCAGGACACAGGAGCAGTTTACAAAGTTCATTTAAGGCATTTTGTCCGCGTGAACCCACATTCAGAGACTGAGGGCGGCGGTGCGCCGAATACATATTAATAATGTTTGGTGTGCAAATGCTCAGCTTACCAAGAAGTTTATCCAGGTGATTTACTGCAGCCTTCCCCAACTGGGTGCTCTCCAGATCCTTTGGCTCAGCCCTGTCATGCACGCAGTTGCAAATATAATATCAGAACAGATACAGGGCACGTGTGCACGGCATGCTAAGCCACCCTGGCAATGAGCCACGGTGGGTTGAGTGTTGTGCAAACGACCCACAGTGCACCTGACAGACAATCGGACTCACCGTGGGTTGTGGGCACCCTCCCTCCCTCCCTCCCTCTTCAATTCTCCTGCTGGTATCTCAGGGGACACTCCCCCCTCCCTGCTGTGACCGTGAGCCATTTCAGACTCGCCGGGGCTTTTTTGCAGTTTAAACTTCTTCTTTTTCCTTGAGATCACGAAATCCAGCTGTCAAGCCGGCTTTCATGATCCCCGTTTTGACAGCTATGGAGAGTCCTTCAAAGTGCCCCTGGAGGGGCTGCCTGTGGTTGCCAAACTGTATTTTTTTAATTCCTCTCCTGCCTAATTTAAAAATTATTATTTTTTGAATTTTTTATCTGCACTTCTGCAACTGCGGATGTTCCCAGTTGTGCTGGTGGAGGAATGGGGAGTCTCGGGTGGGCAATGTGCAGGGGGGTGCCTGCTGGCAAAGTCCAGCAGGTACCCACCCTGGGCATTGCCCCACAGAGACTGCAGGTAAGTTTATTTTCCCCTTTGGTTCCATCTGACAGCTGTCAAAAGGCGAACTGTCAAATGTAACCAAAGGTGCGAGTGAGCTTAGCTCGCAAAAAGGCGGTGACAGTTCGTTCACCCACTTTGCTGCAAGATCCTCAGGGGGAGGGGTTGGACTCATGTGTATTAAGGGTGCCCTCACTTTTGCACTTTTTCCTGAAATGCTGCCAGCTTGGGAACATGCAAAAGTGCAACCACCCCATTTACTGGAGTAGTTATCTTTGACAGCTGTCAAAGGTAAAGCTCAATTTTTCTAGTAGGGTTTAGAAAGGGTTAAAAAAAGGTTTTTGGCAGGAAAGTATACAGGTATATAGACTCTATGTACCTGTATAATTTCCTGCCAAGTTCCCCCCCCCCCCCGGGTTACAGGAACAGTTTTTCCAGCCCTACTTGGAGATGCCGAGGATTGAACCTGGGGCCTCCTGCATGCAAATCAGGTGCACTGCCACTGAACTACAGCCCCTGCCACATGCCCCAGCATATATTTCCTAGCCCTTTCCCAGCATGCCTTGGCACAAATATGGGGCGAGTAGCCTTTGAAATGGGCAGGAGAGCAGTATCCACTTTATTGCGTATGTGTGGGAACAACGGCACAAATTCAACATTATTTTTAAGGGGGACCCTGAAGTCTGTCATTCTGTCAGGAGGCTGGCCTGGGCACAACTTAAATCAGGGGCAGGCAACTGCAGTGGGTAGGAAGCCCCCCCCCCGAAATCCCCCTGCTCCCCCCCCCCAGAAGTGGCTGTGTGGGTTATGCACCTTGTTTAGCAGCGGGGTGGGGAAGAACAATTCTCTTGGGAAACAGTGCTTGTTACAATTGGATAGAGTCGAAGTTGGCACCCCTAGTTACCCAGTTGCGCCAATCCCGCGTTGCTTGAGAGTGTAGGCTCCTTACTTATCTCGATACTAAAACAGACAGACACATTTAGAAAATACAAGAATACTTTTATTACATGAGAGATCTTTAGTATAGTCTCTTATGGTCAAGATACAAGCATCAAATGGCAAGGCAGAAATTCACCATTCGTACTCATAATTCTAAGAGATGGAAGACCTTAACCTAATAGCCTATGGGATAGCAATAAGACTGGAGACTAGAGCTCTGTGCTACAAAGAGAAAGAAAAGAAAGTTCAAAGACCCCAAAGGCCTATACCTGTCCTTATTGTTCTCCCAGCGAAGCCAATTCTGACAGCAGTTGTCATGTGGGTTAAGGTGAGCTGTGAGAGCGACCTTTCATTCTAAAACCCTCACTTCCTATACCCTTTTCCTCCGTTTGTCCTATGGAGAGGGGAGGGGTCCCCTCTAGTGAGCGAATAACTACTGACCTGTCCTACACTAATCCCCCTACTGTTCTATTGTGTTTTCCTCTAGTTAGACATTTCTTCCTTACTAAATGCGTATTAACCATATTCTTTGCAATATTTCCTCCTGTCTACTTCCTGCTTTCCCTTAATCCATAAACTCATCATTACTCTGAATATTGACATAGCCTGCAGTCTGATTCCCTGTTGGGTATGTCTATGTGTGTTAATCCCTTTAGGCTGACATCTCCTGGTTTGTATTGTTATTTACAAGTTATCTCCCATTTCAATTCAGACATTCACCTTTCCCAGTCTCTCCCTCACATACTCTCATGCTCTCAGTCCAGAGGTTACTCCTGTTCATACTTGACTAATGTCTCACAAGCCAACGTTTCGGGGCCTGTATGAATTCTTGTCACTCTTTCAAAAGAGGAATGGTCATACCACTCATAACATGCTGGGAATCCGGCAGTGGGACAGCAGGGGTTGCAGCTGGGGTGTGTGCAAACCCCACCACCACCATGGGGGAGTCGTATGCAGCCCACATGTTGTCACCCGTGGCTCAAATCATCCCCGTGGGACAAGAATCAACGTCCCACTAGAAATGCAAGCCTTAGCGTGCCTCCTGCCTATTCGGCATCTGATTGTCCCCTCGCTTTGTTAATAAGCGTTTTTGCTTCTAGGTCTCAGATTGGTTTTAGATCTTGGAGCACTCATTATCATCTCCAATCTTTGGGGGGGGGGGGAAAGAAAAGAACCGTCCCTGGTACCGACAAAAACGTGTGAAACTGCAGCAAGGCGAGATTTCCCAGCCACACCAGCCAGCTTGAGCTGACAGATTTCAAGCTCTTGTTTATGTTATATTTCAAACAGATATAAGGCTATATCTGGTCTCCTGTCAGCTATTCTGCAAGCCACTACACGGCTTGCAGGATTGACAGCCTGCAGCTCGACAGTCTCCTTTCTTCCTCCTCCTCCTCCTCCTCCTGCCCCTCACGCCTTGGCTCTTGCAGAGCGTGGCCTGTGTCATGCCGCACCTCAAAAACCGGCCCCAAAAATTCATCCAAAGGACAGGGCTATTTGCAGGCAGTCACATGCTAACGGCCTAATTGTTAAACAGGAGCTGGGAAGTGAGAGCCAGCATGGCATAGTGGTTACAGTGAGGGACTGGGACTCGGGAGATCTGAGTTCTAGTCCTCACTTGGCCATGAAGCTCACTGGGTGACTTTGGGCCAGTCACTGACTCTCAGCCTAAGCTACCTCACAGGGTTGTTGTGAGGATAAAATGGATAGGAGGAGGATGATTATGTAAGCCGCCTTGGGTTCCTTGCAGGAAAAATGGTGGGATATAAATGTAATAAATAAATAAATAGAGTGGGCTGGCCAGGCTGAGTAGCAAAGCCCAGTCCCAGGCTGAGTGGTGAAGATGGTGTCTCTAGAGGTCTGCCTAGATCAGGGGTGGGGAACCTTCAGCCCATGGGTCAACTGTGGACCTCCAGGCCTCTCAGTCCAGACCTCTGGACTCTATGAATCATGCTCCCTCACCAGGTTATGGATATTATTTACTCCTTCCTGCTCTGTTCCACAGCTATAAAGTTGATGGAAGGGATCTTGCACAAACTGGGGAAGGAGAATGCCTTCTTTGTAGATGGTGTCTTTGTAGGCTTCCATCCCTTTATAACAGGGGTGTTGAACCTCAGGCCAGGGGTCAAATCCGGCCTGCCTGGGGTTCCAATCTGGCCCTTTGGGGTTCCCCAGATAGGGATGCCTCCTTCTGCTGACCGCACACTGGATTCAGACAACATGATAGCCCACACTGAAGGGTTGAATATGGGTTGAGTGTGGGTTGTTCTTGAACCGTGGGTTATCATGTTGTCTGAACCCAGCTGTGCTAACAAGCCATGACTTGTTAACCATGAAGAACCTATGAAGAGAATCCATGGTTTGTTGTTAGGTTGTGAACTGTGGGTTGTTCACCATGGATTGTTACCTTGCCTGGGTTCAGACAACACGATAACCCATGTTTCAACAACAACTCACGGTTCAACGACAACCCACACTTAACCCATACTCACCCCTCGAGTGTGGGTTATCGTGTTGTCTGAACCCAGTCACTCTTTTCCCCAACCATTTGGTGGTTTCCTGGCTTTTGTACGGTTTTTTCTCCCATTCTAAAAGGTTGAAATGCCTCTCCTAAAGCTTCATTACTGGCAGTAAGAGCTTTAAGCTAAAATAGGCTGGTATTTGTGGTTTTGGGCCTTGTCCACTTTTGCCTTTGGCCTTGCCCATCCCAGGAATGTAGCCCCTGAGAGTTTCTCCAAAATTGAATTTGGCCCTCAGGCTGAAAGAGGTCCAACATCTCTGCTTTGTAGGCTGCGGTTACACAGGTACTTGCTCTCAAAATTTCCACTAAGGGAGTGCAAGGATTCAGTCTTTGTTTGATTTGTTTTATTCCAACTGCTGAGAGGATGGGTTTTTCATTGCCTTTATTACATTTCTATACTGCCCTATAGCCGAAGCTCTCGGGGCGGTTTACAAAGTTTAAAACCTTAAAAACACAGTATAAAGAAACATATACATACAAACATATAACCAGACAACACAGAGAGAGACACAAATATCTAAAACGATATACATCTAAATCACATATACCTAAATCAACAAGAAGAAAAATCCAGGACCTGGTTAAAACCTCCTCATATGCTGCCAAATGCCTGAGAGAAGAAGAAGGTCTTAACCCTCATCCTGAGATTTATGCAACCTCACTTTCCTTGCATTAGGGGTCCAGCCAGACCCACCCACAAAAGTGCCTCAGGCAAGGCAAATTGTGCATACAAAAGGCTTTTATTTGACTGAATGTTTCCCCCAGGCTGTTAGGATCAGAGTAAGAACGGATCTCAGGTTGTGGCTGCTTAAGGTCTTGTCTGGATTGAGTTTCAGTTTATTAGCCCTCATCCAGTCCATTGTCACAGTCAGGCACCAATCTAGCTCACCCACAGCCTCACCTGATGAAGACGAAAAGGAGAAATAGAGCTGTGTGTCATCAGCATACTGATGACAGCACACTCCAAAACTCTAGATGACTGCACTCAACAATTTCATGTAGATGTTAGACAGCATGGGGGACAAAACCAACCCCTGCAAAACCCCAGTACTGGAGAATCCACAGGGCTGAGCAATATTCCCCAAGCACCACCTTCTGGAGCTGACCATTCCAAGTAGGAGTGAAACCATTGCAATGCAGTACCTCCCAGCTCCCAACTCAGACAATTGCCCCAGAAAGATACCATGGTCAATGTTATCAAAAGCCGTTGAGAGATCAAGGAGAATCAACAAGGTCACACTCCCCCTGTCTCTCTCCCAGCATAAGTCATCATACAGGGCGACCAAGGCTGTTTCCATGCCAAAACCCAGCCTGAAACCCGACTGAAATGGATCCAGATAATCAGTCTTATCCAAGAGCATCTGGAGCTGGTTGGCCACCACCCACTCAAGGACCTTGCCCAGGAAAGGAACATTTGCTGAAAAATGGCGCCCTGCCCTGTGCCATTCCATATGCTGAAGCCAAGGGGTGCAGAACCTCTTGCAGCCCGAGGGCTGAGTTCCCTTTTGGAGAAACCCTTGGTGACCACATCCCAGTGGTGGGCAGGGCCAAAGGCAAAAGGGGCGGGGCCAAAAAACAAGAACAAAATACCAGCATATTTTAGCTTAAAGCTCTTCCTGTCAGTAACTAAGCCTTAGCAATGGCATTTTAGCGTTTTAGAAAGCGCGGGGGGGGGGGAACAGGACTGCAGAAAAGCCAGGAAACTACCAAACCATCAGTGATTGGGGAAAGGGAAGGGGGCATAGCCTTCTGGAGGAGGCACACCTGGTGCCAACACTGTTATCCTTTCAGCGCCAGGTTAAGACTGCCTTCTATGCCGAGGCATTTAACAGCATGTAATGGCATATAGGGGGCAGGGGTTGTCAGCTGTTTTTCTCTTAACAGGTCCAGTTATACTGAATTTGTTTTAGTGCTTAAATTGTTTTTGTGGAGGAAGAGGGGGGGCTGGCTGGCCCGCCAGACCTCCACCCTTTCCTAACTCAAAGTAATCCCAGTGCTTGCCACCATGTGGCCCGGAAGGGGGGGCTGGCTGACCCGCCACCACCCCACCCTTGCCTACTGGCAAAGGAACCAAGACCCTCTGAGATCTCAAGATACCAGACTGCCAGCCTCAGCTGTCTGCAATCCTACTTGGATCTCTGTTTAGGGACTCGCCTTCCATTTCTGTAACCTGGATTTAGATACTGAACTCACAGAGCACTACAAAAACCATGTGGGGTAAAACCAAACAGGTTTATTCTGGTAGCAATTTACAACAAGATTAGGGAAATAAGAGAAGCACACAATATAGAGAGACACTTTGGTACACAGTAAAGCTGCAAAACAATAAAACCTGATTCCTTAAGATCTCTCAGGCATACAACTAATTACCTGAGGGTATTCTCTTCAAGGGTTAAATCCAGCACAGCCTTGCCGCCTGATGGAGAATTACCACACCTACCCAAAGTTCCGAGATGGGTAAACTCCTACAAGGCTTGCCTTCACCAGAGCCCTCATCCAGCTCATTTCACCAGGAGCTAACTGGGGTCGGATCCTGATGCCCCCCACAAAGGCTTGGGGCCTCTCTTTGGCTTGCCGCCATCCCCAATAGCCAGGGTAGCTGGTAGCCACGCGATCCAGGACAAAGACCAAGACTAAAAACAGGCTTTGGGAAAAATCTCTTCCCCCCTCCCCTTTCTGTAGCTTTCCTGCCTTCAGCCAATCAGAAAGAACTTCACCTGGCCAGGCAGGGGGAAGGAAACTCGTGAGTCATGGCTTGAACTATTTGAATTACATCTGCATATGAACGCTTTCAGCCTGGCTCCTCCAGACCTCCGGGCGCCAGGCCCCATCCTATGTTCCATGCACCTTTCACTTCCTCCCAGCCCCCACTTGGTTTACACATGAGGTGTGTGTGTGTACCCCCAAAGGCTCGTTTCTCCACAGTTTTAAACTTTTTTTAAAAAAAAATTAGTATTGAAATCTTTATGTTGTTTTTATTGTATTTTGCATGGTCTTGCATGAACTGTTGTCAACTGCTCAGAGAGCTTCAGCTATTGGGTGGTATAGAAATGAAATAGATAAATAAGTAAACAACAATAATAATAATAGTATTTATTTACTATCTATTTCAGAAGAGGTCTCCTGAAACTCAATATGGTTTCCGCCCCTCTAGAGGGACAGTAGACATGATTTTTACTGCACGTCAGCTCCAAGAAAAATGCCGGGAGCAAATCAACCCTTTATATGGCATTTATCGATCTGGCTAAGGCCTTTGTACTGTAGACCGTACAGCTCTCTGGACTATCCTTATGAAAATTGGATGCCCCAATAAATTTGTGAATATCTGCGACTTCTCCATGACAACATGACGGCAACGGTTTTGGACAACAACGGCTCTCATGGTGCTCCATTTAAAGTGGGATCAGGTGTTAAACAGGGATGTGTTATCGCCCCAACATTATTTGCCATTTTCATCGCCATGGTTTACATCTTGTCAAGGGGAAACTTCCCACCGGTGTGGGAATTATATATCGAACAGATGGAAAGCTTTTTAATCTCAGCAGGCTGAAAGCAAAAAGTAAGGTAATTACAACCTCCGTTGTGGAACTTCAGTATGCTGATGATAATGTGGTCTCCGCACATTCAGAGGACGATCTCCAAACTATCCTAAATGCTTTTGCAGAAGCATACGAAAAACTTGGTCTCTCACTTAACATCAAAAAAACCAAAGTGCTTCATCAGCAAGTGCAAGCCAACCCTTTGGTGATGCCATCTATCCAGCTTGGCGGGACAATACTGGAAAATGTCGATCATTTTCTCTATCTTGGCAGCTATCTTTCTGTTACAGCTAACATCGACAGTGAAATCCAGCATCGTCTGAGCTCCGCAAGTGCCGCATTTTCTCGAATGAAACATAGAGTGTTCGAGGATCGGGATATTTGTAAGAAGACCAAAACACTGGTTTATGAAGCCATTGTATTACCAACTTTATTGTATGCCTGCGAAACATGGACTATCTATAAACGTCACTTCCACCTCCTTGAAAGGTTTCATCAACGTTGCCTCCGGAAAATCCTGCAAATTACTTGGGAAGATAGGCGAACAAATGTCAGTGTACTGGAAGAAGCAAAGACTACTAGCATTGAAAAAATGATCCTTCAACGCCAACTTCAGTGGACCGGTCATGTTGTTCGAATGCCTGACTGCCGCCTCCCAAAGCAGTTACTTTACTCCCAACTCAAGGATGGAAAGCGGAATATCGGTGGTCAATATAAGAGGTTTAAAGATGTTCATAAGGCTAATCTAAAAAATGCAATATAAACATCGAAAACTGGGAAGCTCTGGCCCATGAACGATCTAAATGGAGGTTGGCCTTTCACAAAATGGACTTGAAGAAGACCATGCAAAAGGGAAACGTGCTAAGCAAACACTCAATGATCCTTACGGACTCTCATCTGACCCCTCAGTGGGGCTGTGTGGATAGATGGCCTCAAGTCACTTCGGACCCACGCTAGAGCTCATCCTTAGAATTTCACTTGGGACATCTAGGTCACAGTGAGCCTGATGATTGATGCAGTGCTAGATCACTTCATGTCACCTACGGCCTCTCTGTGTCTTGCCTAACACCCTCCATGCCAAACTGCCCGGTCACTAGTCATCAATGGCATGCTCCTGGTGGTTCGGCTCGGGACCTTTGGCCCGCTTGGAGTCTACCGAGGAGAAGGGCCGGTTCAGTGTGGCGGCTCCATTCTGTGGAACTTCCTGCCTCTGGAGGTCAGGCAGGCTCCGACATTGTGCTGCTTTCAACACCTGCTGAAGACCACCTTGTTCCCGGAAGCCTTCTCTGCTCTTCAACCACCATTGTAATTTTAGTTTGTTTTCAATGTACAGTAATACCTTGGATTGCAAGTAACTTGGTTTGAGAGCGTTTTGCAAGACAAGCAAATTTTTAAATATTTATTTATTTATTTATTTATTGATATACAAGCGATGTCTTGCAATACAAGTACTGTAGTACGGCTTAAATTAAAAACCTCTGTACAAATTTTTTTGGGGGGGATTTCGTTTTGATATAAGAGTGTTTTGGATTACAAGCACGTTTCCGGAACGAATTATGCTCTCAATCCAAGGCATGACTGTTTTGTTTTTGTTTCTTTTATCTGCTTTTGTCTTTTTATTGTTCAACACTCTGGAATCTGCTTGATGTGGATCGGTATACAAATACTGTAAACAACAAGAACAACAATAATAATCCAGCTCTGCATAGGATTGCAGCCCTAGGGAAAAAGCCATTTCTTCCCTCTGCATAACAGAACAGAATAGCTCACCAATGCTGTGTTAGCAGGATGGCAAAAGTTTAGATCATGGAGATTCTATTGCAGCAAATGTCTAATCAATCAGTAAAAAAAAAAAAAGGTTTCATGTTTATTTCCTTGTCTGTTTTAGGTTTGGAGGAGAGAAGAAGAGGGTTATCTACTGTAAAAGCTAGATCCGATGGTAAATTTATACAGCTCTCATCCCTAAATGCGCCTTGACTGCTTTCATCTTTTTCCCTTTTAAGTAAGCCTGTGTACCAGACTCCCGACTTTTGATTTGTAACCACAGTTACAAGCATTACGCATTTCATACGGAAGAATGTACGTGCCAGTCAGTTTCAATACAGTATCGCCGCTCTAGCCCCGTTCTTTGATCCTGAGCCGCTGCTTAGTGGGGAAAAAAAATAAAAAATAAAGTCACTGCTGTATCAGTGCCCCCATCTGGCCTCTGATATGGCCAGTGTCAGAATCATTAGGACAACTGTCCGAAGTGTGATAATAATGGTAGAAAAGGGAGCTTTGATTCTTATCAACCTCAACACAAGAAAGGCAGCAGATGCTGATTTCATTCCCACCCACCCCCACCTGCTATATGGACACAGTTGTTTTTGCTGTCACCCAAGATGTTTCCATCAGTATAAGGAACAATCCTGAATTGGTTTTCTGATCTGGTTGCAGTTTTTCATCCAAAAAAAAAAAAAAAGACATGCAGAGCTTGTGACCTGCCAAGTCAAATGCAGCCCAACAGCTAAGCAGTGTTCTCCAAGCTTGGGTCCCCAGATGTTTTTGGCCTACAACTCCCAGCATGCCTTAGCCAGCTATGCCCCAGCCAGCTCACTGGGGTGACTTTGGGCCAGTCACTGATTCTCAGCCTAATCTACCTCACAGGGTTGTTGTTGTTGTTGTTGTGAGGATAAAATGGAGAGGAGGAGGATTATGTAAGCTGCCTTGGGCTCCTTGCAGGAAAAAAAGGCGGGATATAAATACAACAAATGAATACATAATAATCACATGACTAGTTCGGCTGTGTGAGGAATGACTTCGTCTATATAACGCAGGATACAAATACACTGATTTATATGATGCAGCATTAAAAATATTTCTAAACATTCAATCTTTTACAATTGAGTGCTTGAAGCCAATGGGACTTGTGAGTAAAGATGGCAGTTTGGCTGGCAATGGTGATTATATTTACATTGAAAGGATGTATGTGGGGTGGCGAGGAAAAGTGCAGGGGAGAGGGATGGAACGGAATGTAGTGGCTGCAACCCTCAACAAAAGTGCTTCACACTGCAACATTTTGTTGCAGGCTCCACTGGTAAAGGATTATTATTGGCATCTGCTGCTGTTTATATAGCACCAACAGCACACAATAGGTCCTTGGCACAAGGATCTTACAATATAAAATTCAACACAAGTAAGGTAGTGGAGAGAGGGGAGGAAGATGGCAGGCCACCGCAAGCAGGGGACTTATGATATTTATTGTTTCTTAACAATTGGTGCTGCTTCTCAGAAAAAGAAAAAAAAGGAAGCCCTGACCTGCAGGCTCAAAGTCTAATAACAGTTTAATGCTAAACAGGAGTGCCACTGAGCATGTACAGAGTCCATCTCCCCCAACATTGCTGGATGAATTAAAGGCAAGGCTTCCAGGTCAAAGGGCTTTGTTCCCAAGGTGTGGGCTCTGGAACCCCATGACTTAGGAGTGGGTTGGCCGCTTGTCCATTGCCAAAAAAAGGAGGACGTGCACCACCCAAAAAGGGAACGGAGATACAAACGTGCATAAAATTTGCTCATGCTAATTTACAGTATCAATGCAAATTTAGAAATGATTATTAGAATTTATTTAAATTTGACAAAAGGCCAACCAATTAATTTTCCATCCAAGTCAATGCAAATACAATACATTTCCCCCGGTTAAGTCACACCCCACTCCAGTCGCAGATTGCTCCAAATCAGTAGTTCCCCTTGAATTAAGTTACCCTCAGTTAATTTTCCACCTAGATCCTGCTCTGAAAAGTTTCCTTTCCATTAGCCCCATCGATCCCATTCATCATCTTTATCCACTCCGTAAACTAAATTGAAAATAACAATTTCTTAGGGATGGATGGGTGAGTAGATTTTCAGGAGACGAAGTGGCCGACTTCTTGGTTCTGTATATTAGATATAAGCATTACGTATAAGAAACAGCAGCAGCGATTTCTGCTTGTGGCTTCCACGCTTCTGAGGCATATACAAAGTGCAGGCACGACTTGCTGGGAAGGGACCCGGGAGTCTAGGGATGGGGCAAATAGAGAAAAGGAAAAGTAGCAAGCAGAAATAACGTTAACGTCATCTTGCCCCTTTTATATCGGCCCAATGCTCGTCGTTACACATCTACAAACACACACACACACAGTTGTCTTCGGTTCTAGGAGCGGACATTGTACGGAAAAGGAAATGGCTGCCCCCACAGGGCCTACAGGGGGCAGCCATGTCTTCTCCTTCCGTACAGGGCACTCACGGAAACGGAAACAACGGGAGGCCCAGCGGCATCCGAGGTTTCAAGTCGCAGCGCGCAGTAGTTTTACGTGCTGGCTTGGGAGCGTTTAATTAAGGGGGGCGACGACAACAACAACAACGGACCACCGGGCAATATCGGCCCAAGCGGGAAAGAGGAGACCCGCTCAGGGAATACCCGGCTTTCCGGTACGAATGAGGACACCGGAGGGGCGCCTAGGTAAATATAAATCCCCCCCACCCCTTTCAGTGAACGCTTCTGGGTGAATCCGCATTATTACTAGGGGAGAAACAGCCTTCCCCAACTGGGCGGCCTCAGGATGGGTTGGACTACAGCTTCCAGCATTCTCCAGCCAGCCATGGCTGGCCCGGGGACGCTGGGAGCTGTAGCCCAACCCATCTGGAGGCTGCTGTGGCTGGCCGGGGGATGCTGGGAGCTGTAGTCCAACCCATCTGGAGGCTGCTGTGGCTTGCTGGGGGATGCTGGGAGCTGTAGTTCAACCCATCTGGAGGCCGCTGTGGCTTGCTGGGGGATGCTGGGAGCTGTAGTACAACCTTTCTGGAGGCCACCATGGCTGACTGGGGGATTCTGGGAGTTGTAGTCCAGCCCATTTTAAATGGGAACTTAAATGTAGGGTTTTGATTGAGAACTCTGAATTTGTAGATTTCATAGATCATAGAGTTGGAAGGAGCCTACAAAGCCATTGAGTCCAACCCCCTGCTCAATGCAGGAAACTAGAGGAGGGGTCTCCCATCCAAGTAATAACCAGGCCTGACCCTGCTTAGCTTTCCACGCTCAGACAAGCTGAGCCAGCATAAGCCACAGGCCTGATGTAGCAACCAAGCGTAGTTTAGATTCAGTGTGTCTAACAGTATATTTAGTAATCTGTACAGATGTGTGTGGAGGAGAGAATGGTGTGGTAAGTTAAACATATGCTGCTAATGGTACCCAGCGGATGTGTACAGTCATGAGACTCATTTTCCTCTCTCTTTCTGTACAGTCTGATTCCACAAGACAGCAAAATGTCCACACCACCTCTAGCAGGAGCAGGAATGCCCCCTGGTCCATTTTCAGGACCTCAGGCTCAAGCTGCACGGGAAGTGAACACAGCTTCTCTATGTCGCATTGGTCAAGAGACTGTGCAGGATATTGTATTTCGCACCATGGAGATCTTCCAGCTACTGAGAAATATGCAGGTGAGCAACAGCAACAACCATACATAGGGTTGTTTTGGGCTTTTTTTCTTGGGAAAGAAACCAAGTTAAGGGGGTGGGGATATGGTCAAGGTGTATAAAATTATCCATGATGTGGCGAAAGTGGATAGAGAAAAGATATCCCCTAGCTAAATGGTGGGAGATTCAGGACAGACAAAAGGAAGTACTTCTTTGCACAGCACATAGTTAAACAAGATAGTGATGGCCACTAACTTGGGGGGATTAGAATAATTCATGGAGGGGAAGGCTATCAATGGCTGCTAGTCATGATGGCTGTAAATTGCCTCCAGTATCAGAGACATTGTGCCAGTGAATACCAGTTGCTGGGGAACACAAGTGGGAGGGTGCTATTGCCCTCATGACCCAATTGTGGGTTTCATAGGTGGTTTGCCACAGGGTGAACAGAACGCTGGACTAGTTAGGCCTTTGGTCTGATCCAGCAGGACTGCTCTCCATGCCATTCTGGTGGGTTCCCCAACCCCCTTGAGCAGATTTGGGGGGGTGAGGGGGCTGATTGCAGAGGGGAAGGGGAATTGGAGGCCCACACTAAATCAAAAGCCTTCTGTAAGTGGATGGGAGCCATTAGATACAATCTATGATCTGGATTGTAGCCAATCATAGTATTAACAAAAAGATTTTTAAATGGAAGAAGAAACTAAAGAAAAATGTTTCAGAGACTTCACAAAGTTCAGCAGGGAGTTGATTGTTAACTTATACTTTTTTTTTATCGTTTGTCGTAAATATCCCTCAGAAGATGGAAGCTCAGTTTTCTCACACGTACTCATGAGGACTATCTTGAACCCCCTGTATTTGTCTTACAGATCTATCTTTGGCATGTTTACTCAGAACTATGTCCCATGGAGTTCAGTGGGACTTATGCCCTAGCAAGTACACATAAGATAGCAGCCTTAGTTTAGTTTACATATTTGTGAGTATCTACAGGGACTTTGCTTTGGAGGTCCTATTCCCTGCTAAATAACTTCTCCAGTATGTTAGGAGTGGGGCTTTCTCAGGAGTGACTCTGATCTTGTGGAACTCCCTCCCAAAAGAAGGTCATCAGTGTTTACCACTTCTAGTTTTTGGTATGGTTCCAGAATGCTATTTTATGTCCAGATAATTGTGTATCTTTTTTAAAGTTCTGTTTTTAATCTATAATGGTTACTTTTTTTATTGTGCTTTTATCTTTGATGTACTCGTAGTTCAGTGAAAGGGAGGATAAAAATTGAATAAATAATAATATTGAATAAGTCAGAGCAAGCTCTGAAGCTAGCATTAATCACTGAGTGTGTGTGTTGTTTTGCCAGAAACCTTCATGTCTGTTGGAAAAGTATACATTGTTTAATTTTTTAAAATATGCCTAATTTAAAGGATGGATGAAATGTGACACTGGATTTTATTCATTTCTTTTTAATATAATTTTTTTAAAAAATATTTCAGCTTCCAAATGGTGTCACCTATCATACGGGCACATATCAAGACAGATTAGGAAAGCTGCAAGAACATCTACGTCAACTCTCAATACTTTTTAGGAAACTGAGATTAGTATACGACAAATGCAATGAAAACTGTGCAGGGCTTGACCCTATTCCAATAGAGGTAAGTGGTGGGAGGCCAGCAGGCACAGATGTTTAGACCAGGGACAGGCACTTCAGGCTTGTGAGACCTACTTTGCCTTTTACTAGAACCACCAGCCAGAGCCTGATACACAAGACAGGCACTTAGAATGTAAGAATCCCGAGCCCAGGAACTTGAGTGCCAGTAGAGAATGGAACTCCACAGGCAAATCTACTCCTGGTCACCCTGAGCTTTCTTTATTACAGCAGCATAATTTAGGGTGGGGAAGTGTATTGCTGCTGCTGCTGCTGTTAAACAATTGGGAGTTGGAAATCCTTGCCAATTGACTGCAATTCACTCAGGGATTTATCAGTAGATCCAGATCTACCTTCTGCCCACCCTTGGCTTAGACTGTGCCTTATGTTTCAGTAATTCAAAAACATACTGTGAACCACTTTTGCCGGTTGCCCTAACCCAGTGCTTCTCAATTATTTTCTGTCATGCCCCCCCTAGGAAGAAGAAAACATTTCGCGCCCCCCGCGCGACTGTAAATAGTATCATTTGTCTATAAAATTGTTATAAGTACACCTCTGCATAACACTGTATCCTTATTAACGTATAAGAGAATAAAAAAAGAAAGAAATGTGGATCAATTTACAACAAAGAATAGCTTTATTAACTGTAGCAGAAAAGATTTAAAGGAGCACAGGATTTAAAGGAACCACCAGTGCATTTTAAAACCCACATATTTTCAGCTTATGCCCCTGGACGGTGGGGTGGGGATGTTTTAAGGAGCACACAAGTATTTGTAAAAGAGAAACTATCTTAAATTTCCTAAATGTCCAAAAACAAATAAATATAAAGGAATACATGCTATTGAAAAGTGAGTGTTCCTGTAAATTCATATTTCCCTTGATTGGAGTGGTTTAGCGCATAGTTTTTCACACCTGATTCCGCAAGAAGCTCTCAATATATTTTATACAGCGGCTTTGTTCATATTTGCAGCAACTCATTCCTTATGTTGAAGAGGATGGCTTTAAGCATGATGACCGAGGAGCAGCCAGCCAGCTTCTCTTTGCTAGCGAAGAGAGAAGGGAAATCATGGAAGTGAACAAGGTAACAATTTATATATGATTTGCGTGCTGCAAATTTGGCTATAGGAGGCTTTCTTTGCTAGTTTGCTTGCACATCTTAACACATACTACTGGCTCACTGCAAATAAATAATCTAGAACAATTACTGAATTATTTAGAAAAAATGCAGTGATCCTTTCCCCCCCTTTTTTTGGCAACTTGACCTGATTTGATAGAAAGCTTGTAGATGAGTGTTTCCTGTTGGACAGCATCTGAGCTGTCAGCAGCAGCTCTAACTGTCTCTTGCCTAAACTGTGTTGTTAGGTATTGGAAGGAGAGATTCTCATTCTTCTATATCAGGAGTGCACAACCTTTCCGGCCCCGAGGGCCATGTCGGGTGTCTGCTGGGGTGGCGAGGGCTGCACGTGCCACTCTTGCACACCCTCTCTCATACTCACCCCAGCAGCAGCAGATCTTGCTTCTGCTCCATGTCACAGCAGCAAGGTGTTGAGACCCACTCCCATCCACAGCCGCCTGAACCCAGTTGCCCCCCGCAAGCAAAGGGAAAAAAATAATTCTAGGAATGGGCTCTATGATTCCTGCCATAGTAGCCTTGTTCCTAGAGCATCTTGGGAAGCTAGCAGGAACTGTCACCCATGGCTTCCTAGGATGCTCCAGAGACACTCTAGGAACAAGGCCTCTATGGCAGGAACCATAAAGAGCATTTTCCTTCCCCCCCCCCCCCCCCATTTTCTTTCCAGCACTGACAGATGCTGGGCGGCTGAGGGGCCACCTGCAGCCCATTGGGAGGGGCCGTAGCTCAAAGGTGGAACACATGCTTTGCATGCAGAAGGACCCAGGTTCAGTCCCCAGCATCTCCAGGTAGAGCTAGGAAGAAATCCTGCCTGAAACCCTGAAGAGCCGCTGCCAGTCAGTGCTGATGATACCGGGCTAGATGGACCAAGGCTCAGTATAAGGCCGCTTCCTATGTGTCTGCCCATTCCCTTCTCTGCCTGGAGGAAACTCTGAGGTTGGAGACCTTGGGTATTAATGAGACCTGGTTGCTGAACTGTCAGAAGTTCTTTTTATGCATGAACAGAAGGGGAATTTAGAAGCGGCTGCTTGAAGTGCTCTCTATAGCTTTGCACAGTGCAGCCTGGATGCTGTTGTGCTATAAAGCCCCTAAACTGCTTGCCTGCAGCTCACATAGGTCACTTGGCTGGGTCACAGCCACAATCCTCCCAACTAGGTGGACTTCGGAAGCCTTGACAGCCCTTGTTTTCTGCCCAGTTAGAACAAGCTGTCTCTTTCTCTGTCAAAAGTCCCCTTTCCAGGCCAGGACAGAGAGCGCTATGGTAGACCATCTTGTCTAAAAACCCTTTGGGTGAACTGAAGGTCTGCATAAAATGGCAAGGAAACCAACCCCTTCCTCGATCATGAAATACGTCTTGCAAAATGAAGCTCAGTTTGCCATTGAGGATGATGACTGTGCGGAACTTTGTCATAATTTCTGGTGGATGGAGGAGAATGTGCTCTTTACACTAAAGGTAGAATCAAATTTTCAGCTTCCGTGTAAATTGCAAGTTAGCATCCAAATTAACACAGCGCCCAAATCACCACTTACTGTGAAGTTATTTGAGCAGTGCAGTGTTTCTGAGCTGTTTGTCTGTGCAACTTACCCTTCAGCCTACAAAGGTAAATTGGGGAAATAAGACAGGCCAAGATGTCCTTATGATAAAGTTGCTGAATAGGGTGAGGAAATGTGGGACAAAAGGCCAATGGGAGCACCATCTGTTATCAATGTCTGTTGAAATGAACAGGAATTACAGTTCAAGTGTATTTCACGAGGGGCCGTGCAGGAGACATTCCAAAGAGACATTCCACCTGTACCAGGACACCTTGATCAGCTCCTTAAAGATATCTGCCTCTTTAAGAGCCCCTCCTGCATCAGGATGCCAATTCTCTGCCTTTTACCTTCTCTTCCCAGTAATGTGGGATTAGGCCTTAGACGTGGTGCAAAAGACACTCCAAACAACTTGATGTTAACAATAACTGTTTACTTCAGTAGATTTTGGTATATTAGATTCACAATAACTTAAGGTAATTACACAAATAGAGCTGTATACTTTCAAAAAGCAGGTATAATAGAAATAAAAGAAACAATAACGCAGTTCTCTCTAACCTAGCTTTCACCTGTAAGCCTCACCTGTAAGCCTCAGTTAAGTGATTCCTTCTCCAGCCTTGCCCTGGCTGTTCTGCATTCTTTAGTGATATTCAGACTCTGCTTCTCTGTCTGCTCTCTGCTTCTTGGCGCCTGCAGAACCTCTCCTCCACACAGCTTCTCTCTCTGCAGCTTCTCTCTCTCAATTTTTCCTCTCTGCCACTGCTGCTTCTGCCTGCCTTCCCTTTATATACACTCTCACCAGGACTAAAAAGCTACAAACCTATGACCTCAAACTGGGGAAATAAAACTTAACTCCATTAAGGGGAAAAGGAGACTTCACTCACTGAAAAGGAAACGTTCTCCATGAAGGGAAAATGAAACTCACTCATATGCCATCAGGAGATGTTTGGGCCTACAGGCTTCAACCTAACTCAAGTCTGTGTAGGCCTCAATCCTTATTTATTTATTATATTTATACCCCGCCTTTTTTCCTGCAAGGAACCCAAAGCAGCTTACATAATCCTCCTCCTCTCCATTTTATCCTCACAACAGCCCTGTGGGGTAGGTTAGGCTGAGAGTCAGTGACTGGCCCAAAGTCACCCAGTGAGCTTCATGGCCGAGCGGGGACTAGAACCCGGATCTCCCGAGTCCCAGTCCAACACTCTCACCACTACGCCACACTGGCTCTTCACAGCTCTGTATGCATTTCGGAAGGTAGTTGTGTTACTTCTTTAATAGCAAAAGCCAAAAAAGAAAAGAGAGTATAGTAGCACCTTAAACAACATATTTATCATGTTATAAATCATCAGATGTGTGAAGTGTTCTCCCTGTTGGCAGGTGTGTGTGCCCAGGTCTTGAAAAAAATGGCAGGGCCAAAAGGCCGTCACATTCAAGAGGTACAGTCTGCAACCTTCCTATGCAAAGCTAATTTGAGATGTGTATGGGAATGTCGCAGACGTTCCTGTTTTGGGGGTTCAGTTCCTCCACCTGGTTAGAACTGTTTGCGGGAGAGTGGGGACATACTGGACAGCTCTGCCTCCCCGTGCCCAGCCCTCCGGCACCACATGCATTGGAGGACAAATACCTGCAGTGGAAAGTCTGCAGCACTCATGTAGCCTCCCTGAACGAAT
Organism: Shinisaurus crocodilurus; assembly: GCA_021292165.1. Lineage (NCBI taxonomy): Eukaryota > Metazoa > Chordata > Lepidosauria > Squamata > Shinisauridae > Shinisaurus > Shinisaurus crocodilurus. Next base: position 205,450,577 of record CM037880.1, on the reverse strand, counting down.
GAGAAACTTGTCTGCGTGATCATTTGCCCTTCTTCACCCAGGGCATAGTTAAGCTATGAAACTCACTACCGCAAGATGTAGCAATGGCCGCTAGTTCGGAAGGCTTTAAAAGGATATTAAACAAATTCATAGAGGAGAAGGCTATCCATGGCTACTAGTCCTGATGGCTCCAGTATCGGAGGCAGTGTGTCTATGTTAGCTGTGGAACATGGGCGGCAGGGTGCTGTTGCACTCCTGTCCTGCTTGTGGGTTTTCCGTGGGCAGCCGGTTGGCCACTGTGTGGACTGGATGGTCCTTGGTCTGATCCAGCATGGCTCTTCTTTGTTGAAGCTGATTGGTGCTGGGAGATTTATAATCCAATCTGTGTGCTAACAGATGCCTGGAATTCCACACACAGACCTTAACAGATCTCACCCCCCTGCGCAGCGTGCAGTGTCGGATCCAGCCTCACCAGCCCAGCCTGCCCTTGTAATGACACTTGCTTCCAGCTTCCCCATTGCAGATTAATCCATGGAGTCAGGAAACACTCTGGAACACCACAGGTTCTAATTCTACCTGTTTATTCACTTATCAAGTAAAGTTCTACAGAGTATACATTTCCTAGTTACAGTCCATGTGCAGAGTTTACCTAAATGCATAGCAAGCATTAAGTCCAGTGGAGTAAGTTGAGCTTCACTCCACCTCAGCAAAGCCGTTACATTGTTGTAGGAACAAAGGAAAAGAACAAGAAAATGGAGACGAAATCCTTCCCCTTAAAATGGCTTCTGATTGAACAAGTAAGCACGTCATCAGAACATACAAACCATGTGACTAGCTCGTTCCTTTCCCACAGTTCTGACTCTCATGCCTCTGAGAATAGATCCTGTGGCCTAGACATAATAAACCTGTTTACAGAGCCACACTGTACCTTCCATGTGTAAACAATTGTGCTGCAGCTGGTAAAGTGATACATATTACTTGGATGGGAGACCCCTCCTCTAGTTTCGGTTGGACTTGATAGCCTTGTAGGCTCCTTCCAACTCTATGATCTATGAAATCACAACATTCTTATGTTCTTACGTGTGGAAGGGCAGTGAGGCCAGGTAATGGGGACATGATAGAGGAGGTGGGGCCAGCGAGCACTTCCCCGCTATCCACCATATGCGATTCAAATCATGTGAGCGAATTGAAAGTTAGACTAGGGCTTGGATTTTTTGCATTTCTTGCCCTTTTGGCCCTACTGTTTCTTCTGTCCGTGTGTGTGTGATGTATCCACTGAAGATGGATCCTGCATCTGATGCCACAACAGATGTGTATGGGAATCTGTTAGTCTTTAAGGTATTGAATCTGTTAGTCTTTAAGGTATTGAAAGACTCTTATGTTGTTTTATATCTTTTTCAGTAATTAAAAGTAACTTGGAAAAGTGAAGATTCACTTTACCAAAAACAAAACACACACACCACACACCAGTTTGACATTTCAGCTTCTGTCACTGCCAATTAGTGAGGAAAGAGGTGCTATGAGACGCTGTATTTCCATACAGGCATTGCCTAGGCACAGGAAAAACAAAACACTATGTGAATTTAAAGAAAAGCAACTGTTCGTTTCCTCTAACCTGATGGTATAATATTGCCTGTATCAGAAGATTTAATATAACATGAATTTATGCACACTTATATGCATACTTTAACTGTTAATATACTTCATTCTCTGTTTTTTTGTGGAATGTATTGATAGTTTTAGGCCATGTTTTTGCCCTTGTTGTTGTGCCCAAATGCTAATCTGTTTATCATCCTCCTTGGTGTGATCTTGTGTGAGGAATTTCATAAATGTTTATGATGGAATCTAACCTCTTCCTTAACACGATGGTGTGTGCCAGCATCATGGCATTGAGATTTGTGCCTTGAAGTCTTGCAACAAGCCATTTCTTGCATTTCTAAAGACCCTCTTATTTTAAGGGCAGGTTGAATTTTTCCAAGATATAGCCGTGGAAAAATATTTATCAATGCTAGTAGAGGAAGCCTTTTAACTCACTGGCTGGAGTTTAGCCTGACTGCAGCAGGCATAAATGAAGGTTCTTACCACAAGCTAATAAATATGTATTCTTATTATGACTTAAACTTCAGTGCTCTATCCTCTTACTTGGAATAAAGCCCCACTGAACTCAATGGGACTTACGTCTGTGAAGACATGTATAGGATAGTGCTCTCAGACATGAAGTAACTTTGTGCTTTATGACTTCCCTCTTTTGCAGTATTTTCCGGCTAGAAAAAAAGATGAGCTACCATGTTCCGTTAGGTGCTTCATTCTGTAATGTTTGCTTGGGTTCCACATGCATCCTTATATGCATGAAGATGTCACTGTAAACTTGTACCAAATATTTGGTGTTGGGGGGAAGGGCACGTTTTGCTGCACTACCCACATTTTCTTGGTAGGCAGTCTCTGGTTATGGAGAACCCAAACTGGTTGGGCCTCCCTAGATCTTGTACCCAGATGATGATAGGAAAGTTAGTACAGAGCCTAGAATACTGGTCCAATGTGCTTCCAGTGACTGAGTTGGAATTTGGACTCTTTGGGCAGAAATTTGGTAGTCCACAGCCTTTCAGTCACTGGCCTTTGTACCAGGTACCAGCATCTGTCCATTAAAGGCACAAGCACGCATACGTGGTGGAGTGGACTGTATTTACCATTTCTGGGTCAATATTTAATTTGCACTTCCCTGTCAATGAAGGGGCCCCATCCAATTATAGTTTGAAGACTTAGCTGGTAGTCTTAGGGTGCAATCCAATGAGGCTGCTGTAACCCTCCAAACTCAGAGGATTACGGGCATCATATGCATGGCAGAGGAGTGCGGTGGCCAAGGTCGCCTCCGTGCTCCTCCACTCTGCCAAGCAGCTGGATGACCAATTTCGGCCCTCTAACTGTGGCGCTTTGGAGGGGGAGGGAACTTGGTTGAGGCATCGCTGGGATCTGTCGTATCTTGGCACCGCTAGTCTCGTCCCTGCACTGCCCCCAGAACACACCCTAAACCCCTTCTCTGAGGTCGCTCTTCTGACCTCAGAGAAGCCGCCGACACATTTCTTTCCATGCCAGCTGTGTGTGTGGAGGTGCTCGTAGCACGGAGTCCCAGCTCCGAGGTTGGAGCTGTTTTCCGATGTCGGAGCTGGGACTCAAAAAAAAAATAATCCTTTGGCCTTCTAGACACTGTCTAAGGGCCATAGGATTGCTCTGTTAATGGTCTTTTGCTGTAGTCTGCTCAGTGCGATGCTTTGTCAGGTGGTGCTTTTCCAGCATTTTAATGTGTGTGCGCCACATTTAAAGCCAGATCACCTAGGCAGCAGGTGGCATGGTAGTGGCAAATGGTTTTCCCAGCATCAGACCTTGGCATATGCATATTCCAAGACTTGGTTTGTTTACAGTAGCCGAAGAAGGCATGCACCATCGGCAGTGCTGTGTTAGTTACTGATGAACAGGTGCAGAAATATTCCTGCTCGTGGTCCTTGCTGTTGGCTGCTTTCTCCAGCCGGCAGGCTTGGTTCGCAGTTCCAAGCAGCCAGAGCAGATCTTTCTTCCCAATCCTCCCCCTCCCCCTAACAACCCTTTATAATCTGAAAATAAATCTGGAAGCCCACTGAGACATTCCCATCGTCATCTGAATAATTTAAAATATGTCAGTTTCTTTTGCCAAAAGAAGCTTTCTTTTTAAAATAATGGGCAGGGGCTACAGCTTGCAGGAACTCTGTTCTGGAAGCTTTCCCCCTTAATTAGTCATGTGACGTGAAACTTCCCAAATGCCAATTTATGGTTTCCTCATTTAATTCACATGCATTCTGCTTTCTGTGCATTCATTCGAGGTGCCCTGGTTGCATTTTTATGCTGCTTGTATTCCGCTAGTTAGTATGCGAATCCTTAGAAGAATGTTGTAGGTACACCCTGGAGAGAGCCTTTGGTACACCCTGGAGAGAGCCTATAAGGATCCTGTTTTGAGATGGCCTTTTTTTTCTATGAATATAGGAGTCGGTCGGAATATATTTATGTATTTAATACATCATCATCATCTGTTTATTATGGTCATATGACCCAACATACTCACTTTACATTCCAAATCTCACAAATAATAATCATACATAAGAATACATGATTATAAGTCATTAGTCATTACAATAGCCTGTGTATTTACAATACAATGCCACCATTGCCACCTTTCTGCCAAGGTACCCAAGGCAGTTTACAGTTTTTAAATACTGAAAGAAACAAACAAATTTACCAAAAGAACCCCCAAGAAAACATCAGAATATAGTTCTCTCTGGCTGAAGGTCTCTTCAGGAGTTGATGGCATGAGCTCCCTGGCTGGGCTTCTCCTCTGCTCATGTTCTTAACAGCCCAGTTAAGTTGGGTGATAGCCATCAGAGGTACTGATTCTGGATGGGGCTGTCAAGTCCTTGCCCGGAGGCTGTGCCCAGACAGAATCAAGCTGCCATACCTCCAGCACTGTTCCTCACCCATCCTCTTTCTTACCGGCATAGCGTAAAAATAAGGATTTTGCAAGCCGGGGAAGGAGGGTGCACAAGGAGACCAGTGCAGGAGCTCGCTCACTCTCTCTCTCTCTCTCTCTCTCTCTCTCTCTCTCTCTCTCTCTCACACACACACACACACACACACACACACACACTGACTCAGAGCATCTAAAGGTATAAGCACAGTCTCTAGGTGGACTAGTTCTTGGTATCCCCAGTGGTAGACATTCATCCTTCCATGAGGTAGTAGAGCAGCCTGTCCCCAACTGGGTGTCCTGCAGATGTTTTGGACTACAACTCCCATGCTCCCTGGCCATTGACCGTGTTGGCTGGGGCTGATGGCAGTAGTAGACCAAAGCATCTGGAGGACACCAGGCTGGGGGGGGGGCAGGCTGTAGTAGAGAGAACACAAGACTGGTGGTTTTTGCTCATATGGTGTTGATTGTGACAATTGCTCCGTGGATCACCATGGTTAATTGCTATAGCTAATATCGATCGCAGTGGTTGGTTGTACATACACTCTCTCTTGTCAGGTATTAATAAGGCCGGTGTTACAGCAACTGCAATACAATGACTAGGTATACGAGGCCAAATGGTTGCATAGAAGTCCTCAGTGTTTGTTGTTCCTAATGCTGAAAGCAACAGGGAGGAAAGGTTCACACGTCCTTTGCCAGAAAAAAGAGATATAAATCAATATTATAAAATGAGTTTACTTAGATCCATACTCCTTTCCTCCAAATGGAATTCTGAAATCATACACTCTAGGTAGCCCTATTACCTCACTGAGGCTTCTTGCAAGTAAGTGGTTTCTAGATTGCCTTGTTAAGTCATTAACTTTCTGAATTCTTTTTGCCACTAACTGGTGCTTTTTTGTATCACTAATAGGCACCTCCCCAGCATTCTCTATGTATGGGGAAATGGTGGGAGATGAAAAGATCGAAGCCACTGTGGTTCAACTCTTTAAAAAAATTGTCCAGATAACTTGAATTTATTCCAACACATTTTTTTTATTTTTGCCCTAAAATTGAGGAAATGGATATCTCATCACAACTTTGCTACAGAGACTTTATTCCAAGTTAAAGTAACTGAAATTCATTCATTCATTCATTCATTCATTCATTCATTCATTATATTTATACCCCGCCTTTTTTCCTGCAAAGGAACCCAAGGCGGCTTACATAATCCTCCTCCTCCTCTCCATTTTATCCTCACTCCATTTTATCCTCACAGCAACCCTGTGAGGTAGGTTAGGCTGAGAGCCAGTGACTGGCCCAAAGTCACCCAGTGAGTTTCATGGCCGAACGGGGACTAGAACCCAGGTCTCCCATGTCCCAGTCCAGCACTCTCACCACTACGCCACACTGTAACTAAGCTTAGCAGTTTGAAATAGGCTTTCCACCAGATATCAAGGAGTTTGACTGCTTTGTACATTAGACTGTGTGTGCGTATAACTCGGGTGGCAGTCTCTTCAAGTAGATATTCCTTTCAGCATCGGTCCACTTACTCAACTTATACAGCTTCTGCAGTATAAGAAAAATGATCTGGTGGGGAGAGAGAAAATAGGCCGGTTCGCACAATCACCGCAGCCTACCATATTTTATTTATTTCATTTTTATGCCGCCCAATAGCTGAAGCTCTCTGGGCGGTTTACAACAGTCCCTGCCCGCTTACAATCTAAAAAGACACGACACAAAAGGAAAAAGGAATGGGGAAGGTAGAAGGGGGGGGAGAATTAATTATTCTGGCAGGGCTGGTGAAACGGCCCTGCCCTCCCCTCCCTCTCTTCTCCCTCAGCTCAGCCTGCTGGAATGGCTGGTGGTGGTGACAGTAGAGGGAAGGAAGCCGTGGTGGGTTGTGGTGCGTGAACAGTGGCCATTTTGAATATTCAATTTTGTGCGGGGGGGGTTGTTGTGTCACCCGAACCCAGGCAGTAGAGGTTGTTTGAGGGTTAAACAACCCACAAATAAACTGCCCAGAGAGCTTCGGCTATTGGGTAGTATAGAAATTACCGTAGATAAATGAATACAACAGACAGTGGGCTGTGGTGATCATGCGAACGCAGTCATTGTAGAGCAGTGGGTATAAGCTTTTAGCACGCCTGTGAGATTGAGAGTCAGTACTTAAGAACATAAGAAGAGCCATGCTGGATCAGACCAGGGGTCCATCTAGTCCAGCATTCTGTTCACACAGTGGCCAACCAGCTTCCCACAGGATCCCACAAGCAGGACATGAGTGCAACAGCACCCTCCTGCCCATGTTCCCCAGCAACTGGCGTACGTAGGTATCCTGCCTCTGATACTGGAGGTAGCATATAGCCATCAGGACTACTAGCCATTGATAGCCTTCTCCTCCATGAATTTGTCCAATCACCTTTTAAAGCCCTGCAAATTGGTGGCCATCACTACATCTTGTAGAACTTAAATACCCCCATTGGAAATGAGAATCAAAAATTAAGAGCCCAGTAAAAGTATCTAATAAGTTATATTTACCACATGTTATCACTGTTATACAGAGAGGGAGGGGGGGAAGGGATGACTGGCTCAGGAACAACACACTGGAGAAAGATTTAGGGGTGATAGTAACAAACTGCATATGAGACAGCAGAATGATGGTGTGGCTCTAAAGGTCAGTGCCAGGTAGGGACGTTTGCAGAGATCTGTTGGGGGGTGGAAGTCCGGCAGTCTCTCCGGGCTTGACCCCCCCCCCCCCGAGCTCCACTCGACCTACCTTTTTCCTGGCTCGACTCACGTTCTCACGAGCCAAGCTAGGGAAAGCAACTTCTGGGTTCCGGCGCTACATTGTTTTACGTAGAAATATGGCATAAGATACATTAAAAACAGCCTAATTTGCACAAATCGTGGCCTAATTTGTGCAAATTAGGCTGTTTTTAACGTATTTTACACTATTTTCTATGTAAACAATGTAGAGCCAGGGACCCGGAAGTCTGGCGAGTGCCTCAACTGGCGCTCGCGCTCAGCTCATGCGGCGGGAGCGCTTGGCTCATGCGCCCTGAGTTGAGTGCCGACCGGGTCGCCCATCCCTAGCCAGGCAACCGAAGAAGGATTCAAAGGAGAGCTACAAAGACTCCAAAAAGACTTGAATGCAAACTGAGGACAGGTTAAAGGAATTGGCACATGATGCAGCCACCTTGCTGAAGCTAAGGAAGTCTGGGTGTGGTTGAAGCTCAGATGGGAGGCTGCTTAAGAACTCCATGCTTGGAGTTCAGTGATGAAAGAAAGGTAAAATATACTTTATTTATTTGTGTATTAGTAGTTCTTGTATACCGCTTAATATAATAAAATCTCTAAGTGGTTCATATGTAAATATTAAAATCACATTGAAATACACTATTAAAAACAGTTGCAACAATAGAAGCGATACAAAACAATACAAGGAACAGTAAGATGGAGCTGCATATGATTAATAGCAATTAATTAAAAGCCAGAGAGAGCCTGGATGAACAAGTGAAACGTCTGAAACATACCACATTTTCTGCCTCCCAAGCTGCATGAGGGAGGGTTCTCCAGATGATGGGCACCACCACCGAGAAGGCCTGTCCTCGAGATATTACATGGTGACATTCTGTTGGTCACAGAACAACCAGCAAGTCCTCCTCTGAAGATCTTTAATGGTCAGCTAGGTATCTTATAGGGAATCGTGGTCCCACGTTGTTTAGGGTTTTGTATGTCAATCGCATTAAGGGTGCAATTCTATGCAAGTTTAGACCACACAGAAAAAGACCTACAACTCCCAGCATGCCCCAGCCAGCATAGCTCCTAGCAACTCTAGCCAGCATTCAACTCTTTTGAATACAAATGAAGATGGCACTGGAGTAAACGAGTTAATTTTAATAACTTTTAAGACCACGGTATCCTCCTGGACTGCCTGGAGGGGTTGGGCTTGGGAGGCACTGTATTGCAGTGGGTCCGGTCCTCCCTCTCTGGAAGGTATCAGAGGGTAGTTCTCAGGGAGGAGGCTTCGGACCCTCGGCCGCTCACTTGTGGAGTGCCGCAGGGTTCCATCCTCTCCCCGATGTTATTCAACATCTACCTCAAGCCGCTGGGAGCTATCATCAGGAGGTTTGGGGTGTGGTGTCATCAGTATGCGGATGACACGCAGCTCTACCTCTGTTTCAAGTCCTCACCGAGGTTGGCCGTTGAGGCCCTGTCCAAGTGCCTAGAGGCAGTGGCTGGATGGATGGGAAGGAACATGCTGAAACTGAACCCCGACAAGACCGAGGTACTTCTGGTGGGGGACAAGGGGAGGTTAGGGGATGTTGACCTGGTGCTGAATGGGGTACATCTCCCCCTGAAGGACCAGGTCCGCAGCTTGGGGGTCATTCTAGACTCCCAGCTGTCCATGGAGGCTCAGGTGGCAGCTGTGAACCGGGCGGCACTGTATCAACTCCATCTGATACGGCAGCTGCGCCCCTACCTTCCTAATCACCTGCTCCCATCAGTGGTTCATGCCTTGGTCTCCTCTCGCCTAGACTACTGTAATGTGCTCTACGTGGGGTTACCCTTGAAGACGGTTCGGAAGCTACAGCTGGTACAGAACGCGGCGGCTCCCCTGGTTAAAGGCGGCCGCCGGCGGGATCACATCACGCTAGTGCTGAAGGATTTGCACTGGCTACAAGTTGCTTGCCGAGCTGAATTCAAGGTGTTGGTTTTGACCTTTAAAACCCTATACGGCTCCGGTCCAGTCTATCTCAAGGAGCGTCTCCAGCAACACCAAGTGGGCCGCTCAACAAGATCTGCCACGGATGGCCTTCTCCTTGTCCCTTCAGCCAGAGCAGCTAGACTGGTGGGGACGAGGAAGAGGGCCTTTTCTGTGGCGGCCCCCGTACTGTGGAACTCTCTCCCGAGTAACCTCCGCCATGCCCCCTCTCTGCTGAGCTTCCGTCGCTCATTAAAAACCTGGTTATTCAGGCGGGAATATGGGGTGGGTTAAGATTTTAAAATTTGTATATTGTTTTAAATGTATTTTATTGTTTTTATTCTATGTACATCGCCCAGGGTGGCCGGTTGCCGGCCAGATGGGCGATAAATAAATAATAATAATTATATATTATTATTATTATTATTAATAATAATAATAATAATAATAAATGGGGAGGGACAGGCAGCAGAGGCGATTCCATGATTTTTGACAATCCATTTCTGCACCAAGGATTTGAAGCTTCCCTTTCCTTTATTTAAGCATGTGGTATCATGTGTAACCTATAACGTGGAATATGCTTGAAATACATCCAGTGTGGCAGCCTTACCATCAAGTCAGTAGCAGCTGTGGAGTATACTGCAGTGCTCAGAAGTGTTTTCTCTGCACTTCAAACTATGTCAAGTATTCCCAAAAAACACCAAAAAAACCCACACCCTGGAAGCCATGAAGTTTAAAAGTCACAGCATGGTGCAGAATTCTTTTCACAGTCCAGCGCAAATCCCATCGGGGCAATTCAGAGGCAAAGCCACGCAGCGTGTAGCACTAAAATCTGAAGAGTTGCGCCCCGGGAAGTGCATTCATGGTGTAAAATGTGCCTGAGTTGGCATGGCTCCTATCTTCAACAGCAAATCCACATTGAGCTTGCTAACTAACCCACTAGGCAAAATGCTATGCAGCCAAACCAAATTGAATGTTATTAGTTTTATATAAAATGGATGGGGGGGGGGAGAGAAAATGAGGATTAAATGCTTCATGCAGAAAGACCTAAGTGACATCACACTGTGAGACAGAAATTGCAAACGCCTCAGTTCTTACTCGGCGCTCAGTCACAATGGAAGTGTATAGACTAAGCAATAACTCCTGGTCTTGGCAAGATCAAAAAGTTCCTATACTGTTTCGCAGTTACGTCAAACACAACTTCATGGCAACCATTTTAATTCATGGCCACACCAATCATTGATATGACCTGTTCCTGTAATCATTGGGGAGGCAGACTTGTTTCATAGTACTAGTTAGCAAACTTATATGAAGAATGGGACCACTTCAGGTTGCCCTGAGTTTGCTTGGCAGTTCATAGGTTTTCCTCTTCTTGCTTTCATAAACATATTGAGGCTGCAATCCTATGCACATTTAACTGGGAGTAGGTGCTGTAGAACTCAGTGTGACTTACTTCTGAGTAGACATGCTTAGGATTGTACTGTAACATGTAGACTTTTGTAATAAATAGATGCTAGGCTCACGCATGATAGTTATTTGTTAAAACAATGGGCAAATGCAGGTACGAGTTGATAAGTGAAAACATTGGTAGGCAGAACCTGAGTGTGTTACTCTTCTATTTCTGGCCCAGTTCCTAAGATTTATTTGTGGATCTTCCAAAACTTAATAGAATTCTACATGATTAGGCATTTTCACTCGAGGGCCTTCGTTTCAGCCGTAAATCAAGCTTGAGATGTATTGGCAAAGCTATTTGGGCTCTTTCTCCATGGTTGCACCTACTGTTCGAAATCTTCCCAATTCTTAAACATCATTCTTACCCAACGGATCGCCCTCTTTGTGCACTACTCACATGAAGAGGCAATATGGAGGCTGCAGGGCCTTGTCCCTGAGGTTGCGCAGCTCTTCCTGGCCCCTTGTGTTCAGGATGGCCCTCTGCAGCGGGGAGCCTTTTCTATCCATGAAGGCTCCCACACGATTTGGGACTTTGGAAGATAATGGCTCCCACACAATTTGGGACTTTGGAAGATAATGGCTTTAAATCATGGGGAGCCTGCATGGATAGAAAAGTCCCCGCTGCAGAACTTATCCCTCAATACAGGAGGGGCCCGATCTTGAGAGTGGAGCTAAAGGCATAGCCCTGCAGGCACACTATATATCCATGTTGCCTTTTTCTCCTTCTATACCTGGGTAGGGCTTGTGTTACCTTCCTATCAATGTGCCTGTTCCTCTAGACCAGCCCCTCCCCCAACCTAGTGCTCTCCAGATGAGTTGGACTTCATTCCCACCTTCCCCACCCGCCATGGCCATTGGCCCTGCTGGCTGGGGATGATGGAACTTGTAGTCCAACATGACTGGAGGGCACCAGTTTGGGGAAGGCTGCTCTAGAACCTGGGTCAAACTATTCTTGGAAATATGGAAATAAAATCTTTCAAGTGTAATATTCAATGCTCTATTCCTGGGGCGGGCAGCTTTTGGCCCTGCCGATGTTTTGGTCTTCAACTCCTATCAGGCCTAGTCAGCATAGCCAGTGTTGAGGAATGATGGGAGTTCTAGGCCAAAACATCTGAAGGGCCACGCTTTGCCCACCCCTGCCATATTCCAATTACACATGGAAACTACATTGGGAAATCAGGCAAGATAGGCCAGAAGAGAAAGTGAGTGTTCCTCTAGTTCAGTGTTCTCCAACCTTGGGTCCGCAGATGTTTTTGGCCTACAACTCCCAGCATGCCCCAGCCAGCTATGTCCTAACTCATTGCTCTTTCTAGTCATGATTATCAGCCATTAATCTGGGGCCTTCTACCTTGATAGTGCCTCTTTGGCACTGCGTATACCTCTGTGCTGCCCTGCATATTGCCATTTTCCTAATTAAAATTCAAAATATGTTGCCTGAACAAATACCATCATTGACAAACTTTTTCTTTCCCGCAGAAACTGAAACAGAAGAATCAACAGCTGAAGCAAATCATGGATCAATTACGGAATCTCATTTGGGACATAAATGCTATGTTAGCAATGAGAAACTGAAATATGTTTTCTCTTTTTCTCATTATGGCTGTTGATTTTATTTGCTAGGGGAAAATAGAAGTATTTTCTAAGAACATATCTCCCCTCCCCACTATCTTTATCCCAGTAGTGTACAGTCTTTTGAAATAGCCAAACCTATGAAGATGTTAATATGTATAAAAATTAGTGTATACAATATTTGTAACCCATTTGTTCTATTTTGATTATGAATGTTGAAGTCTTGGGATGTTTTTGGGTTGTTTTTTTTAATGAATGTATTCAGTATAAATTTAAGCTTTATTTTTCAGACTAAGATGGGCAGCTTGTACTGGTCCTTTGGCAGCGTTCTATTTTACCTTAAATGGCAGGGGCTTAATTTCAAGGGAGGAAGGAGCCAAGCAACAGCTGTGTAGAAAGATAATGTATCCTTTGTTCCCAACAAGAACTGAGCTGGAATGATCCATGCAGTTTTGGTTTTGTTGTTAAAAAAAACACACCCCAAAAACTTTAATCACTCTCTTTCAAGGAGTGAAAACTTCAGAACTAAACCAAAGCAGTTGGAATCTGTTCATCTGCAATCCATGATCTATGAAATCTATGAAATGCCAACTCAGTCTTGATGACTGTAAAGGTCTAAGAAGGAGACTAGTTTTATTCTCAGAAATGGCTTGATAGGTCTTGAACTTTGCAGCTCTTTTCACTTAATTTCTGAAAGTAATGCATTCCAGAGGGGTGGCCATGTTGGTCCGTTGCAACAAAAATAACAGAGTCCTGTGGCATGTTAAAGCAGGGGTGGGCAATATGTAGCCCTCCAGATGTTGTCAGACTGCAGCTCCCATGATCCCTCACACTTGGCTATGCTGGCTAGGGTTGATGGGAGTTGCCATCCAACAACATCTGGAGGGCCACAAGTTGCCCACCCCTGTGTTCAAGGCCAAGAGATTTATGAGTCCTTTTCAGGCATTCAGCTGAATGTGTAAAGACAAACTATGTAGGGGCCCCAGAGCAACACCAAAGCCACACCTGTAGCTCCTAAACGACCCATAGCTGTGGCAATCTTAAATTATTTCTAGGCTGCCTTTAAGGGTGGAACACTCACAACCCATAGTTAGCCATGGCTGCACCAGAGCAAGCGAGCGCACTAGCTCCTGCATGCCCGCCACTTCCACTTTCTTTCAGGATCACCAAACAACCCAGGAACGCCCGCATTCATGGGTTGTTGCTCTGACCTGCGAATCAGGCACTCTGGATTGTTGAGGGAGAAAACAACCCAGAGTTTCAACCCATGCTTAGTTGTTGGGTTCAAACTCTCGGTTGATTCTCCCTCAACAACACAGAGTGCCAGATTCACACATCACAGCAGCAACCCATGAATGTGTCTGGGTTGTTCGGCAATCTGGGAAGAAAGTGGAAATGGTGGGCGTGCGGGAGGCAGTGCGCTTGCTTGCTCTGGCGCAACCATGGCTAACTACGGGTTGTGAGTATTCCACCCTTAAAGGTGGCCTAGAAATAATTTTAGATTGTTAGATAAGCTTTTTGTGGGCCCGAGTCCACTAGATCAGACTCTCCCAAAATCACGTGCCAAAGTAACAGTTGAATCCTATGCATGTTTACTTGGAAGTAAGGACCGCTGTCTTCAACCGTGCTTACTGCCCAGTAAGTTTGTGTAGGATTGCAGTCTTAGTTTTTAAGGTGATACCAGACTCGTTGTTTCTGAATGTACTTTCTGGAAAATACCCTTGAGAAAAAGTTCTAAAGTCTGAAATGCCTTGGGCAATTTTTAAAGAAAAAACACACCACAACCTGGTCTCTTTTAGCACCTCTAGGCATTTTCCTCTTTTTTTATGTCGTGGCTTGGTACAGCTTTGTTTCTGGATTCTCAAGCAACCAGAAAGCTTCCTTTTAAAGTATCAAATCAACACACTTGGTGCCTGCTCAAACCTACAGTCAGGCAGTTGCCTTTGCCACTGTTGTCCCCACCCCAACCAGCAACTTGTATTTAGTGGCATTTTTCATCCTTTGAATATGCTGGTTCCATTTAAGCATCATGCCTTTGATAGACATATCCTCCATGAATTTATCTTACCCGTGGTACCTTACCTGTGCCCGTGAGTTTTGTGCTGGTGCGGTCACAGCCTGAGAAATAAAACAGTTAATGAGTTGCGGCAAACCTGTTCTTGTAACTGGGGAATACTGGCAGCCAAAGTATTTCTTGAGGAGTCTAAAAAAAGATTGTGTGCATGTGGTGGGGAGGGGGATCCTTGCATATACTAAAGTATATACAAATCGAGCTGACTGGATGGTATGCCTCAGAGTGTTATTTAACCCATTGACAACTAATTTTATGCTATCCCAAACAACTAGAAAGTAATGAAATAGCAGAAGAAAATGGATGACATCTTGAAAGAATCACCATTAGGGAACTTACTACTTGATCCTATAAATGTTGACTTAGAAGTCTCACTTAGTTGAGTTGGATTTACTCTGAGGTAAGTGCGTGTAGGAGTGCAACATAATTCTTTAATTTTTAAAGAAATGGGATATGAAAAAGAAAATCACCTAGGGCATATCTGAACTTTTAATAGAACAGTAGTTCCAGTGCAGTCAACTGCAATTTTCTGGATTTGAAGCAACATAACTGGGAGCAGAATTTGATTTCATTTGTTTATTCACAAGGCACGGATCTTACTAGACAAAGAGAACTGGTCAGTGAATTCCCACAAAGTCATGTTAGGTTTTAAATGCTAGAAGGATATGTTTGCACAAACACCCCTGCGTATATACCTGCTTGATTTGTAGAAGAAATAACGGCGAGATACTACCACTCTGGTCCAGAGCCTTGTATGCATTTTGATGTGCATGTCCCACTCCTGCACATCCAAGGGTTTGGTCATGAGACCTAGAATCCTGTGCTAATATTACAAAGTCAGTGCACCGATATCAATTATCGTGGTTTCTTGGCCAGGATGTATTAATGTATCACAGTGGAAAATAATACCTTCATGTGATATAAACTCAGGGTTTTTTAACTTTCTTGCAGGGGTGAGGATGAAAAAAATGCAGTATTCTACTGCCTTTGGTTGGAAGTCCTTTGCGTTCTGAATTTTCTTTCGCCTGTTTCTACCATGGAGGTCAGGCACTAAAGGATCTCAGTAGTATATTCTGAATTAATTCCTGTACCTTAGATAAAATGGGGAGGAGGATGGATGATCATGTAAGCTTCCTTGGGGGAAAAAGTTGGGATATAAATGTAATCATCATCATCATCATCATCATCATCATCATCCTGTATTTATAACCAATCTTAAACTGCTTTGTTGTGAAAAGAGATTCAAACCATTCAATTGTGCAGGCAGCAACTTCCTACATTTGCTGACTGTGATTTAGCATTAAAGCAGACACATAGAAGCGGTAATACAAGAAAAAATACAGGGCTGTGTGTGATAATCTTTGGAGCCATCTCTTGTTCTGACTCTGCCCTATATGCTAGCTGCATTACAGTGCAATCCTATGCATGCTTACTCAGAAATAAGCCCCATTGAACTCAATGTGACTTACTTCCAGGTAAATGGACATCGGATTGCAGTCTTAACTCCCATGATGATGTTCAGATAAGGGTGGGTTTGTGGACCAAGCACATGAACTAGGTAGACCTGGCTTCAAATCACTACAAAGCCTTAAAAGTTCACCGGTGACTTCGGGCTAGTCACTACTCAATCTAATCATTCTCTCAGGATTATTGTGAGGGTGAAATGAGTTCCTTGAACAGGGTCAGAGCAAGTTACTTTTGTCACGAGGAGGCTGCTTCTGGTGGAGGATGTTGTGGTTCCAACAGGATGGCAATATATTTGGCCTTTCTACATGTCCCGGCTAGCAGAGGGATTCCTTGCTATGGGGAAGCTGGTTCTTGGTGATATCCCCATAGGAATGATTATGGTACTTCAGGCACCTCTCTCCATGTGATGTGGGTGTTGGGTGGGCTAGATTGATTCTTTCACCACCCTGGCTCTTACCTCTCTCCCATAAGTGCCCTTTCATATCTTACCTCTGCCTCAGCTGGAATGACTAATATTTCAGTTTGGGTGCATCTCTTAAGACTGTTAACATAGGAAGAGCCATGCTGGATCAGACCAGGGGTCTATCTAGTACAGCATTCTGTTAACACAGTGGCCAACCTAGGACTAATAGCCATTATCCTTCAGAAATTTGTCCAATCCCCTTCTAAAGCCATCCAAATTGGTGGCCATCACTACATCTTGTGGAATGATGTATTCGATAAACATCTTTAACATAAGAACATGAGAAGAGCCCTGCTGGATCAGACCAAGGGTCCATCTAGCCCAGCATTCTGTTCACACAGTGGCCAACCAGCTGCCCACGGGGAAACCCAGAAGCAGGACATGAGTGCAACAGCACCCTCCCGCCCATGTTCCCCATGTACATAGGCTTACTAAGCCTGATACTGGAAGTAATATATAGCTATCATGACTAGATGCCATTGGTAGCTTATCATCAATGAAATATATGAAGCTGTCTTGTATTGAGTCAGACAATTGGTCTGTAGCTCTGTGTTGCCTACACTTGACTGGCAGTTCTCCAGGGTTTCAGACGGGTCATTCCCAGTCCTACTTGAAGATGCTGGGGATTGAACCTGCTGCAACTTTTTGCAAAGAAAGCTTGTGTTCTGCCGCTGGTCTGGGCCCTTTCCCTGGGAGAGAGAGAAGACACACAGAGTTTTTTAAAAAAGAAAAAAAGTGGGTCCCACATAGGCTGGGGTCAAACGTAGCCCCAGATTCTTAAAAGATTGAAGACTACTGTCTTACGTCATTGGCTTTGAAGGCAAGGAGGAAATAAAAATTCAAAGTAATTAATAGCATTTCCAGAGCATTTTGTAATGTGCATCATTGTCTAGTCAGATCTACAAAGTCATTACAAGACAGAAATTAGCTCCAGTGATGGTCACTAGGATGCTGTCAACGTTGCGGTTTAATTTTAAAATCTCAAATGGATTTTGCTGCTTCTCTCTTGTGCTATTAACTTCACTGTCATCAGAACAAAGCCATCAGTCTCAATACGCCCCAATTCATTTCTTCTGTAGAAGCAGCCTTTAACACTCAGTCCATCTAGATATTGAAATTACTTTCTTTTTGCTCAGAATAATAGTAAGGTGCCAGGCTTGGCAGATGATAATTTCTACAAGCCTCTAAGCTGCCTTTCATATAATGAGTTGTTGCTGCTTTTCATTTTGTATCACACAAACCTACATATTATCAGCCTAACAATGTGCTGGGCACTTCTTAATGGTAAGTAACAAAGCTAGCACTGCACCGCCAAAGGGTTAGGAGTTGTAAAAATATAGTAATAATATACAATAAACTAATAAAGAGAATATACTAATAAAGAACTCCAATGTTCTTATAAAGCAGTGTTCTCCAACCTTGGGTCCCCAGATGTTTTTGGCCTACAACTCCCAGCATGCTGGGAGTTGTAGGCCAAAAACCTGGGGACCCAAGGTTAGAGAACACTGCTATAAAGGGCTGTGGCCATTTGGGACTACTTCAGGATTGCCTGGTATGTATGTATGTGTGTGTGTGGAGCCTCTGTGTGGAATTAAGGAGAGAGAATTTGACATTCCATATTGTGTTAATGATATTTTGTGTGGTGGTAGAGCTACTCTCATGCTATGTAGTTCCACCACCCCTATATGCGAATTATTTAGGCTGGGATTCCCCTGATTGTGAGTAGATCAAGTGAAATGATTTTTAAAAAAAGAGGGAAAGGAACAGGCAGAGCTTTTGACCCTTTTTGTTTGTCCTAAAGTTAATTTTGGTTTTTGTTCTGTGTGTATGTGCTGTAACTCAAATTGGAGCCACTGAGATTGGGTAGTTTTCCAGAACTCTGCGCACCTACTAATCCCACAGCACCAGAAATGATCAAGGTTATTCTGTTCAGATGATACTCAATATTTAGATGCCCTCTGGTGGGGAGAATGGGGGGGTGGGGTGGGGGGGTGGTGGCGGCGGCGAGTTCTTGGCACTCTCCCTCCCAACAGTGCTATTTTATTTACTTTTATCCCACCTGTTCTCCAGGGAGCTCAAGGTGGCATACATGGTCCTCCCACACCATCATATCCTCACTATAACCCTGTGAGGTAGGTTAGGCTCAGAGCTGGTGACTGGCCCAAGGTCATGCAGTGGGGATTTGAACCTGAGTCTCCCCACCCTAGCCAGACATTCTGACTACTATGTCATACTTGTTGAAATTTTTTCTCTGTCTACTGGAGTGAAAAACTTTTAACCTGTGGTTCTGCTGCGGGAGTGAACTACTGCTGTCCCCTATTGGTAAGTACAATTCTACTTTATTCTACCCTGCAGTGAGATATATAGATTCTCGCTGTTCCCCTTGTTGTTTCTGGCACCCTTTTTTAATCATCCCAAGTCCTGGTACTAGCAGGCCTGTTTTCACCACCTAGTAGCTATGTTTGCAGAACCAGGCATTTTTATCGGTACACCTGGTACGTTCTGAGCTTCACCCTGAAAATCAGGAACGTACATAGCAAGTTTAGCCAATGTTGACAAATCCCTCTTTCAGTCGATGGATTGTACAGGAGTTCTCATTCTGCTCCAGTGTGGGCCTGAAAAGCGATCGCGAAAGTGAACGGCAGGGTGACCTGGAGCAGCGGGAGCTCAGCTGTGCTCCTCTCAGCTGGATGTTTCTCTGAGTCGACTTCCCAGAGCCATGCTACGTTGAGATATTACAAGCACGCATTTCACAAAATCTCAGAAAGTTACACTAAAAGGGGCTGCTGGTTGGCCCAGTGCCTGTGGTATGTGCATGCCAAACCAGGGAATGAGGGTGCAAAAAGCAGTCCAGTTTCACTAAGAAACCAAATGAGGTCTTTGACCTCAGAAAGAACAGCACAGCGAACAGAATACCTTTTGTATTGAGATGCGCTGGAGCGAGGTCTGAACTTTTTGCCCCCTTCATTGCTATCCAAGTACAAGCAAGTGCTTCATTTGTTAGGGTCTAGCTGACACGGCGCTAGTCTGTGAGCATTTGCCTTCTATACACAGGGATTGTGCTGAACACCCAAAGTGCCTTCTCCCTTGCTTGCAAAAGCCTTTCGTGGGGGTGTCTAAAGCATCACCTGACCTTGCTCATGCTGGCAAGCCAAGGGCACGCTCCTGGCACTGAATTCATTGACTTTGTGACACTGAGTGCCACATCCGGCAGCGAAAGGACTAAAGCTTTAGCCATTAATTAAGGCACAGGGGCCAAAGGTCAAGGGAATGACGTCAATTGACAACCGCTAGAGATTTGGTCCTGAAATTGATTCTAATCATGCCCAGCAGCATTCTTGTGCAAGAAAACTTGAGATCCTGGCATCTCTGCATCAAGGTGGACTTTTTCTCGAATGTGTGTGGCTCTAAACAATTGTCTTGCATATTCTCAGCCCGCATCTGCATTGGAGGGAAAAGGCATGTTAAACTTTTCAAAAATAAACCCACCATAAGTCCCAAGATGCTCACTCATATAAGTAACTAGCGGAGAACACTCATAATGGCTCCGTGTGCCATGCTTACACCATGTTTAGTTTTTGGATTGCTGCAGTTGACTCCAGGCTTTGCACACCAGCCTTTCATAAACATTTCTTTTTTTAAAATCCCTTAACTTTTTTTTCTGGGCTATTCCCCCCCTGTATTTTCAATTTGGTATTCTTAGGAGAATTCTTTTTGCAGGGTGATAGACTGAATACTAGCAGGGTTGGATTGTCTGGTGTGGTAGCAGCTAAAATTAGATGCCTGTTCGTTTGAATAAATGTCAATTGGATGATTGAGATGTGCTTGTTTGGAGGCAGACAATACTCTTCTTTGGAGGGAGTTTAAAGTGGCTTAAAAGTGCTATCCTTTTCTCTATTTAGACAGAGAAAAGGCCTACATGCTGGCTATGGACATGCTGGGAGTTGTAGGCCTTTTCTCCGTCTAAACATGCGCAGGATTGTGCCCTAAGAGGCATAATTTCCCATGGCCTGCATTCATTTCTTTAGTCACACCTACAATTTTGTAGGTTTTTAAACAGGTCTCAGATCATTTGGGAGGGCGGGTGTAAATGGCTCTTATCTAGAAGCCCCTCCCCATGTGATCAAATTATCCCCCCCCCCTCCCAGCTTTCTAAAAACATATCTAAGGAGGCTATCACAAGAGGTAAAAGGACTAAACTCTCTCTCTGGCCCCTTATCATTTGGACACCGCTTTTGAAACCTCCAAAGCCTGTTCATCAGAAAGTATGAGCATTCTCATGAGCATCGGAAAGTAAAGAGGTGAGCATTCCCACCTTCTGTGGCAATTGCTATTACAAATGGCCTTCAACTCTGGGGGGGGGGGAGATTGCCCATCTGCAGCCTTTGTTAAAAATTCAGTCCCTTTATAGCCCCGCCCCACTATTCCTCTAAAATCCATATTCCTTTTTTTTTTTTCTTCTTCTTTAATTGTAGCATACCTTTTAGAGCACAAGCCTGTCGTATCCCTACCCCTCAATAGGGCCTCAAGCTTGCCCTCAGTCCTTATTGGGATCTCTGGGTGTGCTTACTTAAGGTTGCGGGTTTCTTTTCTCACACCTCTCACACTGACTTTGGGACGTCTAATCCCTACCTTATACCTCTTTGACCAGTACAATAAGCGCACAGCTTCCCACACAGGCTGTTTCAGATAACAAAGAAAAGTTTATTTTAAAATACAACAAGTTCTGGAAATAAGTTTTATGGGTAAGTTTCCGTTAATCCTAAATCATGTACTATTTTATCCTAGTACCACCAACCCTCGACAACTGTTCCCAATATCAATCCCTGCACTCACTAGCTAAACTCTTAATAATCCTAATATAATCGCTCAACTCTCTCCAGGCAGCTTCACAGACTCCCAAACAGCACTTCACGTTCCACACACACTCCTCTCACTCCTGCACTCTCTTCACCAATCCCAAGAAAAACCTCTGCCTGAAGCAGCACCGCCCACTGTTTATAGAACACAGTCTCTACCCCCTTCTCACTCAGACAATCATGTCACTTGCAAATACACCCTTCTTCCTGTCCATCCTTTCTCATTCACGCCAGTGTGGCGTAGTGGTGAGAGTGTTGGACTGGGACTCAGGAGATCTGGGTTCTAATCCCCGCTCGGCCATGAAACTCACTGGGTGACTTTGGGCCAGTTACTGACTCTCAGCCTAACCTACCTCACAGGGTTGTTGTGAGGATAAAAGGGAGAGGCAGAGGACTATGTAAGCCGCCTTGGGTTCCTTGCAAGAAAAAAGGCGGGGTATAAATAAATAAATAAATACAGCAGGAATACATACTTTTACCCACCTATATACACTTTAAATTTAAACCCAAATAACATCACAGAGCCCTCCAAAGGTGACTTACAACAATAAAATTGATGTAATAAAAACAGGTATGGTATAAATCAGCAAGGATTCATCAAAAGCAACAAACATAAGCATAAGACAAACCCTCCAACACGATTGCAGCTGGAACCCAGAACAGTCCAATAAAACATTGCAGGCAGAACCCAAAATGTATTTTATTTATTATTATTATTTATATTTATTTATCGCCCATCTGGCCGGCAACCGGCCACCCTGGGCGATGTACACAGAATAAAAACAATAAAATACATTTAAAACAATATAAAAATTTTAAAATCTTAACCCACCCCATATTCCTGCCTGAACAACCAGGTTTTTAATGAGCGATGGAAGCTCAGCAGAGGAGGGGGCATGGCGGAGGTCACTTGGGAGAGAGTTCCACAGTACAGGGGCCGCCACAGAAAAGGCCCTCTTCCTCGTCCCCAGCCGCTCTGGCTGAAGGGACAAGGAGAAGGCCATCCGTGGCAGATCTTGTTGAGCGGCCCACTTGGTGTTGCTGGAGACGCTCCTTGAGATAGACTGGACCGGAGCCGTAAAGGGTTTTAAAGGTCAAAACCAACACCTTGAATTCGGCTCAGCAAGCAACTGGTAGCCAGTGCTTCAGCACTGGCGTGATGTGATCCCTCCGGCGGCTGCCTTTAACCAGGCGAGCCGCCGCGTTCTGTACCAGCTGTAGCTTCCGAACCGTCTTCAAGGGTAACCCCACGTAGAGCACATTACAGTAGTCTAGGCGAGAGGAGACCAAGGCATGAACCACTGATGGGAGCAGGTGATTAGGAAGGTAGGGGCGCAGCTGCCGTATCAGATGGAGTTGATACAGTCCAATAAAACAGAATCAGGGTAAACAGGCAAGTCTTAAGGCCTTCCTAAAAGCCTGCAGTGATGGGGCCTGCTAGATCCCTGATGGAACCCCAATGGTTGGCAACGCATTCCACTGCAGAAAAATCCCTCATGTGTTTGCCCACCTAACTGCCCTGAAGGCAGTTGTTACAGCCTTTGCCGAATCATCAGTGGTTTTGATTGATTGACTCTTGCCAATTTGACGCTAAAGTGCCAAACCAAGAGCAGAGGTTCCTACACAAGTGCCACCTAGATTTAGAAGACTTAATGTTTGGATTGACTACAGTACCCAGAATTCTCACCCAGCAACCTGGATGCACAGGAGCCAAAGAAGATATAGATATGGATATGTCTTTTTCGGTTTGGCAAACACTGCACAGATATGTGGAGATTATTTATGCTCAGCACCCAGCAGCACCATCTTCCTCCCTCCACGAGTGTCCTTTTATCTATTCTATTAAAGGAAATGTTTCTTTTTCTTTCCCCCTTTCCCAGATGTCATTGCAATGTGGGATTGTCAACGCTGTCAGTCACAGGCAGAGACGGTTTGGCATTCTGCATTGTGCCATTTGCATAAAAATAAAAAAAATAGCAGGAACAAATCTGCCCACCGCAGCCTTCCAATTTGTGTCAGTCTGCCAAACCCCTCCGACAGAAGAAAAAAAGCTGTGCTTTAGTCACTTCTCCTCGCTCAACTTACTGTGGGTGTAATGTTTGGCAGCCTGGTGGCATTGTAGGTTGTGGAGCTAGGAGTTCCGTTTCAGGCTATCATGCTCCTTTCAAGTACACAATGGCACAGGCTTGTATGCTAACCTAGACTGCAGCCATAAAATCCAGAGGGAGTTGGCATCGTTTAAGCTGTAATGGCTGATCAGATTGCAGTGGAGTTAAACACCTATTAAAATATTTCTTTTCTATTTAAAATATTTTTAGGCCACCTTGAAGGGCAACGTCCAGCCTTCCCCAACCTGGTGCCCTGTGGATATGTTGGACTACGATTCCCATAATCCCCCAGGCAGTTGTGGGGGATTATGGGAATATTATATATTTATTATATTTATATCCTTTTTTCCTGCAAGGAACCTAAGGTGGCTTACTTAATCTTCCTCCTCCTCCATTTTATCCTCACAACAACCCTGTGAGGTAGGTTAGGCTGAGAGTCAGTGGCTGGCCCAAAGTCACCCAGTGAGCTTCATGGCCAAGTGGGGACTAGAACCTGGATCTCCCAAGTCCTGGTCCAACACTCTCACCACTACGCCACACTGGCTCTCAATATCTTTTATTGATACTCAAATATTAATAAAAGCCAGCAACTGTAATGAATCAAAGATGAATAAAATACATCAATTGTAATAAAGCAAGCATCCAGACCAAAAAATGCTAAAATCCAATAAATAATTGCAGCTAAAAGCCATCAGCAGTCCAATAAAACACAACTCAAGAAAAGGCCAAAGAAACAACTGGGTCTTTAGGGCTTCCCTAAAAGCCTGTAACAATACAGCCTGATGGATACTAGCTGGTCATGCATTCCAAAGGGATGGGACCGCCATTGGAAAGGCCTTCTCCCTTGTGCTGGCCCACCTGGCTGGTCTCAGAGGAAGGCAAACGAGAAGGGCATCCATTGCTGAAGTCAGTGTGGGCAGGTTGAAATGGGTGGAGCAAGTAATTCAGTCCCAAACCATTTAAGGCTTTTAAGTTTTAAACCAGCACTTTAAAAGGAGCCCAGAACACACTGGTAACCAGTGCAATATAGGTGTCACAGAGCTTTTCTACACGAGGCATTTATTGTGTATTCAATATTCCCTACTTATGGTTGTTTATGGGTTCTTTATTTTATTTTTTAAATGAACACACATACAAAAAGAACATAAACCTACAAATCATAAACTCCAAAGTGCACCCGCCAAAAAATAATTCTATCCACATAATCCATTATTAATCTATATTCCAAAAATACATCATATCGTGACATTGCTTATTCCCTTATCCCTTTACTAAAACATAATCTAAAAATGGTCCCCATATATCCTTAAAATTATTTTTCTTTAATTGTCCCTTTTTACATTTAATACTACATGTTAATTTATCATTTAAAGCAATATCAGCACACCTCTTTAGAACAATCTATAATTAAAATACTGATGTTGAACTTTCCATTTCGCTGGCTATCAGGAATATCTCCTGCCGTTAGACAAACTTACAATTAAGTCCTTTATCTCTGTGAGAGGCACAGAAGTGTTCTCTCCAGTTAATTGATAACAATGCTAATTTTGGACAGACCTTCGCAAATTAATGCAAATAATTTCTGAAATTTCTAAAAAATTTATTCCAAAAATCCAATACGCTTTTACACTCCACACATATGAATAGTCAATCATCAATCATCATCAGTCGATCACTCTCGTGACCGAGAATATTGTCTTCCGGGATAAAAGGAGGAAATTCTAAAGAAGATTGTGTTAACCTAGCGAGGGGTATCCGTAATGACTGTGGAGGCCACTTCTAGATTCCCAGCTTCCCACAGTGAGGACACAGGTTACCAATAAAGTGACCAAGTTACTGACAACCTCTCACCTATGGAGCCCATTACTGTCTATTTTATTTAATCTTACTGGAGTCAGATACCATCTCCAAATAGTTTTTTTAAAATTCTCTTTTGTTTATGGGTTCTTTAAACAACGTTGTGAGTTGTGACCCTGCAGTTTCGCTTCTGTTTTTAAAGAGCATTTCCTGCTAGTTTTTTAAGAGCAGGGAAATGTGGTATTATTTGTCAAAGCTTTTCCCACTTGCGTAATTGCGCTATTCTGCTATACACAGTGCCACCTAGAGGTTATGTAGCAGGAAAGGACACAGTCTTCAAGTAGTGCTCAAATCTCAATTCTGCGATGAAACCGAAAGGAGATCCAGTGGATTAACAGCCTAGTGTAGAAAAGCTCACAAACACCGATTGCATAGCCCCCACCACTACTTGAGCAACTGCATTCTGCACCCACTGAAGTTTCAGAACTGCCTTTAAAGGTAGCCCCATGCAGAGTGCATTACAGTAGTCCAGCCTGGACATCACTAGTGCACTGATAACATAGGCAAGGTCAGCCCTCTCTAGATAGATATACCAGCCTAATCTGGTAAAAAGCACTGGCGGTTCCCAGTCACCTGAGCTTCCCCAGTTACTGCTGAGTCCAGGAGAAGTTCTAAACTCTGCACTTGGTCCTTTGGGGAGAGTGCAACCCAATCTAAGGTTAGTTGTAAACCTCTATCCAGAGTAGTTATTTCCCTACCCACAGTACCTCCATTTTGTTTGGATTCAGTCAAAGCTTGTTTGTGCCCATCAACCCACAACATTGCCTCCAGACACTGGTTCAGGAATTCCACAGACTCCCTGGGATGAGTAGATGGAAACAAGAGTTAGAGCGGAGTATGTTCTGCATAATGATGACATTTCCAGCCAAAATCTCTGGATGACTTCCAACGGTTTCATGTCAATATTAAAAAGCATGACATGGGGGTAAGATGGAACCTACTGGCACTCCATAGGCCATTGGCCATAGGTTGTCCTCTGCCATTTGCAAACTAATAGTTGACCCTGTTTCATTACCCTCAGCTCCTCAGAATACCAGGGAAATGGCATGGCTATACAACTGAGTCAAGGATGTTTGGAACCAATTGTATGAAAGGCTAGGTCATCCCCTCAGTCCAAGCAGAGACCGGGGGGAGGCTGGGCCCAGTGGCTAAACCTACAGGAAAATCCCCACGAATTCTCAGAAAACTTTATGTGGGGTTTGAAAGACCTGCACTGGCTTTCCAGCCACAATTCAAGGTGTTGGTTTTAACCTTTAAAGCCCTAAATGGCTTAAGACCTGGCTTTCTAAGGGACCACCTGTCTCATTACGAACCTGCCCAGTTACTAAGCTCTGCAGGAGGAGCCCTCTCAACTATACCGTTACTCGAAAAGGCCTGTTTGTCAGGGACACATGAAAGGGCTTTCTCTTTTGTTGCTCCCAAACTGAAATGCACTCCCTGAAGAACTACGATTGGCTCCCACCCTCTTTGCTTTTAGTAAGAGTGTGAAGATACATCTTATATGTCGTTTTAATTTAATGTTTCACTGTTTTTAAATAGGTTGTTGTTATTATTATTATTATTATTATTATTAAAAATTGGGTTAAGGTTTTGTTGTTTTAAATCGTTGTATGCCTCCTTGATGGCTTTTTAGTAAATAAGGCAGTATATAACTGTTAATAATAAATACATAAATAAATAAAACCATCCCAATTCATCAGCCTCCCAGGGCGCACAATCAAATTTGGTCACTAAATAAAAATGTGGGGCTGGCTGGAATGTTTAGGTGATTGATCTAAGCAATCCATCGATTACAGTGCTTTGATGTCCTTAGGAGATGCCCACACCGCACTGGTCAACACCTTCTAAATTTAAATATATATATATATATTAATTTAATACAAGCATTTATATAAAAACAACCACAGCCCTGTAAATGGCAAGCACCTTCTTAGAAAAGATGCTTTCTTCCTGTCTGGAGAGAAGGGTGAATATTTCTTCCTAGAGACAAACTAGATGTGACTTCAAGGGTGCAATCCTTATGCCTGTTTAGTCAGAAAGAAAAAGGTCCTACAACTCCCAGCATGCCCCCAACCAGCCATGGCTGGCTGGGGCATGCTGGGAATTGTAGGACCTTTTCTGTCTAAACACGCATATGATTGCCCCCTCAATCTGTCTTTTTATTTTATCTACACTTTTTACAAAAATCAGCTGGAGGAGAAGAGAGAGCTGATAATCGCTGGAATCCCAGCGGGTGTGTGTGTGTGTGTGGGGATTGTTGGCCCCTTCCTGATGTAATCATGACCGAAATTGCTCCTCTGATGCTATTTGCATTGGGAGGGGAGAAATCCCAGTGGTAGTATGCATAGCAGAATAAATTAAGTATTCCCTCCTTGTAGCTATCCCTGGCTGGGGCATGCTGGGAGTTGTAGGCCAAAAACATCTGGACCCAAGGTTGGAGAACACTGCTTTAGAAGGATAACCTTTAGGAAATTGTGTTGTGACTGTAGCATTGTAACCACAGACAGACAAAAGCAAATAGAAGTTATCGGAATTGTGGGGCCTTACAACCTAGGCTATTAGAGGCACATCCATAGAAAACAGGGCATAGTGTTACCTACTCACAGTTACTCATCCACGTGCTGAAACAGGCATCTCTTAATCCCTGTGAGAAGGGTAGCACGGAGGAATTCTAAAAACAAACATGGTCTCGGATATCTGTGAGAAGTAGAACTGTGATACTCTCCATTAGTCAGTAGATGTCACATAGCACCAATTTTCTGTGTTCTCTGCTGGAATGGAAAATATCCTTCAAATAGCACATTGATCTCTGAAAGATTTTTCTTAGGGGCACAAACGTGGCGTCTGGAAAAGGAAGGGGTGTAAAGCGTCCATCTGTCAGGGAAGGATTCAAGAATTAATACAACTAGTGGAATATTCAAGAATCTTCTAAATACTGTTTCAGACACTTGCAATTTCTAGAGGGGTATCCATGTTCAGTCCCTTGCAGGAAAAACAAAGAGTCTTGAGGCACCTTAAAGACTAAGGGTACCATCCTGTGCATGTTTAGACAGAATAAGTCCAACAAGCCCCAGCATCCCCCAGCCAACCGTGTTGGCAGGGGAATGCTGACAGTTGTAGGACTTATTTCTGTCTAAACATGCAGTGGAACTGCGCCCTGAGAAATTGATCCTAGCATAATTTTTTGTGGGCTATAGCCCATTTTATCAGATGCATGGAGCATTATCGAAAGTTTTTCAGGGATATATACATTTGCACATTCCCAAGTCTTTGTCTGCCTTCCCCATCTTGAACTATGGTTCAAGCCACCTTGGGTTCCTTGCAGGAAAAAAGGCGGGGTATAAATATAATAAAGAAAGAAAGAACCATGGCTCTGCTGGAGAGCTGAAGAAGAAAGGAAGGTAATAGACTATTTGGGGAACCATCAACCTTTCACTTGGGAGAGAGCCCTCCAAACCAAATGTCCAGTTCCTCCAGAAACAGCAGAGATCCTCAAACTGTGGTCCGCATGCCAGCGGCTGTCCGCAAGCTCCATTCAGGTGGTTTGCAGAAAGGCTGTGGAACAGTCGAGGATATTGCTACTTGGCCCAGCGCTTGATTTCTTTTTTCTGACAGTGGAGATCAGGGCCGGATTATCGAATAGGCTAACCAGGCCCTGGCCTAGGGGCTGCGATTTTCAGAATATTGTGCTGCTGCAGACTACCACTTCCCCTAAACATTTACCGTACCAGTTAAAGGAGCCCTTCTGAGCAGCCAGGGGTCTGTGATTTTCATGATACAGTGCCGGTTTTGAAGAAGATGATGGCGATGCCGGTGCTGAAGAAAAAAAAATGTTGTTAAAATATGAGTAATGTATATATGCTTTGAGTTGCAGAAGGGGGAAAAATAGTTTATTAAATGGTTTGACAAGACCTCCCCCAGTAATTTTTGAGTGGTCCACCCTAAAAAAAAAAAAAAAAAAAAAGTTTGAGAGCCATCGGCATAGGGGATTATCACAGCATTCCTCTGCCTCAGGGAACCAGCAGTGTCTTTATGTTATGAGCCACCACTGCACGAATCCTCACGGTCCTCTCAAACCTATTTACATGTCGGGCAGCCGGTACATCTTGCACAGAGGAAAGGCTATGTAAAGTCCTGACCCGGGATGGAAATGCAATAACTTTTGATACAGTAAAATGTTTGACTAAGGGCGCAATGCTATGCATGTTTAGACAGGAAAAAGTCCTACAGCTCCCAGCATTCCCCAGCCAGCTATGCTGGCTGGGGAATACTGGGAGCTGTAGGACTTTTTCCTGTCTAAACATGCATAGCATTGTGCCTTAAGGAAAGGAAATATGGGGTAAGAGATGAAGGCGGAGATACAGAGAAGTATCACAATCAGCACCACTGTCCCCTTATGCATATCCACCATGTGATACAGAGTGGGAAGGTGGGGCTCATGTTCCGCTTGTGGGCTTCCAAGGGCCATCCGGAACGAATTATGCTCGTAATCCAAGGTATCACTGTATAGACCTTTGGTCTGATCCAATGCAACTCTTTTTATGTTCTTCTGCTACATCCGTGGTTCTGATGTGATGCTCAGTATACATTTCCATCACTGCCTTTTCCTTCCTTCTCTCCCTCCGCCCCACCCCCCCCCTTTTAAAAATGCAAATCTTTGAGTCTGCCTGTTGCTTCCTTCTTCTGGCAAGCCAGTCATCTGGGTCATTTCTGATGAGCGGACTATGGGGTATTGCACATCGCCCTTCAAACCACACTGGTTCGTGGCGTGCAAAATTCCGGACGATGCTCCCTACTAACAGTGCTGACGATGGGTGTACGGTTGCAAAACACACACGCGCGCACCCTACCGTTGGCTCAAATTACAAGTGGCCATCACAAGTCAGGTTGTTGCCGTAATCGATGTGGTGCAGGTCTTAGAGTGGCCTTTCCCAAGCCAGTGCCCTCCTGGCGCGTTGGACTGCAACTCCCATCATTCCTAGCCAGCTGTCTGGGAATGATAGCGGTTGTGATCCAACACATCAGGAGGGCACAAGGTTGGAGAAGCCTGGGTTGGAAGTGTCGAGACTAAGTGTCTATGGTGCCACCGCAGTTAGAATACTGTGTACAGTTCTGATCACCGCACCTAAAAAAAGGATATTGTAGAGTTGGGGAAAGTGCAGAAAAGGGCAACTAAAATGATCAAGGGGCTGGAGCAAGTCCCCACCCCCTATCAAGAAAGGCTGCAACAGCTGAGATTCAGGACAGATAAAAGGAAGGACTTCTTCACACAGTGCAGTGTTAAGCTATGGAATTAGCTTCCGCAAGATGTAGTGATGGCCACCAATTTGGAGGGCTTTAAAAGGGGTTTGGACAAATTCATGGAGGAGAGGGCTATCAATGGCTACTAGTCCTGATGGCTATATGCCACCTCCAATATCAGAGGCAGTATGCCTATGTACACCAGTTGCTGGGGAACATGGGTGGGTGGGTGCTGTTGCACTCATGTCCTGCTTGTGGGATCCCATGGGCAGCTGTCTGGCCACTGTGTGAAGATAATGCTGGATTAGATGGACCCTTGGTCTCATCCAGCATGACTCTTCTTGTGTTCTTACGTTCTTAAGACAAGAACTGGAGAGAGCCAGGTTTAAACTGCCACTCAGCCAGAAAGGTCACCGTAGGCCAGTCACTATCTCTCAACCTAACCTATCTCGCAGGGTTATTGTGAGGATAAAATGGAGAATGGCACATGTACACCACCTTGAGCTACTTGGAGGATAAGTGGGATACAAAATGCAACAAACAAATAGCAACATGGATTCATAGATCATAGAGTGGGAAGGGGCCTACAAGGCTATCGAGTCCAACCCCCTGCTCAATGCAGGAAACTAGAGGAGGGGTCTTCCATCCAAGTAATAACCCGGCCTGACCCTGCTTAGCTTTCCACACTCAGACAAGCTGAGCCAGCGTGAGCCACAGGCCTGTTCTCTGAGTGCCTGATTGTATATTAGCACCCCTTACTACGCACCTGCCTGTTTTCCGAGATCACCATTCTGGGCCCTGTTCTGTCTGTCCCTGACTTTGGGGGTTGGGGGCAGGGGGTGATGTCCAGCAATGGGGCCATCTCAGTGGTGGTTCCTAAGCTGTGGAATAAGTTCCCGTGAGCCATCCATGTGGCACTCACTCTTGGTTCATTTTGGTGTCAAATGAAAGCTGTTGTATTTGAAACGGCTTTTAATGATCTGCAGCTTGAGGGTCCTTCCGCTCCTCATTTTGCATATTAGCTGAAACTGCTGTTTATACTGGTATTTCATGATTTTCATGTGTTTTTAGCATTGCTGTTTATTAACATGCCCACGCACGCCCACGCACCCCTTCCTTAACAAGACTCAAAGTTAAGTCACCCTTTCCTCAGGCTGCCAATTCTAAATGCAGACACCTAGATGAACAGCTCACCTCTGCATTACCTTCTCTCGCAATAATCCAACAACAACAACAAAATGTTTTTGACTCCCGTCAAAGCGACTCAACAATGCCATTGCATGGATCAGGCTGCTCATTCTCACGCACACACCCGCCCCAATCCAATCAATAAAATAACCATGCTGAGCCCTCTGCGCCCATTTCAAAAACAGAGCTGTGCCGGCAAGAAGTAAATCTGCTGCTGATCAGACCTCTGGGGTTCATTTTAGTTTAGCTGCCGGTTTTTTTTTTGCAGCTTGTTTATAGGTGCACCAAGCCAACAAATGTACGAGTCGAGGCTTCCTTGTGAACTGAAGAAGAGAGGCAAAGTGCTGTGATCGCGCACGTGTTTCTTCCTGTGAAAAAGGCCAGTCATGAACTGTCATAAAACCCACAGATTTTGGTCAAGGTATTTCTAATAGCAACCCAAAGGATTTCCCCAATGTTATGGAATCGGCTTGTACTTCAAACATTAGATAGTTCCCTAAATAGAATAGATGCCCTTTATTTCAGACATCAGAACTCTTAGGTTTCCGTGTGTGTTTGTGTATGTGTGTTTTTGTTTTCTTTTAAGCTGAAGCGGGAAGCCCTAAGTAAGGGCTTTCTTCCAGAAAAGACTACCAGTTCCCTTTATAGGCCTATAATGAAAATCATGCATGGGCCACATGTCAATTGGAATTGGAATCTGACAAGTGAATAAGATATAGCCTGGCCCATTTGTGCTTTTTAAAACTCTGCACTAAGAAAAGCTGGATTCTGCGACCTGTATGAATTATGCAAGTTGAATGAATTTGCATAATTTAGGGCTCAGTTCTTCTAAGCATGTTTAGGCAGAAAGAAGTTCTACCACTCCAGGCCTGTGGCTCATGCTGGCTCAGCTTATCTGAGTGTGGAAAGCTAAGCAGGGTCAGGCCTGGTTATTACTTGGATGGGAGACCCCTCCTCTAGTTTCCTGCATTGAGCAGGGGGTTGGACTCGATAGCCTTTTGGCTCCTTCCAACTCTATGATCTATGAAATCTATGAAATCCCAGCATTCCCCAGCCAGCTATAGTGGCTGGAGAATGCTGGGAGTTGTAGACCTTGTCTCTGTCTAAACGTGCACAGGATTGCGCCCTTACTCTTTTTGTTTATCATGGGAGAGGCAAGGACAAAGAAGCCTCACCCCCAACCACAGAAAATCTTATTCAGCCATTTCCCTCACTTCTGGAACTTCAGCAGCCATCACTCATATGCTTTCACAATATAACTTCCCAATGGTAAGGGCTAGAAACTTGGTTTAAAAAAATGAAAGCTGGGGTTCTCAGGAAGTACTGCATTCTGATCTCCCATGGAATTGTGACATGTGCACCACCAGCCTGGATATGTCCCTGGGTACAACTCTAAGCTAAATGCTTACTCCTAAACAGGTTCCTCTTCAGTCATGGGAACACGTCAAGCAGTCCAAATTTGTACAAGTGTTCAGTCTGTTTTCCCCTAATAGTTCTCCTCTGAAGGTCTGGGCGGGGGGAGGGGGTTAAATTTGGGAGAGGGAAAAAGAGAAGGAGTGAACGCCTCGCAAATGCAAAGTGTGTTGGAGTGTTCCAGTTAAAAATTGTTTTTATTTGCCAGGGTTATGGGTTGTTGAGAACTGTACATGCAGGAAATTTTTTAACATTGATAGCGCTCTGCTGTGAACATTACACACTGCCTGGTAAGGAGGTCAGCACTGCTGACATTTTCATTTCTGTCTTAGTTGTGTTCTGGAAAGAACCATCAATCTATAGTTCTGTTTTGCATCATGCAGCTGGAAGGGGCCTCTGGGGTCATTATGTCTCTGTTGTAATTTCCAGGGCTGTTCATAGCATGCATTATAAAATGTGTGTGTGTGTGTGTGCACACACGCACGCACACCTTTGCAGAAAATTGAAATGATGCTCTTCACATGCTCAAATAATTTCTGCAAAAACCTAACTCCGTTTGCATGCTTCTATTTATTTATTTATTTACTTATATTTATATCCCGCCTTTTTTCCTGCAAGGAACCCAAGGCAGCTTACATAATCCTCCTCTCCATCTTATCCTTACAGCAACCCTGTGAGGTGGGTTAGGCTGAGAGTCCGTGACTGGCCCAAAGTCACCCAGTGAGCTTCATGGCCGAGCGGGGACTAGAACCCGGATCTCCCGAGTCCCAGTCCAACACTCTCACCACTACGCCACACTAAACTGAGTCCAGCCAATGACTCTGTATGCCAACGTGGCACCGTGCATAGAACAGTCGTCCCCAGCTTGGTGCCCTCCAGAGGTTTTGCTCATGCCGGATGGGGCTTGAAGTCCAAAACATCCGGAGGGCGCCAGGTTGGAGGAAGCGGGCACAGGGCATTGGATGCTGGGGCTGGGGCCATAGGTCAGTGGCAGAGGACATGCTTTGCACGGGAAAGGTTCCTGGTCTGATCCCCGGCATCTCCAGGGGAGGGTGGGGAAAGACTCCTGTCCGAAATTCTGGAGAGCGGCTGCCGGTCCATTTTGGCACCAGTGAGCTGGATGGACCACTGGTATGAGGCAGCTTCTTACATTACCAGTGGAGGCTGGGGGCTCCAGCGTCAGTGGGCCCGTGAATCCACTCTGGGTTTCAGTCTGAATTTTAAAGGAGCTGTCCATGGTGCTGAACCCTAGCCCAAAATAGGTTCGATGCCCTGGATAGCTCCTTTAACGCTCAGACTGAAATCCAGAGTGGATTCACCGCCCCACTGACGCTGGAGCCACCAGCCACTGCTGTGTGTTGCTATGGACCGGGGTGAACTAGGATCAAATCCCTGGTCTGCTATGAAGCTTGGGCCAGTCACTCTCAGCCTAACTTACCTTAAGGCAGGGATGGGGAGCCTCCAGCCCGGAGGATTAATCCAGCCCATGGAGGTTCCCCGTCTGCAGAGGTTTCCTCCAAGGCCCTGTCCTCTCCCCCTGCTCTAGAGAAAGCCTGCCTTTCTCTAGCATGGGGAGAGGAACCCCTGCTCTTATCTCCAGTTACTGATTGGAGGTAACAGTGGGAGTTTCCTCCAGGGATGTTGAAGAGTCCTTGGTTTCAAGTCACGAGTCGAGTCACGAGTCCTTGGACCCGAGTCTCGAGTCCGAGTCCGAGTCCTTGGTCCAAAATGGTGATTCCCAAGTCCCGAGTCACTCCCAAAGATGACTCCACGAGTCCCTATTAAAATCAATGGGGGTTTTCCTCAACAAAATAAGGCTACTTCAAATGTGTGGCTTAAATAAATTCTAGGCACAAGTGTGCCTTTTTATTTCAAAACTCTGCAACTGATTTTGGCAAGAACAGACCAGGCAGACAAACCCAAAATAACCAGACAGGCAGAGGAGGCAGGGAACCCCAAAGCAGGCAGGCAGAGGCGTTTGTCTTGGACAATTCAAACTGTGGAACTGGTTAAGAAGAGACCAGGCAGGCAGAGGAGGCAGGGAACCCCAAAGCAGGCAGGCAGAGGCAGCCAAACCCAAAATGTCTGAAAGGTTGCATTTAGGGAAATGATTTTAAAAAATAAACTTGCTGTACTTCCTAAAACTTATCCATGTTGCATTTGAGGAACATGATTTTTTCTAAATGTTTGCCCCCCATTCTGGAATGGTGAGGTCTCATCACAATTTCACCCTCACTCTTTGCCGGCAATTGTACTCCTCTCCACTCCTTCTGGCACAGCCCAGGGATGTTGAAGAGTCCTTGGTCTCGAGTCCCGAGTCGAGTCTCGAGTCCCATTAAAAATATTGGGACTCGAGTCCAAGTCGAGTCAGAGGGGGGACTCAGTCCGACTCACGAGTCGAGTCCTGGAGTCTGAGTCCCCATCCCTGGTTTCCTCTCCCAGCGGTAAAGTGGGGCAGCCTTTCTCTACCACTGCTAGGGACTACCTTTTTCTCCATCCAGGGAGAGAGACAGAGCGATTGCTCCAGCCTCTCTCTGCACGGAGAAAAAGGAGTTCCTCCATGCAGAGAAAGGCAGGAGCGATTGCTTCATGCCTTTCCCTGCATGGAGAAATTCCCCCATGACATTTCATCTCATTCATTTCATTTCATTTATTACATTTCTATACCACCCAATAGCCAAAGCTCTCTGGGCGGTTTACAAAGATTAAAAACCTTAAAAATACAATATTATACATAGTATAAAAACTGTTCACATATACATAGACAGTACACACACACACACACACACACACCTAACAATTTCAAACAATCAACAATAAGAAAATCCAGACCTGATTAAAAACCTTATCATCATATGATGCCAAATGCCCAAGAGTAGAGGCAGGTCTTAACCTGGCACCAAAAGGATGACAATGTTGGCGCCAGGCGGGTCTCGTTGGGGAGATCATTCCCTCACTGGGAGGCCACCACTGAGAAAGTTTTCTCCCTTGTTGCCTACCTTCTGAGCCTTGTGGGGTGGGGTTTTTTGAGATTGAGGGCCCACTGCCAGGCATCATCCAGCCCTCGGGGTGGTGGTGACCCAGAGAACAATCCAGCCTGCAGGGGCTAAACAGTTCCCCAACCTTGCCTTAAGGGCTTGTTGTGCATGTAACAACAATTTTGGGGGGTGGAGGGTGGGGAAGGAGGAAAACTGTGGCTCAGTGGCAGAGCAGATGTTTTGCAGTCAGAAGGTCCCAAGTTCACTACCCGGCAGGTAGCAGGAGATGGGAAAGACCTCAGAGTGGACTGTCATGGGCTACACCAGTGTTCTCCAACCTTGGGTCCCCAGATGTTTTTGGCCTACAACTCCCAGCATGCCCCCAAAAACTCCCAAAAACATCTGGGGACCCAAGGTTGGAGAACACTGGGCTACACGGATAAATAGGCTGATCAAGTATAAGGCAACTTCTGGTGTTCCTATAAAGGAGGGATGGGGAATATGTGGCCAGATGTTATTGGATGGCAACTCCCATCATCCCTCACCACTGGCTATGCTGGCTAGGGCTGATCGGAGTTGCAGGGCCACATGTTGCCCACCCCTCCTTGAAGAGTAGAATCTTTTGCTAGAACAGCCTGAACATCTTCAATCATGAGGGCTATATCCTTGCTTTTTGAAAGCTCTAAATGAGAGCAGAGGGCTCCCTGGAATCCAAATTGTGTGCCGCATCTGATGAAGTGGACAGCGTCCATGAAAGCTCATGCCAGGATAAATTTCTTAGCTTTTAAGGAGCCACAAGTAACACTCTTTGTTGTTTGTGCCACATAGATTGTGCACAGAATTCTTCATGCATGGAATCGTTGATCATGATTAGCAAGGGCAATGTCTGGCTTACTTGTACGAAGAAAGAATATGGAGAAGTGGACCAATCAATGAGTCACACTTTATGGTACAATACAAATATGACAAGACTTGTGATAAAAACAATGTTAATCAGGAACCCAGACTGCAATTAACATTTTATATCATTGGACACACAGCCTGCTGTTAACAAAATGTTAAATACGGATATTTTGTACAATAATGTGCTCTCTGCCGTGATACGGTGCTGTGATGTTTTTGTACAAACATGGAAAGGGCAAGGAGCAGTACCCTCATTGAGTGTTCATATCCCTGATTTATTACACTAGCTGTATTGTCTCATGTGCCATTTACTTACAGACACAATTACAATTGCTATGTTTTGTCACGATAAAAACCCAGATGCTGCATTTGATATGCACTCCAGGGAGTAGGCATGCTCATGTATGTTTTCTAATTTGTTTGTCAGGCAGATGGGGAGGTTTGGTAGCAAAATTTGAATAGAAAAGGGAAATGGGGACACCCCCCCAGCAACTGAGAACTGAGTGGGAAACAGGATTTCAGTGGGGGGGGGGCACCAAAGTCAGGGACTCTAGAAATCTCTGACCAGTTTGATGCTTAGCTAAATCTTCTCACTTTTCCACCATTAGCTGGTTTTCTCCTTTGTTTTAGATTTTCAAAAATGGAGGATCCAACATTTCCCCCACTCTGGCTCCCAGCAACCCCAGGGGTAGCTGCAGATACTTCCAGTAACCATCACATGACCTACAAAGCCTAAAACGAATGTCTGCAGATCCCCTCTCCCCCACTCCATCTTGGGACTCTGAACATGCATACAGTGTGATTTCACTGTCAAGTTCCCCCCCCTCTCCTATTCCCCTCCCCTCAATCTGCATTTTATAACATCTTGCCTGATGATGCAATCTGGTAATCTTGAAAGTGAGCACATTTTTTGGTGGCCGTTTGGTTATTTCATTTATTTATTTATTTATTTATTATATTTATACCCTGCCTTTTTTCCTGCAAGGAACCCAAGGCGGCTTACATAATCCTCCCCCCCCCCCATTTTATCCTCACAACAACCCTGTGAGGTACGTTAGGCTGAGAGTCAGTGACTGGCCCGAAGTCACCCAGTAAGCTTGCCGAGCGGGGACTAGAACCCGGATCTCCCGAGTCCCAGTCGAACACTCTCACCACTACGCCACACTGGCCTAATCAAGGTATTACACCAATATGGATTTTGAGTTATTGAGGAAGCTGTGTATTCAGTGTTGTAGTAGTAACTGTTGAAGTGCAGGGGCTCATCATGACAGGCCCCATAGCTACACCCTCAAGGGGTGTCCAAAAATGCAGGCAACTGCATTGATCCATGTCAGAGAACCAGTTCTAGCAGTTCTCATCTCCACCAGGAGCAGGTCTTTTGACAAGCTAATGGGTCTTAGTAGCCCATTCAAGGCCAAGGCCCCCCAAAATACTTTGCATTGCAACAGGAATAGCTCACAACAATATATTGCTGCTGGGAAAATCCATTCCTTGCCCAGCTATTGTGCCAACT
Source organism: Shinisaurus crocodilurus (assembly GCA_021292165.1). NCBI lineage: Eukaryota > Metazoa > Chordata > Lepidosauria > Squamata > Shinisauridae > Shinisaurus > Shinisaurus crocodilurus. The sequence goes on along the minus strand of CM037880.1, from coordinate 205,412,343 downwards.
ACAGCTAAACTCAGAGGAAACGCAAACCTGAGAGTGGTGGCAGATGATGTCATCATCACTGATCATGGAGGAGAAGGCTATCAATGGCTACTAGTCCTGATGGCTATATGCTTCCTCCAGTATCAGAGGCAGTATGCCTATATACACCAGCTGCTGGGGAACATGGGCAGGAAGGTGCTGTTGCACTCATGTCCTGCTAGTGGGTTTCCCGTGGGCAGCTGGTTGGACACTGTGTGAACAGAATGCTGGACTAGATGGACCCTTGGTCTGACCCAGCAGGGCTCTTCTTATGTTCTTATGAGGTCAGATAAGGGCAAGAAATTCTAGAGGTCGGAGATTCTAGAGTCCCTGCCTTTTGTGCCCCAACACCTCTGCAATCCTATCTCCCACCGAGTTCTTGGTTCAGTGAGTTCTCATCTCCACCAAGAGCAGGCCTTTTGTCAAGCGAATGGGTCTTAGTAGCCCATTCAAGATCAAGCCACCCCAAATACTTTGCATTACAAAAGGGAGAACTCACAACTCCGTGACCTGGTTCACATGATCATTGCAGCCCACCGTAGCTTGTTTAGGCCATGGAGGGCTGCAGCACGTGAAGTTGTGTGCCGGGCTGTTTTTTTTAATATTCAAGCCGTGGTTTGTCGTGTCATCTGAACTCAGGCAGGGGAGGAGGGTTGGGCGAAGGTTAAACAAACCTCGCTTAACCCTAGAACAGGCCATGGGTTATGTGAGGGTTGTTTAACCCTCGCACAACCCCCGCTGTCTGGGTTCGGATGACACAACAAGCCACAGCTTAAATATTCAAAATGGCTGCCCGCACTCAAAAAAGCCATGTGATCATGTGAACTGGCCCTGTGTATTGATTCTTTCAAATCTGTGGAAAGTCTCCCCCCCCCCCAACAGATTGGGTTAAAACAGTGTTTCTCAACCTTGGGTCCCCAGATGTTTTTGGCCTACAACTCCCAGCATGCCCCAGCCAGCATAGCTGGCTGGGGCATGCTGGGAGTTGTAGGCCAAAAACATCTGGGGACCCAAGGTTGAGAAACACTGGGTTAAAAACATAAGAGCCCTGCTGGATCAGACCAACAGTCCAGCTAGTCTAGCATCTATTTTTCCACGGCGGACACATAGATGCCTCCGGCAAGCCCACAGAGCTGTGTAGGCAATAGCTCTCCTTCGTTGTTGCCAGCCGGCAACTGGTATTCTTCAGTGGCAGACCTTCTCTGATTAGGGCAGTTCCATTTAGCCCTCATGGACCATAGCTTCTGGTAGACCTATCCTGCATACATTTGTTTTGTCTCTCTTTAAAGCCTTCTAGGTAAGGCTCTTTTGAACTGTGAACATTTCACAGGAGGAGAGGCTGAGGCACCTCCGGAATGCCCACGAAACTCTGGCTCCGAGGTCACTCTCCAACCTTGGAGCCACAACCGGCGTGGTTCTTTCCATCCTGGCTGCGAGGGCAGAGGGAGGGTGCTCTGAATCCGGAGTCCCAGCTCCGACCTCAGAGTGACTTCTCCTCTGGCCATCCAGACTCTGTCTAGCAGACATAGGATTGTGTGTGCCCTTAGTTAATTAGTTATTTTTGCCCAAGCCCACCCACAATTCAATGGTGCTGATCCAGTGGGGGAAACTCTGCTTATATGACACCGTCCAGCAATAATGGCCTCTCGCAGCTCTGTTTTGCAAGCCCCTGTTTGCACTGAATGGTATGTGAACGTCTCCTATTCTTCCGAAGATATATTTCCCAATCCTTGCCTCCTTGCCATACAAATTCTGATTGTCTTTCCTCCAGTTTCTTTTGGATAGACCGGCTTTCCCCAACCTGGTGCCCTCCATATGTTTGGGATTTCAGCTCCCATCAGCCCTAGCCAGCATGGCCAATGATCAGGAATGCTGGGGAAAGTGGTCCAAAACATCTGGAGGGCACCAGTTGGAGAAGGCTGAGCTGGACCACGGTCTCTTCCCTTATAAATATAACTTGGGCACAGTCTGGACTCCTAATTGTGTATGATTCCATGTGTGGACGTTAAAGGCAGGCAATCATATCCCAATACTAGATATATAACTAACCTATCGTAAGACATCCGATTTACCACAACACCATCTTTCAGTGTTGTTGTTGTTTTTTTTTAAGGATCTGTGGCCTTTTGCTTCCCTTTCTAGATATTTTCTGTGTACTGATTTGGTGGGCCTTGGAGGTGGGGCGGGGGAGACGATTTGATGTGTCCCCATCCCTGGCAGATTGCTAATGCACATGGAATGCGGGGGCTTCTTAGCGTGCCATGCATACTTGGAATGTTTAGCCTAACATGTAAGCAAAGCGGGGAGCGCTCTTCCAGTGCCGTCTGTGGGCACTGACGTCTGGCACATTTCAGTGTGTGTGTCTCTCTCTTTTATGCTTTTCATCTTGAACATAATTGCTTCCCCCCCCTCCCCTGCAGCATGGAACATCTCTCGGAGGCAGGGATGGATTGACCACATGCTATAGCAGGTGGGGGTGGAGTGTGGCTGCTAATTATTAGTTGGGACCGGCAGCCTTCAAATCAGCGCTCGCTGCTGCGTGCGATGATAACAAGCCACAGTGTGTGTCGGGTGGCATAGATGGCGGCTGGCAGCACATTTGTTTGCCTCGGCCTGCCGCCCTGTGTTCTCATCTGCCCTTTAGGTACCACCCGGCCTGTCCGACGACTGGACCCTCGGTTGTCAACAAATACATTTCTCATTCCACAAGGGAGATGGGAAAGGAAAATAAGGAGATAGACAACTTGTGAGCAAAAATGCCCTAGTTGGGAGGCCAAAGAGCGCACTCCCTACACTATCGCAGCCGGGAAGGCCTCGTGGTGGAGAAGCGTAATCTTTCTGAAAATATGCATGACATACTTGTCTGTTTTGAATGGTTCTTCCCCTTTAATATGAAGAGATGCCTGTGCATTAGTTTGCTTGTTGGTTATTTATTGAGAATGCATACACTGACTGGGTTGCATCTGGGATCTGCCTCCCATGAGATGGAGGACTCTGCTCGTGGGAGGTCCCTCCTTCTGATTTTCGGGGTCCCTCCCCAACATCAGAGCTCACCCCATTCAGAAGGGCCTCCTGAGTCGGTGTGTGGTATTTTCAGAGGGCTGGAGGAGCTGACGTGTTAAGGAGGGGCCGGAAAAGTCCACTTCCACCAGTGCAGCTGAGCCTGAGTAAATGATTAAAATGTGATTCTTTGGAGAGGCTTGTGTTGGTAAAACAAACTGCTGCTGGTGGTCTCTGGATTCGATTGGTTGTAAAATCAGAGGGAAGTTCTGTTAATACTGGTTATTCACATATTAACTGATTCATGTTGTCTAGAATTTTACAGTGGCTTGATTGTATTTGTTACGGTGTTGTCTGAGAATCCAGTTGGGTTCTAAAGCAGTGGCTTGGATCCTGATTCCCCTTACAATCCAACAGGGAGGGAACTTGGTGGGCTTCTCTAGGGGGCTGAATTTACAAGGAAGGGGCAAGTAGAAGGCCCTGCTTGCAGAGGTGGGGAATCTTCTCTCTGTCAAGAACCATATTCCCCCAGGAGTAATCTGTTGGGGTTGCACATCAGCAGTGGATGGGGCACCTTCTTTTCTCTCTCTCGTCCCCTTTCTGACACCTCTTTATCTCTCTCCCTTCCTGACCAGCAAGCTGCCAGAAAAGTGACATATAGCTCTTCCCAGAGGTCTGAACTGATCATTTACAGAGGGCTTTTGCATGAAATTAAACCAAGGGCTCCATGCTATCCACCCCTGCCCTGTTCTGCACAGCCATCCGCCTTATTTATAGAGCTCCTCCATTCAGTGGCGGCAGGGGTGGGAATCCTGATTGGGCCAGGAACCACTCTTGAATGGCTCTATGTGTGTTCACTGATAAATACTGGCTTAAACAATGGAATTTGCTAGCGCAAGACATAGTGATGGCCACCAATTTGGACGGCTTTAAAGGGGGATTGGACAAATTCATGGAGGCCAATGCTATCGATGGCTACTAGCCCTGATGACTAGTCCTCCAGTGTCAGAGGCAGTATGCCTATGTACACCAATTGCTGGGGAACATGGGCAGGAGGGTGCTGTTGCACTCACGTCCTGCTTGTGGGTTTCCTCCGTGGGCAGCTGGTTGGCCACTGTGTGAACAGAATGCTGGACTAGATGGGGCAGCCTTTGGTTGGACCCAGCATCACTTTCTTATGTGTTTACATCTATGCAAATAACTCCATGCACATAACTCCAAATGTGCAGCCGGCGGGAGGGGGGGGGAGGCATGGCTGCCACCCGGTGAATCAGCAAGGTTGGGGAGTTGCTCTCAAGCAATGGGAGTGATTGTCTGAACATCTCTTGCTTGATATGCCCACACTGGCTCACCCAACTTGTGTTATTGCTTTTAATTAAATAGGATGAGTCTGACATATCTCTCCCCACCTGAACACCATATCCAGATGTTCTGATTCCCATTAGCTCCCCATATACTGGATTTGGACTGGACACAGCCCTTCAAACAGAGGGTACCTTCAAATAGAGGAGTGTCATTTGACAGCCGTTTAAACAGAGGACTGTCCTCTGTAGAAGAGGACACATGCCCACGCAGCCCACCCTATATTTGCTCTGCTTCTAATTCTGCCCTGCCCTGCCCCATAGGAACCCAACCATGCTGCCAGTTGGTCGGGAGAAGGGGCCTTGAGCCATCCCATTCATAACATGTACTTAAATAGATTGCACTAAAATGCTTGAGAGATGGTCTCTTTGTCTCCTTAAGAATTAACTTCCAGTTTCTAATCTCCTGGAGGTGGGAACCCTTTTTTTTTTTTTTTGGCTTTGCTTTAGTTTAAGCTGTAAAATATGATTAGTAATCTGCTGACAACATCTTCCATGCGCTGTGTAAACTATGCAGCTGGGGTTTATATATTTTTGCTAATGCGACAGATTCTGTTTATTATTAATCAGTCTGTACTTGCAAGTCGCTTTGGGGATTTGTGTCCGGTCACTCAGTAGAAGCAGAAAGGAATTTAACAAATTACTGTTTATTTTCCCATCATAAAGGAGCAAAGATTCTCTCACCCCCTCATTAGCCCCTTGGAAGCCTGCCTGCCCCCACCTCCCTGCCCTCCTCTGATCCATCAGGCAGGAAAAGCAGAATGATCCACAAACAGATTATCTCATTTGAAAAGCACTTTCTACATTGGCAACTCCGCTTCTCTAGGATTCTTCCCACCGCTGCCACCAAAGTGAGCCTTCAACTTCGCTGGATCGTACTTTTCTTCAAAAGCAACGTCTCTGCCAAACCTTGAGCCCCTGAAAGGAAAATAGAGCGAAGAGATAAAACAGCCAGGAATATAAATGGACATTTCAGGGTTTTGTAGGCCTTGGCCAAGAGGCCATCAGTGCTGCTGCCCCCAATAGCCCATTTTGCCTCCAGAACAGGGGTGGGCAACCTGCACCCCAATTCCATGCGTTGCTCAGCCCGTGGTGTAGTGGTATATATTTTGAAGCACGGGTGCTCAACTTGACAGTCCCCGTAGCCACGCCCCCAAGGAGAGTCCAGAGATACAGGCTGCTGCATTGATCTACATCAACATACCAATTCAAGTGGTTTTCATCTCCATCAGGGGCAGGTCTTTTGTCAAGTGAATGGGTCTTAATTGCCCGTTCAAGACGGAGCCACTCCAAAATACCTTCCACTACAATAACAGGGAATGATATATTGTTGCTGGGAAATCCATCTCCTCTGCCCCAGCTACTGAGAGGATTGCCCCTAAGCTCAGAGGGAACAGGGAATTTCTGAGCGGGGTGGCCAATGTCGTCATTGTCCTTGCTAATCAAAACATGTTGGTGCTTCATTCCTGCGAGCCCAGAGTCCACTACACCACTGCCCTCAGCCAAATTTCAAAAGGCCTCTGCATGCAAGAGCAAGCGGTCCCTTCCGGGCCAGCCTGCTAGGCAGGAAGGGAGAGGGAGACTGGGGTCAGTCAACACGATAACCCACACTCAAGGGCTGAATATGGGTTTCGTAGATTTCAGGGAGATCATAGAGTTGGAAGGCGCCTACAAGGCCATCGAGTCCAACCCCCTGCTCAGTGCAGGAAACTAAGGGAGGGGTCCCCCATCCAAATAATAACCAGGCCTGACCCTGCTTAGCTTTCCACGCTCAGACAAGCTGAGCAATCATAAGCCACAGGCCTGTAGGTGCAGTGTAGGTTGAGTGTGGGTTGTCATTGAACCATGGGTTGTTGCTGAAATGTGGGTTACCCTGTTATTTGAACCCAGCTGAGATAACAAACCATGGTGAACAACCCACAGTTCAGAACCCAAACCATGGGTTCTCTTCATGGGTTGTTCACGGTTAACAAGTCATGGCTTGTTAGCACAGCTGGGTTCAGACAACACGATAACCCATGGTTCAAGAACAACCCACACTCAACCCTTGAGTGTGGGTTATTGTGTTGCTGGAACCCAGTCAGAGAGAAAAGGAGGTGGCAGAAAGAGAAAAGCCCACCCACTTTTGGCTCTGGCCTGCCCACCGCTGGCTTCATCTCCACCCACTGACATCATGTGTCTCCCGACAAATTACCCAATCCAGTCTGGAACATGTGAATGATGAAGAGAATGGCCTTCTAGATGTGCAAAGTGTTTTATTTGATGACCTTGCAGTCACAGCTAGCATTTGAGAGTAGCGGAATGGGCTTACGAGGCAAAGTCTGTCCCTTCCAGGCTGATATGACCACCAGCATCTGTCCCTGAAGATATTGAAGTGCTGCTGGCAGCTTTGCATAGATTTAGACCCCAGCTGCACAACAAAATGCCAATCACATTCTGTATCTCACTTAGGGATGGAGCAGCAACTGCCTTCTCAATTTTCCTAAAAGGAGCTGCAGCTTTCTGAGCGTTCTAGTACATAACCTCGATAGAGCCCCCGTAGTACCCACCTCTGTCCCTTCCCTTGCCCCAAGGCCCCAAAAAATTAAATTGGGGCAGGGGGACGCAGTAGGTACTCCCAGTCCCCAGTGGGTCATCTGTCTCCTTGCCAGGAAAGACATCCAGAGCATCAACTTCCCATCAGGGATTCTGGGATTTGTCCCAGTTCTCAATACGACAGGATATGTTGCCAGGAACTAGGAGCACCTGCTGACTTCCCCTTGCCCTGTTATTTTGGGAGAAGGAGGAGAGAAGGCTTGAAGAATTAAAGTGGGCACCGGCTGCTCACCGTGGGGTTTGCCCATCTCAGTTCTGCTCACAAGAATTTGTGCTGGCATGCTCACCTATGCGAGCACCCTGCCCGAATTCATGTGACGCTAATAATCCCGCCTTTCCCAGGAGTTTGCGGTGGCATAAAACCCCAGGAGTTTGGGGGTGGTATCTAAGAGGCTCATTTTATCTTCACAATGGTCCTGTGGACTTAGGTTGGGCTGAAAGCCAGTGACTGGACTGGCCCAAGATCGCATCATGAGCTTTATAGATGAGTAGGGATTTGAACTCAGGCCAGAGTCACTCGTTTGTGGGGAGGCTGAAACAGGGAATGTTTGGGGGTGGGGGAGACAGCCCAATCATATGCATGTCTACTCAGAAGTAAGACACAGTGGCCGGGTTCGCATGTCACTTTAAACCCACAGGGGTTCTGAAACCTCTGTGGGTTTAAATTTGCCCCGGGCCCCAGCTCTGCCAGACTAATGGTCGGGCACAGCGGGCGTCCAAGGCACCCCCTCTCCCCTCAGCTCTGCTGTCCGAGGCACCGCCTCTCCCCTCAGTCCTCCCGTCAGTATCCCAGGGGACACGGCAGGAGCACAGAGGGGAGAGGAGTGGGGATGACCGCTGGCAAAGAGTGCCCCTGTTCCCCCGCTGATCGGGAGATCAGGAGTCCCGTGGTGGTGCTCTCGGCTGCTCTCGCATTGGGGGGGGCACTGCACATGCCCTGGTGACAGAGAGACTCAGTGCCCACCACCACCACGGGACGCTTGGGGGTCACATGGTGTTGGTCCTCTGAGGCAGATCTTAAGACAAAGTATCATGAACCAGGACCCTGGCATCTTGTCCTTGGAAGAAGAGGCTCTGGAGTTAATGAGTCAGGGATAGGATTCAGTCATGGAAAGGTATCACAAAGTGTCCACCACTCTGGGACCCAGTTTCCCAGTAAGGTCACAGGGGTCAGCTCCCCTGCATCCAGAGGAGGTCTCATTGCCATCCCTGGGCTCGAGGATTCCAGCCATAAGAATATTAGCCAGCCATGGCCACCTCCATGTTAAGAGACAAAGCCACAGTCAGTATGGAGGTGGGACCAATCAGCCTAAAGGAAGCCAAACTCTTGGAAGCCAAACTCTTATTTAAGGCTCAGTCTTGCTCTGCTTCTTGTTGGAGCAACTTACAGGCAACCCTGTGTGGCTTGTAGTCCCAGCATCACTTGGAGCATTCTGTGGTGCTAATCTATTCTTAACTAGCTTCCCTATGAAATCTGACCCACCCAGACCCCTGCTCATGATCTGACCCATAGTAGAACCCGTCAACCCCAGCTACAACAATGCCCAGCAACATGAAGCTCTCATCACCACAGATGTAACACAGGGCCTCGAGAGGACCCTTGGCCTGAAAAGGTACACAAGGGCACTTTTATGTGGAGAAATAATATCATCATCAGGCGATCACTCGTGACCGAGTAAGATTGTCTTCCGGGATAAAAGGAGGAAATTCTAAAGAAGATTGATGTTATTATTGTTGTTGTTTTTTATTATTGCTTTTGAAAACCAAACTAGACATTACTTGGGAGATACTCTATTAGATCTCCCCACATCATTCCCGCCCCCACAAATCAGAGGTCCAGCTCATGACATTTTCCTACCTAAGGTAGTGCCTCAGCCCAAATCTACCTCCCCCCCACCCCATAAACAGCTGCTTTTAGGAGAAGAAAATAATGCGGGGAGACCCGATTGTGTATCTTTCACATAACATCTAGTTCGGACCTGCGTGTTCACAGCCCATTCTCTCAATAAAATTCACAAGGCACCCGAAGAAGGAAAGCCGGTGATATTTTCCCCATATTTCAGGTGCATGTGTGGAGGACTGGACTGGTGCTGAGAAAATACTTGGCTTCTACTCACAGAAGTAGCTCCTGTGATCTTCCATGTGCCCCCACTACAGACTTTATTGTAAGCATTAAAACAAACAAACAAAAAAACCCCGCAGAAAATCTTTAATGTAACATTTGCATTTGCACCAGTTCTCAGCCACTACACTACATTGGCTTGCAACGGCAGCAGCAATCTTTCCTTTCTTTTGCCTGCAACCCTAAAACAGCCCATGGGGTTCTGGGTTGCTTGTCAATGACCCCAACAACCCACCCTCACTGGGTTCGCACATAACAACAAGCTACGGTGTGATCCTGCCGCAGCTCGAATATTTAAAATGGCTGTTGCCGTCTCAACAAGGAGCCCCACAGAGAAATGCATCCATGCTGGCTTCTCGTTATGTGCTGCAAACCAGGTCTCTGCCTTAAAGGTTTTGTCCAAGGTCATGCAGTTAGTATGTGGCAGAGCAGAAAATGATTCCCTTGAGAGCTGGCCCCCAGCAAACCAATCAGTGGTGTAGCCCTCCTTCTCTGTTGGCTTTATTAAGACATGGAGACCTTTATGGCGATTTTCCTTCCTCTCTCATTTGCATAAAATCTCTGCTGAAGGAAGGAAGCGAAAATTGTGAACATCTGGCTGTACACGTCGTCTGATGCAGAAATCTATTACAGTTCTGGCATGAGCTTGTGAGCAGAGAGCTGCTAAATAAATCATTAAATTTAGCAGAAGGTACATGGAGGAAGATGTGCTACTCAGCGATGGTGTTATCTAGCAGAGGACCAGATGTGCAAGAGGAAGCTATTTAACAGTCTGATGCCAAGCGCCAAACCTGTTTCTGCTCCAGTGGTTTTCATGTGTCACAGCATCATTCCAGGTGGGCCTCAGAGAGGTGTACAGCTGGGACGATCCCTCGGAGTTCCTTTGGCCTGTATTTAACCGTTGTCTCACAACAGCCATGAAGAAGCAGTATAAAGAGTAGTGCCTAAAGAAGTTAACGGCATTACGTCAACAGTACAAACAGTTTTAGTACCAAACAAGATTACAGAATCATGGAGTTGGAAGAGGGCATGTAGGCCTTCAAGTCCAACTCCCTGCTCAGTGCAAGAATCCAGTTTAAAACATCCCCGACAGATGGCTGTCCAGTCTCTGCCTGAATACCTCCAGCAACGGAGAGCCAACTACCTCCCTAGGCAGTTGGTTCCATAGTCTGACTCCTCTGACTCTTAGGAAGTCCTTCCTGGTGTTCAACCGAAATCTGCATTCCTGTCACTTAAGCCTGTTATTCCGTGTCCTATAGAAAACAGGTTGCGGCCCTCTTCTGTGTGGCAACCATTAGGTAATTCAATAGTACGATCACATTCCCCCTCAGTCTTCTCTTCTCAGAGCTAAATGTACCCAGTTCCTTCCATCTTTCCTTCTAGGACTTAGTTTCTAGTCCCCTAATCATCTTTGTTGCCCTTATCTGACCTCATAAGAACATAAGGAGAGCCATGCTGGATCAAACCAAGGGTCCATATGGTCCAGCATTCTGTTCACACAGTGGCCAACCAGCTGCCCATGGAAACCTATAAGCAGGACATGAGTGCAACAGCATCCTCCCACCCCAGTTCCCCAGCAACTGCAGTATGTAGGCATACTGTCTCTGATACTGGAGGTAACATATAGCCATCAGTAGCCATTGATAGCCTTATCCTCCATGAATCTGTCTAATCTCCTTTTACAGCCCTCCAAATTGGTGGCCATCACTACATCTCATGGAAGTGAATTCCATATTTTAACTATGCGCTTTGTGAAGGAGTCCTTCTTTTTATCTGTCCTGAATCTCCCACCAATCAGCTACATGGGATGACCCCATTGGGTTCTAGTATTATGAAAGAGGGAGAAAAATGTCTCCCTATCCACTTTCTCCACACCATGCATAATTTTGTACACCTCTGTCATGTCTCCCCTCATTTGCCTTTTTTCTAAGCAAAACAATTCCAGATGTAACTTGTAACCTTTCCTCATAGAGAACTTGCTCCCGCCCCGTGATCATTTTAGTTGTCCTGTTCTGCTTTTTCCAACTCTACAATATCCTTTTTTAAGTGTGGTGACCAGAGCTGTACACAGTATTCCAAGTGTGATCGCACCATAGATTTGTATAAGGGCAGTATGATATTGCCAGTTTTATTTTCAGCTCCTTTCATAACCATGCCCCACATGTACTTTGCCTTTTTCACAGCAGCTGCACACTAGGTTGATATTTTCGTTGAGGTGTCCACCACAACCCCAAGATCTCTTACTTGGTCAGTCACTGCTAGCTCAGATCCCATCAGCTTATACTTGAAGTTGGGGTTTTTTTACCCAATGTGCATCACTTTACACACTTGCTTACATTGAACCACATTTGCCATTTTGATGCCCATTCTCCCAGTCTGGAGAGATCCTTTTTGACCAGTTACTGATCCATATGAGGACCGCTCCTCTTATTCCATGACTGCTAAGTTTGCTCAGGAGTCTTTGGTGAGGGAGTTTGTCAAAAGCATTTTGGAAGTCCAAGTAATGTCTATCAAATCACCCCTGTCCACATGTTTAGTGACAATCTTATCCTCCTTTAGTATTCCTTTAATTCCATTATCATCCAACAGTCCAACTGCCTCCCTAAATTGTTTCCTGCTTCTGATATATTTAAAGAAATCTTTATTGTTGGCCTTGATGTTGTTAGCAATATACTCCTCAAAATGCTTTTTTGCATCTCTTCTTATCTGCTTGCATCTCCATTGTGCAAGCTCATGCTCCCTTTTGTTTTCCTCATTAGGGCAAGACTTCCATTTTCTGAAGGAAGCCTTCTTTTCTTTAATAGCTTCCTTAAGACTGCTCATTAACCATGCTGGAGACCTCTTGGACTTGGTGCTACCTTTGGTATACATTCTAGCTGAGCTTCTATTATTGTGGTTTTGGGTAACCTTCAAGCATTTTGAAGAGATTTAACCCTCTTGACTCCCCCTTCCAACTTCCTTTTTACTAGTTCCTTTATTTTAGAGAAGTTTCCACTTTTGAAGTTAAATGAGACTGTGCTGGACTCTATTGGCAGTTTTCCAGTTAAATATATATTAAATCTGATGGCACTGTGGTCACTGTTTCCAGCTGGTTCAGCAACACTCACATGTTGTACTAGGTCCCAAATCACACCACTTAGGATTAAATCCAGGGTTCTCCTCCCCTCTGCTCAGTTCCATGCCCAACTGTTCTAGGGCACAAGTTTAGGGCATCAAGAAATTTAACCACTTTGTCGTGACTGGAACATAAATTTATCCAGTCAATGTGGGGGTAATTGAAGTCACCCATTCCAATTTATCTGAATCCTTCTTAAAGTACGGTGTCCAGAACAGTATTGGAGGTGAGGTGTGACCAGTGCAGAATAGAGCGGAACTATTACTCCCTGTGATTTCGAAGCTATACTTCTATTGATGCAGCCTAAAATTGCATTTGCCTTTTTTTGCAGCCACATCACACTGCTGACTCATTGTTTTTTCTGCTACAGCAGTGCCGGCACTAGGTTTCTGAAGGCTCTTGGGAAAGTCACCCTCAGTGGACCTTCCTCCCTCAGTGAGTCCACCTTCTCACCTCCATGGTCACCAGCTGCTGTTGCTCCTCCTCCTCTTTCTCCTCATGGCTACCACTCGCCTGCTTGCCAGTCAGAGAGCCAGGGAGCAAGTCGGCAGTGGCGTCTCCGGCTCCTCCTCCTCACCACCACCATGGTCTGGGCCAGGACCGGTGCAGGGGAGTTTGGTGCCCTAGGCAAGATCAGATATTTAGCGCCCCCCCTTCCCACTTGAGAGCGCTGTATTTTTTTCCAAGGTGTTTCTGGCGCCCTTTTTAGCCCTGCGCCCTAGGCAGCTGCCTAGTTGGCCTAATGGTAGCACCGGCCCTGGTCTGGGCCGGAGGGAGAGGCAGGTGAACAAGCAGGTTGCTATGGTGAAGGGGAGGAGCAACTCCAGGGGGCTTTTCTCAGTGGGCCACTGCTAGGGTGTAGGCCCTCAGCAGGAACCCAACCGTGCCTACTGTTGACGTCAGCCCTGTACAGCAGACTATGATAGGTACCCCTTTTGAATTAAACAGGGGCAGTAACTCTGACAATAAAGCACATGAAAATGGACTTTTGAATGAGGCACGTTTACCTCATGAGCAAAGCGTTCCTGCTCCCAAACTTATTTGATGTGTCGGTTTCCAAATTAGTTCCTACAAGACAGACTGAACCAAGTCAGATTCGTTCATGAAGCCCACTCCCAAACATCTTCAACATCTGGTCTTTGTAGCCAATTAATTTTCTTGACGGGCCTTGCATTTTAAGTTGCTGTAGTTTTAATTTTAATTAAATATTGAAAAATGGCTGTGCCACTATGTGTGACAGCTGAGTGCAAAATAATTTACAGTATCCTCTTAATATTGTTGTTTTGAAACAATTTTGCTAGCATGGGTAATCTTCTTAGAGCCTGCTGCTAAATTAAATTACTGTATTTTACCATATATCAAATAATGCTAAATGGAATCTTGGGTGTATGTAGCAGCTTTCATTCCAAGGGCCATGGCGCTCTTTCTCTCCCCCATGCTCCAGTGAGTGTGTGAGAAAGATTTACTTTCTTAGTATGCATCATCTGTGAGCTTCAGTTCAGGCCCTCCCAGAGACTAAATATAATTCAGCGAGACATGGACGTTTCCCAAATGAGTGCCGAGCAAGAACAGAATCCGCAAAAGAATGCAGAAACAGATTTATGCAAAGTTCAAAACAGGCAAAGACAAATCATCTCAAAGACAAATCTCATTCACAGACAAATCATGGAGTTGTGGCCACGGATGGTCCTTTGGCAGGGATATTTTGTTAAGAAGCTTTCTATCAGCTTTCTCCAGCCTGACACACTCCAGATGACGCAGACTACAACTTCATAGATTTCATAGATGAGTTGGAAGGGCTATCGAGTCCAACCCCCTGCTCAATGCAGGAAACTAGAGGAGGGGTCTCCCATTCAAGTAATAAGCCAGGCCTGACCCTGCTTAGCTTTCCACTGCTCAGGCAAGCTGAGCCAGTGTAAGCTCCAGCTGGCACCGTCCATCTGGCTGGGGTGGTGGGAGTTGTAGTCATAGGATCATATTTATTATTTTTACTTATTATTTATTATATTTATACCCCACCTTTTTTCCTGCAAGGAACCCAAAGCAGCTTACATAATCCTCCTCCTTCTCTCCATTTTATCCTCACAACAACCCTGTGAGGTAGGTTAGGCAGGGAGTTCGTGACTGGCCCAAAGTCACCCAGTGAGTTTCATGGCTGAGCGAGGACTAGAACCCGGATCTCCTGAGTCCCAGTCCAACACTCTCACCACTACGCCACACTGGCTAGAATTGGAATCGAGTCCAACCCCCTGCTCAATGCAGAACTAAAGGAGGGGTCTCCCATCCAAGTAATAACCAGGCCTGACCCTGCTTTAGCTTTCCACGCTCAGACCACCAGGTTGGGGAAGGTTATACTATATAAACAGGAAGGTAAAACAAAATATGTCATGCTCCATGGGTTGGATCAGGCTTAGTCATGCTTAGAATGCACCTCGTTGTAATCAACAGGGTTAGCCATGACTAACTGGTGGTACCATGGATTTCTGTGGATCTACTCTAAACATGACTAAGTCTGGATCCAACCCATGGATTTTTTGAGATAACTTTTCTGGCTATTTTAAAATGTTTGAATGTAGTATTGTTTTTGCAGCCTTTTACTGGTTTTTGTTCCTTCCCAAAGATAAGGCACTGAGAAGGTCTACTTGACAGTGACATCAGGAAATCCGTGGTAGGATCCCCCATGTTTTGGGGTGGGGTTTTTTTAAACAATGGTGCGATGTTGTATTTCTATTCAAATTATGATTACTTCTAAATTTGCATCCATACACATAAATCAGCATATGCAAATGTTATGCAAACCTGTATCCTCTTTTGTCCTCTTTTTGGGTGCTGCATTTCCTCTTTGGGGGCAATTCATAAGTGACCACACTACCAATGGGAGTTGTAGTCCATAACCTAAAATATCTGTGTTCAGACATTTTGGTCTTTCACTTTCTCGTGTTTTAAACCTGTTAGGGGTGCAATCCGATGCATGTTTAGACACAAAAAAGTCCTACAACTCTCAGCACGCCATGCTGTGAGTGGTACAACTTTTTTCTGGCTAAACATATAGGATTGTGCCCTTACTGTATTTTAAATCTTTGCACTGCTGCTAGGTTTTATTTTGGTTTTTATTTTATACTGTCATTTTAAACTTTTATATTGTATTTTATCATGTTGTATTTTATTGTTCTAATTGTTGTGAACCACCCAGAAAGCTTCAGCGGTATAGAAATTTAATAATTAATTAAACTAAATATATGAGGGCACAGGCTCATATGTGAAAGAGAGCGCGAGAGAGAGGGAGGCAGAATATGTGAGATTTGTTTTTACACATTTGTTCTAAAAACATTGGAACACCTGCACAAAGTACCTCTCTCTCTCTCTCTCTCTCTCTCTCTCTCTCTCATTTTTATTGAATGGTATTCATCATCATTTGTGCACGGGAATATTTTTAGAGTCTTTGTCCTGTAATTAATTCTACAGTTTCGGGGAAATTAGCACCACACCATTGGGGACTCATCTCTCAAACGAATGCCTTCCTAAGCTTTTAATGATCTTCCTGCTTGCTTGAAAGCTCCCCTCTTTGACACTGTCTGCTGTTGTTGCGAGCCCCACTAAAGCGGCTCTCAGACTATGTGGGGAAAGGTAGGGGAGGCCCTGAGGAAATCCACAGACCCATCATCTGAGGACCAAACCAGATGCGCGATGCCATTCACACAATTAGGTACAGTGTGAATGGCTTTTTAGAAGTACATTGAAGGCGCGTGTGTGTGTACCCCACCGCTTTGGATTGGGACTAGAGCTGGGTAAAAAAGGTTAAAGTCCCTCAACACACACACACACCCCACACACCAACTGCTGTATTAGTTCCACCAATCAGTGAAAGAGGAAGTAAGCCAGTTTTTTTGAATTGTACCATTTTGGATTGCAAGAGGTGGCCTCACATGATTGAATGCTAAGGGAGAAGAGTTCTGCTCTAACCTCTGCTCTTATATCCTAGACCAGTGTTCTCCAACCTTGGGTCCCCAGATGTTTTTGACCTACAACTCCCAGCATGCCCCGGCCAGTGTAGCTGGCTGGGGGCATGCTGGGAGTTGTAGGCCAAAAACATCTGGGGACCCAAGGTTGGAGAACCTGTCCTAGACTTTTATGAAAAAAAGGATTATACACACACACACACACACACACACCGATGAAGCATTCAAACATGCATCCACCCAGCTGAGATCTGAAGTGGCCCAGTCCAGGGCCGGATTAAGGCCAGTTGATGCCCTAAGCACAGCCCAGATAATGGCGCCTCCTCGGCCCTTCCATTGCTTAGCTGGCAAGACATTAAGACTCAATAAGTGCTGACGGTAAAATAAAACATTAAAAACTCAGTTTTCTTCAAGGCCATCCCCCATGCTGAACACACAACTATATTAAATATAAACTGTTTTTATTATATTTACAGTATTTAACACTAAATAGCAGCAAGCAATATAAGCCAATTACTACTTACTTACAACTAGGGCAACAGAAAGAAATACAAATTTTTGTCACTGTTTTATGCATTTTAAAAAAATAAAACAGTTATAAGGGGGGATATGCAAATGCAAAAAGGTGTGGTACCCTAGTACCCTGTGGTGCCCCCTTCCCTTAGTGCCCAAAGCACATGCTTATATTGCTTAATGGTTAATCCAGGGCTGGCCCAGTCCAAGAACAGTTTTACCATCTCATCTGGTGTTTGTATAAATTTGCCTTAAATTGAGAATTAGGTTGTAAATTAGGATGTAAATCAACATTATTCATCAAATTTTATGAATGTGTGATCAGTAGGTTAATCAACAAAATATTAGCTGATTAATCACCGAGGCATATTTTAAATGTAAGGGTTGGATTCAGGGTCTCCCTTCAGTGAGAGGAAGGGCTCTACATGCAAAAGGAAGATAGCCAGTGTCTTCTGCACCTCACTTTGCCCTGTATGTCTCTTCCTTTGTTTTGTGTATCTTCTCAGGAAAAAAAATGGAAATTTCTAGAGGTTTTCTATATGAGGCATTTATTGTGCATTCATCATTCCTTACTCATGGTTGTTTGCAGGTTCTTTAGATTGTGACCCTCCAGTTTCACTTCTGCTTTTGAACAGCACGTTTGGGGACGTTTTTTTAGAGCAGGGGAAATGCGGTATTATTTGTAAAAGTGAAAGAAAAGGCCTTTTCCACTCGTATAATTGTGCTATTGTGCTATACCACAGCGCCACCTAGAGTTTATGTAGCAGAAAAGCAGGAAAGGAGACGCTCTGTGCAGTGCTCACATCTCAATTCTGCAACCAAACTGGAAATAGATACAGCGGATTAACAGCCTCGTGTAGAAATGACCTGGGAGCCAAGATGTTAGAGACATACTTAAAATAACAGCAAGAATTGCTCCTCGCTAACAATAAAACAGCAGAAAACAAAAGTTCAATTAAAAGTTCAATTAAAACCTCTACCTGGTGCCTAAATGATAACAAAGAGAGTGCCAGTCAATCCTCTGGGGAGAAAGTTCCACAACTGGGGTGTCATGGACAAACATATCCTAGTTGATGGGCCTCAAGCTGTTTAGGGCTTGATAGGTAAGCACCAGCACCTTGAACTAAGCTTGGGAATAGACCTGCAGCCAGTGGTCTAGTAACACTGGTGAGATTTATTTATTTATTTATTTATTTATTATATTTATCAATCGCCCATCTGGCCGGTCACCCGGCCACCCTGGGCGATGTACAATTAAAATACAATAAAACACAATAAAACATAATAATTAAAACAATATAAAAAATTCTCATTAAAAACCTAACCCACCCCATATTCCCGCCTGAACAGCCATGTTTTTAATGCACGGCGGAAGCTCATCACGGAGGGGGCATGGCGAAGGTCACTAGGGAGGGAGTTCCATAATGTGGGGGCCGCCACAGAGAAGGCCCTCTTCCTAGTCCCCACCAGCCTGGCTGCTCTGGCTGATGGGATAAGGAGAAGGCCGTCCGTGGCAGACCTTGTTGAGCGGCCTACTTGATGTTGCTGGAGGCGCTCCTTGAGATAAGCTGGGCCGGAGCCGTGTAGGGTTTTAAAGGTCAAAACCAACACCTTGAATTCGGCTCGGCAAGCAACTGGTAGCCAGTGCAACTCATTAAGCACTGGCGTGATGTGATCACGCTGGCGGCTGCCCTTAATCAGGCGAGCCGCCGCGTTCTGTACCAGCTGAAGCTTCCGGACCGTCTTCAAGGGTAACCCCACGTAGAGCGCATTACAGTAGTCTAGGCGAGAGATATGATCCTCATCACAGTAAGCAATCCATCTGATGTGGTTCATAATTAGCTGGAGTTTCTGAATCATTTTCAAAGGCATCCCCACCCATGTATAACACATTGCAGTAGTTTGTTTGTTTGTTTGTTTGTTTATTACATTTCTATAACCGCCCAACAGCCAAAGCTCTCTGGGTGGTTCACAACAATTAAAACCACAAAATACAACATAAAATTGACAGTATAAAAATATAAAAGTGTAAAACTACAGTATAAAATAGGAGTAAAAACCAAAATAGAACCTAGCAGCAGAACAGAGATTTAAAATACAGTAAAATATTTAAAGCAACAGAGACTGAAATTCTTGGGAAAATAAGGAGGTCTTCACCTGGTGCCGGAAAGAGCACAACTTAGGTGCCAGGTGAGCCTCTTTGGGAAGTTCATTCCACAACTAGGGTGCCACAGCAGAAAAGGCCCTCCTCTTAGTAGCCACCCACCTCACTCCCTTTGGCAGGGGCTCCTGGAGGAGGACCACTGAGGATGATCTTAGGGTCCGGGCAGGTATATATGAGAGGAGGCGATCCTTCAGGTAACCTGGCCCCAAGCTGTTTAGGGCTTTGTAAGTTAATACCAGCACTTTGAATTGGGCCTGAACATGGACTGGCAGCCAGTGCAGATGGTAAAATACTGGCCTAATATGATCACACTGAGCATTAGTTCAAATAGGACTATCAATTTAGATTGAGGATTTAGATGAACATTCCAGGAGAACTGCTGTGGAATAAGCGATACATCTTAACCATTCAGCCATGGCCCATATGTAGGCAAGATGGGTCATCACTTTGGATACAATCCTGTGAAAGTCAGCCTCTTTAGCCCCATTGTTTTGAATGGGAGAGTTCAGGGTGCACTCAACTCCCTCCCATTCAAACCAACGGGCCTTAAAAGTGCTTAACTTTGGCTGGATCATGCCCAGTGCAGGTATTCATTTCAACTCAATTATGGAATAACTTCAACTGTAAAAAGAAAGAAAAAAAGTGAAATTTATGATCTGTGAACATGCTTCACATTTTTTAAAAGGTCAACGGAGTCTAGCTGGAGGGGGGGGGGGGAATACACATTGTGAATTTTGACAGCCAAGAGGACATTTGCAATTGTACACTCAGAAAATCGTAGCTTTCCAGCTCTAGACTCTATTAAGGGGTTGAAGGGAAAAGAGTACATATTGGCTGGAGGGCTGTCTCAAGGGCAGCATTAGCCTGGTCTCACAAATGAAGCACTGGAGGTCATAATATTATTATCTTCCCCCTCCTAATCTTCAGCTTCCAGGCATATTACTGCACACTGCTTACCTCTTCTTTGAACAACAAGGAGGGAAAATAAAATCCTGTTATTCTGATGTCAACAGAAGGAGACAAAATCAGCCAGCCAACAAGCCTTGTTTGAATAGCCCCAAAGGAATGCAAGCCATTTCCACTTATTTACACTGGCCACCTGGCTACAGAGAAACATTTCATTGACGTCTTGACCATCCCTGTTCTAACCAGGGGCAACTCCACCCTCCCAATCCTTCTGCCTAGGCTGGTGGCATGAGGTCTTTTCCTTCCAGAATTGAAGTTGGTATGGAACAACCAATCAGTGGTGTGTACACTGATCCCACGGTCATCTGTAATAATCAGGGTTTGTAGGCTTTTGTAGCACTTCAGAAACCCACAAAACCTGTTTTACTGAAGGGAAACAGAATGCTCGATTGGATGGACCACTGGTCTGATCCGGCAGAGTTCATAGAATCATGGAATAGTAGAGTTGGAAGGGGCCTATAAGGCCATCGAGTCCAACCCCCTGCTCAGTGCAGGAGAGCAGATGTGGGCAGCCCAGGCAGTCACCCATCCAAGCACTGACCTGGCTCATACCTGCTTAGCTTCAGCCTGCAGCCTGCATTATGTGCTCTCCACGCCACCTGCAGGTTCTTCTTCTGCTCTTCGGCAACTGTGGGACAAAGGAGATAAGGCCGTCCACCGTGTCCACAGATGCCTCTGTCGTAGCACCTTCAACTCTCTTTAAAACTCGTCCCTGTCTCCAGCCTGCCTTATGCACAGGAAGCTGCTTTATACCAGGTCAGATGATTTGTCCGTCTCACCCAGTATCACCTACCCCTTCCCCAATCTGGTGCCCTCCCGATGTTTTGGACTACAACCCCCATCATCCCTGACAAATGGCCATGGGAGCTGGGGCTGATGAGAGCTGCAGTGCAAAACATCTGGAAAGTGCCGCGCTGGGGAAGGCTGGCTCTGCCATGACTTGCAGCACTAGCTCCCCAGTCCAGATCACCTGCAACCTGATCTTTTGAGCTAGAACTGCCGGGGATTGAGCCTGAGCCCATCTGCATGCAAAGCGTGTGTTCCGCCATTGAGTCATAGAGGTTTTCCTTCCATAGTTGGACACACTCCAAAGAGCCTTGCATGCATGCACGCTTCAGCTGTTCCCATGCACGCACGGGAAAGCTTACAATTTTCTCTTCTCGCTGCTGCCTTTTGAGTTGTGTTCAGGACTGACTGGCCCGAGACATTTTGCTGCTGTCTGAGGCAAAGGACAAGATCACGCCCCCTCCCCATTCCGTGTACAAAACCCAACTGGACTGGTAGTCGAATCTTTCTTCAACACTGGCATGGGGACAGCACTCTCCACCACACCTGTAGGCAGCAGGCTAGCTTGGGGGGCGGGGAGGGTTGCAGGGCAGCCCACATGGCCCATAGCTCTCTCCTCCAAGAGCTTGGTGCCACCTCCCAGCAACTGCTGCCTGAGGTGAATGTCTCAATTTGCTTAATGGTCGGGCCAGCCCTAGTTGTGCTGACTGCTGAACACTCCTCCGATCCCTTGATCTTTTCAGGAGCAGCTTTTCCAAAGATGCCAACGGACTGCTGTGGGAAGGAAAGGTCAAAAAAGCTGCAGCAGGCATGCAGACGCATGCACACCGTATACTCCCTTTGGATCCCGCTCCTTGTTTTCACCCCCACCGGCAAACTGTCATTGCAGAGAAGGCAGCGTGGGGAGGAAGCACACAGCAGCAGGCCCAAGTCAGAACCAGCCCTCCAGGGACGTTGCCACCAAACGAATTCTTCATTTCTCCAGTGGTCTGATCAGATCCTTACTAATGTCTTAGTGGTTGTGTCGCTTTACAACCTGGACAGAAACAGGAGGAGATGAGTATCCAGTAGCAACGGAAAAAAGGAGAGAACTAAGTTCTCAGGATGCAAACGCTTTATTGAATTGAGGAGCCCGACGCATTTCGGCCTGTGTTTTTTTTCTAAGGCCTTCCTCAGGGGGCTGTAAAAGTTCAAAATGCATACAGTAAGTTCACATGGTGAGGACAACACATAATAAAAAGATAGGTCTTTATGTACCAAAATATAATAACGTTCATAAAGAGCTATCTTTTCAGCCGCCACTAAAACAGTGAAAGACACTTCAGTTGTTAGAGAATTCTGCAGACTTTTTTTACAAGTAAGATATATTTTATATAAAGAAAACGTACGGTATGTCTTTGTTTATGTATGCATGTATTTAAAAAGAAATACTTGATTCTCATTAATTTTAAGAAAATGTTTTTAAATGATTTCTATTTAGAATATAGAGAAATTTATTATACAATGAGAATGTATTTTTATTATGTGTTGTCCTCACCATGTGTGAACTTACTGTATGTATTTTGAACATTTACAGCCTTCTGAGGAAGGCCTTAGAAAAAAACACAGGCTGAAACGTGTCGGGCTCCTCTATTCAATAAAGATTTTGCATCCTGAGAACCTAGTTCTCTCCTTTTTTTCATCGCTTTACAACCTGGGCCAGCTAACTCTAGTTTACTAAGATTATGTGAAACTATCCTAAGTCATTAAGAGCTCTCCTTACAAAAGAGGAGCATGAGAAATATACAGATGGTAGAAGATCCTCTGTTCCAGGCAACCTGGCGCCCTCCAGATGTTCTGGACTACAGCTCCCATAATCCCCAACCATTTGGCCATGCTGGCTGGGGCTGATGGGAATTGTAGTCCAAAAATCCGTAGGGCACCAGGTGTCCCACCTCTGTGGTTACGTTCTTTGTAAATACACAGAGGGTAGAAAGATCTGATCACTTTGTATATTATCTTGAGAACTCGAATTTGTTTTATACAGGAATTGATGATTTATTCAGAATGTTCCCGCAGCAGATGTTTTGATGTTTTGACCAAATTTGATTTCTTGGCACATTTAAAAAGAAAAATTATTTGGTTGCTTTTTGTGTTTATGGCTCAACCACTTTTTTTAAAAAAACTTTTTAAGTGGTACACTTCACCTCTTCATTTTGATTAATCCCAACAAGCTATTTGAGAGCTGTACATGGGGAGGCAGAGTGCAGGATTTAAGATGAAGAAATATTATTTTTCAATACAGCCTAAAATATTTACTGTCTGCCAGTGACAGCAATGTGAGCGATTTGTGAATATTACTCTGACAGCTCAGCGTTTGAGGATACATTTTATCTTGCGTAGGCAATCACCAAAGCAGCATATCAAATCCTTTCTTTAAAAAAACAAAACAAAAGTACTCTTATCGACCATATTTGAAACAAATGTGTGTGCTTAGAGTTGTCTATGGTGCCTAGGAAAAAAATATTGCTGTTGTGTTATCCGTCATTGTCAGTAAACTCAGACACATCGGCAGTGCCAATTGTGTCGGCCTGTCCCACCCCATCAGTACTCTCCCTTCCAAACGAGTGTCAAATGCATGGGGAAAGTCCCAGATAATCATCCCACCCACAGAGCCAAAGGGTTGAATCCGCCCCCTGCAGATGGAGGGGCGCCACCCATCCAGAAGAAGCTTCTGATTCAGTGGAGGAATCCCGCCGGTGGAGGAGGGGTTCCATCCATCCATCCATCCATCCATCCATCCATCCATCCAGAGGAGGAGCTCCCATCCATCCAAAGGAGCAGGCCCACTGGTGGAGTGTCATGCTCTAAATTACAGTTAGAACAGTGGTCGAAGAAATGGAAAAGGAAAACCGAGGATGAGAGAGATTTAACTAATTTTGAAAAGATTGTTATGTCTAGAGAGGGTTTAGAAGGGAACGCATCTACAAGAGGTATAACAAGGGATTTATACAGATTGATTCAAAAAGCAGAAGAACAAGATGACCATCTAAAGACAGTATGGGATAATGAATTTGAAGAGGTGACCTCGAAGGTGGGCTGGAACAATATATGGGATAGACGGATTGTGAAAGTTATGTCAACTAGGATAAAGGAGAATTTCTATAAAATACATATGGAGATGGTACCTAACTCCAGTAAGATTAAATAGAATAGATGACAATTGTTCCGCATTTTGCTGGAGAGGATGTCAGGAAATAGGTACATATGCTCATATGTGGTGGAGTTGTAAAAATGTTCTGGAATTTTGGTGAGAGGTTTTTACAGAAATGTCAGAAATTATTGGTATTAATCTAGAGATTGTCCTAAACTTGCTTTGTTATCAATAACCGATAAAGTAACTTGTGCCCAAAATACGAAGGAACTAATTGTAAACTTGTTAACTGCTGGCTAGGTTAATGATAGCGAGGAAATGGAAAGTACAGCGTTTTTCTAATAACTGATTGGTATAAGGAAGTTTGGGATATAGCCCTAAATGATAAATTAACTTGTAGTATCAAATGCAAAAAGGGACAGTTAAAGAAGAATAATTTTATGGATATATGGAATCAATTATTAGACTATGTATTAATAAAGGGGAAGGGGAGTATGCCTTGTCAGGATATGTTATATTTTTGGAATGTGGAATTTAATTGATTAAGGGGATGGATGTATATTAGTTGGTCCCTAGGCGGGTGGGGGGGTGCGCCTTATGATTTATTTTAGTTGTATGTTTGTGTTTTATGGTTTTGTATGTAGCTTATAATAACTAAATAAAATTTATTTTTGAAAAAACAAAAAACTATGGAATTCACTTCCACAAAGTGTAGTGAGTGATGGCCACCAAATTGGAGGGCTTTAAAAGGGGATTGGACAAATTCATGGAGGAGAAGGCTATCAATGGCTACTAGTCCTGACGGCTCTATGCTACCTCCAGGATCAGAGGCTGTTTGGGACCAGTTGCTTGGGAACATGGGTGGGAGGGTACTGTTGCACTCATGTCTTGCTTATGGGTTCCCGTGGGCAGCTGGTTGGCCACTGTGTGAACAGAATGCTGGACTAGATGGACCCTTGGTCTGATCCAGCATGGCTCTTCTTATGTTCTTATTCTGAACTGTTTCACTCCAGCACACTTCTATAAGCAGGTGAGGTGAGCAGTAGCTAGTAGTCACCAGCCACTACTAATGTGATGGGCCAGCAGTGTGCAGAAATGTCAGGTTTGATTTGGAGGATTTCATAGATCATAGAGTAGGAAGGGGCCTACATGGCCATCGAGTCCAACCCCCTGCTCAATGCAGGAAACTAGAGGAGGGGTCTCCCATCCAAGTAATAACCAGGCCTGACCCTGCTTAGCTTTCCATGCTCAGACAAGCTGAGCCAGGAAGAGGACCAAAACCCATTAAAAAGGTTGAAGATTCTGGTTTCATAGGAAATTACAGACAACAAACTAAGTGAGTCTGATTTCATATGGCTATAGGAAAATAATGTTTACCTGGCAAAATAACTCTAGATACGGGGAAAAGGCTAGCTAAGATTACATCAAAGAAAGGTTTGCTATGACAGTAGAGCCCACCTTGTGTGTATGTGTTGAGTGTTCTTAACAAATGTTTACTGAGAGATCTTTACCATTGCTCCTCTTTAAAACAACAACAACAACACAACAACAACAACAACAACAACACACACTTCAAAAGAGTCAGGAATCCGTAACCGGTACCATCACAAAAGTGATGCAAGCTTATGCATATCAACACTGTCGCATCAGAAACCTGAGTAGCTCCTAAGGACCTCAAATACAATGCCGCAGCACACTGTGATTTGAATAAGAGGCACATAAGCCATCTGTAGCATGGCAAAAAACCTCTTCACTGAAAAAAACAAATTGCATCCAAACATTATATTCTAAAGAGCTTTTTGCCTGTGGCATGTGTTTCATGCTAAGTGTTTTGTAATGGCAAATCTGAATTGTAATAAAATTGGGCTTGGAGACATACTTCTCCTTTTTTTTAATCCTCATGATAGGAAGGGTGTATAGTACATTCTGGGGACAACTGAGCCCTTGCTACAGCTGATCGAGTCAATGGAGGAGAATGTTAGAGGCAGGGCTTTTGGATTACATGATTCCACAAGTGGATTGTACAAGCACCAAAAATATTGTCACATTTATCTGCGATGTGTTGTGCTGAGGAACAAAGTAATCAACAGTTGTATATCATCCCCAATGTGAGTGTTGTGGAACGTATCACGTATAATACAGCAATATGAACATCTGGATTCATATTTCTTTATTATTTGCAACAGGATGATTGGGCATAACGAAAAGTTCTGTAGGCCTAAGGTGACTATGCAAAATTCAGTGTTGCAGAAAAACTGCTCTGAACTCCTTTTAGGAATGGAGTCATCACACAAAATCTTCAGCTGTTCAGGCTTTGCGCACATGGCTCTCGGTAATACCTGGCCTTTCTTCTTGTAGGGGGTTCAGGCTCCCAATGCTAGCATGAGATCAGCATTCAAGCTTCTGGAAGCAAACTGACATGCAGAGAAACAAGCAAAGAGACAAGGAGGGACCCTCGCTCAGTGGCAGAGCGCATGCTGTGCATGCAGAACAACCCAGGGATCAACCCCTGACTTCTCCACAGTTAAAAAGGCTCAGGTAAACAAGTAATGAGAAAGACATCTGACGGAGACCCTGGAGCCATTTGAGTAGAGCAGCCTTTCCTAACCTGGTGCCCCCTGATATGTTGGACTACAATTCCCATCATTCACAGATGTGTTGATTGTGCTGGTTGTGGATGATGGGAGTTGTAGTCCAACACATCTGGCAGCTGCCAGGTTGGGGAATGCTGGGTGTCTAACCTGCAGTGGAGGCTGGTGACAACTAAGTCAGCGGGGTGGTGTATCCACACCAGGTTTTAGTCAGAACTTTTAAAAGAGCTATCCATGGTGCTGAACCCCACCCAAAATTAGGTTCAGCACCATGGATGGCCCCATAAAAGTTCACACTGCAGCCCAGAGTGGAAACGCTGCCCCACCGACTTCGGAGCCACCAGCCTCCGCTGCTGACCTGGTGGAAAGCACCTTCCTACAATTCTCAAGGCAAGTCAGGGCCGGGCGCTACCGCTGGGTCCCCAGATGTTTTTAGTCCCTCCACCCCGCCCGCTCGCTGCCGAGCTGTCGGCCTCCCGCACGCCATCGCCACACTCCGCCTCCCCACCCTCCTTCCCGCGCGCACTCCGCCCGGCTGCCCGCTCGCTCACTCGCCGCTGCGCCTCCCCCCCCGCGCTCGCTCCGCTGCGCTTCCCCCGCCATCGCCACCCCCCAACCCCCCCGTCACCACCACCCCAACCCCCCCGTCACCACCACCCCAACCCCCCCGTCACCACCACCCCCAACCCCCCCATCACCTACCTTCGTCGCGTCGCTCCCGGAGCCCCGCCTGCGTTGTTTTGGCTGGAGGAACCAGGGCAACAGGGCTTAAACAGCCCTGTTGCCATGGTTTCCCCGGCAAAAAACAGCGCGGGGGTCCCGTCGTGTCGCGTCGCGTCACTTCAGGAGGAGGAGGAGGCGGCGGCAGCAGCAGCAGCAGCAGCAGCCGCCGCCGCCGCAGCCGCCGCCGCAGCCAGGGCGGGGGGGGGGAGGTAGGTTGGTGGTGGCGGCGCAGGGTTTTTTTTTTGCTGCTTTGGGGGGGGCGCTAAATATTTTTTCGCCTGGGGCGCCAAACTGCCCTGCACCGGTCCTGAAGGCAGTGTTCTCCAACCTTGGGTCCCCAGATGTTTTCCAGCATGTCCATGCTGGGAGTTGTAGGCCAAAAACATCTGGGGACCCAACGTTGAAGAACACTGTTCTAAGGCACCAGCAAGGTTCAAAGGGCCAGGATTTATTCAGATAAATTGCATCCCCAATGAAGAAGAATCTGCCTCCTACAGCAGGGGAGGTGAATATGTCTTGCTGAGGGAAAGATGTGATTGCATACAGTAGAGATGGGGAGTGTGTGGCCCTCCAGATGTTGGACTGCAACCAGGGACAGCCCAAGACATGTTGCTGCCTGAGGCAGAGGGCACTCCCTCCCGTTCCATGTGCAAAAGCCAAATGGACTGGCGGTTGAACATTTCTTTAATTCTGACAATGGGACAGTGTCCTGGCTCCAGCACACCTGAAGGCTAGGTTAGGGGATGCAGGGCAGGCTGTGTGGCTCATAGCTCTCCTCCTCCCACACCTTACGGCCATCTTTGAGCATCTGCCGCCGGAGGCGACTGCCTCACTCTGCCTAACAGCAGGACCGGTCCTGACTACAACTCCCAGCATCCCTCACCATTGGCTATGCTGCCTAGAGCTGATGGGAGTTGCAATCCAGAATATCTGGAGGGCCAAACAGTCGTCCCCCCCCCCCCCGGCACACAGCAAAGTTGCCTCCAATAACGCCTCTGTGCCCGGATGGAAATAGCTTCATTTTGAAATGATCTTTTACATCTCTTCGATGTCAGCTACTTGGGACATTATTCGCACGACTGGGAATTGCATGGTTGCTGTTGTTGTTTTAAAGTAAATCATGGGGTGGGCAATCCAGATTGGGACTACAGTGGGGAGGGGGGAATGATTTAACCCTTTGACCCTGGCAAGGTCCTGATCCGGACAGTGCTCTCCAAGCAGCTGCTATTTGCATTGGGGGGGGCCACCCATTGACAGCTTTCCTCCCAATGCTGTGGGAGCCCAGTCTAGATTGGGACCATGATGGGCATAAAGCCCACACAACACGGTCCCAATCCAGATGGACTCCCTGCCCCTCCCATGGCTGTTCTTTACTTTAAAAATAATAATAATGAAATTGTGAATGCTGTCACATGTAATTTACACCCATTTCTCCCATGGTTTCTTATCTTATCTTATCTTATCTATCTATTATTATTTATTTATTATATTTATACCCCACCTTTTTTCCTGCAAGGAACCCAAGGCGGCTTACATAATCCTCCTCCTCCTCTCCATTTTATCCTCACAACAACCCTGTGAGGTAGGTTAGGCTGAGAGTCAGTGACTGGCCCAAAGTCACCCAGTGAGTTTCATGGCCGAGCGGGGAATAGAACCCAGATCTCCCGAGTCCCAGTCCAGCACTCTCACCACTGCACCACACTGGCTCTCCACACCTCCGTGCAAGTCAGAGCATATAATGACTGGGTTCAGACAACACAATGATGCTCATACCAGAGGGTAGAAATGATGGTGAGGATGGGTAGAGGTTTCCCTAGTCAGTCAAGCTGATATTATAGATGCCCTGGTTTCCCCTATCTATGTCTGCTTTGGCACCTCCCCACCCCTCATGCTTAGGACTTCTCTCTCCTCTCCAAAGTGATTCCAGCCAACCAGGGATTCTGTAGTGAATGTGATGACATCACAAGGCTATGTAAATTAATCAGATTTGGCTATGTGCTGATTTCACTGAGCTCTTAGCTGCCCTAAGAGTGTAAGGATATGGTATAAGTGAATCAAATAAGTTATACAAGAATACCTTGGATTGCAAGTAACTTGGTTTGAGAGCGTTTTGCAAGACAAGCAAATTTTTAAATACAGTCATGCCTTGGATTGAGAGCATAATTCGTTCCGGAAAGGTGCTTGTAATCCAAAACACTCTTATATCAAAACGAAATCCCCCCCCCCAAATTGTACAGAGATTTTTAATTTAAGCTGTACTACAGTACTTATATTGCAAGACGACGCTTGTATATCAAGTTAAAAAAAATTAAATAAATATTAAAAATTTTGCTTGTCTTGCAAAATGCTCTCAAACCAAGTTACTTGTAATGCAAGGTATTACTGTATTTATTTAAAAATTTTTTGACTTGATATACAAGCGACGTCTTGCAATACAAGTACTGTAGTACGGCTGAAATTAAAAATCTCTGTACAGTTTTTTTTGGGGGGGGATTTCGTTTTGATATACAAGTGTTTTGGATTACAAGCACCTTTCCGGAATGAATTATGCTCTCAATCCAAGGCATGACTGTACAAGTTAGTTTATATACTTTTGATGGATTTGGATCACATTGTGAGCCAACTTGAGTGTCTCATATCAAAACAGAAAAGCAAGATACCAGGGATGTTGAAGAGTCCTTGGTCTCGAGTCACGAGTCGAGTCACGAGTCTTTGGACCCG
Source organism: Shinisaurus crocodilurus (assembly GCA_021292165.1). Lineage (NCBI taxonomy): Eukaryota > Metazoa > Chordata > Lepidosauria > Squamata > Shinisauridae > Shinisaurus > Shinisaurus crocodilurus. The sequence goes on along the minus strand of CM037880.1, from coordinate 205,382,576 downwards.
AGTCTCGAGTCCGAGTCCGAGTCCTTGGTCCAAAATGGTGACTCACGAGTCACGAGTCCTGAGTCACTCCCAAAACTGACTCCACGAGTCCCTATTAAAATCAATGGGGGTTCCCCCCAACAAAATAAGGCTACTTCAGATGTGTGGTTTAAATAAATTCTAGGCACAAGTGTGCCTTTTTATTTCAAAACTCTGCAACTGATTTTGGCAAGAACAGACCAGGCAGACAAACCCAAAATAACCAGGCAGTCAGAGGAGGCAGGGAACCCCAAAGCAGGCAGGCAGAGGCCTTTGTCTTGGACAATTCAACTGTTGAACAGGTCAAGAAGAGACCAGGCAGGCAGAGGAGGCTGGGAACCCCAAACAGGCAGGCAGAGGCAGCCAAACCCAAAATGTCTGACCCTAACCCAAGCCCCCCACAACAACACATCAATCAAAATAAATCTCAACACATCGTTGGGGCTGCGCTCCTGGTAGCTGTCCATAGTGGACGAGCAGTGGCTCGCCTCGCTTCCATGTGCTCTTCACCGGTGATCGTGCTCCTTCTGGCACACCCAGAAGACTCGTCAACAGCCCAGGGATGTTGACGAGTCCTTGGTCTCGAGTCCCGAGTCGAGTCTCGAGTCCCATTAAAAATATTGGGACTCGAGTCCGAGTCGAGTCAGAGGGGGGACTCAGTCCGACTCACGAGTCGAGTCCTCGAGTCCGAGTCCCCATCCCTGCAAGGTACAGATTTTTGAATAACAAAGCCAATTTAGAGTGAAGGCTATCACACTGATGAACCTAACCAATCACAGATAACATTGTGAACATGTCCATATAACCGAGGTCAAACATAGTCTATGCAGAGCAATTCTTCCTGCAAAGGTGAACATCTTTATCTCCTTTTGTAGCAACCACAGAAAAATTACCAAAAGCAGAAGGTGCTTTATGATGCAGACCAAAATTGCCCCCTGCTCCGCCTTCAGCTCAGCCCCAGCCCGAACTACTTTTATGTATTTATAGTGAGATGGAAGCAAATTATCTTTCCATGTGTTCTTTCTCTGATTTGACACTAAAGTACTTAACTTCCCTTGGCTGCCATATGGCATTTAGCTGTGAAAACTGATGTATGTGGAGGGAAATATGAGACTAGTAGAAACTTGAAGCAGAAACACTAGCAAAGTAGTGATTGGCCCAAAGAGAAGGCGAAGGTCATATTCAAGGGAGTGTGTGCAAACAAGATGGCCACAACTTGCAGAAGAGCCAGTGGTGCAGCTGGCCTGGACCTTGCAGCTAAAGTCCAGGGTCCCACAGTAGGAGCAGTGCTAGATACGAAAAGATCTGAGGCTCAGGCCCACAGGACAAAAAACATGCACAGATTTGCAGGTGCTAATTTACATATGCTCTAAAGTCTCTCTCTCTCTCTCTCTCTCTCTCTGTGTGTTGTGTGTGTGTGTGTATGTGTCATGACAGTATGCATCTGTGCGTCTTTAAAGGATCCTGTCTCCTACAGACACCTGTATTTGTAAAAAGGGATGTATGGATAGGGGAGAGAGGGCATTTGATTTCAGAAAAAAACCTCAGGCAGAAAGATTTGGGGGGGGGGCAGAAGGAGGTGAAGCACTTGTGGGCAAAAAGCCAGCTAATCCGGGGGATCAGATGCAACAGAGATCATCAGGGCCGCTGTACCTTCATTTCAGCAAGGGACCATGGACAGCAAGGTGGTGGGGCTGATGGCCCCACAGAGATTCGGGGCTCCAAATGAAAGATTCGGCCTAGTGGGCCACCCCCTAACACTACCTCTGCCCCACAGCCTAGGGCCCTCCCAAATAATGGCTACTTAGAACAGGGGTCTTCAAACTAAGGCCCGTGGGCCACATCCGGCCCACCTTGCCTTTTTATCCGGCCCGCCAGCCGATTGGCGGAACCAGACTTTTTAAAAACTCTTTTGCTTCAAGTGCCAATTCTTTTAATTCTTTTCCATAATATGGAAAAATTAGTGGTGGTGTTTTACCTCTTATGTATGAGCTGATGTAGCTAAGTCAGATTTCTAATGTTTCAAAAATGCTACTTTGGATTGAAGCAGAGTATGCTCATTTGTGTGATGGCAAAAACAAAAGTATATTCATGTTAGGCATGAAACAATTGTGCAACTATATATGTAAATACCACCAGCCCTGCCAGGAGTATTCATTAATATTCCCTCTTCTTCCCTCCCCATTCCTTTTTCCTTGTGTGTCGTGTCTTTTTAGATTGTAAGCCTGCGGGCAGGAACTGTCTTGTTAATTGCTGTAAACCGGCCCAGAGAGCTTCGGCTATTGGGCGGTATAAAAATGAAATAAATAAATAAATAAATAAAATAACTTTCCATTTAAGGGGGAAAAAATTCACCCCTATCAAGTAAAAAAAAAAGGACCCGGGTCCTTTTTTTTCACTTGATCCATTCGTTCATATTTTTTTCAAACTATAGTCCGGCCCCCCAACAGTCTGCGGGACAATGAACTGGCCCCCTGTTTAAAAAGTTTGAGGACCCCTGACTTAGAAAGTGGCAGGTGGAGAAGCAAATTCTTTTCCCTTGCTATAGTCATGATGGTGCTATGATTTAGGTGAGTTTAAAGTGTAAAACATGACGTGCCTAGAGTTCTGGTTTTTGTTTTTAAATCAGGGTTGGCAAAGTCTTTTGCTGTTATTGTTCTAACATATCAGAAATGTAGAAGCAGTTTTAAAGCATAGAATGGCAGTTTGGGTGTGAGATGGGGAAGAGAAATTTTACTTGTGTGTTTCACAACTCAGTTAATACAGATGGCCATCTAAAGGGGGTCTGCATAAGTCCAGGGTCTAAAACAGTGTTCTCCAACCTTGGGTCCCCAGATGTTTTTGGCCTACAACTCCCAGCATGCGCTGGCTGGGGCATGCTGGGAGTTGTAGGCCAAAAACATCTGGGGACCCAAGGTTGGAGAACACTGGTCTAAAATTACCAAGCAGCAGCACCGGGAAGAAGACCTTAAATGCTGTGCCGGTGTGGTGTCAACATCCACTGGAAGTTTGTTTTAAGAACCTTTTCACAAAAGACAATCTCCTCATCCTTCCCAATGCCACATACTTTCTCTCTTCTCTGCTGCTCCAACATTCACTTAGGTTCACCAAATTGTCACCCTTTGAAAATGCAACTATCATTAAGATCACAATGGAAGCACTGGAAGGTCATAGTGGTGTTTTTCGATTTTCTTTTCCAGTTTTACCATGTGTACTTTACAACTATGTAGACAAACACCCCAGTCTTCCCACCTCTCCTGATGTTCTCTGCCTTCCTCTGAGGCTAGAGACAGCATAAGCAATGGCTTATCTCTGGTCACCCCTGGGTAACGTTTGCAGCAAATTGCTGGAGTTGGTATAATAGGAAGCATGATGGATTTGGGCCAGAGATCTGGGGCTTTTCTATATGAGACATTTATCGTGTGTGTGTCATTCCCTATTCACAGTTGTTTACGGGTTCTTTTAGATGATGTTGTGATCCTCCAGTTTCACTGCTGTGTCTAATGAGCACTTTTACCCTTTTTTTTTTTTTTTTTTTAGAGCAGGGGAAATGTGGCATTTAATTGTAAAAGTGAAAGGAACTGATTTTTCGCTTGTGTATTTGTGCTATTCCACTATATCACAGTGCCACCTAGAGGTTATGTAGCAGAAAAGCAGGAAAGGAAACACTCTTGGCGTAGTGCTTGGATCTCAATTCCGCGATGAAGCCAAAAGTAGGTGCAGCTGATTGACAGTCGATTAACAGTCTTGTTTAGCAAAGCTCCTGGGTTCAAGTCTCTACTCACCCATGCAGCTCCCTGGGTGAACTTGGATACTAGTTTGGAGAAGGCAGACATATGATGACCTGCTGGGCAATCGAAGATGTTTTTATTCAGACAGACCTTTTGCCCATAAGCTGACTTGTTATGGCCTTTGTAAACATGGTGCAATTTAACTCATGCTTCCCCAACCTGGCTCCCTCCAGATGTGTAGGACTACAGTTCGCAACTCCCGCAGCCAGCAGGGCCTGGAGGGGGCCAGTTGGGGGGAGGCTGAGTTAACTCATCTTTATTGATGTGTTTTGCCACCCTTGTTTTTTTTTTTCCTTTGTATTTCAGTGCTGTTTTATTATTTTATTATCTTCATATTCTATTGCTGTTAGCTGCCTTGAGCGCCAACTCAAGGTGAAAAGGCAGGCTACACATGTTGGGTGAAAAGGCAGGCTACACGTGTTTCAGCTAGGCTGACCTCATTCCAGCTTGCTCTTTGCCATCACCTTTAAAGCCCAAAACAGCTTAGAACTGGGAGAGAGATACCTTAAGAACTGCCTGCTCCCATATGAACCCCCTGGCTACTGCCTCAGGGGCCCTTCTGGGGTACCCCCCCACCTTCAGAGTTGAAGTGAGTGGTGACCTGTTGGTAGGGCCTTCTCAGTTGTGGCACCCCAATCCTGAAATGTTCTCCCCAGGGAGGCTCACCTGGCACCAACTCTGATGTCCTTCTGACACAAGGGGAGGATCTTTTTATTCAATTGCCCGGGGCATTTTTGACCTTCTGTCTAAGATATATCATTTTTGTCCTGCTGTTGAATTTTCTCATGCTTTTGTCTGATGTGGCTTTTATGTGATATTATTGGATTGCTGTTGCTTTAATGTTAAAAAGAAGAAGTTATTTTAGCCACTCCGAACAGTGGGAGCGTAATGCCTTCAAATAAAATTAGTCAATCCATCAGCAGAGGCCACGCTGGTCTCTAGCAGCCATGTGCAGGAATGGCATACATTGAGGTTACCCACAAATTTGGACTGCGGAGATCATATCAGATGTGCTAAACGGGGATTCTACTCCCCCACGGTTAGGATCTCCCTTATCTGCTCTGATGGTGCATGGCTCCACAGAGGAATGTGAAAGTGGATTACACCAGGCAGGAACGGAGCGTCTTTGAGCATCTGACACTTTTACTACCCAATCCCATCCAGAACATACGCAGCTTAGTGCAGTTAGAGATAATCTGTGCCGCTCACTAAGCACATTCCACCGGTTGCTCATTTGTGCAGCTAAAGGCAAATGTTTAAACATGTGGCTAATGCACCATATGCCTAAAATGTTTTAATTCCCTCAGACATTTCAAAGACATTTTCATTTCAGCTCTTTCTTTGGCTTGCTGCATACGTTTATTTCTCCTGGAGCTGACTATCCCAGGTTACCCATAAAAGCTATTGTCATGATAAAACGTGGGACCTGCAACAAAATGTCGCAGTGCGCCCCTGCTCAGGATTCCAGCCAGCCAGTCAGCCAGCCAGGCCCTCTTCCAGGATATTCCATTCCTCCTCCCCCTGGTTTCTCATGCTGACAGTCAGAATTTCATCCCCTCTGGGTATGTTCCATTCTCATTGGGCCATTTATTTATTTAATAGATTTATATATCGCTTACCTTTTTTAAAAAAAAAATGGGGTTGTTTTTCACCTTCTAGGATAGGGTGTTTTTTTTGTTTTTTTTGTTTTTTTTGTTTTTTAAAAAAACCTTTTTGGGCTGTAGGTGCATTTGGCAACTTGAGAAACCATCCTGGGCTCCACTACAAAATGGCTGCCATGGGAGGCATGGCCATTGGCCAAGGACAAGTGGCTGCCTAAAAAACTGAGCACAAGGCAGAGGTGGGGTCTGAACCCCAACACACTGAGCGTGCAATCCTACTGCGATGCCCATAAACTCCCGAACTAGCAAGCTTATGGGCACCCAGTGCAGAGAGGGGGGAGTGGCAGAGGCGATCTTCACCTCCTGCTCCTCCCACCCCGCATTTTCTGCTAGACGGGCTTTTTCGCCCCTCCAGCTGGAGCGTCCTGGAGGGGAAGGGAAGGAGGCCGTAGTGACTGCAAGATACCTTGTATCCTGGCCGCCGCAGTGTCCTCCCCTCCCTGCCCACCGAAACGCCCCCTTTAACCCCTCCCCGAGGTCACTTTCCCAACCTCGGAGAGCAGCTGGCATGGTTCGTTCCATGCTGGCTGCGAGGGGGAGGGAGTTGGAGCTCCAGTTCTCAGCTCTGAGGACGGAGCGCTGCCTCCAGCCTCAGATCTGGGAATGCAAACTATCCTATGGGGTCCCCCAGACTATGTCTAGGGGCCATAGGATTGTTCCCTTAAAGAACTCCTTTGAACCCACATTTTTCAGCACCAACAGAAACCTATTTCACAGCAATCCCAGCTGCCAGCAAGAAATTGTGTTAATTAAAAAAAGGGATAGGACACCATAGCAGCCACCAAGAAAGGTGTCCAGGGGTGCATTGATGCCTGGCGTGGCCCAAGTTGCCTACCCCTGTTCTAGAGGGTTTTTTCCCTAAAGATTTTTCATTCATTTCATTCATTCATTTACTTCATTTCTATACCGCCCCACAGCCGAAGCTCTCTGGGCGGTTCACAATAGTGTATACATAAAACAATAAAAACATACAAAATAGTTTAAACGATTAAAAACCAAATTTAAAAACACAGTTTAAAATAACAATCCAAAATGAATAAAACTGAGCCTACAGGCGACAATCCCCCCCCCCCCCCGTGCTATTCCGAGCTCCTAACTATTACATGCCTTGGCATAGAGGGAAGTCTTAACCTGGCGCCGAAAAGATAGTAAGGTTGGTGCCAGGCGGGTCTCAGTGGGGAGCTTGTTCCATAATTGGGGGGCTACCACCGAGAAGGCCCTCCTCCTCGTTGCCACCAACCGAGCCTCTCTTGGAGGTGGCAGTCGGAGGAGGGCCCCAGATGTTTTTGTACTTCTGCAAACAGTGGAGGTTTCTCCAAGCCCACTGATGCCCACTGAGAAGAGAAGAGAAGAGAAAAGAAGAAGAAATGCATCATAAAAAAAGAGGACAAAAGAGGACACCAATCTGCATAACATTTGCATATGCACATTTATGTGTATAGTAGCAAATTTAGAAATAATTACTATTATTAAAATAGAAATACAAGACATCTCACCATAGTGGAGAAGACTGACTTGGTGACCCATGTGCCTGCTCAGTCTACTGTCCAGGTGCTAACTATTGATGGGCAACTGTAAGGCCCTTGCTCTCCCTGTCTTATGTTTTGTTTTGTTTTGAACTTTAAACCAGATTTGGACTGGACATCTCCTCAAATACAGGACACCTCTTTGAACAGAGGACTGCCTTCTACCAGCTCTCCAAAACAGAGGGCTATCCGTTGTAAAATAGGACTCCTGGCCACCCTACCCCTGGCTCTTCTTCTGTTCTTAAATAGCACAGTCCAAGGAGGGCTGCACCATGTGCTCTTTCTGTATCTGTAGATCAGCCCTTAGTCAAGACAGCTTGGGTATGTAGAAGGGTGTCCTTGATGGCTTGCCCCATAGTTATGGAATTATTCCCATTAGTCAAGAGAGACTGGGGATGAAGAAAGGCATTCTTGGTAGGTTGCCACATAACTAAGTTATGGAATTAATGCCCTCAAGGGTGTACTTGCACTAGAAACTGATAATGTCATGGCTTCCCCCAAAGCATCCTAGAAATTGTAGTTTAGCCAAGAGGCTGAGAATTCTGTTAAAAATTCTTAACCCCATCATACAAAAATTGCAGTTCCTAGGGCTCCTTGGGAAGAGCATGAACATGAAACCGGTTTAAGACTAGAAGGTAGATAGGACTCATATTTGTACATAAAGGTCCTTTAGGTTCCTGGTTCTTTTCTCCATACCTGGCTGAGCTATCTATTTGTAATAAGATTCTACTGTTGTGATTTTAAATATTAGCTTGGTAATTTGACAAAGGAATAAACCTATACATCTCTCTCTCTCTCTCTCTCTCTCTCTCTCTCTCTCTCTCTCTCTCTCTCCATTAGATGTTGAGAGAAAGGTGGGTGTTGAGAGCCAAGCTGTTAACTGGCTGCCTGATAAAAGCTATCCGCATGTTAAGAGGAATAAAAGGCCCGTGTACTAAAAGGGTGACATATAATTATTGCCTAACCTATTAAAGAAATAAACCTGCTACAACCCAATTACACCTTTGCAATATACAATGAAATAGCTCTTAAACAATTCTTCAACAAAGGAATAAACCTGTCACAAGAGAGAAATATATAGTTCATCAAGACTGGGTATTCAGGAAGTAATACTGTTGTCAGGGTCATGCTGGCACTAACTCAGTGTGCAATTAGGGGGTCTTCGTTGCATACATCGTCGTAAGCTCTTTGGAGCTCTGGGATGTGCTGAATTAACATCGGAAAGAGAATGCCTTTAGCAGGGGGGCGGGGAAAGTGTGGAAGAATATTTGTAAATAGGCACCGCTCAAAGCAAATGGACCTGCTTAGAGCACTGAACTATTTATAGTTTCAATAAACAAAACACCTTTCAGTTTAACATGTTGTGTTGTTTCCATGTTCACTCAGGCTCCAAAATGTGGGGAAATTACAGCTGTTACGGGGCCACGCCCTTAGCAGTCACATTATTTAGGCAATACACATATGGCATGGAGTCCAGAGCCGCTTGGCAAGAGCAGCAAAATCCCCTTGCTGCTCTTGCCAAGCGGCTCCGGGCGAGCACTGATGACAGCCACCCAAAGTGCTCAAGTGGCACTTCGGGCAGCTGTCACTGGCTTCCCTGCAGCCACAGGCTGCCCCCTCGAGCCTTGCAACTGGGGTGGCATGCTCTGATTGGCCTCCTCTGGAGGAGACCGAGAAGAGTGCGGCTTGTCACCCCACCCCGCCCCCACTTGCTGCTGCAGCCGCCAGCCAAAGGGAGCCACCGCGGTGGGCATGGGGGGCGCTCTGATTGGCCTCCTCTAGAGACCAAGCAGAGCACAGCTCATCCCTCCTCCCACCCAGCAGCCCGATCCTGGCGGAGAGGAGTTGCTCACATAGCCAGTTCTCCCATTCCCCTCACTCCCCACTGTCGCTGGGGCTTTCGTGGCCGCAAGGAGGGGAGGGAAATCTTGGTGCTCCAGTGCGGTCCCCTGAGATACCCGCAGGAGGACTGAGGGGGGAGGAGGAGGCGGCACCCTTCCCCCAATGTCTCCAATCATCAGTCGGGCGCATTGGGGATAAGGTGGCTTCTAAGTTTGCTACGCAGTGTGGCTTAGCGAGCCATGCGAACCCTCCCACTGTGTCTACTCCAGTGAACAGGCACATCTGGGACTTAGGTCCACCACTCTGCCACTGATAGCCATCCAGCTCCAAGTGTCATTGAATATTCTACAGCCCCTTTCTGCTCCAGCATCCTTTAGCGCTGCATATCTATTTTGCACTCAGCTGGGAGCGCCATGGTATCTCTGGTCTCACTCGGCACTCAGGTTGTTTCCAGACCAGGGTTTTATCCTGCAGTCGCCCTGCCTCAAACACAGAATTTTACTGGGGGTCCAGTCGACACCGTTTATCTTTCAGGAAAAGAGAAAAAAAAGAACATCATGGAGGAAATGCACACAATGACTTTTGATTTATATAGCACCAGGAGCCCTCTGTCAGGAAGCACCCAGAATATTAAAGGGCTATAGTAGTGACCCTTCAGTTAGTGGGAGTCACAAAAAAAAAGCAGGTTCCATCCTTCAGGGGGATCCCAAGCTGCAGGGCCCTAGATTTTGGCCCTGAAGTGCAGCCCTAGCTGCACCACTGTTCCTCAGTAAGAAGTGCTGCCAATCTCCTGCTACTGTGGCCAATAACTGCAAAAACCACACCGGCGTGATCAGCACAAGCATTACAGGCAGAGCTGCTGGCCCATTAGGAGAAAATCCAAATGGCTCAGCTAGGCGCAAAACAGATTTCAGGCTACACCAAAGGCTGCTGGGATAAAGAAACAATGGCTGCTGTCTATTTGAAAACATAAAATCCAGCAGCAGCTACTCAGGCCTGTCTCCAGCACTAATCAGGACACGCAGGGCCCTTGCAAGGTGGAGAGCCGAAGTAAAGAGAAACATGGGAGTCTTTATATTAGCAAAGCTGAAGATTAATTTGAGACGGTGAGCTGGGGAAAGAGTCGAGCGAAGCCAAACTGGGTAGTTGATCGACAAGCGGTTGTGCACTTTACACTGAAGCTGCCACCTCAGTTAATCTAAACAGATTGGGTTGGATCCAACTTGGTCATGCTTAGAACAGTCTGCGTGAAATCAATGGGACTCAAATTAGTCGTGACTCACTGGTCCTATTGATTTCAATGGGTCGATCCTAGGCATGACTATGTTTGGACCCAGCCCAGAGACTACCTGCATTTGGATGGGTTGTTTGTTCTTGTGGCATTTCATGCTCACCCCTGTTGGATATTAGTGTAACTTCGCATCCAAACTTCCAGGGAGGGAAGGGTTAAAACCAAATTGTGACCTCCATGGTATGTGAGGAAGGCCTCTTCCTGCCTTTTGTGCTTCCCACTTCTTTTCGCACTCTCTTTTCCCACTTCTTTTCACACTCTCTCCTCCTGCCTTTGAAGCAGCATGGAGCTCAGGGTCGAAGCTCCATAGAGTTGGAAGGAGCCTACTACAAGGCCATCGAGTCCAACCCCCTGCTCAATGCAGGAAACTAGAGGAGGGGTCTCCCATCCAAGTAGGTAATAACCAGGCCTGACCCGCTGAGCCAGCATAAGCCACAGGGACTTATGCCCTTTGCAAGTTTGCACAGATGCTGCCCTGAAAAAACAATAAATGGACTCTCAGGAACTAAGATGAACCCACATACGTTTCTACATATGCATTTGTGAGTAAGCTTTCTTTTCTGTTCTTGCCAAAGACAGAGTAAGACTGTTTCTTTATTTTGAGCTTTAACCGGCTCACGTGGGGATAGCTGCTGTTGGATTGCGCGTCCAGTTAACTCTGCTTGTATATACAACCAGTATTTGCCCAACCACCTCTAGCAGAGTGGAGAGTCAGCCAGTATTTTGCTAGACTAACTAGTATTATTTATTTATACCCCACCCCTCCTCCAAGGAGGGCAGGACTGTGTACATGGTTCCCAACCCCTCTGCCTCTGCTATTTTATCATCACAACAATCCTGTGAGGTAAGTTAGATGGAGAGATGATGACTGCAACAAGGTCACCCAATTGGATTCATAGCTGAAGGGGGATATGAACTTGTTCCAAGTGTGATAGCCTAACCCAGTGTTCTCCAACCTTGGGTCCCCAGATGTTTTTGGCCTACAACTCCCAGCATGCCCCAGCCAGCGTAGGCCAAAAACATCTGGGGACCCAAGGTTGGAGAACACTGGCCTAACCTCTTCACCACCCCTGGTTCCCAACTAGTAAAACTGTGTTCTGCAAGGTAACCAATACAGGAGTTGAAAACCATGTTTCAGCTCCACATTCAGGCAGACTCTGCTTCTGGCTCATTAGATTCTGTCAGGCTTTGCCCAGAACCTACCACAGGTTTCCCACATGTTCTTTCCTGGGCCTATCTATATTTGTTCAGTCTCCGCCACTGGAGGCTGGTGGCTGCAATGTCAGTGGGGTGGTGTATCCACTCTGAGTTTCAGTCTGAACTTTTAAGGAGCTGTCCATGGTGCTGAACCTAAGGCCCCAAAATAGGTTCGGCGCCATGGACAGCTCCTTTAAAGTTTGGGCTGAAGCCTGGAGTGGATATGCTGCCCCACTGACAGCTGGTCTCCGCCCCTAACCAGCCTTAGCTCCACCTACCCTGGACCTGCCTCCTGACTTCATTCAAGGATCAGCTTTCTTGAAATAAAATATTGGCAACTCTAATCCCATGGAGTCACTTTAGATGTGCGCATGCATGCATGCACGTGTGCACGCATGCGCGCGCACGCGCGCACACACACACACACACACACACACACACAGTGTCTGGCTGCAGTCCTGGTCTTGCACTCTGTATTACACCCAGATAAATCCATAGATTTAGACCACCATGACCAGGAGCAGAATTGGTCCTTTTGTCCACCAGTAATATTCATGACCGGGGCCAGGCTGTCCATCTATAATTCTGTTTATAGTTCAACAGAGAAACTTGGCAGGGAAATAGTTTTAATGGGTGTTGTTGTTGTTTTAATTTTATTTTTTAAGACTTTAGTTCTTCTGAGATGAATCCCCCACTCAGTCTTTGTAACGAAGACTGTTCAAAAAGAAAAAAACAGGCCGCAATTTCTGGGTTTGCTGGGCTCCAGGTGAAAACGGCTGTGCGGGGTCAGGCGGGGAGGTCACAGCACAGACTGAAATATTGATTGTATCCACAGTTCTCAGTCTGTGACGTTCACGCTGCATATTCCTGCCTGAACTTTTCTAATTACTACCAGCCGCCTCAAGCGGCTCTCCTTTACCTGGCAGGCGACTGTTATTTCTGAATAAACTACCCGCGCAGTGGAGTGGTAATTACCGTAGTGCCATTTTCTTTGGAGAAAAATTAAAAATGACCTGATGACACATAGTTACAGAAGGTACACAATTTTGTTTGGGGAAGAACCACAGCAGGGCTTAGAAGTGGCATTCACAAAATGAATTATGTTTCTCTCGCATTCGCATGTGTGTGTGTGTGTGTGTGTGTTTCCTTCCCCCCACCCCCGCCCTTGCAAAGATCAGTGGAACAATTGCTCTGAATAAATATGATTCCTGAATCATTTAGCAATCATTTAAAGGAGAGCGGGCTCTACTTCTGAGCAATTAGAGGCATGATCAGGAATCCTCCTGCTGTTGAGTGAGCGAAAGGGAAGCTAGTTACAATTCCGATGCTCCCAGGAAGGGAGGGCAGTGGTGCACTGGGGGAAATTGCCGTGTAATTAAGCTTTCTGAGCTTTCATGGAAATATTTATGAAATGAGAACGTCTCTAGAATAAATCATTGGTCTGCTTTATCATTCAAAGAGGATGCTTGCATCGACATAATCTACGCGGAGCTTTGATCACTAGTCCCGTTCTGTTGATCACAGCCAGCGGAGCCGGCGGGAATGCCAAATGGTAAACGTGCATTTTCTATTCCTGCCTTCTTACTTTCTCATTTGTGCTCAGAGTGGCAGGAAGGACAACTGACAGGTTTATTTTCGAGGTGGAAAAGTTTCCGCCTGGCGACATTTCCACCTCGCTTGCACAGGCTGAGAATTTGGCGCCTGGAATGCAGGCTTCCCATGGTGCAGAGATAACACGTGAATTAGTCCCGTCCCCCCCGTCCCCCCCAGGATGCTTTTATATATTGTTGCAAGCTTTCTCTTACAAGATGCAAAATGACTTTCTCTTGTGGCTTTCAGATGCAATTTGCCTGCAGAAGACCTTTCATGGCTGGCGGTGACTAGCTGCTGAACATTTTGACCCATCATCATCATCATCATCATCATCATCATCATCATCAGGCGATCACTCGTGACCGAGTAAGATTGTCTTCCAGGATAAAAGGAGGAAATTCTAAAGAGGATTGTGTAGACTCTAGCGATGGGTCCGTAAGTGACTGTGGAGGCCAATTCTAGATCCACACAGCTTCCCACAGTGAGGACACAGGTTACCAGATGGAAGATGGTCCTGTAAAGGATTCGTTTGACGTGCTTTTCGCTTAGCACGTTTCTCCTTTTCACCTTGCAATCGGGCTTCTTCAAAGTCCATGGAACCTTTGTGAAAGGCCAACCTCCATTTAGATCGTTCATGGGCCAGAGCTTCCCAGTTTTCGATGTTTATATTTGACCCAGCCTCCACTCGCTCAGATGGGCAAATAGTTTGGCAGGTTCTGAGTGCAGCCGACAGAGAATCTGGCTGGGAAGAAGACCCTTCAGGGACTTCATGGACAGTAGGGCACAGCTTTTTTTGTGGTGAGACACATACTAGCATTGATTGTGTGGGCACTTCTCTGGTCCTTTGTAATAAATGAACATTAAACAGAGATCGCAAAATCACCTTCAGTAAAATGCTGCCTCTAGAACTGCTGCTGCTCAGGGAAGTGAGGGTCGCAACGCAAGTCAATGCCTGGGTTCATACAACACGATAAGCCATGGTGGCTTATAAGCTAGGGGTGGCTTGTTGTGTTGTCTGAACCCAGCAGCATGGTTTGTTAACCACACACAGGCCATTCTGGCCAGATTCCGAAGACACAGCAAGCCACCCTTGGCTTATAAGCCACCATGGCTTACCGTGCTATGTGAACCCATTCAATGGATGGATACAGGCAGCAAGTCTTTGGTACTAACTCAGTGGGGTGTGAAACTGCCATGAGTCAGAATCCAACTGCAATAGCCCTGCCATGAATAGCATGGGACTATCTTCCACGTGGAGCCTACATCTCAAAATGGGACTCATGGATTCACTCAAGTTGCAGCAGTTCCATACGTTACAACAGGGGTGTTGAATCTCATTGAAGCGGAGAACTGAATTGTAAATTTCAGAGAGGGGGGAGGGTCGCTTTGGATCCCACCCTGCGCTTGGTAGTAAACGCACTGCAGTTTACTCAGCGCCAGCAGCAGTTGCAACCATAGAGGGATGGCTCGGAAGCGCAGGATGCAATCAGTTTAATTACGGTTCCAGGAAAGCGGCTTTAATCCTAACCGTTGCATTTATTAATGCATTATTTATATTATTTTGATGCATTCTGAGAAGGACCAGAGGGGAAGTGGGGAAATGATAGAAAGTAATGTGTGCTCACAAGATGGAAGGAAAACATGGGATGGAGGCATATTTAACAGGGCAAAACTGGGCCCTTTAGGTACAGGAGCCAAGGTATTGCTTCCTGCTGGAAATAGATGGGTGTGCCATGCCAATTTCATTTTTTGCCTTGTGCTTGTCTGATGGGGAACAAAAGAAGGGAGAAGAAATAAAGACTGATTTTTCTATTTTGAGAGAAATGAGTGGCTCATGACATATTTTCCAATTCACTGGTATTTTCCTTCTTCTAATAACATATGATTCTCACATTCTACACCCCCACAAAGAACACAGAACGATAATCAAGCATCCACTGTTCCTTTGCAAGCTCTTGGCCTGCTCTAGCTACAAATCACCCGAAATTGTCTCCATCTCTTAGAAATGGCTCAGAAATCACTGTGAAAATGTTACTGAACTGGCCAACACCATGGCCCACAAAGGGAACACACCGTGCAGGTCAACCAGTCCTGCAACAGAAATTATTTTGAAAAGATAACACGCATTTTTTTTCTTCTTTCAACATTTCCTTGACGTTTCCCTTGACCTTCCAGTCTGACACACTGCAAAGGCTGCCAGAGTAATCAATTTGATCCTGTTGTCCAGATTGTTATTCAAAAAGACTGGCTCCAGGTTTTTGTTGGTTGTAGAAACAATGTGGTAATAAAGCAAAGCTTGAATATGGCTGGGATGCAATAGCACTGCCCATTTTGGCAGGACTGTTACAAATGCCCTAAACTTAAACGTTTACCATATTGTAACAGGAACCTTTCCCTCACGAATGCTCCACGCCAGCCTTTTTCAACCTGGTGCCCTTCCTGATGTGAGGAACTACAATTGGTGGCGTTGTGGTACATTTTCAAGTGGAGGCACTCACCATGGCCATTCCCACAGCCATGCCCCTCAAGGAGAGTCCAGAAATGCAGCCAGCTGTGTTGATCCATATCAACAAACCAGTCCTAGCAGTTTTCATCTCTAACTGGAGCAGATCTTTTGTAAAGCTAATGGGTCTTCATTGTCCATTCAAGACTAAGACATCCCAAAATACTTTGCATTACATCAAGGAACAAGATATTGTTGTTGGGAAAATTCATTCCCCCAGCTACTGTGCGGATTATGCTCAGAGAGAAAGATTCTCTCACCCCCTCATTAGCCCCATGGAAGCCTGCCTGCCCCCACCTCCCTGCCCTCCTCTGATCCATCAGGCAGGAAAAGCAAAATGACGCACAAGCAGATTATCTCATTTGAAAAGCACTTTCTACATTGGCAACTCCGCTTCTCTCGGATTCTTCCCACCACTGCCACCAAAGTGAGCCTTCAACTTCGCTGGATCGTACTTTTCTTCAAAAGCAACATCTCTGCCAAACCTTGAGCCCCTGAAAGGAAAATAGAGCGAAGAGATAAAACAGCCAGGAATATAAATGGACATTTCAGGGTTTTGTAGGCCTTGGCCAAGAGGCCATCAGTGCTGCTGCCCCCAATAGCCCATTTTGCCTCCAGAACAGGGGTGGGCAACCTGCACCCCAATTCCATGCGTTGCTCAGCCTCTGGTGTAGTGGTGTATATTTTGAAGCACGGGTGCTCAACTTGACAGTTCCCCGTAGCCACGCCCCCAAGGAGAGTCCAGAGATACAGGCTGCTGCTTTGATCCAAATCAACATACCAATTCAAGTGGTTTTCATCTCCATCAGGGGCAGGTCTTTTGTCAAGTGAATGGGTCTTAATTGCCAGTTCAAGATGGAGCCACCCCAAAATACCTTCCACTACAACAACAGGGAATGATATATTGTTGCTGGGAAATCCATCTCCTCTGCCCCAGCTACTGAGAGGATTGCCCCTAAGCTCAGAGGGAACAGGGAATTTCTGAGTAGGGTGACCAATGTCGTCATTGTGTCTGATTATCAAAACGTGTTGGCGCTGCTTCCCTGTGAGCGCAGGGTCCACTGCACCACTAACGATGACCCCCATCATCCCTGGCCTGCATGGCCATGGCCAATGGCATTGTAGTCCAACACATCTGGAAGGTACCAGATTGAGGGATGCTGCTCAATGCATTTGCTCTATGCATGGAAGCATAAAGGGGATTGTGGGGGGGCAGGGGTCCTTCACCCAATGTCCTTGCCCCCCCCCCCATTCATTGAGGTGAATGTGAGAATCTGGTCCATGTCAGTTTCACATGTGCTCATTCATAAGTCCATTCTGTTCCATTTCTGCACCAAACTGCAATTTTTAGAAAAATATTAAAATTTGCATTATTATTTTTGTACACATTTTACCCTAAAGTACACATTTCTGTGCCCAATTTAACCTAAAATACACATTTTTATATGCATTTTTGTTCCCCACTCTTTTTGAGCTGAGCTCTCACAACCTTCGAAGAAGGGCAAAAATCAAAGGAAAGCTGCAATGAGATCCACATATTACCGTAGTCTAGGACTCGTGAATCAAGTTGGTTGCTTAAAAATGCAGATTGAACAAAACCCTCAAGCAAACCTGCAACAGTTTTCTCCTTCTTGAAGCTCCCATGTAACAAGATACACAGGGTTTTTAATGTTTCTGAACCAAGTTTTGAACAGCCAAATCCTATGCATGTTTACTTAGAAGTCCCATTGATTTCAATTATAAACCCCTAGCTATGTTAAGGCACAATCCTATGCATGTTTAGACAGAAAAAGTCTAAACGTATCATTCCCAGTATTCCCAAGGCAGCATGGCTGGCTGGGGGATGCTGGGAGTTGTAGGACTTTTTTCTGTCTAAACATGCATAGGATTGCACCCTGAGTCTGTTGCACTCTTCATGGGTTGTTCATGGTTAACAAGCCATTGTTAGCGCAGCTGGATTCAGACAACACGATAATCCATGTTTCAACAACAACCTATAGTTCAACAACAACCCACACTCAACCCTTGCCTGGCCAGCCTTCCCCAAGCTGGTACCCTCCAGATGTTTTGGACTTCAACTCCCAGCATTCCTGATCATTGGCCATGCTGACTGGAGCTGATGGGAGTTGTAGTCCAACACATCTGGAGGCCACCAGCTTGGGTCTGAACCCAGTCAGTGTGTGCTTTGAAGAACAGCCTAAGACCCAAATATGTGTACCTGAGATGGCCACAAGCAAAGGAGGACCAAGATACTTCTGTAATCCTATCTTCTACATATGTAGAGGATAGGATTACAGCAAGTGCATCTTTCTCCCCTGTATCAAAAAGCTGAACCTACTGAAATTCCTTCTATACCAGGGCTGGGCAACTTCGGGTGTACCAGGGACCAATTCCCCACACTACCTGAACCCACCAAGGGTCACAGCCCTTCCCCCTGCTGCCATGCTGCCAAATTTGCCACCAAAATTTGTCCGTGGCAGTGGCAACCAAACTGCGATTTTTTCATTAAAACAAGGCATTAAAACAAGGGGAGTGCACAACTGACTTTGAAGGAGAATCACTCCCAGGAGGCAAATTCGGTGGCAACATGGGGATGCAAAAAAGGCCAGGGGGGCACACATGGGCCATGTGTTCCCCTACACACTTCTTAAATCAAGGGTGGGGAACCTTTTCCCTGTCGAGGGCCACACTCCCTCAGGGTAATCTGTCTGGAGCTGCATGCCAGCAGTGTGCAAAGCAAGCAGCCAGCAGCACCAGAGCCAAAAGTGGGCAGAGTTCGCAGCAAAGTGGGTGAAGTTTGCAGAGTGGGCCAAGGTCCACATGCATCCCTCAGGTCACAGGTTCTCTGCTCCTGTCTTAAAGGTTCGAAGACCCTGCCTTCTTTTTCCATCCCATATATGCCCCATACAATTCCAGAGTCCCCAAATATTCCAGCTTTGGTCTACTAAAATAAAGCTAATAATTATCATGAGGAATTATTGAATAGTCTCTCCAGTGGGTCATGTCATTTGACTGTGCATCCTTTTTAAAATTATTTTTTTGGTCTGTCTCCTGCCACAAATCATCCAAAATAGTCTCCGTTGATTAACAACGGATATAATTAAGAATCTCAGTAAAAAATGTTTCCTCTCTGTAAATTTGTACCGATAATGTTGCTCACTCCTTAATTTCCCAGGTTGATTAATGCAGCTGCCTGCTTGTTCAAGAGTTCCGTTGTACACCAGATGATGGATGATGATTAATCATAGAACCAAGAGGTCTTTGGACCTAGATGAGGGTCTGTTCCCCCACATGGGTCATACTATCCCAGCAGCCAGAGAGGTACGCATTGCAGTAACAAAACAAACTCCAATAGGAAGTTTAGTCTGAGATAATTCCATCTCCTGGAAGCTCTGATTGGATGGGCCAGACTATGATTTTGTTCACCTCCAAAATACCTCCAGACAACATGGCGGTTGTAAACCATTCACCACCTGATCTGCAATATTCAGTATGAAATACACTGCTGGGTTGTCATGAGCCATTCTTTTCTAATCTGCAATACTGAGACAATTGACTATCTTCGCATTGGAATATGAATTAGCAGGGGTTTGTTTTTTTTTAAATGTTTTACATTAAACAAGAATGGAGTTAGAAAGAATAGGAACTCTTCTCATTGCTGCTACATTTTAGTAGGGTGGACACACTAATATCCAATCCCATCTGCATCAAGGGAGAGCAGGAGTCTTGAAGTTGCCCATCAATACATATATTTTTTGAGTTAGATCCAGCTTTAGTCATACTAAATGAGTAGTAGACCCATTGAAATAAATGGGACTTAAGTTAGTAAGCCCCATTGGTTTCAATGGATCTCCTCTAAGTATAGCTAAATCTGGATGCAACCCAGAAATATTTCTAGATTTGAATCAATACAATTTAACATGTGCAAATTTTATGCAAATCAGAGTCCGCCTTTTGTTGATGCCGTTCCACTGTTCACCATGCATTTCAATAGAGGGGGCTGAGCTGCACAGATCCACCTAAGGGCCACCTCGACTCCTCGAGATATCTTGCTACCCAACTGAAAGTTAATTCTTGTTTATGCTGGGTGTGGGAAAATTGTTTCCTCCTCGAGGGGATAGCAGAGTCTGGGGTAGGGAAGAAATTGTAGGCTCTCCATTTGAAATTCTGTGTGAACCGAATGCTGGACTAGATGGACCCTTGGTCTGATCCAGCATGGTTCTTCCTATGTTCTTATGAAATGTACACATTCCAGCCCCTTTCCCTGGCTCTATACAAGTGAATGGATATCTTTGCTCCACTCACTTTTATGGAATGAAGACAGGGGTCTGTTATCAGGAAAACTGGGGTATGAAGTTGTGTTTTCTCATGAATTCTGCTGCTCCAGGCAGCTGCCTGGCCAGCCTTCCCCAAGCTGGTACCCTCCAGATGTTTTGGACTTCAACTCCCAGCATTCCTGATCATTGGCCACACTGACTGGAGCTGATGGGAGTTGTAGTCCAGCACATCTGGAGGCCACCAGCTTGGGCAAGTCTGGCCTGGTGGGTTGGGCAGGCCTTGATCAGCTCCATCAATTGCAATGAATCAACACACACGCATGCACACAGGAGTCCCACATGCTTATAAGAGAACAGAGATCTCTGGATCAAAGTGCATGTCTTTAAAGATTTCTAGGCAACATTATAAGATTTCTACCAGGCTAGAATCAGCACTTCAGGTAACTGTGATGTTATAAGAACATCACATTTGAGAGGAACTAGCAGGGAGAAAGAAGAAGGCTACAGCACTAAAACAATCAAAGGGAGGCTGTCCTATTAAATAAATGTCAGCAAATTTGGCTCTCTCTCTCTCTCTCTCTCTCTCTCTTTTATCAAAAGTAATCAAGGTGAAGAATACAGAAGCTATATATATAAAAAAGAAGAAGCTATCCAAAGGAGGATAGGGACATTTTGCAGAACGAGCCTTAAAAAGTACAGGAAAATGCACACGAGAAAATAAAAGCAAAGAATAAAGATCACACACAGGGTTCAGATAAATAATGGAATGCGCTTTCAACTATGTAAGCAACATGATCTCAGGTCAACGGAAGCAGGAGGTCTTGTATAGATGGGGCCAAGGGTCCGGCTGCCATAAAGTGAAGCAGGGGCATTGCAAGAGAACAAATTAAATGAACATTTTGCTGGCCAAGAGGGGAGAAAATGGGCTTGTTTGAGGGAGAAAAAAATGAAATATGGGAGGGACTCAGGGTCACATAAGAAAAGGTAACAGAGAAATTGGAGTCACTGAAGATTTCGGCTGCAGCAGGGAAAGGCGGCCTCGAATCTCACAGTTCAAAGGAAGTTTCCAAAAGGGAGCCCTCTACTAGATATGGGTACATACAAGGTTGGATCCAGACTTGTAGGCCTTTTTTTGGTCTAAAAATGCATTGGATTGTGCCCTTAGGGTGCAATCCAATGCACGTTTAGACAGAAAAAAAGGCTGGCTGGGCATACTGAGAGTTGTAGGCATTAGTTCTCTCTCAACTTGCATAGGATTGCGCCCTTAGTCATACTTTGTGTAGACCCATTGAAATCAACGGGGCTTAAGTTAGACACGACTAATGTGCCCCTCATTCATTTCAGTGGGTCTGTTCTAAGCAGGACTAAGTCTGGATCCAACCCACAATAAAGAACCATCTTCCACGGCATGGCAGAAACAGAAAGAGCTGTTTTACCTGCTGCGAAAACAACCAGGGGGAGCTCGTAAAACCTGACTGAAAACATTCAGGCCTGGCATCTCCACACGGCATCCTCGGGCAGCTAATGGGACCCCAGGGTTCTGCCGGAGCTGATTGCTGATGCTGATCACATGGCCTGGGCTCCCCATTTTCTCCCTAGTAGTTGATGCTCTGAATCACGGTTGTGTGGTGCCATTAAAAAATTCCCACAATGCTCTACTCTAAATATAACTCAGAATGGATCCAACCATATGTTTTTCTGGGCGTACACCTCAGGATATCTTAAGTACCTCTAGTTTCCTGCATTGAGCAGGGGGTTGGAGCAGGCTCCTTCCAACTCTATGATCTATGAAATCTATGGACGGGTTTAGACAATACGACAAGCCACTCTGAAACAAACATGGTTCACAAATCACCATGGCTTAGCGTGTTGTGCAGACCAAGTCAGTATTTCTTAGCCATGGCTTTGAAGCCACCCGTCGAAGCCATGGCTTGTTCTAGGGTTTACTGTAGCCATCATGGCTTAGTGTGTTGTGCGAACTCAGCCAGAGTGTGAAACAGTGGTGTACCCAAGTATAGTTCCTAATTAAAGAGGTGTTTCAACCTGCGCCTCTAGGGTGGTCATGTTTCCCACTGTCCTCCTCTTCATCACAAGCTACACACATCCTACGGTCATAATGTAGGGGTGACCTGGGTTGTCAACCCCAGTCTGAATCATATCATCCACAGTGCATCCGCTGGAAATCTGTTTCCCCCTCAGCTTAACATACAGGTCCATGGTCAGCACTTTTGCCATATGATTGTTGTGGGTGCTCAGATCGGGATACTCATCCTCCACAGAGTAGTTCGACTTCAAGAGGTTGTGGCTGTTTGAGAATGGCATGGTGGGCAACTGATTGCAAGGAGCGAGGGTTTCAGAGAAGGCAAACGCAAAAGGCAAACACAGCGAGGCTGGCTGACATTTTGAAGTAGGTGATCAGGGATGTGGCTCATGCTGGCTTGGCTAAGCTGGGTCAAGCCTGGTTATGACTTGGATGGGAGACCCCCCTCCTCTAGTTTCCTGCATTGAGCAGGGGGTTGGACTCGATGGCCTTGCAGGCTCCTTCCAACTCTATGACCTATGATCTGTGAAATAAATAATGCACAGGAATAACTGAAGAGACCCTCCGCCCCATAGCACTGTGGAGTCCAGAGTCTAAAACGACCCAACTGTCCCCCCATGGAGCAAATATGGGAATGCAGGTTGAGAGAAAAACCAAACATCCTCATCCCCACCTCAGTTTTCCAATCAAATTAGCAGGAACCCCACCACTAGATTTAGTATTGTTTAAAAGATCAGTTACAGAACTCCGCATGCAGGGGTGTCGAACCTCTTTCAAGGGCCGAATTCCATTTCAGGGAAGCTCTCGGGGGCCACATTTTAGTGGTGGTTGGGGCCAGTGGAGGCGGGTGACCGCCTTGTCAGTGGGGCTCCTTATCTATCACATCTTTTTGTTTGAGCTTTGTTAGGAGCCGATCCATGGTGCTCCGTGGTGATGAGCCCATTTTGGGGGTGGAGTTCAGCACCGTGGAGAGCTCCTATAAAGCTCAAACAAAAAATGCAATGGATAAGGAGCCCCGCTGACACAAGAGTCACCAGCCTCCCCTGCGCGGGGCTGAAGACAAAAGGGACGGCTGAAATGCTAGCATGTTTTAGCTTACAGCTCTTACTGCCCAGTAACTAAGCCTCAGGAGAGGCATCTCAACCTTTCAGAATGGGGGGGGGGGGAACTGCTCAAAAGAAAGCTGGGAAACTACTAACCACTGATGGCCAGGGGAAATGGGGTGGAATGGGGCCCTCACGGGAATGTTGGCACACTAGATGGGGACCCCAGGTGGGCTGAATTTCACCCCGGGGCCTGAGGTTTTGCACCTCTGTCAGAGGCGGTGTTAGGGAGTAGCCCACTAGGGCTGGAGCCCTGATTCTTTCATTTGGAGCCCCAAATTTCTGGGAGGCCATCTGCCCCACCACCCTGCTGTCCATGGGCACTGGCTGAAATAAAGGGGCCCTGATTATCTCTGTTGCATTTATAAATTTATTATTTATTATTTAAATCCCACCTTTTTTTCCTCCAAGGAACCCAAGGCGGCTTACAGGATCCTCCTCCTCCCCATTTTAACTTCACAACGACCCTGTGAGGTAGGTTAGGCTGAGAGTCAGTGACTGGCCCAAAGTCACCCAGTGAGTTTCATAGCCGAGTGGGGACTAGAACCCACATCTCCCAAGTCCCAGTCCAACATTCTAACCGCTACACCACAATGGCTCTCTGATCCCCCTGGATGAGCTGGCTGTTTGCCCCACATCATGTGCTTCACCTCCTGCTGCTGCCCCCCCTTGAATCTTTCAATCTGACATTTTTTTCTGAAATCAAATGCCCTCCTCTCCCCTGTCCATGCATCCCTTTTTACAACTAGGGGTGTCCTTAGGAGACAGGGCCCTTTAAAGACACACACAGAGACTGCAGAGCATATGTAAATTAATATGTGCACATTTGTGCTTTTTTTTGTCCTGTGGGCCTGAGCCCTGGATTTTTTTGGCACCTAGCACTGCCCCTGACCCCTGTTCTCATGCACTATATAAATTGGTTCTCCCATATTCGATGGGAGACCCCTCCTCTAGTTTCCTGCATTGAGCAGGGGATTGGACTCGATAGCCTTGTAGGCTCCTTCCAACTCTATGATCTATGAATCTATTAATCTATTCTCCTGTGAAAGCCCAAGGATCTAAACTGGCTGAAATAACAACATTTATATATGTGAGAAGTACCGCATGCCACATGGCCCTTTGGCTTAACTGGTTTGAAGATTTCATCCTTAAGTAGAAATATCTAAAGTACTAAAAGGGTTGTGTGGTTTTTTTTAAAGCTTCTGAAGGAACGTGGCTCTTAGGAGCAGAGAATTTTTATTATCATAAATGCTGCCAATTTTAAAGGCAATAAAGAGAGTCTAATAGCCTGGCGCCCGGGGATTCAGGGTTGTGTCTATATTGGTAACTTAAAATTTTGCTTACAGTGTTAACCTCCCGAGATATCCATCGTATTTGCATTCCAGCGGGGGAAAGCAGTCCAATAATGTTGCTCCTAGCAATAATGATATCTTTATTAACCTGCCAGGGGTGAAAAGCGCAGGGTGCCAAAAATTTGCTGATGGAAACAAAATTATTTAGGTTAGTCAAGATGGAGCGAGGATTGCAAAGAAGCTCCAGGAGAACTTAGCCAGGCCAAGTAATTGGGCAGCGGGACCCACCCACTCCCCAAAAAATTCTACATGAGCAGCCAGATGGTGTGGAGCAGTTTAAGCAACTTGTAAACACTGATGACGTCTGAATTAGGTATAACCTCTAAGGGCGGCCAGGGGTGTGTGGGAGAGAGGAATCAAGGCATGATTGCAGGCAGTTCTATCAAGATATCAGTTCAACCTGTAGCAGCAAATGTGAAGTTGAGGGTGATGCTCGGGCTTGGTGGAAAAGGGCAAACAGTCATATGCGCCAACTGTTCACGACAGCCCATCGTGGGTTATTTAACCCACAGCGAGGTTACCGTGTATGCGGCCACCATTTTGCATATCCAGTCCCCAGCTCGGAGGTTGTTCTGTCATGCGAAACCGGTGAATGTGGCTTATGCAAGGGTTAAACGATGCTTGCAGAACCCTGGGACAGACCATGGGTTATGAGAGGGTTGTTTAACCCTCACATAACCCATGCTCTCCAGGTTCGCAAGACGTAAGAACCCCCGAGCAGGGGTTTCATAGATTCATAGATGATAGAGTCGGAAGGGGCCTACAAGGCCATCGAGTCCAACCCCCTGCTCAGTGCAGGAAACTAGAGGAGGGGTCTCCCATCCAAGTGATAACCAGGCCTGACCCTGCTTAGCTTTCCACACTCAGACAAGCTGAGCCAGCGTGAGCCACAGGCCTGGATATGCATAGTGGGGCCCACGGGTGCCATGGCTCGTCGTGGGTTAAATAGCCCACAATGAGCCATGCCATGCAAACCAGGTCAGTCAGTCCTGATTTTATTTATGGTACCTGTCTGGCTGCAATAAATCAATAGCCCTATTCAGGAGTTTGGAACCCCATGGGCAAGTGCCGGCAACGTCCCCCAGTCGATGCAGGATCAGCTCAGTCTGAAGAGAAGCACTTATACACTTCTAGGGTTTCCTCCATGGGGACAGGAGCCCTGATTGGCTCGCTGTCTAGCCAATCAGGCATCCGCTGGGAGACATTGCTGCTGTGTGCATCATCAATGGGGCAGTGCTAGCCCTGCATGTTCCCGCCTGCCCCTTCCAGTGTTTGGTAACCAATGCCCGAATAGGGCTGCTGTCCCTACTCCAGCCTTCCTCAACCCTGGTGCGCTCCAGAAGTTTTGGATTTCAACTCCCATCAGCCACTAATAAAATATCATAAAATATATAATATAATGTAATAATTATTATATAAGATTTTGTGTGTTTCCTCTAATAACTTTTGTACTTGCCCTTGCCCTTTGGTTGCTGATTACACCTTCATGTTGCTTAACCATACCTCTTACAAATTGACATGTGTGTGTCCCTATTTTCATCTGTGAAATATTGGAGGGTATGGAAGTTACCTACGTTACTGATTTACCTGATAAAAGAAAACCTGTGTGTGTGAGAGAGAGAGAACCACACATAACATAACCTATTCCCATCCTAACGCTTCTTCCCATCCCTGTGCAAGTGGGTGGGTCATATAACGGAAACCAGATAGTGGGAGGGTGAGTGGGAAGCCCTTACACTAATTTGGCAGAGGTTATGTACTTCTATCTTTCTTGAAACTCTCTGTGCTTAACTGCTCTATCCTGGTCTCCTTCATCTCTTCCTTTCTATCTTATCACTCCCTCCACCTCCTTGACTCCTGTTCATAATAGTCCAGTGTGCACTGATATGAGATAAACACCTCAGCCAGCTCTTTCCTAACACCTCTATTATTCCCTTACCTAGGGGTGGTAATCAGTACTGTGTTCAATTGTCCTAAAGGCACTTCTGAGAGGGCAGCAAACTCTGACTGCAATAAATATATAAAATATTTAAGCTCCTTCCCCCCTGCCTCCACCCACTCCAATGTAAAACTGTTCTCCACGCACCGTGCAAAATAACTGAAGGTTATGATCAGATTAAGGCCTCGAAGAATTCAGAAGTGCTCGGAAAAGATGCTGCTGAGCGTTGTTTTGTTTTTGCCTTGTGTGTTTCGTTTTTTAACGTCAAGGTAGTTTGGCTTAGATGGCTTTAAAATGATATACAACCTGATATCTCAGATCATCACCTTCTTAACTATAGAATGGCTGGGCCTAATTCAGGGCTGTTGTCAGCGCACTGCATCCTTGGGCAGCTGTGTGAGGGCTGTTCCAGGGGAGCTTCAGACATGCCGGCGCGCTGACATGCACTGTGGATTTAATTGGCATTACTCTGACCCTTTGGCTCAGGAATCCATTTTGGTTCCAGAAGGCCCAGCTTGAAAAGCTGCCAGCAATATCGTTAAGGCTCTGAACTGCAAATTAGGCTGAGGAACCATAGGATGGACTTGCTGCCTCCCTGATTAGATTAAAGAGGGTTGTTCCTTGTAATTGGGGGGAAAAAATGCAAATGCCTGCCTGGTGGCCATGACACCACCCAGCTGATGACTGTGCCTTTGAGTTGAGCAATCCAAAGCCCTGATGGGGGGGGGGAAATGGTCCAACCTGTCCTCAGATCTCAGCCAGGCACTACCTGAGCAAATTCAATGGCCCCTTTTGTTTTGCATATTGTACTACACAACTGGGTATTGCCAGCTAGATGTAACATTAAACAGTGGGCAAGGAACCTCCCTGAGCTGTCTATTCAGTTGCAAAGCCAATCTATTGTTTCCTTTCTAATCCCCAGTTCTGCCATTTTTATAACACCACCTTCCCCTTCTTACTGTGAGGTCCAGGATGTAGGCAGCAGATGTATCAGGGCAGGGCACACCAGGGCCAGGGAAGACAGAGGTGTTGTGGGACCAAGGTGCGTGCAGAGTCAGAAACAGTGCATGGGCCAAAACCAGCACACTGTTACAGGGCCAGAGCCAGGAGGCAAAGTCAGGAACAAGCAGGGTCAGATACCAGCAAGGTGTTGCAGGGCCAGAAGTGAAGAGAAGAGTCAGGAACAGGCGGGATCATGTCACAGAGGACAACATAGCAAGGCAGCCACCAGCCAGCAAGAACACAAAGACACACGAGAGCCAGTGTGGCATAGCGGTTAGAGTGTTGGACTGGGACTCAGGAGACCCAGGTTCTAGTCCCCACTCATTCATGAAACTCACTGGGTGACTTTGGGCCAGTCACAGACTCTCGGCCTAACCTACGTCACAGGGTTGTTGTGAGGATAAAATGGAGAGGAGGACTATGTAAGCCGCCTTGGGTTCCTTGCAGGAAAAAAAAAAGGCGGGGTATAAATATAATTAATAAATAAATAAATTATGTGGCTGTGGCAAAGCTGAGCCGGAACAGGAAGCCTTTTATAGGGCTTCCTGTGGCTCCCAGCTGGTCTGCATGAGTGGTCTGGCTCTAATCCTGTGAGCACCTACAGGTCAGGTGCTAATGATCCTGCAAGTATTTGCAAGGGGGATTTGTCTGCCTTCTCTATCAGGCCACCAGGGGGAACTGCAGCACTGTGCAGGCTGAGCAGATCCTGACACAGAGCGATCCTATGGCCCCTAGACAGCATCTAGGGGGCCATAGGGTTCTTCGGATTCCCAGATCCGAGGTCGGGAAAGAGCTCCAACCTCAGAGCTGGGGATCCATGCTTGGATCCCTCCCAAACACAGCCAGCGCAAAAAGTACCGCACCAGCTGCTTCTCCAATGTTGTGAGACCGACCTTGGAGAAGGAATAAAGGGGGCATTCCAGGGGGCAGGGAGGGGAGGAGACTGGATCTGCCCAGGGATGGGGACTCGGACTCCAGGACTCGACTCGTGAGTCGGACTGAGTCCCCCCTCTGACTCGAGTCAGACTCGAGTCCCAATATTTTTAATGGGACTCGAGACTCGACTCGGGACTCGAGACCAAGGACTCGTGTTCCAAAATCGTGTTCCTCAAATGCAACATGGATAGGTTTTAGGAAGTACAGCAAGTTTATTATTTACCGTAAAATCATTTTCCTAAAATGCAACCTTTCAGACATTTTGGGTTTGGCTGCCTGACTCTGCCTGCCTGTTTTGGAGTTCCCAGCCTCCTCTGCCTGCCTGGTCTCTTCTTAACCAGTTCCACAGTTTGAATTGTCCAAGACAAAGGCCTCTGCCTGCCTGTTTTGGGGTTCCCTGCCTCCTCTGCCTGTCTGGTTATTTTGGGTTTGTCTGCCTGGTCTGTTCTTGCCAAAATCAGTTGCAGAGTTTTGAAATAAAAAGGCACACTTGTGCCTAGAATTTATTTAAGCCACACATCTGAAGTAGCCTTATTTTGTTGGGGGGGAAACGCATTGATTTTAATAGGGACTCGTGGAGTCAGCTTTGGGAGTGATTCGTGACTCGTGACTCGTGAGTTACCATTTTGGACCAAGGACTCGGACTCAAGACTCGGGTCCAAAGACTCGTGACTTGACTCGTGACTCGAGACCAAGGACTCTTCAACATCCCTGGATCTGCCAGGATATGACATATCCTGGCGGCATTCCAGCCACCTTTTGTCCCCATCTGAAATGCCACAGCTAGACTGCTGAAATTGGATCTCTAGCAGACTTTCAGAGCAGGAGGAGCAGGGAGGCAAAGATTGCCTCCGCACTCCTCCCACCCTGCATAGGATTCCCGTAATCCTCCAAGTTCGGAGGCTTATGAACATCCCCATTGGATTGCACCCTTAGTCAACAAACTCAAATTTCCCCCCTTATCCATCTTTCCATAGCTTTACTAGTTAGGCCTATTAGAATTACGTATGTTTTTTTGGACTTTGAACAAGTGTTTGAGCTAATTTTCCCCATTCTAGAAGTATCTGTTCCCCATTTGTAAGAGCACAGTGCATAAATCTGCTGTGTGCTGGCTCAGCTTGTCTGACTGTGGAAAGCTAAGCAGGGTCAGGCCTGGTTATGGGAGACCCCTCCTCTAGTTTCCTGCATTGAGCAGGGGGTTGGACTTGATGGTCTTGTAGGCCCCTTCCAACTCTATGATCTATGTGTCATGCCACACCTCTGGTTAAAGGCCCCTTAGACCCACGTTGGTTGTTACGTATACATGTGAGTTACATGTCCATGTGAACAAGGACATGCAGCAACATGACCCCAGTCCCCTGGTAGAGCAATGCTAATGCCACCCTGATGCACCCACTGTGCTGGGCCCCGTTTTGATTTCCCACAATGACCCCAGAATTATGTTATGTTGGGAGCATTGTGGGTAATTAAAATGGCAGACAGCTTGCAGTCACAGGTCACAGCACCCAGCAACAGGTAATCCCAATGGGCAGGTACCAACATAGCATAGCCAGATGGCCTAGTTTACAGAGGACAGTCCTCTAGTTGAACAGCTATCAGAGCTTCCCCTTTTTTCAGAAGGTGTTCTCTATTGGAAGGACTGTCCACTTCAAGTCCAGTATAAAGATGAAGAACCCTAAGAAGGGAGCGCTGGGCCTTGAAGTTGCCCATCAACAGTTCATATCTGGACAGCAGACTGAGGCACACAAGACACCTGGTCACAGTCTTCCCCACTAGAATGAGATGCATTTTATTTCTCTTTAAATAATAGTTATTATTTCTAAATTTGCATCTATACATATAAATAAACACATGCAAAAGTTATATAAATTGGTGTCCTCTTTTATCCCTCTTTCTGGTGATGCATTTCCTCTTTTTTGTCAATGCATAAGTGGCCACCCTAACATAGGAGCAGGCCCACCAGGGGGGCACTTTTGGGGTGGGGCTCAAACCTTGAGCTGTCCCTGCTCTAACTACACATGAATACTGTTTCAGATTCCTTCTTGCGACATGGATTCCTGATGTATCCTTCCCAACTGCTGCTTTAAAGCAGTAGGAATCTTTCTTCTGTGAGATTCCTTGCAAGGAGAGGAGATGATGTGGGAGGTACGGTCTCAGTGGGGATCGTGGAAGTGCGGGATGGTCTACTGTCCTGCCTGGGGCCTTCAAACTGGCTCTGGCTCTGGCTTTGGTTGTGGATGTGTAAAGTATACGGGAATCAGCTTCTGTTCTACAGAACAAAGGAGCCGAATGCTTGGACCGTCATAATTTCTGTTCACAACTCTGTTTAATAGAGTGTACCTCTTTGAGAAATATCTGTGTTCTTCAGTTCAGCTGAGCCCTGTATATAAATACAGCATGAATTCCTTTCTAGCTGAAATACCGTATGGATTACCTCCCACCATAAAAACCTATTTGACCTTTTACAGTCTTTCTTTGAGAGATATCTCCAAAGTTCTTAGAGTACCGTAGTTTAAAAAAACTTTTAAAAAAACACTTCCTTCCTCATTAAATTACCTCTCTAGAAGTCAGTGGACTCAGCATTGAGGAACTCCTACCCCCATTGCCTCAAGAACTTTGTCTAAATGAACGTTTTCAAGGCTAACTGATCCTCTCCACTTTCAAAGCTGAGGAGAAGTGGGTCACCTCTTCTCCTTTTTTCCCTTCTTCGAGATAGCTGTACTTTAATTTCTTATCGAAAGTTGTCTTACAAGAAGGCCGTATGTCTCATACACTGTTGCTCTGGACTCATTAATTTTCTTCCACAGGCATTTAAACCAAGTATTTATGACTTTATGTTTTAAGTAATTTATGACTTTAAAATATGAGTCCCAAGCAATGCATGAATAACAACTTTAAATCACCACCAGCTTTTCTCATTTCTGAAAGAGAAATGACATTTATTGCTGGGCCCAGTTACGGATCTGAAGCTTAGGGACAGTTTCTACAAAATAGTTGTTATGTGCGATCAAGGGATGCCCAACTGCGACATCATGACCCCCCCCCTCCATTTTACAGTTCTCCCTTTTCGTGTGTGGGGTGTGTGTGTGTGAAGTGTATATGCACTGGTACCCAATCCCAGCTACAATAAAAACATTGATTTCCCCTATGATTTGGCAGTTCTCACTTCCATCCCCGGGGACATTTAAGCATATCTTCTTGGTATGAACCAGTAAATGACCTAACCGGACAATAAAATAGTTCTCTCTACTCTTTTTTTTTATCTCTGCGTCTCCTCCTCTCCTCTGTCCTCCTTTTTGCAGCCACTCCATTCTAGCCTCCTTGGTCTGGTTTTCAATCCCATCACACCCTCCAATCAACATTCTATTGTCATTGGATTCCCAGCTGTTGCTGGGAGCAGGGGGGAGATTCTCCCTTAGGGCTTTTTTTGGCTATAGGATTTTTGTACTTTGGCAAACCTCAGTGCTACCCCAGGTCTGCTGATATCCCCCTCTTGTGTGTGAATGCTACCACTTTGGCTACCTATACCATGAGCACTTGGAGCACTGCATTGGAAACAGAGGGAATGATACTAGGGCAGTGATGGCGAACCTTTTTGAGCCCGAGTGCCCAAACTGCAACACAAAACCAACTTATTTATTTCAAAGTGCCAACACTGCAATTAAACCTGAATACCAAGGTTTTAGTTTTAGAAAAACAACTCATACAGTTGTCCTGAACTAATTAACATCTTTTGTCTTAAAAGAAAAACACAATAACAGAGCTTTCAATGATACAAACAGTTTTTTGTTGGAAAAAAAATCAACTCAAAAAATTATTATAGTACTACATTGTACACATAGCCTGTGCACAACACATGCAGCACTCAGGTCAACTGTTAGGGCTTTACATCCAAGCCATGCTCTGTGCATCATTCTTCAAAATCTTTTAAATGTGATAACAATGTAGAAAAGAATTCTGCAACAGAAATTCTAGAATAAAATCATTCTGTTCCACACTGTGAGAAAGAACAAGATCATTAGTGTTTTGCAGAAGGGGACGGTCTTTTCGCGATCTGGTGACCAATGGCTCGAGTGCCCACAGAGAGGTCCCTGCGTGCCAGCTGTGGCACCCGTGCCATAGGTTCGCCATCACTGTCCTAGGGGTTACCTTCTGCCTTTGCCTGGTGAACTGGAATGGCACCTTCTGCATGCTGCTGAGGACCCTGCGCCAGAAAACAACGTCCGAGTCTCGAGGTCCAGCTGACAGCTTGATTGTGGCAGTCAGAGTTTCATAGATTTCATAGATCAGTAGAGTTGGAAGGAGCCTACAAGGCTATCGAGTCCAACCCCCATGCTCAGTGCAGGAAACTAGAGGAGGGGTCTCCCATCCAAGTTCAGCAGTCCTTAAACGATGGATCTGCATGGTACAAACTCCAGGAATGCCGAAGAGGATAGTGTCTTGTGATGCACCCCACACAATGATTCTCAGTCTAAATCATTGACTGTGAGATTCACTGAACATAGACATACCGGTAAGCTACTGGTGATCAGGAAATGATGAACACTCAAGTGGGAATGGCATTTTTTCTTTTATTTATTTTCTGCAGGGAAGAATCGACGGGAAGGGAAGGATTAAGCACTCCTGCCCTTCCTGCACATTGATCCTCCCCTAAAAATTGCCCCTCCTGCCTCCACATGTATACGTTATTCTGGCAAACACAGGTTTGGGAACATTCGTGTGCTCATCTGACGTAAAGTCCCACTCGTACTTGGCTGGTCCTTCGGCATGGCTCCAGCCCAGGTGCAGAAGCGGAGGCTGTACTTGAACCGATGGATGGGGATACACATCATTGTCCTTACCTGTGAAGCTCTCCATTGGGATTGGCCCTCCCCCTGTTTCCGCTTTTCTCTCCCAGTTTGCCCCTGAAATCCTACCACCTGCCACCAAAGGTCTCCTGCTCTCTTATATGGCTCTGCCCATTCTATCTTACTGTCCGTTATCCCCAGAATTCCCGTTTGCAGCTGCCTGGTCCATCTGGTCCTATCTCATCTACTCTGACAGCAGCTCTCTGGCAGTGAGAGAGGGCTATTGTCCTCGTGACCTGCATGGGGGCTTCGCATAGGTCAGGGGTGCAGAACCTCTTCCAGCCCGAGGGCCAAATTCCATTTCGGAGAAAGCTCTTGGAGGCTGCATTCCCATGGTGGACGGGGCTGAAGGTAAATGGTGCAGGGCCAAAAACACAACAAATACCAGCCTGTTGTAGCGTAAAGCTCTTACTGCCAGTAACTAAGCCTTAGGAGAGGCATTTCAACCTTTTGGAATGGGGGGAAACTACACAAAAGCTGGGAAACCACCCAGCGATTGGTGGTTGGGGAAAGAGGGTAAGGGACCTTCTGGGGACCCTGGGCCTGGGGTTCTGCACCCCTGCCTTAGGAATTTCATTGGCCACTGTGGGAAACAGGATGCTGGACTAGATAGGCCTTTGGTCTGATCCAGTACAGCTCTTAGGTATGCCAAGCAGGTCCTCTTCCAGTGGGCTATGGCTCCACCATCCCTGAACCATGTAGGTCAGGGCTTGGCAACCTGGCACCTTCTAGATGTTTTGGACTACAACACCCCTAATCTTTTACCATTGGTTATGCTGGCTTCGGCTGATGGGAGTTATAGACTAGGTTCACACAACACGATAAGCCATGGTGGCTTATAAACCATGTTGGTTTGTTTCAGAGCGGCTTGTTGTGTTGTCTGAACCTGGCCAGAGTGGCTTGTGTGTGATTAACAAACCATGCTGCTGGGTTCAGACAACATGACAAGCCACTCTAAAACAAACATGGCTTATATGCCATCATGGCATAGCTTTTTGTGTGAAACCAGTCATAATTCTAAACATCTAGAGGGCACCAGATTACATGATGTAGGTGATGCTCCCTTCAGAACTAACGTTATCTGTGAAGCCTTTGGTTAAACTCCTTAATCCTCATGTCCAGTAGTCACCCCTAGTATTACCAAGCATCCTAACATCTGGCTACATCTGTGACATGTGCATAGATAACAATATAGAAATGGGATTGGATCCAGAGTTAGTCATACATATATTAGACCCACTGAAATCCATGGGACTTAATTTAAGCATGAATAACTTAAGTTCCATTGTTTTCAGTGGGTCCGCTCCAAGCATGACTTGGCCTGGATCCAACCCCTTGTCATTTCCTATCCACAATGCGTAGTGTAAAATTGGTACCATGTGATGCGATGCCTCATGGCCAAATGGGCATTGTGATGTAGATGATTGCCAGTCCATCTAGTTCCCAGTCCAGCAAGGGATGTTCCGTACATTGGAAGCTGCCCGCACATGCATGTCTCCCTTGTGCATCTCTACCTGCAAGGCCAACTTCAGCATCCTCCTCCTGTGTTTCCGAGGCCACTGGGTGCCTAAGTAGATATAGTGACTAAATTAACACAAAGATAATACTAAGCCTGAAGTCATAAAGTGTGATGACACAGGCAACTAACTCCTACATATTAAGACAAGCCTATATGGGTGCCATATTCTTTCATCGACATGTGACATGCTGGGAGTTGGAGGAGGCTGTTCCATTAGCATAAATCACCCACACCCATTAACAATAAAATGAAGGGGGCTGTTTGGATCCTTCGGTTCTCACAAGTTTGGGACCATATCCTGCTGTTTCCCAATTATGTCAGTGATCTGAAAGAGAGACAAGGAGGTCAGGCTGTTGCCTGGGGTCATAAAGTGAGTCAGTGTCTATGCCTGCACTCTCTAACTATGGCAATTAAACAGAAACCAGCTTTCACGCTAAAATGGCTGTTTGGTACTCTCCCGTTGCCACCGCCGCCCCCTAAAATAGTTTGAGTGTAATGGGAGGGGAAGCAGAGAAACAAGTTCCCCTCCCATTTGGTAGGATGGAATTTTCTATGGAAGAACCCATGCCTTTAGGGTGGTCACTTATGCACCCCTGCCCAAAAGGAACATGGATTTGCATAAACTTCGCATATGCTAATTTATATAGAGAGAGGCACATTTAGAAAGAATTACTATAACTTAAATATTTGTTATTTATCTATTTCTTATATTTATATCCTGCCTTTTTTCCCTGCCTCATGGACCTCAAGGCAGCTTACACAATCCTCCTCCTCCTTTTCATTTTATCCACACAACAACTCTGTGAGGTAGGTTAGGCTGGGAGTCAGTGACTGGCCCAAAGTCACCCGGTGAGCTTCATGGCCGAGTGGGGACTAGAACCTGGATCTCCCGAGTCCCAGTCCAACACTCTCACCACTACGCCACACGGGCTCTCAATAGAAATACAATACACTTCACCATAATAGGGAAGACTGTAACCAAGTGACCTGTGTGCTGGCTCAGTTGCTCTCCAGGGCCTGACTGTAGATGGGCAAGTTCAAGGCCCCTGTCACTCTCCCTTCTTTATCTTCAAAACAGACTTGGACTGAACAGCCCTTCAAATAAAGGACGCCTTCAAATAGAGGACTAGCCTCTGTAAGTAGGCCACGTAGCCACCCTATCTACCTACCCGCCTGTCATCATATCCTCTTGAAATCCAAAAACAGGGGCACTGTTGTGTACCTGTAGCACCCTGTTGTCAAACCAAGGATCAATGCCTAACAGGCCTCCCCAATCTAACCCAGTCTACTACATTACGCTGAAGACCCGTCTCCAGTTGATGCATTCAGATATATTCATTTTCTATGCACTCGCTTCTCCTGCATTTTGTTTTTAAAGCAAAGTGGGAGTTCATTCTTTGGGACTAAAAATATACCAGTGGAGGAGGGAAAGCACAATCATCCCATAATATTGTTGCCCATTGCCCATTTCCCTGAGCGGTGAGATATTCCAGGGGCAGCACTACCCACAGATTTGGTTTTCTTTGGATGACAGAGCACTAGAGATTTTATGGTGGGTTTTTCTTTGTTTTTTAAATACTCGGGCTCTGCATGCAATCACTGCAATGGAAATCTGCCTTCTAATCTAAAATGTTTTCTGTAGATTTAAGATTACACCTGAACCAACAGAAAATGGACGTTTCACCCTCTTTGACCCTGGAGAAATTTCATAGGCTAGGACCAGGCCCAGCATCAACATAGAACGCTCCACAGCACCTTGGCAGGACCCACCGCTGCACTGACGCTGCCCTGGTCCCCCTACACCAGGGGTCCCCAACCTTTTTAGACCCGTGGGCACATTTGGGAATTTGGGAAACTGCTGTGGGCACCACCACAAAATGCCTACACCCGTTGGTTGGATCTTTGAATTTCCCACAGTGCCTCAACCAACGGGGATGTAAACAGCTTGAACTGGGACAGCTGTATAAGTAAGATGAAGTGCTTTGAGCTCGAGATTTCAGAACCAGCACCATTTTTGTTCCCCCAGCATTGCAACAGAAGGGCATGGCATGGCATGACTTCTAACACTTGAAGCCCTAAATGGCGTAACTGGAATCCATTATCAAATTTCATTGTACTCCTTCTCAAGGCTTGAACAATGGCTTGCAAAGAAGGGAGATGGATGTGTGTGAGAGAGAGAATTACCCATTTGCTTTCACTTAGTGCTGCCGCAGATCCCACTGCCAAACAGAGCAGGCTACTGTGTAATTTCCAAACTGGCTTGTCTGTTTGGCAGTGGGAATTCCTGGAGCAACAAGAGAGCAGTGGAAATGGCTCGAGTTAATGCAACATTTCCAGCTGTGTCTGCAGTCTTCTTTTGTGGCCGACCATATCCCTCATTTGGATCCGGTTCTGCCTCTGAATACAGTCGCTGGGGAACAAGAGTGGGTTCTTGTGGGCTTAGGAGCATAGGGAGCTGCCTTCTACTGAGTCAGACCCTTGGTCCATCTAGCCCAGTATTGTCGACACTGACTGGCAGTGGCTCCCCAGGGTTTCAGGTAGGTTTTCCCCCCCAGCCCTACCTGGAGATGCCGGGGATTGAACCTGGGACTTTCTGCATGCAAAGCATGCACTCTGCCATGGAGCCATGACCTTTCGCCTGCTACAGCTTCCCATAGCAATCTGGCTGGCCACTGTGGGAGACAAGATGGGGCTTTGGTCTGATCTAGCAGGACTAGTCTTCTCATGATCTCTGCTCTTGGATGGGAACAGGAAAGTTGTCAGGTCACCAGACATGACTATGGAGCAGGTGCTAGTACTGAAAAGATCTGGGGCTCAGGCCCACAGGACAAAAAAAAAAAAAAAAAAAAAGCACAAATTTGCGTATGCTAATTTACATCTACTCTCAAGTTTGTGTGTGTGTGTGTGTGTCTTTAAAGGACACCCCTATTTGTAGAAAGGGATGTATGGACAGTGGAGAGGAGGGCATTTGATTTCAGGAAAAAAATCCTCAGGCAGAAAGATTCAAGATGGGGGCAGCATTAGGTGCAGGCAAAAAGCTAATCCAGGGGGATCCGATGCAGCAGAAATCATCAGGGCCCCTGTACCTTCATTTCAGCAAGTGCCCATGGACAGCAGGGTGGTGGGGCAGATGGCCTCCCAGAGATTCGGGGCTCCAAATGAAAGATTCGGGGCTGCAGCCATGGTGGGCCACCCCCTAACACCGCCATCTACTATATGCAGACAGTTCAGGATCTGAAGAGAGTTCTCTGAGAAGCTGCCACCTGCAGTTCTGTGATTCATCACATGGGGCAGCAGCACACAGGTCTAGCAGCACCTGCCACAAAACCTAAGGAAGCTCAAGCCACCCAAATAAACCAGTTTGTTTTGTCTTCCTGCTCAGGCAAATCGTGGCTCCTCCTCTCTAGATCTTATGAGTAGACAAGGAACTTTCCTCGCCATGATTAATTTTAAGTACAGAGCAATGCCTTACCCAGAACACACTCTGTCCCAACTTATCATAATGTGGGAAGGAAAGGTCCATGGAAACCAGACGGTTGGCATCCACGTCAAGAGCAGAAGGATCCGTTTTTAAAAGATACAGGAAAGAAGTTTTAGCACAGGGCTTGTTTTCTGCTTCTTTAGCTGACACCTACACAGCAACCTCCTTCGCTTGCAGTCTTTTCTAGGATGGATCTGAGCTGACATCACGCATTTCCCCAGCACAGGCTATAAGTGTTTTGCAGACTGCTGCGGGGTTGGCTGTGGTTTGCAGGCGCCTGCTAAACTCCTGACTTTCAATTAAGCCCACACACTTCTTGTGGAGGCAACAATTTAATCAGCTGTGTCTGCCTGCCCTGCAGATGGGCATGACTCCATCAATTAAAGTGCCCTGAACTGGCATGCGCCCTTTCCACCCCGGGAAAAGAGGAATTTATTTATTTATTTGTTGTATTTATGAATCGCCCATCTGGCCGACAAACCGGCCACCCTGGGAATAGGTTGCATTGCCCTGACTGCAATGTAGGAATGGGTGTTTCCACTTGGACAGAACTCCAGAGAATCTACCTGGGATGTGCTCCCCCAAGGCACATCCCTGGTAGATTCTCTGAAGTCCTATCCCAGTAGTTGCAATATTCTTCTTTCTTTTCCTCCTGGTGGATCTGGGGTGCTGGGGGGGGGGGGCTTCCCCAGGACAAATTATCTACAGGTCTTGGCATCTACCTCCTTAGCTCAGTGTGGTTCGAGGTTCAATCTCTGGCATCTCCAGATAGGGCTGGAAAAGAATCCTGTCTGAATCCCTGAAGAACTGCTGCTAGTGGATAATATGCCTTCCCCAACCTGGTGCCGTCCAGATGTGTTGGACTACAACCTCCATTGCCCCCAGCCAGCATGGCCAATCCTATGGCACATCTCAGGTAGATTCTCTGGAGTCCTATCCCAGTCGTCAGATACCCTTCCTTCCTTACCTTTCTTTTCCACTGAAAGAGAGAAAGAGAACTTCATAGATTTCATAGATCATAGAGTTGGAAGGGGCCTACAA
Organism: Shinisaurus crocodilurus; assembly: GCA_021292165.1. Lineage (NCBI taxonomy): Eukaryota > Metazoa > Chordata > Lepidosauria > Squamata > Shinisauridae > Shinisaurus > Shinisaurus crocodilurus. The sequence continues at coordinate 205,343,616 of CM037880.1, read as the reverse complement.
GGCTATCGAGTCCAACCCCCTGCTCAATGCAGGAAACTAGAGGAGGGGTCTCCCATCCAAGTAATAAGCAGGCCTGACCCTGCTTAGCTTTCCACACAGACAAGCTGAGCCAGCGTAAGCCACAGGCCTGTAGCTATAACATGGTCCTCAGCCTGTAACTATGGTGGGAACCTTAATTTCCATTAGAACCCTGAGCACCTCATTCCCTCGAAGGCCAACTCTGTGCAAGGGGGGAAAGGGTGGGTGGGGGACCAAAGTTGTGTAAATACACTTTGCGTGTGTATCTGCCAGCTTGCAGCATAACCTACTTCTTTGGTGTCGGTTTCTGCTGACCTTGGATCTAAAAAGATTGCTCTCTGCCAGTCATTTGCATGCAAGGTATTGCTTCTGAACCAGCGGTACAGTCAATCATCCTGTTTGGGTTTTTGCACCACTGGCAGGACACTGGGCTTGATTCTTATCTAATGAGCGACACCAATGTGAAGCTGTACTCCAACTCGAGCTTGTCCTGGCACAAGGAATGTGTGGGGAGATCAGATCTCTCTCTCATCCATCATCGGCACTCCAGGCCGCAGGCAAAAGCAGTGCCAGGAAGGGCTTGCTTTCCTGCCAACATTTTTGCCCCCAACTGGCTTCTGTAGAAAAGGACATATAGATCTCCGCTGTACCCTTGAGGTTACTGAAAAGTGCTCTGTAGACCAGGCACTGAAGACTAGAAGCTGGGGGAGAATACAACAGTTCACCTCTTGGCTGGGGTGTCTTTTCAGGACAAATCGTAGAATTGGGCCAAGTTCCACATTGGCTTTCTACTACCATTAGGACAGCCTTCTCCAACCTGGTGCCCTCCAGATGTCTTGGACTACAGCACCCATTAACCCCAACCAACATGGCTAATGGGTGGGGCTGATGGGAGGTTTAGTCCGACACATGCAGAGGGCACCAGGTTGGGGAAGGCAGGGCCCCCGTTTCAATGATAGAATAGATGAGGGAGGTTCACACACCCCTTTTGAAAGGCTTCATGAGGGGGTTGCAGGGCCAGGCAGCTAGCGCCCCCCATAGTACACACATACTGTATACACATAAATACACCACACACACACACACACACACACCACACCACACACACTCACTCTGATGTGCGCTTAAGCCATCCCCCATCCTGTACAGTTACAAGATGGGGAATATTTGGCTCAACAATACTACAAGTGAGAAGGATCTTGGAATTGTTGTAGATCACAAGCTGAATATGAGCCGGCAATGTGATGTGGCTGCAAAAAAGGCAAATGCTATTTTGGGCTGCATTAATAGAAATATAGCTTCCAAATTGCGTGAAGCACTAGTTCCTCTCTACTCAGTACTGGTTAGGCCTCATCCTGAGTACTGTGTCCAGTTCTAGGCACCACACTTTAAGAAGGATGTAGACAAACTGGAAAGGGTTCAGAGGAGGGCAACAAAGATGATTAGGGGACTGGAAACAAAGCCCTATGAAGAGAGACGGAAAGAACTTGGCATGTTTAGCCAACAGAAAACTGAGGGGGGATATGATAGCACTCTTCAAGTACTTGAAAGGTTGTCATACAGAGGAGGGCCAGGATCTCTTCTTGATCATCCCAGATTGCAGGATAGGGAATAATGGGCTCAAGCTTCAGGAAGCCACATTCTGCCTGGACATCAGGAAAAATTTCCTGACTGTTAGAGCAATACACCAATGGAACCAACGACCTAGGGAGGTTGTGGGCTCTCCCACACTGGAGGCATTCAAAGTACAGCTGGACAGCCATCTGTCAGGGATGCTTTGACTTGGGTTCCTGCATTGAGCAGGGGGTTGGACTCGATGGACTTATATAGGCCCCTTCCAACTTTACTATGATTCTATGACCCCACCACTGTCTGCAACAGAAATGCTTCTCTGATGTGTTCAGCTGGCCCTTCCGCATGCAAAGGGACACGGCCCAATCAGCCACCACCACCCCTGGCATGGAAGAGTTCTTCTACATTCATATGCATTTGCCATTTGGGTGGAGGGGAAGTGTTTCCAGTGGAGGAGGGTGCATGGTGAGGGCACGCAGCAGCAGCAGCAGAGGGCAGGGCTGTAACCTGATTGGACCCATGAATGAGCCCCTCTCATGTTCCTTCAATGCATGGGAGGAAGTCGTGTGAACTTCCCTATGCTTTGCATGGCAGATTGGCAGAAGGTCTCCAGCTAAAGCAGCCTTGTCCAGCCTGGTGCAATTTACAATGTGTGTGTGTGTGTGGGGGGGGGGATTTACATTCTGCTATTTGAAGGGCTGTCCAGTCCAAGTCCAGTTTGAAGTTAAAGAACCCTCCAGAAGGAAGAGCCCGGCCATGCAGTTGCCCATCAACAGCACCTGCAGACAGACTGAGCAAGTTGCCACAACCTAGTCTTCCTCATTCTAGGGCAGTGTTCTCCAACCTTGGGTCCCCAGATGTTTTTGGCCTACAACTCCCAGCATGCCCCAGCTGTAGGCCAAAAACATCTGGGGACCCAAGGTTGGAGAACACTGTTATAGTGAGATGTACTGTATTTTTATTTAAAATATAGTCGTTATTTCTAGACCAATAAGTTAAGCACATGCAGATTTTATGTAGATCAGTGTCCTCCTTTGGCTTCTTCCTCCCCCCCCCTTTTTTTTGGTGATGCATAAGTGGCCAGCCTATTAAAGTATCTCGGATCACAGGGACTCTTCCCGGGATCTTGGATTGCTACTGATGGTCAGGGTAGATGAAACTGGGCTAAATGGACCTGTTCGAACCCAGTGTAAGGCAGCTTCATATGTTTGGTCTTCAGTATGGACAGGCAAAGTGCAACTGAGGCTTTCCAGAGTAACCGTTCCTTTAAATTCAGAGCTCCGTGTTTGTAGGTTCAACCTATTTGATAGGTTTCCTGTTCAACATGTTTGGGAGAGTAGTGATTAATTGGCTTATTATTGCCTCCTATTTAGCCAGCTTTTGTTCCCCAGGGGGTGTGATACTCAATTACTAATTTCATTCTATTATCTTTTTTTGTTCTCTTTTATGTTCACTATAACAAAATAGAACTATTCTGCTATAATGGAAAAAGAAAATATGGAGGGAACAGAAAGATACCAGTAACTTAACACCCATGGATCCCATGGGGAACAAAAATAAGTGGCAATTCATCTGTAATCTCCTCTACCAGTTCAGCAGGAAAGCAAAATGAAAGCAAAACAGGATGTATCTGCAAACAGGAAGCTTTCAATCAACATTGGAAAGGACCTTTGCTGAATGGAACTTACTTGTGGGAAGCCGTTATAAAAGGAAATTGGCCATGGGAAAGTCCATTGCTAAACCATATAGTGCTGCATTAAGCACTTGTGTGGAACCTCTGTTTCAATGCCATTTCCAGCTGATTGCGGGGGGAAATGTGGAAGAACCAATGGGATGCCCTCCAGATGTTTTGGACTATAATGACTATCATCCTTGACCATTGCCCATGCAGGGTGGGCTGATGGGAGTTGTAGTCCCAAACATCTGGAGAATACCAGAATGGATTAAATACTTCCCGTGGAAAGAGAGTCACAACTTTATTATTCCTAAGCAATTGCAAACCCTATGGTATATTTACTTTCTTGATTTCCGCAGTTGTCACTTTAAACAGGCTGCTGGAATTTCAGTATCCTTCTGGTGTCGGGCGGTTCTGAATTTTACACTGTGGCCTTTTCATTGCCCCGTTTTTCGTGTGTGTGTATAATTATTTAAATTCAAGTTAATAGGAATTAGAAGCTCATAATAATTAAAGCCAAGGTTTCTAAAGATTCTGAAATGCTCAGTGAGTTAGCCAAACACCAATTACGGTAATTTATCTAAATGGTAACTTAAACGACTTTTAAGCTTTAACACTGTAAAGCTGAATAAATTACTTAATTTAAAAGCTCTCCTCAAAGAGCTCCATCCCAGCTGTTCTCCAGTTATTCAAGAAAGCAGGCTAAGCCTATGCTCTCGCTACCCCCTTCTGTATGTAACTTCAGCTGTTATAGCAGTGTATGATTATGTAAACTCTTACACAAGAACAGCAAAATATTAGCACAAAGGTAAATATCCCCAAGAATGGAGCCCTATGTTGTAATCTGATACACACATGACGCTCCTGTATTCATTGGCTGCCTTAGGGCTTCTCTACATGAAGGGTTTAAACCAAGGCTTTACTGAGGCTTCTTCTTCCATTTTCTTTGCAGTAGGAAGAGTGCGTCCTTTATGTTGGGTTTTTTTTTTTAACCCAGGTTTGTCTTTCTCTGCCTTTCTATATATTCTATTAACCAACCACAAGGTGGTGCTGTGGTATAGTGACAGTATAGTGGAATTGTGACTTTACACAAGGCTTTCATTCCAGTTTGTTCCGGTTTCAAAGTTTATACCTGACTTTCCTCGCTCTAAAAAAAAAAACAACCCTGTGAAAATGGCTGGAAAACACAGGAGAGGCCCTGGAGGATGACTACGTCATGAAAAGGCCCCGCAAACTTCTGTGAGGGATCACACGCACAATAAATGCCTCATGCAGAGAAGCCTCTTATTCTTTTCAAGGGAGGCCGCAAATGCACGCATGCAAAGAAACATGGAAATGTGGCCAGGAACATGGAAATGTGGCTCAGATCTATGATGCAGGCTCTGACGGAAGGAATGTTCTGTGTACGCATTGGCAGAGCCATCGTAAGGCCATTTAGTGCCTGTGGTGGAGTGAATGAAGTGTCTCTCTAGTTCTGACATGTGTCTACAGTTCAAAGGACTTTAGAGAACTTCCAGTCCAGCCAGTGGTATATGGAGCCAGGGCTTGTGGGGATGCAGCACCAGCTCTTTTTGATTAGTAGGGGGTGCTGACTGTCATTGGCCACCAGCCCCCGCCCTCAGAATTCCCTGTCCTCTTTGAGCTCAGCTGCGGTATTCACAGTATCTGGGGGGATGGATTTTTCCAGCAACATTGATCCTGGTTCATACGACACAACAGTCCACCACATGCTTAATTTAGCTGGTGGGTGCCCTTTTTACATGGCACCCATGGATGCTTCTGTTAGGTTTTGCATGGGCAGAATGAGATTGTCACCTGACATGCACAAAGTCTCCTGATTGTCACCAGACATAGTCTCAAGGTGATATGAGTCAGTAATCATGGGACAAGTTGGAGACAACATGTTGTGAAGAATAGGTTATATAACTGGTGAGTAATATCCTATTTATAGGTACTATAAATGGGGTCTTACTCTAAAGGTTGGGGTAAGAGACACACTTCTACAGTCTCTTCACTTCACTTCATCTCAGCCTTGCCACTTCTCACTTGGACTTGGAACTTGAGACCTGCTAGGGTTTTGGACTTATATCTGCAATGATGTAGTCAGACAGAGTCATCTCTTCTGCGTAAGAGAAGCCTGCATTGCTTGCCTTAATCCCATGTAATTGGGTCTTACAAATAAACTCTTTAATCTTTATTAACTGCTGTTATCTCCTCCTTCCGTCTGCGTGACTGGGAGTCACTAGCTGGGTAAGCTTTTGAACCCAGGTCAATCCAACTCTCACAGCTTCTGCTTGCCGTGGTTTGCTGTGCTGTGCAAACCTGGTGTTGTGGGTTGTTTGAGGGTTGTCCACCCACTCAAACCACCCACGCCACCAGGTTCACATGACACAGCAAGCTACGAGCACGCCACCCCCCGCTGCTTGCATATTCAAAATGGTGCCCTGCATACTTCAGTAAGCCCTGCAGGGAAATTAATCCATGGTGGTTAGTGTTACGTGTGAACAGTCTTTATATATTCCCTGTTGTGATGCATGCAGTGTTTGTTGTGGGGGGGGAGGGTGTTGTGCCTCCGTTTGGAAAGACATAGGGCAGCTGTGCCAGAGTGTGTTTGGGGTGGGTCCAGGCACGTGTCATCGGCTATCAGAGCCCTCAGAGTTGTAGCACCTCAGGCTGAGCCTATTCTGCCATTCCTCCTCACTATGTGACAGTCCTTGGTTGGGCTGAAAAAGTGATGTGGCATCCTAGGGTACAATCTGAAACAGTGCAGCCCAGGAAACATCTGTGTCACTTGCGTTTGCTGGCTGTACGAACTTGTCCCCAAATACACGTCGTCACCCACGAAAAATGTGAAAGTACCTATGAGTTTCAGCTACAAGAAAATCCTTTATTTTCAAACAGAAGATTATGCTTGTTGACATTTCTTGTGCCTTGTTCATTGTTCAAGAAGAACACTGTTCAAATACGGGCCTGTATTCCCAATAACTTGGGTGTGTGGTTATCAAATACCTCCGTCCTGCTCCTTCTGCTTTTCTGCCACGGACAATCTTCCTTTAATATTTATAATGTTTCACTGTCTGGCACTAACATTCATGCATTCTCGCCAAAGGAGAGCTGTCGTTAGCAATATACTATACAAATATGCCCCATACCCACCTGATCCTTCAAAAATATTGACTTTCTCAGAATAAAGCGAAAAAGGCCTGGAATTGCATGAATCAATGATCACGGCGTATTTACTGAAATTTTCTTGGGCAACAGCTGACACATCTAAGACTTCACTTCACTGTACATGGCACATGATTATGATCTTGTTGAATAACAATGAGGCGAGGTGTGGTTGTGCAAAAGTGGCTTAGGATCCTATGGCATGAATGGTGTTTTGGGTGGCCACTTAGGCATCACCAAAAAAAAGAGGACAAAAAGAGGATACAGATTTGCATAATATTTGCTTATGCTACTTCATATTTCTAGATGCTGTGAAGGAACCCCATGTATATAACTGATGTTGTTCTGAAATGTTTACTTTGTGCGGCCTCTGAGAGGCAATAGTGTATCTGAGTAGGCCTGAGGCATTGTTACTGTCAAAGGCCTGTGCAGTACTTTCTTAGTGACGTTCTAAAAGGGGAGAGAATGGCAATTACTTTGACTATCATTAGATGGGGCCCTGGATCAGGTAAATTTGATTCTGATTGGCTGGGGATTCTCATATTGCCTCATATTGAAAGTCAATATGAGGCTTTCAGCAGCGTCTCTTGAGTCCTTAACAACTGTCACTAAGCGGTCTTTTGAAAACCCCAAAGTAAATATTAGTATCCCCTTATGTGTAAAATATTGCTTTAATAAATTAAGGGAGCAATCCTACGCAGGTTTAAATGCCTTTAATAAATTAAGGGAGCAATCCCATGCTGGCTGGGGAATGCTGGGAGTTGTAGGACAACTTTTTCTGTCTAAACCTGCATAGGATCAGGGATGGGGACTCGGACTCCAGGACTCGACTCGTGAGTCGGACTGAGTCCCCCCTCTGACTCGAGTCGCACTCGAGTCCCAATATTTTTAATGGGATTCGAGATTCGACTCGGGACTCGAGACCAAGGACTCGTCAACATCCCTGCTTGATGCCACCTGCAGGTGCTGTCTGGACCTAGTTGCAGTAACAATCCAAGTTTATTTTTTAAAATCATTTTCCTAATGCAACCTTTCAGACATTTTGGGTTTGGCTGCCTCTGCCTGCCTGTTTGGGGTTCCCTGCCTCCTCTGCCTGCCTGGTCTCTTCTTAACCAGTTCCACAGTTTGAATTGTCCAAGACAAAGGCCTCTGCCTGCCTGCTTTGGGGTTCCCTGCCTCCTCTGTCTGCCTGGTTATTTTGGGTGTGTCTGCCTGGTCTGTTCTTTCAAAATCAGTGGCAGAGTTTTGAAATAAAAAGGCACACTTGTGCCTAGAATTTATTTAAGCCACACATCTGAAGTAGCCTTATTTTGTTGGGTGGAAAACCCATTGATTTTAATAGGGACTCGTGGAGTCAGCTTTGGGAGTGACTCGTGAGTCACCATTTTGGACCAAGGACTTGGACTTGGACTCGAGACTCGGGTCCAAAGACTCGTGACTCGACTCGAGACCAGGACTCTCCAACATCCCTGCATAGGATTGCACCCCACCTTGTTTAATAGTTCATCCTGTCTCAAGTGTTGGTGCCCATCTCATGCCTATTAAGCCTCTTCTACGGAACTTCTAGGAGGTTTTAAAGTATTCTCAGAGAACTGGGGGAAAGGGTCAGCTTGTGGAACTCTGAGTTCCAGTGGCTGAGAGTTCCTTAGGCCCTGAAAAATATGCATTTGCTAAAAATAAGAAACCCCATAGGCGGGATTGCCCAGTGAGAAAGCAGTTTCCCCATTGGCGGTGGTAGTGCTGGGGAGAGAAAATCCCCCCTAGATGCACGTTTGGGGGGGGGGATATTACAATTTAAATAGAAATACAATACATCTGACTATAGTAGAGAAGACAGGGATCAGGTGACCCTGTGTGCCTGCTCATGCGGCTGTGGTCCAGGTGTTACCCATTGATGGGCAACTTCAAGTCCTCTGCTCTCCCTTCTTGGGGTTCTTTATCTTTAAACAGGCTTTGGACTGGACAGCCCTTCAAACAGAGGAGAGGACGGCTTCAAAATAAAGGACCGTCTTCTGGCAGCCATCAAATAGAGGACTATTCTTTGTAAAGTAAGGCACACATGGCCACCCGGTGCTCTAGAACTGGGAGAGGGTGATCACATTTATCACATTTGAAGTCAATCAGTTTTCTCCAGTGTGAATATTAGCCGTGTTTTATTTGTAAGTCAAATCTGTATCCCTTTAATGATTTAATGACTGAAGAGTGGCGCAGTCTTCTTGAAGAGTTAGATAGTAATTTACCTGCTCCATTTTCAAAGGCAGCACATGAATAGCATTTGCATTTAGTGACATGCACCTTTCCACAATTTAGTCACTCTGATGTAGAGCTGGATGGAATCTCTAGGGCAGCCTTCCTCAACCTGGTGCCCTCCAGATGCTTTGGACTACATATCCCAGCATTCCTGGTTATTGGCTATGCTGGCTGGGACTAATGTGAGTTGAAGTCCAGAATATCTGGAGGGCACCTGTTTGGGGGAAGGCTGCTCCATGGTCATCGAGTTCAGGGGTGGGCAGAAGGTAGATCTCCAGATGTTTTGGACTTCAGCTCCCAGAAGTCCCTGCCAGCATGGGCAATTTAGAGTTGGAGTTGAAGTCCAAAACATCTGGTGACCGACTTTCTGCCAAACCCTGATTTATTTGAAGCTCAGCAATGCCACCATTCCCATAGTATGTCTGCTTCAGTTAGCCTCCTGTAGGTCATATTAAATCCTCCAGTATCTCCAACTGGACCATTGAGCATCTGCCTCTTATTCTCACCATCCCAAACCCTATGGCTGTAGTCTGGCCACAGTATTTCCTTATAATACTGCATGATAACTTTATCACTTGTGAAAGATCAAACCACTGGCGCCACCAGAGCCAGAACACAGGGCGCAGGTCTGGGGCCCCATGGCCCATGAGGGGCTCTAAATGACCCCAACAGGCATGCTGCTCCTGTGCCTTCATTGGCCATGTCCCCTAAAGGTGTCAGGGTCCCCAGCTGTCATGTCTGACCCAGGCCAGGTGACTCATCAGACGATGATGATGATGATGATTCTGAGACCGCGGAATCCAGAGAGGTGGTGTCAGGGGGTGACCCACTAGGGCTGGAGCCCAAAATTTTTTAATTTGGAGTCCTGAATCGCTAGGAGGCTATCTGTCCATGGGCACTTGCTGAAGTAAAGGGGCCCTGGTGATCTCTGTTGCATCTGATCCCTCCCAGATTAGCTGGCTTTTTGCCCACATGCATTCCCCTCCTGCTACCCCCATGTCGCTTGAATCTTTCTTCCTGAGGTTTTTTTCTTCTTCCCTGAAATCAAATGCCCTCCTCTCCCCTGTCCATAGAAATAGGAGTGTCCTTAGGAGATAAGGTCCTTTATAGGCAGACAAACACACACTCCTTAGATTCGTTTGTGCATATATATTTTTGTCCTGTGGACCTGAGCCTCGGATCTTTTCAGTACCTAGCACCACCCCTGGTGGAATCCAATGACCCTGTGTGCATTATCCTAATGCGGGCACTCCTAGCACCTGCAGGGAGGCTACACCAGATCCCCCAGTACTGGTGGACAGCAAGGAGGCAGTCTCGCCTGGCTGGCTGCCGGAGGAGGAGGAGGAGGAGGAACCACTCCGTCTCCCCCCAGGAAAATAGAAGAGGGACAGGCTGGTGTAGGGGTGGGGGGACAGCAACTTGCCCAGGGACCCCAAAAGTGAGGGGTGCTTCAAGATCAAACTGAATCCATCAGTAGTTTGACCTGACAAAAGTGGGAAATGTTATCAAAGCTCCTTCTTCCTGTAAGAAAATCTGATAACAGCGTGACAGTTTGCCAGCAGCTCGGCTTCCCTTCGCTTCATCGGTTGCTCTTCACACACAGGGGGGGTTTTGTGAAAAAAGATGGTGGCTGGGGAAGCTGTTTTGTTTGTCTGCCTGGGGAATATTTGCTGATCTTCCGTAGTCAAAGCTGTTTTTAGAAAGCTTGTAACTGAGGAAAACATTGATAAAAGAACAAAGTTTTGTTGAGCAGTCTAACTGCTTTTCCAACTCTGCTGAGACTGTTGTTAAGAATGTCTTGATGTTCCTAGGTAGACAACCTAGCAATACGAACATTTAACCATTTGTATCTCCCTTATTTTGTGTGTGTACTGGAAGAAGCAAAGACTACTAGCATTGAAAAAATGATCCTTCAACGCCAACTTCAGTGGACCGGTCATGTTGTTCGAATGTCTGACTGCCGTCTCCCAAAGCAGTTACTTTATTCCCAACTCAAGGATGGAAAGTGGAATATCGGTGGTCAGTATAAGAGGTTTAAAGATGTTCTTAAGGCTAATCTAAAAAAATGCAACATAAACATCGAAAACTGGGAAGCTCTGGCCCATGAACGATCTAACTGGAGGTTGGCCTTTCACAAAGGTTCTATGGACTTTGAAGAAGCCCGAGTGCAAGGTGAAAGGGAGAAACGTGCTAAGCGAAAAGCACGTCAAATGAATCCTTTACAGGACCATCTTCCATCTGGTAACCTGTATCCTCACTGTGGGAAGCTGTGTGGATCTAGAATTGGCCTCCACAGTCACTTACGGACCCATCGCTAGAGTCAACACAATTTTCTTTAGAATGTCCTCCTTTTAAAATCTCCTTTTTGTAAATTTTTATCCTGGAAGACAATCTTACTCGGTCACGAGTGATTGCCTGATGATGATGATGATGATGATGATGATGATGATGATGATGATGATGATGATGATTTTGTGTGATTTGCCTATTCCTCTCAATTAAATAAAATTAGTAATTTGCTAGATAAAATTCCCTTAACCCTCCTGTCATTTGGGGTCAAAACATACTTCTGCATCCTCCTTAAAATTATTTGCTGGGGAGTCTTTCAGGTCGGCTCTGAAATCCTGTTTTCCCTGAAGCACTCATTGGGTTGCATCCAACCCTTGTGTAAGCGGAAGTCCGCTCACACAATGGGACTCCCCCATCCTCTCCTCCCCCCTGCAGCCCCCCCCACAAGCCCCAAATCTGTTCCAGAGGGTCTCCCCAATCCTCTGGGGCAGATTTGGAGGGCATGGGGAGCTGCAGAGGGGAAGAATTCTCCTCCACCGGCAGATCCCTCCCATTGGTGGGACAACATGATAATACAACCCATTGGAAGATCATGGCATATGTCAGACTTCCCCAGGTGCCCTCCTGATGTTTTGGCCTTCAACTCCCATCAGCCCCAGCCTGGAGGCCAGTAGGTTGGGGGAGGCTGACATATGTCAGATCTGGCAACCATTTTATGCCTCCCAAGTGGATATCTGTGTGACAAAATAAATACAAGTGCCTCACATCAGTTTTGAGTTGGTGTGCACATCCATCCATATGTACAAAATTTCAAGTGGGAAGGAGCTCTGAGATGGGCCACTAGAGTGCTGGTATGTATAGTCTGGGCCCCATGTGTATACAGTACAATTCAAAATGGCAACATCCATACCTCCTATCTCCATGGGAACTTGAAGACCACCAAAGTTAGCTTCTATCCGTGTGTGTGTGTGTGTGTGTGTGTGTGTGCACCTGCAATACAGGCCTGTGGCTCACGCTGGCTCAGCTGAGCGTGAAAGCTAAGCAGGGTCAGGCCTGGTTATTACTTGGATGGGTGACCCCTCCTCTAGTTTCCTGCATTGAGCAGGGGGTTGGACTCGATAGCCTTGTAGGCTCCTTCCAACTCTATGATCTATGAAATCTATGAAATTGGTGTTTCCCATGGTCAATGGCCCTTTATACTAATTTTCCTAGCCCTGCCTTTGGCCAACTCAATGGCTGGCCATTTATATAGTCGGCCTGTTCCAGGTGAATTTAGTAATAGGAAGGGTGGGATTACTGCTGAAACCACTAGACTTAAGATGCATCATTCCTTGCCAAAATTTGACCAATCTCTGATGTGATTTTTTTTTTTTAACTTTGTGCCCTATTAAGGTATCTTTCAGAGCTGCTCTTCTATTGTTTTGGCTCAGAGCCAGTGTGGTAGAGCAATTAGATCACGGATATTGTTAATCCCATATTTGGCAGTGTTTTATTGTGTGGCCTTGACCAACTCACTTAATTTCTCAATCTCTTTTCTGCTGTCTGTAAAAGAGGGATAATTACCCACTGTGCAGGGTTGTTTTAAGGATAAATGAGCTAACATTTGTTGCTTCAAGAGGAAATCTATTCTATAAATGGTGGAGACAAGTCTTATTAATTCCAAGGCAAAGTCCTCTATGGAGTTAATGGAACTATCTGTTATCATGACATCATTTCTTCTAAGTGTGGAATTATTGATGGAAGCTGTACATTTTCCAGGAGTCTCTTGTTCTGTAAGAGCAAGCATGAGAATCTACAGCTACATGAAGAGGTGGTTTCTTCCATATTTCCCAGAAGCTCAGAAACAGCATTGTAACCATTGTATTAGAACCAGGGGCTAGATTCAAAATGCTAGGGTGCTTTTCCCAGCCGTAGGTCCCTAAATATTGTTGGGCTATAGCTCCCATAAACCCTGACCACTGGCCAGGATGGCGAGGGATGTTAGCAGTAGTACTCCAATGACAAATGGAGTCCCAACCCAACAGGCCTGTGGCTCATGCTGGCACAGCTTATCTGAGCGTGGAAAGCTAAGCAGGGTCAGGCCTGGTTATTACTTGGATGGGAGACCCCTCCTCTAGTTTCCTGCATTGAGCAGGGGGTTGGACTCGATGGCCTTGTAGGCCCCTTCCAACTCTATAATCTATGAAAAGTGGGTCTAAGGTTTACAGTATTTTTCCATGTATAAAGACTATACTTTTCCTAAAATTGTTAGACTAAAAATTGAGGGACGTCTTATACATGGAAATAAGCAGAGGAGAGAACCGCGTGGTTGCGAAACTGCCCAGTGGGGGGCATCTTATACATGGGGGCGTCTTATACACGGAAAAATACGGTACCTTATTTTTGCTAACTCTAATGGCTCAAGCCCCCACCTAAAAAACCTTGGACCCCAATCTGTATGCCTTTCACTCTCACACAAAATCAAATGCACAAAATCCAAATAACGAGCTGCTTTGTCAAACACATCCCATAGGTCCAAGGATCTTGACTGCCCCCCCCCCACAAGTCTAGGTGCACAGCTGGATATCTATAGTTCTTGTATTGTTTTTTCAGGCACAGTGAATTAACTGTGCACTGTCTCCTTAAGAACAGCTGAGCCTCAGAGTCCCCCACCTCCCTCTGCTGCAGGCCTGCATTAAGTGTCCTGCCAAGAAACTGCATATAATCCAGTGACATTACCAAACATCTGTATGTAGCATTCTCGCAAACCGTCTTCTATCTATCTCAGAAGAGATCCTCCCTGAAACTCAATATGGTTTCCGCCCCTCTAGAGGGACAGTAGACATGATTTTTACTGCACGTCAGCTCACAGAAAAATGCCGGGAGCAAAATCAACCCCTTTATATGGCATTTATTGATCTTGCTAAGGCCTTTGATACTGTAGACCGAACAGCTCTCTGGACTATCCTTATGAAAATTGGATGCCCCAATAAATTTGTGAATATCTTGCGACTTCTCCATGACAACATGACGGCAACGGTCTTGGACAACAACGGCTCTCATGGTGCTCCATTTAAAGTGGGATCAGGTGTTAAACAGGGATGCGTTATTGCCCCAACATTATTTGCTATTTTCATCACCATGATTTTACATCTTGTCGAGGGGGAACTTCCCACTGGTGTGGGAATTATATATCAAACAGATGGAAAGCTTTTTAATTTCAGCAGGCTGAAAGCAAAAAGTAAGGTAATTACAACCTCCGTTGTGGAACTTCAGTATGCTGATGATAATGTGGTCTCCGCACATTCAGAGGATGATCTCCAAACTATCCTAAATGCTTTTGCAGAAGCATACGGAAAACTTGGTCTCTCACTTAACATCAAAAAAACCAAAGTGCTTCATCAGCAAGTGCAAGCTAACCTTTTGGTGATGCCATCTATCCAGCTTGGCGGGACAATACTGGAAAATGTCGATCATTTTCTCTATCTTGGCAACTATCTTTCTGTTACAGCTAACATCGACAGTGAAATCCAGCATCGTCTGAGCTCCGCAAGTGCCGTGTTTTCTCGAATGAAACATAGAGTGTTTGAGGATCGGGATATTTGTAAGAAGACCAAAACACTGGTTTATGAAGCCATTGTATTACCAACTTTATTGTATGCCTGCAAAACATGGACTATCTGTAAACGTCACCTCCAATTCCTTGAAAGATTTCATCAACGTTGCCTCCGGAAAATCCTGCGAATTACTTGGGAAGATAGGCGAACAAATGTCAGTGTACTGGAAGAAGCAAAAACTACTAGCATTGAAAAAATGATCCTTCAACGCCAACTTCAGTGGACCGGTCATGTTGTTCGAATGCCTGACTGCTGTCTCCCAAAGCAGTTACGGTACTTTATTCCCAACTCAAGGATGGAAAGCGGAATATCGGTGGTCAATATAAGAGGTTTAAAGATGTTCTTAAGGCTAATCTAAAAAAATGCAATATAAACATCAAAAACTGGGAAGCTCTGGCCCATGAACGATCTAACTGGAGGTTGGCCTTTCACAAAGGTTCTATGGACTTTGAAGAAGCCCGAGTGCAAGGTGAAAGGGAGAAACGTGCTAAGCGAAAAGCACGTCAAACGAATCCTTTACAGGACCATCTTCCATCTGGTAACCTGTGTCCTCACTGTGGGAAGTTGCGTAGATCTAGAATTGGCCTCCATAGTCACTTACGGACCCATCGCTAGAGTCTACACAATTTTCTTTAGAATTTCCTCCTTTTAAAATCTCCTTTTTGTAATTTTTATCCTGGAAGACAATCTTACTCGGTCACGAGTGATCGCCTGACTGACTGATGTAGCATGAATCAGTAGTAAAGGCTCTTCAGAAAGCACACTATTCAGTAGTAAAGGCTCTTCAGAAAGCACACTATTCACAGTTCTCCTGGGCTGGAGTTGCTGCCAAACATCCTACGCGCCCCATTCTGGGGCAACCTCCAAGACTATGGACCTTGACAGGGTGCAGTTCCTCAGCAGTGAGCTGATGATGAGCCAGGGACAAGCTGCCTTCACCAGAAAGTAAACTCAGCAAAGGTGCTGGAGAATCTGCCCGAAAGTAATGATTTTAGATCAAAAAAAATCAGAAGCAGCGACTCAGGAAGAAGGTAACATTAGTTCCTCCACTCTTCAGAAGTTACCGTAGTTTAGGTAGATGACCTGGAAAAAGCTTCTTTATTTCACACACACACAGACACACAGCTCACATTCTTTTAGCCACTTTCATATTCCCAAATTACAGAATGAAGACCTAAACCACCAACATACATATAGGCATAGCCCATGAAAGTTCTGTAAAAGAACCAGAATTTCTAGCCCAGAATTTTTAGCAGAGTTACCTGCATGTGCAAGGGCTAAAACTTTGTAGTGGAGTGTATACACAAGTTCCATCCCCAAGTCCCCAGGCATCTGGGCTCCTCCAAAGACTTTTGCACATTTAGCACTAAGGACTGAAGGGGTTTAAAAACATATTTGGCTAAATAGTGATTTAATCGATAGGGAGAATTTGCACCAGAGCCATTGTGAGGCATGGCTGTGCCAGTAATTTTTCAAAGTGCAATCATTGCTATGGGGGCACATCCTAATGAATATAGTGCAGCTGCATCGATCATGTTTATAATGTGATTGAATGCCACACACAAATGCATAGTGTTCCAATTGCAGGAGAAGTAGGAGGCATTTGAAAGATCGCGTGTGTTCTATTGTTTCTGTTTGTAGCATGAGCACTGAACAAACTATAGCTTCTACAACTGCAGGGGAAATGTTTCCTTTTCCCCTTTTTGTTTTTGAATCCACACTGACTGCATGCACACCATTGATGTGTTGCACAGCAATGGAGGTTTTAAAAAAATAAAATGCATGATTAACAGCTGTGCTACTGTACATGCAGAGTCAAATATAGCTGCAAAAAATAAAAAATAAAAATAAAAATCAGATAGGATAAGAAAGATGTCCAGGAGGGTCAGGGGGGGGGGCATGGCTTGCTTGCTTGCTTGCATGCCCCCTGCCTCAACACACTTCTAGCTCTCACATGAGCAGGCTGGATGCCTGCATAAGGCGTCTCTGTTTAACCTGTTCCTCAACAGAGCTTTGCATACCCATATCCTGAACGCGATCATTTATTGTATAACATCTACATGGAACCATGTAGACGGAGTTTTGGAGTGTGTTGCCCTGAGTCTGTTGATCTCATGCAGCTCTATTTCTCCTTTTCATCTCCATCACCACACTTTAAGAAGGACGTAGACAAACTGGAGAGGGTTCCGAGGAGGGCATACAAGGATGATAAAGGGACTGGAAACAAGGCCCTGTGAGGAGAGACTGAAAGAACTGGGCATGTTTAGCCTTCAGAAGAGGAGACTGAGGGGAGATATGATAGCACTCTTCCAGTACTTGAAGGGTTGTCACACAGAGGAGGGCCAGGATCTCTTCTCGATCATCCCAGTTTGCAGGACACAGAATAAGGGGCTCAAGTTACAGGAAGCCAGATTCCACCTAAACGTCAGGAAAAATTTCCTGACTGTCAGAGCAATAAGACAATGGAACCAACTACCTAGGGAGGTGGTGGGCTCTCCCAATCTGGAGGCATTCAAGGTGCAGCTGGATGGCCGTCTGTCAGGGGTGCTTTGACCTGGATTCCTGCATTGAGCAGGGGGTGGGACTCGATGGCCTTGTAGGCCCCTTCCAACTCTGCTTTTCTATGATTCTATGATTCTATGATCAGGTGAGGCTGTGGATGTGCTAGATCGGTGCCTGGCAGTGACAATGGACTGGATGAGGGCTAATAAACTTTAACTATTGGGCAGTATAGAAATGGAAGATGGTGATTATTTATTTATTTATTTATTATATTTATACCCCACCTTTTTTCCTGCAAGGAACCCAAGGCGGCTTACATAATCCTCCTCCTCCTCTCCATTTTATCCCCACAACAACCCTGTGAGGTAGATTAGGCTGAGAGTCAGTGACTGGCCCAAAGTCACCCAGTGAGTTTCATGGCTGAGTGGGGACTAGAACCTGGATCTCCCGAGTCCCAGTCTAACACTCTCACCACTACACCACACTGGCTCTCATATGATGATGATTTGCTTGTCCTAATTGTAAAAGACAAACAAACACATGATGATGATGATGATGATGATGATGATGATGATGATGATTTTGTTTGTCTTTTACAGTTAATTCCTGTACAGCACACCATTTCTTCCTGAGGCAGTCAAGGCACAGTCACAAAGGTCAACAAGCATAATTTAAGCCTTCTCAATGCACTGTACTGGTCCAGCATTAAAAGAAAAGAAAGAAAGAAGAAACATGTAAATAAAGTTCTAGTCCAACAACATATGGCAGGCCACAGGTTTCCCCACCCCAGGTTTATGTGACCATTGTTAAACCAGCAGAGAGACATTTCTAATGCACAAATAGTAAATTCTCCCAATAGAGGGGTGTAAACAGTGGGGTGCCATGGGGATCTATATCAGGAGCAATACGTTTCAACATTCATAAATAATCTGGAATTAGGAGTGAGCAGTGATGTGGCCAAGTTTGCTGATGACACCAAATTATTTAGGGTGGCTAGAACAAAAAGGGATTGCGAGGAGCTCCGAAAGGATCTCTCCAAAATGGGAGAATGGGCATCCAAATGGCAAATGCGGTTCAGTGTAAGCAAGTGTAAAGTGATGCATGTTGGGGCAAAAAAAATCCCAACTTCAAGTATAAACTGATGGGATCTAAGCTAGTGGTGATTGACCAGGAGGGTTGTGGTGGACAGCTCAATAATGAAAATGTCAGCCCGGTGTGCAGCAGCTATGAAAAAGGCAAACGCCATGTTCGGCATAATTAAGAAAAGAATTCAAGATAAAACTGCCAAGGTCATATTGCCCTTATACAAATCTATGATGCGACGACACTTAGAATACTGTGTACAGTTCTGGTCACCGCACCTAAAAAAGGATATTGGAAAAAGTGCAGAAAAGGGCAACTAAAATGATCAAGTGGTTGGAGCAACTCCCGTATGAAGAAAGGTTACAACAGCTGGGATTGTTCAGCTTAGAAAAAAGGCAAGTAAGGGGAGACATGATAGAGGTGTACAAAATTATGCATAGTGTGGAGAAAGTGGATAGGGAGACATTTTTCTCCCTCTTTCATAATACTAGAACCCAATGGGGTCATCCCATGAAGATTTCATAGATCATAGAGTTGGAAGGAGCCTACAAGGCTATCGAGTCCAACCCCCTGCTCAATGCAGGAAACTAGAGGAGGGGGTCTCCCATCCAAGTAATAACCAGGCCTGACCCCACTTAGCTTTCTACACTCAGACAAGCTGACTTAGCTGAGCCAGCGTAAGCCACAGGCCTGTATATATGATTGGTGGGAGATTCAGGACAGGTAAAAGGAAGTACTTCTTCACACAGTGCATAGTTAAATTATGGAATTCACTTCCACAAGATGTCGTGATGGCCACACATTTGGAGGGCTTTAAAAGGGGATTGTACAAATTCATGGAGAAGCCAGCTATCAATGGCTACTAGTCCTGATGGCTCTTTGGTACCTCTAGTATCAGAGGCAGTATGCCTATGTACACCAGTTGCTGGGGAACATGGGTGGGAGGATGCTGTTGCACTCATGTCCTGCTTGTGGGATCCCGTGGGCAGCTGTTTGGTCACGATGTGAACACAATGCTGGACTAGATGAACCCTTGGTCTGATCCAGCATGGCTCCTCTTATGTTCTTATTCTGACCAAGATAGGCTTTTTACATTCATTTTCCAAACCGACTGAAGACTTATATGTGAAAACACCTGTAAGGATTAGCATATAAAACAAAGGCAGCTGGCAACATAGTGATAGATTTGACTGGTTGGTTCAAAGAGTGATCACACAAATGGAGCAAGGTTCTTGACCTGTTGATGTACTGTGGACAACATCATCAAGATGCTGGCCTTAATTTTTCTCCATGGAGTTAAAGAACTACCCTTGTCTGCCCCCGATTTGCATGGCTGGAGGCAGCTTGAGGAAATTAATTAGTCCCACTGGTACTCTCAAAGGAATTTGAATTAGAGAGTTTCTGGGTGGCAATAGGCGGATAAGAGCACAGAAGGATGGAGCCCACAATGACACGCTGACCAAATGACATCTGTGGATGGGACGCCGTAAATCCATATTAATCAAGCAGTCTATTAACAGTGCCATACATATGTGGTCAGGTCTCAATAAGTTTAAATCAGTGTGATTAAAATGTTGTCTTAAAGTGGGGTGGGCAACTTCCAGGGGGCAGCCAACTCCCCCACCCTCCTGGAATTCAACAAGGACTGCCTCTCCCTCTCTGCCACTACCACAATTGCTGCTGCTGTGCCGCCGAATTCACCACTGAAATTTGGCGGTCTGGCGGCGGGCAAACAAGCAGCGATTTATCTTTAAAACCAGGTATGTCTTAAAGCAATGCACACCTTGTTTTAAAGCAGTGTTCTCCACCTTGCTGGCTGGGGCATGCTGGGAGTTGTAGGTCAAAAACATCTGGGGACCCAAGGTTGGAGAACACTGTTTTAAAGCAAAATCACTCTCCCAGGAGACTTCCAGAAGGGAGAGCAGGGGCCTTGAAGTCTCCCATCATAGCAACTGGATAGCAGATGGAGTAAGGTTCACAGGTCACCTGGTCACAGTTTTCCCCACTACGGTGAGATGTATTATTGTGTTTCGGTTTAAGTTACAGTAATTATTTCTAAATGTGCATCTATACATATAAATTAGCATATGGAAATTTTATGCAAATATATATCCTCTTTTAAGAAATGCGTAATGGCCACCATTCTCCTCAGTTTCTCAGTTCTTTCTCCAATCTATAACTTTCCTCAGACTCTCCCAGTCACCTCAGGCCTGTTCAGTCTTCTACGGCAGCTGTGGGCAGACTTCAGGCTTGTTGGGCCTAAATTATTTTTCACCAGAACCCTGAGATCTAGGCATAGGCAGTATGCCTCTCTGTGCACCAGTTGCTGGGGAACATGGGCAGGAGGGTGCTGTTGCACTCATGTCCTGCTTGTGGGTTTCCCATGGGCAGCTGGTTGGCCACTGTGTGAGCAGAATTCTGGACTAGATGGACCCTTGGTCTCATCCAGCATGGCTCTTTTCATGTTCTAAAGATCCACCAACCAGGGCCAGGTGCAAAAGAACGTTGGGTGAGAGAAAGGCTTTTGTTCCAATCCAGCATGGCTGTTATGTTCTTACTTTCTTCTACATGGTATCCATCTCCGCTAGATAAAGTGCTGCTGTTTGATATGCAGCTTCTAAGAGTTAATTATATATCGCAGAGCCAGTTATGGATTTAGGTAGCTGGATATTAGAAAATAATTACTGATAATCTTCTCTTTTTTCCTGCTGATTGTTCTGTATTTGTTTTAAATGATAATTAAGATCTTCAAGGGGGAACTTAGGGACTGAAATAATACTGCTTACTCCACCTCCAAGTCACGTGGGAATGTGACTGGGGGGAGGGAGCAGATGTAGCAGGACTGATATCTTCCACATGTCTGCTCTTTTATGCAATCCTTTCTCTAATATTCAAGTATACTACAAACCTATGTTTTTATTCTATTTTAAGAGTTTCTAGAGAACATTCTGTTCTTTTATTCCCTCCCCCCTCTAGAAGGGTTGGCTGCAGCTTTAGAGGTCCCTAGGTCACCCCAATGAAAACCTCTTTAAAGCCCTCTGCATGAAGGGATCAATAATTGATCACATTGCTTCTTAGTTAAATGAAGGAGCATTTTTTCTGGGTCCAGGAAAAATTCAGCATGAGGTTTAAAACTGATGAGTAATTTTTACAGTAAGTTTTCTTGCAAATCTGTATACAAACCGTCAGTTTCCAAACATAAGAAGAGCTATATGCTGGATCAGACCGATGGGGCTACCTAATTCAACACCAGGTTTCTACAGTGGCCAACCAGATGCTGGTAGGAAGCCCACAAGCAGGACTTGAGCTCAATGACACCCTCCCGCTCATGTTCCCCAGGAACTGGTAATACTGGAGGTCATATACAGTATAGCCATCATGTCTAGTAGCCAGTGATAGCCCTATCCTCCATGACCTTTCATTTCCAAACATCCGTTCCGGAGCCAAAACCTACCTTTAGATGTTTAATATTCTATAGCTTGTCCTAGGCCAAAAGTCAGTGATGGATTTTACACCAGTTCCTATGGCTCCACTCACCCCTGAGCCCAGCATCCGGGTAATTGTAGCTGGTGAGGTATGCAGGCAAGGCAATTATGTTAGAGATCCCTAGACCCCCCCACCAACCCTACAAAACAGTTCCCAGGGGACCCTGGGCAGAGGGAAAGATAATTACGGCTGCAATCCTATGCAGGTTTAGATGGGAGAAAGTCCTACCACTCCCAGCATGCCGCAGCCAGCATAGCTGGCTGGGGCATGCTGGGAGTTGTAGGACTTCCCCCCCCCTCTAAACCTGCATAGGACTGCACCCTAAATCACTTTAGGTTTGTTGTGTAGATATACCTTATGTATCACTAAGAAGCTACAGAAACTCTTGCTTTCCTCTTCTCCCAGAGGTGCACTGAGATAATTTTCAACTCCAGACTTAATAGTTTTATATGGGCTCCCGCAACCTGCTGGGTTAGGTTGCCGTCCAACTCCTTCTATTCAGTGGGGGGCCCCCACACTTCTGCCCCAACGGCACCACGCACCATCTTCTCCGTTCAGTTCTTCAGGCGTAAATTCTCCGCAGCAGCTCAGGCATTTCACGCCCCCCCACCCCCCCAGCCAGGTTTACCCTGGCAGCGCAACCGAAAGGCCCCATGCTAGCAACAGTTTTGCAGATTGGCCTGAAAAGCGACAGGGGAGGGGAGGGGGAAATGTTCAGATACCTTCCTGATGACTTTTTCCTTTCACTTCAGCATGCTGCTGCAGGTGGAGCCTCCCTCCAATTAAAGGATAAAGAAAATCCAAGGCATATGACCGCGCTAGGTCCGCCCAAGCTTGGCAAAGCAGGATTTGATGTGATTCGAAATCTGCTTTAATGTAGTCGGATTCCGAGGTTCCCTTTAAGAGTGATGCAGCCTCGCCGAATGAGAAAGAGCCCACAGCAAATTGCTTGGGAAGCCGAGTGTGACATCTTTCCCCGCTCCTCTGCACAGCTTTTAGTGACCCTCGCACGCCTGCCTAAACAAACAGGCCCATGTGCCAAGGCAGCTATTAGCACACAGCGCTCAGAGAGGTTGTGGTGGGGCGGCAAGCAGGTTCTAGAGATTTCCCAGGCGAGCACTTTGCCAGCTGAGCTGCTGCGGCAAGCTCTGCCAGGTCAGACGGAGTGGGAGCGAATCCTTTCGCATCGCTGGCTGTGACTCTCTCTCTCTCCAAAGCGGAGCCTGTCAGGAGCCGGGAGCCCGAAATCCTAAACCACCTTTGCTAGGCCCTTCTATCCATGCTTAGTTAGATAGTCCTGAAATGTGTGTGTCAGGGCTACATTCTGAACCGGGGATCATTACTGTTTATGTTTATTTATAACTTAGATGTACACCCTGCCCTACAAAAACATGATCATATTAAAATAATAATAATCAGAGAATCATAGAAAAGTAGAGTTGGAAGGGGCCTATAAGGCCATCGAGTCCAACCCCCTGCTCAATGCAAGAATCCAGGTCAAAGCATCCCTGACAGATGGCTGTCCAGCTTCACCTTGAATGCCTCCAGAGTGGGAGAGCTCACCACCTCCCTAGGTAGTTGGTTCCATTGTCTTATTGCTCTAACACCCAACACCTGCTCCATAAAATGACTAATACTTTAAAATAAGCAACATTAATACATTAAAATAAAATAATACATTAAAACAGCAACATTATAAAAGTAGCATTCCAATTAAAACAAGATCAACAGAACTTTAAAATGTTAAAATGTGCCCTTTAACTCCTGGCATGAGAAGTGATCTTTTAAGACTAAGGGGGGGGGGGGGAGGCCTGGTTTATATATGCAGCAGAATGAAGTGGAGATAAGGTGGTAGACTGCTGCAGTAGAGGCGGTGTTAGGGGGTGGCCCAATAGGGCTGGAGCCCCGAATCTCTGAGAGGCCCTCTGCCCCACCACCCTGCTGTCCATGGGCACTGTTAGAAGTGACTTTGTTCAAGTCCTGTAAAAAGAAATAGTTCTCTGGACAAGAAAATTGGTGAAAGCAAAGCACTTTTTATTGAATACAGTCTTGCAAGAGTGGGTGCGCTATGCAGGTAGGCACACCTTAACATTCAAGCAGCGTGTTTTTATTCCCTATGCCCGGCCGCAGGGTTCCTCCCTCATTCCCCCATTGGCTGGGTACTTTGAGGTTCACAGCCTATCCCGACCGCCTAAACCGAATACATTATTCCCCGCCCCTGTTTACCGTCCCTCCTCTTGTTGTGTGGCATCCTGTTACTCTAATTTCCTATTGGCTCTTCCACACATTCCTTAACTTCATTTTAACTTTGACCTCTTACTCTCCCATCAGCAGACACCTCTTCTTTTGACACATTTTTATGCCTGGTCTGTGTTTCCAGAAAGGGAGGATTCTTCATTTATCTGTTACCTACTTATTCAATGTCATCCCTATCTAAGCATAATTTATCATCTACTAATCCCATGCCATCCTTATGACCCGGGCATTGAGTTCCTTACATATTTTAGGCCTCATTTATCACTAGACTGGGGCCCCCATTCAGGGTGAGTTCTCTGGCTTCTTTTAATTTCTGTCTTTTTATTTTATTTAATATAATTTGGGAAAGAAACTTTCTATAATTCTTACAGGCACTTGCTGAAATAATGGTACAGGGGCCCTGATGATTTCTGCTGCATCTGATCCCCCCCCCCCCCGATTAATTGGCTTTTTGCCCACACATGCTTCACCTCTTGCTGGGCCCCCCTCGAATCTTTCTGCCTCAGGGTTTTTCCCCCAAAATCAAATGCCCTCCTCTCCCCTGTCCGTACATTTTTACAAATAGGGGTGTGTTCTTAGGAGACAGGGTCCTTTAAAGACACACACACACAGAGAGAGAGAGAGAGAGAGAGACTTCAGAGAGTATGTAAATTAGAATATGCAAATTTGTGCATTTTTTTTGTTGTGTAAGCCTGAGCCCCCGGATCTTTTTGGTAACTAGCACTGCCCCTGGAAGACTGGATTGTGCCACTACAAATTGCAAGCGGGTGTCTCATATCTTTAAAAACAACAACAACAACACATCACCACCACCCTTTCCCTGCAAGTGGTTTGCTTCTGCATTAAGTGAGCTGAACAATCATTTCTCCTTTCTGTGTTAGTTTGTTCATTTCCTTGCCAGGAGTTTAATGTGGGAGGCCATTCAAAAGTCCCTCTGTAATCTGACATGGTCTAAAATGTACCATTCACCACACTGGGACTGAGGTTTGAGTTTGCAGATGTAGGACTGTAAACTGGCTACAAAGCAATGGCAAGGCCAGCTGTTCATTGGGACCCTGACATTGACCAATGTGTCAATTTCACCACTTTGAGGTTTAGTCCCCCAAACAGATGGCAAATCAGTGTCTGTATTCTACCACTTCAGACTGCAGTGAGTTATCCAAGTCCCCACCCGGAGTCTGAAGTGGTACAGTCCAGACACAGGCTTGTTTCTTTAAGGGCCAAACTACACATGACCTTGGCTGTGTAGCTTGGCCTTGAGTGCAGTGTTGCTGTTGCTGATTTCTCAGCATGGGGGAGGGGCAGAGACTGATCCAAAACTGGACCCGATCCTGTAGCCAGTGGGGGGAGACTTTTATCCTTTGCCTTCTATTGCAGTCCCAATCCTGATCTGATTTCAATGGCAAATAAAAAAAAAATTGCAGGTGTGACCGCACCCACCCCATTGTATTGGAACTACAATGGGGGGCGCGTGAATAAAGAGTTACAGCTCTGCTACCCTCATGCTAGGGTCCTGATCCGGACCAGGCCCCTATGATGGCGATGTTTGTGTGTGTTGTGGGGTGGGGAATCCTCCATTTTAGGCAGAACTACACAGCCAAGTTAATGCGCAGTTTGGCCCTAAGAGCTAGACCTTAGATTGCCAAGGAAGCCACCCCCCCCCGGTGTTTAGCGTGGGCATTTAAAAAAAAAAAAAAAAGCCACCATCTGAGGTCTCTTTCAAGAAATGTGTGGTTACGTTCCAATACAAGTACAGAGAAGGCGGCAAGATTACTAAGGGAATGATTTCACTCTTGTTTTGAACTGCTGGAAGAATCTTTTCATGTCTGTTGGGACTTGAAAAAGATGCTAGGAGAGGATATATTGTGGAGTAATATCCTTCCTATCTCACGTTAGTGAGATCAGCAGAGTAGAGTCCCTTTCCAACTTAAAAGAAGCTTAGATTTGGCTAGTGTTAGCCAGTTAGCATTTGGTAATCCAGGGTGCTTTAAGGCAGACTGGATTTCCCTGGTTTTGCCCCCTTTTCTCTCCCTCAGAACAATACTCAGAGACACAGTCTTGTAAAAGTTAAAAGTAACATTTACTCACTCAGATTATGCAGTTTCATTCAGGCAGGCTTAAAAGACGTTTCTTACCGTTTGTTACAGTACATTTGTAGTTACTTGGGGTCTGAACTTGTGGAGTTCAGACCAGCAACTCTGGTTACATGCTGCTGCTAGAACCACGTGGAGACAACAACACATGCAACCACACACTCCCGAGTCCCAGCAGAAAGAGGAAGAAGCTGATAGCTACGCCCACTTCCTGTTCAGGCTCTGCTAATTATTCAATGAGTCATCATCATCAGGCGATCACTCGTGACCGAGTAAGATTGTCTTCCGGGATAAAAAGGAGGAGATTCTAAAGAAGATTGTGTAGACTCTAGCGATGGGTCCGTAAGTGACTGTGGAGGCCAATTCTAGATCCACACAGCTTCCCACAGTGAGGACACAGGTTACCAGATAGAAGATGGTCCTGTAAAGGATTCATTTGACGTGCTTTTCGCTTAGCACGTTTCTCCCTTTCACCTTGCACTCGGGCTTCTTCAAAGTCCATGGAACCTTTGTGAAAGGCCAACCTCCATTTAGATCGTTCATGGGCCAGAGCTTCCCAGTTTTCGATGTTTATATTGCATTTTTTTAGATTAGCCTTATGAACATCTTTAAACCTCTTATATTGACCACCGATATTCCGCTTTCCATCCTTGAGTTGGGAGTAAAGTAACTGCTTTGGGAGACGGCAGTCAGGCATTCGAACAACATGACCGGTCCACTGAAGTTGGCGTTGAAGGATCATTTTTTCAATGCTAGTAGTCTTTGCTTCTTCCAGTACACTGACATTTGTTCGCCTATCTTCCCAAGTAATTTGCAGGATTTTCCGGAGGCAACGTTGATGAAACCTTTCAAGGAGGTGGAAGTGACGTTTATAGATAGTCCATGTTTCGCAGGCATACAATAAAGTTGGTAATACAATGGCTTCATAAACCAGTGTTTTGGTCTTCTTACAAATATCCCGATCCTCGAACACTCTATGTTTCATTCGAGAAAATGCGGCACTTGCGGAGCTCAGACGATGCTGGATTTCACTGTCGATGTTAGCTGTAACAGAAAGATAGCTGCCAAGATAGAGAAAATGATCGACATTTTCCAGTATTGTCCCGCCAAGCTGGATAGATGGCATCACCAAAGGATTGGCTTGCACTTGCTGATGAAGCACTTTGGTTTTTTTGATGTTAAGTGAGAGACCAAGTTTTTCGTATGCTTCTGCAAAAGCATTTAGGATAGTTTGGAGATCATCCTCTGAATGTGCGGAGACCACATTATCATCAGTGATCTTAACCATTTCACCCAACTACCTGGTGAAACATGAGTCATAGGTTTTGACTGCAATTTAATTATCCAACAATGTCTACCTTTCAGAATTCCTGTTCCATGTTCCCACCTTTTCAGAATATCCATTTTTAAAATTGCAGTGTAATCTGCACATTCTCTAACCCCTTATGCATGTATTTTGTTTGTATTCTAGTGGCAGAAAAAGGTTTGGGATGCTGCTCCACCCTCAACATTCCCTCACCAGCTTCCTGGGTCAAATATTTCCTTGCCGCGTCCCTCTGTTCTGCTCTGTGTGCACTCACAGCAATGCTGCTGGAATTGACTGACATTCCGATCTCTGCAGCATGAGCACGGAACACTTTGGAGACCCACAAGGCCGGTCGGTCTCAGCAACTTTGGCTGTTGCCGCATACAAAAGTCGGGTAAGATGTGATAAGAGAAAGAAGTGAGCTGAGAGATTTCATAAATCATAGAGTTGGAAGGAGCCTACAAGGCTATCGAGTCCAACCCCCTGGTCAATGCAGGAAACCAGAGGTGGGGTCTCCCATCCAAGTAATAACCAGGCCTGACCCTGCTTAGCTTTCCACACTCAGACAAGCTGAGCCAGCGTAAGCCACATATAAGAAGGGCCATGCTGGATCAGACCAAAGGCCTATCTAGTCCAGCAGTCTGTTCACACAGTGGCCAACCAGATGCCCAGAAGCAGAACATCAGTAATCTGACACTGATTCCAACCAGAAACTCTCTTGGATTATGAAGAGTACCGAAATTATTAGAGCCTAAAAATATGTGTGCATTCAAAAGCTTTCACAAATTTTTGGATCTGTTGTTGACATCTCTTGAGATGTCAAATGTTACAGAACATCAGAAGAGATGTTCTGTAACATTCTGATCCAGTCAGGGCCGGATTAAGAGCATTATGGGCCTGGTGCTGAGGAGGGCGCGTGGCTGAAGAGGGCACAGAAACGCTGTGCTCCTCTTCGCTGCCGCTGCGCCGCCCCCGCCAGACCTCTGCCTCTGCTGCGCCGCCTCCGCTGCGCCGCCCCTGCCAGGCCTCCGCCTCCCCACCCTCCCTCCCTCCTGCCGCCACACCCTCCCGTCCCGCTCGCCGCTGTGCCTCCCCCCGCCCTCCCGCTCGCTGCCGCTGTGCCTCCCGCCGCCGCCGCCATCACCACCCCCCCGACCCCCCCGCCACTTACCTTCTCCGCATCGTGTCGCTTCCGGAGCCCCGCCCGCGTTGTTTTGGCGGGAGGAACCAGGGCAACAGGGCTTAAACAGCCCTGTTGCCATGGTTTCCCCAGCAAAAAACAGCGCGGGGGTCCCGTCGCGTCACTTCCTCCTCCTCCTCAGCGGCAGCGGCGGCAGCAGCAGCAGCTGCCGCCAGGGCGGGGGGAGGGTAGGTTGGTGGTGGCGGTGCAGGGGTTTGTTTTTTTTGCAGAGCAGGGCTGCTTTGGAGAGGGCTCCCCGCTAAATATTATTTCGCCTGGGGCGCCAAACTGCCCTGCACCGGTCCTGATTGTGGGCCTGTTTTGGGATAGGGGCCTGGAGCTGCAGCTCCAATAGCCCCTATCTTAATCCGGCCCTGGATCCAGTCTAGATCAGACTGGCTGGGCATGCTGGGAGTTGTAGGCCTTTTTTCTGTCTAAACATTCATAGGCTTGCACCCTTAGAGTGATTCCCTTTTTTATTCTTTGGTGGAGGCTGGTATGAAGAATGTGATATCTACTGTGGGATCTTGGGAATCTGTGTTGTTTATTTGAATAGCAAGTTTCTAGGACTCAGGGTGAAACAACGCATTTTGCCTACTGCGTAGCATGTAGCTACAATTTTTATTTTTGTTTATTAAATTGCCAAGGCAGGGGCCATATGCAATTCTTGCCATGTATTTATTGTTTTTGTTAAATGCTTCATAAAATAAATTCCTCTAGGTGTTGTACAGTTCAGTTTAAACCATAATAACAACATAATACAAATACCAAAGTGGTCACAATAAAACCCAGCGCAGCATAAAGCCAATAGGATTTTTCCCCCTAAAGCTTCTAGCTGTGCAGCAGGTGGGGAGGGATGAGGGAAGCTTCATGGATATCTCATATCAGATAAGTCTATCAATGGCTACTATTGACGATAGCTAGCTATTACCCCTCCCCCCAATAATTGAGGCAGTATGCCTGTGAACACCAGTTGCTGGAGAACACAAGTGTGTGTGCATGGCAGAGGACTGTTATTGCACTCATATCCTGGTTGTGGGCTTCCCATAGGCATCCAATGTTAATCCTACTTAGAATGGGACTTAAGTTGGATAACACTGCAGAATGCTGGACTAGATAGGCTATTCTTATGTTCTACCCTGCTATGTCCCCCTGGAAGAGCTAGAGCTCCCAGAAACAGACACCGGCAAGGAGACACCCATGTCAGGAGAGCTGGGAAAGCCAGGGCCCTCAGAGGAGATCACCACTAGTCTGTCCCCACAGGAGGAGAGGAGTTCTGCCTCTGAGGCGGAGACTGGGCGACCAACTAGCCGCCCGCAAATGTCATTGTCTCAAGAGGCAGGCCAATAGGGCTCCTTTGAGAAGAAGTGCTCGATTACCAAGGAGGACTCCTCAGGAGCAAGGCCCTCTTCCTGAGTAGGACATTTGCCAGAGGGCCTGTAACGCACTGCAGCTGAACCCTGGGTGGGGCTCAGGAAGCTTGGGCTATATAACCCTTCAGTTTTAGCCTAGCCAATGCTGAAACAACATCCTTCCTTCAGGTCCAGTGCCTTTCTTTTCTGAACCATGCCTTGTGATTGATCCTCTGTGCTACTAACTCTTGGACTTCTGCTTGACTCTGCTTCTGGACTGTGTATTGTATCTGGCTGCTTAACTGTGCTCTGACCTTTGCTTGTATCTTGACCACTCCTGCCTTAGCCTGATCCCATACTGGACCAAAGCCTTTGTGCTTGACTATTTGCCTGTTTTTGTTGCCTTGCCTTTTGGATTGCTCCATAATTTGCTCTAATGTAGAGTCTGATTCAGCCATAGCTGGACATACCCTCACCATGTGGTACATTTAAGATAGGAATTGCATTGCACCTAAGAACATAAGAAGAGCCATGCTAGATCAGACCAAGGTTCCATCTAGTCCAGCGTTCTGTTCACACAGTAGCCAACCAGCTGCCCATGGGATCCCACAAGCAGGACATGAGTGCAACAGCACCTTCCTGCCCATGTTGCCCAGCAACTGGAGTACTTAGGCATACTGCCTGTAATTTAGTAAAACTGAGACATAGCTACAGGTTGTTTGGCTCTCAAGGTTGAAGAAACATGCTATAAAAGGCTCAGACAGCATCCACAATAGTTTGCTGTGCTCAAAGCAGGAGTTGGAGACTGGGCATGGCCTTCCTTCATGGCCTTGGGACGCACCACACCACGCAACATCCACCTACTAAAAATAAACATACACACCCTTCACATTTTCCAATAACAATGCAAAATAAAACATGATCATTCAGTGAGTTTAGAAGACAACATTTTCATGCATGCCGGCCTTATACGAGCCAGTAGTTTTTCATTCGGTAGCTTGAGATGCACAATGGGATCGTGCCCTACTCTCAGGTGGGTTGTATCACCAGCACCATATGTTTGCTTATTTTGCCATTTTAAAGTGAAGAAGTGGGGGGGGGGGGGAGAGACACAGATTGAAGGAAAGTGATGGTAAGCAAAGGTTAAAGTGGGACAAATAGATTAAAAAATATTAAAAGTGTGGGTAGATGTCTGGGGTAAAAGGTATTTCTCAGATATAGAAAATAAAAATATTAAATCCACGTGGCTACGACCAAGAAATATTCCTTTTTTGGGCAAGATGTTGGAGGAGGAGATGGCTTCTCAGCTCTAGGTTTTCCTTGATCGGGGTGGGCAACTTGTGGCTCTCCAAATATTTTGGCCTACACCTCGTATATCAGCCTTAGCCAGCAAAGCCAATAGTGAGGGATCATGGGAGTTGTAGGCCAAAACATCTGCAGGGCCACAAGTGGCCTGAGATGAAACTGATTGTCTAGACCAGGATTGGGCAACTTTGGAGGGTCCAGGGGCCAATTTTTGACCCTACCCCCCCCCCCCCCCTGGGGCTGCACACGTACAAAAACACTGCTGACATTTCTACAACACTGAATTGCTGCCAAATTCTGGATGCATGGTGGCAAAAACCTAGCATTTCCCCTTTAAAACAAGACGCGCGGTGAGTGCACCTTCTTTTAAAGGGATATTATGTGCCTTGAAAACCCAGAAGAGTATGATTTGTGGCACTTTGGGGAGCAGCAGGGGCCACAGAACAGGCCAGGGGGTGATATGTAGTCTGTGGGCATGTTGACCACCCTTGGTCTAGTCTCATTTTCAGTCTGGCTTCTGGCCTGGTGATGGGACTGCCACTGTCTAAGTTGCCTTGGTAGATGATCTTTCCCAAGAATTAGACAGAGAGAGTGTGTCCTTGTTCATTCTGCTAGACATTTCAGTGGCATTCAGTGCCACCAAACACGGTATCTTTCTGGATCATCTCTCTGCTTTGCGATGGTTCTGGCCCTTCTTAGAGGGACATTTCCAGAAGGTGATGCTCAAGGACTTTTGTTCAACCCCATGGCATTTGGCTTGTGGGGTTCATCATGTTTCTGTTCTGTCAGGAGAGGTGGGCCAGAGTTTGGGGATACATTTTCATCAGTACTCAGTACTATGTCTCCCTTTCATGACCTCCATAGCAACCATGGGGTTGTCTCCCCCTGCAGGGGTAAGAGACCTATTGAAATGGTCCACGCACACACCCATGACTGACAGAATCCAATGGATACCTGAATGCTCTTGGGGATTTTCCAGTGGGGAGAGAGCTGGTGATCCTGCTGAGGATCTTGTGGAGTGACAATTGCCCCGATCGCACCTCAGTGCCCTCTATGCCATTCTGCTCCTTCCTATACCAGAGAGTTTTGGACCATGAAATAAGCCAGGTCATGACTAGAGGGAAATTGGTGAAAGAGCTGGGGTCAAGGTGACCAAATATGTGTTAGAGCACATAATTGTGCCTACTGCATGGCGGTGCAGGCAGCAAAGAGAGCTTACTTTGCTGCCTCTATAGGAATCCTCAAGTAGCTGGTCAGGAGAGTCATTTCAAGTATTCTAGGGGTTATTAACACACACTCCTGCAAATAGAGCTCTAGACCCCTCGAGAATCCGTTGCAATCATTTTGCGAAGCGCTTTGAGGATAAAACTGCTTGTCTTCACATGGAACTTGACAGTAATCGCCACAGCAGTTCTGGTTGAGGTGTCTGATACCTCTGTCCGTCCGATTTTGTGGGATCAATTTCAGTTACTGTGGCCTCTTGAAATGGGAAAGAAGTACTTCACACAACGCAAAAGTTATTTAAGGATTTTGTTCCCTCAATATGCAGTGACGGACGGCCTATTCATTTGGATTGTGGCCCCTCTCATCTTGCATTGAGGTTGTACTAATGCAGCCTTTGATTCCTTCCGAGCAGGGCTCTCCAACCTTGGGTCCCCAGATGTTGCTGGACTATCCAGCTTGGCGGGACAATACTGGAAAATGTCGATCATTTTCTCTATCTTGGCAGCTACCTTTCTGTTACAGCCAACATCGACAGTGAAATCCAGCATCGTCTGAGCTCCGCAAGTGCCGCATTTTCTCGAATGAAACATAGAGTGTTCGAGGATCGGGATATTTGTAAGAAGACCAAAACACTGGTTTATGAAGCCATTGTATTACCAACTTTATTGTATGCCTGCGAAACATGGACTATCTATAAACGTCACTTCCACCTCCTTGAAAGGTTTCATCAACGTTGCCTCCGGAAAATCCTGCGAATTACTTGGGAAGATAGGCGAACAAATGTCAGTGTACTGGAAGAAGCAAAGGCTACTAGCATTGAAAAAATGATCCTTCAACGCCAACTTCAGTGGACCGGTCATGTTGTTCGAATGCCTGACTGCCGTCTCCCAAAGCAGTTACTTTATTCCCAACTCAAGGATGGAAAGCGGAATATCGGTGGTCAATATAAGAGGTTTAAAGATGTTCATAAGGCTAATCTAAAAAAATGCAATATAAACATCGAAAACTGGGAAGCTCTGGCCCATGAACGATCTAAATAGAGATTGGCCTTTCACAAAGGTTCCATGGACTTTGAAGAAGCCCGAGTGCAAGGTGAAAGGGAGAAACGTGCTAAGCGAAAAGCACGTCAAATGAATCCTTTACAGGACCATCTTCTATCTGGTAACCTGTGTCCTCACTGTGGGAAGCTGTGTGGATCTAGAATTGGCTTCCACAGTCACTTACGGACCCATCGCTAGAGTCTACACAATCTTCTTTAGAATTTCCTCCCTTTATCCCGGAAGACAATCTTACTCGGTCATGAGTGATCGCCTGATGATGACAACTCCCAGAATCCCTTGCCATTAGCCATGCTGGCTGCGTATGCTGGGAGCTGTAGGCCAGCAACATCTGGGGCCCCAAGGTCGGAGAGCCCTGCTTCCAAGTATACAATTATGTATTGTGTTCCACCCCTCTGAACCTGGAGCCTGTTCCCATAAATAAGGAAGTACTTACTCTAGGCCTGGCATCTCTGTCTCAATCTAGATTTAGATAGCCCCCCCCTCTGTGTGTGTGTGTGTGTGTGCGCGCACACACGCGCACGCTATGTCATCTACCTATAAGGATGGGAGAGA
The DNA here is from genome assembly GCA_021292165.1 of Shinisaurus crocodilurus. Lineage (NCBI taxonomy): Eukaryota > Metazoa > Chordata > Lepidosauria > Squamata > Shinisauridae > Shinisaurus > Shinisaurus crocodilurus. The sequence goes on along the minus strand of CM037880.1, from coordinate 205,309,648 downwards.
AATTTGTTTAGTAATTTCACACTTTTGAAACAATACATGAACCAAAACTCAGTTATCTTTCAAAATTTGCACTTCTCCAAATTTTGCAATGACATAAGACTGATCTCAAGATTGAAAAAAATCAGAAACCAAGAGACTGAAATGGACAGATTTGTCCATCCCTAACATACACACACACACACACACACACACACACGGAAAACATGATATACTTGGGGTGACCCCAAGTGTTTACATCTCTGCTAAAGCATACAGTGCTTCTCGTTAGGGCTAACATATTTGCCCTAACGAGAAAAATATGTTTTTCTCGTTAGGTTATTTCCCAGGAGCCTTGGGATCCACGTTCTGATTGCCATCCTGTCTCCCGCTTTCAGCACAGTCTCCTACTGTACAGTGTTGGCTGTGTGATACCTCACTCCAAGACTTGATAGCACCCTTCAAGGAGGAAGCTTGGCACTAATTCCCTACTCCCACTGAGGCTCACTTGTAATGAATGGTTCCTTGAGGGCTTTGGCATGCTGAGTATGTTCTGCTGTTTCTTTTGGTTGGTTTGATTGAAACAGCATGATTCCTCCTTTCAGACTGAACAGTGGAATGGAAGAATGCTTCATAGGGAAATGGAGAGATCCAGCAAAGAAAACAGCCTACCAGACAGAGAAATGTACTAGCATGATCTAAAACACACACACACACACACACACACACACACACACTAAAAATATGAACAAGGAGTTGGAGTCTGCACATGCTCCGAGGGTAGGGTTTCAGATTTCTGCAGGCCATGCCAGAAAGTACAAAAGAAACTAGAAAGTATCGCACACTGAGAATTCACCAGGTATGAGCTATGAGTAAACAAGACCTACTAATATCCATAGCAGTGACAAACTCATTCTCTCTCACCCGCCCACTACTCCACTGCCCCAGAGACATGCTTCAGTCATCTCTATTTCACGAGCCTATAGTTCAGCTCAGGTCTCACATGGCTACAACTCTATTAAGCCTGACAACATGCTTCCTGGCATACTGTGACGAAAATGGGAAAGGCAGCATGAGAGAGAATCCGATCTCCTTCCAGAGAAACAAAAGGCTGGATCAATCCACACACTGGCAGCAGAAGGAAGTGGTGGAGTCCTGAGTGATAGAGTGGGCTGTACCACTTCACGCTGCAGGTGAGGGATACTCTTTGTGAACACACTTCCATGGTAAAAATGATACAAAATCTCCCTGGAAATAGAAAACCATCACATCTGGGACAACAAGTGTTCTAGCCCAGCTGCTGTTGTTTGCTGTTTGCTGTTGCCTCTAGAAGGTGCCAGGTTGGGGAAGGCTTCCATCCACAGAACATGTGCGGTAATAAGGAGTGCCTCTAAGCATGTACAGAATGCATTTCCTTCACCGCCGACCACAGCTGAATAATCAGAGGAAAACTCACACATAGGAGTTTGCAGGGAGCTGCACACCAGAGGGCATTCCTTCTTCCAGTCATCCTGGAATGCTAGCACTGCTGTTTTTTATAAATGGGTCAGCAGCGGCCAATGGAAAGAACCTTGGCAGGTTGACTTATAAAGCTATTACAATCCGAATGCAATGAGCTTGTGAGGATGTTTAGAAGAGGAGGATGCTTCCCTCAAGTGCAAGGGGAGACTAGTTAAGGCTTTGATGGTGACAGACTACTACAAAATACACAGTTTGAGCAGGAGGCAAAACACAAGGAAATGTCGCTACTTTCTCACCAGGGTGATGATCCTTTGTAGGAGCATGAATATAGCTGGCAATTTTCTGGCTTGAAGAGAAGATGGTCACAAGAGGACGACAGATGAGAAGAAACAGGACCGATCACACAGCATTAGGTATCCACATTCCACACATCCATAAAATGTGGCCCCACAATTGTGGAATGCTCTCCCCAGCGAGGGCCGCCTGGTGCCAGCATTGTCATGCTTTCAGTACCAGGCAGGGGAGGCTGGTGACGCCTATTTCAGCGGGGCTCCTAATCCACTGCAGGTTTTATTTGGAGCTTTCTAGGAGCTATCCATGTTGCTGAACTCCATCCCCAAAATAGGTTCACCCCCATGGATAGCTCCTATAAAGCTCAAAATAAAAGCTGCAATGGATTAGGAGCCCCACCGAAATTGGAGTCACCAGCCTCCACTGGTCCCAGGTTAAGAAGACTCCCAGGCATTTGATGGCATATGATGGGCTGTTTAATGTATCCAATTGTTTATGGTGGCCACTGATAAGTTTAGCTCTTTTATGGGGTGGGACTCAGTCAATACTGGGAAGAGCAGCTACTTTTCCCAGCGCTGACTGAGTGGCTTCATGTGCAGTGCATGCTTCCCCCATGGGGATAGTGCACGGCGCATGAAGCCCAGGATCCAAGGAGCACTGAGAGGAGCAGTGCTGCTCCTCCCAGTACTGTCCTGTTGGGGATTGCCAAAAGACCTGGGAGAGGACATTGTGATATATTATCTCTCCCCTCTCGCTTTTGCAAACACAGCAGAGTATACCCAACTACAGGCGAAAAACGTGTGCATGCGAGCTGCTGGTTAAAGCAGGGCTATGCATTTAGTTGATACAGACTGTCCCTTTTGGACAGGCTGGATCTTCACCTGGTTTCCCCCTTACACTACCAATAAGACAAACAGTCTTTTGGAGGTTAAAAACAGAGTTTACTCACTCAGATCTTGCAGATTGGATACAGGCAGGCTTAAGAATGTATTTACAGTTGTGTAGGAATCATATGGTAGTCGACCTGTTCTGAACTTGGGAAAAGTTCAGAACTGCAACTCGGCTACATCTTCAGACATGTTGTTCCTACAATTTCATGGCTCCGACTGTTTTCCCGGGGCAGGAAGAGAAGGCGACTGGTTACGCCCACATCCTGCACCAGGAGGTCTGGGTAATGTCCACAGGGTCTCTGCTCTAGGATGCAGAGACTCTGTGGTCCAAATTACATCATGCACCTATGCATGGCTTGAGGTTTTGACTGTTCATTCCCAACATGTCCGAGTCCCTTTCTCCATGCTGAGAGAAGCACCGAACTCTGTGCCTCTCTCAGCACAGAGAAAGCCAAAATGGGTGGGGCAATTACATCAGTGGGTGTGGCTTTTAGTTTTTTTAGAACCGAGAAAATGTGGTATTTATTTATTTATTTAAGAATCGGATTCGTCAATTCTTGACCCCGGAGACTGCAAAGCTGCTTGTCCACGCTTTGGTCATTTCACGCTTGGATTATTGTAATAGTCTTTTGGCGGGTTTGCCTTCTTCTTCACTTCATCCCCTTGTTTTGGTGCAGAATAGTGCTGTACGTGCGGTTCTTGACCTGCCCCATTATTCCCATGTTTCTCGTCACCGTAGAGCATTGGTTGCCAGTTAGGGCAAGGATTTATTTCAAACTTCTTGTCTTGACATTCAAGGCACTACGTTCTTCTCTTCCCACTTATTTGGCTGAGTTGGTCACATGGCACACACCTCTTAGGAGAACTCGATCTGCGGACCCAGGGGTTTTGGAAGTGCCTTGGATGAAGGTGGCAAATTCTAGGCTCCAGGCATTTTATTTGGCTCCACGATTGTGGAACTCTCTTCCTTTACACCTTCAGATGGAATTGGAGTTGAGTAAATTCAAGTGTGACCTGAAAACCTATCTGTTCAACTTGGAGACATAGGTGTTTGACTTCGTGTGAACTGAGTAATTGCGGTGATTTTAGTTTTATGGCTTGATGGTTTTAATTATTGGTTATTGTTAATTTAAATTTACCTGGATTGTAGCCCATTTTAAGTATTTTAATGTGGTTTTAGTTAAATTGTGATGATTATTGTTTGAGTTATTTTGTATATTGTACTGCGCTCTGGTGTAGAGTGCAATATAAATTTGTTATATATATATAATTTATGTGAACACGAAAGAAACCACTTTTTTCACTAGTGTATTTGTGCTATTTCGCTATACTGCAGCTCCACCTAGAGGTTATGTAGTGGAAAAGTAGGAAAGGAAACACTCCTTGTGTATTGCTCTGATCTCAATTCTGCAGCAAAACGGAAAGTAGATACAGCAGATTAACTGCCTTGAGTAGAAAAGCTCTCTTTGTGCAGTTTCACAGTGGCTGGAGAAAGGGTTGCATTATGAGAACAAGAAAGGGATAATAAAACCAAACACAAGGTACTGGGTGCTCTTTGGTGTGAAAGGAGTATAGCCTCTGAAATTATTTGCTGCACAGCCCAGCCCAGCCCAGCCCATCCTACTTTGCTCCTGGTCATCGCTACCAACAGGAAAGCTTGACTGCACCTCCCATGTGAAAATCCAGTGTTCCTCCTTACCCTAGCGCCCTGCACAGGCTACTCAGTGGGCCCACCTCCCCCCTTCGATCTGATCTATCTGAAAACGTATTCGAGTAACACTGCAGCTGCCATTCAGTGTTTTTAAAAATGATGTTCAAATCGACCTTTGTATTTCTGCCCCCTATAATTCAGATTTGAAACATCCATTGGGCAGAATTAATCTTCTTCCATTCATAATTGGCACTCTTCCACTTGCTGTTTCACACTAATACCGTGCACACGCGGCACATCCCGGACCATAAGGAATTCTTAGCATCACTTATGATAATACCCTTTGCGGCAAATATGCACAAGGCAGACCTATTTGTTTTTAATTTATGATCACATTACAAAGCCAATTTATTCCAGGCAATTTAATATAGTTCACTGACCCATCTCAATAACAACCTGGTTAAAAGGTTGTTACTGAGAAGGGACAGCTGCTTCACCTTTTACTTCATTCTGGGATACGCTGAACTCGACACCACTTAATAAGAAATATTTTTGTACTTGGATATGGTACCAGAGTACAAAATGTGCGTGTAAAAATTAGATGCATTCACTCAAAAGAGGAACCATTTTAACGCCTCATCTGCTGCCTCGACCAGGCTTGATACAGGGATCGTGTCTCTTGCACTGCATGGGCCTACACACAGCACAGAGTTAAACGACGGGATTTACTTCCACAAGATGTCGTGATGGCCACCAATTTGGACAGCTTTAAAAAGGAATCGGACAGATTCATGGAAGAGAAGGCTATCAATGGCTACTAGTCCTGATTGGCGATATGCTACCTCCAGTATCAGAGGCAGTATGCCTATGTACTCCAGTTGCTGGGGAACATGGGCGGGAGGGTGCTGTTGCACTCATGTCCTGCTTGTGGATTTCCCGTGGGCAGCTGGTCGGCTACTGTGTGAACAGAATCCTGGACAGGATGCACCCTTGGTCTGACCCAGCAGGGCCCTTCTTGTGTTCTCATGTTCTCATCCTACCCCTATTCAAGCATTAAAGCACACTTAGAAATTGGATCACTTGAGGAGAGGAAAGTGCTGGAGCCCGGGTGGCTGTGCTTAGCACCCACTATGTAAATTACCCCACAGTGCCTCTGGGGGATCAACATAGCATCAGTCCAGTGCGATACAACGTCAGGGCCAGATGCATTGTGGGAATTAAAATGTGGGCACAAGCCACAGCACTTGCCGGCTAAACTGGCTTTTCGTTGTTGCCGCTGCTGTTGCGTCTACCTGCCACCAACAAACGAAGAGGAGGGGAGGGTGCTGCTGGCAAGGGGCCTACTTGGGGGGCTTCTGAGGGGCCCCAACAAACCTGGTGTTGGCCCTGGCCCTAGGATGGCCATATGGCCTAATTTACAGAGGATGGTCCCTATCTGAAGGCCTCTCTGTTTGAAGGGCTGCCCAGTCCAAGTTTGGGCTAAAGATAATGAACCATATGAAACAAGAGCAGTGGCCTTGAAATTGCCCCTCCGCCTTATTCTGGGCAGCAGGCCGAGCAGGCGTACAGGTGACCTCACCACAGACTCCCCCATTATGCTGAAGTTCGTTGTATTTCTATTTAAATGACCATCCCTCTTTCTAAATGTGCGCCTAGGCCCGTGTTCTCCAATCCTTGGGTCCGCAGATGTTTTTGGCCTACAACTCCCAGCATGCCCCAGCCAGCGTAGCTGGCTGGGGCATGCTGGGAGTTGTAGGTCCAAAAACATCTGGGGACCCAAGGTTGGAGAACACGGGCCTAGACACACAGATCAGCACATGCAAATTTTCTGCAAATCGCCACCCTCTTCTTCTTTTTTTGATGATGATGGTGACGATGGTGACGATGATGATGACGACGATGACGACGACAATGATGATGCAAAAGTGGCCACCCAACCTGCTTCCCTGGAAGATGTTCAGGGGTTCCTCAACAGAAGAGGTGGACCTTTGCGAAACCCTTGCCTCCGATCACCTGGCTCTTCGCCCTCGTTGGATCGAGGTTACTGGCTGGACAGGGAGCGCGGCTGTTCTCTGAGCAAGTAAGAGCTGCTTGTGGAAATCCAGAATGTCCTCAGGGGCAGCTGCTGTTTGTGTGCTTTTCTGTTCAGGTTCCAGACTGTGGGAGATGGAGCGAGCGAGGGCTGGGCAGGGAGGGGGGAGTATCAAGTGTGGATTTCTTTTAGCTTTCTCTTTTTGTTTTGTTTTTTGTTTTGTTTTTAAACTCAGTGTTCTATTATCTTAATTGCTTGTATAAAAATAAACAGAACAGCTGTTTGTTACTTAGTTAATTAATTAATTACAGAAGTGTGGGAAAGAGCTGAAACGAAGCCAGACAGAATACAGGAACAAGACATATCAATTAATTTTAAGTAAGAGGTGGGGGCGGGGGGAAGAGGCAGGTTGAGCAAAGCTGTACGGTACCAGGCGGCTGCTTCACGGTCCACGGTCCTCCGAGACACATAATTCCCCGCCCACACCCCTGAACACATGAAACTGCCTTGCATTGAGTTGGGCCATTTGGTCCAACGGTCCAGTATTGTCTGCTCCGATTGGCTTAGGGCACATGTGGGCAGTCCGCTGTAAATCGTGCTGCATTAGCCTGTCAAACAGCATGATGGTGATGGGGAGGATGTGTGGGGCGGGGAGAGAGGGAACACTGGCCCTGGTCCCACCCACCAGCCCAAGCCCCGCCCACTGCCAGCTCCAGCCCTGCCCACTAGCATGCAGCCCGACTGCCCACCCACCTGGTCCTGGGTGGCAAAAAGTTTGCCTACCCCTGCCTGCCTTAGGTGTTGCCTTGCCCTGCTACCCGAGACCCTTTTTTTAAATGAAGATGCCCAGAGACTGAAGAAGAAACCACATAACGCAGCCTTCCTCGACCTTGTGCCCAGCCAGCTATTACAGGGGAGGCTGGGGGGACTCCTGTGTCAGTGGGGCTCCTCATCCATTGCAGCTCTTATTCTGAGCTTTAGAGGAGCGATCCATGGTGCAGTGCTCCATCCCCAGAATAGGTTCACCACCATGGATAGCTCCCATGAAGCTCAGAATAAAAGCTGCAGTGGATGAGGAGTCCTCCCACTGACACAGGAGTCCCCAGCCTTCCCTGGCTATGCACCAGGTTGGGAAAGGTTGATATAATGCATACTATATATCCTATTACTGAGCTGTAGCTACTCCCCAAAATTGGAGGACGGTGCCCTGGCTTATACCATCACATGGAGGCTGACAGCCTCTTTCTTTCTTTCTTTCTTCTTTCTTTCTTTCTTCCAGATGAAAGATGCGATCGTGGCTTCACAATGTCTAGGGTTGCCAGCTCCCAGCTGGAGAGGTGTCCCTTTCTTTTTAATAGAGGCACAGCTGGCAGACTGTTTCCGTTTCTTCAGTAACAGCGCCGCAGTAATAGCAGAAGCTGCAGCTTGGACTAAAGCTTCTTGGTCACATGGTCATTCAAGGGACAGCAGCAATGCTTAGATCAGGGCATGGGCACTCTCTCATGTCAGGAGAAAAGGTGAAGGAATGTCCCCTCCATAGCTACCTGGAGGATTGTTTATTTATTATATTTATATCCCCACCTTTTTTCCTGCAAGGAACCCAAGGCGGCTTACATTATCCTCCTCACCATCTTATTCTCACAACAACCCTGTGAGGTAGGTTAGGCTGAGAGTCGACTGGCCCAAAGTCACCCAGTGAGTTTCATGGCCAAGTGGGGACTAGAACCTGGATCTCCTGAGTCCCAATCCAACACTCTAACCACTATGCCACACTGGCTTATGGGAGTTGTAGTCCAGCTAGGGATGTATTAGATATTCGTTTCAGTTTGTTTTTGATCAGGATTTACCCAGTTCACACCTTCCAGACCAAACATAGACTTGGATGCAATCTGTGGTTGAAGTCTGTACATTTCCGAGCTTGCAATGCAATTCGCAGACACACACACACACCCAAATATGTTCAACAGCATGTGTGTACATTTGAAAATTGTGCATTAAAATGTGTACTTTTGAAAACTGTGCATGCATATATTTTAATCAATGGGAGAAGAATGCATACACTGTAGAAGAATGAATGTATCTCAAAGATGTGCGCCACAATTGATGCATACATTTGGAAAAATCCACACGCACTGATTTTCAAGCAACATGGGGAAAAAAAATAGAGCTTGCAGTCTGATACAGACTTGAGTCGGAATGAGCTTCAAGATGGAATTCAGAGAACTTCGGAGAGCTCGAGTTCTGCTGATTCGCTCAGCCCTAATTATTGTCCAACACATCTGCAGGGCACCGGGTTGGGGAAGGCTGGGCTGTATAAAAAGGGGATTTCATTCACAACCAAAGTTGCACAGCTCTGTAATGCGCACAAGGGCGACACTGAGAGAAAAGCGAGGCATCTTTGTAACTAAGCTCTCTTGCCAGCTGGGGGCCTTTAGAAGGCGGATATTTGCTCGGGAGCGAATTCTTGCAAATGGGGCAACCTTTCCAAAGATGTCTGCGAGGCACATGCTTGCTTAGGCAGTCGGGTGCGTCTTGGAAACATGTTACAAAGGAGAAAATGCCCCGTACCTTCCTGAAATCATCCTGGAGTTAAGCTGTTTATTGTTCCTTGTTTAATTAGCTATCTGTAAACAGCGAGAATCTTGAAGGGTATTCAGAATCAGGGAGCCAAATTCATTCCACAGGAGGGGCTAAAACCCATGCTGATTTAAGTATCAAAGATAAACAGCTCCTATTATTTTGGTCATAGTTTTCTCCTGAACAATTATATACATATGTAGTCATGACTAACTTAAGTCCCACTGATTCCAATGCATCTGCTCGAAGTATCACACACACACACACACACACACTGTTGCTAAGATCTTTTAGGACACAATTGCACCCTACACCAGGGGTCCCCAAACTTTTTGGACCTGTGGGCATTTGAGAAACTGCTGTGGGCACCACCACAGGCCTGTGGCTCACGCTGGCTCAGCTTGTCTGAGTGTGGAAAGCTAAGCAGGGCCTGGTGATTACTTGGATGGGAGACCCCTCCTCTAGTTTCCTGCACTGAGCAGGGGGTTGGACTCAGCCCTTCCAACTCTATGATCTATGAAACAAAATGCCTAATCAGTGGAATTGCTGCGTTGGCATCTACCTGCCGTGTCTATGGATCTTAGGCTGCGTTTTATTCAGCAAAAACTTTTGTTTCATGTCTATTGGACACCACAATGTCTTATTAAAGGGATTGTCTAATTCAGCTAATTGCTGATGGTGCAATACAGCTAATGCTTCTTTTAATCATATGTTTTGGCAGTGTCCAGTAGTTGCTTCTTTTGTGGTTATTGCACAGATAAATTTTGTACTGGAACAGTCTTTAATATTCACCGATGTACACACTCTTAAATTATTTACCTGCTTCATGGAGATTGACTAATGGTCAGTGTAAATGGATTCTCTGTGTCCTTTTGACAGCTAAAAGACTGATATGACAAAACTGGAAGGATAAACACTCACCTCAGATTGAGGACCTTACAATGCTTTTGATATATGAGTGGGTGGCATATAGGCACCACCTTCAAATGGATACTTACGGTATTTGGATATTTGGTCTGTTTTGTTGAAACCTATGTATAGTTGCTAGAATGTTGTATGCATGTCATAGAAATCCATGCATGTATATTAAAAAAATGGAAAAATATATATATTTTTTAAAAAATAGGTGCCCATGGGCACCATTTTGGGGATCCCAGCCTTACACATTTCTTATCTTGCAGCATGATTCTCAGCATGCTTACTCAGAAGAAAGCCCCACAATGTTCAATGGTGCCACACATCCACATAAATTGCAACAGTGTTGAGCAATATCCGAATCATTTACCCTGAAGTAACCCCACTGTGTTTAATGGGGCTTAAGCAAATATTTGCTTAATTTGCTCAAGCAAATATGCAGCCTGTGTATGAAATTTAGAGAACATGTGGGCTGTTACCTTACCTGTTGATCTGCAGAACCCAACTCACATGTTAAAATGAAGGGTATTGGGCAGCATTCAGATTTGAAGGAGAATCTTCTTGGTTGAGACCTCATGCGCGTCCATTTTTGCTGAATGCTTGCACATGCAATGCTGCTAAGTGCTAAAATGTTTTTTAAACACACACACACACACACACACACACACACACACACTGTTAGATGCCGCCTTCCTGCCTCAAACCAAAGGAAGGGTTTTTGCTTAAAGGAAGGGTTCAGGGAACATACCCCTATTGTAATATGCAAATAAATCCATAGTAAATACTTCTATTAAAATTTGTTTCTACTCAATATAAGAAGAGAATGATACTCACTTTGGAAAGACAAGAGAAAGGAAATGACATTATGTAAATCCATTGTACTGGGCAGTATCCAACACTGCCTTTCCACTTATGCCATTAATGTAGCAGTAGTGTAAGTATCCTCTAGCGCAGTGTTCTCCAACCTTGGGTTCCCAGATGTTTTTTTGCCTACAACTCCCAGCATGCCCCAGCCAGCATAGCTCTAGCACAACACCAACAGTGTATGCTGGCACTGAGGTTGCTCCCACAAGTGCTGTTATCAATGGTGTGAGTGAAGAGGCAGTGTTGGATAATGCACACAAGTTTTAATACCTGTGGTTTATAGTTAGGAAAGAAATTGAAAAGCATTTCAAAAGAATTCAGTGTCTCCTCTCACCCTAAGGATAAGGATATTGTAGCTCTATTATGGAAAGAGTATGTCATATCACTTGCTGTGATGCATGTGGAAATCTAAGGCTGTGTGGCTAGGTACTTCTCATAAGAACATAGCTGGTTATTTAAAAACCAAGATAATAGAAGCTCAGATGGAACATATACTACAGCTTTCGAAAGGTACAAACCAGTCCAAGGGGAGACCAGCATGGTTAATGAGCAGAGTCAAGAAAGCTATAAAAGGCAAGATGTCCTATAAAGGAAGAGACAATCTGACAAAACAGATGCAAGTTGACAATAAAGCAAGCAACTACAGAAAAATAAAAATAAAACACGCTTTTTAAAGCAACGTATTGCTAAAAAATATTATGAGAAATAATAAACATTTTTTTAAATACACCAGAAGCACAAAACAAGTCAGGGAAGCAAACAGGCTATTAGATGGCAAAGATGCAAAAGGATAGTATAGGGAGAATTTGAATGAATTATTTGCAATGCATCTTTCTTCACTATGGAAGATGTTGGACACAGATATCCAATAGCCTGATAATGAAAAATTATGGTTTATCGTTATGTGCACAAGCCTTGGGCTGATGTGCTTCTCCCTTCCCTCTCCTCCTCTGGCATGACTGTGAGGACACTGGATGTTTTCGTTGCCATTTTTGATTAACCACAGTTTAGAATTATCTGAACCCTACACTGTGAGTTAATATTAACTATGGTTTATTAACACAAGCCAGTGTCATAAACCAAGTTTTGACTAGCCACAGTCTGACCAGGTTTGGACATAACTGTAAACCATGGTTAGTCAAAAACAGAAGCAAAAATGTCCAATCTCCCCCTAGAAGCTATGTGTGTATAAAATTTCTTGAGAAAGAAATGGAGGCTTTGCCTCTCAGTGATTCTATTCACTCCGTCATGATAATTCGGCCAACATGTATGAGAAAAGCAACTAGCAGGTGAACTCTCTGACAAGACTGGGTTTCTGTACCTGAGAAGTGTCTGCTTGGTGTTACTGATGCATAATTCCTGGAAGGACTGTCTTGGGGAGCAGTTCGGGAAAGTCTTGTGCTTCTGTTCTACCTCCTGGGCCTCCTCTGCTAAGAGTTCATCTTCTGAAGACAAAGCTGTAAAATAAAAACCCCATTTCAGCTGGAGCAGTGTTCTCCAACCTGGGGTCCCCAGATGTTTTTGGCCTACAACTCCCAGCATGCCCCAGCCAGCTTAGCTGGCTGGGGCATGCTGGGAGTTGTAGGCCAAAAACATCTGGGGACCCCAGGTTGGAGAACACTGAGCTGGAGATAGTGGATCAAGGGCTCTGCCTTTTCTGATAGGTTTAATTTGGATGGAAGCTTTGAGGGGGGGGGCCCGCCGCCAATATTGGACCCTCGCTTGAGACAAGAAATACTGACCACCTCCTCTTTTCTCCATCATCTTTCATGGCATTCTTCCAACGGGGAGAAGCAAGACCTTTGAGAGCTGTGTCCATGGGGGGTCTGTGTCTGCATACTCCTTACCTGTCATATGCAGACAGGTAAATTGTCCTTGTTTGTAGGCTGTTAAAGCAGAGTTCATTTTGAAGGCTGGTTTTTATGTAGTTGAGGTGCTGAATCTGACTGACATTATCTAAGCATTTAACAATGGTGTTCTACTCAAAATTTAAAATGGCAGCCAATCTAAATGCTGATAAAATCCAGAACATTTGTCCAAACTGTATGAAATAAGCCCAAATAGAAGGCCAAGATAAAGCAGTTTTTAAAAATCCCTTGTTGTTTGTTCCCCGCCCCCATGTTTGCAACCTTTTTTTTTTTTTTTTGCCCCATAGCATACTTTCCCCCTCTTGTCCCTTGAAATGCATCCCAAAATTAATGGGAATAGCAGATGGTTTGCCCTTCCTGTTTTTCTGAAAATCCATTCTGTACTTATCAAGTTGGAAGGTTTTAAACCTAAATGTAAAGCCAATGCTCTTTCAAGTAAGGGACATCTTAATGCAACTGATGTTCTGTTCCTGATTTGAGTTTTCTGGGTGGTGCTCCGTCCCTAAACAGAAATGGCTGTCAATAGACTGTGGAGGAGACTTGTAGCTGCTCCAGGGCTCTCCAACCTTGGGTCCCCAGATGTTGCTGGACTAGATTTATAGATCTCATAGATAGAGTTGGAAGGAGCCTACAAGGCTATCGAGTCCAACCCCCAGCTGAATGCAGGAAACTAGAGGAGCCCACATTCTCAGGGCTCAGATAAGACTGCTCCAGCTGTTCTACAACGAGTCAGCTCAGAAGCTGTTATGCAAAAGCAGAAGGGCTTCAGATGTGCTCCCTCCAAGGAAGACCATAATGGCAATAGGTAGACCAACCCAGCCAGAGAAGGAGCAGCTGCAGGGAGTTTGCCCCCCCCCCATTTCCTGCCAGAAAGAACACTCAGCTCTAGCTTGGAGTTGCAAAGCTGAAGGGAGGCACCCTCTGTTCTCATCCGTCCAGAGCAGGGTTCTCTAACCTTGGGTCCCCAGATGTTGCTGGACTATAGCTCCCAGAATCCCTTGCCATTCGCCATGCTGGCTGGGTATGCTGGGAGCTGTAGGCCAGCAACATCTGGGGACCCAAGGTTGGAGAGCCCTGTGCTAAACTTTAGCAGCTACAGAAAGTGGGGTGGAGAAGCGGGGCAGGGTCAGTATTGTGAGGCATATTCTGCAATGAGGAGGCTTCAAGTCCATTTGCTGCTACTTGCCTGCTCCAGCTTGGGACTTGCCTTCTTTTTTTAAAAAAAAATTCTTATGAAAATAGAAATGCATTAATGAAGAAATAAGGAATAAGATGCTGTCTTCTGTGCCCCTGGGATGGGGGACAGAAAAATAGGATCTCTGCCTAGGCACCCTCAGGCTCAGGAGGTCTTAGTGCTACATTCACTGAGAGAACAGGATTGGGCCCACTCCTCTCCACTGGAATCCTGTATGGTGCACAGCAGAAGGGGCAAAATCCACTGAGGCAGTAGTAGCCACTTCACCTCTGCCCTTCCATGGCGGGTGACTGGAGACAAAGTGAGAGTTCCCCTCAAATTTGCCAGCCCCGGCTTAGTTGGAACAAAATAAAACTTTCAGTGACGCTGACTAGCCGGCCATAGGAAAGATCGGAGTCCCAGCTCCTCCTTCCCTCCATAGGATGCCCATAATCTTCTGAGTTCGGAGGGCCACATTGGATCGCGCTGTTCGTAAGTTAGAAGACAGGAAGGCTGCACATGTTTGGTTCAGCAAGAATTACAGTTGGGCAGGAGCAGAATTTCATTCTGGGGTATTTGAAGATAACTCAGTATTCTGGTGTTCCAACGCACGTCCTTGTATTCTGAAACGTGCTTTGCATGTTTCTATTTTGGTTCCATTTCCATGAAAATAAATATGTTTTTCTTTTACCCGCAGAAATAAAAACACCCCCCCCCACACATCCCCAAATTTAGATTATTATTTTTTTATAAAAAAACAGCTTTTCAGTGAGTACATGTTAAAAAATAAGGCCTGTCACCTTTGAAATAGTCACAACAATCAACACAATTCTGATTAAAGAAAGAACTCTGTTTTTAATAGGGTTTTTTGATCATTAAAAAAGTTTAAACCTGCATAGCAATCATTTCAAAAAATAATTATTTAATGTTCCATAATGAAACTGTACACAACCTAGTCTTGAGCGACCTGCAGCCCGTGAGGTGGTTTCGAAGCAGTCCAGCGCAATGAGTTTTCCCTTTGGAGCTAGCGTTAGTTGGCTTTGCCACTGGCATGTTGTGAGCTTTGTCTGTCAGTTTGTTTGTGTGTGGTGCAGTCTGGCTCCAAGAGTCAGTGGGTTTGCGCCGGGCTACATGAGCAGTCCCGGGTTCTCACTCCCGCCCGCCCGCCCGCCCCCTCCACTCAGCAGGGCTCCTCAGAGTCGTTCAATGTCTCGATATTTCTTCCTCAAGATGGAGACTTGATCTTTAAAGAGCACAGGATCGAGCCTCATCTGAGAATGGATCAGCGGCATATAGCCAAACCAGCTGGCAAAAGTGTTCATGCAGCTCTGCCTCTGAGCAAAGTGGTCTGGGTCAGCCCACCGAGAAGCCCTGGAAGTCTGTTCAAGAAAAACAAAACAAACAATGAGTCAGGAATAGGCCTACAAAGTCCCATCCCATTAAAATTAGTTATTCTAAACCACGATTTAGCATGTGAATCTGGCCACTAAGAACTACACTGATACATGTTTACCAGAGGAGACCACGAAGGGGCATTTCAACCCAGCAAGTCTCAGCCATTTTAAAAGTCTCAACCTTATAACCTCCTGATTGGATTACTTCTACGCGTTATGTGTGGGGCTGCCCTTGAAGATGACTTGGAAGCTTCAGCTAGTGCACAATATGGCGATCAGGATTGTATTTTATTTATTTATTTATTTATTTATTTATTATATTTATATCCCGCCTTTTTTTCCTGCAAGGAACCCAAGGCGATTTGCGTGGTCTTCCTCCACTCCATTTTATCCTCACAACAACCCTGTGAGGTAGGTTAGGCTGAGAGTCAGTGACTGGCCCAAAGTCACCCAGTGAGCTTCATGGCCGAGTGGGGTCTAGAACCCGGATCTCCTGAGTCCCAGTCCAACACTCTAACCACTATGCCACACTGTATCTGCTACAGCAAGGTGGAGTCATATTACACTGATTCTAAATTGCTTCAGTGGCCAGTCAGGGTGCAGCTGCTTATCCTTAAAGCCCTAAGTGGCTTGAGGCCCAAATACCTAAAGGAGTGCCTCTCCTGGTATCAGCCTTACAATCTTCAGGAAAGGCTCTTCTCCAAGAACCCATGGTACCTTATGTGACAACAAGGGAGAGTGCTTTCTCTGTTGAGGCACCCCAATTACGGAACACCCTCCACACAGAGGTGTGACTGGCACCAACTTTATACTCTTTCCGGCAACATGCTAAAACCCACTTGTTTGCCCGGGCATTTAAAATTGGTTCATGAAACTGGGTGTTGTTGCTGCCTAGTTTAGGTATCTTCTACCTTCTTTGTTGTGGCTTCATTAAGATGTTTATTTCATTTTTTAAATTATATTTTGTAAACCACCCTGGTACCCAGAAGAGCAGCATATAAATATTTTAAATAAATAAATAAGATGTTAAAATTACACACGATTGTAATTATAGTTTAATTCAACAGCTCCCAGGCAAAAGCCAAATCAGGGTGTATTTCCAGTTTTTACAAGTCAATGATGCCTTATCTGTGGGCAGCACCTTTAAGGCTTAGCAAAGTCCAGAAAGGGAAGGCTGCTCGCCAAGAAGAAACCGCACTTTGCTTCCCCACCATCAACACAACCCTCCCAATCATTTTGGGGTGGCAGAGAGACAATTCCGAAGCTGTCTTCTCATTTTCTTATGGAAAGGGACTTGAAATAATCATTTCAAAAATAGAAAGACACATCTGTTGCAGCACAGTTTGAGAACATTCCTCCACTCTGACTATGACAGTGGCAGGTTATTTTTGAACAACACAACTGAGTTCGACTAAATCCGTACATGTGCAGGGCTTTTACAAATCAAAAAGGAGCTAGGGCTTTATTTTTGGTCTCCCACCTGTGGCAGTTAAGAATGGTTACCACTTAAGCAGGTAAGGAAGCCTTGGTCAACTGGAAGAGAAGTGGTTCATCAAGTGGTCCCCTTTAGGCTCTCGATGTGTCTCAAAAGGCTAACATAGGAAGACGTGGGCTAGTAACTAGAAAGTAACTTGTGACTAGAAAGTTGTGTGGCTTTATTTACAAGGCTGGCCACAAAGCCCTCCTAAATGATAAAATGTCAACTGACATGCATGTGTGTCCTCCACCATGTCTGACAGAAGCATGGGTTTTCAGGGAGGATTTCATACACTATTTACATTAGCTTTCCCCAATCTGGTGCCCTCTAGAAGTTTTGGACTACAGCCCCCAGCATTCCTGTCCTGACCATCAACCATCCTGGTTGGGACTGATGGGAGTTGAAGTCCAAAACATTTGGAGGGCATCAGCTTGGGAAAGGCTGATTGACATGATAACTGCAGTTAGCCTTTGATGACCAACAGCTCTCGTCAGTTAACACACTAACAATTCACCACAATTACGTTTTATGAAATTGTGCCATTACCCAGAAGTAAGATGGCAGCCAAGATGGGATGGAAAATGCCAACCCATCCATTTGCTTATTACTGGCAAACTTGGAATAGGCCCCTTCACAAAGGTATGTATATCTCTTGATTTCTCTACACGTGAATATAGTTCTCTTGGCAATTAGCCCTGTATGTGGGAGCATGACCTAATCACATTCAAAATGGACATTTGGGTAGCTAACAATTATGACAACAAATCTTGCCACAAGAAGGTTAAAGCAGACTCTAGATACATACCTGTCCCATCATGGTTTCCTTATATTGTTTTTTCTGTGTTACTTTGATTGGAGGCAATTTTGTCACCGCGGACACCAAAAAGTTCATCAAAATGTCCTCACAATTGGCCAGTTGGTCCACCATGTTCTTCAGGCTGGCAGGCAGGTAATGAGTGTACAGGTAGTGATAATATCTGCCAAGAAACCAACGAAGCATCATGAGAATCTAACACTGCAATCCTATGCATACCTACCTGGGAGTAAGCATGCATGGAATTGGGTTGCATCGTAGGGATGTATAATAATAATAATAATAATAATAATACTAGTTCGAGGTGGGGAACAACAGAAAATATAAAATACATAAACTAAAACAACACAATACATACTATTACGTACTTCCTTTTTGTGCTCTCCGGGTGCTCAGCGAGCACCCGCGCTGCTTGATACCTCTCGCGGCGGCAGCAAGGCTCAAGGTGGACTTTCTGGAGCCCAGAAGTGACGCAACAGGTCCCGGCGCTGTGCCAGGAAGTGACGCAACGGGACCCCAGCGCTGTGTTTTTCACGTAAATACCATAGAAAACCACCTTAAAATGGCTGCGAATAGCAAATCACGGCTGTTTTAAGGTGGTTTTCTATGGTATTTATGTGAAAAACGCAGCGCTGGGAACCTGGAAGTACCTCTCCCTGGCTCCTCTCCGGGGAGATGTGCCAAGCCGGAGAAAAGTAAGTTCCGCGGGGCTCGGGGGAGGCGAGTTCGCCCCGCTTCCACTCCCCAATCGAGTCACATGCACATCCCTAGTTGCATGGCTCTTAAAAAGTCCATTTAGGTGTCAGAGGATGCAAACACATTTGTAGACAGTATGGAAATAGTGGAAGATGCTTCATTTTATTTATTTAATTATTATATTTATAACCTGCTTTTTTTCCTCCAAGGAACCCAAGATGGCTTCCATACTCCTCCTCCTCTCCATTTCATCCCCACAACAACTCTGTGAGGTAGGTTAGGCGGAGAGTCAGTGATTGGCCCAAAGTCACCCAGTGAGCTTCATGGCCAAGTGGGGACTAGAACCTGGATCTCCCGAATCCCAGTCCGACACTCTAACCACTATGCCACACTGGCTCTATTTTCACCTGAGTGTCTATTTTCACCTGAAACTATACCATCAATCCTCCTAAGAAAATTGAGGAAGCACACAGAGGTGGTAAAGGAGGAGTGGAGAGGGTTGGTATGAGGCACCTGGGGGGTGCGAAATTTGGTCCAGGGGCTGCCAGTTGTGGACCCATAATCTAAGGAGATCTGATTATTGGCCTCACAGCTTCTCCTAGTGCAGACTTGATGAGAATGAGATTCTGCCTCAAACCTGGGCCAGCTTTTGTTCTTCAATGGAGGGGGGAAAGAGAAATTAGAATGTTGACAATTCACTTAAACCAAAAATGAGGCTCCGGTGCTTCCATTCTTCTGCAGTCCCAACAACTGAACAGGAGTACCCGCAAACATCCCTGTATTACAAGGACCACACCAGTGGCTGGTGTGGCTGATTGGGCATCTTTGATGGTCAGCCAACACAAACTTTGACTTGGTTGGGACATATTCCCCAATGCCAACGGGCATTTTGGCTTAGGCCTTTTGAAGAATTTGGGGGCTTCTTTGAAGTCTGTTATTGCCCCATGAGAGAGAACATTTAGACTGTTTTTTAGAATGCAGGCAACTTCAAAGAGATTGAGAAAAACACAATAATGACTACCAGAACTGAAACTGGGAATTAAAGTCATTATCCACTAACAGAAACTCAAAACCTCATCCTTCCAGAATCTCCCTTGGTCTTTTAGCAAGATTTGCTTTTTAAAAACAAAAACAAACCGTGTAGTGGGAGAAAGAAACAGAGAGGTGACAAAATATTTTGAAGGCTTAAAATAAGTCTTGGTTTCACCTAAATATCTTTTTAAAAAACAGCGCCAGGGCTCAGCACTAGAATAGGAGAATGAACAAAAGTATCTCTGAGCATGTGAAAGGTATTATGCCTTTCCCTCAGCACCAGCAACAACCAACTCTCACAGGGCTTCTAGGTCTGAGGGCATTGTTCTCAATCCCCCTCCCCCCCAAAATTCCTGAACCTTCTCCTTATTTTAAGGGGGATACAAGGCTAAACATGGTGTCCCACCTGTACACACAAGGAGATACAGAGCAACTTATCCTGGGAAACCAGGAGCAGGGTTGGGTGGTAGCAGCAAAAACAAAAGTAATCTGGTGGCTTCTTAAAGAGTCAGGCCTGCTTGGTTCACCTTTCACTAAATTAGAATGTGGGGAGCAGGAGTGGAATGCAGGATTGTACTTGCCTTCTTACTGCTTCCCCCGTCTGTACCAATTCATCTGCACCACCACCACTTTGGCTAATTGTATGTGTACATTAGGAACATGGGATAAATAAAATGTACCCTGGGCCGCTCTTACACTCTGCCTGGTCACCGAGTTCATTGGAGGACGTTCTCTTGATGGTTCTACATGGACTATGGCTCGATTGGAGTCCTCCAGGAGAAGAGCCTTCAGAGTGGTGGCTCCATTTCTATGGAACTCCCTGACTCTGGAGGTCAGGCAGGTTCTGGCACTGTGTTGCTTTTGGCGCCTGCTGAATATGTCTTTGTTGCAGGAGGCCTTCCCTGCTGACCAGCCACGGTTTTAATGTTATTTCATTTTTAATGCATAGTTTTTAATTCTTTCATCTGTTTTATCTTTTTATTGTTCACTGCTTTGGAATCTGTCTGGATATGGAGCAGTATATGAATGCTGTGAAATGAATGAATGATGAATGAATGCCCGATTAGAATCACATGAGGATGACTGGGGATAAGCACACTTGCTCCATCCACTCTGTCCCCGGCATGGTCCACATTCTCACCGCCCTGCATGAGTTGGGGAGGAGTTGTCTGCAGAAAGAAGCCTGCTCTCTTTGTGTAGCCCCCCCCCCACACACACGTGATTCAGAACCCTGGAAACTCAGGCTCCTAAGTTACACAAGAAGCTTACACAAGTAGGGATTTTAATATATTAAGCAGTATGAACATATTGTAAATAAATAGACAAATAAAGCAGCACAGGCTTCCCACTGCAGATGTAAAACGGGGGAAACCACTTCTGTGACCAAACCGGCTATACCGAAAGGAGCATGAGAGGACCGGGAGCCTAATCACAGGAAGTTTTAGTTTAACATGGGAATCATTTGTTAAGTTTGGGGATTGAACCATCAAGGGGTCCAGAATGTCAAGACATTGTTTTTAACAAACAAAAATGTTTGCTAAATGTACTATGTTTTCACGCAGGGTACAAGACTGGGCATTATAATGTCTGTTTCAGAAAGTATTTTAGAAATCTGAAACTCTTTTTTCAGAGTTGCACAACTGACAGTGGTGCACATGTATGTCACCATTTAAGCTCGAGTACCATTGGAATCCAAGTTCATAAAGTAAAGTGGATCTGACTTCGTTCCCTTGAAAAGGTGTGACTGTCTGTCTGTCTCTCTCCCACTAATAAAAATTCCAAATATTCCAGTTGCTACATGCATTTGTTCAAAATAAAACACGTAAGGCTCAAATCCTATACACGCTTACCCCGGAGTAAGTCCCACTGAAGTTAATGGTGCTTACCTTCTGAGCAGACATGTATAGGATTGCACCACACAACAGCCCACGAAGTAGCCCTTAAACTCGACCTGGGGCTGGCAAGGATGCTTGCCAATTTACAGCCCAGCTCGTCACCACCCACTTCAGTTGAAGCAATTGCATTTACGAAGCCTGCTCGATTGGTGCATGATCCCTGCATGATTTAGAACCCTGGGAGAAATAGAACCTTGGAAGATCAGGGTTCTAAATTGTGCCAGTAGCCAACACAAGTAGAGCAGACTCTCCACTGCAGGCATCTACCCTATGAATGTGTGTGTGTGTGTGTGTGTGTGTGTGTGTGTGGCAAATGCACTTGTCCCTAGTTTCCATTGTGTGATTGTATTCGCATGGGGATTCAGAATGCCTGAACAGGACCTCACCCTGAAAACCCTGACCAGAATCATAGAAAAGTAGAGTTGGAAGGGGCCTACAAGGCCATCACGCAGTGCAGGAATCCAGGTCAAAGCATCCCTGACAGATGGCTGTCCAGCTGCACCCTGAATGCCTCCAGAGTGGGAGAGCCCACCACCTCCCTAGGTATTTGGTTCCATTGTCTTATTGCTCTCACAGCCAGGAAATTTTTCCTGATGTTTAGGTGGAATCTGGGTTCCTGTAACTTGAGCCCATTATTCCATGTCCTGCAAACTGGGATGATCGAGAAGAGATCCTGGCCCTCCTCTTTGTGACAACCCTCAAGTACTGGAAGAGTGTGATCATATCTCCCCTCAGTCTCCTCTTCTGAAGGCTAAACATGCCCAGTTCTTTCAGTCTCTCCTCATAGGGCCTTGTTTCCAGTCTTTTTATCATCTTTGTTGCCCTCCTCAAATATAGGTGCACACTTAAGCTCCATTTTTTAAGAACAGTTTCCTATTGGTGAGATTTTTTAAAGTTGGTTTTAAATACACGGGATGCTCCCAATTCTTACTTGTGGTAAATAGCAGCTCCAGTCAATACCATGGAATAGTCGTTAGTCCACTTCGATGTGTAACCCCACCTTTCTTTAGTGTTGTCCCAAAAATGGCTGCGGGCCGGGTAGCCCACAATTCTCTCTGGGAAGCTCTGCCAAACAGTAAAGGCAAAATCCACCTGCAGGCAAGAAAAAGCAAACAGACCATATGTGGCATGCACTAATCAAACAGTCTCAAAAATGTCAGCAAAACAAAATATTACCTTTTCACTAATTCATAATTTGCAATCTTGGAACTGTTGCAAAACATTAATTCTCTGTATTCATCAGTAAATTAAACTGACTGCTTGACATTTTGCCCTGTAATTATGCACATTTTAATGTTTTCCTGTTAACAGGAGCCTAGAGCTCCAGAGAATCACATTAACATTTTGCAGGCATGACTTTTTGCAAAGCAAAAGTTTACAACTCGTAGAGGATTGTGTGCATATGGGAGTTGTGTGTTTGCTGGAGTGAACAAGAAAATTGCTGCTTTTATCCACTTTGAGGGGGAGGGTCAATTTTTACTACTGTGTGGGGAGAATGGAAAAAAACGACATTTTCAACAGAAGGAAATTCCAGACCCTGTCACCTCCCCACACCACTCTGTTCAAAAAGCTTCCTTAAGTTAGCTTTAGTGTGGAACTAGACAGACAGTGAACATAGGACTGCCTACCCCAGATCCCATGATGCCCTTCTATGAGAAACCAGGGGCTCATAGCATCCCTGCTGTAGATTTGCATTATGGGAAATTCAGCACACTTCAGGACACACATATTGTCTCAGTGAGTCAATTTTAAGGGAGCTTCAAGTTAAGATGTAACATTAAGGATACATATTTGTAGCAGATATAGCACATTACACTTAAAAATGGGGGGGGGAGAGAAAGTTCCCCCCCCTTCCCCCTTGCAATTCTTATGTGACGTTCCTAAACTGAAAGTTACTCTGGGATAGTGAAGGACGACACAAATCCTTGAGTTAGCAGCTTTGGACCCGGTCTCATCTTTCAAGTAATTTGTTTCAAGCAATGTAAAATGTATTTATTTGTATTTATAGGACCCCTATGAAACAAGTTCTCTTGCTCAATTGGAAGGCAGTTTAGACAAAATGGTTCTTCCTGCAGCCGCTCTGATCACAACCAAATCATTAATATGTCAAAGAACCAATGGTCACCTTAAGACCCTTTGCTATGAAATCTGACATCTGTTTTCTTGAAAGGACTAAAGTTACTGCAGAAGGAATGCTGTGTTAATGGAGGCAGCAACATGGCAAAGGATGCCGCATGTGATTCACACGCCTAACATTGAACAATGTTTAGAAATCAAGAGCGGGCCATGGTATTTTTAAATTTATTTTAACGTGCAGCTTGCGCTCTACACACAGTGATGGACTGCCCTGCCTATGTGGGGTCCCTGTTGGTGGGAGGACAAGCCATTCAAGTGCCAGGGTGGTAGACACCCTGCCCAAATGCAAATGCAGAACTGCTATCCTGCCCACACACCAACAGAATGGTAAGCTCACCCCAGGCATGGCCTGATGGCACCATGAGGCAGCCATCTTGCTGAACAGCTAAGTAGGTCCAGCTCAGAGCGGGAATGGGAGTCTGCCTAGGCACCCCACGTATGCAGCCTTGAGCTCCTGGAAGGAAAACCAGGGTACACATATCTTTATATAAATTCCTGAATGAATGAATGGTGCATATGGGAACACCACTGGAACTAGCGGTGGGTGATCTGCTGCGGCTGCACCTGCCGAGCTGAATGCTGGTGCGCACCATGCCACTCGCTGGACTTCTGAGTTCCTGTGGCTCATGCTGGCTCAGCTTGTCTGAGCATGGAAAGCTAAGCAGGGTCAGGCCTGGTTATTACTTGGATGGGAGACCCCTCCTCTAGTTACCTGTATTGAGCAGGGGGTTGGACTCGATAGCCTTGTAGGCTCCTTCCAACACTATGATCTATGAATCTATGGCGGGCTACTGTTTACATAGAAAATGCCTTAAGATACATCAAAAGTGGCTGCAACTTGAGCAAGTTACGCAAATTGCAGCTGCTTTGGGTGTATCTTAAGGCAATTTCTACGTAAACAGCGGCCCACCAGGAACCCGGAAGTTGCTTCCGCAGCTTGATTTGGGAGAATGCGAGTTGAGCCGGGAAAGAGGTAAGCGGGATGGAGTTTGGGTGTGTGTGTGTGTGTGTGTGTGTGTGTGTGTGTGTGTCAAGCCCGGCTAGTCCACCGGATTTCCACCCCCTGAACGAAAACCTCACACATCCTGGGACTGGTGGTGGTGAAAACTGCCATCTCTGTTTCTGTTTCTTGGTTATGTTACAGTGGGATGAATGTTGCAAAATGTTTCTTTAAGCCCCAGAGCAGGGGTGGGGGAAACTCAGGCCTACGGGCCATATCTGGCCTGCTGGGGGTCCCAATCCAGCACTCGAGGGTGCCCCAGATGGCCACGCCGCCTTCTCCAGGCCCCACCTTCTTTTCCCCAACCACTGACTGACTGGTGGTTTCCCGGCTTTTGTGCAGTCCCCGTCCCTGCTCTCATTCCAAAAGGTTGAGATGCCTCTCCCAAGGCTCAGTTACCAGCAGTAAGAGCTTTAAGCTACAATAGGCTGGTCTTCTAAAGTATTTTTGGCCACTCCCCTTTTGCCTTTGGCCCTGCCCACCACTGGAATGTGACCCTTGAGAGCTTCCCCAAAACTGAAATTGGCCCTTGGGCTGAAAGAGGTTCCCCAAACCTGCCTTACAGGTACAAACTGTGGGTTGTATTTTGATACCTATTCAAACCTTATTTGCTTAGTGTGGAGAAAATTCTGCAGTAATACTGGTTTAAGGTGCTCAGACCCCATTTCTCTCTCAACAAGCAGCACTAATAATGTGTGCCTGTCCAACTTTCTTCATTAGTGAACAACTGCACAGAAATGGAGCCCACACTGCCCTATCCACATGCCAGCCGCTCTGGAATTAAGCTTGAAGAAGACTGAGGATGCAAATATCTTCACTTTTTTTTTTTTGGTAAAGGACATCCTGTCTGCCATTCCTGCAATATATGGGCCTTCCTTCAAGGATGGGTACTGTTGGGATCCATCAGTTGTCCTGGGTGATGGCTCGGGTAAGGAGGCTCGGTGTGGTCCAGATGGCTGGGTCAAATCTGGAGCTTTGGTCAGGTTCAGGACCTTGGTCAATGATCCTGGAACCAGAGAACTGACAAGTTACTCCAGCAGAGTCTGAGAACAACTGGCAGGCTTTTATAGTCAGGCCAGGAGAGTCTCTCTGGAAATGCCACCCCGTTCAGGTGCTGGTCTTGGGCTGTTAAAGGGCCAGCAGTCTTTCCCTGCAGGCACTGGCTTCTCCTAAGGAATGAAGGTTGGAGAAGGGGGCAGCCAGTTGGGGACTGCTCCCCAGGATCTCCCTGTTCGCTAGAGGAGTCCGAAGTCCACTCCTCAGAGTCCGAAGGAGATGGCACCTCCTGAGGGTTGCGCGGACAAGATATGGGGTTCGAAGCAGTGGGCCCCACTTCAGAAGGACCAGGAACTGGTTCTGATGCCTCCCCAGAGTCATTGTCACTGGAGGCTTCAGCTTCTCAGGGATGCCAGTCCTGGGCCATGACAGGCACCTTCCTTGCAGGTGATAACCAGCCCCCTGAATTGTGAGTGGGGGGAAAATACAGAGGGAGCCAGTACAGGTGTTGGGGCACAAAGGTAACATACTCCCAACTGGGCCATCTAGCTATATAGAAGAATAAAGGCAACTGGATCCCCGAAACTGGGTCGCCACCCTCTTGGAAGCAAGAGCAGCAGTTGCCAATTCTAAGGGAGATGTGGTCCATTTACAGAGAGAGGATGGAAGAAGAAACGAACCACAAAGAAAGAGAAAAAGGAAAGCACTAAAATTGAAAGGGACAATAAAGACCCAAAGCTTTTCCACAGCTGCCATTAATAATGTATTTCCGATATATTGCAGTGTTATATAAATGGTCGCTGGTTTCCCCCTTCGCTTTGCAGAAGAGGTGCTAGAAATCAATACTCATCCCAGTTGTAAAAATTGGTTTTCTACAGTGGGCCTTTTTCCCCCCGTGGCTTTTTCCTTGAGTGCAATCTTGCTCTTGGCACAACAGCTCTGAAGTCTCAAGTATAAGGAATCTCCTTTCATTTAAAGAAAGAGCGAGAGATTGGGTTCGGCTCTGATACGTGGGTGGGAGGGATGCAGCAATCAAACACAGGCATCAAGGCGGAAATGTTTGCTCTGCAAGCTGTGATGTGGCTCTGAACGGGCGGCCCTAGGCCAGGGCTGTGAAAACTTGGCTCTTTTAAAATAATCCAAAAAACCTGTGCCAAGAAAACCTGAATTCTGTAACCTACATATGTTCATCAGTTTTGCACAATGTGTTTTACTATTTTACTTTTGACAGACGTGAAGAGGAGCAAATATCTATACAGGATACTGAAGGGCCGTGCCGTGACCAGTCACTGAGCCGTAGCAAGTCAACATCCACCCTTCTTCGCCATCTAAGTGCCATTTCAGTTGAACTCTCTGGACTGAGTGGGAGGAATGGAATTGCAATGTAGATGAGAATCTATGGATATCTGATCATTAGTAACTCCAGTAGCGCTCTTTTGGCAGCTTGCACTGTTTCTGTGATGACACTGTGATCTAATGGAGTGAATCTTGGGACAGCTTGGGACTGCGATACCTGATGGAACACCTCTCCTCACCTGAAATTACCTGGACACTATGATCTACATCTGAGGCATTCCTCTGAGTAACAGGGGAGAGGGCCTTCTCAGTGCTGGCCCCCCGATTATGGAATGATCTCCGCACTGAGCCCTGCCTGGCGCCAACATTGTCATCTTTTCAGCACTAGGTTAAGACTGCCCTCTACTCCCAGGCATTAATGGCATACGATGCGAAACGTCAGCAGTTTTAACAGGTCTAGTTAAACAAGTCTAGCTTTTTTTTTTTTTTTTACTGAAATTGCTTTAGTTATTTTAGATTGTTTTTAAATTTTGCATATTGACATTTTATGCTGTATTTTATTGCATCTGTATTTTATGCTGTATTATTGTATCTGTGTTTTATGAATTGCTGTGAACCGCCCAGAAAGTTTCGGCTGCTGGGCGGTATATAAATGAAATAAATCATCACCATCACCATCTACATCCCTGATTTAACCTCTGACCTCTAGGAGAGGGGTGTCCTTCTTTTTCGCTTTGCAATAGAGAAGAAGGTTACGACTTGAACCCTGTTCAGGTGTTCAGGATCTGTATAGAATCAACACGAGAGGAGGAGCACTCCAGCCCCGCCCCGCCCTGCCCCGCCCCGCCCCTCTCCATGCAAGTTTCCGTCGCCCTGTACTTTTGTAGGGCAACTGTCTGGAAAGGACAGCCACCTGTATCCACGGAGGCTCTCCATGTGATCAGGACACTGATTTTCCAGGGTCCTAGCTCATGTGGAAAGCCTCCACAGATACAGGAAGCTCTCTTCTTCAGACCAGTTGCACTCCACGTGTGTAGGGTGAGGGGAAAGTGCAAGGAGGAGAGCAGGGGCTACAGTACGCCTTCTCCTCGTGTGTTGATTCTGCACAGATCTTGAACGCCTGAAGAGGGCTTTGGTGTGTTAGTGACACCAGTCAAGATCTGAGGAGTACAGTCCAACGCTGATGCCAGCGGGGCCCAAGGGTGCAATCCTGATACCATGTCCCAGCTCCACCTGTCTGGCGGGTGGTTACACTATGCCTGGGGCATTGCTAGAATCTTCAAAGATTTGGGGCCAAGGCTCATAGGACACACATCTGGATAAAATTTGACATATGCTAATTTTTATCTCTATATGCACATTAAGAAACAATTACTAGGATTCATTTAAATTTCAAAGCCAGACAATTAATTTACCATCAAATCACACCAAATGAAATGAATACTTTCATTTGTACCCCAACCCCTGGCCATCCTAAATTAATAGTTCCTCTTCAATTACAATAAATTTGCCATGGCTGTGAACAGGTGTGAAAATATGTGCAAACAAGAGTGGCTGGCACGAATCCTTTCACGCCCCCCCCCCCTCCTTGCCAATGCAACTAAGCTTAGGGGAAAAACTTCCACTGGCACCAATGGACACTCCGGCTCTAAGGAAAATATTTGGGGCGGGGGCCTCACGGGGCCTAGCAACACCCCTGCACTATCAATGAACACCACATTACAAGAATGACTTAGGAACGGCAGAGGACAAAGCGGAGCAGCCCGCAGACTTGAACAGGAAAAGGTCTCACCTCAGTGGTTGAAAGCACCGTATCTTCGTCGAGGCTTAGAACAGCATCTGTGACAATGTTCTCGTAGGGCAGGAAACGACTGCTCATAACCTGCAGGATGGATAAAGAGCATCAGCGGAAAGCTCTCGAGACTCAACACTGCCAAGGGCAGCACCCCCATCATAGCCAAATGGAACGAGTTAACTCTCTAGCATGGGACTAATGGAGAAAATGACCCAATCAAACCGAAAGGTCTGGAAAAGAAATGAGGCTATCTGGTCTCATATGAAAAAAATGAATTCTGATGTAGCTTACTATGCATTTGCCCTGTGTATGGCTTGATTGTGCTTTTATGCTGTCCATTGATTCATTTTAACAATAGTTGCTCTACAAGGACTCATGGTTAACTCTGCCCTCTCCAGCTCCTGTTTTGCCCTTTGTGATGCTTGGGAATTGTTGTTTTGTTCTGTCTTTTATATGCGTATATAGTTACAAGAAAGAAAGAAAGAAAGAAAGAAAGAAAGAGAAATAAATCAGTGGGATATGAGTGTATATTACATATACTCTTCAAAAACCTCAAGGTGGTGTATATGGTTCTCCCTTCCTACTTTTATTCTCACAACAACCCTGTGAGGTGGGCTTTGAGCTGAGTGGGGCTTTGAACCTAGGTCTTCCCTAGTGAGCGTAAATTCCATGTTGCAAAATTCCTAAGACAAAGCCACTTTTGTGTAGAATTTTGCAAGAATGCCATATGCATCCTGCGACATGCAGCGATCCTACATGTGAACAAATAGCTGTGTGCGCACATGCTGGGAGGCCACGGGCAACTGTGTCTTCTCAGCGTGTGTACAGGCTGAAATTGACTAGGGATCAGTCAATTTCCACTCCACGTCACTTTCCGCACATGTTCATTCATAAGTGTATTCTGTTTCATTTCTGCATTAATCTGTGAATTTTAAAATCTCAAAATACGCATTTCTAAACCCCTTTCAATAAGTTTTTGAGCCAAGAACTGAATTGCAAAATCCGGAGAAGTGCAAAATCCAAAGGTGACTAAGTACTGATCCCCACATAAGTTCAGGAAGCATGGATTAGGTCAGTTCATATCGGAATTCACAAAGACTGAATTCCTGAAGCACCCCTAAAATTTACGCATATGTAACATTCCCATATGTTGAGATATACATGTGGGATTTGCACAATTTCCTACACAACGTGGCAGTGGTCGTCCTTTTGAGCTAAATCCCATTTGATCTCCGTGGCTCCAGGATACAAATGGAAACGGGAGTTGCAGGCCAAACTGGGGTGTATATGGTGTTTTCCTTTGGGTGTGTTTTTTAGCCTGAGAGCCAGTATACACGGCCACGCACTGAGCCTCTGGGAGTCTTTGGACCATACATTTTCATACATTTGCAGTGGAGAAAATCCACCTGATCTGCACGGCACTGCAAATAAGCGGCCTACCATGTGGTTATGATAGCCAATGTAAAGGAAAGCTTTAAAGGGGCATTTTGCAACCCCAGGCCACTGGAGCATGTATATCAATATTCCAACCACGTGGGTAGGGCTGATCATGTTTGTTTTTGTGGGGTTCTGATCAGGTGGGGACCACCCCTGCGCACGTGCTAGGAATATTCACACATGCCCTGCAGCAGCCAGGAAGCAGGGATCCAAATTTAGGTTTGTTTAGAGCAGGGATAGGCAACCTGGGGCCCTCTGGATGTTTTGGACTACAACTCCCATCAGCCCCAGCCAGCACAGCCAATGGTCGGGGGATTCTGGAAGTTATAGTTCAAAACATCTGGAGGGCCCCAGGTTACTTACCTGGTTTATTGCATTGATCTTCCACTGCTGAGTCGGGGAGTCGGGACCCACCACTGGCTTGCAGCCTAAGATGGGTCAAAATAGCAGCGCCAGCACCATACCAAATATATAGAGAAGCAGGCCCCCAAATGCATGTTTGGGCTCAAGGTGGGTCAGTCTGAGGTCTGAAAAGGTTGAGGACTATTGGCTTAGCACAGTCTTTCCCAACCTGGGGCCCTCCAGATGTCACAAACTACAAATCCCATCACTCCATTACTCCAATGTAATGAGAGTTGTAGTCCAACTTACGCTGGCTCTGCTTGTCTGAGTGTGGAAAGCTAAGCAGAGTCAGGCCTGGTTATTACTTGGATGGGAGACCCCTCCTCTAGTTCCCTGCATTGAGCAGGGGGTTGACTCGATAGCCTTGTAGGCTCCCTCCAAGTTCCAACTCTATGATCTATGAAATCTATAATCTGGAAGGCACTGGGATGGGGAAAGTTGTTTTAAGAGCATACATGAGCTGCTTTGACAGTCTAAAGTCAACAGACCCTTTGTTTTCTTTCCCCTTTTGGGGAATCCATTTTGGTGCACAGAGCAACACGCAAGAGGAGAAATGGCACACTCTTGACCACAGGTAGAGGTTGCTTTGTAGTCTCTACATGCTCCAAGGCAAGTGCCTACACGTGCTTTAGAACTTGATGGGGTGTTTTGTTTCCTCAGGCTCTCAAATATATGAAAGAAAGGAGGAAGAAAAGAGGGAGGGGGTGACAATGCAGGCCACAGAGTTGGGCAATCTCTAAACAGCAGCCCCCTATCTTTGCCCTGCAGCAAATCTCCTGGCACTGCTCGCAGGGACACTATCTCAGACAGGAACCTTTCTAGCAGCCGGCTTAACAGTGCCCTGACTTTTCTCTTGTTAAGCCCACTCAGGGAACATGGCAAAGACAAGCTCCATACATTTTCAATAGCTGCAAAGCACCTGGGGGAAAAAACACCTTCAGAGTGAAAATTCGTTCTGATAAAACCACCCGAACTATGGCCCCTCCATTCCTCACCACTCAAACCAAGATTACCTCCATTAAGCATTCACATTGCAGGCTGTCCGTGGAGGTGTGTGCACGAAAACAAGAGAAGTCTGTGCGTTCAAATGGCCTGCACAAAACCGTAGAGTCAGCACAGCCGCCTGCTAATGGTCTAGAAATATGCTGCACAAACATTTTGCTGGTGCAGTGACATAAAATATCTACCGCAGCCTTCCCCAACCTGGTGCCCTCTGGGTGTGTTGGACTACAACTCCCAGCATCCCCCAGCCAGAGGGCGCCAGGCTGGGGAAACACTGATCTAGTATTTCCAGCCAGGCAAACAACCACCTTACTTCATAGTTCTTTGGAAAGAAAAGCCTGGAACCCGGACTGCTTAATCAACTGCCAATGGCCTGAAGATGCTACAGATGAACAGAAGGGCTGCTTCCAAGGTTGGCATCTTCACCATCAGCAAGCTCTGGAGTTCATCTGCAGCTCCTTCTATTCCATTCCCGTGGATATAACAGCCTAGAACAAGATGTCGTGATGGCCACCAGTGTGGAGGGCTTTAAAAGGGCATTGGACAAATTCATGGAAGAGAAGGCTATCAGTGGCTACTAGTCCCGATGGCAATTTGCTACCTCTAGTATCAGCGGCAGTATGCCTGTGTACACCAGTTGCTGGACAACTTGGGCGAAAGGGTGCTGTTGCATTCATGTCCTACTTGTGGGATCCCATGGGCAGCTGGCTGGCCACTGTGTGAACAGAATGCTAGACTAGATGGACTCTTGGTCTGATCCGGCTTGGCTCTTCCTGTGTTCTTATGTTGGATTGTGTCATCAAGTACCGGGGCCAGAGAAAACTGCCTTCCCCCTGCCAACACCAACTATATTGTATCTCTGTGAATTTAAACTGTAAGCCACTTTGGGAGCGAATCTTGTCTGCAAAATGGAATATGAAGAGAAACAGCATCAGCAACAATAGTGGGTGATGGTATGAGTTGTTCCAGATCTGCCCTCTGAATCTTCCCACAGTTTAACTGAGCAGGGACTTGAACTTGGGTTTCCCAGTCTAAATCTAACTCTATCTAGTGTGGTGTCATGGTTAGAGTGTCGGGCTGGGACTCAGGATATCCAGGTTCTAGTCCCCACTTGGCCATGAAGCTCACTGGGTGACTTTGGACCAGTCACTTGACTCTCAGCCTAACCTACCTTTCAGGGTGGTTGTGCGCATAAAATGGAGAGGAGGAGGAGGAGGATTATGTAAACTGCCATGGGTTCCTTGCAGGAAAAAAAGGAGGGATATAACTCTCTCTCTCTCTCTCTCTCTCTCTATATATATATATATATATATAAAACATCCTGAAACTTTGTCTCTTCATTCCCTTGTCATATTTTTATTTACGGAGACATTTCCATTTGTATAGTGTCTTTTACCCTGCCTTGATTTTTTTTCTCTTGCTGTCTTTTATCATATTTGTTAATGCTACTGTTTTATTGTATTAGGATTTTAATAATGTATTACCTATATGTATTGTACACCACCCCGAAATCTGATCTGATGAAGGGTGGGAGAGCAATGTTTCAAATAAATAAATAAATAATAACAAAAAAAATGTGTCTGATGAAACCATTATTTTAGAATATGGAAAGGAGAAGTGGATGTCAAGTTGCATTTGCCAGCAAAGCAGGGATGCAGAACCTCCTGAGGAATTTAGAGAAGCTCTCAGGGGCCGCATCTCGGTGGTGGGTGGGGCTAAAGGCAAAAGGGGCAGGGCCAAAATACCAGCCTATTTTAGCTTAAAGCTCTTACTGCCAGTCACTAAGCCTTAGGAGAGGCATTTCACCCTTTAGGAATGGGGGGGGGGGAACCGCACAAAAGCCGGGAAACCACCAATCGATCAGTGGTCATGGGAAAGGGGTTCGGGCTGAGGGAGAGGGGCATGGCCATCTGTGGAAACCCAGAGGGCCACACTGGAATTCAGGAGGGGCAGATTTAGATCTCGGGCCTGCGGTTCTGCACCCCTGTCTCAGAGAGTGTCTCTCCCTATATGCAGGGCAGGCTGGTGACCCCTACTGTATGTCAGTGTGGCTCCTTATCCATTGCGGTTTTTATTCTGAGCTTTATAGGAGCTATCTATGGTACCCCTTGGTAGTGAACCTATTTGGGGGATGGAGTACAACACCTGTGGATAGCTCCTATAAAGCTCAGAATATAAAAGAAACGCTATGGATAAGGAGCCTCACCGACATAGGAGTCACCACCCTCCCTTGCCTATATGAACCTTCCCAGGTTCCTAATATCATCGACAGCGGTTTCAAAATAGGTGATGGGTGATTAGCATGGCGTAGTGGTGAGAGTGTTGGACTGGGACTTGGGAGATCCGGGTTCTAGTCCCCACTCAGCCATGAAGCTCGCTGGGTGACTTTGGGCCAGTCACTGACTCTCAGCTTAACCTACCTCACAGGGTTGTTGTGAGGATAAAATGGAGAGGAGGAGGAGGAGGATTATGTAAGCCGCCTTGGGTTCCATGCAGGAAAAAAGGCAGGGTATAAATATAATAAATACAAAATTATGCCGACTTGAGCCCATCAAAAGGCGAGCAACTTGAGCCCATCAAAATGCGAGCCCATCAAAAGGTGGCAACGTTTTCCACCAGCTGAGCCTTCTCATCTGTTTCCACAGGCAGCCTCCATGAAGATGACTACAATGCACTCTATATGGGACTGCTTCAGGAAAAGTTTGGAAACTTCTGCCAGTGGAAAACGCTGCCGCTCACCTCTGGATGCATTTGAGTTGGCATAATAATGATGTATCATCTATTCTGATACTATGCTGCTGGCTTTTGTTGCATTTCTGGGCCCAATTCAAGGGGCTGGTTTTGTCTTTCAAGGGACTAAACAACCTGGGTCCCAATTAGGTCAGGAACATCTCTTCCTGTATACATGTCCCCAGCAATTAAGATCGACAAGTGAGGCCCTCCTTCAGATTCTATCTTACATGGAGGCTGGGTTGGCTCTTTGAGAAGCAGGGCATTTCCATCACAGCCCCATCACTGTGCAATGGCCTCCCATTAGAGGTACACCTGCACACACCCTGCTGTCTTTCTAACAGGTCAAAACTGTTTGACCGGGTTCAAACAACACAATAGACCACACTCAAGGGTTGAGTATGCATTGAGTGTGGGTTGTCATTGAACTGTGGGTTGTTGCTAAAATGTGGGTTATTGTGTTGTCTGAACCCAGCCAAGATAACAAACCATGGTGAACAACCCACAGTTCACAACCCAACAACAAACCATGGATTCTCTTCATGGGTTGTTCGTGGTTAACAAGCCATGGCTTGTTATCTCATCTGGATTCAGAGAACACGATAACCCAATTTCAGGAACAACACATGGTTCAACAACCCATACTCAACCCTTGGGTGTGGGTTATCGTGTTGTCTGAACCCAGTCTCTGTTTCAGTGGTCCTTTGGATGTTAATGTATTGATTTGTCTTGGTATACTTTTTTATTCTTAGCTGGTTTTATGTATTTTAATTTAGCTATACTGCATAAAAAGAGGAGTATTCTAAAAAACAAATGAAAGAAAACACATCAAATAAAGCACATCCTTCTCCATGCTTGCTCAACGCAAGAGATAATGTTACTTGCAACAAGGAGCAGGGTCCTTTTGGTAGTGGCCCCTGGATTATGAAATAATGATATCACTTCAAAAAGTACAACTTCGTAAAGGCATTTATGCAAATTTCACATTTCGGAAAGCCATTGGGCTTTGTAAACCACTGAGGGGATTGTTGGGTTCTTTTTGCTGTGCTTTGAGAGGCAGATGGTGAGATTACTTGGGAATGCTGTTATTTATTGTTATTGTAATATGTTTATGAAGCTGGTTTTGAGTGTTATTTTTATTCTGGTTTTAAAGATGGGTTGCAAGCTGCCTTGAGCTTCTGGGAAGGTGGGGCAAGAAAAGGATTTAAATAAATATAGCCTCCCTTCACGCTGGGGAGCAAAAGTAAATACATTTGCAAAAAATGAACACCCATACTAATAGCTATTCAATCTTCACAGCTCAGTAACCCTGGGGCATCCACTTACCTTGCTCTCTCCTTCGATGACGATGACAGGCACGGCAGTTGCAGGCCAGCGGTGCTTGGCAGGGAGGGGTTTATCACAATTCCATAAGACAACGATCTGGAAAGAAGATCAGCCCTTGCTATTAGTAACATGCCCTACAGCAGGGGTAGACAACCCAGGGCCCTCCAGAAGTTTTAGACTACAACTCCCATCAGCCATAACCAGCATGGCCAATGGCCAGGGATGCTTTAGACTACAACTCCCAGAAGCCAAAGCCAGCAAGGCCAATGGTCCGGGATGATCGAAGTTGGAGTCCAAAACATCTGGAGGGTACCAAGTTACCTGTCCCTGGCCTTCAGTGATCACAGCGCAAAGAAGAGGCTCAGGCACCAAGTTAACTACCGGTACTCCACATTTCAATCCAGAACTTTTAAAAAAGAAACCCAGTAACAGTCCAATTCCTATCTAGGAAAAATACACATAAATTGCTTAAAAAAAAAACACAGTCTGCTGTACTGACAGTGAAAAAAACATCGCCTTTGACAGACACCATCAGAACTACAATCTGCGCAGCATCTGGGAGGACCTTGAGAGCTTACTTTGGCAGGAGCAAAAGGCCAAAATGCTCACGGCCATATACAAAAGCAGGCTCTTCCGCCCTCAACCCCGCTGGCATCTTAAGTAGGGCTGTGTGGCGCCCGCAATTCTATGGGAGCACAGAATGTGATACTGGCTGCAGAATTCAGAATGTCCGACTTTATTTAAAACCATAGGTTGCCGCAACGTATCAGCAGTAAAACGGTAAACAAGTAGAACAGTAAAAAAACAGTGAAAACAACAATAAAACCACAAAACACTTTTGCAAACTTTAGAATTCAGCTTTCTGAGTTTAGCAGCTTCCAGGGTAGTATGCATGCTGTGATTCCACAGGAACACAGAAGAATGGCAGAATGTGGTGTGGGAGCAGGATTCAGCTTCCTGAGATTCCCTGCTTTCATTAAAAAAAAAAAAAACATGCAAGTTTCTAGCCCTTTTGATTAGAAGGATACTCTTGGAAGCATGTGGGTTACACTTGCTGAAATTCTCAAAAAACCAAACAAACCAGAGAGGTAGATGAGCAATATTTCTGGTGAGTAGTAGGGGACCTCAGTGTCTTTCATAGATCTTCAGCCCTTCCAATGACCAGCATGAACAAATCATGCAAAATTGTTACAATTACAGAATTATTCAAATAGAAAATATGCTAAGCTTGATTTGCATAATTTAAACAGGTTGCAAAATTCAGATTCTCTGGACACAGAATTCTGATTTTTCTTATATTAAAGCATGAAATGCTCCGAGGCGGATAATATATATGCCTGATGTGATGGAAACAACAACAAAATACTCCATGATCCATCATCATCATCATCATCATCATCATCATCATCATCATCATCTCTATACCACCCAATAGCTGAAGCTCTCTGGGCCTTAGACTATGATGAAAGTCAACCATTATCCCTTCCGGAAGATTAGCCCCTGTTGCAAAGATGCTGTTGATCTCAATCCTCCAAGGAGCCCTCCTCCATGTCCATTCCCCCTCCCCCATTTGATATAATTTCCACTGGATCAGTATTTAATGGATGGCCTCTTCTGGTGAGGGTGGAGTAGCCATAGCTCAGTTGTAGAGCACATGCTTTGTATTGAGGAAGTCCCACTTTAAATTCCCATCATCTCCAGTAAAGGATCTCAGATGACAAATGATAGGAAGGCTATCAATGACTACTAGTCATGATGGCTATATATTAATCTCCAGTATCAGAGGCAGAACTTATTTATTTATGTACTACTATTTCTAAACCACTTAGATCTACAGAGTATGCCTCTGTAAGTGAGTTTCTGGGGGAAATGGGTAGGAGGATGGTGTTGCACTCATGTCTTGCTTGTAGGCTTCCCGTGGGCATCTGGTTAGCCACTTTGCTAACAAAAGGCTGGACTAGATGGGCCTAGTAGACATGGGTCAACTGTCTGGAGGACAAGTGTAATTTCTCACCTGGGCACAGTACTGGGATTTGGCGACAGCAACCAGGAGTTTCAGCACAGGTTGAGACTGAGAAACTAAAGGAGTAACTGCATGGATAACGGCGGTGAATTTGGACGGGGGCTTGACACCTGGAAAGGAAAACCACCACCAACAAACTTAATAAAGGGAAATGAATTGGCCTATTTATTTTAAAATATTTTAGGTCACCTTTAGGGGTACAATCCTCTCAAGGCGGTTTACATATTAAAAGCTCAATACAATAATAGAACCATGAAAAAATCGATACACTTAATAAACATCGGTAAATAACAAACAACCAGCCCAGAGAATACTAAAATAATTATAGCCTAAGAATTCATAAAAATAAAACACAACTCAAGCAAAAGCCAAAGAAAACATGTGGGTCTGCAGAGCTTTCCTAAAGACAGGCAAAGACGGGGCCTAATGGACCCCAGATGGCAATTCATTCCAGAGGTGTGGAGCCACTGCAGAAAAAGTCGTGTCCCTTATACTCATCAGCCTAATGGCCCCCAGCAGCAGATGTGTGAGAAGGGCCTCTGCTGCTGACCTTAAAGTGTGGGCGGTCAAAACCGATGCTTTACATTGGGCTCGGAAACACACTAGCCACCAGTGCAGCTGGTGCAGTCTATGTGTCACATGAGGAAACCGCCTGGCCCTAACCAATCCCCAGGCAGCCATATTCTGCACCAACTATGCAGGACACTTGTTCATGATGCTGGCTCCCAATTCGCACACGCTGGATTGCAGGGCCAAACCACACTGCACGATGGTTTGTGTTCCATTTGCGTTGGGCCACTGACGCCATGCCACCCAGAAATCAGATTCAGCTCCCCGACTGGTGGGGCCGTCAACACGGAATCACTTACCTAGGTTAGCATAATAGTAAGGAAAATCTCCCAGATATGATGAATACTGTGGCAGTACAAATAACCCTCCGGGGTCTTTATTCCATATTAAGCTGTTGCGTGATATGTGCTTAAATATTCTGTCTTGAATAATCTGAGAAAATAAGAAATAAACACTTCTTAGGAAGGTCCTAATGAGAAAGGGAAGAGGCTGCAGTGCCTGCTCAAGACCGCACTCACAGCACCTTCTGTAAAAGCCTGCAAGAGGCAGACTATTTAGCATTCCTGTTTAATCTTTTCTCTTTTCTGTTAAACAGCCCAGATGATGCCGAATTTGTGCATATTCCTGTGGGTTAGAAGCCTCACATAATGGTATTCAAACTACCTCATTAGTTGCTGCAGACACTGTGGCAACCTAGCAACTTATTAGATGGCTGCGTTTAAAGTCAAAATATTTTTAGTTTGCAAAATGGGTATGTCAGTTGGGAGGTTGATTAATCCATTCGACAATGTTGCCATCCATGTCCTGCATAAAATAATTAGCCCAGTGGCAGATTTAGATGGGATGGGTACTTCTTTAGAATCGTGATGACTTTAACCTTCACCTCCATCTCGTTTTCCACCGCCCCCAGATACACAAACAATATAGTGCCAGAAACACAAATTGCATGGAACAAAATGTAATGACAGCACTGTTATCTCTGACCCAAGGAAAACCAATGGTGCAACTACATTTAACATGGTACTGTTATTTTATGCAAGCATGGAAGAAAGCAGAGAATTTCATATTGGGCACAGAATTCAGGACCCTAATAATCTCAGCTTTCTTTCTTTCTTTCTTTCTTTTTTTTAAATAAAAAAAAAAACAAGTTTCTAGCCCTTAAGGTCACCAATATACTCTTGGAAGTGTGTGGGCAATGCCTGGTGAAATCTCATCAGCCAGATATCCAGTGATCAGAAGCTGGGTGTCTTCAGTGGCCTATACAGATCCATGGCCCTCCCCATAAGTAGCAGAGGCCCAAATATATATATATATATATATAATATATGCAAAGTAGTAAAAAAATGCAGACTAAATTATGCAAATATTCTTAATTTAAATAAAGTGCTCATCACAGAATCTGGCTTTCTTTGCCATGGAATCCAAGTTTCTTTGTTCCAAAATTTTGAGTCTTTTACTGCAGAGCACAAACAGCACTGATCAGTGAGCTGGCTTACAAAGAACAAACACAGAAACAAGTAAAATATAGAATTAAAAACACACAATTCAGACCAAATAAATATCTGAAACTGCAGTAATAAAACATGCCACAGAAGGCAGTCCATAAATTATTGAAAAAACAAGTGCCTTTTCATTACAAGAAAAAGGTAATCCTGTGTTATTTAAAAGTTTACGGGCACAGGCTCAGGCAGGCTTTCTTGGGAGTCATCTTCAAGGGCAGTCCCATGCACAATGCATTAAAGTAATCTAGTCAGCAGGTTACTTGAGCATGAACCACCCTGGCCAGACTATCTCCATCCAGGAATGGGTGAATGGCAAACCAGCCAAAGCTGGAAAAAGAGCACTCCTAGCCACAAAGTTTATCTGGGCTTCAAATGATGAGACTGGACTGAGGAGTACCCCAAAGCTATGTACTTGCTCTTTAAGGGGGAGTTCATCCCCATCTAGAACAGCCTGGATACTGAATTCCCTGACATGAGAACTACTTACCCAAAGGGCCTCCATCTTGTCAGTTTATTGGCCCTCATCCAACCCATTACTGAAGCCAGACACTGGTTGAGCACTGGCACAGTCTCATCTGACTCAGATAGCCGAGTGTCATCAACATAGTGCTGACACCTCAATCCAAATTCCCAGATGACTTCACCCAGCAGATTCAAATAGGTGTTAATAAGCATGGCGGATAAGATGGACCCTTGTGGGACTCCACAGCACAATTGCCATGGGGTCAAGCGGAACCCCACCAATGCCACTTTCTGAAACTGACCCTGCAGGCAACAGTGGAACCACTGTATCACCATGCCTCCTACACCCAACCCGAAGAGCCAGTCCAGCAAGATACCATGGTGAATGGTATCAAAGCCACCACGATAAAAGTACATTAGGGAGGGCCCTTGCTGAATGGTAGAGTACATGCTTTGCATGCAGAGGGTCCCAGGTTCAATTCCCAGCATCTCCAGGTAGAGCTGGGAAAGACCCCTAGAGAAACCCCATGGGTCAGTGGTAGAGCACATGCTTTGCACGCTGAAGGTCCCAGGTTCAATCCCTGGCATCTCCAGATAGAGCTGGGAAAACCCCCTAGAGAAAAACCCATGGGGGGGACACCCATAGGTCAGTGGCAGAGCACATGC
The DNA here is from genome assembly GCA_021292165.1 of Shinisaurus crocodilurus. NCBI lineage: Eukaryota > Metazoa > Chordata > Lepidosauria > Squamata > Shinisauridae > Shinisaurus > Shinisaurus crocodilurus. The sequence goes on along the minus strand of CM037880.1, from coordinate 205,269,298 downwards.
TTTGCATGCAGAAGATCCCAGGTTCAATCTCTGGCATCTCCAGGTAGAGATGGGGAAAACTCCTAACTAACCCTGGAGTCCCCCACTGCCAGTCAGTGCAGACAAGACTGAGTTAGATGGACCATTGCTTTGACTTGGTATAAGGCAAGTTCATATGTTCCACTGTCTAATGTTCCACCTATCACCTGTTCAGAAAACTGACCAACAAACTGCAAGCAGAAATGCCATGTCTAGCTGACCTGCGACAGTACAGAGAAGACAGTTCTCTATTAAAATCACATCATTCATACTCAGTATTGTTTCATTGTTGAGGTACAGGAGCGCCTCCATACGCACTTCCCCGCCACCCAGCTCTGCTTAGTTTTGAAATAGGCTTCCAATGATGATGTTTATATTGGCCGTCTGCTTCAGGACAAGCTGATCACCCTTACTGATCCTGATATTTTATGGGCCTGGGACCTGACCTAAGGGCTCCACCAAATTTAACAGATGGCTGTTCTAGACATGAAAACAACACTTAATTGTATGTGCGGCTGGAACAGAGGAAAGACTTTGGAACAACGGATACAGGAAAGGACAAAAATGGAACCAATTTACAGCTCCTTTACGAACAATAAAAAGCACAGAGAAAATTGCTGCACACACGTCGCTAAATGTGGATTTTGCCTTTTAATAAGGTAATGATATATATTTTAATCCCTGCTGAAAATTAGGGCTAAAAAGTACATTTCTGCTTTTAACATTAGTATGTAGCTTCGGCAAGAACCCACTTTTATTGGGGATACAACTATTTCTATGTTAAGTAAATTCCCATTCAAGAATGGTCTATCCCCAATATGGATTGAACACGTGGATCCCTCAACAAAGGAAATTGGGGTGGATTAAATAAACATCACATCTCATCTAGTTCTAGTACATTTGCACCACTGCATGAGATTAAGATCCATGTAAGTAAGATCCACTCAAATCTGGGGGGAAGGGAGGATTGTAGTGTTCAGCCACAGCTCTGCAGAAATGCTTTTGAAAATGCAGCAAATGTATTATTTCTCAGCAGAGCTTCTTGTTGGTTCTCTGTCATCTTCCTCTTTAATCTGAAACAGCTCCTGCCCTAGGACTAGCGAGTGCCCCCCCCCCGCATCCCCAGAGACCAGTCAAAGGCCACCAAAACACCTTGGGGTGGAAAGTCTGCCTGAAAAGAGGGTGTGTGTATTTTTACAATACCACTTCTTCAAAAAGCTATTTCTCCAGCAAGGTTCCTTAAACAACCCATTTACCAAGAATGACGAGAATACTGATTTATCAGCCCTAAAGCACCCAAGAACCTGCTAGTCTACGTGAAGCAACTTTCCCCTGCAAGCTGGACAGCTTCCCATTTGTCACTGTGTCATTTCTTCTTACACCAATCCTTGTAACAAAGAACATATTTCCTTAGGGAAGAAAAGTTATAGAGACACTGAAGGTCTTTCCTCTGCCCCATTCCTCTCTCAGACTCTCTCTCTCTCTCTCTCTCTCTCTCTCTCTCATCTACTCTCACACACACACACGTCTCTTTCCAAGGGACCCATGGCGGCATGCCCCTGAAACCAAGGTCAGACAAAGTCCAGGTGAAGAGAACGTCAGTGCCTCAGCTCTGACTAACATCAGAGGATTGTTACTCACCTCTAGTGTGGTCAATACAATCTTCTCAACCGAAGAAAAATAAGCCTCCCACAAGAACTGTGTTTGCTGTCTAAGTGCTAGGATTTTATCCTGATGGATAGACCTGATTGTAGAAGGGATCTGTAATACAATGTTGAAACAAATCAGACAGCGTCGAAAACATTGCAACCCGAGAACATTAAGGTACTACTGGGGGCCTTTCCAGATGATCCGTTTATAGCACCATCAGTTTAGGTTTTATAGATCGGTGTATAGTGCATTTGGCTCTCATTCGCAGTACACAATCCACACTATCAGAAAGCAGCAGCAGTGAATGCAGTAATTGGAAATTGAATTATACAGGCCGTTTGTTAATGCTGCGTCTCTGTCCCACTTCCTACTGGAGAGCCTGCACTTCCCACATTTATGGGAGAGTCTTTTCCGGGACCAGGTCATTTGCAAAGCATGAGTGGTTCAGCTCTTCTCCCAGTGCTTTCTCTCAGAAGCTGGAGTATTCGAAATTTGCCTGACAACACAAATGATTATGGCAGTGCCAATATTTTTAAGGCCACCAATGGAGTGACATGAGATCCAAGAGATGCACCTGGGTTCCCTTTGCAAAATTGCAGAGGATGTTGGAGCACAACTCTATCTTGGCTAGGAATGGTGGGAAGGCAAGATATAAATGCTCAACAACAAACAAACTTTGGACTGTGGACTGCAGCAGAGGCGATCTTCGCCTCCCCGCTCCTCCTGCTCTGCATTTTCATTTTTGGCTGTCTAATGACATCATTTCCAAAAAGGAGGGAAGGAGGCTGGAGAGGCCCCAGGTTATCTCTTATCCTGGCCTCCCCAGTCTCCTCCCTTCCCCCTCCCCCAAAATGCCCCCTTCTACCCCTCTCGGGAAAGATTGCTTTCCCGACCCCCGCACCAGCTGCAAGGGGTGTGTGTTGGAGCTCTGATTCCCAGGTCAGAATGCAGTCTCCGAACTTGGATAAGAGTACAGTAATACCTTGGATTGCAAGTAACTTGGTCTGAGAGCGTTTTGCAAGACAAGCAATTTTTTAAAACAAATTTTGACTTGATAAACAAGTGACGTCTTGCAAGACAAGTAGTCATCAATCAGTGGTCCTGAATTGTCACTCTTGCTTAAGAATGTAACAAGTGCCTGTCTGAATATAGATCTGGCTGGATATGTCTACCTGGTCCAGCATTCTTAGCATGGATTCCAGAACCAACAGGCCCTAGGTAGACCACTGGAAATTGGTCCATGACCCATGAGTAGTCAATCAATCAATCAATATTTATTGTGCAGTGACAGACCCATTAAATCAGAACAAACAGGACAATAAAAAACATAATCATTAAAACATACACATGATTAAAAGTACCATGTAAAAAACATTTTAAAAAATACAATGGAGGTGAAAGAATCATCTTGCAAGACCTTATCACAGAAAAAAGGAACTCAGCTACTAACTCTGTCATTGACTGATTTACATCATGCAGGAAATATTCCAAATACCATTTCAGTGTCCTTCTAGGGCATTTGCTCATAATAGGGCTAGGTTATCTATTACGTTCTTCACTGTGAAGACTACATTAAAAAAAACAACCATGTTCCAAGGATTTGATTACTTCATCACTGCAAGGACAAAGTCAATTTTCATATGGGACTGTCAAGGTTCTGCTACTACAGGGACTCTTTGATCTGACCTTTGGGAGATCTCTGCCTCTTCTCAAAGCCTCTCTCTCTCTAGGTTATCAAGTTCTTTGCCTGCTTTTAGTAACGTGGGTGTAGGCTGTAGACGTGGTGAATAAGTTACTCTAAACTCTAGGGTAAACAACAACACTTTACTATTAATATTAGGGTCTTTACTTAATAGAGTGGTTATAATTCAAAAGCAAGTATGATAAAATAAACCAAACAAACAAACAATCTAACGTTCTCTAGTTAACTTCAGACTACTTATATCTTATGCAGCCAGTTTCTCTTTCTCTTTCTCTGCTTCTCTCTGCTGTTTCTGTGCTGCTGCTTCTAGCTCTCTCTCAGCACACACTAACTGCTAGCTGACCACACCCTACATATATAGTCTTCTCAGGACTGGAAAGTTATAACCATGTGACCTTGCACAGGAGAACTAATTCTTAACTCCTATTGGGCGAACTAAAACTCTCAAACTCTCCCTCCTATCTAAGTGTTTGGGCCTTCAGGCTTCAACTACTCGAGGGAAGTGTTTGGGCCTTCAGGCTTCAACTACTCGAGGGAAGTGTTTGGGCCTTCAGGCTTCAACAAACTGAAGCCTGTGTAGGCCTCAATCCTTTATAGGGACACCCTGATATTGCCCTTCCAGAATTGCACTGGGGAGGCAATTCAATCTGACCCTGGGAAAAAACATGGCATTTCTTGGGGACAGTCAAATTATCAAGATATCTAGCACACTTAGTAAATTTAAAAGTTAAACCAAGGAATCTTGGAGAAAAAGTTCTGGGAGCATTTGATTAAGAACACTGAAGATCAGTGTCCTACAGCCATGTCCTTGATCTAATTTTTGGCCCCCATGATCTTGTCCAGCCACCTGCCCTAAGGCAGTCACAGCAAACTTGGAATGAAGTACATAGTATTTAGCTAGGGCTGTCAGGTCAAACACCTTTAGCCTTGAACTAAAGTCTAAAATGTACTAAATAACCACATAGACCTGCCAGATTAAAGAGACTGACAGCACATTCCCATAGATATCAACTCAGATGTAAGTCCCATTGAGCTAAATGGGGCTTTCTCCCAGGTAATAAAGTATAGGATTGCAGCCGTCATCTTTTTGGGCAGCTAACAAGATATAAAGTGAATATGGCTAAGCCTGAACTTTGTGATATATATATTCTTGACCTGAATGCCATAATTAGGTTGAAGTGGATTTTTGTAGCCTACCCTTTGGATAAAATGTTTGGGATATCTGCATATCTACATTGTCACCATTATAATGTAGACCTGCTACAGATATAAAAATGGATACAACAATAAAGCCAGATCTGCAGAACCAAATTAGTTTCACATCAGTAGATCTGGAAGAAGTAAGGTAAGCAGGAATTCACTCCTCCAGGGTGTGGTGCTCCTGTTTTATATGGAGGGAGTGATTCTAGACATTGTCTGAGGAGCCATAGGATTTTTTAGATACAGTTATACCTTGGATTGAGAGCATAATTCGTTCCGGAACCGTGCTTATAATTCAAAACACTCTTATATCAAAGCGAGTCTCTGGCGGGAGTGAGCGGGGCTGATTTCGGCCTGCTACGCCCGCTCGAGGCAAGCGGTTACATCCCTAGTAGGGATGGACAAATTGGTCCACTTGGTTTCTCATTTTTCCAATCTTAAGTTTGCTTCATCCGATTAACGCATTAATACACAGATTTTAAAAAAAAAGCAAGCACAAAAATTCATACCCATTTTCGTGTGTATTTCTCCTAGTATATGCATTTATGTATGCAATTTTGCCTGATATATGCATTTTTGCAAGCAATTTCCCCTAATATGATACATTTTTATATGCTATTTTTGCTAATATACACATTTTTGTGTGCACTTATTCCTAATATACACATTTTTGTGTCCATTTTTTGATTGGAGAACAGCATCGCAAAATCTGGAGAAGTGTGAATACTGAAGGATAACTGGGTTTCAGTTTGTGTATTGATTTGGGAAATGTGAATTAGGTAGGTACGCATTAAAACACGAACCAGCCAAATGTCTTCCCCATCCTTTTTTATGCCAAGAGCTCCCAGGTGTGTATCCTTGCTTTGTAAATTGAACACTCATTGGTGGAACACAGAGATTCTAGTTAAAATAAAAAGAAAAGAGAAAAGAAAAAGGAAAAAAGAAATAGTCTAAGCAAGACTGAGGCCAGCACCTCTGAAATAGATGGCCTTCAGGCACCTTGCTGATCTATTCTATAGGAGCATGTATATGTGAAAACACAGCAAACAGGAGGAAAAAAAAATATTCCAGATAGTTTTTTCTTCTTCTTTATGTGGATCAGGGCCAGTGTCAAAAGTAGGCATAGTCAGGCACCTCCTGAGGCCCCGGAGCCCAGCAGGGGCCCATTGACAAGAGACCCCTTTGCTCTGGCCCAGATAACGGTGGTGGTTAGGAGGAGGGATCAGTAGATGCCACTGCCTACTTACTCCCTGGCTCTCTGGCTGTCAAGCAAGTGGTAGCAATGATGAGAAAAAGGATTAGCAGCAATAGGAGCTGGTGACAATGCTGGTGAGAAGGTAGATTCACTGAGGAAGGGGACCCATTGAGAGTGCCCAAAGGCCCTCAAAAACTCGGAGCTGGCACTGATTTGGATAAGCTTTCTACCTAATGGGGCGGGGAGATAAATCCTTCTTGATATTCCCTTTGTTTGGGAGTGTTTACTTCAGCATGGCATCTGTTTTCTCATTAAACTGCTGTATTCCTCCTAAGCCTTTCAAATAATTATTTTTTTTCCAGGTAAATTATGCACAAGGCACCTACCTATGTTTGCTTTCAAGTCATGCCATTTTGCATTTTTGAGTTAGATATTAGATTACACCCTGCAAATGCCTTTTCACTCATTCACACTATCTCATGTGACACCCCCCCCCCAAATCCTTTCCCAATAAAATATTCTTAATTAGAATACATCTGTTCTATGCATAGCCTTACAGCTTACTTGGGGGACGAGGGGAACAGCTTGGTGGCAACAATCTCCTTATGCCAAGCACACAGTTTTAATATATACTGCATGAGGTTCAACAGGAAGAAACCCAGTTGCTTTTCAAAGGGAGATAGTTTTAGCAATATGTAAATCTATAATGAAGAAATGTCGGAGATTACACCAAGGGTTCCAAGACAACTGATAGTGGAGATATAAGAACTATTAGATCCTCCGTGAACAATGCGGCCAAGAGGAGAATAACCAGATATGCCAACATCATGGTGGTCACAGTTCCAACCACTTGCGATGCCAAGCCAACTCTGAACCACTGATGTAGATGGGCCATGGTCAAAAGTGTTTCATAGTGGACTCAGCCCTGTGTGTGTAAAAAGCAAACACAGCTGCTGCAGCAAATCTGCTTGGATCATATGTATTTATTACTAGTTTTACTTGTTTTAATACTTGTAAACCGGATCACGGATGTTTTATATTTATGTAAATAAACATACTTTTGAAACTTGCATCCTTAACGTTCACTTGCAAGTTGGATTCAGGCCTGGAAACCACGAATTCAAATCCCAATTTATTTATTTATTTATTTATTTATTATTATATTTATACCCCGCCTTTTTTCCTTCAAGGAACCCAAGGCGGCTTACATAATCCTCCTGCTCTCCATTTTATCCTCACAACAACCCTGTGAGGTAGGTTAGGCTGAGTCAGTGACCAGCCCAAAGTCACCCAGTGAGTTTCATGGCTGAGCAGGGACTAGAACCCGGATCTCCTGAGTCCCAGTCCAACACTCTCACCACTACGCCACACTGGCTCTATCTATCCAACTCATTCTATCATGAGCCTTAGCTAAGTCACTGCTGAAAGCCAGTGGCTGCATTTGGATGTCATGCTAAACTATGGTTTAGTCACTGGTGAGCTTTAGTGAGATGTGAATGAGCCTTGCCTCCTCTGCATGGAGAATGGGATGGGCAGGATCCCACCCCATTGACATCATCCAGAATGGCAGCTTGGTCTGTGGGAATGAATAGGCACCCACACCAAAATAGGTTCCCCACCCCTGCAATAAAGCTTCTAATGCCAAGCCTAACTGTGAAATCTATGCATGTCTACTCATAAGTAAGTCCCATTCTGTTCAATGGGGCTTACTCACCAGTTCATGAATTTAGGATTGCAGCCTCACTATCTAACTAAAGGTGCAATCCTATGCAAGTTTAAACAGAAAAAAGGTCTACAACTCCCAGCATGCCCCAGCCAGCTATATAGGCCTTTTGCATAGGATTGCGCCCTAAATAAATGAACATGTTGAATTGTTCTCGCAGTCCTGTAGGAGGCAAAAATGTATACTGCAAAAATATCCGGCGAATATATAGAGAGAACTTTTATGGACTTATGAATTTTTAGATAGATTTTTTTGTAGCATTTTAGTGTATGCATTTCTTACCTGGCTAGATATTTTTGCAGTATTAATTTTCATTTATTGCATTAAGTTATTTTTGCTCCAGCCTTTTCAGGCGGGACTTTTGATATATACCTGCATGTGAAATGAAAAAGAGCCATCACATCCATCAGACAAAGCAAAGATGCTCGTATCTGCAAAGCCAGTGGAAAGCTTAAAATATTCTTCAAAGTATATTTTTGTGTGCTGGCTTGCTTATAACTGATGGGGATGGAAATCAGAGCTCCCATTTTTAACCGTATTTGGCTATTTGCTATTAATCTTCTTGGCCAAGAGGTTGGGTGTGGGAAATGATGAATCGACGGTGATCTGCCACAAATACACTAGAATTATTAGGAAGGCATGACGTTTTAATAGCCGTTCATTTGTGTAATAACCAGGAAGAGAGGGAAAGGGGCGGAGGGAAAGACACAGTATAAAAACCAAGGCAGAAAGAACGGCCCCAGCTTTGCTGGAGGAGTGCGAGGCTGCTGAGAATATGTAAATAAAAACATCCGAGCTCAACTAAAACGGGAAATGAGAAACTGTAACACAACAAAAAACATTTCCCAGAGCAGACATTTGGGCTTGATGCCAGCTCTTTAAAAACCACTGTTAATAATGGTGTAGTAGTTGCTCTAGTAAGGAAGCAGCTGTGAAGAGAATCAATTCTGCATTACAGGAAAAGACAACGATCAGAACATTAAGGTAACCCATGTTGGGAGGTGGGGAGGAAGATGTGGAATTCTGCACAACCCCTCCATGCCCCTTTTTCTTCTCCAGCTAGGAAACTCCAATTCTGCAACTGGCTGTGCAGATACTCAAAGAATTGCCAGATTAAAATATTTTGGGTGCATGGTAGGGGAGCGCAGAAGAGCACCCGCTTTGCATGAAGAATGGCCCGGTTTCAATCCCAGACATCTCCAGTTTAAAGGATCTCAGGGAACAGGGCTGGGGCGTGGCGGGGGGGAGATGTCTTTCTGAGATGTTGGAGATTCGTGTCCCTCGCATGTGGAAATGTCTGTTCACAAAAACAGTGGGTTGGATCTAGAGCTGAATTTCCATGAATGGAAGGATGTCCTCCTTTGGTGGAGGCAACTGGTATCCAGTGGAGGCACCCCAGTGGAGGAACGGGGTGGGGTGGTGATTTTTGCAGATTCCGTCTTCCCCCTGCTGCCCCCAGCAACATATCGCACATTGTTTGAGGGAATCGCCCAATCCTACAGAGTTTTGGGGACATACGTTGTGCGGGTGAAGGGGAATCTGTGAAAATCGCCTCCTCTCCACCCTTTCACCCATAGGAATATCCAATTTGTGGAGTTTATTTTATTCATTATATTTATATAATTTATATCCCACTTCTCCTCCATCGTGGCACTCAAGGTAGCCACATGCGATTCCCAGGTGGCCGCCCCTCCAAGCACTGACCAGACCCAGACCTGCTTAGCCTCAGGATGGTGGCTGCCTCATGTACCTTCAGACGATACCCTGCGACAGAGTTCTGCTCTGTGCAACTCTGGATCCAACCCAGTTTTTATGTGAGCCCAGCCTGGCTGGGATCCCGGCAGTTCCACTTTCTGCTCCCAAGGAATTCATAGAAGCTGGCTTGTATTAGCCATATCACAGAAGAGGTGATAGAGGTGCAAGGGACTCTTCCTACGTTTCCAGATCATATATGAAGCCATTCCAACTTTCCAAGTTATCTCGAAATAAAGTTTTATTGGGTGCCACCCTATCACACCCAACACCCTGTCTCTTTATGTGGCAGCCCCAGATACGCTAGATCGGCCTCCCCCAACCTGGTGCCTTCCAGATGTGTTGGACCACAATGTCCACCACCCCCGCTGGGGATTATGGGAGTTGTAGTCCAATACATCTGGAGAGCGCAAGTTGGGGAAAGTTGAGCTAGAGGAAGGGGAAAGGGAGACGGGAAAGGGCTTAGGTAGAGGAATTTGATCATTGCAAATTCTCATACAAAATGACCTGATCTGCACCTAGATTTCATAGATTTCATAGATCTTAGAGCTGGAAGGAGCCTACAAGGCTATCGAGTCCAACCCCCTGCTCAATGCAGGAAACTAGAGGAGGGGTCTCCCATCCAAGTAATAACCAGGCCTGACCCTGCTTAGCTTTCCACACTCAGACAAGCTGAGCCAGCATAAGCCACAGGCCTTGCAATAAGATGTGGATTGGGATTTAGCTATCCACTGGAATTTGGACTTTTCTGTACCTCGTGATGTAGTTTAAAGGTATCAAAATATGCATGTAATTTTCAGTGGTTTAAAGGTATCAAAATATGCATGTAATTATATATTAAAATAGGTATTTAAATATGCATTTGGAGATTTTTAAAGTTTTTTTGCAGGTTGACGTGGAAACAGAGCAGAATTAAGGATAAATACACATGAAAGTGACAGGGATTGGAGATTTGCCCATCCCTAGCCCTAGGACAAGACCTTTCCATACTATGAACATTTTGGAAGTTGCAAATAACTTTTCATTCCAAGCACTTTGCAACTCTGGAGCTCTTGAGCATGTCTATAGAAAGAAATCAGATGTGTCTACATTTTTAACCAAGACATTTGGAGGCTTGAGTGACCTTCATGTCAGAAAAGTGAATGATGCCTTATTAAATGAGTTAATATTCACAATGACACAGACAAATCCCTCCTGATAAAAATCTCTTTTATAGCCATGACCTTTTGGATACATCTTTCCTGGAAGTGTAGAAGAAGGCTGCTGTTGTCAACTGATCTGACAAGGGCTCCATCCTTCTCCCACTGCCCTTACCTGTAATAACAATCTCTCATCCCCTATGACGGCAGCTTGATTCCAATCAATCACTTCGGAGAACGGCAACTCCCATCCGTTGCTGAGCATCACAGGAACACAGGCAGCCTGCACGGAGAGCCATCAAAATCAGGGAAAAGAAACAATTGCAAGCCGCGCAATTGGTACTTCCAAGGTCTGCGGCAATGAAATTCCAGCCATATTTTGCAGAAACTCAACTTGGTGGAAACAATCAAGAATAACACGGAAAAGTATCGTAGACGCATTTGGCCCATTATGCATTTGAAAGTGCAAGGTCCAATATTAGAAGGCTCATACACTCAGGCAGCAGAAGAAGACTTACCTTTGTTTATTCCCTGTAAAAGCTGGGTGAGACCACAAGAGGAATTCCATGGGTCACAATTTTCATGGAAAAATCAACCTGGCCTTCCAGATTACAACTGGCTTCCTTCGTGCTCCCGTTATTGTTTTAGTTAACAATGGCTCCAGAGGCCATTGCTCCTAGTCATACTACCTGAGGGGTCTGCAGCCCAGGGGCAGTGCTAGGTACCAAAAAGATCTGGGGCTCAGATCCCACGGGGGGGGGGGGGAGCACAAATTTGCATATGCAAATTTACATATGCTCTAAAGTCTCTCTCTCTCTGTGTCTTTAAAGGACCCTGTCTCCTAAGGACACCCCTATTTGTAAGAAGGGCTGTATGGGCAGGGGAGAGGAGGACATTTGATTTCAGGGGGGGGGGGGACAGGCAGAAAGATTCAAGGCGAGGGCAGCAGGAGGTGAAGAATATACAGGCCTGTGGCTTACGCTGGCTCAGCTTGTCTGAGCGTGGAAAGCTAAGCAGGGTCAGGCCTGGTTATTACTTGGATGGGAGACCCCCTCCTCTAGTTTCCTGCATTGTGCAGGGGGTTGGACTCGATAGCCTTGTAGGCTCCTTCCAACTCTATGATCTATGAAATCTATGAAAGCACATGTGGGCAAAGAGCCAGCTAATCCAGGGGGATCAGATGCGACAGAGATCATCAGGGCCCCTGTACCTTCATTTCAGCAAGGCCCATGGACAGCAGGGTGGTGGGGCAGAAGGCAGAAATGCGGGGCTTCAAATGAAAGATTCGAGGCTCCAGCCCTAGTGGGCTGCCCCCTAATACCGCCTCTGCTACAGCATGTCAGCCAAGCTCCTGAGAACACATCCTATGACGCAGTGGCTAGAGTACTAGTTTTAGATCAAGGGGTCCCCTACCTAGCCACAAATGTGAGCCACCTCAGTGTTTCTCAGCCTACCCTACCCTACAAGGCTTTCGTGAAGATAAAAGGATGTGTGGCTAGGTACGCTCCTCTTGAGTTCCTTATAGGAAGGATGAAATTTAAAAAATGACTCAGCCTGCCCATGCCTTGGTCTCTCACATGTCAAACACACCTCTATTAAGCCCCCTTCATGCATTATATGCAGGAAGAGGGTTCCATGTGTGGCAAGGCTGGGGGGGCTGCAGTGCTGATCCTACCCCCAACATTGCATGGCTCCTTACATGTTGTTTGTAGGACATGTGAGCAGAGCAGCTTCCGTGTGCAGGCTTCCTCGTGATCTGGAAGCTGTACTCAGAGATCTATGCTCAATGCAGGAATGTCAGGAGGCGGGGCTGGAAAGCCCTATGACATCAGAGGAGGTGCCAGCCCCACAGCCTCTTCCACCTGTGGAGTTCTCTTGAGGCATATCACAAAGGCTAATGTAGTTCTGCACCAATACAATGTGCAAATGTGAAGTAAACGAAGATCATCTTCCAGAGGAGCATGGCCAATGACAGAGTGTCCTGGGAGATGAATTTCTTCAATCTCCAGGACACTCTGTCAATGACCTTAATGTGTGGCCATTCTTGAAGAAAGGAATTACAAAGACGGATATCAACTGGAGCAAAGTTGCTGAGGTACAATCTAGCAAGAGATTCAACTCTAATTCTTGTGGTTTGAATAAGGACATTTTAAAAAAAAATATCATGCAACATATACGGATGTGCTGATGCTGGGAAGGCCAGCTTGTTTGAGCTCAATGGACTTCCTGCCTACTTCTGATCTGATGATCAGAAGAAGGCCAAGTTGGGTGGGTGGGTGGGTGGGGTTCTGTGGACTTCCATCTCTAAGATAGGCCACAGTTTGTGCATTTTTTAAAAAAACGCTACGGAAATTTTCGCAAATCGTGCTATTTGCGTAAATTTACAGAAGCTGCACAAATTTATGGAATTTGCACAAATAGCAAATTAATGCATGATCTGCACAAATTTCCTTAGTGTTGTTTTTTTCCCTAATGGGCAAACCGTGGCCTGTCTAAGAAACGGAAAGTCTGCAAACTGGCTTGACTCACAGAACAGCAAGTTGGTGTCAGCGCGGGGCTAACAAACTGGAATCCGGGGGACAGAATCATGAAAATCCATTGGATTTTCACCTACGTATCGGATTCCTCACACATCCCTAGGCCCAAATACGTTAATCGTACCATTGCAATGATGTCTGTATTGTTACCCAACAACGTGAATGTGGATCATGATTGTTAATGTAATCATCACTGTCTGTACTTTTTGCATTTCAGTTCCTTCTCATCTCCCTGTTTACATCTCCCCCCACCCTCATCAGCAATTTGAACACTTCATGCATCTGATGAAGTGGACAGTGTCCATGAAAGCTTCTGCCAGAATAAATTTGTTAGTCTTTATTTATTTATTATATTTATATCCCGCCTTTTTTTCCTGCAAGGATCCCAAGGCGGCTTACATAATCTTCCTCCTCCTCCTCCTCCTCCTCCTCCTCCTCCTCCTCCTCCTCCTCCTCCTCCTCCTCCTCCTCTCCCCTTTATCCTCACAACAACCCTGTGAGGTAGGTTAGGCTGAGAGTCAGTGACTGGCCCAAAGTCACACAGTGAGCTTCATGGCTGAGTGGGGATTAGAACCCAGATCTCCCAAGTCCCAGTCCAACACTCTAACCCAGGGCTCTCCAACCTTGGGTCCCAAGATGTTGCTGGACTACAGCTCCCAGGATCCCTTGCCATTAGCCATGCTGGCTGGGTATGCTGGGAGTTGTAGGCCAGCAACATCTGGGGACCCAAGGTTGGAGAGCCCTGCTCTAACCACTATGCCACACTGGCTCTTTAAGGTGCCAAAAGACTCTTTGCTGGTTTTGAGAACATCATGTAACTAGCCGATTCAAGACATCTCTAAATAAAGAAATTCTGAGAACTGGCTACACAGTTAATTGATAATAATCTTCCCTTAACTGGCATTGTATATTGCTATTCACACACTTTACATTTGCATGTATCTTCAGGTATGGAAGTAACTTGCTGGAACCTTGAAAATAAATGATAAGAGAAGGGGTTGAATGGGGCTCCTTCAAGTAAGCTTGCACACTCATCAAAAGTACAGTAATATCTTGGATTGCAAGTAACTTGGTCTGAGAGCATTTTGCAAGACAAGCAAAAAATTTTAAAATTTTTGACTTGATAAATGAGCAAGGTTTTGCAAGACAAGTAGTCGTAGGGATGTAACTGCTCGCCTCGAGTGGGCATAGCGGGCCAAAATCGGCCCTGCTCACGCCCGCCAGAGACTCGCTTTGATATAGGAGTGTTTTAGATTACAAGCATGGTTCCGGAACGAATTATGCTTGCAATCCAAGGTATTACTGTACCAGCTTTCCCATTTTGTGTGTTTTGGGCAGGGTTCCACCCTTAACGATGGCCTACAGATCATTTTAAATAAAAATAATTGCAAGTAAAAGTAATAAATCGAATTGATCAATTAATTAATTAATTCTGCAGAGGAGGTGCCTGCTCTTCTGATTTGGCACCATGGCACACAAATGAGCAGGCAGGAGGCTATACCAGAAGAAAGAAAGAAAGAAAGAAAGAAAGAACCCATGTCCTCTGGCTAGTTTTTCTACCATGAAAGCTTTGCCATCCACAACTGAGCCTACGATTTCCAGCATCTGCTGCATGTGATCCTGGTGGATCAATGAAGGGCTGAGCACAGGTGTTACAGGACCAAGATATAATCCTCCCAGCCTTGCCCCGTCTGCTGCAGAGATGCCCTTTATTTTTAAATTTTATTTTGTGTCATTTTAACCCTGGACATGCTCCATCCTGCAGCTCGCCATCTGGAGGAAATCCAACCAAGCAAAATCATCACTTAAAACTTATTTAGTATGCAATGTGAAAACCCAGGCAGAATTTATAGGCAATTTTGTCTCAGCTGAATTAAAACAATAAGCCATATTATTTATTTCCTCCTAACTTTCTGGTTTGGATGAAGTCAGCATTTCTCTAAGGAATATAGATTCACAACCACCCCACCCCCACCCCTCTATTCGACAAACCCTGTTAGGCTAACTCAACCAAGCTTTGGTTCAGGGAAACCCACTCTATGTGAGTAACACAGCAGTCCCATCTGCGCAAGAGCTCTCGGTGCTGAGCGCCTCCTGCAAAATAGCTGCCAACTGCTCCTGAAGTATGAATACTGGATTACAGGCTATTAGGGAAATGAAATCTCCAATCTGCCTTCCACTGCCTCAATATCACACAGCACAGAATTCCAGCCAGCAGGAGTGCTAAAGGGTTCTAAGTATTTGTCAGATGCTGATCTTACCTGCAGGGCCTCCAGGAACCTGAAGGATCCAAGCCTCCGGCCACGGGGGACCAGACAGAAAGTGGCATTGTGCAGCATTTCGCGATAATCATACCTAACAAGAGAGAAGGGGGGGGGGGATAATACATTAACAATGAGTACTGAAGTAACTGTGCATGAAAATGTAAACATCTGGCATAGCACATCTGGTTAGCATCATCCCTGGACAAGCTCACATCTGCAGAGCTGACATAACATTAGGGGAGAGAAACAGCGAGAAAAGAAAAAGCATGCATGAGAAAATGTAAGCCGCACTGCTATGCTCACAGCACTGACAACTAAGAGGGGGGAATGGCATGGTTGGTGGGTAAAAGCCTGCAGCAGGGTGTGCACTACAATACCCAGCTGCCACTGCTAAGAGAGACAGAGAAGTGGAAAGGGGTGTGTGTCTTGCTATGATGCAGAGGCTTATAGTAGCGAGCTCTGGTAGAGACCCATGCCACCATCAGGTTGTATCTCCTAGAACAGCATTCCTACGCCTGATGTCCTCTAGGTTGTTTGGACCAACTCCCAGCATTCCTGACCATTGGCCCTCCTGTCTGGGGCCAATAAGAACAGCCTTCCCCAATCTGATGCTCTCCAGATGTGCTGGATTACAACTCCAACGCATTATGTCCTGTGGCTCACGCTGGCTCAGCTTGTCTGAGTGTGGAAAGCTAAGCAGGGTCAGGCCTGGTTATTACTTGGATGGGAGACCCCTCCTCTAGTTTCATGCATTGAGCAGGGGGTTGGACTCGATGGCCTTGTGGGCCCCTTCCAACTCTATGATCTATGAATCTATGTCTTCCTGGGAAGGCTGCCCTAGAGCAGCAGCAGTGGGCAGCCAAGTACAGCAATGTGCAATGCTACACAGGTTGCAACTCGGTACTAGGAGTAAATGTGTGGTGATGGTGGGGGCATGAAGATTGCCAGGAGCAAGGCTTTGTTGCACATAAATACGCTATTAGAACCCGTAAGGTGGGGGGGAAATGCACATCTTGATTGCTAATGCAGCAGTAATTCCAGCTGCCAAAAGATGCCTTACCACAGGCACAGGCAACCTGATGCTTTCCAGACATTTTGGATTACAACTCCCAGTATCCCCAGCTCACACGGCCAATGGTTAGGGGATGATGGGCAAATAATGGGCAAGAGGTGGCAATTAATTTCAGGGGTCACTCACAAACTCTTGCTGAACTGGAGCACTGTTTATCTGTATGAAAACATACAATGGGCAGTATCCAATGCTGCACTACCACTAACATAAATTATGTTGCACTAAAGTAAACTATCTCTAGCACGACGTGCATAGCACTTGCTGGCGTGATGGGTTTCCCTGGAAAACCCATTGCGCTAGCAAGCACTATTGGCGTTGCGCCAGAGATAGTTTACGCTAGTGCAACGTCATTTATGTTAGCGGTAGTGCAGCACTGGATACTACCCAATGGGGCCAAATCTACAAGTAGATGAGGGATGTGGAACATTCAGTGCCTTAATATACCCATATTTATGTTTAGTGATACAGCAGCGGTATGACTGTTACAATATTCCTTTTGAAGCTTCTGGCACAGCTGGTTTTAGGACTGGTTTGACAGCCAATTGTCTTCCTTCGAAATGACAAATCAATTAGAAACTTGAAAAATCGACAGCATCTCAATATAGGTGACATCTAGAGCACACTTAATGAAGGCTGAGTAAGCCTTCACTGTGGTGGAGTTGAGAAGGGAAGAGTGTACTTGGAGAAGAGCAGGATGCTAGAAGGGAATGTTAATACTGAACAATTCCTCCTTGGAATTTATCTTCTTCCTCTAGTTCAGTGTTCTCCAACCTTGTGTCCCCAGATGTTTTTGGCCTACAACTCCCAGCATGCCCCAGCCAGCATAGCTATAGAGGCATAGCTGGCTGGGGCATGCTGGGAGTTGTAGGCCAAAAACATCTGGGGACACAAGGTTGGAGAACACTGCTCTAGTTTTTGTAAATCTAAAGCATTGGAAAGAGTGTGGGTTGGATCCACTTAAAGTAGGCCCACAATCAATGGGACTTATGTTAGTCATGGTCCCACTGATTTCAATGGGTCTACTCTAAGCATGACTAAGTCAAGATCCAACCCTGTACATTTCCCCCTTTCTTGAGATTTTGCTTTCAAATAGTAAGTTACCTTGGGACAGGGCAGGATTAATATTATATTATATATTCATATTACCCACTCTCTCTCTTGACTAAAGCAACAAAATCATTTGTTGTTTGGAAAACAACAAAAATCATTTGTTGTTTGTTTTAAAACACGTTGGTTAGATCAAGAGAAGCTACCACAAGCAAAAAATAAAATAAAAATAAATATATAAGTTTTGCAATGATCTTGGGTGCAATGGCTCCAATTAACATCTGAGTATTTATTTATTTATTTTTAAACTCCACATTTGTAATCTATGCTTAATGAATTAATTTAATACACTCCGTTAACTGGTCCGTGCTTTCAATTCCATTTATATATCGACGCAAAAGCGGCATCAATATACTGTCACTGGAGAAGGAGGTTGGACAGCCAGCCAATAAAGCCCACCAAGAGCTATCAGGCACCAATACAAACTCCCCTTAATCAACTAGGAAAGGATGAAAAATGGCTAGAGTGAGTCACATTATGTAACTGTGGGTCAGCAGGGGACAAATTAGGTGGCAGTGCAGGGGGGGGGAGCCATTCAGAATGTATGTGGGTGTTGTGATGCGAGACTGGTCTGGAAAAGCTTAGAAAGAAATTTTGGCAATTAAACATAAAGGACCAATGACCCCCGTTCCTCAAAATTAACGCATTCAGCTAGACCCTACTAGTTTTCTTTCCAATTCCATCCATCACTTCGGAACCATTTACCAAAAACACACATCAAATTCCTAACAGTTTCAAGCCAGTTATTAGCTAATTGTGCTTTTGGCAAACCTGTAAATGGCTCTAAACCTGCCAGCCTGCTGCTTCAGAGATGAAAAGAATCAAGATTAAATATCATTTTCTCTCCACAACCACCACCCCTCCCAATTGCTCCTCAGCCCAAACTCACACACGCAGGCACCTTATTTCTCTAGGGATTTCTGCACACACTGCAAATAGGTGCTACTTTGACAGTAAAATCATGCACTGGAAATTTTCCCAGCTCTAATAATCTCATTTAATCATACCCTGAAGGCACTGTTGTTGGGGTTTTTTTTTGGTGTTTTTTTTTTTTTAGGTGGGGGTGGAGAAGGGAGGTATACATAGAAATGTACGTCCAGATCTATTTTTATATTTTTGCTCACAGAGGCTGCAAAGATAGGAGCGAGCCAATTTTCATTGACAGGACCCATTATTAGGAAGCTTCATTTTGCATAACTTGCATGAGAAAAAGCCACTTGGGATGGATTATGATGATCTCTAGAGCAGTGTTCTCCAACCTTGGGTCCCCAGATGTTTTTGGCCTACAACTCCCAGCATGCCCCAGCCAGCGGGGGCATGCTGGGAGTTGTAGGCCCAAAACATCTGGGGACCCAAGGTTGGAGAACACTGCTCTAGAGAGACCCAAGAAGGAAAATCCCTCTTTCTGTTATTTAAAACGCATAGGAAAGAAGAACTACTTTAATAGTTTGAAAGGGCTGGTTAAAAATGTGTATGTACACACATATATACATGCATGAACACATGCACCATGTCATTTCAACCCTTTCCTCCCATCTTTTTCCCTGCGATCCTTTCAAGTTAACTTTTAATTGTACCTTCTCAGTTACATTTACACAAACATTGCAACGAACTATAGCTGCAATGCTACACAGTTAGATTCCTCAGATTCCAGTGAAGTCCCCAACCCAACCAACCTGTACAGAGTGTAAGGAAGTATTGGGACAGAGTGATACAGAGTCACTCTGATTGTGGTTACCAACTGACCAGAAAAGAACTGCCTTCATCTGCCTTTAACAGCAGCCTGGCCTTCAGAAATCAACAAGGTGATGTCTATCCTGGCATGGAGAAAAGCATCACCCTTGGCTAACATTTGCACATCTAACTGCTGCTAGAGGCGTAGGAGCAGAGCCCAGTAAAAGAAAACATCTGGCAATCTTGCCACTAAAGTAGTGGAAAGGGGCTGTGCCCGGGTGTGTGAGTGTGTGAGTGTGTGAGTGTGTGTGTGTGTGTGTGTGAACAAAGGTGCCTGTGGGATCCCAACTGCGGGGATAGTGTGACCTTGTTTTACCAGGCTTATAAGCAGGGCAGTGAGTACTCTTAACTAAAATTAAAATTATGGACCACAACAATCCAAATTCTGCACAGTGGAAAGAACTAAATACTGCAACCTATACGTAGGTTATGCAAATTGGGAAAATGCATAATTTATTTTATTTTGCAACGTTTACTATTTTGCGTATTTTGCTCCTGTTTTGGTAGTCACAGAGAGGGCAATGAGCCACATGAGGCCCCGAAGCTCTACCTGCAACCACTGGAGGCCTTAGGCAGCCAACCTATCTGCCCACACATTGAAGCATATTTTTCACTGTCAAAAGGGCTAGTAACTTGCCAAAAAGAAAATGAAAACAGAGATACTCAGGAAAGCTGGATTCAGCTTTCATGCCACATCCTGCACTTCTGGGCTCCTGTGGAATCATGGCAAACACATTACCCTATTATAAGCAGAATTAATAACAGCTATTTCTTTTTTCTGTTATTAACACGGACAACCTTAGAATCCAACAGCTTGCATGGAACCATTCATGAGAGGAAAATAATATTAAGAAGAAACGTGTGAGTGTGTGTGTGTGTGTGTGTGTGTGTGTTTTAAAAAGCTAGTACTTCTGCAATGCTCTTTCCCTTTCAATGCACCAAGCTTTATCTTCTCAGCGTATGTCTCATAACTGGAAAGTTTTACTTGCACCCAAAAATAGATTCCCCTTCAGGGTTTATGTATGCTGGTCCTGTATTCCCCATCATTAACATGCTAAAAATGTAAAAGCCAGTTAATGCTCTGGAAAGGTACAAGCTCCACAAAAAGTCAAGTTTTGAGGCTACAGAAGGAGGAAGCAAGTTCAAACTACTAAAGAAAAAAACAATGGAACATCAGATTTTTCTATAGAGGCATTTCCCCCACCCCAATAAATTGATTTGCTACTGATACACATAACATAAAATTTATATTGCTAGGTAACTATGGGTGCAATCCTATGCATGTTTAGACAGAAAGAAGGCCTACAACTCTCAGCATAGCTGGCTGGGGCATGCCGGGAGTTGTTGGCCTTTTTTCTGTCTACACTTGCATAGGATTGGACCTAAAAAGTTTATCTAGGTAACTACCCATTTGTCCTTTGATACTGGATAGCCTCAGGAGATGGTCAAAGAAGGGCATGATGGAGATATCTATGTTCATTATTAATCCAATTTGGGAAAGGATCCATAGCTCATTGGTAGAGCACATGCTTTGCACATAAAATGACCCAGGTTCAATCCAACTTGCATCCCGTCCCATTTTGTATTCCAGGAATGGACAGACTTCAGCCTTGCAGGATCTAGGTACTTTCTTTTTTACTAGAACCTTGAGATCCACCAACTAGAGCCAGCTACAAAATAGTAGCACAGGCAGGAAGTCGTACAGTAAGAAAAAGCACAAGCTCAGCCCAGAAATTTGTGATCAGTACCAGAGGAACCGAATTTCACAAGTCCGTTTCACAAAAATGCATCAACCTCCAAAAAACTGGACAGAAATTTGCATAATATTTGCAAAGGCTAATTTCTAGCTAGAGATGCACATTTCAGAAATAATTACTATAATATACATCACAAACTCATGGTAGCAGGCAAGATTGTGACCAGGTGACCTGTGTGCCTGCTCAGTCTGCTGTCCAGATGCCAACTGTTGTTGGCAGTGGTGCAGCTGGGGCTGGACCTTGGAGCCAAAGTCCAGGACACTGCAACCCAGCCCCCCATCCATCCGCCCCCACAATGACTGTAGATGACTGATGATGGGGGGCAGTGATCTGCATCTGGGCCTGGAGATGTGTTCACTCCCAGATGTGGCACCTCTCAGAACCATGAAGGATGACAAATGATAGCAACAGCTAGACTCAGACATTTAATTATAGGAATGGGACCAACACAAAGGAAGAGCTATGACACATCTTCCCTATGCATCTGCAGAAAGCTGTTTGAATGTGTGAAGTGGTTATGGAAACGTCAACCTTTCACCAAGGTCGCTTTGTAGGAATCTGAATCACAGCCTCTTAACGCGGGAAAAATGCATCAACACCCAGCGAAAGCCAGCCATGTAACAGATTGTGGGATAACAAGCATCTAACAGGTTCCATTTGGACAGGGATGTTTTGTCTGTTAGATGAAAGATTCAAATGCTCCCACCTATCTCAGCTCTATTACATCTAGTGGAAAATCTAAACACTGGTGAGCAATTTTTGAAATATCCCCATTACCTGTAATTTTTATGCTGAAGAGTGTTCTGTTTTAGCTGAACAGAGGCAGAAATTTACCATATGAAAATTTCAGATCCCCAAATCCTACACAGTGTGTGTGTGTGTGTGTGTCAGGTGCGAAGAGTAGTTTGTACTCTCCTGTAGCTGATGACAGGCAGAAATGTGCTGCATGAGAATCTCCAGGCCACTTCACAGATAGTATGTGTGTACACCCAGGATGCTTCTAAGTATATGCACACAAATTTAACGTGTGAACGTGGCGACCATGCACATCATACTGGCACACTTATCTGGAGCTGTGATTGGCTGCAGCTCCCTGTGTACATTGCCTCACCTCGATGTAATGTGTGAAACAGCTCTTACATAAGAGTGCTACATGTCAGTTCAGGACTGACGAACATATGAAATTGGCTAATCAGGCACTGGCAGATGGCTTTAGATGTTCATATGTTGCAAAAAAATTAAAACAGAACAAGAGGGGAAGGCGCCAATGTGTAAAAAGAACAAAAGAGAAAGGAGTCTCTGGTGCCAACTGAAATATTTTATTGCCCAACGTGTTTCGGTATGTTCCTTCGTCAGGGGCCAAAAGTTTTTCCAAGTATGCTAAAAAATATATATCTTCAGCTATCTCATGAGTGAGTATCTAGCTTTATTAAATCTCTTAAAATATATATAATTTCAAAGTTAATTAAGGGCTCAATCCTATGACTGCTAGACAGAGACTAGACAGCCATAGGAGTGGTTGGAGTCCCAGCTCCGATCTTGGAAACTCGCTCCGAGGCTTTCCACATGAGCCTGAATACCAATTTTCCAGTGTTCATGCTTGTGTGAGAGCCTCCATGGATATAGGAGGCTCTCCTCTTCAGACAGTCGCTCTCCACAAGTGGACAGCAATGGATGTGACGAAAGAGAGGGGCAGGGCTGGAGCATTCTCTCTCCTCATGATTTGCTGTATTCAGGTTCAGAACGCCTGAATAGGGCTATAGCTGTAGCCATTTTAGACCTATTAGTTTGATCTGACCCATGATGCAAATCATCATTATAAATAATGTACCTTATATGTACAGTTTTCTTATGTGAATCAGGACTGAATGGGTTGGTTACGTGAACCAAAATATTTAATGGTTCTGATTCTGATGTGTTAAATTCACATCTTGTCAATTTAACACAATTATTTGCCTCATGAAGTCCTTCTGCCTGGTATGGAAAGTTTCAAGTTTCCACATTAGTGTTGCCTGGTGCTGGCATGGAAACTTGGCACACAATATAGAAAAATTGTGTAAAATATATTACTTATCAATTAAGGGAGTTTACACATTCATTTGCAAGCCATCCAGTTAAGTACACATATGTGTGAATGAATTTACATGAGTGTTCATCATGCTTTTCTTATAATCCTAGATATGCTTTCTAACCCAGGAATTTATCAAATGTTATAAAAAAATTCTTCAAGCCTAAAATCTGTTGACTGAATAATCATGAGGTTTCTCTATTTCATTTTAACTTAAAATCTAAGACCGAGGGTTTGTTCATACTGAGAAGTGTCTCAGTTATTCCACTGCCTGTGAAATCATGAATGTGAATGGGCAACTCATGCTACTGTTATGGATAGATTGCTGGTGCAGCCCAATTTGCATCTAATGGTAGAGTTAACCTGAGCATTGTACACACTTGGTTGACATGATTGTGCTGTGTCTGTTTCCTTGGAATTTAGTGTGTGGTGAATTAAAAAATTCTGAAAATAGCAACATTTGTGGGGGAAACACATGAAAGAAATGTTATGTGTACATTTATAACAGATCAAAGTGAAAATATATTGCGGGGAGCTTGTAAGGAAATCTATATTTACACTGCAGAATTCTTTAAACATTCCACCAGACCAGGGCTGGGCAGAAGGCAGATCTCCTGACGTTTTGGACTTCAGCTCCCAGAAGCCCCTGCCATCCTGGCCAATGGCCAGGAATGTTGGGAGTTGAAGTCCAAAACATCTGGAGATCACTAAGCCACTAGAAGTGGCATATTCATTTGGCTTGGTTCAGATTATTTGTGTTGATATCGGAGGGGGGGCACTGTTGTGTGAAATGTCCCATTTTGCTCTTTTGGTCCTCCCTGCAACCCTACAGGGCAGGGTCACCCATATCCTTGCCATGTAGGGCACACACATGGCAGTTTGTGGGAGTGAACCTTTGGCTTGCATACCCTTCTAGTAGCATGTAGAGCCTCGAAAGTGAGCCATGGCCTTCATGTGTAAGTCTTGTTCATGAAATCTGCCCATCCCATTTTTTTTGTGGCAGCGGGGTCACATGAGCAGGGCCTACCCAATTTACGTTTAGAGTTCTATGGGCAATGGGGGAGGACACCCAACCTCGAGGCGGTCTCCTAAACGTTGGGGCTGTGTGTGAATTGCCCTACATTATCCATCATTCTTTCAAATGCTGGAGAATAAGCCATCATTTCAGGCTTTTATCTCTCAAGAAAGCCTCAGCGCTCTCACCTCAGTTTGCTAGCTAAGGATGGGGGAGAAATTAATTTGGTTATCTAATTCCGCACTTTCAAACCAACGTTCAAACTGAAACTCATCCTTTGAAATTCACACTCCGAATTTTGTAATTGAGTTTTCCAATTAAACATTGGGGACAAAATGCATATGTCAAGGAAATGTGCACACAAAAATGTCCATGTTAATGAAAACAGCATTCAGAAATGGATTATATTTGAAAAATTACTTGCAAAATGTGTATATTAGGCAAAATGCATGAAAAATGTAGGTATAAGGAGAAATACATACAAAAATGCATATGCATTTTTACACAAACATTAAAAAATATTATCAAAGTTCAGGACAAACCAAATTTATGACTGTGGAAAAGATTAAACCAACATTGATGGATTCTTCCATCCCTAGTTGCTACAGCAATTTTCTAAGGGCATTTCCCTGCAGGATGTGCTTCCCAGGCCATGACTTCAAGTACTTTTATTAGCAATTTTGTTCTTGCTGCTGGGGTCGATGGAAACAAGCCTCCCTCCGCCAATCACATAATTCCACAAAGATCTGTCACACATTTTATTAGCTTTCAGGCTCCTTTCCACAATGATTAAGTGGTGCATGCTTTCAGCTAATACCATTTTAGGCAGTATAAACAAATGGCCCTATTTGTAATCAATTCTAATTTATTCACACTTTAATTGAAATATCCCTCCTTTCTACCACCCATAGCTGAGAAAACATGCACAACCTCATCTATCATGCAGGTGTAAACACCAAAGTGCTGTGTCGGCAATTATCAAAATGCACAATGTTCCTATAATTTCAATTTCTCAATCCAACACACTGCTTATTTTTTTCAAAAAGCATCGGTCCTGTCAGTCATTGCTTGCATTAGGCAGCTGCTCTGAATTCTCCATTCCCCATTATTCCAACAGCAGAAGCAGACAGCAAGGGTTCTGCACCATTTAATTAGCCATACCTCACATTCCTCCCTAGTGTTTAAGGATTTCCCCTTGCCACTACATTGAACAGATTACAATCTACCCTGGGAACCATTTTTGCTAATAATTACTGGGACTCAGCCCCCTGCTAATTTGAGCTTTTGCATGTCACTCTAAAAACCATGGACTAGATGGTGAACAAGTCCAGCTGGTTCCATGAATGTGTCTCATTATTTCTTGTGAGTAGAAGGCTCTGGGCTCTAGAAAATAAACCCTAGCCTTATACCACAACTGGTTGGCTAGTGAACAGATGCATGAATAATCTAGTGAGCAGTGAGCCAGATCAGTAG
This sequence comes from Shinisaurus crocodilurus, assembly GCA_021292165.1. NCBI lineage: Eukaryota > Metazoa > Chordata > Lepidosauria > Squamata > Shinisauridae > Shinisaurus > Shinisaurus crocodilurus. The sequence goes on along the minus strand of CM037880.1, from coordinate 205,243,892 downwards.
TCTTCAAAATTTGCTGATGTGGGTTTGGAGCCAAAATTGCACGAGCAGAAGTCTGCTCACAAAACAGGACTTCCCTTTCCTCCCCTCTGCAGCCCCGGGTGCACCACCCAAATCTGCCCCAACCTGTGATTTCTACTTTTAAACCCCAGCCTACAACATGGGACCCTCATAAATTTTGTCAATTTGTATCATTCTCTTTAAAACACACACACACACACACACACACACATGGTTATGGCAGTGACATCTGAGATTAGGAGGAAACTGGGTTGTGGGTTATGAGCTGAAGACTAATTAGTGGTTTTCAAAATCGTCCTATCTTCAGCGAACCCCTTTCTTCATCAATTTGTCTGCCAACGTACCTGTGCATATTGGAGAGGGTTTCTGACGGAGTTTTAGAGTGTACACTCAGTTCACATGGATTGTCGGCATGGTCTACTCCAAGGGAGGACAGACTTTAGGCTTCTTGGATCTACCTTGATTTTTAATAGAACCTCAAGATCCACCAACTACAGCCAGGTGCAAAGGCACACACTTAGTAAAGGGGGGGGGGACACACACCACAAGGTGCCTCTGAGCACATTCTGAGTCTAGGGATTTGTTTTCAGAGCCAGAACTGAGCTGAGCTCACAGTCCTTTTGCACAAAAGCTTACACCTGGCTACCTTTCCATTTTAGCAGCCTAATTTAGGCGGGAAAAGTCATAATGCTATTGCTATTGTTAAAGAACTGGGTGTCAGAAACTGTTGCCAATCTACTTGCAAACCACCCCAAGATCTACCAAGAGATCCCAACCTATCTTCTGCCCACCCCTGCTCTACTGGAACTTATGGTAGTCTCATGTGATCGTAGAGTGTGACCCAGAATATGCCCAATATTCTCCTGCGGGGCATACTGTGTAAGAAGATCAGCTGCGGTGGGCAAGCAAATTTCCAGGGCGGTTGTCTATCATTACTGTTTTTTTCACTGAGGGCTGCCCAGAGCACAGTTTGAAAGCTACCAAGTGAGATCATTGCCCTGGATGATCTCTTGGAAATTGAAATAACCACCCTTTAGTTTCCCCTAAGATACATCAGAACAGAAAATTCAAGGACAGGAAGGAGGAGTTCAATCCAACAAAAAACATTTTATAAGCACCATTTTTATATCAGCCATCAGACGAATGGAGCAACTTAACATTGCCAGCCAGCCAGCTGCCTGCTGTGGCAGTAAGAAAACATCTGGCTAAGGATATCAAACCCAGACTGGGACAGGGGTGGTTCTTCACCCCACCCCCGTCCCACAGTTCACTGAGCCAAAAGCTGCCATGGCAAACACCCAAGTCTTTTCAGTGCTCCTTTCCTGAATCTGCAAAGTCCATAGGCACATACTCTCTTCCCAAACAGAGCATCTGGATCAGTTAAAGTGTCGCAACAACTAAAGTTATTAAACACACATGATACTGCAGGGCAAAATGGAAGAGTTCTTCCTTATCCCCCCCCCCCCCCAGTGTATTCAGTTTCAGTTGTTAACCAATCAGGCAGTTTGCAGAGCATGAATACTTAATGCCAATAGTTCTGAACTACTGGAGAGAGAGAGAGAAGAGAGAGCACCCAAAGAGAATCCTCGGTTCTGTTCCACAGAATGCCTTGCTGGCTGCCTTCCATTAAGGTATCTTGGCTTTTAAATAAGCTGTCAAGTAAAACTTGGCATCTGAAACACAAAGTGAGTAACAGCTTTTGTAGGAAACCCAACAGCTCAGCTGTGTGTCAGAGAGAGAGAGAGAGAGACAGTTGTCTAGGAGTGAGCTCTAATGCAACCTATTTGGACAAGAGCCATTGCCATTAAATTGGCTGCGTCTGGATTAAGGTTCAGTGCCATTTAGGGATAGTCTTACACCATCCAGCCCTGGTACCATTGGTAGGAATTTCAGGTTTCTTTCAAATTCCACCTGAGTGCTGGCTTTCCAAATAAGGGGGGGAAAGTTTGGAAGGCGCAAACACATAATTGGAAAACTTTTTTCCCCCTTCCTGCTTAAAGGGCTAATTGATTTCACAGGTGTTTAATTATCATTTGCTGTGAGATAATACCTTGTAGTGCCATAAAAAATGGATTTAATTTTCGAGTGCTTGCAGAACCATTGCCAAAGCCAAGTTAGAGCTAAAGCAAGATAATTATTCTATAAATCAAACACACTGCCTCCTTTCTTTGAAATTTTTAATACTCGGTTATAATGATATCTGACGACCTTGAAACCAACATAAAAAGGGTTTTCATTTCCAAGTGCCGAAAGGCAGCCATCAGAGTATTTCATTCAGTCTGGTTCATTAACTTTGGATCAGCCAGCCATAGTACCCTCAATGCAGTCAACCCAGATAGACTACGGTGGAAGCAGAGTGGAAGCATACATGGTAGTCATGGCTCTTTGGAGGACAGGGGAGCCACTGAAGGCGACCCAGCCAAGCTGTGTTTGCCAGATGCAGTATACATAAAGTCAGAAGAATGGATTTAGAAGGGGAGGGGGAAGGAGACCAATTCCTCTTATAGCTGCAATAGTTAAAAATTGAGCGCTGTTCCCCCCTCCGCCCCCCAGGACTGAGTACCAAGTTCCTGGAAACTACCTTAGGATTCAATGCACCAGAAAATGTACGAGCCAAATTAGGCTACGGTCAAAGAGCTGTAAGTGAAGGTTTAGCTAGTTGCTGAATGGGAGCATGGGTGGCATTTGATGCTGAATATATTATGGGATTCTTGGATGCCTTCCACTGTGAACTGGGTGTAATGTTTCCAGGTGATCATCTGATGGAACTCATGGTATCATCATATATCTTAGTATTTATCATCCCTGAGGATATCAGAGCTTTGTACAAGTATGATTAAAATAATGCACCATATAGTAAAAACATTACACCAATAGTGATCTTAATTCTCTGAGTGCCAACCACCATGTAGCCAAAATGGCACCATCCATGCACAACAGGGAGACATCAGCACACTTGGGGGAACTCAAAGATTTGCAGAAGTACCAAAAAATCTTTAGCAAACACCCTCAGGGTGACCCCCCCACCCATCCCACCCCAAAAAGGCCCAGAGGACTGAGCATTCTCAGTGTCGGCATGGGAAATAATCATGTCCTATCTCTCACAAGATCTTCCCATTTTCTAAATGAACAGACAGGTGCGGGAAGCAACCACATGAGCATGGCAATTATGCTGCTAAAGTAGCATAAGAACTGGCCTTAAGAAGGGCCGGTTCAAGACATGTTGCCACCTGAGGTGAAGGACATCACAGCACCTCCCCTCCCATTCCATGTACAACAGTGGACCAGACTGGCAGTTGAATGTTACATCAACACTGGCGATCCTGGGAAAGCATCCTCAACCATGCCTGAGGACAGCAGGCAGGGCAGGGCAGGGCAGGCTGCACTCCCTTCCTCCCAGGATTTGCTACCTGAGGCAGCCAGCTCAGTCTGTCTAATGGTAGAGCTAGCCCTGGCCCCAAGTTACACTTTCCTTACACGGAGACAATCTTGATGTAGCATAATGTGTTGTCTAATGTGCACTGTGTTTGATGGGTCAGTGTTGGCCCCTTCCATCCTGCAAAAGATAGCACAGCTCTGACCCCAGGGCTATCATGTCACTGTGCAGATGGGCACTAACTAAGGTATCTTAAATCACATTTACTGCCACTAATGGCTGCTTAGCTGCTCACCATGCAGTGCTATGCTATACATAAAAATACCCTGATACAGAAGCCATTAAAGTCAAACTCAGTTCTACTTGGTGAAATATGCTTTAATGATTTCATAGGACAGAGGCATCTTCAGTGAAGAGACAAGCCCTATTTCATATAAATCTATGTAGCATGTCTTTGGCAGGCACATTACAGATCTGCCAAACACATCAAGGTTTACTTCCAAGAGAAGAGGTCATGGAATCTAAAACCAGTACTCTTTTACTGTATTAAAGGAAATATTTCTTGCATAAGGGTTCAGCAACATGGGCTGAAGCAAATGTTTTAGGCCAGACTTTCCTAGAAGCATCCATATTAGAAAGAACAGCAATCGTCAATGGAAGAAAAAAATAACTCATCACTCCCCACTTCCCATCCTCTGTGACTATTAACTGGTCATATGAATATATCTGAAATGGGCCATCTGAACAGGTCTTTGGGAGGAAAATCAATATCCATAGTAATAATGTAGAGGAGGGGAAGATTTAGCTCCCATCCTGCTGTGTTCTGATCAGGCTGGGATTTAAGCACCAGCTTCTTCTCCATCTGTCAGAAACATGGTTAGAAGGTTGGTGCGTAGCCTCCACCCATCTGGCAAGATGGAAGCTAAGCATCTGATCTCCTTCATCCTTCCCCATGTAAGAGAGTGCGGGATAATGGAGGCTTAGCCCAGGGACTCTTGTTCCATCTCTTTCCTCTCTCCTCTGCAACCAAGTGGCAGTGCTATCACAGTTATGTCTGTGGTGAGGGAAAGAGGTTCCCTGGACTGAATCCAGACACAGTTTCTCTACTAGCACATTCACTGATGAGTTCTTAGGAGGGAAAGGATGCCACTGACTTCCAAGATGGTAGGTCCCCTGACAATTCTATTCAGCCAAAATATATAATTATTATATTTAAAACAGTGTCTATTATATTGACCTTTATGGTAGACAACAACAGAGTCCATTCTCCATCTTTCTTATAACAATGTTTACAGAAACCCTTGTTTTGTCCCACTTGAATCTCATTGATACACTAGAACATGTCCTGTTTCCATATTCCTTTCTGCTGTCTCATCTCTGACATCCACTGTGGATACCCTCCTCCTAATGATACCAATGAACCGCCACATGCTGTCTTATAGATTCATAGATCATAGAGCTGGAAGGGGCCTACAAGGCCATCGAGTCCAACCCCCTGCTCAATGCAAGAAACTAGCGGAGGGGTCTCCCATCCAAGTAATAACCAGGCCTGACTCTGCTTAGCTTTCCACACTCAGTGTGAGGAGTAGCAGCTGGCAGGCTGTATAATCCTCACAAACTTGGGTACAAAACAACCCTGAAGGGTGCCTGTGGTTCTGAGACCAGGTGGTGATCCCCACATGCCTGCATCTTTCACTGGCATTTATGTTGACCAAGCTGGGTCACTTTGGCTTGGAAGACCATGAAAAGGGCAAGAATGCAATGGCACTGCAGCTGCTTAAAGTACTCAGCAATGTAAGAGCCATGTTGCAGAAGAACAGCTTTCAAATGTAGGAGTTTCTTGTGTGTCCTGCTCTTGCTCTTTAAACCTGGCTTTACTGAGCAAACCCATCTGGTGGGTGGATGCCTTGCCTTTTCATTCTTGGGATGGCATTACTTTTTTTGGAGGCCCTTTCTATGTTGGTTATGCTTTAGGACATAGGAAGTTGCCTTATACTATCAGACAAATGGTCTGTCTAGCATAAATTTGTCTATAACAGGAGTGAGCAACACACTCCAGAGGCTACAAAACAAAGTTTGGTATGTGATGGTTGGGGCAAATGATTTTAGAAATCTCTGGGGAAAGGTTGTATGACACTAAATAGTTCTTTCAAATACACATGCAGAGTATAACAACATCTGTATTAACTGTGATACACACACACACTGAATTTTTGAATTGTTCAATCACATAGGGTTGGTGATATGCTGAAAGATGACCTCAGTCTCCCACATTGACTTCCTTCAGCACTGAAGGTGCTCAGCACCTTGCAGGATCCAACTGCTTTCCTTTTAGCATTCGTTTCGTGCTGGGCAGCGTGTGCTAGAATGTGCTAAGTCCATTTGCGAGCTAATACATTATTTACACAAGTTATTCAGGCATGGCAGCCAGGATATGAAACATTTATCAACAAAGGGTCCAGTTTGTCATTTAAAAATAATTATGTTTCTTTAGGAGAAACTAACAAATTCTGTTGGCCTAGAATTATTTATTACAACGGCATAGGCACAAAGGGGCACTCTGTTCTAGGAGGAAGGGACTTCAGTTGCCAGTTATTTTGAAGCAGGAAAGACGGCTTGCCTCAGATAACTTTAGGCTGCAGGTTGTTTGTAAGCATCCTGTCAAGGAGATGCCTTGGATGATCACCTGTCCAGGTAGACAGCAGGCAGGTATTCAAGAGTCCTCATACATATCTCTGCAATTATACAGTTTATCCAATAGGTGGTGCACTTCCACCCTACCATTCTATCTAACAAATCATCCTTTTTGGTCTCCATTGTCTTCGCAAAATATAGAGTTGCTATTAAGGCAGCGTTCTCCAACCTTGGGTTCCCAGATGTTTTTGGCCTACAACTCCCAGCATGCTGTGCTAAGGGTTATTTATCTCATAAATAAATTGACAGAACAGATCTAGAGAGTCAACTGCAGGAGAATGTATAACTATTCCATCTGTTTGGTTTGCCCTTCAGAGATTTGAAGAATGCTGCTAAATAACAACAAGGTAGGAGTCTGAACTGGAGTCAGCCGTGTCTGTATCCACCACAACACTTAATGAGAAAACATGACAGACCTCTCTAACAAATCCACACAACAACCCTCCAAATCAAGGCAGACCGTGCACACACATTTTATTTATCATTTTAACCAACAGCAAAACCTCACTGTGTCCTGGCTCTTGTATGCACTGGCATTCCTGGCTCAGTTTGCAGCCCTCCAAATGCTGTTGGATTCTAACTCCCATCAGCCCCATCTGGGATGGCCAATGTTCAGGGATGATGGGAGTTGGGTCCAACAACATCTGGTGGGGCTGCTCGTTCCATACAAAGGGATTGTAAACCAGACTGCATGCTTTTCCTCTCAGATGGATGTTCTCCATGAGTTGTCTCTCCTAAATTATAGATTTATTTATTTTTTACCAAGGTGCCTTCTATTGATTCCTTGCACACATAGTCTGCTTTATTCATATCCATAATTTATTCTGACACAGGAGGCTAAAGGATGGAGGTTAGATTTTGGGTGTGCACAGGAATGTGTTGGAATATTCCAGCAGGTTCAGTATTTTATATCTTTAGTTTAGGAGGCCATGGGACTCAGTAACCAGTGTGGTGTAGTGGTCACAGTGTTGGTTAGGACTGGGGAGACCCAGGTTCTAGTCCCCACTCAGCCATGAAGCTCACTAGGGCAAGTCACTGACACTTGGCCTATACCTACCGCACTGGGTTATTGTGAGGATAAAATGGAGAGGGGGAGGATCATGGAAGCCAACTTGGGTTCCTTGGAGGAAAAAAGGTGGGATCTAAATGTAACCAGTCAATACATCTGTTGCTAAACCTGACAACAGCCATTTTGGTTTGAAGCGCTATGGCTTAGAAGGTTTAGACTTCTGTAACCAAAACGGCGCCATCCATGCAAAAGAGGGAGCTGTCGGCAGGCTTGTGGGAACCACAAGATTTGCAGAAGTACAAACCATCTTTAGAGTGGGGGAAATCCTAAGGGGGGAACCCTCCCTCATCAAAACAGCCCGATGAGAACCCTGCATGATCAGTGGTCACACAATGCTGACTGACCATTGTGTGTGTGTTGGGGTGGGGTGGGGATGGAAAACCAAGAGGGAGAGGGAATGGAATGGAAAAGGGCGCTGACTGGCACCCTGAACAGGAACACTCCACACAACAACATTTTGTCCCACTTGTTATTACACAGCAAAAGTAAACCAACCCATCACTTTCCCCAAGGAGTTTAGAAGAAGCCTGTGAGGAAAATGAAACCTAATTTGCCATCTAAGCTGTCAAGCTAAAGCATCTTTCATTCTAAACTTGGCCAGATGCGGTGACTCTGAGCCTAACATCTTCCCTGTGTCCTCAACCATTGCTGTTTCTCTCTTTCCTAGCACAGCGTCTATTCTTTCCTCAATCTGACAGCAGCAGCAGAACAGTTCAGCAACATTCCACTCAACACCATTCTCCTGGAACAGGATAATTACCTTGCCAGCAAGCACGTTCCCAAGAACGTGGGGGGGGGGGGGACGGGAACCAGGACTCTCCTTTATGAACGGGAATTCTGAGAAAGCCAGGCCCCTGAAGAGCCATATGAGTACCCTGCCTGATCCAGTACCTTCAAGGCCTGTCTGTTTCCATCTGTCAAAATGCTTCAGAAACAGTGCCTTGAATGAAGCATTTGGCACAAGTCTTGCAGAGACATTATGGCAGATGACTGTCATCCTCACTCTCTGGAAACTGTTCAGCCCACAACCTTTACTTTGAAAAGGGGGAAGAGAACGCTTGGTTTAAATGCACTGGTTTCCCCTCCACCTCTCACCCTTCCCCTGTGCACGGCTCCCGGAATGCTGCGCGCGGCTACCGGTGAATGCTTCAGCCTCACTTTCTTTACACCTATGTATCATTGCAAAATTTAGTTGCTTAACATGACACCCCTGAAATTTAGTTGCTTAACATGACACCCCTGATGCCATTTTCAACCAGATGCAAACATTTAACTTAATGAGTCAATTTTCAGGCATTTTTGGCAATAACAACAAACAAACAAGAAATACTGTAGAAAAAGCTTCCAGGCAAAGGAATAATCATTTTTAAAAACCCTGCAAAGGAACATGTATTTGTTTTTGTTAAAAAGGGGGTACATAAGCCAAAGCTCAGCTCTGGGATCTGCATTTAGTTCTGGAAAATGTGAAGCATAATAATAATAATAATAATAATAATAATAATAATAATAATAATAATAATAATAATCTGAAATTGTTTTAGCTGTTTAAACTGTTTTAAATTTTGTATTTTGGAATTTTACACTGTATTTTATTGTATCTGCATTTTATGATGTAGATTCATAGGATCATAGAGTTGGAAGGGGCCTACAAGGCCATCGAGTCCAACCCCCTGCTCAATGCAGGAAACTAGAGGAGGGGTCTCCCATCCAAGTAATAAGCAGGCCTGACCCTGCTTAGCTTTCCCACGCTCAGACAAGCTGAGCCAGCAGGAGCCACAGGCCAGCCACATGTATTTTATTATTTTATCTGTGTTTTGTGAATTGGTGTGAACCACCCAGAGAGCTTCAACAATTGGGTGGTATAGAAATGATGGTGATGGTGATGATGATGATGATGATGATGATGATGATTTTGCATTGTTATCACCCTTTAAGAGAGAACACCCTCCTGGCCCTTGTTACCACCTGTCCAGCTATATAATGTTCCACAGAGTAGGTGTGCCTGTCCACCATTTCTTAATAACTGCTTTGTTGATGTTGGTGGGAGAAGCAATGCTGCAAAGCTCAGAGTAAAGAGAAGCTAATAGGCTAGGTTGGCTCCCCCCTGTGGCTTATCACCTCAAAGAAATCTCCTCACATGACCCATATGTACTCTCTACAGATGTAATGTGCTCTATGTGGGGCTGCCCTTGAGGCTGGTCCAGAAGCTGGGGCTAGTGCAGAATGCAGCAGCTCGGCTGTTATCAGGAGCTGCCCTTTTTCAGCATGAAACTCCCTTGCTGAGGGAATTGCACTGGTTGCCCTATTCGCTACCGGGCCAGGTTTAAGGTCCTGGTACTAGTGTATAACGCCCGAAACAACTTGAGACCAGGATACCTGAGAGAACACCTTCTCCCTTACCAACTTGCCTGGTCACTGAGGTCATCAGAGGACATTCTCCTGGTAGTTCCACATGGAGCTATGGCCCGACTGGAGTCCACCTGGAGCAGAGCCTTCAGTGTGGCAGCTCCACTTCTCTGGAACTCCCTGCCTCTGGAGGTCAGGCAGGCTCCAGCACTGTGTTGTTTTCAGTGCCTGCTGAAGACATCTTTGTTCCAGAAAGCCTTCCTTGCTGACCAGCCATGGTTTTAATGTTATTCTCTTTTTAATGCATTGTTTTTATTATTTTATCTGTTCTATCTTTTTATTGTTCACTGCTCCAGAATCTGTCTAGATATGGAGTGGTATACAAATGCTGTAAATAAATAATAAATAAAATAAATAGAAAAGCCACAGAGAGACTGGCAGGATATTCAGTACTTGGTACCTTTGTGACATCACCAGTCAATACCCCAATTTCAGAGAGTGGCTAAGGGGCTGAGCTACCGATCAGGGCACTCCCAGTCCAAAATTCCACCTCGCTAGATAAGTGAGCCACTCCTCTCTCTCCACCTCAGCTCTCCCATTTGCAACACAGGGATAGTACCGTAATACTGACCCACATCATGGGGTAGTCACCACATGGTGGCAGCGTAGGCTATGGGGAAAAAGCAGGCTAGATGCTGCTGTGAGCCTGGTTATTTCTTGTGACCTGGGGGAGGCCCACAATCAGGCTTTCAGAGAACTCACAATGACTTTGCAAGGAGTCTTGAGTGGGGGACAGAAGAAGGGAGGACATTGAAGTCGAGGTTAGACACAAGGCAAGGAAGCCCACTGACTTTAGTGAAGTCCCACTGCTGGCCCCTACTAGGCTCTGAGCTTTCACCAAAGATGATCCGGCTCACCCTCAATATAGAACTTCAAAGTTACCGTATTTTTCCGTGTATAAGACGCCCCCATGTATAAGACGCCCCCCACTGGGCAATTTCGCAACTGCGCGGTTCTCTCCTTGGCTTACTTCCGTGTATAAGACAACCCTCAATTTTTAGTCTAACGATTTTGGGGGAAAGTATAGTCTTATACATGGAAAAATACTGTAAGTAGGTACAACAGAAATTGGTAACTAGGTACCGTATATTGAGCTCAGTGCTAAGCCAGTTTGGTCCACAGCTGATTGAGCACTGGTTCAAAGGCCTGTATATGATCTGCAAAGGAATATATAGAGCTGGACTTTATGTAGTTCAGCCTTCTTCTACTGTAGCAGTGCCGGCTCCAGTTTTTTTTTGGGGGGGGGGGATTGGGCAAGACACCCTCACTGGGCCCCTTCCCTCAGTGAGTATACCTTCTCATCACCATTGTCACCAGCTACGATTGTTCCTCCTCCTTCTCATCATGGCTCCCGCTGGCTTGCTTGGCAGGCAGGGAGCCAGTGAGCAAGCAGGCAGTGGCATCTGCTGCTCCTCCTTTTCACCTCCTCCGTTGTCTGGGCCACAGCAAGAGGCAGGTGAACAAGCAAGATTGCAATGGTGAAGAACAGGAGCAACTCTTGGGCCATCGGCAGGTTCCTGGCCATGCCAGCTCTGAAGCTAACACAAATGCTTCAAATGGGAAGGTGGTGGTGGAGATACTAAGAGTTAACAAACATAATCACATTCTGGTTTCAATTGTTCTATATGTTCCCAAATTGTAGCAAGATCAAATGATTATGCACGATACCCATAGGTAGGTCCAAAATTTTATTTGACTGAAAACAGAAGTACTAAGCAATAACTATAAAGTCTCGGCTCCCATCGAGCCATCGGCACCTACTTAGGCCTACTCTGCTGCCTAGTCTCATTAATTCTCTATTTCTATGGGACGAGGCACAGGAGTAAAGTTAATTTAAGCAGGAGAAAGGCAATTAGCTCTTACATTGCATTTAAATTGAAAATCATTTCTTCCCCATCTTGAAACACATTTTTTTCCCCATGAAATCTAAATCTCCCAATTCCTAAACTGATATTAATCAAGTGATGTTTTTCTGAAGGTGTCAGGGTCACTAATGAATACACAAATCCTTAGTGCTAGGCATGTCGATCTCCAGTCGCTTTGTTCCAGCATTTGCTGGTTACTGAGCATATTCGTCCAAGTTAAAGAAGCAAGAGGGAAAAACCAACATCCACCCATTATGTGACATATTATCTGATTAAAAGCTACTTAGCCAAATGATTCTCAAGCTTTTAGTCAAACAAATTAACATATCCAAACATAATGTATCAACTCAACACATTTGATATTTTAAGGATGTACGTGTTATGCCATAAGGACACAAGAACATAAGAAGAGCCATTCTGGATCAGACCAGGGATCCATCTAGTCCAGCATTCTGTTCACACAATGGTCAACCAGCTGCCCACAGGAAACTCACAAGCAGAACATGAGTGCAACAGCACCCTCCCACCCATGTTCCCCAGCAACTGGTGTACACAGGCATACTGCCTCTGATACTGCAGGTCGCATATAGCTATCAGGACTAGTAGCCATTGGTAGCCTTCTCCTCCATGAATTTGTCTAATCCTCTTTTAAAGCCATCCAAATTGGTGGCCATCTCTACATCTTGTGGTAGCAAATTAACTATGTTGGGACCGGATGCAGAAATCCAGGTTCATGTCTCCACTGAGCCATGAAGCCCATTTAGTAGCCTTAGGACAAAACCAAAACAAAGAAAAGCTAATGAGAAAAAAACCCTTGACTTTCTTTGGCCTATTACCGATCTCACATATAATATCTACTAATTACAAATTACATACAAATATAATAAATAATAAGAATATGCACTGAATATGCACTGAGTTTCATTTGCAGAACATCTGGGCAGTGGTTTTCAAATTCTCTCTCTTTCTTCAGGGAAGCCCTTCCCACAGAATCTCATCTGCTGAGAAACTGCTGCATATTAGTTATGGAACACCAGCAATCCTGGATTATATTTGAAAAGGCACACATTGTTGATGTGGGGCAGTAGCGAGGTCAACTAGACCTCTCTGTTGTCCTGCTTGAATCAAGTGTGACCCAGACACACCCAACACTCTCCTGCAGGTGCATACTGCAAGCAAAAATTAGTGGGTAGGCAAGTTGTCCACCAGGAAAATGCCATTACTGACCTTGGCACCAAGAAACCTCTGATAAGCTTATGAGGAAAACCAAGGTCCCTTAGACTGGACACAGTTTAAAAACCACCAAGCAGTGGATAGTAGAACATGGAGAGCAGAACTTAGTCAAGCAACAACCTGGACACTCAAGCAATTTTTACTGCAGTTGGGTATGTCCACCCTGCCCTGGAAGACAGCTCAAGTATTCTCTGCCTGGCCAGTTCTGGTCACCAGTCACTGGTCACACAGTGCATAGTTAAACTATGGAATTCATTTCCACAAGATGTAGTGATGGCCACCAATTTGGACAGCTTTAAAAGGGGATTGGACACCCCCCTATGTACACCAGTTGCTGGGGAACACAAGCGGGTGCTGTTGCACTCATGTCCTAGTTGTGCGTTTCCCAGAGGCAGCTGGTTGGCCACCATGTGAACAGAATGCTGGATTAAATGGACCCTGGTCTGATCCAGCATGGTTCTTCTTATGTTCTTATGACCGCAGAACGGATACTGTTCGAGTTAAAAAAGGGCAGCCCAGCTGCTCAAGGCGCTGGAACAACTCTGCTCTGAGGCAAGGTTACAATGTTTGGGGTCCTTAGCTTAGGTGTATAAAATCATACAGAGGTGTGTAAAATTATGCATGGTGTGGAGAAAGTGGATAGGAAGACATTTTTCCTCCCTTTCTCATAATACCAGAACCCAGGGTCATCCCATGAAGCTGAATGAAGTTAAATAAATACATAATAAATGGTGGGAGATTTGCGACCGATAAAAAGAAGTAGGTACTTCTTCACACAGTGCATAGTTAAACCATGGAATCACTATCACAAGATGTAATTATGGCTGCCAACTTGGATGGTTTTACAAGGGGATTTCACAGAAGCTGGACTAGATAGACCTTTAGTCTTATCCAGCACAGCTCTTCTTATATTCTTAATACTGGATTTTTAGTTGTTGTTGTTTTTTAAAACAACAACAGCAGCAGCAACAACAACAACAACAACAACACATTTTTGGTTTGTGATTAATGCACTGATTATTCAAAACATGCTTTTCAGATATAATAAATGCATCAATTAATATTTATTTATATAGATATTTAGACCCATGTACCACTCAGAGCAGCTCACAATTTAAAACCACAACACAACGTAAAACCATGCATGCAAGAAAAATAATAATACAGTAAAGCTACAAAGGCAATCTGCAAATTTCCCCATCTGCTATTTCCCCTCACTGGTTTCTAGGTAGTTGGGTAAAGTACAGTCATGCCTTGGATTGAGAGCATAATTCGTTCCGGAAACATGCTTGTAATCCAAAACACTCTTATATCAAAATGAAATCCCCCCCCCAAAAAATTTGTACAGAGATTTTTAATTTAAGCAGTACTATAGTACTTGTATTGCAAGACGTCGCTTGTATATCAGGTAAAAAAAATTTAAATAAATATTTAAAACTTTGCTTGTCTTGCAAAATGCTCTCAAACCAAGTTACTTGCAATCCAAGGTATTACTGTATAGTGAACTGATACATTCTCAGAAATACTGGTGGAAAACTAGAACCCAAACAGTGCGATTTCTAGATTTCCATTTGCTGTTCCAAAGAATCAAAGTTGATTCTGCAAGCACCTTCTGCTGGAGAAAACCTTCTGTTCTAAGCCTTTGGTTGGCTCACTTCCTTATTAATTGCTTAATATCTGCACGTTCAGTCACCACCCTTCCCACTAAAATCTGGAAAGCGCCGAGCTGCAATCAATTCCATATGGGCTTCCAGAAGACTTTTCAAACACAGTCAAGGAAGATGGAGAGTCATCACTCATTTTCAGTCACTTCCCTTCTGAACATAGATGCCATCTCCATTCCATGGGGATGGGCCATACTTCAGTGGTAGAGGCACATTACTTCCATGCAAATGGCCCCAGGTTCAATCCCCTGGTATCTCTTTGTACGCTGGGAAAGACGTAATGACGGGGAGCCACTGCCAATCAGTTTTGGCAGTCCTGAGCTAATTGGACCCATGGCCTGACTGGGCATAAGGCAGCTTCTTATGTTCCTTGTGGTGCTAAAATGGTCAGAGACAAACCTTTAAAAAACAAAAATGAAACAAAAACAAATTTGCACATGGTAATGCTAATTCTTATCTATTCAGAGTTACTTAAAGAGCAAGTTCTTTGTTTCTGCAAGCTTATGCACCCATTGCAAGGCTGTGTTTCACAAAACCACCTCCTCCCCCAATTATCAGAGTGGCTTGCACACACATCTGTTTCTTTCCTGTCCCTGAGAGATGTCTGAAATCTAATTAACCAATTAATTTGCAAATATATACTAATTTATTCAAGGCAGATTTTCTTAGTGTTAAACTATACGACAGCAAGCCATATGCAATATGAGGGAAGAGGACTTCATTAAAATACCAAAGGGTTACTCAAATGGAATAAAAATTTATATTTGTCCTACTGTCAGCACAGGCATTTCCTCATTAAGGGTAGAGAAGCGTTTGTATTTGCCTCTTGCTAATTTGTTTTCGCATGTTTATTGTAAACCGGTTGTTAATCCGTTTGATACCAGAGCACTGCCACAGGGTGTGAGATCATGAATACGGAAAAAGAGAGATCTGTATTCCCAGTTTAGCTCTAGGAGATAGATAGATAGATAGATAGATAGATATAAAATAATGTATGATTATAATATAGTGTGATAAGAGTAAACTGGGGCCAATGTGAGTCAATGGGAGAGTGTGGGTTGGGGATTGCGTGCATGCACAGGAAGGCTTGGGAAAGTGCACAAGTGGACAGTGTCAAAAGGGGATTTCATACACCATCCGAACAATATGGATAATCACCAACAGATGTCAGACAATGGCTGGATTCAGACTTAACACTAAACCATGGTTGATCATCAAAAGCATGAGCAGCCTTCAGCTGCCACATGGAGATTAGAATCGTCCACTGTTGGTACAGCAAGCCATAGTTTGCTGTTTTGTCAAAACTGGGTAAGCTTTGCTTTGTACAAACATCAGTTTGCCCACAAACCAGGATCACATAACCAGGTCCCCACGCAACCAGGAAGTTCACTGGGTGATTTTGGGCCAGTCACTGACTCTTAGCCTAACCTACCTCACAGGTTTGTTGTGAGGATAAAATGGAGAAGAGTAGGATCATGTACACTGCCTTGGGCTCCTTGAAGGAAAAAAAGACAGGATATAAATGTAATAATGAATGAATGAATGAATGAATGAATGAATGAATGAATGAAACTTCTTGTGCACGTGCACAATCACTGGTACTCAAAACATGTTCTCCATTAAATCCTCATTATATATATGTACGTACACACACACACACACACGCACACACAAGCTTGGCTGGCAACACTTTGCCTTCTAAAGGAATCAACCAATGCTACTGTTCCCCCTTAACATCCAGCATCTGCATCTCTAACAAAGCGACACATTGCTCCCTGCTTCGGCAGGTAACGTAAACGGAGAAAAGTAGAGTTGTAATCTACAAAGCTTGGGAAGAATGATTTTAAAACAACAACAACAACAACAACAACAGAGAATGGGGGAGAAATTGATGAGCTGTTCTTAATTGCTACATTGAAACATTTTATTCAGCTCTGCGGCTGTGTGGGGGCAAAATACAGCAGCTGGGTACAATTCTGGCAGCTATTAGAGAGATTATGTAATTTACAGTACAAGAGTTCTAGCCACAAGCATGCTTCCCGCTCCCTGAAACAACATGATACTGTCTTTTCACAGAAGTAAATAAACTTCCATAATTGCTAAGTGCTCTGTTACTGTATTATGCGGTGTCAGAAAACGCACAAATTTGTTTCCCGAGAATTATCCTTTATAGCATACATCCACCACCAAGTGGAAACCATGGCTGTGGAGATCAAAAAGCAGCAGGACGTAGAGAGGGTGAGAAGTCGCCCAGGCCTGCAACGAAGTGTTGTAGTGTGGAGTGTTGCCTACATTAAGAATTCACACCTGGAGAAGGAGTTCTTCATCATCATCATCATCATCATCATCATCATCATCATCATCATCATCCAGGATGGCAAATAACTGCTGGTAGACCTGTCCACAATGGATACTGAAAGATCTGCACTGGTTCTAGTGCAGATTGTTTTCCGGGCTCAATTTAAGGTGTTGGTAACTCTTGATGCTTTAAGGGCACAATTCTATGCATGTTTAGACAGAAAAAAGGCCTACAACTCCCAGCGTGCCCCAACCAGCCATGCTGGCCGGGGCCCGCTGGGAGTTGTAGGCCTTTTTTTCTGTCTAAACATGCATAGGATTGTGCCCTTGAAACAGCTTAGAGCCTGGCTATCTGAACAGCCACCTATCTTGGTATGAACTGGCTTGGTTATTAAGATCAGTAGGAGAGACCCTTTTGAAGACACCCTCACTTGTAGAAGCCCGCTTGTCAGGCACGCCATGCAGGAAGGGGCTTTCTCCTGTGTCGCTCGCAGGATCTGGAACACACTCCTTTTGGAGTTGTGACAGGTCCCCACTCTCTCCACGTTCAAGAAGGTGGGTCAAGACAAATCTTTTTAACTTGGCTTTTTAAATTGTTGTGGTGGTGATGATGATGATGATGATGATGATGATGACGACGACATTACATTTATATCTCGCCTTGCAAGGAACTGAAGGCAGCTTACAGGGTTCTCCTCCTCTCCATTTTATCTTCACAACAACCCTGTGAGGTAGGTTAGGCTGAGAGACAGGGACTGGCCTAAAGTCACCCAGTGAGCTTCATGGAGAAGCTGGATTTCCCTGAGTCCCAGTTTGACACTCTAACCCCTATACCACACTGGCTCTCCAGTGTGCTTTTAGTGTTTTATTATGTTTTTATCTGATTGTTTTCACTTCTGATTTTTATTTTATTTTTTTGGTAAACCAAAGAAGTGGTATAGAAATAAATGAAATTAATGAATTATGAAGTACTGGATGAATGAAGAACGGAATTATTTCATATTATTGTTGGTACTGTCTACTGCATACAGAGTTTGCTTCTTGGATGATATTATTTATCAGTATCTGGAAGAGCCAGTACCCCAGTTGCTGGTGGTTAGAAAGCTTAAGCATTGTTCTATTGCAATGAAGGGTCTGTGGCTCAGTGGGAGAGCACATGTTTTGCATGCAGAAGGTCCTGGGTTCAATCCCTGGCACAGGGGTGTAAACTATGGGGGGCGGGGATCAAGCCCCCTCCGGGATTTCCCAGAATTGGCAAAGCCCCCTCCAGGCAACCAGCTGTTACGTGTTTGGGGGACAATCTAAATTACCTCCAGGGAGTGTGTGTGTGTGTGTGTGTGTGTGTGTGTGTGTGTGTGAGAGAGAGAGAGAGAGAGAGAGAGAGAAGGAGGTGGAAGAAAGTATGTAGGAAAGGGGGAGAAGAGAAGGGGGAGAACAGGGGCATAAACTATGGGATGGCGGTGGGGCTCAAGCAAGCCCCCTCTGGGATTTGCTCCCCCCCGGGAATTCCCAGAATTGGCAAAGCCCGCTCCAGGCAACCAGCTGTTTAGCCCCATGCCTGCCCGCCCCCCCCAATTGAGAAGTCTACGCCCCTGCCCTGGCATCTCCAGGTAGGGTTAGGAAAGAATCCTGACTGAAACTCTGGAGAGCCACTGCCAGTTAGTATCAACAATACTAGGCTAGATGGACCAAGAGGGGGTCTGACTCAGTAGAAGGCAGTTTCCGATGTTCCCCAAGATTCCCTTTCTCCCACCACCAAAGGGAAGTTAACTTCTCCTGGAAGTCACCCTGATTTGCTTACTTGTCTATGTGTCGCAATTTTAAATTAATGTGACATACAGGACAGCATCATATTGATTTAGGTATTAATAAACTGCCAACTGTATCTGCCATTGATTGTAAATAAAACTAGCGTTTTGCTGAGATCTTCAAACTTTCAAAAAGGCCTCTGATCAAAATGGGTTCCTGCATTCGTGACAGCTTAAGCTATTAAAAAAAAACAACCCACCTCTCCATCTGCCTCAGTGTCAAGCACAGTAAATTGCCTTTGACGTACATATGGGGTGGAATTTTTCCTTCTTTCTGTTAGTAAAATAAATGAGATAGTGCTTTTTATTCTGATCTAGGACAGCCTGCAGATGTGCAGGCTAGATGTACAGTGCCTAGACATAGAACACTGGGAACACAGAACCTCAAGTCTTCAAATCTTGGAAGGGGTGGAAGTCTTCCTTATGAGGAAACAGATATACAAAACTCCCCCCCCCCACACACAACACCTTTTGAATGGTGGTATGATAAGCATCCAATGGGCTGTGGTCTTTACCCTGTATACCGATGGGGTCATTATGGGATGTGAAGTTTGCGAAGGATTTTAAGTCTGAAGGGCAGAATCAATGTCACCAAAGGAGGAAATATCTAACTTCCCCATATCTCTCACTTCCAGTTTAACGCATCAAGTCTGTGTGTGTGCAAATGTGTACACATGCATGCATGCACACACACACACGCGCACACACACACAGCAGCTAAGCAGCAGAGTGGGAACTCAGCCAGTTCAGTTTTATTGTCCATAACTCTAGGTCATCACAATATAACAGAGAGAAAGCATCCAGTATATTACAAAAATAAAAATGGACCAATTAAACATAGCTCAAAGAAAAGGACTAATAATTTGGAGCTCACAAACTTAATGATAAAATTTCATAATACTAACTTCCAAGTTTTATAAAAGCATCTTTTAGCCAACTAAGAATAAAAGTACAAGGCTAAAATTAACACTTTTAAACAATCAAATTTCTCCAGAGCAACCTTTTACATCTGCCTTATTAAATCTAGTGCAGACTTTAGCAAATGCCATTAGCAAAGTAGAAACTCTTCTCAGAATCGTTGTGTCCTTATTATAAAGCAAGAAGTCTATCTTCTGGCAAACTGACCAGTTTGTTCTAATTTTAGCAGTCCAACAAGATATTTTTCTTTAATATCTTCCATCAGAGAACAATTAAACAAATAACGAGGAAGCAACTCAATCAGTCGAACTCAATATATAACACAGGCATAGATGTGGGGACTGATCGGCCCTTTTCTCCTTCCACTTACCGTAATGAAAAGTTTCCTGATACCAGCTCACAACCTACAGTAAAATAGGACTCATGTTGTCCTAAAAGGATGGAGAGGAAGATGGCTGAAGAGACTTGCAAGGAGGAGCAAGGTTAGAGGGCATGGATGCATCTTTTGCACAGCTGCAGGGCTACTAAAGAGCAGCTATGATCTCCAGTTTGAAACTGACAACCTGAGTTGTGGGCCAATGGGGTATATCTAGTTCCCTGTTTCATTTCCGTGAAATTCCTCCATTGGGATATTGCTTCTCTTTTGCCAGACAGCTGCAAACAGTCCTTGGGAAGGAAGCCCTGGGTCGGGGGTAGAGCATATCCTTTGCATGCAGAAGGTCCTAGGTTCAGTCCATCATATCTCCAGTTAAAGGATCTCAGGTAGCAAGGCTAAGAGAGACATCCATCTAGAACTTTGAAAGGCCTCTGCAGGTCATGGGAGATGGTACTGGATGAGCTGGAACAATGGTCTCACTCACTATAAAAATAGAGCTTTGCATGTTGACTTCCATATGAAAAGCTGCATTGGGCAAAAGTATCCCGATGCCTCTCCCCTCGGAACAATATTTGACAATGTCTTTGTAGGGCCAAGTTTGAACCACATTAGTATATTAAATCCTACCAGGCCTCCCATGCTTTTATAATCTCCATGTCCAAAAGGCAACATCAATTTGCTCAAAGCCGGAGTCAATCAAGTTTATCTCAGGTGGCCATTTATTTTAGAGGCATATTCAGTCTCATGTTCTCACAAGACTGGCACACTTTGATGGCACGCTTCCCCACCCTGTTTGCAAAGAAGTTGTAGCATTTTGTTTCCTCCTTCACTCCTAGAAGATGTGCCTTAGTACAGGGTTGGCACTTTGCAACCTTAGCCCCCACTCACTTGTTATCCCTCTAACAACCGAAAGAAGAGATCTCGAAATCACCCCGCAGCTTTCCCATGTACCTAAGCCACTATATGTAGCAATCAAGTCGCCACTTACAACTTCTTTCTGATAAACCAAAGAGATTGAGGTCGGCAAATGTCCCATCAAGTGGCTTGCTTTTTTCAGCCCTTGGTTCATTTCTTTTATCCATTTTGAAGTGTTATAGAACTTGGTTACATGAAAAAGGATACTTGCTTCAAAAATGCATGCACTTAGCAAGTTTGTTAAAGAAAGTTTCAGATGTGCTACAATTTGGGAGGATGAAATGCATGATCTGAAGGGCTCTGGCCACAGAAAGAAGAACCCCGGTCAATCAGGGACCTCTATATGCATACACATGCCCTATACCAGTCAATCATGCACCAAGTAGGGATAAAACTAACTCGTAGTTAAATCAGGCAATCCCTCTGTGCAGCTCCTGGACAAAGGTAAAAAAACACACACCCAACAATAGTATGAGCATCAAATGCTGTATTAGTCTTCCACATTAATATGTTAATAAGTTTATAGGTAGAGAGGTGTGAAAGTCCGATGGGGGGGTGAAAATCCAACGGATTTTCTTGACTTGGCCCCAAGGATTTCGTTCCATCACCCCTGCACTGGCGCCGACATGATTGACACTAGTCAAGCCAGCACACGGACCTCTGCTTATAAAACGGGCCACAATTTGTGTAATATATTTTTTTTAAGCAGGGGGAATCTGTGCAAAATTCTGGCCTCCACTCCATAATTCATGCGACTTTACACAAATTGCGCAACTTTACACAAATTGTGTAAATTTGTGCAAACTGCAGAGAGGAGGCCCGAATTCTGCACAAATCTGAAATTAACTGCCAGGAAATTCAAGGTGGCCAAGGTGGAGTGTGTGCATATGCAGTGAGAGGAGGATGCTCCCACGCTTCTCGTGTTAAATGCTACATCAAGAGCAACAACAACAACAACTATGACTTGAATCTAACGAGTCGGCCCCGATCTGCACAAATTTACGCAATTTGCGCTAGAGATCTGCAGCTCTCCACTCCAAATTTGTGGAAATATTTCGAGCAATTTTGTGGAAGCTGGACACACCCCACCCCCACTTGGCTCGCTTTTGGCCGTTGGGTTGGAAATGTGTCGAAAGTCGGTCAAGCACAAATGGAACGAGTTTTCCAGTGCTGCACATCCCTATTAATAGGCAACACAGAACTTGTGCTATGCCAGCCTTCCCGAACCTGGTACCCTCCAGATGTGTTGGACTACAAATGTTATCCCCAGCATGGCTGAGGATTGGTTAGTCCAGCACATCTGGAGGCCACCAGGTTGGAGAAAGCTGTGGTAAAGTAGCACAGGCTTCGTATGAACAAGGCATTCCCCCCCCCTCTCAGTATAGTGCAAGTATATTTTATAACCTCATCTACAAGCCTAAAAGTGACAATTATATACCTCACACTTCCTCACCTAACAGCTGTGTTTCCTGAAATACCATAATTTAATTACTCTCTCTCTCTCTCTCTCTTTTTAAACACTGTCCTGGTTTTTAATCTTTCGAATTGTCACCTTCCCTCCAAGATAGAAAATGACAAATTGGAGTAATTGGTGGCCAGTCTAACTAAATAACTGGGCTTTTCTGGTCACCCAGCTAATGACCAATTATCTAGGGAGGGAAAGAGAAGTTGGAAATTAGTGAGAGGGAAAATGGTACCTGGTATCTTACAGCTACAACCTTAGGAGCAGGGGAAGGGTTAGAGAGGCAAAGCCTGAGCTCCATTAGACATGCTGTTCACACTACTGCAAAACCACAGCTAAGACAGGGTGAGAAAAAATAATTAGGTCCCAAATCTGCATTAAAACATTTTTGCGAGGCTTCGTTCTGAATGTGGAAAACTGCTCCCACAAGGTCTATTTTTAGGTTATTTTATTTTAAAGAGATCAGAAAACCCGCTTCATGTATAAATTTCTCAGTGGGAAGTTTTACAGTAATGGTACTTAGAAGGAGACTAATGGTGACGGAGCATAAGAAATAAGTGAACGGCAGAAGGTCTGGGGAAATACAAATGCAAGAGCCAGATCAATGCTTCCTCAAATCGAGAGATACATTTAGAGCCTTCACCTCGACAGGCACTGTTCTCCTTGATTCACTTTATTGCCTTCTGAATTATGATTGCTTGCAAGTAAATAAAGAAATAAAAGTAAATGACATTCCTGGTAATTAGCTTTGTTTTTAGGGAAGTGTTGCAGGCTATAAGTTTAGCAAATCAATACTAAGCATAGGACTTGCTCAGCCATCATCAAAGTAACCCTCATGCGTGTGAATCTGGATTCTAAATATCTGTGATTTACTACAGGGGGTGGGGGACAGGAACAGAAGGAAGTGTTTCTACATAGACAAAGGTTTCCGAACAACTACATCCTTAAGATTCACAGGGTGAAGTTAGCAGCCAAGAGGACTGGAAAGCACAGATTCTAACATGGATGCAAGAAGAACCCATTTCAACCAAGAACTAGAGCAACTGCAGTCTCTGCAGGGATGTTGAAGAGTCCTTGGTCTCGAGTCACGAGTCGAGTCACGAGTCTTTGGACCCGAGTCTCAAGTCCGAGTCCGAGTCCTTGGTCCAAAATGGTGACTCATGAGTCACGAGTCACTCCCAAAGCTGACTCCACAAGTCCTTATTAAAATCAATGGGGGTTTTCCCAACAAAATAAGGCTACTTCAGATGTGTGGTTTAAATAAATTCTAGGCACAAGTGTGCCTTTTTATTTCAAAACTCTGCAACTGATTTTGGCAAGAACAGACCAGGCAGAAAAACCCAAAATAGCCAGGCAGGCAGAGGAGGCAGGGAACCCCAAAGCAGGCAGGCAGAGGCCTTAGTCTTGGACAATTCAACTGTTGAACTGGTCAAGAAGAGACCAGGCAGGCAGAGGAGGCTGGGAACCCCAGACAGGCAGGCAGAGGCAGCCAAACCCAAAATGTCTGAAAGGTTGCATTTTAGAAAAATGATTTTAAAAAATAAACTTTCTGTACTTCCTAAAACTTATCCATGTTGCATTTGAGGAACACAATTTTTTCTAAATGTTTGGCCCCCATTCTGGAACGGTGAGATCTCATCACAATTCCACCCTCACTGAACACCCACTCCACTGGTGATGAACTTGCTGGAACCAGAAACACACTCAGAGCAGCCACACAGAGTAATCTCAGGTCCTTCTTCTGCCTCTCCCAAGTACGCAACACATCAATCAAAATAAATCTTGACACACTGTTGGGGCTGCACTCCTGGTAGCCATCCATAGTGGTCGAGCAGCGGCACACCTCGCTTCCATGTGCTCTTCGCCGGCAATCACGCTCCTCTCCACTCCTTCTGGCACAGCCCAGGGATGTTGAAGAGTCCTTGGTCTCGAGTCCCGAGTCGAGTCTCGAGTCCCATTAAAAATATTGGGACTCGAGTCCGAGTCGAGTCAGAGGGGGGACTCAGTCCAATTCACGAGTCGAGTCCTTGAGTCCGAGTCCCCATCCCTGAGTCTCTGCCCCTCCTCTTGGGCATGGCGGCTTCTTTGGAAGGGACCATGGATGGTTTGGCACCTGTCCCTTTATGTGGCATCCTATGTACCACTGATCAGCCAAGGACTCAGGAAGATGGCTGCAATTCCCTGCTGTTATATAAACAAAAGAAGAGCCCTGCTGGATTCAGACTTGTTTCCTAGAGTGTCCAAACAAAATGCCCATGAGAAGCCCACAAGCAGGACAAGAGCTCTCTCCTGCCGCTGTTCCCAGTGACTGGTATACAGGGGCATGGTACTGTTAGTCCTGGAGGTAGTCTATAGCCATTACTAGTAGCCATTCAGGGTTGGCCCTACCATTAGGCAGCGTGAGGCAGCAGCTGCTGGGGGATGGGGCAGTGGTGGCAGCCCTCTACCTGTCATCCCCGTTGAGTCCAATAAGCTAGCCTGCCCTGCACCCCCTAAGAGAGGGTACTGCTCTCAGGTATGGTAGAGCAGTGTTCTCCAACCTTGGGTCCCTAGATGTTTTTGGCCTACAACTCTCAATGCTGGCTGGGGCATGCTGGGAGTTGTAGGCCAAAAACATCTGGGGACCCAAGGTTGGAGAACACTGTGGTAGAGGACGCTACCATATCAAGTAAGATTTAGCTGCCAGTCCAGTCCATTTCTGCATGTGGATGGAATGAAGGTGGGGTAGAGGTGCCATATTGTTCTTTGCCAGAGGCAGCAAAATGTCTTGGGCCATTTCTGTAGCCATTGATAGCCTTATCTTCCATGAATTTGTCTAATCCCTCTTTAAAGGCTTCTAAGTTGGTGGCCATCACCACATCTTGTGGCAGCAAGTTTAGCTATGGCCTGAGTGAAATAGTAGTACTTCCTGTTGTCAGTCTTGAATTTCTCACAGATGGACCACAGCAACTATGTTTTTGCACTAGAATGACGAATGCTACAGGATAAAGCACTTCAAACCAGAAGTTCTGGTGCCTATTATTCTGCCTTACGTTCTCTGAAGTACAATGAAACAGGGTCTTATTCTCCCCTTTCTTCCACATCCATCTATCCATCCATCCCATAACATGCTGTCAAGTACCTATGGAGGTACAGAGAGCCCAAACAGGGAAACTGGTCAGAGAAGAGAAGCCACTGTTGGGTATCAGACCTCCAGTATCAGAGACAGTATGTTTATGTACACCAGTTGCTAGGGAACATGGGCAGGAAGGTGGTGTTGCACTCATGACCTGCTTGTGGGATCCGTGGGCAGCTGATTGGCCACTGTGTGAACAGAATGCTGGACTACATGGACCCTTGGCCTGAACCAGCATGGCTCTTCTTATGTTCTTATGGGTAGGGACATAAAATCTTTGCTCACAACAACTATCAAATCATCTCAATTTCAAATGGGTAATTAGCTGTAACTGACAAAGCTACAGCCCAAGGCTTTCACACTTGCAGTTTTCTTTTAAATGCACCAATCAATTTCTCTCCCCCCCCTTTCGTCTTCCGAGGCAGCAATCTAACTATGATAGACTGGAAAACTGAGTAGACTCCGCTGAGACTCAAACCTAAGCAGACTTGACGAAACTGAAAGAGGGAGAGCTATGTAGCGAGGAGGCGGTAGGGAGATGGCCAACGAGTATTACTCTTTCCAGTATTACTCACATTTTTACCAAGGGATATGAGTATATAGTACTAAAACATGTCAGAAAGCAACCAGGGATGGGCTATTTGCCATTCAGGGTAGATGATTTCCGGAAATGTTCCACCTCTTAAACACTGCCACCTACAGACATTGCCAGCACTGGAAGCCAGTGTGGTGCAGTGCTTAGGGAAGCTCTCCAGCTGTGTTAGACTGCAATGCCCATCATTCCCAGCCTTCCCAGGGAGAGCAATATTCAAATCCCTACTTGGTCATGAAATTCACTGGGATATATTCACTGACCAGTCACTCTCTCTCAGCCCCACTTACCTGACAGGGTTGTTGAGAAGAGAAATAGCAAGGAGGAAAGGGGACATGTTTGCTGCTGTGAGCTGTGATAGTTGGGTGAATTAATGTAAATTTTTTTAAAAATGCAGTAATTAAAAAATGCCAATAAATTGTGGGGGGGAAGATAAATATTCTGCCCTCTACCCCCAGAAAGAAAGTTAACTTAAATGCCTTAAAAATTCAAAATTACAGAAGATGAAAATCCCAGACAAAATGTCTTTTTTGCAGTCACTCCCCCCCCTTCCTCTTGCATCTGCTCTTAGCACATTTTTTTGGCTAGCAAGCTGGAAAGTGCCAGTTATTAATGGGTACTCGAGGAGAGGGGAGAGATACTGTAAGGTTCTCTGTAAAAGTTTGGCTGGTCAGCTAAGAGCATAAAGAAAAAGAGTTTAGCTTTCAATCTTGTCATAGAATGCACAGGATTTCCATGAGATTTAACGGTTGGGTCAACCAGAAAGAATCCGGTGCTCCAGCTCCATATATCTGTGCAGTGTCAAAAGCCAGCCTTGTACTGGGGGGTGACAGGTACCTGGCAGGATATTTATATCCACCTCTGCAGTGTTCTATCAGCCAAGAATACATGAGGATTGAAATTCCGAAGTTTCCAAAAGCAAATTACTTTTCAGAGAATCTTTCTCCTCTTGCAGAGAGCGAGTGTGCACACAGACAAACGCACACAAACACATGCACACACACATAACCTTTCTTAAAAGCTTTCCAATGCCCAGGTAACTGCATACACAACTAGAAAATCGTTCTGAGATTCAGGGCAACATTGTGCCATGCAAATAAAAACACAGCGCCTTAACAAGCTTCTTTTAAAACATCTTTTTGGCTTTTCACAAAGCAACAAATTAAACCTCACTGTTGGGACAGGGGTGAGGGCAGCTTTTGTAATTCAAAAGGCCTTCAGTGATTCTTAGCAACATGCTGGGCAACCGACACAAATATTCAGCTCCCCCCCCCCATACACATCAGTTCTTATTGAGGATTCACATTTTTTTCTCTTACTACAAAACTGACTTATAAATATCACAATAGCTGGCAATGTACAACTCCTAATGCTATTAGTATCCAGGATGTGTAGAGAGGTATTTGGTCAACATCGTTTATTTTAACCCAAGGCAAACACTGAAAATAAATGAAGGGGCGGTCAACCATAAAAGCCTAGTACGGTCAGCAATAAGCTGAGTTTGGTCAGATTTTACCCACAGTGTCCATATACGACAACCATGTTTCGCTTTTCTTAGTGGTTATTCCCAGAACTACACGCATGTGTAGTCTTTTTTTTTTTTTACTTTTTGGGAGGAACAGCCCCTCAAGATTGGGTTACTTTGGGGGGGGGGGTGAATTCTAAAAAATGTTGGGGTTGGTGGCCTTACGTTTAAAGATGAGGTGGCCAAAGGAGTTTCTCTTTTCTCTTTCTTTCTTTTTTCCTCCCAACCCCCCAAAATGCCTTACCATGGCTTCAAGCAGCCCGGTCACATTCCTGGAGCATTCTGATGCTCCATCAGAATGGCACCACAACATGAGGCAGTGTTATTCTTAGGAGGCAACTATGGCCAGTCCCTCTTACGGATTGGTCATTAGATGTAGAGAGTAAGAATAAATGGGCAGTACTCACAGTGAAGGTAAGTAAAAAGTGGGCTTCTCCAAAAATCCATATTGGGACCAGTCAGAAGCTGCCTTATACTGAGTCGGACCATCGGTCCATCTAGCCCAGTATTGTTGACACTAACTGGCAGTCAGGGCCAGTGCTACCATTAGGCCAACTAGGCAGCTGCCTAGGGCGCAGGGCTAAAGGGGGTGCCAGAAATAGGGAGGGAGGGCTCAAGTGGGAAGGGGGGGCGCTAAATATCTGATCTTGCCTAGGGCACCAAACTGCACCAAACTGTCTTGCACCGGCCCTGCTGGCAGTGGCTCTCCAGGGTTTCAGGCAGGAATCTTTCTCCGCCCTATCTGGAGATCTTGGGGACTGAACCTGGGACCTTCTGCATGCAAAGCATGTACTCTACCACTGAGCTACGGTTCCACCCTACAGCCCAAGTACTTTTGAACTTGTTCATAAATGACCTAGACTGCGGGGGAATAGCAAGGTGGCCAAGTCTGCCGACAACCACAAATTATTCAGAGTGGTAAAAACAAAAAGGAAAGGCAAAGAGCTGCAAACAATCTCTCCAACACCGCAAAGAGTCTTGGGGCACCACAAGGACTATTTATTCTGGCATAAGCTTTTGTGGGCACTGCCTACTTTATCAAATACAGTGTCCACAAAAGCTTATGCCAGAATAAGTTTGTTAGTCTTTGAGGTGCCCCAAGTCTCTTTGTTGTTTTTACTGCAGCAGGCTAACAATTTCCCTCTGGAAATTGCCTCCAAAACAGGGGGATGGGCAATAAAATGGCAAATACAGTTCAATACAAATAAGTGTATAGTGAGTGACACACACTGAGGCAAAAAAATCCTGACTTTGTATATACACTAATTGGGTGACTGACCAAGAAAGAGACCTTGGGTTTGCGGTGGACAGCTTGCTGAAATTATTGGCAGGGTGCAACTCCTGGGGGGGACACGACAAATTCCATGTTGGGTATCATTAGAAAAGGAATTAAGAATAAAACTGCCAATATCATAATGCCCTTAAATACATCTATGGCATGACCACACTTCAAATACTGTGCATAGTTCTGGTCACTGCACCTTAAAACAGATATTGTAGAGCTGGAAAAGCTGCTGAAACAGGTGATTAGAAAAATAATAATGGAAGATAAGGCTATCAATGACTACTAGCAATATATACTACCAAAGGTAGCATGCCTCTGAATTCCAGTGGATAGGGAACAACGGAAGAGGGCTATTCATTCATTCACTCATGTCCTGCTTGTGGGCTGACCATGGCCAACTGGTTGGCCACTTTGAGAAGCAGAATGCTAGACTAAAGAGGCCTTTGGTTTGATCCAACAAAACTCTTCGCATATTGTTAAGAACTAACCTACAGAGGTATGTTTTGAGCCATGAATTATAACTCAAATACAACAACATGGAAATACCACCAGAAGAACTCAAGAGGGCCATCTTAGGGAATATCCAATTATCTCTATCACAAATATAATTAAATGTATGATCAAGCTTCTGTGAACGAGTGGATTCAGGTGTGCTTTCCTACAGAAGTTCTCTTATTAGGATTCACGCATCCCTCCGGTAAAGAACACAGATAGAGGGACACCAAAAAAGCATCACTTAGGGCACAATCCTATGCATGTTTAGACAGAAAAAAGGCCTACAACTCCCAGCATGCCCCAGC
This sequence comes from Shinisaurus crocodilurus, assembly GCA_021292165.1. NCBI lineage: Eukaryota > Metazoa > Chordata > Lepidosauria > Squamata > Shinisauridae > Shinisaurus > Shinisaurus crocodilurus. The sequence goes on along the minus strand of CM037880.1, from coordinate 205,214,473 downwards.
TATGCTGGCTGGGGCATGCTGGGAGTTGTAGGCCTTTTTTCTGTTTAAACATGCATAGGATTGTGCCTTTAATGTTTCCTGTTGACTGTGCAGCCACATAATATGTTTGCATGGTTGCTCAGCAATTACACACTTGATTTAATCCTAGTTTCCTCTCCCCTACTTTTCCCATGTAACAATGGCCCAGCTGCCACTGCTGCACTTTAAATTAAAGTGGTGGTGTTGGTGGCAGAAAAGTACCAGGACCACACTTGGTCACCACTGTCAGACCTAGCTTGCAGTCTTCTACCAATGGGCTACCAGTTGCCAGCCCCTAAAAACAGTGGAGATTAAATACTTTGAAATTGGTAGAAGGGGAAGGAAGCAGTGGCTGAGGCTAGACTTGAAGTATTTTGTTTTAGTGCTTGGCCAAATTTAATAGGATTGAAATCTACATTTTAAGGGTACTTAATTTCAGTGTAATTATTCTGAATGGGCCAGTTTTTGCTTCTGACAATATAGGGAGGCATCGAGGTTCCTGTTTTTGTTCATCCAGTTAATATGGGAGGTCTCGACTTGGAGTGTTAGGCGATTTGTATTTGTATAATCCTGCGCTGTGCTGGATATTGTATCCATAATTAGGTCTTTGAAATGGTTATTACGTTTCTAAATCAGGTTGGCATAGTCTAATGATTGACTTGGTTGGATGTTCCAGCAAATTGTGGTTTTGTTTTCACAGTAAAAACAAAAACAAAACATCTATTAAGAACGTACATGCTGCTTCACAAACCTGACACTAAATACATCTGTTCATTGGTGCCTTAATTTCTCAGTGATTCCCCCTTCCGATCACAGACTTCTTATTTCCCAACTAGCCATTTTCATACACATGAAGGAACCCAGAATTCGCATACTTATTATGCAAACACATGGGGGGGGGGGAGAAAGGGAAAACCAGAACCAAGAAGCAAATCAAAGGCACAATTTATTTCACACTCAACTGGTGAGGTGAATGAGAGAATTGCTTTCATTGGAAGAAAAATATATGGGACTTGTGGAGCAAACTGGTCACTAGCTGAGAACGCGGACTCATAAATGCTGTTCTCACAATCAGATGAGAACCACTCTGCCCTTCAACTCATGTTGCAATTCTGTGGCGGGACTGTGATTTTGTGGCTGTAAACAGAAACCATGCATGCAGGGCATTCACTTCATCACACCATCAGAAATACCATTTGAATAATGGAGAAGGCTTGGAAGGAAGGCTCAAGGAGGGAGGAACCACAATACAAAAACAGCTGGGCAAGGGAAGTTTGTGTGCTGTTTTATTGCACACATAAAGGGGTCATGAAGTTAAAATGTGTGCACAAACGCAGCCCAAATTTAGGGAAGGGTCATAGCTCAGTCGGCGAGCACCTGCTTTGCATGCAGAAGGTCTCAGGTTCAATCCCTGTCATCTCCAGGTAGGCCTGCAAAACCTCCGGCCTGAAACCCTGGAGAGGTGTTGCCAGTCAGTGTCGACAATACTGGGCTAGATGTACCAAGGGTCTTACTCTGTACAAGGCAGCTTCCTATGTTCCTACATTGTTCCTAAATACAATACAGAAAAGAGGAGGAGAGTCTTCTTCCAAATAAAAGCCAGCTTTATCCAATCAACGTCACTTTAGGCTGATACTCAATTTGGCATTCTTTTAATTTCCGGCAGACAGGTGAGCAATTATTGGATGCCCTGTTAACCAATAACTGTCAGCGCAAAATGCCACTGCTTCACCGCTAATGGCTGAAGATGTTTTAGAGATAGATGAGCAGAGAGCACTCAAGTGAAGCCATCGGAACTATGAAATACACCAAACGTCAGCAGTTCCGAAAAGGCCGGAGCTCAACTGCTCCGTCTACAATGCCTCAGCGGCCTGCTGGCTCTTTCAGAGATGCTTTTGCATTGATGCCTTTCCGTTTTGCCAGCTTTCCTGCTTTGCTAGGATTATATGGGCTACCCGCAGTAGCAGGCAAACAGCCAACCAAGAAGCAACGTAATAGGAGGACTACTCTCTAACTAAGCAACTGTTGAGTGGATTTGTTTCCTGCAGCACTTGCTGGGAAAATGAAGCTGAGTAGTGGGGAGTCATGCATGCTGCTTGAGTAATTAAATGTTCCTTAAGAGACCACAGATCAGCTGTAGTTTCAGTCAATGGACGGCTCTTTGACAGCTTAAGATTCTCAGCCACTATAACTTTGAATGCATTCTTCAGCAAGTTATACATGCCGTTGGGCCTTCTGCAGGCTGGTTTGGTGTGTGTGTGTGTGTGTGTTTAAAAAAAAAAAAACCTTGCCCCCAAAGTGACAGGAATCATCTCTTTTTTGTCACTACTCCAGCAAGTATCATGCCTCAAAGTAGCCGACTTTACACAGGGTGTGCAAGAAAGCTGAGACTTTAAAAATGAATGATTTTCTTTCCCACAGATGCATTTTAGTCCATACACACTACATTCGTTTCGGATGAAGCTCAAGAGAAGATTAAAAAAAGTAGGGGGGAAAACCCACTCCACTACAATCTCTGTAGGTTTCTGCTTTCTTGAACAGAGGTTAATAAATTACTCTGCTTGAAGAATAACCATATGTTTCAGGCACTGAGCTTCTGCTCAGAAGATTCTTTTAAATCTGGTTGCACACTCCAGGACCATAGCCAACTGCTTTCTGCTCCCTCCTCCCTTTCCCAGGAATCACCCTTGCACACAGATTCAACCACATTTCACATACTCTGAATACGAATGATACGCATAGTAATTCCTAGCAAAGTGGGTATATGAGCGAGAGAATTATGTAATTATGTGGCACCCCCAGTATTGGAATAGACCAGCAGTTGTTGTTAACAATAATAACTTTTAAAAGCATATACCCTATATTTTATCACCAGGTGAACTCAAGGTGGCTCACAAAACACAGCCCATAGTGACAATAAAAAGTCAAACAACATGTCACACCAGAACTAAAAGAATATAGTGTCGGGCCCCGATGGTTCTCACCTGGAAGATGACTCCACAAGGTGGGAACCACCACAGAAAAGCCCCTGCTCCTAGTTGCTGCCAATTGTACCTCATATGATCAAGGAATCTGGAGCCAGGTCTCAGATATTAAGCAGAGCATATGGAGGGGAATGTATGGGGAAAGGCAACCTTTAAGTTACCCTATTATAAATCACATTGGCATGGTTCTAGATGCACACTGAGTGTTCTGCAAAAAATAAATAAAAAATATAGTAAAAACATTGAAACAGTTGCTCAGACAACAATTAAGGAAAAGACAGATCCACCATGGTGTAGACTTTTTTTCCATGGAGTCATAGCTTACCAAAGTATAGTGGCACTGAATAAGAGGTCTTCTTTGTTGTTGCACATCGCAAGGTCCAAATACTAACACATTCATGTAAATGAATCCATAAAAATTACTAGTCCCCGCTCGGCCATGAAACTCACTGGGTGACTTTGGGCCAGTCACCGACTCTCAGCCTAACCTACCTCACAGGGTTGTTGTGAGGATAAAATGGAAAGGAGGAGGATAATGTAAGCCGCCTTGAGTTCCATGCAGGAAAAAAGGCGGGGTATAAATGTAATAAATAAATAAATAAATAAATAAATAAATAAATTTAAAACCAGTGAGATGAAATTGGTGGTGGCAAATAGGGAAAAATACAAACCTTCTTAATGCTTCTCTCCCTAGTTACGTGGAGGCGATCCTTACGTGGCACAAATGAGTGGCTACTTGAAAGCCTCTGTTAATAATATAACCTCAACAAAACAGGAGTAGAAACCAAGAGCAGCTAAGGGCAGCAACAATAGCTTTGACACAGCCTTTGCTATGGTGCTTTTTCTAGGATTCCCGTTTGTACAAACAGGATTTCAAACCAATGAGGCTCAATAACAATGAAGCATTCAGTTGTGAGATTTCATAATGTATTCATTAATGACAATATGACTTTTGTGAAAGTAATCAAGGTATGTCCATAGCCAGATATCCTTATTAGGGTTGGAGTGGGGAGTATTCTCTTTAAAATACTTCTTAAAAGGTTTACTATAACATGTAAAGAAGATTACATATTCCCTGTAGCAAATTACACTTTTAGTATAGTTCCCAAATCTGGCAGTATTCTCCTGGCACGGAAAATCCCCCCAACCCCTACCACCCGGCTTCCCATTCCCGTTACACAATGGACCCGTTTGCACATTACAGCAGAAAATCGTGGGTTAATTAACCCATAATGTTGCCATCGTGCATGCTGGGTGCATTCCACAGGCATTTTCAATATTAAACTGCTGATCGGGGGTTGCTTTGTGATCTATGAACCTTGGTTCTATAGGTTAATCGTGGTTAAACAACCCACAGTCAATCTAACTACTAATTTTAGGGAAACCATGGGTTGTTTAACCCATGATTAACCTGTCGTGTCTGGGTTTGGATGTCAGAGATTGAATATTCAAAATGGCTGTGGAATGTGCCCAGCATGCATAATTAACCCATGATTTGCTGCTGTTCATGCAAACTTGGTCGATCAATGCCACAATTATGAATCTCAGTCTTCTTCATGTATACTGTTCATGAGTTCTCTGGTTTTTCAAATCATCTACAGTAATTCACCCCTTCTTTTTCCATAATCATCAAAGAGGAAGGAAACACAACTAAGGGCATAATCCTATGTAAGTTTAGACAGAAAAAAGGCCTACAATTCCCAGCATGCCCCAGTCAGCATTGCTGGCTGGGCCATGCTGGGAGTTGTAAGCCTTTTTTCTGTCTAAACATGCATATGATTGCACCCTAAATCTATTCAAAAACCTGGACTGAAAAAAAGCGATTCGCCAAGTTACAGTAAACTCCTTTCATTTTGAAAACATTTAGAATAACTGTAACATGAAGAGCGAATAGTAAAAAGCAAAGAAAAGGAAATGAGAAAGCTGCTACTTGAAGGAGTTGGAATAGGGGGCTTACGATAGGATGCTGAAATTTTGTAAAATATTAACTAAGTTTTTTAACTTGAGAGAAAAAAGCAACACAAAACAAGGGAGCAAAATAGCATGAAATGAACACAAGTTGCCACTTCACACTGAAGGAAACGCCTTCATCCAGCTTTGCTGGTGCCTTTGACTTCAGAACACTTAATTTCCTCACAGGGCTAAGAATGTTAAAGCCCTGAGGTAAATTCAAGAGAGTATCTCCAGTCGAAGAAGGAAAATCAATACAACTGAGTCCCAATATGCTTGACAGCTATCTTGGGAATAACCCCAAAGGTCAGAAGCATTAGGACAGCCTTCCCCAACCTGGTGCCCTCCAGACTACAAATACCATTGGCCATGCTGGCTGGGGATGATGTGGGTTGTAGGCCCACACATCTGGAAGGCACCAAACTGGGGAAGGCTGCATTAGGATATCTCTTGGGCTCTCCAGGTGATCACAAGGATGATTATATTGCAGGGCTCTCCAACCGTGGGTCCCCAGATGTTGCTGGACTACAGCTCCCAGAATCCTTTGCCATTAGCCATGCTGGCTGGGTATGCTGGGAGCTGGAGGCCAGCAACATCTGGGGACCTAAGGTTGGAGAGCCCTGTTATATTGGGAGGCACAGAGTATAAAGAAATGAGGGGTTTCTTGATTGCACAGAGATTTGTTTGAACTTCACGATGAGTTGGATTCCTAGTAGTACCAGACATACCAGACAGCACATTTTGCTGGAGAACCGCTTTGAGATTGGAGGGTGAAGCTGCTATGCTGCAGCTCCCTTTCCATCCACACCATGGACGGGGGACATGTGGCTCTCCAGATGTTGTACTACAACTCCCATCATCCCTACCATTGACTATGCTGGCTGGGGCTGATGGAAGTGGCAGTCCACAAGTTTGCCACCCCTAATCCACATCCTTTTTTTTTTTTTTACTTTGGGCTGGCAACTGGAGGACCAAGCACCTCTCCTCAAGGGGTTGGATTTGACCCAGAGACTGCCAGAATACATGAACATAGGAAGCTGCCTGATACCATCAGACAACTAGTCCATCTACTCAGCACTGTCAGAAAAGAGTCTTTCCCAGTCCTTGAACCTGGACATGCCAATGACTGAACCTGGGACCTTCTGTATGCACACCGTGTACATGTATGTGGTGTTGCTTTCCCCTACCTAATAGAACTCTGTAATTTGTGTTCTTTGCTTGCAAGGGAGTTCTGCTTCCATGAATGCAAGAGCTTCCCCATTCATTGCACTATCAGGAATTCCACATATACGCCCATCATTGCAGTGCAATTTTACCATCCGGGGAAACAGGAAGAAAATAAAGGCATATTTGATCAGGTTATCCAATCCTTCTTCCTCCCTTCCCCTCATCATTTGCAACCTAAATCAATAGGCGAGCCAAAGCTGATGCATGCAAGATAGTTCTTGGAAGATTTTCTGTCTCATTAAAACAAATTGCACAAGACAAATGAGATCAATGATCATTAGCTCAACTCCAGAAAGTTGATGGTTTCTCTCCCCCAACACTGAATAGATCAAAGCCCTGTGGAGTTAAATGGAAAAGAAATGTTATGATTGTATGATTTCAACGTACTTTGCTTAATTTAAAGAGGTACAGCAGAACTTTTCTGTTTAAAAAGACAGGAAAGTCAGCCACCGGTAAGCATCGAAGCATTGATCCCTTCTAGCACTTGCTGCTTCTGTTGTTTTTCATAATTACTTTGCTATTTTCCCCCCCAAACTAGGTTGCTTCCTCTAATTAGTGAGTCAGCTCTGCTAATAAAGATTAGAACGAGACATTCAACTAATGCTGAAGAAGGGGGTTATTTATACAGGTCAGTTGGGGTATTCCTAAATATTTTGATTATAATGTTTAACTGCAGTACAATGCATGCAAAAAATTAAAAACAACAACAACAAATGTTCAGTCTCTACCATCAAACCAACCTATAGTGACAGCGGAGAGCAAGAAGCAAGACCTTTGAAAATATATTGCTGTAATGTTCCACACTGGCCTGGTTAGCATGTGACAACAAACCAGAGTATGGGTTGAATATGGGTTGTTATTAAATCATGGGTTGTCATTACATGCAAACCCTGCACTATGGTTTAACTATGAATTGTTAACTACAAACAAACCCATGGTTTGTTGTTGGGTTGTGAACTCTGGGTTGTTCGTGGTTAACAGCCCATAGTTAAACCATTGTGCAGGGTGTGCATGTAATGACAACCCATGGTTCAATGACAAGCCATGATTCCACAACAACCATACTCAACCCCTTATTCTGGGTTGTTGTTATGTGCGAACCAAGTCACTGCCACATATTCATGATCCTTAACAGCTATAATTGACCAGCAGACGTACCCTAAACTATCCCAACAAATGAGTAGTTCCCACCAACTACTGAATTAACAGAGCTGTAGAACTCTTGAGTATCTTGGGGAGGGAAATCAGCAAATTCATGTGGGAAGGATTCCCTGTAATAAGGGTGCAGGTTACAGTCTTGAGAAAACTTTGCCTTATTGTGGTTGTTCTTAAATTCCCTTAAAGGCAAAATGCTCTACAGCAGGTATGCCCAAAATGGTGGCCTGCAGACTGAATTTGTCGCCTGGAGTCATTTTACCTGTCGCAACACCCACCGGAATTTTAGTCCAAGTGTGCCAAAATGATTGCCCACTCTTAAAGAAAAGAAACATGTCTTCAAAATGCCAGTGGGATGTACACAGGGGTCCTTCAGAGAGCCCTTACTCCTCTCCTTCAATCTGGCACCTGGGGTGGGGGTCACTTAGGGTGGCCATCTGTTGTACTTTTCAGAGGAGAGTCCTCTATTTGAGGGGCTGCCAAGTTCAATTCCAGTTTAAAAATAAAGAACCATAAGAAGGGAGAGCAGGGGCTTTGAAGATATTGCCCATCAATAGCACCTGGGCAGCAGACTGAGCTCACAGACTTCTCCATTGCAGTGAGATGTATTGTATTTCTATTAAAAATCATAGTATTTATTTCCAAATTTGCATGTATGCGTATAAATTAGCATATGAACATTTTATGCAAGTCTGCGCCCACTTTTTCCTCTTTTTGACAATGCATTTCCTCTTCTTTGGCGATATGCAAGTGGCCACTTTGCTATGTAAGCCACTTCAAATGGGTTTGGGGCTCTCCGGCTTTAACAGTGTGACTAAACGTACCCTAAACTATCCCAACAAATGAGTAGTTCCCACCAACTACTGAATTAACAGAGCTGTAGAACTCTTGAGTATCTTGGGGAGGGAAATCAGCAAATTCATGTGGGAAGGATTCCCTGTGAGGGTAAAAGGTTTGGTGCTCCTGCACTCTAGAACAGGAAAGGCAAAAAGTTGGCCCAATCAAAATGGCCTTGATTTGTTTAGAATAATTTTAAATAGAGCTGAGATCTTTACTTCAATTACATCAATACATTGACCAATGGGGGCCAATTTTATGAGGAGAGACTGAGAGTTCAGGCCAGTTTTTTTTGGCGGGGTTTTAGATATAGTTTATGTAGGATATTTTGGTTGTGTGCATTACTGTAAAAAGGGGGGACAAAAGTAAAAAAAAGATGACATTCTCTAATAATGGTCAATAGCTTTTCTGTTTTTAAATGGTAAGTTACTGAACATTTCCTTCATTTATTTATTACATTTCTATCCCACCCAATAGCCGAAGCTCTCTGGGCTTATTATCTCAAAAACTAACCTAGTATCTTGGGATTTGGCAATGTGCAAATGCATTTGTATTTACCTATTCAATTAGTTCATCGATTAATTGATTAAAAGGCTGATAATTAATCAATTTTGGTTGATAGTCTTAATTTTAAATACTGACATTTCCACCCCATTCCTGTGGATTGCTCAACAAGCTGTTTTTTACACCATCACAAAAGTGCTGGTGTTTATAGTTTTTGACACATGCAGAGCTCTGACTTCAAAATGCCACAGTCTTCCTTGGAATATCTGTAGCAAGGCTATGAGGTCACCATGGCAAAGACGACCTTCTCAAAACCAGACAAAGACAAACATTGACCTCAGTACTCTTATCACCATATTCTGCTCTGCATAGGGTCATTTTCAGCTAAAACACCTCTCCAGAGGCTAACACACATCTCCTTACACTCCCAAGGTATACTGCAGGGAAAGCTAGCTGATTTCAGAATCTCATGGTTTCCTGGAATCCTGTTATCTCGAGTGTATTGGTAAGCTCAAATGAACAATCTTTTTAATCATAGTGGGTCTTATGAGGGTTTAAATTGATTATTGGCAACACAACGACTAAAAAATCTCAAATGTTTAATGTTTAAAAGTCCATTGGCAGCGGGGGGACGACAACACACACAACAAAAAGACAGGTATAGAAGCAGGGAAACAGAATTTTTCCCATTTCATAAACAGCAAATCTGGTTTGATCCTGAGTGTACCCTCAACAGGCAGCATCAGTCAAAGTCAGGAAAGTATGATGCAGGCATAAATGTGCATAATATGCATGCTTTACATTTTAAGACATACATTTTTTTGTTTTAAAAGTCTTAAATGTACACTTAGCTTTACTTTTTTAGCTGTACGTTTCTTCTGTGCATGTGTGTTTGTCTTAAATTAGCCAATACAGACTTCATTAAATTGTGGGGCTGGGGTTGGACATTTGGCTTTGAACCAAGTGGATGGGATGCTAAAGTTAGCTGCAATTATAATGCTAGCTACAATTCACCACTTTGGATGTGGCCAAACTTGCCTCAAGCAGGGAACACAGTGCATTAATTTGCATATATCCCCCAATCAGCTAGGCACAAAGAAACATTCCCCCTTCCCTCCAGTGGCTCCGTGATGTGCAAAGAAATATGTCCAGCCAATAGCCCTGCATAGAACAAACCAAAGAACAATGAAGGCAACACCTTCACAGGGAAGAAACAAAACAGGAATTTTAACAGAAATCACACTGTGATTGTCTAACCAAGGGGTGCAGAATCTCAGTCCCACAGGCAAATCCACCCCCCTTGGGGTTTCAATTCAGCCCTCTGGGGTTCCCCAGAAGAACATGACAACTTCTCCTACTCCCACCACCTTTCCCCAGACTACCAATTATTTAGAGGTTACCTGGCTTTTGTGCAGTTTTTCCTCCATTCGAAAATATTGAAATGCCTCTCCAAAGCCTTAGTTACTTGCAGTAAGAGCTTTAAGCTAAAATATGCTGGTATTTTAGTATTTTGGTCCCACCCCTTTTGCCTTCAGCCCCACCCACAACTGGAGTACAGCTCCTGAGAGCTTCTCCGAAATGGAATTCAGCCCTTGGGCCGAAAAAGGTTCAACATCCCAGGTTTCATAACTGGAGTGCCGGTCGATTCTCTCACATGCATCACCACCAAAGTGAAGGATGAGATGGAGAGTAATAAGAACACAAGACCCTGCTGAATTAGATCAAAGACCTATCTATTTATTTATTACATTTTGTGGAGAAAAGAGCCTTTGGGGGTTCCCACACGCACACTCACACACACACACCTCATGTGTGAACCGGCTGGAGGCTGGGTGGGGTGGGGTGTGCATAGTTCCTCTAGAATGGATGGCGCCTGGAAGTCCGGAAAAGCCAGGCTAAAAGCTTTCACGTGCAAATGTCATGAGTTTCCCTCCCTGCCTGGCCAGGTGAAGTGCATCATGATTGGCTGAAGGCAACAGAGCTACAGGAAGGAGAGGGGGAGGGGGGGAAAGGTATATTCCCAAAGTGTAGCCTTTGTGTCTTTGTCTTTGGTCATTGCGTGGCTGCCGGCTGTGGAGCAATGGTGGCGCGTCAAGGAGAGGCCCAAGCCTTCGGGGGGGGGCTCAGGATCTGACCCCAGGTAGCTCCTGGTGAAATTAGCTGAATGAGGGCTCTGGTAAAGGCAAGCCTTGTGGGAGGCTACCCATCTCGGACCTTCGGGTAGGTGTGGTAATCTCCATCGGGCAGCAAGGCTGTGCTGGATCTAACCCTGGAAGAGAACTGACCCTCAGGTAACAGAGTTGTGTGCCTGAGAGATATTAAGAATCAGGTTTTGTTATTTTGCAGCTTTACTGTGTACTAAAGCATCTCTCTATTTTGTGCTTCTCTCATTTCCCACCTTTTGTTGTAAAGTGCTACCAGAATAAACCTTTCTTGGTTTTACCCAACATGGGTTTTGTAGTCGCTCTGTGGCTTCAGTAACTAAATCCAGGTTACAGTGAGAAAGGCAAGTCCCTGAACAGAGATTCAAGTAGGATTGCAGACAGCTGAGGCTGGCAATCTGGTATCTTGAGATCTCTGGGGGTCTTGGTTCCTTTTGGGTAGGAAAGGGTGGGGGTGTGGTGGGTCAGCCAGCCCCCCCTTCCTCCACACATTTATATCCCACCTTTCTTCCACCATGAACTCGAGGTGGCTACATGTGGTTCCCAGGTGGTCTTCCGTCCAAGCACTGACCAGACCCAGACCTGCTCAGCTTCAGCAAGGTGGCTGACTCATGTGTCTTCAGACCATACCCTGGGACTATCTAGTCCACTGTTTTGATCCCATGAAGCCCAGCCAGATGCCTATGGAAAGCACACAAGTGGAACATGAGCATAACAACACCCTCCCATTGATGTTCTCCAGCAACTGGTATTCAGAGGCATACTGCTTTCAATCCTGGAGGTAACATATGGCCATCATGGCTAGTAGCCATTCATGGATTTATCCTCTATGAATTTGTCTAATCGGTTTTCAAAGCCTTGTGGAAGCAAATTCCATAGTTCAACTATGCACTGTGTGAAGAAGTACTTCCTTTTATCTGTCCTGAATCTCTCACCATTCAGCTTCATCAGATGACCCTGGGTTCTAGTATTATGAGAGGAAGTGAGTTTTTTTATTGGTAATATCTGTTTTTCTTGAATTTTTATTGGTAATCACTGTTTTATAGGACTTTTATTGAATACATATTTATTTATTTATTTCTGTATCCGTTCTTTATGCTTTTTACCTTGTATGCTGCCTTGAGAGGGTTCCACCCTTAAAAGGCGGACTGCAAATCATTTTAATAAGGGACAGTGCGATCCAGTGAGGCTGCCAACAACCCGCCGAACTCAGACGATTACGGGCATCCTATGGAGGATGGAAGCAGCGCAGAGGCGAAGGTTACCTTCGAGCTCCTCCCACCCTGCAAAACACTTAGACGGCCGATTTCAGCCATCTAAGAGTTTTTCCCCAGTACACAAAGAGGAGAGGCAGAGGCTGGTAGAAGTTGTCTCTTCCCCTCCCTGCCCACAAAACTTTGGCTCCAAGGTCAGTCTTGCGACCTCAGAACTGCAGCCTGCGCGTTTCTTTCTGCACTGGCTGTGAGGGCAGGAGGAGTGCGCTCTGAATTCGGAGTTCCAGCTCCAACCTTAGAGTGACGTTCTGAGGTCAGAGCTGGGACTCCGAATTTTCCTATAGCCATCTAGACTCTGTCTAGTGCCCGTAGGATTGTGCCCTAAAATAAACAATCCACTTGCCCCACACCATGCATTTTATTCACCCCTTTCATGTCACCTCCTTACCCACCTTTTTTTCTAATCTAGAAAGCCTCAAACACTCTCAGCTTTCCTCATGGGGCAGTTGCTCCAGCCCTTTGATCATGCTGATTGCCTGCTACTGCTAAGGAATTCCTACTGGACTCACAGAGAGCATAGAGGTCAGGGGAGGTTAGGACATGAGCCGTTCGTCTCCACATTTCTGACTCTCAGGGGCTGAACAGCCCAACCTGTGCACACCAGCGGGCTGCACAGCAATCTCCCCGCACCCCGATCTTGGGAAGGGGCATTGCCAACCTTTGCCCAGAGACTGCTGCGTCAGGGAGGCTTACTAGACCAGCCTTTGATATGGTTCCCTCCAGGTGTGTTGGACTACCATTCCCATCCTTCCCAGCATCAGGTCGGAGAAGGATGCATCAGACCAAACATTCTACTTGGGTTGTTCCTCCCTCCAACACCCCTCCCCTATCTTCAGTGCCACCAATCCAGATCTGGTAAAAAAAAAAAAAAAAAAAAAAAAAAAAACATCTGTGAAAACACATGAGTTTATACCCAATATAAAAGTAGGACATTAAAGAAGAGTACACACATTTGCATAACTTATTCCCTTCATAGACATCAGCGTTTGGATCTATCCATCCAGCTGGTGCAGGGATACAGCATCTTCCTGCCTGTCCACGTCTACTAAAATGTCTAACTAGGGAACATATTAATTTTCTCTCTCTTGAGTTTCAAATTCCACTTCTTTGGCACTGCTATGCTTAAGTCTCTCTCGGCAGGAATGGGAGGCAGGAGGAAATGCCTCAGCTAGAAGCCAAAGTCCGTAAAGCCATGGTGCAAAATAAACTGATGTGGCGTTTGGCTGCCTAGCTGGGAGGAGGGAAAGACTTCCCTCGCTGCGCCGGCAAGGTCTTGGCAGCCCTCAGAGGACTGCTAAGTGCAAATGGAATTCAAGTGGCGAGAAAAGAAATAAGCCGGCTGGCTTTTGGAGTGTGGCTAGCATCCATTCGGCACTTTCTGCACTCCAACCTGCTGCTAAACTCCTTATTACAGCAAATCGGAGCCCATCTTTCCTCTCCTGTGGTTTTCCCCCCCTTTACCGCTATCGAGACAACTCCAGTGGCTTTCCTCATCTTTCCACAACAAACAGCTAAGCCCTTGATCCTGCTTATCGGGAGGCAACACTCACCAGCAGCAAGACAAGGCTGTGCTTCACTTTTCGCAGCAGGCCCCGGTCGTGGTTACAAGCCAGAGCTTGCAGAACAGTGCGAGGTCAATAAGCCCCTCACTCCTTTCCCCCTTGTACAGAATAACTCTCAGTTTTGCTGTCCTTTGCCCAGGACAAGACCACAAACCAGCAGGAATGCCCCAGCAAACATTGCTGTGGCAAGGGCTCTAATCAATCCCAAGCACTTATAGGCTCATTTCCTTCCACTTTATGGTTCTCCACAACCACTGGGGGAGTTTTTTCTTTCCTTATCCTTTCCTGGCTTCTCCTCTCAGCTGCTGGTGGTTAGGGAATAAAAATGATCCCAAAGGCCTCTGTATTCCCATGCACAACCATTTGCAAAAAAATTAAAATTAAAATTAAAAATCCTACAAGCAGAATCCCGAGATCTTTTCATTCTGAATACGCTCAAAGTAACCATAAAAAAGCAACTTGCTTTTAAAAATTCGCTCTCCTGCAATTGTCTAACCCTATCGTTTAGCTCTAATTAATGGAAGCTTCCCCCTTCCACAATTGCATGTTTTTGAAATACCACATGCTAATGGTCCACGTGATATGATATTGATGAGCACTTTCTGGCAATGCATTCTGATAAAGAAGCATTGTCCTCCTGCATGCACCTGCCAAATTTCCCCTTCCCTTGACTTTACAACATCAGCCCACAAAAACTCTCTTCTATATCTAAACAATGTTCATTCCTTAAGAAATGGGCCTTTTGACAGAGATGTCAGATGATATTTTATTCCATGCACTAAAAGCAGTGTTCTCCAACCTTGGGTCCCCAGATGTTTTTGGCCTACAACTCCCAGCATGCCCCAGCCAGTGTAGCATGCTGGGAGTTGTAGGCCAAAATCATCTGGGGACCCAAGGTTGGAGAACACTGCACTAAAGGGATGTTTGGTGAGACCAACCAGGTCCCAAGCTCTCTGTCATCTGTGGCAATGGTGAGTTATCCGAAGTAAGGGTCAGCAACTAAAGGTCCTCGGGCCAAACCGAGCTCTCAAAGGGATGCCGTCTGCCTCAGAACCTTAGTGAAAATGTGGGAGACATTCTGCCCTTTAATACTGCACCTCTTCTTGACACCTAGCAAAAGGTCATTTTACCAACCACAATTGGAATTTGGAAGGGCAACTATAGGGAGTGAGGTAGATAAATGGCTTTGGGGGCATATCTCACTTGCCCATCCCTGCTTTAGGTGGTATTGATTGATCCACACAGTTCAGGGAACATGGAATTTCCAGAGTTAAGACACAAACTGGGGTGTTGCTAGGCCTGGGCCCATATGCCACACCGCCAGCCCCGAATCTATGCCCTAGGGATCTAGATCTATTCCCTAGAGCCTTGAGTGTCCATTGGTGACATTGGAAGGTGTCTCCCCCCCCCATAGCTTATTTGAGGAGGGAAGGGTCAGCTCTCCCTTGCCCACAAACTGCAACCGTACCCCGACCTCAATCTCTCTCTGCATGGCAAATAAGCTTAGCAAAAGCCTTTTCCATAGACCTGGTTTGCATGATCACCGCAGCCCACTGTGGTTTATTAACCACGCTGGGTTGCAGGGCCTGCAGGTGCCAGGTTAACAATTCCAGCTCCTGTCACTGTGGCTTCTCGTTATGTGTGAACTTGGCAAGGGTGGGTTGTTGGGGTTCTTGACAAGCCACCCAGAACCCATAGGCTGTTTTAGGGTTGTGGGTGGCTTGTCAACCATCCCAACAATCCATCCTTGCTGGGTTTGGACATAATGTGAAGTCATGGTGATGGGGGCTTTGATTGCACATAACGAGAAGCTATGGCATGCCCCCCGCCATGGCCCGAATATTCAAAATGGCAGCTGCCAGTGCAACGAAAAGCTCCTTGGGGAAATTCACCCATGGTGGCTTCTGCTAACATGCGAACCCCAGGCCATTGGGTTGGGATGATCTGAGGCATGATCTGTAAATCTGTTTTATTTGAGACTATTTGGATGAGAAATTAATTGGCTGGCTTTGCCTCCTATGAAATTTAAATAATCCTAGTAATTATTTTGACATTTGTGTATATAGATATAAATCAACATATGCAAATCTTATGAAGATTTATGTCCTATGGGCCTGCGCCCTGATGTGCCTAGTAACCCCTGATATAAATACACTCTGAACTGTGGATGCAACTATTGGGCAGCAGCAACTGCTACTGAATAAACTTTAAAAATTAGTGAGGGTGAATCCTGCTACAAAAGTGTGACCGCTGTGGTAAATACAGTAATAAATGCCAGCTAAAACATAGCCTTGGCTAGCCCAGCCTCCAAGTTTACTGTGAAGTATGCCTTCCAGGACTTCCTCTTGTCCTCTGCCATTGCAGATTGTGTCCGTGCAGAAAATCCATATATAGTACTTAGGGTGGCCACTTGTGAATCTTCGAAAAAGAGGGCCAAAGAAGACACCAATTAGCACAAACTTTGCATATGCTAATTCACATGTATGGATGCTAATTTAGAAATAATTATTATAATTCAAACAGAAATACAGTACATCTCACCATTGCGTGAGAGACTGAACAGTTGACCTGTGCTCTTTGCTCAGTTTGCTTTCTAGTTCTTACTTATTTAGTTTTATCTATTTGATTTGTACCCCACCTTTCTACCAAGAAGAAAGGCACTCAAGGCGGCTTACTATCTTTAAACCAGCCTTGCATAACAGCCCTTCAAAAAGAGGACTGTTCTCTGTAAAAGGGGACATATGGCCACCCTAACATGGCTTCCACTATTCCAGAATGCTGATTAGCTGAGGGTTTCAGCATCCCTGGCTTCCAGGAATAAACAAGGTTGTCCTGCAGACAACTGATGAATTTGGATTTCGTATGCAATACCTATGTTTCCAGAAGCGTTACTACAGAATCCAAATGCGGTTTCAGTTCTGGACATCACTGTGGTTAAAACTGGAATAAGGAAGGGGCAGAATCTCCCCCCCCCACACACACACACACCCTACCTCAAACCGCTTTATCCCCTTGATTTAAGAAAAAGGATTAACACTTAATTAGATCTGAATCCCTTAACAGTACCATGCAAACAGAGCTGGTACAGGACTACTGTTTATTCAGGAATCCATCTTCGTAGCATGGCATGGTAAGGTAATTAAAGCGTCTCAAATAAAACAAAAAATAAAATGCTTTTGAACTGTATGCTGTTAACTCAATTTGAGCCTGCAGAGTCAGCAAGCAAGACTCTCTACTCAACATTGGGGGGGGGGGGGGATTTTCAGCCTGGGTAGTAAGTTTTCTTTAATAATGCAAATTACAGGAAATAATGAGAACATTTGCATGCTTTGTCAACAAAAGAGGGACATTTCAAAGCCTCCAAAATAGTCTCAGCAGAAAGAAGCTCTTCTTTTTCTCAAGTGTCAAACTGCTTGCTTTTCTTCTTTTCCTGCTGACCAAAAGGTTTCATGCTGAAAATGCTAATCACATGCTCATTTACCACAGCCTTGGTCCCTCACTCTTATTGTCCGCATCTGTCTACAGTTCAACTGACTGCTAGCTAGCCCCCTCAACCGTCAATTACAGCACGCAGATACAAAAGGTGTTCTATCTTTTTCATATGACCTAGGCACACATCACACATGCTCTCCACAAGTCTGGAGTTCAGGTCTTGGTCAGAAGTTAAAAACTAGTGAACCTGAGGCCTGCAGCCAAAGATTTGGGCTGGTTACGGTAGTTCATCAATAGGTGAACATCAGCCCTCATTACCAACAAGGCTCTGGGCCATTACTGCCTTCCAGCTCTGCCAGTTCTCCCCCCCTCAATCTCTCCATTTGGCCTTCTTGTCACCCACTTCCCATTTCTGTGGAATACCCTCTTTCAACACCACCACGCCACCCTGTTATGCTGAGGTCCCTCTCTGCTCCATTTCTAATCCCTGCTTCTTCTATACTCCTTCCTGACCTTCCCCTGCATTACATCAGCATTCAGAGCAGCCCTGCCAATAACAGTGAGATACCTTTCTGCTTTGCCAGCCTCTGTGACATAAGGGAAGCCCAGCCAATAGCTGCCACCGCAGCCTTCCCCAACCTGGTGCCACCCAGATGTGTTGGACTAAACTCCCATAATCCCACAGTACAGCTAAGGGGGGGAAAAAAGGAGCAGAAGTGAATGAAAATTGAAAACAAGGATTGCTGTTTGGGAATCCTATTGTGCAATAAATTCCTCCAGTATTAGCTATGAAATTGTGAATGGTGTTACAAGAGGGGTAAAATGAATGAATGCCACTTTCCAGTGCAAGTTAAATGATACCAATCAATTCTGAAATAGGGATGGGGGGGGATTTCTAAATAAAGCCTCAAGATATTTTGCTAGAGGCCAAAATAAAAATCAAGCCCTCAATTGCCTCCTTCTAATCTACACACTTTCTAATCTACATACACAGAGGAGGGGGGAAGCCTTTATGATGGATGATAAAGCCTTCAGAGTTATCCTAAAATGCATTTTGCTGAAAAGGTCACTTGCCTTTATATGTTATCTATTTGAATATATTTCTGCTATTGTGATAGGCAAACTCCTACCATAAAGAAAAGCTACATTCGGAGGAAGCACTTATCATGATTAAATTTACATTTTCTGAGAACGTCAAAAAAGGCGCTTTCATGCTGACAATTGTGTGAGATGCATTCACATTCCTAAATATTGGAAGATGACATTTTTAGAATTTGTATTTCTTTTTAACTGTTGCTGGGGGGGGGAACCCCTCACAAATGCAAAATCTGTAAGGAGGAGGGGGTCATTTATAGAAGGGAAAGGCTTTTGGGGAAACAACAAGGGTTGGGGGAGAAGACATGAAACCCAACAGGAACAAAGCTATGGCATTTTGTGAAGTCTAAACAAGCCGTTTGTACAAAAGTTTTGGGCTTGCAGAGCTACTTGTGGTGCCCATGTACAAAACATGGCAGTCAAGCTGTCAATAAATGGGTCATTTATTTCTGACCCGAAATGGGGGGAGGGAGGGAAGAGGTCAAAACTTGCAAAGTTTCTCAGCTTGATCACCTAGCAGAGTTTTTTGTTCACCACAGGCATCAAGGTGAATTGTTTTTCATAAGCCTTTGGTAATATTATATATTATCTGGTAATATTATATAACTGCACTTCCAAGTTACAGTGCCAGTGAGATGAACGGTGATTTCCCAGTGCATTCTGGGAGAAAATGATGCCTCTGCACCACACTTGAATGCTTTCATGCTGCACTCCTTGAGAAATAGGAAAGTCACTGCTATCTACTAGCAAAGGTTAATATATCTCACCCTGGTGTGCTTGCCCAGTATGTCAGGTACTTAATATACAGGGTTTCCACTGCTAACAACTCTGCCATTAAAGTTAATAATTTCAGCTGTTCTGGAAGGTTACATAGCTATAAATTATTGCATAGGAATACACAGCTGCAAATAAAGGCCCATGACAACCAAAAGCAGCCTCCATATACAGAAGCAGTATTCTTCTGCTTACTAGATCCTGAGCAGAAATAATGTGATTATTTTATTTTCAGCATTTATACCCTGCTTTTCTAACAAATATTCAAGGATGGCTCGTTTCCTTGTGAAACTTTGCTTGCACCTGTCCATCCAAACTGAGCTTTTAAAATAGAAAAGTGGCAGCAGCGAAGTGGTCAGTTTCGAACGCTGTTTTCGCCAAGCGTCAGGTGAGCTGGTTTTGGATACTTGCTCTGTGCCACTTCCTTCATTCACAGAACTTGCTTGCTCATCGATCGCTTTCATATATTGTCTATATCAGGGATGGGAAACCTCCAGCCCACGGCCTGCAGCTTGTGGAAACTTGAGCCCCCTCCATGGGCCTCTCCCACTCCCCTTCCCCTGCTTGGAGGCTACTGGAGGCCTGGGGAGGAGGCAGGAGAGGAATCCCCTTTTCATCTTTGATCTGCAGGAGCTCCAAATGTGCTTGACCGATAGGCTCCTGCTTCTCATATATAAACTTGATAAAAACACCCATCCATGCACATGAGCACATAAGCAAAGAACATATGGTGCTTGCCTTGAGGCACGTACAGCCAATATTTCGATCACAGGGGAAACAGAAGCAGCGGGGAAAGCAAGGGGCTACTAATGTAAGCAATAAGCAAATGAAGTCAGAAGCGTCTACATCTCGACGGCAGCGTGGTCCACAAGACGTCACACATTGCACCATATAGCTGAGATGCAGGAGCTCAAGCAGCCACAAAACCAAACCACTGGTCTATCTAGCCCAGTCCGGTCCACCCTGACAGGCAGTCACTCTTCTCCATCTCAGCAGTGAGCCTGTTTGCTGGAGCTCCTTTTAAGCAGAGTTGGCAGGGCTTGAACCTGGGATCTTCTGAGCAGTGGAGGATATCATTGGGCACCTACCAAGGCCCACACCGCAGAAAGGGGCCCATTGGTGACTATCACAGCCTGCTCACTCTGTCATAAGAACATAAGAATAGAAGAAGAGTCATGCTGGATCAGACCAAGGGTCCATCTAGTCCAGCATTCTGTTCACACAGTGGCCAACCATGGGAAACCCACAAGCAGGACATGAGTGCCCACGGAATCCCACAAGCACCCTCCTGCCCATGTTCCCCAGCAACTGGTGTACATAGGCATACTGCCTCTGATACTGGAGGTAGCATATAGCCATCAGGACTAATAGCCATTGATAGCCTTCTCCTCCATGAATTTGTCCAATCCCCCTGTCACTGGTCCTCTCGTCATTACTACCTGCTCACCTGCTCCACCTGTCCTGCTCCATCTGTCTGGCCCAGAGCAGGAACGGCCAGCAAGCAATTGGCGTGAGCAGGAAGGAATGCCATCTGCCACTGCCTGCTCACTTCTCTGCCCATTTTCTCCGGGCAGCGGAAGGGATTGGCAGAGGCAGAACAAGTGGGTGGTTGCAGGGAGCAAGAGGACATCTTGCCTGAGGGTCTCCATCACTGCTTCTGCATGTAAAACACATGCTCCGGTTCTTATTGTCCTACGTGAAGGATAATCAAAAGGAGAACAGGTTTGGAAGGGATTTGCCACCCACCCAGAAGTCACGAAACTGGAGAAGAGAGGGAAGAACCGAGATGCATACATTATATATATTTTAAAAATATGACATCAAACCAGTACTAAAATATGTGAGCACAGGAAAGCTTCCACACTTACACAGCAATTTCCACAGTAAACCGCAGCAGGCTGAGCCATCAATCTGCAACTCTGACTGTGATTAAGTTTTCACAAAACGAGACTGGTGGCCAGGCCCCCACTTGCAGAGCATTTTGCAAATTGCTGTGTGAATGGTGCAAACTCTTCTGTATTGCACAGTTTGCATTTTATCCCAATTTGGGTGCCATAATTTTTTAAATAACATTTAACGTATACTTTCTATATAGTATTGATTTCATTGTATGCATCTCCATTATCTCCCCCCTTCCACTTTCTTCTGTTGTCCCTCACTATGTGATCTATCACTGAGACAATTAGTAGCAAAACAGGAGCTACAGCATCGTAGGGTAACTTGCTAGAGATAAGGGCTCAAGTGTCAGAACCACTTCCTCACTGACGCTGGGGAATAGTGCTGAGCAGGGAGTTGGATCAGTGTCTACGGCAGTGTGTCAATATCACTGTATTATTAACTTGGAGATACTGGATCTATGAATGGTTAGAATCATTTTCTCATCAGGAAATGCACAATGCTGTCACTAATCTAAAGGGTGGAAACTGTTGCAAAACAAGAGAGTTTTGCTGAATGGAACTCTTGTCACTGAAGCCACTGCAACCACTGCAACTTTGCTTTCTACAAGGAAGTTGATAGCATCTAGTTGTGTCACCAGGGCCTCCCATCTGAGGGTTCATAAACCAGATCGCTTTTTGCACTACTCTCCCCTGTCTCCTGGGACATAGATAGCACTCTGCTCATATCTGGCGTTGAGCTAGGCACATCCTGCTATTCATCAAAGAAGATCTTCGCCAGGAAAATTCAGGAAGTGAGAAAGTAAGCACTGTATGTTCACAAACATATGCATTGCAGAGCACGTATAGCACAGAAAACTGGTGGTAAAGTCAGTCTGGCTGCGTTATTCTTTCTTCTTCTGTTTGATCCTACTCTACCGACTTAATCCTGATTAAGATAGCAGGAGCTGGATGCAAGACCACACATTTCCTCCTCACGCACCCCTTGCATCTCCAGCTCCTCCTCTTTTTGTTAGCCACAGTTAAGGGTAACAAGATTCTGCACATAACCAGGATTCTTAACTAGCTTCAAACCTTGGTTAAGAATCCTGGTTAAGCTGTAGGACAAGGTTAGCCTTGATTCTCAGTGCCTTCAACTGTATTTAAGACAGAGGTGGGGAGTGGAATTTGCTCTGGAAAGGTTAAGAGAATTTATTTATTTTTATTTGATACATTTATATCCCACCTTTTCCGCCAGGGCGCCCAAGGCAGCATACACAATCCTCCTCCTCTCCACTTTATGCTCACAACAACCTTGTGAGGTAGGTTAGGCTGAGAGTCAGTGACTGGCCCAAAGTCACACAGTGCGCTTCATGGCTGAGTGGTCTCCCCAGTCCCAGTCCAACACTGTAAACCACTACACCACACTGGCTCTCACTACATTGGCTCTCATAATGGGGAGAATGACCCCATTATGTCCGCACAAGCCCATTACCACCCGATATCCCAGGCACAGAGTACATGGAAAGCTACTCAACCAGAAGGGAAAGTTTCCCATTAAGTGTGTAAGGGCGCAATCCTATGGTTGCTAGACAGAGTCTATACGGCTATAGGATAATTCGGAGTCCCAGCTTCGAACCTCGGAAACTCGCTCCAAAGTCGGAACTGGGACTCCAAGGTCGGAGTCGCCTCCCTCTGCCCTCACAGCCGGCGCGGTTCTTTCCACACTGAAGACTGACCTCGGAGCCGGCGTTGGATGGATGTTCCAGGGGTTGGAAGGGGAGGAGTGAGGCTCTTCCAGGATACAATGTATCCTGGCGGCGTCTCAGCCTGTCCTCCTCGCAAGCAGGCACGAAAGACTTAGACGGCCGAAATCGGCTGTCTTAAGTCGTTTGCAGGGCAGGAGAAGCATGGAGGTGACCTTTGCCTCCGCGCTTCTTCCATTCTCGATAGGATGCCCGTAACCCTCTGAGTTCGGCGGGTTATGGGCACCCACATTGGATCATGCTGCCCAGCACTTAATAAATGCAAAGAACCACATCTGTAAATATTAAATGCTGAATCACTAAAATCACTTCCATTTTTTGGAGGGGTAAAATATAGCTTTCAAAATCAGGGGAAACTCCCTTGGTGAATGATGCCCTCCTTTGTGTTTTATCTGTACCAGTTATAAAAGAAGCAGATGAAATATTGAACTGCCTCTCTGTGAACAATTACTGCTTGGAGGGATGGAAACAGTGAATGACCCAGGGTTAATTTTTTATTAATTAGAGGACAAAAGAATTCTGACTTCTCTCTCATTATGACATCTTCAGGCAGTTGGGGTCTCGCTCATCAAAGAGAAGACGGACGTTCTGAGCTAACAGCCACTCTGTAGGGTGACATTTTGCTGTGGCAGTGGAGAACTCAATAAGAACCTTTTTAGCAGTAATAGAGTCCAGTCAATGTCAATTTCACAGGGAGAAAAGGGGGAATAGATTTATCTGCTCCTTGGTTTTATTACAATGTATGGTGACAACATAAAGGAAACTGTTGTAGCTGAACTTCCTCTTTAAAGCTGAAATATTAAATGGGACAGAGCAGAAGATGAAAAGAAAGGGAGTGCTATTGTGGAAATAAAAAAGGAAGGGGGGAAAAGGGAACAGTAAAAAAATATATCAAGTGATATAATTAGGCCTGAATATTTGGATTTAAACCAGTTTTATCCCAATAGGCCCTCTCCATGTATTCCAACCTAATTGATTTGTAGATCAGGAGAGAGAGGAGAAAGGAGAATGGACTAATATAATTTTGTAGAATACGCTTTCCACTCTGTTCACCAAAAAGAATTTTTACATGGTAGGAACATATAGCCCAAGATGAAGGACATGCAATACTCCATCCACTAAATGATCAGCAACAGCCCTAGGTGGAAGCAGTTAAACAGATTTGTCTCTCACTGATCACTTTGATGTTGCTCTAAGCCAAGGCCAACTCAGAAAGGAAGATTTTGCATTGAACCTATTACATTTCTATGTTGGAATAAGTGTCAGTGTGACTATACACTTCCACAGTGATGTCAGCATCCCAGCCTGGGGAAGGGAAAATGTTGGTATGGATAGTACCTACATGATTCATCCCTCTTCCCATGTTATATGTCATGAAATTGGATGTAGCCATGAGGAACAAGCTCCCACAATGTTAATTTACAAATCAGGCCGACTAAGTGGAACTAGTATGTATGAAGGCATCCAACCATGCAAGGAACGCCACAGTATCATTCCCCAAACTGAATCCCTCCAGATGTTTTGGACTACAACTCCCATATTCCCTGACAGTTGATCATGCTGATTCGGGCTGATGGGAGTTGTAACTGAAGACATGTGGAGGGACCCAGGTTGGGGAAGGCTGATAGACAGTCCTACTTCACAAATCTAGCTTTTCGATCACATATTAGCTGTAGATAACTACCGGTAGTTCCTTTCTTTCAATGACCACCACTGGCTCAATCAATTCCAGGCACTTGCATAAGATGTGGGTGCTCACTCGAGACCTGATGTAGTCACCAGGTTGCCTACTAAGGAGCACGGCACAGGTTAAAGGCACTGGGGCTCAAAAAGGCACTGGGGCTCATTCACACATTGCTATGGCATCAAGAGGTGACTTGCATATGTGACTTGTAGATCCAACACCGCAGAAGGAACCTCTGTGGCTACCGGTTATTAGCCATGAAAGCTAAATTGCTGGCCAACATGCTCAGGCAGTATGCCTCTGAATACCAGTTGCCGGGGTCAAACTAATGGGGAAGTGCCGCTGCCTTATTCAACAGCTTGTGGGCTTCCCAAAGGCCACAGTTCGAAACAGAATGTTGCAACAGATGGACCCTTGGTTTGATTGGGAAGGGCTCTTCCTGCATTCTCAACTTTCACAGCACTTCACCTACACAATGCTTCTGAATGGAAGCATTTCACACACATAGCTGTAAAGCTCATCAAGTGCTTGGGAAGCTGCTTGGAGAGCTTCTTCAGAAGTAGAAAAGGTGGAGACAAATACTCATAATGAATCAATAAGAAGCAAACAAGTGATGGATGTGCTTTGTATGTGTGAACCAGGCACTGCCTTGCTCTGTTTCTAGGCCTGCTGCTGCAGTGTCCCGAGGCATTGCCTTGCTGCTGTCAAAAGCAACAGCATATTGGAATCAGCGCCACTCTTTTTAACTCTTTCTCTTACAAACAGATATCAAAAAGCGACTGAGCCCTACCCACAGCAAACACCAACGTGAACGTAATTAGGTTCCACTACCCGGGGCTCTCCTTTCTGGTGATGCTCTTGGTGACAATGAGTAGCAATGTTTTACTTAAGAGTCTGCCAGCTCCTCCACATACCATTTCCACCCCCCACTTTCCCATGAATTCCACACTGCGCACAGTATCACAGCCCAAAGCAGCAATAAAACCCACTTAATGCATCTGTGTTGTATTAAATACAGAGGCATTTACTAGTTTAACGGTCATGGTCACAAGCACCCCTTGTACAATGATCTTGCCTTTTAAAAGTCACACTATTGGAATAAATGTGAACCATGTGGCCGGGGTGCTTTTGCGTGTATTTAGCACGACCCTGTACAACATACACACGCAGCAAGATCGGGGTGGAATTCAGTGTGGGTCTCGCTTAAACAGTTACTTTGAAGGGCAGGCCTAGTTGTTATTATCTTGGGGTCTCAATATTTAACTTTTCACTTGTGTTAGGTTAACAGAAAACAACAGCAATATGTATTTAGAAAATTATTAAAATTTGGAAAATTGTTTTAAAAATTTAAATTTTTACCAGAATACTTCCCCCCCCCCTAACAAATGCTTAACTCCTTGATAAAATGCTACATATATGCATGCCTGTGACTTGATGTATAGTATGTGGATGGGATCATGACTCATGAGCTTGCATTATTGGCTCTGCACATATTTCTAATTCTTGTTTTGTGCTTGTGGCACATAGTCTGGATAAAGGTAGATGGATAGCAGTGGTCTCATATTTATTTATCCCACCTTTTTTTCTTCTTGGAAGGAACCCAAAGTGGCTTACATAATCCTCCTCCTCCTCTTCATCTTATCCTCACAACAGCTGAGAGTCCGTGAGCAGCCCAAAGTCACCCAGTGAGCTTCATGGCTGAGTGGGGACTAGAACCTGGATCTCCCGAGTCCCAGTCCAACACTCTTACTATTACAGTACACTGGCTCATATCTTCTCTGGGGACCTGGCCTACCTTCTTTTTGAGCAGAATAAAGGCAGTACCAAACTTTGAACTCTGGCTATGGCTGGAAGCGATTGTTGTTGCAATCAGCCTTAGCCAGACGCTCTTGCCAACTCCCGGACTGAGACCTGTGAATTTTGACTCCAGAACGACCTTGACAACTCTTCAGCCTGCTCCTAACAAGTTTTCATTGGCTAACAAAGGCAATAAATATATATTTAAGGAAGGCCTTTGGATTGTGAGCTTCAGGGTTGGAAAAGCATGTTGCACCTTCTGTTTTAATTTAAGTAAGCCTTCTCCGATCTGCTTGTGTTTTTGTGTCTGATAATGATCATTTTAAATCATTTTTGTTTTAATCATAGGCAGTTTTGTCTTCGGTTTTGTACACTGGGTACAGGATGTTCCTGAGTGGGTTTGTGTTTGCTAGATTTCGGATACATATTGTGGCTTCTAACCTTGGGACTGTGATAATGACTACGGCTTATCTCTGGACTGGACTAATTTACAACAGTTTGCTTCCAGCGTCTGAAGTGTGTTTGGGGCCTGTCTTTTAAGCCAGTGTTGATTGGCAATGCAGCACAGATGGGCCAGGCTGCAGGTGACACGTGCCTGGCACCTGCCCAAACACACTCTGGCTCGGTTGCCCGATGTCCTCCTTCTCCATCCCAACTGAAGGCACAACAGTTGCCCTATGTCCTCCTTCTCCATCCCAACTGAAGCATGGAATCTCGTATCTGAGATTTAGCTTCACTTATTTAAAGGAAAGGGGGGCAAGAGATGAGATATAATACTCTAAAGGCACAATCCTATGCATGTTTAGACAGAAAAAAATCCTATGTCTAAACATACATAGGATTGCACCCTAAGAATCTTCAAGGCTACAAAGGTTAGCTTGAAAAGTCTGTAGCCAATGATATATGAAATTTCAGATGTCAGGAGAAGAACTTCCAACAGTCAGGGGATGGGGCTCCGCTGGTTTGCATAGATTTTGCCCTTCCCTGCACGATGTCAGAGGCAGAATAAATTCATGCAAAATATCAAACACTGCATATTTCAATAGGTTTCTAGGTGTGGAGCATCTTTGGCACAGTTAGGGTGTGCAAGCATCTAGATGGTGTTGACATCCTCCTTGGAACTCTATTCCCAAGAGACCCCCTAACAAGTTTTCATTGGCTAACAAAGGCAATAAATATATATTTAAGGAAGGCCTTTGGATTGTGAGCTTCAGGGTTGGAAAAGCATGTTGCACCTTCTGTTTTAATTTAAGTAAGCCTTCTCCGATCTGCTTGTGTTTTTGTGTCTGATAATGATCATTTTAAATCATTTTTGTTTTAATCATAGGCAGTTTTGTCTTCGGTTTTGTACACTGGGTACAGGATGTTCCTGAGTGGGTTTGAGTATTGCAGGATAAAAATGTTTTTAAAAAGTAAATAATCCACATCCTTAAACATTATTGGGACAATTGTAGAAACTGAGGCAAGCCTGAAAGCAATAAAAAATGTCTATGATGTTCCACACCAAATCTGTGGCAACACGGAAAGGAAACCCATCTCTAGTTCCCCCTGTCCTTCTATTCGGTGCCAATGCACTCTAAAGCCAAACTGAGTTTAGTTTAACTGCTTAAGTCTCCGTGCTACCCCAACCCACATCTCTCTACCTTAAACTATAATTGTTTCATTACTCGCAGGAAATTAGTTCTTGCTGTTACCAACTCTCTAAAAAACCCATTAGTGTACCCCTAGCAATCTGCACCATGACCAATTGTGAATGGTTCAATCAGGAGTGCCGACATTTGAATGCAGACAGTTTTACAAACATAACCTAGAGGTTCAAAATAGATACTGTTGTATCTTTTATTAGAGGAATGGTATGCCAGCTGTTGAATGATACCAGATTCTTCTTTAGGTCTGACATAACTCATTTGGAAAAGGGTTGAATTCAAAAACTTGCAGAGAAGTACCTCAACAGAGACTGATTCCAGTAATTTATTTTATTTTATTTATTTATTATATTTATACCCCGCCTTTTTTCCTGCAAGGAACCCAAGGCGGCTTACAAAATCCTCCTCTCCATTTTATCCTCACAACAACCCTGTGAGGTAGGTTAGGCTGAGAGTCAGTGACTGGCCCAAAGTCACCCAGTGAGCTTCATGGCCAAGCGGGGACTTGAACCCAGATCTCCTGAGTCCCAGTCCAACACTCTCACCACTACGTCACACTGGCGTAATGTGTAGATATAGTACCAAGCCCTTGGAATAATGAGACCAGCCACCAGCCACTTAAAATTTAGCACTCTCTTTTTCTCCTTTATTAAAAACAGCACATGCCATTCAGTTCTAGGTATTTTTAAAATCATCATCATCATCATCATCATCATCATCATCATCATCATCATCATCTTCATTTATTATTACCATCATCATCTCCACTATATTATCAAATACTTCTGCCTACAGCCACCTGCAATTCTAGAGCAGTGTTCTCCAACCTTGGGTCCCCAGATGTTTTTGGCCTACAACTCCCAGCATGCCCCAGCCAGCTATGCTAGAGTGAAACAGGCAAGCTACCTTGGGGAAGGCCCTGCCTCCAGGACCAGGAAGGCAGTCTCCATCTTGGTTAGAGGAAGCAGCTTTGGTAGCCCCACTATTAATTCTAAAATATTTGTATCCTGCTTTTCTGCTCAGTCATCCAAAGCATCTTACAACCATAATGAACATCTACACAGGGCCAGCAATCCCACCCGCATATTCCCCCCCCCCCCAATCGGTCGTTGAAATATTAACAAAATACTAATGTCTGAGCAATGGGGACATACTAAAATAAGTCAAAAGGAATATTGGAAAACAAAAAGAAAAACGACTTGCCAAAAGCCCTCCAGAACAAGACATTTTTCACTGCCTGGCAGAACATCAGCACTGACAGGAAACATACAAGCATTTCGGCAAAAAGACTGCAAAGCCTAACCCTGATGGCAGAAACTGCCCTTACCTGACCGATCTCTGGAACTGACAAAAATGGGCAGGTTCTTATGTGAGGAGATAGTCTTTCAGGTATTCTAAGTCCCAGGACATTTAGGGCTTCGAAGACCCCACCTTGAGGTCGAGTGAGGAGGCTGCTTCAGACAGCAGAGGCGGGGGGAGGGGGGCAGGCGGAGGTGACAAGATGTCGGCGGATAGAAGCTGGGTGTGCAACATGCCCTGCCCTGCACCCCCCATAAGCTACCTTGCTTCCCTCAGGTGCGGTGGAGGGTGCTCTGCCGATCTCAGCATCAAAGTAAATTTAGCTGCCAGCCTGGTTGGCTTCTGCCTTGCGCTGCAAAATGTCTTGGGCCCTGATGGGCATCTTCAATGGCCTCTCCCGCTCCCTGAATCAGAAGATATGACGGGACCATAGCTCAGTGTGATAGAGCAATGCTTTGCATGCAGAAGGTCCCAGGTTCAATCCCTGGCATAAATGATACACTGGTAGAAGGAACATTGGCTGGATTCCCACCAAAGGCGAAGTAGAATATTTTAAAAGTAAAAGGATTTGTACACGCGAGTTTCTCCTCTCATTTTAATGCACAGCCTCTGCAGGTTTGCTAAAAAGTAAAAACTATGATGAGCCCAGGGATATCATAATTGTTGTTATTGTGTTTAAAGGAAAGAAAAAAGAGAAAGTTATTCAGATATTAATTATCCCATTCATTATGGCTCTTTACTCAGTCAAGGCAGCAGTTAATCCAAGCCATTATTTTTTAATTATGTTTCACTTTCTCACTCAGCGTATCAGTTTGTTCAGCACTAACAAGGGAAGTGGCAGCAACATTACATCATTATTTAAAAGCCCCACAAGGTCATATGCTGACAAAATACTGTGTAGTCTAAGATCACAGCACTGCCTGGTTTAAGCACATGTGAGCCACACAGAGGGATCCAGTCTGTGTTTTTCACTGAATCAGCAGAGGAGTGAACTATGCCCCAGAACTGAACCTCAACTACATTCCAAGTGTGGTGGCAGCATTATCAACACACTCACTGCTGTGAAAAGACATGCCTCAGAATTGTGCAGCAAACGTGTGCTCAAACTACTTCTGCTAGACTTCAGAATGCAGATGTGTCGTCATCCCCTTTCATTAAGGGGCTACGACTGCAACCCCTATACACACTTACCTGGGAGTATGTCCCTTTGAATTCAGTGGGACTGAATCCATGCATAGGATTGCACTGCGCATTAAAAAAAAAACTTACTACAAGACTCACTGTATTAGGCAGATTATAGAATCTCTTTCCTTTCCAAAAAGAAAAGAAACTAAACATGAAAATACCGTACATGCGGTTGTTACATTCACACTTCGTACACTGAACACATCTTATGTGGACATGTAAAAATGCAGGGCAACAACCAGTTGTGTCTATCCACCAAATGGCATCCACCAGCAGAGTGGAACACCACTCCTGCCTACAGCTTCCTGAATCCTCCCAATCTGCTCCAGAGGATTGGGAGAGTTTCCAGAGAAGATTTTGGGGACTATATCCTCCCAATCTGCTCCAGAGGACTGCACTTGCAAGGGCAATGGGGGAAAGAGGCGCTGCTAAATTTCGGTGGCAAATCATGGCTTTCCCCCATTGTCCTAGCAAGCACTAGTTACATTGCACAAGCATTGGTTTATGCTAGTGCATCGTCATTAGTGCTAGTTCTGGGGCACAACTGGAAACTGCCCCCAGTATTCAGGAATCTGGGATATTTTCATCCAATGCAGACCATTATTAAACAACACTTAATTCTTTCATGCCCCGATACTGAGCCTGTATTACAGAAGCTGACTCAATATCGCATCTTACATCAATGACGGCAACTTTGCCCTCCGCGCTCTCCCCCCCCCTTCTCCCTTCGCAAATGTGATTTACTATGATCTTGTAATAGAAAAGCTTTATTTCCTTGACACCTGAGTGTTAAAGGGACCAATAATTTCATCCCTGGTCTCCTCTCGCCTACCGAAGGTGTTTTAAAATCTAGGGTGCATTTGCAGGTCACAGTAATTCTGTTATCAGCCTCCAGAGTCTAAAAAAGCTTCTGCCACCTCCTCCCTCCTTCCCACACACATTATTCCAGGATCTCTGAACTAAGGCAAAACCTACAATTAATACATACACAGACAAAGGAAATGTGCCCCCCCCCCATGAGGGTATGAATTGCTGGCTTTACACTGGCTGTAATCATTAAGTATTTTTGCTTTTCCACTGGAAGCCCCTAATAGTAGTAGAAAACTGCAGTGACAGAGAGAAAAGACAGCTGTAACAGAGAGATAACCATCTGTACTGGTTTCTCATATCCCTACCACAGCACTTACTTGATAATGTTTTATTTGCGCAAAGCTACACAGGTAGTGTAAAGCAGAGTCTGGCAGAGTGTACCAGAAACTAGGAAATCCCACGCACCCACCCCGCCCCGAAGGAGCAAGCTTGTAGATTGGGGTTTTCCTGGAGCCATCTTTGTCACTTGAGGGAGGGGGCTTTCTCAGTGGTACCCCCCCCCATTGCAAAATGTTCTCTCCACTGAGCACCACCTGGCACTAATGTTGTCATCTTTTTGGTGCCAGATTAAGACTGCCCTCTACTCCCAGGCATTTGATGGCATATGATGGGTGTTTAACGACAGCTGCTTTTTTAAAAATCAGGTCCCGGTATGTTATTGTAACTGTTTTTTAACCTGTTTTAAATTGTTTTTAATGTTAAAAGATTTTATATTATGCTTTTATTATGTATTTTTGTAAACTGCCCAGGGAGCTGTGGCAGTTGCGAGACTTTTGGGGCACATTTTGTGGGGAAACGGCATACAAATTAAGACGACGACGATGATTTGCACATCAGTGTTCCCTGCCATTTCATACAGAGCACGGTCCAGTCCCACTGGGCCCCACTGTTGACCCCCACCCCCATGATCACATGCTGACCGAGGACACATCCAACATCACCCTAGGACTGTTCTTTATCTTGTTACTGAGGAACCCTTGGTAAACTTCCAAGGAACCCCAGTCAATAACTAAAAACGTGTACTGAACTGGATGGTTTATACCAGGGGTTCTGGCCTAAAGTCCCCATCCTGCCTGACCACTGGCTAGCCTGGCTGGGGCATCTGGGAGTTGCAGTCCAAAACTTCTGGAGGGCACCAGATTGCCCACCCCTGGTTTACACACTTATGATGACCTACGACCCTACCTCAATGGAGCATTGTGACACAGTGTGGGCTCCAGGCTTTTGGGGGCCCTTCGGCAAGACACCCTTAATGGGGGGCCCTCCCTCAGTGAGTCTACCTTTTCACTGCCATTGTCTCCAGCTCCTCCTCCTCCTCCTCCTCCTCCCCCCCCCCCGTTATCAGCTGCTTGCCAGGAAGAAAGTCAGTGAGCAAGCAGGCAGTGGCATCTACTGCTTGTCCTTCTCACTACCACCGTCGCCTGGGCCAGAGCGAGAGGCAGGTGAACCAACAGGGTGCAACGGTGCAGAGGAGGGGCTCTTGTCACTGGGCCCCCTGCTGGAGTGTGGGCCCTCAGCAAGTGCCAGACCATGCCGACCCTTGACGCCAGCCCCTTTGTGACCGTAAGGGAGAATTAAGGTCTGCAAAACACTTTCATACTTGAAAGTGCCATAGAGGCATATCCTACAATGAACATCAGTTTTCTACCAGAGCATGGCCTGCCACTCAGATTTCTTTTGTGTCTAAGGGCCAGGGCTGCAAAAAATCAGATTTTTTTTTATTTTTTGTGTGTGCAAAAAAAAAAAAATCGAATTTTTAAAAATGATTTTTTGAAATAAAATCGGGGGGAAAAAATCGATTTTTATTGATGATTTAATCAATGATTTAATCATTCTGATTTAAATCATTGCAACCCTGCTAAGGGCGCAATCCTAAGCATGTTTAGACAGAAAAAAAGGTCTACAACTCCCAGATGCCCCAGCCAGCCATATGCTGGGAGTTGTAGGCCTCTTCTCTGCCTAAACATGCACAGGATTGCACCTTAAGTGTTTGAATTTTACTACAGGAGAATGTACTCTAATCTAAAGCTCTGCATGAAGTCCAGATGGGGAGGTGGGGGGGGGGAGAGTCCAGTGCTAAATTGCAGCCCACCATGGCTAGCCCAGCTGAAGAAGACAACCATTCCTGCAATCCTACACTAAATCAGGCTGCTTAAATCCCTCGGAAGTGAATGGAAATTAAGTGGCCTAACCCTGCTCAGGATTGCAGCCCAATTCTGGTGTGGCCATTGTTTTGATTGGCAAAAGAAAAGAGGTTTCCCTGGGAATTTTCCAAGCTGCCCAAATAGCCTTTATGTAGCAGTATTGCCTATAACACACTCTTGAATCACATGCCTTCCTTGCACATTCTCACAGACCAGAGTTTACAGAGAAGCCTGGGTGTTGTTGGGGGGGGGGGGGGGAAGAACCTTTGTTTTGGATGGGAGCTATTAATGTTAATCTCTGTGGATCAGGAAATCTGGAAATTCAATTGACTTTAAAGCCACCACTATAAACCTCCCACAGCGACAGGATGAAACTCTTTGGCTAGCTCTTGGCAAAGCATGCAAGGAAGCCTAATTTCACAGAGGGGCAAGTGGGACTCATCCTCTCTTCCCTGCTACTCAGAAAAACTCTATTAATGGGAGCTGCTTCTGACCAGCAGCTCAGCAGGGTATTTCTTGGCTGAAGAGGCTCCTGCAAAATGAACTGGAATGATGTTAAATGGCTGGGAATCCCCTTAGCTTGCCCAACTCACAATCTAAAAGGAAATTGTCTGTTTACACCTTCTTGTAACATCCTCTCCAATCATGTGAGTAGAAAATGCAATCAACATTTGCCAGTAATTACTGTGCTGGGTAGCTCATCTTGGCCTTATGCTGGACCTCCTGAGTGTATATCATGTGTTTCAGAGAAAGAGAGAGAAATCGTCCCGGCAGGTCCAAACACATAAAATAAATAGAAGATGCAACTGAGCGGTTGTAAACCTGCCCACTAGGACTGAAAAAAGGGGCTGATTGTGCCCAAAGCCTGGGAGGGAATTCAAGATGAGACAGTCA
Source organism: Shinisaurus crocodilurus (assembly GCA_021292165.1). Lineage (NCBI taxonomy): Eukaryota > Metazoa > Chordata > Lepidosauria > Squamata > Shinisauridae > Shinisaurus > Shinisaurus crocodilurus. The sequence goes on along the minus strand of CM037880.1, from coordinate 205,180,340 downwards.
TAGTTGCATAGAAAAGATGACCGGATTTCCACTGGTTGAGAAGGATTGCAATTAATGATTCCATGAAACAAAGCAACTTTCTAAATATTGCTTCCGTGCAATGGGAAATAAGTTAATCAAGCAATTCAAGGCTCACAAAAGGGGGTAGCCACTGCATCTCTGCAGGAGCAACTGCTCGGTCTTTCCACCTTCCAATCCGTGGATAAGCCTACCATGTTACCTCTGTATTGGGTGTGGCTGAAACATTTGATAGAGGGTCCATAAATCTGCTCACCCCAGGGACTGTTCTCTCCCCACCATCACCAAGTATGAGGAGCCGCTGCCATCATCTTGAAATTTGGGAGCTAGGTTGGAGACAGGGGGATTGCCTCTACTTTGGGATGGGGGTGCTGACAGAATAATGGGGGCATCCAGTAAGAGCATGCTTCACGATGAGTGACTGATCTTCACTACAGCAAGCATTTTAGTTTGTCTCTTACCCTTCATTTTTTACCGTCACCTGTTGCAATCCTGATCTGAGGGGCATATATATGATCAGGTTGCAAGACATGGGGGGAAGCCACTCTTCCTATTCATGAACATAGATACTGAGTCAGACCACCCAGCTCAATGTTATCTGCAACAGCCTTCCCCAACCCAGTGCCCTTCAGATGTGTTGGACTAGCTGGCTGGAGGTGTTATTATTACTCTGTTATTATTTATTTCATTTCTATACCGCCCAATAGCGGAAGCTCTCTGGGCAGTTAACCACAGTTCATGCAAAACAATGAAATACAATACAAAATACAAATAAAATGAAAACAGCATAAAAATTCTATACAAAATTTGAAACAGAAATTAAAACCATTTGAACAATTAAAGCATATTCAATAAACTAGACCTTTGAAGAGAAAAACCGCTGACATAAGCCTCCCATAAGCCATTGAAAGCCATTAAATGCCTCGGTGTAGAGGGCAGTCTTAACCTGGTGCTCAAAGTTAGCAGAGTTGGTGCCAGGTGGGCCGCAGTGGGGAGATCATTCCATAAACGGGGGACCACCACTGAGAAGGTCCTCTTCTTTGTTGCCACCAACTAAGCCTCCCTCAGAGGTGGCACTCAGAGGAAACCCTCAGATGTTGAGCGTAGTGTTCGCGTAGATTTAGGTCGGGAGAGGCGCTCCAACAGGTATTGTGATCCCAAGCTGTATAAGGTACAGCTCAGTGTGTTGCAATCCAGATGTGTTGCAATCACACCTGGAGGGCACCAGGACAGGGAGGGCTAGAGGAGATAGGTTAGATGGTCTACACTGTCTGGCAGTGGCTGTCCAGTTTTTCAGACAGAAGCATTTCTCAGCCTGCCCTGGAGATGCCGGGGACCGACCTGGGACCTCTTGCATGCAAAGCATGTGCTCTACCACTGAGCGACGGCCCTTCCCCAATCAGAGCAATCTGGGGTATACATTTCTGGTCTTTCCTCACCTGTGAAGTTCTTGGGCAACTGCAGGGCTCAAGCGGGGAGTTCTGTGGATTGGGAAATGGTTCTCTGCTCCCGGAGGCACTAAGGCTGCTATATTCAAACATGGCTTTGCAACAGGAAGTACTTACAGCTTGGATGATCCAGTGTGCATCCAAGGATTTGCCATGGGTTATAATGCAGATCTTGCTCAGCTACTGTTTAGCCAGCAATTTCCTTCATTTTCTACTCATGTGTTTCCTTTTGAGTTGTTTCCCCTTCTTCACGCATTCAAACTGAATTCAATTTCATTTCAATTGAATTTTCAAATTGAATTTCATTGTGTCAGTTTCACTGCCTGGTTCTCTAAATGTAATAAAGATGATTTTGATTTAAGGAGGATCAGAAAGGGGGAAATGGCATTAGGAGAGGAGGGAAAACTCTGAATCTCATAACTAGGGTTCAGGTGCAGGTGCTGGCCCGAGAACCAGGTGAAAAACTGTGGAAGAGGCAAAACTTCAGCACATCAGAAGTGTTCTGTCTGACTATAAAACAACCTTCCCCAACCTGGTGCTCTCCAGATGTTCTGGACTACAACTCCCAGCTGCTGTCCAGCCTGGCTGGGGCTGATGGGAGTTGAACTGCAAAACATCTGGAGAGCACCAGGTTGGGGAAGTCTACTGTAAGTGCTAACTGGGATTGAACTGGTGACTTTAGGATTGGTGACTCACCCTCTCCTACCACAACATTTGCCTGGTGTATATCTCGACCAAAACCAGGAAGCCAGCAGCAGCTTCCCTCCTGTTTCTGGATTACATGTCTATATACCGCCCAATAGCTGAAGCCCTCTTGGTGGCTCACAACTCCTTTCCCCTCCCTTTCATGCAAGTTCCTTTCCCTCTTCTTCCCTCTTCCTTTCCTTCTCAGCATTACTCATGGTTGCCTTGAAACCAGGGGAGGCTGGTGACACCTATTTCAGTGGGGCTCCTTTACCATTACAGGTTCTGCAGCTTTTATTTGGAGCTTCATAGGAGCTACCCATGGCGGTGAGCCTATTTGGGGGTGGGTGGGTGGAGTTCAGAACCACGGATAGCTCCCATGAAGCTCCAAATAAAGGCTGCAAAAACTGTAATGGAAAAGGAGCCCTGCTGAAATAGGAGTCACCAGCCTAGTTGAAACAGGTCTTGCAAACCAGCCCAAAACATCTGAAGGGCACCAGGTTGGGGAAGGCTGCTACAGACCCTACTGAGCCCGATGGTCTGACTTTGTATAAAGCAGCCCCCTCTGTTCCTATCTCACACCTGCATTCTAATGTCAAAAAATAAATAAAAAAGGAGAGGACAATTAAGACCCTGTACGGCTCCGGTCCAGTATATCTCAAGGAGCGCCTCCAGCAACATCAAGTAGGCCGCTCAACAAGATCTGTCATGGATGGCCTTCTCCCTGTCCCATCATCCAGAGAAACCAGGCTGGTGGGGACTAGGAGGAGGGCCTTTTCTGTGGCAGCCCCCAATTTATGGAACTCTCTTCCCAGTGACCTCCGCCATGCCCGTTCCTTGATTAGCTTCCGCCGGGCATTAAAAATGTGGCTTTTCAGGCGGGAATATGGGGTGGGTTAGGATTTTTAATTGTGTTTTATACTCTGTAATATAATAAATAAATAAATAAATAAAATAAGAGAAGGACAGGCTAAAATCCATTTACACAATTGCTGGACACTAAAGGCAGCTTTAATTTCATGTAGGGTGCAATCCTATGCAAGTTTAGACAGAAAAACAGCCTACAACTCCCAGCATGCCCCATTAGGCCTTTTTTCTAACTAAACTTGCATAGGATTCTGCCTTTAGGAAAGCAGATTTCATTTTCAGTGAAGGATTTGGCAGTTTTGGTTACAAAATCTGCAAAATTTCTCTGGTGCAGGTCATCCATGGTATGTTGTACATAGACTTACTGCATCCTCCCAAGAACTGTGTCACAGTACATTGAAGCCACTGTGTACGGTAACTAATATAATTCATACTCATTATTCAGTAGTCTCTTCCTTTTAAAACACATTTGTTGTGCTATTTCGGATGACAAAACAATGCTCAAGGTGATCATAACAATTACCCAGCTTTTAGACCTTCCATTCTGGATTTTGCGTTTTCCAAAATGGCCACAGACTCAAGGTGATTGAACACAAATGCACTGTGGCAAGGTCTCTCTGTTAATGGATGTGCCAAGCTTGTTCGAATGATAGGAGAGGCTGAAGCTCTGAACATTAAATTGCGCACTGCTCACCCAAACTCACAACATAGGTGCATAAGGTGCTTTTCAAGCCATGGAGGCTACATTTCAACCCTGAAATGCCTAAAATAACATTCCTTGCTTGTACACACACTAAGGACACACTCCTATGTATGTTTAGACAGAAAAAAGTCGTACAATTCCCAGCCTTCCCCAGCCAGCCATGCTTTCTTCAGGACTCTTTTCTGTCTAAACATGCATAGGATTGTGCCTGCATAAACTTGCATTATTACAAGGGCTTTCCTCTTCCTCAACCAAAGGCACATCCAAGGGTTAAGTATATATGGCATATACTTAGGGTTAAGTATAACACTCCTAAAGGACATTTTTATAATTTGTCATCAGTAAGTAATTAGCCACATCCTGATGAAGCCAGGCTCTTGCAGTTTAAGTAGGATTTTAAATATTTTAATTTTGTATTTTGATTCTGTATTTTTCTTTTATTGCTCACTACTCAGGAATCCTGTTGGATGAAGAGTGGTATATAAATTTTGTAAATAAATTATATAATACATAAAATAAATAAGTAGGAATGAAACAATGCTTCTAACAATATTGTGTAGCATGGTTACAGAATCATCTTTCAAGGGTTTTAAGGAAGAGCTGGATTAATATATGTCTACCTGGATTAATATCTCTAGGACACCCTGCGTTGTAGAATTGCACTGATACTCTTGCCTGCTAATGAACAGGGCTTAAATGATATTTGCATTCTACTACCTAATGTCACAGGCCCATTCAGAATGTAAGTGAATTTCAAGCAAAAATCATTATACTGGAAGGATAAGGGAGAATCCAACAATAGTAATTCCAAGGAAAGGTTGGGAAGATGTACACTTGTATTAATTTAAGGTGGATGCACATAACCCAGAGATCTGGGAAACTGCCTTGCTCTTCATCCTCTGACAGGTCTCCCATGAGGGCGGCAGGCCGAATATCTGCATTTCAAAAGCAGCCCTATTACTGAAGTGTCTCATATCAAGAGCGTTTCGGAACATCGGATTTCCAGTTGGACATGATTGGAAATCCATGCAATCAGAGCCTTCCTGGTCTCTTGACAGGCCTTCCTATGTTTCAGATAATTAAGCAGTACAGAATTCAGCCAGAACAATAAAATTAAAAATAACAACAAGAATAGCAGGAAGACCACGGCAATTTCTTCCCCAGTTGTATTGCAGCCTGAAGAAGGAAAGGAAGGGAAAGAGAGGCTATGGATTTCCATTTATTTTCAAGTGTTGCAACAGTAACGAAAAATCACACCTGTCAAAAAGAGCACTAAAATAATGAGCACAGCACGGAAGGCAGAGGGAAGCATGTGAGGTTAGAGTCGTTAGCCAAGACCTACTGATGCTATAGAGGCAGGTAACGGTACAGGCAACTCCTATATGTCAAAGACGGCCACAAGGGTTTCATCTGAACACGATCCTGACAGTTCTGAATTCTATTCTGCAGAAGCAAGGCTGAGAGGGTATGTGAGAGAAGGTGTCAGGGATGTGGCCAATGAGCCACATTCAAGAGAATTCTTTGCCAGTGCCTCAAAAAGTGTGAATCCTCTCCCCACCACCACCCACCTTTTCTTTTTAAAAGTAGAGATCCCCTTTCCCACTCAAAAAGATAAGGAAGGAAGTGTGAAAAGAAACATTCATTGCATATATCCTATTGAGACGGAGACATCTGACAGCTCAGAAATAGCCATCTCCAGCACAAACCCCTCAGAGCATTACAAATTAGGGCTTCCCGTTTACATTAGGAGGCTTACGCAGTCGATTTTCATAATTCAATGTGTAGTGCATATTAGCTTTTTACTGATATTTTCTGAATGCGAAACACGGGAGCAAGAAGCTCACACTGTGTAATGTGTTTCTATCACTGCACTGTGAGAAGTCAGAATAACTTACAGTGACCTCCCTGTCGCAACAATGCACACATACCGTATTTTTCTGTGTATAAGACGCCCCCATGTATAAGACGCCCCCCACTGGGCAGTTTCGCAACTGCGTAGTTCTCTCCTTGGCTTACTTCCGTGTATAAGACGACCCTCAATTTTTAGTCTAACAATTTTAGGAAAAAGTATAGTCTTATACATGGAAAAATACTGTAGCTCTACGCATATTACAGCACAAGCTTCCTGTGAGGATGAACACGATAAAACACCTCTCTTGTCTGGACAAAATATTTCAAGTTCATTTCTGATCCCCTTTCTACTTCAAAGAATGGATGGAAAAGATTCACCAAGAACAGAGTCTGAGTCCAAATCATCATCATCATCCATCATCCATCATCCATCATCATCATCATCTCCATACATAGTGCCTTTGAATGCATAAAGCACTTTACAGACAATGGCTAGGTTCAGACAATGCGATAACCCACACTCAAGGGTTGAGTATGGGTTGTTGTTGAATCATGGGTTGTTGCTGAAATATGGGTTATCATATCGTCTGAATCCAGCCCTGATAACAACCCACCATGGCTTGTTAACCACAAACAACCCATGAAGAGAACCCATAGTTTGTTGTTGGGTTGTGAACTGTGGGATGTTCACCATGGTTTGTCATCTCGGCTGGGTTCAGACAACACAATAACCCACATTTCAATAACAACTCACTGTGCAGCAACAACCCACATTCAACCCATACTCAACCCTTGAGTGTGGGCTACTGTGTTGTCTGAACCCAGTCATTATCTTGAAATGCTTATAGTAGCCCTATGAAGTAGGTCAGCATTATTCTCGCCATAAAAGATAGATCACGGCAAAGGCAAGATTCAAACCAGAGACCTCCTGATTTGTAGCTCAGTAGTATTTTCAATGGACAGGAATATAGGAGTCTTCCTAATGTCAGGTCAAACTATCTCGCCAACTAGCCCCAGAATTACTGGCTCTCCAGGGCCTGCTTCCCACACCTTTGCACTGCATTTAGGCTTTTAAAATGCCTCCCGTGGTGCCAATGGAGACAAGTCTTATTGCAGCACAGTGGGTATGTGTGTGTGGGGGGTGTGTGTGTGCTGGGGAGGGCTAACTATACACTCATCAACACTCCATAAAACCCCACAAAAATCACCCCTCTCCCCACTGCAATTTGGTGTTTTAAAAGCCTAATTGTGGTGGCGGGGGATTTCAGGAAGGGTGTGTGTGTGTGTGTGTGTGTGTGTGTGTGTGCTGCAAGAGGGGGGGGAAGAAGGAGAGAATGAGTGTGTGAATGGAGTCTGAGCAATCACATCGGGGCCCACATGCCAACAGTGGGGTGGCTCCACCTACTTTTAGATGCAGCCCCCAATGTGCTTGCCTGGAGCCAATATGGCTCTTGGGCCCAAAAGGGTTTCCCACCTCTGCCATAATGCATATGTCTTAAACTGGTGGGTGAGGACCCATTACTGGGTCACAGTCTGACCTACAGGGGGTCACAACAGCAGCACTACCCATAAAATGACCCCAAGTGGGTTCCCGGATGCATGTTTGGGCTAATGGTGGGACTGAAAAAGGCATCTGCCATAAGATAACTTCCACCACCACCACCACCACCACCACCACCACTATCAACATAGATTCATAGGTCATAGAGTTGGAAGGGGCCTACAAGGCCATCAAGTCCAACCCCCTGCTCAATGCAGGAAACTAGAGGAGGGGGTCTCCCATCCAAGTAATAACCAGGCCTGACCCTGCTTAGCTTTCCACGCTCAGACAAGCTGAGCCAGCGTGAGCCACAGGCCTATAACATCGCAGAACAACTGTTCAAAAATGTACCTCAGAATGATAACCTTGCATTTTCTAAGGATGATTCAAGATGTCGTAAGATGTTAATGCACAAGATTATTTGTGCATAAGATTGCACTTGCACAAGATTATTTTATTATGTGAAAAAATAAGGCAGGGGGCTCACCTTATGGTGACATAGTTTACCTATAGAGCAATGATGCTGTGAAACAGGTCTTACGCTGACGATGTCCGGACAGTAAATGGAAAGCTTTAAGTCTGTACTTTGCTTTTCCCATTGAGGTGGAGGTCAAACAGAACAAAGCTGTTTGTTGCCGGCTCCTGTACACTTATCCCACTTCCCCCCTCCCCATTGGGAAGGGTAGCTATTCATTAAGCCAGTGTTCTCCAAGCTTGGGTCCCCAGATGTTTTTGGCCTACAACTCCCAGCATGCCCCAGCCAGCTATGCTGGGAGTTGTAGGCCAAAAACATCTGGGGACCCAAGCTTGGAGAACACTGCATTAAGTGCAGTGCTGTAAAATAACACGAGAAAAGTGGCGTGTGCGCAGTGGAGGTGAGGGGTAGAGAGAACAAGAAAATATCACTCATTTCCAAGGTGATCTTAACAGCTTTTGACAAATCTAATACAAACTAGATTTTATAAATTCAATTAGCACCTAACAAAATTGGAGATCTCAAAGTACCACTGCATAACCATGACTACGTTTTCACCCAATGCAACATAAAACTGGGGGGATCCTACGTAAAATGAAAAGTTGCACAATCAAGCACCATTTGTACAAAGAAGTAGCAGGCAGACTTCAGACTTGTGGGATGTACTTTGGTTTTGTTTGTTTTACTACAACCATGAGATTCACTAGCCACAGCCTGGCTGCAAACGACATACACTCTATTCTGAGCCCAGAAATTTGTTTTGGGTACAAATGAAGCTCACAGTCCTTTCACCCCAAATCCCACTCCTGTATATCCCAAGTTTTCTTCATTTCACCATTATAATTTAGGGTGGGAGGATAATTTTGTTGCTATAATTGTTGAACAACTGGGTGTTAGAAATCCTTGTCAATCAACTGCAAATAACCCAGAGATCTACCAGGAGATCCAGATCTACCTTCTTCCCACCCCTGGTATAAAGTAGGGTGGGGTGGGATGAGCTGGAGAGAGAACCTTCAACAGACTGATATCTTTTTGTAAAATTCTGGAGACTTCCAGCGCAAGTTGTCTGTTGTAGAAATCTCCACCATCAAGTGAAGCTGATTAATATTTGAGCAAATCCCCTATCTGTACATTGGCAGGCAAGTATGTGCAAATGAGATAGAGCGAATGTAAGGGAGATTAAGCATCCAATACAACGGGGAGATTAAAGATACTGCTGTAGCCTATTGCCCAAGGCATGGGACCGCATATCTGCTGTAGTGCCAATGACACATACCTCAAAGTGGGATAGACTCTTGTTCCTTGTGCCTTTCATGGCACATCTGTTTCTGGCTAGGCACCTATGCCCCAAATCTGTACAATATTAATACCATTTATTGTGTTACAGCAATTATGTCATCACTTAAAAACTATCCCCGGCCTGTTTGGTATGCAACGCTAACCATAGTTTAGATTTAGCGTGATAGTAAAGAGCCTTGTGTGCACACTTTCCCCATTTCCCTTTCCTCCTCCTCCTCCTGCCATGTACCAGGAGGGATCAGAAGCATCTGCTTCCACTTTTAAGCTAACTAGACTGTTGCGCTTGAACTCAGGGACACTCTGGTTACTTTAAGCTATGATTTGTTAACAAACCAAGATATTAAGCCATGGTTTGACCCTAGCTTGTTTGAACAAACCATAGTTTAAGCTAACCAGTGTGTCTCCAGGTTCAAAAAACAAGGAGCCCTGTTTAGTTTAAAAGTGGAAGCAAATGCTTCTATCGTGGCCATGCCAGAAGAGAGGAGAGAAAGGGGGAGCATGCATGCCTGAGGCTCAATATGGCTCATTCCTATAGCACTAAAGTATGCTTTAGGAACATGTGGCCCTCCAGATGTTGCTGGACTCCAATCCCCATCAGCCCCAGCCAGCATGGCCAATTGTAAGAGATGATGGGAGTTAGGATTCAATAGCATCTGGACAACCAGAGGTTCCCCACTCCTGATTTAGGGGTATATGTGCAAAACAGGCCATGGTATCTTGGGTCAGAGGCACAGTTTTAGTGGAAGAACTAGATAACACAGTAACAGTACAGAAAAAAGATAGTAATCTGAAATGGCTTTTAACAATTTTATCAGCTTCTAAAAACCTCCCCAGCTGCATGGACACTTTTTGTAACATTTTGGCATTTTCACACACAGAAATTCTCCCCCCCCCCCACCCCTTGGTTATGTGATTAACAGCTTTATTAATTTAACAGCTCCTTCTTTAAGAGGATTGAGTCAGATTACTGGTTGGATCTTGGATAGAAACACAGACTGTAGTGTACACAGAGAAAGGTAATGTAAGCTCATCATAATGTAACAACTTCACGCAGTACTTAATATAATTGCAGGCATACACAATGGAAGTATTCTTCCTAAACTAATCAAACCATTAAAACGTCAGCTCCAAGCCCAGATGCATGATGTATCCACATATGTATGGCTGGCACACAGTCAAGTCAAACGGGATCTGAGTGAATCTCCTTGATTTATTAAGTTCGAATGACTTGTTTCCCTACAGAGCCCCCCTCCTCATTTTTCAAGGCATACAATTGCAACAAGCGCATAAAATGGCATACAGCCAGGCACCATAATCTACAGCACAAAGTAGGCTCTTGTCAAACAATTTTCCCCATTATTATAAACATTTTTTTCCCTTCTAATTCCTGGAGATTCAAGATACTTTGCAGTGTTTCTCAACCATCTTCCTCTAATCCAAATTAACATCCCCTTTCCAGCTTCCTCTTCTTCTCCACCAGTATAATCTTTGTGAACAGGGACAATCGCTCCCCTCCTCTAGCCCAAAGACAAAACATGCCACAAGTCCATGTACAGACTGATTACTCAGCAAGCAGGAAGTCTGTGTCATAATCCGACTAACATTTCTGAAAATGCTTTGCATCTCTTCCCATGACAAAAGCCAGGCTCAGCTTCCTTTATTTTTTTTAAAAGAAGAAGTAGAAGAGGAAATGCCAAAAATATGAACTGCTAGATACAACTTCATGGGAACTGCCAGTGTCCTTTTACTTGCAAGAGATTAATCCTGACTCAAAGAGCAACCTCAACTTCCACAAACCTTGATGAGATTGAAATTGTTTATTCTAAAAAAAGTATCTGTGCTGACTCAAGATCACTACATGTGCATTAGTCACTACATTACTTATCTAGTCTCTGCCCCCATCTCATACATATCCACCTTATGGGGCTGCTTCTCTGTGGTCGGATCCCATACCCTTGGAGAGTGTGACACCATATCACAACCATGTTGGTGGGGTTGATCAAGTGGGTCTCCCTCAACTGCTGGCTGTACTCCCATCAAGCAGGGCACCAATCATTTAAGGAAGACACACACACTAACCCAGTTAACATGCTGTGCATGTCAATCGCATGCCAGGGGTATTAGCATAAGTACCCTTAGCAGCACGGCTTGGCATGTCGTGCAAACCTGACCTGGGTGGCTTGTCGCCATGGGTAACAAACCCATGGGCAATTATGCTACTCCCGCCCGCCCCCCCTGCAGACCACTGTGGCTTATTAACCACCCTGCAATCATGCAAACCAGGCCATTGGCTCAACCCATGTAGTTGCAATGCTCACATATACTCCGGGTGGCATAGTCACTTTATCTGTGCAAGTGGGGCATGCAACAGAAGGTTGCAACGTATCCTTCCCTTCTAAAAGGAGTGATCTTGTTCAGGGTTCCAGCCAGCCATTCCCTCCAAACAGAGCACTCCATTTTCCTCCATGCTCTCTCCAATGTTCCATTAGTCTGTTCCAATAGTCACTTTACATTCTGTGTCTAACGAGCATGCTCAGTCCTCATTGGGCTTTTCTTTCTTTTTTAAGTTCCTTCCCCTCTTCATTTTTTTAAAAATTGTACTTCTCCAAACCTCAGGGTTCTCCTGAGCATGCCAACACCCCCCCCCCTTGTTTCTTAGTGTCTATGTTTGGGCTAAAATCCTGTTGACACTCACCACCTGAGTTTGTTAGTAGAGGGAGCAATACCACTTTTCTGTATAAATTATTCTCAAAGCAGGTCACAACAAAGAATGACAAATCAGCAAATATCGCTAATACAAACAACTCATTATCAAAATATAATTATTAAAAGGAAGCAAGTGATTTGCTTTTACAGATCGGAAATTGAATTTTATAGATCGGCAATTGAGGCTGAGTGATTTGTGCCAAAGATACGAAGAGGACATGCCAAGCATGGAACTTGAACCCAGTCTTCCAGAAGTGTATAGACACTGAACTGTGGTTGCAACAATTCCACCGCTGTCCCCACCCCCCAAAAGAAGAGCTGAAAGGAATCTGTGGTGAAACAGTCTCTCATTTTGTCAGACTCCACATTTGCACGTGGAAATCTCCATCTCCAGTTCTGTATTTCAGATTTTGCATATTTGTCAGATATCAAATTTATTTAAAACTCAATTTCACTTCTGGTGCAGTCCTCCGCTGCTCCTTCTAAACTCTCAGGAGCATCAAGTTGCTGTCTTTTCAAGGCCTGCTGTTCTTGCAAGTACAGCTACAAGCCTCCTTCCAAAAACATAGCAGTTGACAAGACAAATGTATGATTTATTGCAACATTCTGCAGAACAGTTTGCCTTCTTCTATGCTCTCAGATGACCAACGTTTTCCAGTAAGAAGTGTTCTTTAAAAAATATTTTGCATCAGCTGGATACAGATTGGCTGTAAAACCTCTATTGGAATCGACGGATCAGCTCAGCGTGAAATGTGTCACCAGGGTTGGCAAGCACAACATCCATTTCTTTCCCCTCATGAATTCCCCCCACCCCTAGTAGATTAGGAGAAAGGAGAGTTCAGTATCTATCTGGCACTAACCAGTGCCAAGTTGGCTTTGCGCTTCCCACAGCTCCAATGCCTTAGGTAAAAAAGTGATCTCCATCCTGCGCTCCATATCAGTTTTGAATTTGTGGGGTTTTTTTTTAGAGTTCCTGTGTTCCTCCCCATTCCCTATTGTGACTTCTTACTCAAACAGATATTCAGGAGTGTGAATTCATAGATAGCATACTAGCCTGCATCCCTGGGGCACGATTATGCCGATTAATTAGCCTAGGATTAAAACAGAAACGTTTCTCTCTCTTTATAAGTGAGAAAAGCTCCTTGAGGTCATAGCTAATGTTATTATGGAGGAAGCAGAAGGATATTGGGGGACCTTTGTGCAACATTTCCTGTAGAATTACATCTCTCTATTTCTCCGCTCTTCATTTCTAAGAACCGAGTTGCCAGTACAAAAGAGTAGCTAAAAGGGAAAATAATCTCCGTTAAGCAATCTTGAGTATGTATTCTTAATGTGGATTAGTAACCCCTAAAGACAGATGGACAGGTTTGCCTGACTATACAAAATAATAGATTTTAATACTTAAAAGGGCTGAAGAAGTTATGATACATCTCACCAAAAAAAAAAAAAAAAGACTATGAGAGTGAGCAATATAGGGTAATTTAGGAAAAAGACAGATAGCTAACAATGAAAAAATAAAACTAATATAATGTAAACACCCTGGGAGGAGGCTAAAGTGTATTCCATTCTAGTGAATGAGCCCTTAAAAAATGGAAGAACAATTCTGATCATGTCGAGGGTTGGGTGAAAGCACAACACAAGAGTAGCATTTATTCTGGTTTAATTTAATCTGGAATAAGAACCATGCTCTTTGATCCCAGAACTCAACAGGATACTGCAATTTTCCATGAGCTAGTACATAAGACAGCAAAACCACAAGCAAGTAGCATTGCTTTCGGCTTGTTTCAGTAAACAAAAGACACTGTTCCAAAAGAAAAAAGCTGGTAACATTTAACCATTCAAACTTACGTCTGGAATTTTCAAAGGACCCGATCCTGCCATTTTGCATCTCTGCATGGATCTGTCTGGGGCAGGAGAAAGTGATGTTGATTTTTTCACCACTGCAGCCTTCCCCAAGCTGGTGCCTTTCAGATGTGTGGGATCACAACCCCCAGCATGTTGGTCGGGGGATTCTGGGAGTTGTAGTCTGGAGGACGCCAGGTTGCAGAAGGCTGCTATACTGGATCTCTATGAGGTTTTGCACCAATGCTGGCAACAAGGAAATCAAGGCTTCTGGCAAACTCTGAGCAAGTCAGATATAGAATATGGAGTCTACTGATAACTTCATCAAAATGGATCAAATATATTTTATTCATTTTTAATCCGCCCAGTAACCAATGTTCTCTGTTATTCAACAGAAGAACTGACTAGCTGGATCAAAGCAAGGTCTATCTAGCCCAGCATTGTATCTCCAAACAGTGACCATTCAGATAGTCTTTGGAGGCTCATAATGACAACATTCTCTCCTGCTTGACCCAAACATCTAGTGGAGGTATACTGCCTCTGAATGTGAAGATTCTTTCTGTTAGATATTATGGCTAATAGCCATTGATAGACTATCCTCCATGGACTTGTGTCGTCGTCGTCGTCCTCGTCGTTGTCCTCCTCCTCCTGAAATATTTAAACCAGCAAAACCATGCTTCCTGATTACTGGGGCCAAACATGCCATCTTTCCTGCAACTAAACTTTACTATGAATACTTCTGATGCAAATTCTTTATTGCAATGGCAGCTCAATAAAACCTTGACATGGTTTGCATATTCCAATATGTGGTAGTGGTGGTGGTGGTGGTGGTGGTGGTGGTGTTTTAAAAAGACACCTCTTCCCAGAGCCTCTCTTTTGCAGTAAAGGTCAAGCAATTCAAGATCTTAACAGTGCAAGGACTCCCTATATTTTACCAACATGGCCTGGCTTGAAGGGGTTGGCTGTTGTTGCTTTTTGCAACTGTGTGCTAAAAGAGGATTTCCACAGAAGGCCACAGTACTCATCTGACAGTTTAAGATGCTTAGAAGCGTTTCCGTTGGGCATGTTTCGTTATAATTAACCGAGTGAACTCCCTTAGATAAAGCTATCAGGATTAGATAGAAAAGTGATCTTATCCCCTTTAACCAGCTATTAGCAGGAGCTGTTCTCCCCAAATGCCAGGCTGCTGCCAAGGCTGGCCATCCCACTGCTTGATTACTGAGAATAAGATGCTTTTCTTGAATTTAAAGGCAGGGGAAGAGCTGTGGATTAAAAACTACAAACAAACCATATTCTGGGATTTCAATTCTTTGACCTATGAGGCAATGCTCTTCTCTCATAAACACTCAGAAAGATGCAGGGAGACCTTTCTGCTGGCAGGATCCAGCCAAGGTCCACTAGCTCAAAATCCTTTGTAAGGATCCCAACAACCAGCAGGCACTAAGCAGTCTTCTGGACATTGGCCAGTGGTCCACCAGTAGATCGTCCCGTGCCTTCTGCCTACTCCTGACCTAGCCTACTACTGGCTACTTTGTTTGGAAGTAGCTCTCCAGCAACTCAAGACAGGGAGTTTGTCCCTGTCCTGCTCATCCACCTTTTGCTCTTTTCTTTTCTTTAAATGGGAGCTGCCAAGGACTGAACTGGGAACTTTCTCCATGCAAAGCATGTGCAAGCTATGGTCCCCTTCTCTCTTCACAGTCTCTCTGGTATGCACTAACATCAGCATATAATGTCGTAGGGTTGGACATATAAACGCCTACTCCAATTAAGTTACCAACCATGCCAGTGACTATTTTTCAAGCTGGAGCACACTTTGGCTCCAGGCACAACTGCTGAGGCCACTTGAGGGTCTTTCCTGAGCCATGAGGGGGGGCTGTCCTTTACCCCCCCCCCTGCCCAGTCAAGTGGTGATGCTGTGCATTGGACTCAGCATTTCCTCCTGCTCCTCTTTCACATCATTCAAGCAAGGCCTCATCAGTTACCAAGCAGGCAAACTCCAATAGGCTCACTTGGTCCTTGGGTTGGACATTTTTCTTGCCACTGAATGCTCTACACTACTGAGTGCTGCAAAATCTCCCAGTGCAGGTCTACATTGTGCTCTCTCTCCCACCTACCTACTGTACATTCCATTTCCTCATCACTTCCAGTGCCTGCACAGTGCCCCATCGCAGTAAGCCAATAATGTTGCTCTCAGCCTCTGGGGCTCCTGCCCACCACAGCTAATTGGCCGATTGCCGCTGCATTCTCCAGCCCACCCGCCACCAGCCACCTTATAGCTGATGAGCGGCAGATCTCCTGACGCCCCACCCACAAAGCCTCCTTTGGTAGTCCTGATCACAGCAGCTGGCCTTGTTTGTTTGATAAAGCAAACAAGGCAAAGCTAGGGAGCCCCTGCTGAGAGTGAGCAGATACTGCAAAGAAAAGAGAGAGAGAGAGAGAGAGAGAGAGGCGGAGAGAGGTGATTGGGGGTGCCCATTGGCCCTTGCAGTGAAGAACACTGAGCCGTGCCACTGGGAACCCAAGGCGGCTTACATAATCCTCCTCCTCCTCTCCATTTTACCCTCACAACAACCCTGTGAGGTAGGTTAGGGTGAGAGTCAGTGACTGGCCCAAAGCGACTGGCTGAGCGGGGACTAGAACTTGGATCTCCTGACTCCCAGTCCAACACTCTCACCACTACACCACACTGGCTCTCATTTTAAGACAATGATGCAAATGTTTAAGATATGGCACATGCCAAGACAGGCTGGAAGCATAAGGAAAAAAAAAGGTGCAGGTGTCAAAATATCCACATGTGATAAAAAATGCACACACCATAACAATCCTTATTGCCAGGGCCCCTCCTCTGAGCTCTCTCAAAAGAGGCAGGGAGTTGCGATGCAGCATGTTCACAGATGCAGCCAGTGACATTAAATCGAGGCATCTGGGATTTTATAAGAGAGATTCCCTTATAAAAGAGAAAAATCCAAACCCATTTTTGAGAGAGATGGCATATGAAATCACCCTTTCCTTGGCCTCTCTGGAAATCCACAGGGTCGTAAAACATCTACCACTCTTTCGGATGCAAGTAGAGGTAATAAACGTATCAGAGTTTTAAAACCAGAACCAAAACGGATGCATGCTTAGACTCCCAGTCCTTGTGTTTTAGCCGAATCTCATTTAAGACTTGTTTAAATTATCAGGGTCTGTCTATCGGAGGTATTTTCACAACCTCTTGACATTCTGTTGCAAGCCTCAACCAACTACCCCTCAATGACACAAGGAATCCCAACATATTTTCCCCCACATAGGTCACTGTGACTCTCACTGCATGTTCAAAAACGATAAGCATTAGGTACTCCTGTAAGTTTTCATGCAGACACAAGCATATCACTTTTATACTGTTTAGACATGCTTTATATGCAGCAGTTTCCCATAAGGAGGCTAGTTTCCAAAAGCAGCATCCTGCTTCAAACCAAGGGACACCTCTCCTATAAGAAAATGAGGGAAGCGTCTCCAGAACCTTAGTAACCACTTGGACAACCTCTAACTTTTTGGAAAAGGGGAGGGGTTGTCTGACAGGTAAGAAGCAATGTGCAATGCCCTCCCAGCCCCACTGCGTGTCCCCATAGCAGAAGTGCCAGGTGCGGTTCCACCTCTCATCTTGGGAAAAACCTCACTCTAAGGAAACGGGTGGGGCACCTGCCATGTAAGCACCACCTCCACCACGCCTTATCATAGAATAATAGAAAAGTAGAGTTGGAAGGGGCCTACAAGGCCATCGAGTCCAATCTAGCTGGCACCAATGGGGACTCTCCTTTCCCAGATGCATGGGGGGGGGGCTTGGGGGAAAAAATGGGGGTAATTCAGAAAAATACCATACCCCTGAAAAAGGGGGGAATTGGGGCTGCATTTTTTTGTGTTTTCCCCCATCCCCCCCCCCCGGTGTTCACATCTGGGGGGATGATTTTTGTTTCAATCACAGTTCGAGAGAGGGAAGATAAGCCTCCTCACCATGTGCAAGGCAGTCCGATAACAATGCCCACCCACCTCCAACCGCCCCTGTAAGTAAGGAAAGGCCAAGGCATCCTTGAATGCTGTGCATTAAGCCTAACATGTACTTTGGCCCTCTGGTTCACCTAGATAATTTATGTGAAGTGCTAACAAACGCTTTAAAAATAGTAATAATAACTAATTGTATTTATTAAAGGAACCCTTAACTGGGGGAGAAATTGCGTTAACTGCCAAAACACAAATCTTTATTACGGCTTTTAACTATGGGGTGGAGGGAAGGATTATATTCTGCCAAATCTTCTCCAGCAGAACAGAAGGCAGGTGTATGTAAAAAGAGAACTGGAAAGAGCTACTGATAAGGGAATAAACATCCACTAAGGCAAAACAAAAGAACCATCTTTGCCAAATGAAAGAAAGCCATATTCTTAGCAATGGGAATGCACACAAACAATACAAAATCCCAGTGCTAGCACACAGCCAACTGCAAGTTTACCACACTGCATCTGTTTATGGGAGAGGCTTCTTTTAAAACCGATTCCTTGTGATCCAGAAGCCGAAACTGTGAGGGATTCAACCCAGCACATGGGACACTTCAAATCCATTTGTCCCGTCTGTCCCCCAGCGCCCCCCGCTTTCAAATAGTGTTCCCCACACAGATGGTACATTTCCAACCTGTATCAGCTCTAGACTTAAAACAACCTCAATGAAGTCTCTCAGAGATTGCTGTGTCATTCAGACCAGAATACCAGGACCAGAATACCATAACATTTCAGATTTATTTTTAGAGTAAAGGATCCCAATAAAATCATCATCATCATCATCATCATCATCATCATCATCAAACAGCATATCACTAGTTAGCTAAAAGACCTTCGAGACAGCAGAAAAACAGAAACATGGAAATGCCAGAAAACACAGAGGACACTCCATACCCATCACCCTAAATTTTTAATATTACAGAGAAAAAAGAGTTCCATTGACTTCTGTTACAAATGCAGCTAATCATAGTGAAGGGAATGGACTCCTAAGGAGATTCTACAAAAGTGAAAATCTTCCCCTTTTATTCAAGTTCAAGCAATCTGAATGCTGACACATTGTAAAGCTTATCACCGCACGTCGAAAACAGCGACTTGCATTTCAAACTAACGGCTTTAATTAGAATTGGCATCTCTGAACATCTCTGACTAGGGAGGCAGCCATCTTGCTTAAGTGACAACCTTTGTGTCAGCAAGCAGACAGTCATGGGAACCAAGACGACCAGAGGATAAAGCGGCCCTGTTTATAATTACCGCTGATCCTACATAACGCTTTGCGTCTCCAGAGTGCTTCACAAACATTACCTCATTAATTCTCTAAAAACACCCCCTGCAAGGCAGAAAAAAAGGTTAGTGGCCCCATTTTGTAAACAGCGGAAAACAAGCACAGGGCCTACTTCCCCTATTACACCGCTGTAAAATGTAGAACATCTTCTGTTTGCTTCATTGAACAAATTCCTGGCTGATATCAGCACGACACAATGCAAGAATTGAAGGGTCTGGAGGTCTGCACTAAAAAATAAACACTCCAGCTCGAAGCCAGGAAAATATGGCCACCAGAAATAGTTTTGTAAGCTGGGTAGGTACTTATAAATGTATTTTTAAAATAGGCATGTTTTATTTTAGTTGCAAAAGCTGACCTCCCACCCCACAGCAAAAACAATAGCAGCAGCAAACTGTTCTCTATGCGTCCCAGAAAAGGAAGGTTAATGTTCTTAACAATTTGTGGGGCAATTGTGTTGGGAGCTAGCTGTCGACATGAGTTGCATTTTCATTCATTCATTTATGACATTTCTATACCACCCAATAGCAGAAGCTCTCAGGGCAGTTTACAAAGATTAAAACCTTAAAAATACATTACAAAAACCATATACATACAAACATATAAACATACAACACACAGAGACACACACACATATTATATCTAAAAAGAATTTTAAACAACCAACAAGAAAAATATCTAAGACCTGATTAAAAACCTCATCATATGCTGCCAAATGCCTGAGAGAATGTCTTAACCTGGCACTGAAAAGATAATAATGTTGGCACCAGGCGGGCCTCATCAGGGAGATCATTCCATAATTGGGGGGGGGGGGCACCACCAAGAAGGCCCTCTCCCTTGGAGGAGGCACTTGGAAGAGGGGCTTAGATGATGAACATATGTGATTAGGTTTTCAGATCTCCCCCCCCACCCCCAGATTTTCAGGATCTGCTGAATTTTGGCAGTTTCAGATAGAAGGTTTATATCCATAGATTCATAGATCATAGAGTTGGAAGGGGCCTACAAGGCCATCGAGTCCAACCCCCTGCTCAATGCAGGAAACTAGAGGAGGGGTCTCCCATCCAAGTCATAACCAGGCCTGACCCTGCTTAGCTTTCCTTTTAACCAAGTCCAAGGCAAAGTTGAGAGATTTGCACCTATAACATCATGGCAGTCAGGAAAGAAAACAGGCAAGACTCTCAGAACAAGAATTAAGGGCAAGTAGAAGGCTCAGGGAAAGGTTCATGGCAAGAATCAGGCAAACAAGGCTGAGTAATGGCATTGCATTTCAGAATGGGGGTGTTGAAATACAAGATGTACATATTCTGCTACCATCCAAGCCGATTCTGAACCTACCCTAGGACACCTGAGCTCCAAGTCACTACAGAATGGGAGCTTGCCCATTGGCATCCTTCTCAGGCATCACAGCTTTCCCCTTTCTTCATCCAACGTTACTAGCTTACTGCTGCCATGGCAACAACCATCAAGAAACTTCACTGCAGGTCTTCCATTACACCTGTGCTATGACACTTTATCCTGAGTGCAAAGATTCATGGTTAATGTAGTTTCCCTGGATCCTGATGTCTTAGTAAGATCAGCAGGATCCATGGGAACTACATTTTCCATGGATCCTTGAACTTGGGACACTGCTGCGGCAGTCGTGAGGGTGTAATGGAGGCACTGTAACGGAGGCACTGCAGCAAGGCTTTCCCAATATAAGGCCTTGCTGATTCCCTGTCAGGTAAGTTATGGGGAAAGTGCTCATGGTGGAGAGTTGCGCTCTTGATCTGGAGTGCAAAGGACTGAATAGGCTCAGAAAGAAAACAATTTATTTTCTGCTTGATTGGAAAATAAACAGTTTTACCGGAACCTATTCTGAACTGAGCTGGTATGTGGGAGCTCACCCATCACTAGGCCAAAAGAAAAGGTTCATAAAGAGGCAGTTAAGACATGTTAGCAATGATGTACTGAGATTTTCTGTGGGTCTGGGAAAACAAACAAAAGAAATACCCATTTGCCAGCTTCAAAGCAGTCTCAGAAGTGTACCTTGAAAGTCATGAAAATTAGATTTTGTTATGCCTTCCAATTGCTGTTGTTCTGGCCAAATCTGAGTCATAATTTCTAGGTTTCCTTGAAATCATTAGAGTTAAGAGGACATAATTAAACTAACAGCAAACCAATAAAACAGGTAAAATATGAACATGGAACCTCAATAAACAATTTCAACTTTTGCAAGACAAATACAGCAAGATGACAAGTATAGTTTTTCAACCCAAATTCATACGAGAATTTACTGAAAGGGAGACAAATGCTAGTGTAACAGATGCTTCCGAATACAGAGAAAGTAAAAGGGCTGTTGCTGTTTTTCTTTAAAAGGGAAACATTGAGGCCCAGCTGCTACAGCACCAGATTAAGAATGAACATACACCAGTCTGCAGAAGACTTTCATATAGTGAAGTATCTAATTTCAAGGGACTACATTTATCCCACCAAATCTGGATTGTATAATATATTACTTATTATTACTATTATTCTAGATTTCTATGGGCAGTATCCAATACTGCTGCTGTGCTTCTGCTCATACCGTTGTGCCAGTGGGGCCCATCACTAGCACAATAGGGAATTAGTGCTGCCTAAAACAAGCTTGGAAATGAGCAGAAACACTTATTTCTGGATAGGGACAGGTCCGCAGAGCTCCCTTCTGGGAGCTCTGTGGATCTGCCCCATTACAGAAACTAGCATTTCTACCCATTTCTGGTTGCTTTAAGAACTACTAGCTCCTCCTTGTACTGGTGGTGGGTCCCGCTTGAGCATGGCAGCATAGGATACTGCCCTATATGTAGGGCTTAGGCCCTCCTTATCTCCTTCTACATTTCTCTAAGAAGGGACTATAGTTCAGGGGTAGAGAAGATGCTCTGCATGGAGATGGTCCCAGGTTCAATCCAACTGGCACTGAAGACAGGAAGAAGATGATAAACACCCTGCTGCCACTCAAGAGTAGACAGTACTGGAATAGATGGACAAACAGTCTGACCTGAGATAGGGTAGCTTCCTATCTTACCACTAAACACTCTACAGTAAGCAACAAATGATCTTATGGTGACACCCTCTATGTTACCAAATCCAAGCAGCACGGGCACATAAGAGTGTTGTAGAGCTCCCTCCTTCCTAAGGAACATCTTCTGCAAGCAACGCAAGATCAGTTAGTCAAGCATTTCGGTAGATGGGACTGAGCAGGGTATTTAAAAAATAGTGCATATGTATTTATATTGTATATTACACATACATACATACATACATAGTGACATGGATTAGCTTGGATTAATTCATGAAGCCAATAAGCAACTCTGCAAACTTTTAGATGACCTCTTTTTCCGTCCCTGGGCCACTCACTGTAGCTGCCCACCAGCATCAATAAAGACTTTGCTCCCTGAGAAGCAGATGGATGAAGGGTAACATCAGGCTAAATCAAAATGTCAGCAGAGGTGCCTTTCCCACGGAACTCTATTGCTCGGATAAGAAGAGAAGATGTACATGGACGATGAATGTTATCAAATACAAAGAGTGACCTCTTAAACCCATTTTTTGGCCAGTTGTGCACACTTGCAAGGTGAAGTAGCATCCTCCCAACAAAGTCCAAATATCATTTTTACTACAAAATGCTTCATATACACTGAGTTGGTCTGAATGCAATAATCCTGGCTTAATAAACCATGGTTTATTAAAGATGGGATCCTAACATCAGAGCAATCTTCATACTATGTAAGGCAGACCAGTAATAATATCCCAATAATGCAAATGAGGAACTGAAGCCAAGACAATAGTGGCTTGCTTAAGACTGCCAAGTATACCCTTCCCTCAATCTGGTGTCTTCCAGATGTTTTTGACTTCCAACTCCCATCAGCCCAAGGCAGCATGACCAATGGTTAGTAATGCTGGGAGTTATAGTCCAAAACATCTGGAGGGCACCAGGTTGGGGAAGGCTGGCCTCATGAATTCCTGGCTGATGGGAGATATGAACCAGGCACTTTCTGGATCACAGTTCAAAGGTAACCTTTACAAGATCTGCCATGGACGGCCTTCTCCCTGTCCCATCAGCCAGAGAAACCAGGCTGGTGGGGACTAGGAGGAGGGCCTTTTCTGTGGCAGCACCCAATTTATGGAACTCTCTCCCCAGTGACCTCCACCATGTCCCTTCCTTGATTAGCTTCCGCCGGGCATTAAAAACGTGGCTTTTCAGGCGGGAATATGGGGTGGGTTAGGATTTTTAAGTTTTGTACTGTTTTTAATTGTGTTTTACACTCTTGATTTTTTTCTTTCTTGTATTTTATTGGACTGTACATCGCTCAGAGTGGCCGGATGACTGGCCAGATGGGTGATTCAAAAATATAATTAATTAATTAATTAATTAAAGGCAAATAGGCCAACAGGTAAAAGGAAAGGGGAAAAAGAATCAGTATGACCGCACTGGTTAGCAGGGCAAGTCCTGTTTCAGCATGGAGACCTCTTCCCGTGAAGCCTCCAAAATGAGAAGAAGTCTTAGGAGAGGTTGGTCGGAGGTCCCTTTCACCACTGATTTGCTAAGAGCCTTGGTTGGCTTTGCCAAGGTGGCTCTATAGATCACAGCAAACCCAATCTCTAAGCAACCTTAAGCATCAATGAGAAATTCGAAGGCAACAATGTTTTGCAAAGAAAAACCCCAACCCTCTGGTATATAAGCCAGCAAGATGCAGGTAAAAGACAAACACAGCTCTTTTATATGTCGACAGGCAATATCCAACTAAAGTTATGTTTGTACAAGCACAGTATCACAATCACCTGTGCAACTGCGCTTGCGCAAACATAACTTTGGTTGGATTCGTGCAACGTCATTTGCACTGGTACAATGACAAGGTTGGATACTGCCCAATATGGCATAAGGATCCTCTGACACCACTTCCTTTTGGATCAGGTTCCTAAAAACGTGTCTATGATGTACTGAGCTTTTGTCATTCATTCAGCCATATCCTGGTCTTCCCAGTAGTTTCTGAGGAAAGCTAACAAGTGTGAGGTTCTGTGACTGGAAACTGTTGTGCTAAAAATAATAAATTGTCGAGTCAAGCTAACCAATGTTGCCGAACAGTGACTTACTGTCCACCCAACCTGTTTGTTGGTGTCAGAACATGGTTATCTCTTCACTTGTAAAAGAAGAGAGAGAGAGACAGTTCCTTGGGTGAGAACTGTACTGTACTTGTCTGCTGTAATAACCAATTTACTGGCAGTATTTGATTGTTTACTTGCTAAGAGTTCACTCTTGTCCCAGTGGAGAGGAATCAGTGGCAAGTTGAGAGAACCCGGCCAAATGGGCTTCCAACTTCCTTTAGGATTTATCTCTAGAGAAATACCCTAGGGAAGCATGGCACTCTTTCCCTCCTTCCTTCAGTGGACCTCTCTTGGTAACTGTCAACATCCTCCTGCCTCACACTGCTCTAGATCCAACTCAGATCTCTTGAGAAATTTGTTTGGTCTTGGAGAAGAGAATGCCTATGAGACTGTATCTCTTAAGGGGGGGTGTGTGTCTGATTGCACAACTTCTGCCAGCTTCTATTGGTTTCCTTCTCGCTCTTGTGGCTACTTATGCAAGAAGATAAAAACCCACTCAGGGGTGCTATCGGTAGGGATAGCTTCCAGGCATGCACCTGCTTTCTGGAACGATGCATCCCAGAGAATTCTCCCCACCTTTGATGCAGCCTCTCTCCTCTCCATCAATAGCACTCTGATTAAACAAGCCAGTTGGCTACACCTGGGCCACATTAGGCACCTGCCCTGGGTTATCGAGCCACCGATTCCCCCCCCCCCCCCCCGCTCAAGTCAGGAGCTGCAAGGGCTACAAACAGGAACCCAAGAGCTCTGTGCACAGCTGGTGTTACATGTTAGAGCAGGGGTGGGCAACACGTGTCCCGCGGGTCACATGTGGCTCCCTGGCTGATCTTATTTATTTATTTATTTACAGCATTTTTATCGCACTCTTCAGCCAAAAAAAAGGCACCCAGCGTGGCTTGCAAATATTAATAATAGGACAGTCCCTGCCCCCAGGCTTACAAATCTAAAAGACATGACACAAAAGGAAAAGGGATTGGGAGGGAGGAGGAAGATGGGGGGGTGCACCCCTGTGCTGTTGAATTTGCCATGGTGATGCCAAAGAATCCTGTGATTTTGCAAGGAGTGCATGCCTTGTTTTAAGGCAGAATCACACTTCTGGAAGCCTCCTGCGAGATGCTCTAACAGTCAGAGTATCTTTAAAGGCAGTAATGTGTTCTTAGATACTGGTGTGCCTCCACCTATCTAAGCTGAAAATTCCAGTGCAGGCTTCGTGTACCAGCTGGGATTTTGCCAGGGAAACAATAGTTTTTAATGGCCCTGTTCATCCAGTGTATCATCTGGTTTCAGCTTTCAGCTCAACCTCTCAGTTCCTGGTTTCTACTCAAAGCTTGCCTATGCCTCAGCTTTGACACCCCCCATCCAAGAGGCATGCTAGCCAGCCAGTTGGGAGGGAAGCATGAGATCAGTGTTGCCTTTTGCCTGGTCTGGAGCCTCTGAGACATCTGCTCATTTAGTGTTGGGGCTCTGGGAAGGTTCTTTAGCCTGGGGTTTTGACAGTTAAAAGATTACTTGCCCACCCATGTATGCAATCAAACATTAATAAATGAATCTCAGAATAAACACAAAACTTGTCATAAAAAGTTATCAGCTGGGTTTCACTGAAGCATTTTTTGTTAAAAAATAAATAAATAAAAATCAATGTGTTCTTAGACTTTGTCTTGGACTGAAACATATGTTCTTGAACACCACAGAGATGTTACAGATAAGTTATCTGCTTGCAACTGGGTTATACAAGAGAATCAGTTCCTTCTTCCCAACTCCCTCCCTTCCTAAAATGACAACCACAAACTGGTCCAAGAAAAGTACAAATATCTTTCTATGTGGAAACCAAATGACTCCCATTAAGACACATTATGAACCATGTGATTTAAACCATGTGTGGGTGATAAAAGTATGATGTACAATGCTGAACCAAAATCGAAAAGCAGCAAATACTGAAGCTCAAGAAACACAGCAGAACTAAAAGCATATGATTAGGTATTGTACTTGCATTGAGTTTATACTTGGAGTTGGGGTAGATAAAAAGAGATCTGTCAGTCTACTGGAAAGAGCTGAACAAATTACCAACATAACACTATCTTTCTTATAGTTGGCGCATTGGTACTGACTAATTCTGTGAACAACATGAGCCAGCGCCTTAGACATTGCAGCCAACAAGAGTTAGGGTGCAATCCTATGCATGTTTAGACAGAAAAAAGTCCTACAACTCCCAGCATGCACCAGCCAGCCATGCTGGCTGGGGAAGGCTGAGAGTTGTAGGCTTTCCCCCCCTGCCTAAACACACATAGGATTGGGCCCTTAATCATCTTTGCCATGCATACATGGGTGCCATAAAAGGATACACATGGACAGATGACAGTGGCCTTGTACAGATGTCACACATCAATCTCATAACTTCCTTCCCAGCAATAACAATGGTTTCACATTACGTTTATATCAACAGAAAGCACAGTCAATGCCAAGCAGATTCCCTGGAAACTATGATTTACAAATTCACTTCAAACCATGGCTTCAATCCCTGCTTTATTATCACAAAACGATGGTTAATGCTGGGAAGGGAGGGGAGAAAATTACTTCAAAGAGGAGGGAAAGTGAATGCAGAAGTCCATGGGTCCACTCTCATCTTTAGCAGATTGGCAGCATTACATATGTACTGTACCACTGTAACTTGGATTTCATTGGGATTGCCTCCAGTTTCAGGGACAGAAGGCAGATTTTATCCTCATTGCTACAGTGTCTCCAAAGGAGCTTTCTATAGGAGTGAATGAAAATCATTCACTTTCTTTTCCCCATATAAAAGTATATCCTCAAGACCACCACCTTGGTGGGGACTACTCCCCTGCCTCAGGTGAACCCAATGTCTTGAATTAAGGGCTGGATAAGTCCCCTCACAGCTTTGTCCCATAGAACCTAATGGCAGCCACTGAGAATCAAGGATGACCCTATCTACCTAGTCCTTCACCTTCAACAACATAGCCCCATCCTGGGTTCGATTCCTGGGTCACACTTCAGTGTGATGGAACCGTGGGAACTGCCTTTTATAAATATATACAAATAGCAATGATTGAAAAATTACAGGCTGCACTATATTTGAGAAGTAATTATCTGCCCAGTAACTCTGGAATTATTATTTTTTAATAAGGAGGGACAAAGACAGTCCCAACACAACAAGTGAAGCTAATATATGTATCCCAACCTCAGGAAAAACCAAGAATTAACCCATGTACACATTTACAAAATATACACTGTGATATGTAATTTATACAGAATGCAACGGTGGCACTTTCATCAGAATGACTTGTGCAATGGACTGATAATCTTTATTCTAAGGCGTTGAAAATTTGTAAGACTGCAGGCAGACACAACAGATGGGGGAACACGAGGTAACAATGAGGTGATTACGATCAGCAGGGCGAACAGCAGTACCTGTCAATATTTTAATGATAGCTTTAGGGTAGATAAAAGACATGGTTGTTGTTTTTTACATCTGCTTTTTCAGATTAGCTTCATTCAAATAAAGATGTGATAAAAAAAAGAGAGAGAGAGTGACATTCCATAAGCAAATCTATCACAGTTGTGGCTAACAAACTTTTCTATTCCAAACTAAGCGGCGATGATGATGATGATGAAGATGATGATGATGATTGCAACTACCTGGTTAATCAAAATATAATAATCACAAAGAGAGAGAGAGATGATAGAGAGAAGCTGAGCTTCTGAAAAACTAACACAGAAGATGGACCACATGCTTTTGAAAGAGAACCCAAAACAAAAACATAACACTTCACAATGCTAGATTTGCAGTGGGTGAAATCCAGCGTTCCAGGTGCTTTGGAAAGAACTAGTGGCAGCAGTAACCCCTGGGTCAAAGAGGGTTGTTTGAGGAGTGCTACTTGGTCCACTCAGAAGTGAGTGGCATTCCATTTTTGTAAGCGGCGAGAGTGATGCCTGTTCCAGCCCCACAACCCATCAACCAATGACATCCCCGTTTTGACGGGCAAAGGTCTACAAATGGTGCTGTAACCATATTGGGCTGCACATGGTTACAGAGCTCCATGTGAGGCTGGGAACCCTGCTTGCATAAACCCAGGTTTTATTTTAAGAAATGCTACATCACATTTGCATCCTGCCCTTCACCCAAGAAGCTTGAGGTAAAACACATGTGGATTGACCCATTTTATACTCACAACTACCTTGTGAGCTGGGATAGGTTGAGGTTTTGGCCCAGTTCACTGAGATGGTAAGTCTGCATCTGGTGGGTTATGCCTATTCAAATTGGAAGGTAGGGGCTCAATACAATCAGATGCTATGTCATCTAAAAATGTTGTCTGCACATAGAAAACCAGCATGTCAGACAGAAGGTTTATCACACCAATGACAACTAGGTCATAGGCCAAGGTCACCCAGTGAGCATAATGGCTGACTGGGAATATGAACCCAAGTCCAAGCCTCACACTGTTTATCCATTACTCCACACTACCTCTCCCAGCACATATAGGGCCGGTTCGCACAACCCAGGCTGCGGGCGGGGGAGGTACCACGGGGCGATCCGTGGGGTCCGGCGGGGCACCGCAGACGACCTGTGCCCCACACGCGTGGGCGGACCCCACAGTCCCCGCACCGCAGTGCAGGCCTCCCAGCGCTAGGGGGCGGGGCCCCGGGATGCCCAGAGGGGCCGTTTGCCCCTACAGGATGGAGCGGAGGCAGCTCCGGCCGCTCTGGGCAGCCGCCTCTGTGTGGACCCCGTGGGAGGGCCACCCGCTGTTTGCACGGCACGGTGGCCACACGCGGTAGGGACTTACCCCTCTACCGACCATGGTCACTTTGCGTGCGTCCCGCACGCGGCCCTCCCGCAGGGGCACCCGTGCTTCTGCTCCCCCGGGTTCCCGTGTCATGCGAACAAGCCCACATCCAGTGATGCAGTGACCTTAGCCTTATGCAGGCATTCAGCCGCTACACATGAGGGCCGAAAGCATGGCAGGAGTGAGGGCGTGCATGCAAGCCCTACCCCCAACATCATCATGAACCCAGCATCTCTGCAGATCTTTGTGCATTCCCCACAAAATTAGGGGTGTTGCAAACATGTTTGGTTGAAAACGCTTACAAACTTCCCTGCAATTAGAAATCCTGATAAGGAAGGGTTCCTGACCATAGGTAAGCTTATAAGCACCATTGGCTGAATGCACTTACAATGCCCCTGCAGACCTTAGTAAGAGCCAGTGTGGCATAGTTGTTAGAGTGTTGGACTGGGACGCGTGAGATCCAAGTTCTAGTCCCCACTCGGCCATGAAGCTCACTGGATGACTTTGGGCCATTCACTGACTCTCAGCCTAACCTAACCCATGGGGACAAAATGGAGAGGAGGAGGACCATGTAAGTAGCCTTGGGTTCAGGGGAGGCTGGTGAATCCTATGTCAGTGGAGCTCCTTATCCATTGCATCTTTCTGTTTGAGCTTCATAGGAGCTATCCATGGTGCTGGACTCCATCCCCGAGATAGGTTCCCCGTGATGAAGCACCATGGATAGCTCCTATAAAGCTCAAACAGAAAGATGCCCCACAGGAGTCACCAACCTCCACTGTCTGGGTCTACTGCGGGGGGGGGGGGATATAAATGTAATAATAAATGTAATGTAATAAAGAAATAAAATAAATTAGTGCTAAATGTGTGAACGTCTTGAGAGATAGGCTCTAAAGACTGGGTATGGCTTGTGTGTGCACACACTCACCTCCACCACCCTTTTAGTCCTCTCATGTACAGACTAAATGCCTGCAGAAGGCTTTTGTCAAGCTAGCAGAATTATGCCAACAGCCACATTAGTGCCATCTACCCTGGGGAAACACAGGCTTTGAGGTTCTCCAGTACATGCTTCTGCAGTATCTATATTACACCATTTATGCACACATGCTTTGTTGTGAGTGTGTGTGTGTGTGTGTGAGTGTGTGTGTGTGTGTGTGTGTGTGTGTGTGTGTTTGTGTATGTAAAACCGCTTCTCTGGAGATCTTAGATGAATTCTCTGAAATAAAGTTTCACATGAAATTTAGAATGTTTTCCTTGCGTTAAAAACTTTCAATGTGTCACTCATTCTATTTTAATCACACTCCACCATTTTAATCAGTAAGATTTATGTAGAACTGATGCTCCCTTATTTTCTTTAAAAAATAAAATAATAATAATCACTGTTTGCCAAGCTAAACAGTGGACAATGGTGTGTGTGTGTGTGTGTGTGTGTGTGTTCCTTCTATGTATGTAGTTAACATTCCCCACATTTTTATTTTATCTGAATACTTCTAAATACTTTATATTTTATCTGAATACTTGTAAATACTTCTTTAAAATTCCTCAAATTCCCAGATGGAAACCATTTTGGTTTCTCAGTTGAATTTTGTACAGATGACACATTGTAAAATTGAAGCTACAGGTGATTTACCCCATAGCACACAATACAGGCCATTATAAATAATCCGATACACTATGGACATTATAGTAAGGAGCTGCAGACACATCATGGCGATTAAACTACCAGAAGCTGGAGAGTCGCCCTTCATTTATTTATTTATTATTTATATTTACCGTATACCCCGCCTTTTCTCCTGCAAGGAACCCAAGGCAGCTTACATAATCCTCCTCTCCATTTTATCCTCACAACAACCCTGTGAGGTAGGTTAGGCTGAGAGTCAGTGACTGGCCCAAAGTCACCCAGTGAGTTTTATGGCCGAGCGGGGACTAGAACTCGGATCTCCCAAGTCCCAGTCCAACACTCTCACCACTACGCCACACTGGCTCATCCCTCACTAAGTTCTCTCTCTACCCAACATTAACCACAGAAGAGACACCAGAACTACTAGACACTTGGACCAGAAATCCCTTGAGTGCCAATGGGCAAGGATAGGTAACCATGTAAACTGATCTCACTTCATCCCAGTGTAACAAGCCAGGTTGGATTTTACTTCCATCTGAATTCGAGCAAGCACTTAAAACTGCAAGTGATTCACTACTGGAAGTGCTGCTTCTCGTACAGATGTTGTCCTCCAGTGTAAGTTTTCAGCTAAAAGATTTGTACTTATAATTAGGCTGATAGACTTCTTCCACTAAAGTAAGTTCAAAGTGGCTTACATATAGTTCCCAGGAAGTATCCCACCCAGGCAGCTTATGGGATCAGACTGGCCTAATCAGCTTCAGCAGTACTGGGTTCTGAAGTGGGTGTGGCCACCGTGTGGGAGTGCTGAAGTGGGTGGGGCCACAGGGAAGGGAAAAGGTTGGGCAGCTGTCTGTGGGAAAGGGAGGGTGGCCTGGGCCCGGATAAATCTATGAGCAATTGACATGGCTATCAACAGGGGAGGGACAACTGAGGTCAAGGCCATAGGAGCAAACAGGGAAGAAAACTGGGGAGTTGGCACGCATGCCCTCCAACATGTTTTTTTTTAACTGTTTGTCTTTATTGTATATAATTGTGGTATTATCCCGCTCCCTTCTGCATTGCAAGCTGCTTTGAATGCATGCTGAAAATATAATACATAAAGCAATGCTGCATAGCATTTGGACCATTTCCTAGCCAGCACCAATCCCGTGAGCCCAATGGAAAAGCTGGAGAAGGGAGAGAAATTGGACTAGTTTGGGACTAGTCTTCCAAAATCAGACCAATTAATGTAGAATTTCCAAAACCAGGAAACACTATTATTACTGTGCTCTGTTTGCTTATTTGTGTACACATAACATCTCTGTGTGCCCAATATTTGAACAGCCGTTCAACACAACACACGCTACCCTTGACCACTAAACAAGTATTCTGAATCACATTTGCTGTATGTGCTTGGACTTGCCACTGTTCTTTTCAATACACAGAGCTTAAAAGATTACGCTTTTTAAAATATGTTCTCAGTTCTTAGATTTATTAATAGGGGTGTGACACACAGCACCTCAATAGTCGATCATGCCTCCCAAAGTAAACCAGATCTTTCTGTGCTAACTGTTTAACTACACACCCAGTCATAAGAGCCAATTCAATCTTAAAAAGAAAAAATACACAGCACCCTCCTCTGTCGACGGGGCATTTAAAAAAGGAAGGTGAATGTTTGAATACTGTCCGATGTCCAGCACACAGAAAGCTAGCATGTCAAGCTAGCACAAGCAATGGGTTTTTGACACTGGGAAAAATCAAATTTGAGAGAGCCCATCCTCAAAGGTGAAGTAGTACAGTCCCAGAAATCTATACCACGTTTTTTCTGAATGTCCAAATGGCCTATCCGGCAATGCTCACATCAAAAGGGCTATGGAGGTCTAAAGGAAATAGACTGGAAGTCCCCTAGATAGGACCTTACCATCCTGGTTTAGTACAGCAACTGGCCAAACCGATGACACTAAATAAACCCAGTAGGAATGGCAGCACAGAGAATGTTCCCTAGGGCCACACCCATTGTTCTGCTAAATTTACCTGGGCTGCCAGTTCAACCTCTTTTAGACTTGAAAAGAAAGAGTACCCTGATCAAAATGGGAGCAGTAGATGAAGGAATTGTACCACAATACAGGCATCATTTTGACTTTGGGAAGTCTTAACACTGGCCGCACAGGATGGAAATAAGAAGCAGGCATTCTAAGCCAGCAGCTGCCACCTCACTTCCCTCCCAAAAGGAAGGGTTGCAAACCTGAACCTCCTTCTCACATTTAACAAGTTAAGTTACATTTACAAAGCATGCCTCAGGATTATCTGCTAACATACCTCAAGATACGCAGCCAGAAAACATGCCATTTGTATTCATGCGCTCAAAACGCTGGCTCCATTAAGTGCTGATTAGAGGAATTTTAAATGCCCAGCTATTCAACAGATTTTTTTCCGGAAAGAGAGGTGGAGGGAGGAGAATTGAGAATCAATTTCATTATGTGCTCTAGAATTGTGCACTCAGGCAATTCCAAGATTTATTTTCCATTGATACTCCTCGCACCAGAATTTCTGTGCTGTCCATCAACGTTATTAATTCAAAGTGCTCCGCGTCTGATGGTGGTTAAGTAATTAGAAATCATGAGCAGGTTGTAAAACTTTGAATTTAATCTTCATGAATATTTAAAAAATCAGGAATGTGTAGTTATGTTCCCCGTCCCCAGTGACTATAGACTGGTCCCATCATAGCTAAAAAGGAGAAAAAAAAGAGAGAGAGCTTATTTTCTTGATCCATATAGTAATTTTTCTGTCGCCTGCTCCCAGATACAGCATGCTTAATATAAATTTGATCAAGCGTAAGCCCAGGTGTTCATTTAGTTTCCATTTTCTCATGGTCTCACAACACTTGAAAACTGGTCTGGACTCATTCCATTCATGTGGCTGAGCTCTTTATGTATTTCTTGGAATTTCTCTCCAGTCTCATTTTTCATTTCCTAAACTTTGCAGCAAAAAAAAAAAAAAAGGAACACCAAAGCAAGAAAGGAACAAATATAACCACCCAACTTCCCACATTTCATTGCAATTTAACAGATAAACTCCCGTCAGAAATGGAGTGGACATAATTAATTGGATATTTCACGTGGTCTCTGGGGAGGGGGGGGCAGAAGGGACCTGGTTGCCAATGCCAACGGAAATGTTATTAGGGATTCAGGGAGCAGCAGACACACACACACACGCCCCAGAGCTACGGCAGAATCAATACCTCAAGCACTATGCCAGCAGGCACAGAGCGCAAGATTAAACTGATGAACGGAGTACAAAAAATATAATTTAAATTTTAAAAAAAGTTTCAGAAAACGTTAATAACTGTCTCTTGAGGTTAACCCCACTTAGAAATAAAACTATAAATAAACTTTGCATCTGCACCTTAGAATCAGGGCAGCCACATCCTCCCCCCCCCCTTTCAATTTCAATTCTCTATTATTCATTCACACAGTCACTTTTCTTACAGTGATACTCCATCTCTTCATAAGAACACAAGAAGAGCCCTGCTGGATTAGCCCTGTTTATGAAGAAATGTGGTATTACTGTCATTCTGGGCATCTACCGAGGTCAGTGTATACTCCTCTCAACTTTGGAATCCCTCAGTTTACTAAAGATCATTGTTTAAACTCACAATTTGGTTTCCATGCTTTGCCATTATTGGTGTTTTAAATTAAAAAAAAAAGACAGAACCTCAATCCATTTATCTATTCCGTCACATTTTTATCCCACCCTTCTACTAGGGCACTCTGGGAGATGTGCATTTTACTCTAGATCAGGGCTCTCCAACCTTGGGTCCCCAGATGTTGCTGGCCTACATACAGCTCCCAGCATGCCCAGCCAGTATGGCTAATGGCAAGGAATTCCGGGAGCTGTAGTCCAGCAACATCTGGGGACCCAAGGTTGGAGACCCCTGCTCTAGATTATCATCACCATCTCTCTAGGAGAGACTTCCCTAATCCAATGCCCTTCTGATATCTTGGACTCCCATAAACCTCAGCCAGCAATGGTCAAGATTGTCAGGAGTTATAGGTCCAAAAAATCTGGAGTGCACCAGGTTGGGGAAAGCTGCTCTTGAAGATGGTTTAGGCTGAGAAATAGTGACTGCTCCAAAGTCCTCACAGTGAGCTTTGTAGCTGAGTGGGGATTTGAGCCCAACTCTCCTGGGTACAAGTCCCATACTGTATCCACATACCACACTAGCTGCACATATTCTGAAATATTTCTATTTGATTCAAGGAACTACTCTGGAGCCAATAAAACCCTAAACTGGTGTCACTTAAGGGTGCACTGGCTTCTTACACATATCCTGAAATAGTAGTGAAATTATCAATGCATGGCACAGCTCTAAAGAAGCAAAGGGTGGTGTGTGTGCATGTGTTGGTGTGGGGAGGGGGGGGATTTCCACAGCAAGAAGCTGGTGCAAGCAGTTGCATTTTCGCACCAGCACTAGCTTTCCATCTTATCCCAGGAACTACGGCATCAGCAGAGCAGCTTTTAGTTTGTAAACATATTCCCAATATTTGTGATGTATCTCTCAATTTAAAGCAAAGCAAAGCTGTGTTAAATGATATGCCCAAAGTGAAGCGGAATGCCTCTAGAGGAGCCACAATCCCCAGCAACCTCCACCTGTGCTTTAAATTATAAAGAACACATTGTCAAAAGTTTACAGCAAATCGACTTTTCCTTGTAGCAGAAGCAAATAGTTGGCAGATTTGCTTTAAGCAAAAGGCATCTGCCAAGGAAGTCTCTCGCCTGTTCCTAAACATTACTTATGGACTGCAAGGTGCAGCAACAGGGTGGGTGGGTGGGGGAAGAACCCTTCTGCACTGCAGTCATATTTTACTTCTATGCTCATTCTAATTGTGTATTGAACAATATTGAACAGGAGGCTAATTAAGAGTCCTTGAGAGACTGTTTTGTATGTTTGTTTAATTTCATTGAGGAAGACAGATTCCCTGTAAGTAGCCATATGACCGAAAGTCCAGGGGGCATAACCATCGGTAATGTTAAAATGTTTAAAAGTATTTCACTCTCTGCAATGGTTTCCATCATCCCCACACCACCAAAAGGTTTCAGTTCATCTAATAGTGGTTGAAAAGCCAAGTTGGAAACCACTTGAGTGTCGCACAGCAACCATAGGATCTTTTTCTCATCTGGGCAGGAAAAGAAGTGATGAATCAGACTTTTGCTCTAGGACACACACACACACACACACCCATGGGTGTGTTCAAGGCTGCATGACTTACGTTTCCCATAGGGAGGCACAAAGTAAAAGTAAACTTTAACGACAAGTAATTATTTGTATATGAAAGTCTTGATCCAATTGAGATTATCTAATGCTATCTTGGATGGTGCATAAAAGTCTACACTAAGTTTTTAAAATCAATTTGGTTGTCTCTACCCTAATTCAATGTTACTGTTAACACACAGCCAGAGGGCTTCAATTTTCTCTCCATAATCCCAGTCTACTCTCTCTCTCTCTCTCTCTCTCTCAGTAACAAGCATTTAGACACACCGTGCACAGGGAGGGGAAAAAGTATTTGTGAAGTCCAGGCACTACTACGGTACTTTTCCTGTTCTTTGCAGCAACACACCAACAAACTCCCATGGCTGCTGGTTTTGCAAGGCTGTTCAGAAAGACTTTATTCTTTAAGCTACAATGGCTTTTAGGCTCACTGAGGCGAGATTGACCAAGGAGAAGGGTATGTGCACAAGATCTATGAAAAAGCTACTCTATTTTCTTTTCAAGATGGACATTGACTCATTCTACATTCTTTAATGAAATAAAATAAAAGAAGAAATAGGGGTCAGCACGTATTTGGAGGGCTTTAAAAGGGGATTGGACAAATTCATGGAGGAAAAAGCTATCAATGCCTACTAGTCCTGCTGGTTTATATGCTACCTGTAGTATGCCTATGTATACATCAGTTGCTGGGGAACATGGGTGGGAGGGTGCTGTTGCACTCATGTCCTGCTTGTGAGTTTCCTGTGGGCAGCTGGTTGGCCACTGTGTGAAGAACAGAATGCTGGACTAGATGGACCCTTGGTCTGACCCAGGAGGGCTTACGTTCTTAATAATCATTCTTATTGTTGAAATTAAGCACACAGAATGCTAAAATTGAAGAAAGGCACCCTTCTTCATCTGATAGAAAACAAAGCATTCTCTGGCATTTGGAAATTGATTGATGTATTAAGAACATAAGAAGAACCCTGCTGGATCAGACCCAAGGCCTATCTAGTCGCTTATGCTGGCTCAGCTTGTCTGAGTGTGGAAAGCTAAGCAGGGTCAAGCCTGGTTATTACTTGGATGGGAGACCCCTCCTCTAGTTTCCTGCATTGAGCAGGGGGTTGGACTCGATAGCCTTGTAGGCTCCTTCCAACTCTATTTATGAAATCTAGTCCAGCATTGTGCTCACACAATGCCCAAACCAGATGTCTATGGGAAGCCCACAAGTAGGACATGAGGGTGATAGCTTCCTCCCACTCATGTTTCCCAGCAACTGGTATTGACAGGCATACTGACTCCAATACTGGAGGTAATATATAGCTATCATGACTAGTCACCATTGAAAAGCAATGCATTCTAGACATCATTTAATGGGATAAGAACTAGTCCTTAGTTATTGAGCATTTCTCCTCAACCATGAAATCCTGAAATATCCTTCAAAAATCAACACCCAGTAACTTGAAAACAGATTATTAAAAGCCAAAGTCCAGTGTGGAGCAAGCACAATATTTACTGTTCCGACTATGCGATGCTAACCTGCATTGAGCTGAAAGAGAGAGGGGCAGTACTGCACATAAGCAGAAAAAAGAAGTGGCTACTTTCTCCCACCCCCGGGGCATATCAATTATTTTCAGATAGAAGAAAGAGGTGAGATTGTATTGTTGCTGTTGTTTTTTAATCTCCCAATAAATAATTTATTCCCTTACAAAAAGATCTACAGTTAGAAATGGTTGTCCCTCTAGCAAAAATAAAAGAAAAAATCCCCGCTGCTAATTCTCCGTCTACTGCAAAAGGAAAGGGGCAGAACTATAAGAAGGCGGACCAGAGGTCAGTTGTCCAGCACATGTTTTGCACACAGAAGGTCCCAGGTTCAATATTTAGGATGTCTAAGAGGAAGGGATTTCAGGTGGTAGGCATATGCAAGGCCCTTGCCAGAGACCTTAGAGCAGGGGTGGGCAGAAAGCAGATCTCCAGATGTTGTGGACTTCAACTCCCAGAAGCCCCTGCAAGAATGGTCAGGAATGCTGGGCCAGTGGTCAGGAATGCTGAAAGCTGAAGTTGAAAACATCTGGAAATCTATTTTCTGCTCACCCCTGTCTTAGAGAGTCACTGCCAATAAGAGTAGACAATACCAAAATAGACAATACTGGACTAGATGGGCCAATAGCCTCACCTCATATAAGGCAGATTCTTAGGGGTTCTAGGTACCCATAAATACTTTCCAAGCTTCTGCTTTCCTCAAACAACATTCTATAAACAGGGCCTTTGAACTTGGCTTAAAGGGAACTTCTGAAACCCAAACGATCAGTTTTACTCTGTTTTAGGCAGAGTGAAGTCATCCCAGTGCATTCTCTGAATCACAGTCCAAACCTCAGCACAGTTGACTCCTCCCAAACCTTCACACAAGCCACAAGCCCCATCCTGAAAATCCAAGTTGTGCTCTCCACTCACCACTTGCCTCCCTACAAAACTAGGAGGTATCTATTCACAACAGAGAAAAACACAGCACAGATTCAAGGCTTTGCAGTCAATTAGCTGCCAAGCCATTGTAACCCGCATAATGATATTTAGGCCATGATATTTAAGCCGCTTTTTAACACACCGGGCAAACTATTACAATATAAAACAGATTTTCAATCTCGAAGCCATTTTCCACAGCTCTGCCCCCACATCTTTTTTCTTTTGAGCAGATAGTAAACAGATTCTTTTCATCTCCCTAGCACTGAGTAATATAATCAAACAGTGCTGCAGGGGGGAAAGGCGTCTAAAGCATTGTTTGCTTGTATGAATAACTATAATCCAGCCTGATTTATACAAAAGGAGGGAGGGGGGAAGGTCCCTGGTTAAGCAGACTTGTTTCAGTTAATTTCTGCTTCATGCTCGCTCCAAAGCCCCCAGAGCCTCATGAGTTAACACAGATGTTCCAGTGATGAAGCGGGAGCAGAGCCATAATATAAAGTTTGCAGACACTGCTAAGCAAAAAGGAGCAGAGCTACAATGTAGAGACCCCCAACAGTGCAGATGATTCTGACTTCCTGTCTAAAATAGCTTGAAGTAGTTCATTAATTCAGGGAAGAAGATCAAGACATGCTGGTTTTCAAGATGCCCTGTGTCAGCTTTCATAAGATCATTGAATACAGCAACTGACAATAGCAAATTATTATCTATCGAAGAATCTCCAAACAAGAATAAAAATTGTAACACCAGTGACAAAGTAAAGGTGGGGGGGGGGGAGAAGCAGCTTAAATTAACATACCATTGATGAAAGGAAAACTTGCCCCATTTCCCTGAGAGGTAAGATATTCCAGGGGTGGCCCCTTTACTGTTTCCATACAATGAGAACACGCACTTGACATTGGTGCTATGTTACAATATCTGTTTGATTTACAAATATACAAGCAGAAAATACTGGAAGCCAGCCAGCCTCTAAAACAGGCAGCAGAACTGCTAATCCTGCATCCCTTTCTCAAAGAGTAACAGTTGCAACAAACTAACAGAGCAGATTCCTTCTGCTCAAATTCAAACGTACATTTCCCACACACACATATATATACAGCGCTCGATTCTTCAGCCTCCACCCTGCAGGTACATTGCCCATGTAGTTAACTTCTAACCATTACCGGTAGCTCACACACGCAATTCAATGTAAACAAAATATGGGTAACCTATTTTTGACAACATCAGGACACACACACACACACAGACACACCTAAGTTTGTCACCAAACTAAAAGCTGAGTGCCACAAAAAAATAATTGAATCCATAATAAATTTTAAACTGAATCACAGTCAATTAGTGGCTAATCTGACTTTTGTCTCCCTCCCTTGAAACTGTTACTTCTATTTTTCATAAATTGCCGTGAGCCATTACAAAAAAAATATGCACCTCTTTACAGTTAATTTAATACAAGCAGCCATTATATATGCCTAGAAGCACAAAAGGGGAAACATATCTCTCTCTCTCTCTCTCTCTCTCACACACACACACACACACACACACACTGGGGGGGGGAGTTACACTGCACAAAATGTATATGCAGCTACTCCTTTTGTTTACCTAGCCCATAAATGAAAGTTAATAGGAAATGCACATTGCTAACTAAACTACCAAAAAGCTAAATAAGCCCCACTGTGGCACCAACTGGGAGAATCCTGAATATATATGTATGTTGTTAATAATAATGCACCAGAAAGAGAGAGAGAGTTTGTTTTTAAAAGGCCTGGGTTTTCACAAGGAAGTGCTTTTGGTAAATATACCTTCTGAAGAGCCAACACATTTCTTCAAAATTGGGTGCTGTGCTTCTAAAATTTTAAGCAAAACCATGCGAACCCTGGTGAAAATACACAGGGCAGTATTCAATACTGCCGCTCTGCCTCCGCTGGTTCTGCTGCACTCACAGGAACCACTACAGGTGCAACAGGAACTAGTGCTTCCAAAAGGAACCCTGGAAATGCTAGTTTCCAGAACGGGACTGGTTGGTGGAGCTCCCTTCTGCGCGCTTCACTGACTTGCGCCGTTCTGAAAACTAGCACATCCGCTTGTTTCCAATTGCTTCAGGAACTGTTAAGTTGCCATTGTGCTAGCGGTAGGTCCCACTAGCACAGGGGCAGTATTCGATACTGCTCGTAGAAAACAATTAAGTTTGGCGGAAGGCTGCATTTACTCACTTCAAAGTTAAAAAAATTAGGGTTTGGAATTTTACACCTTACTACCTGGAGGGACATTTCAACTCCCAAGCTTGTGTGGAAGCTGGTTAGAATGTAGGTAGATTATTATATTCCTAATATTTATATATTCCTTCTTATGTTCTGTAAAGGGCCCAGAATAGGGTGTAACATATTCAAGTAACCATGATGAGCATAGCCTGCCCTCTGGCAACGGTGACAAGCTGAAAAAGCCTTCCTCCCAACTCTGATTAGCTGAAGAGTGGGTGGGGATCATCTCAACGCATTTAAGGTGATCCCTGCCCCCTCTCCAGCTCCAAAGTTGGGAAGAAATCTGAGGTTGGGTGGAAAGCATGCTCCCTGCCTCTTTCTAGCAGAAGAGAGAGGCAAGAGTGGGCAAACTCCTGTAACTGCTGCTCAGCGATGGCACTTCAAGAAGCGGCATCTGAAGCCCATGTGCTTGCTTCCTGCCATCCCCAGAGGAAAACCTGGGGGAAGATTCATTTGCTGTTGGGTGGAGGCAAGGGCGGGGAGTGGAACCTGCCGACCACAATTTTTGGCTTGGCTAGCAAGGCCAGCTTGAAACTGTAGACTGTGGAGTTTCAGAGCTTCGGTTGTGGGGCGGTATAGAAATGAAATAAATGAAATGAGTATCTTAACCTCTTTTTATCCCCACAGTAACTCTAAGATAACGAATTTCCTAAGGGCCACCCAAGAACCTGCAAAGTCTGAGCAAATGCTTGACAGCAGGATGCAATGGTTCAAGGAGCAAGCCCCCAGCCCAGATCCTTGCAAGATGCTTGGGGGAATGTACTAGGGGGACTCGGGGCAGCCTGGCCCAGGCACCTTGCTCCCTGTGCCACCAGGACAGCTCTCAGAAGGACTTATCTCTTAATCTCTACTATGCTGCAACACAGAATCCAACAAAATGGGAAATCCCACAAAGGATGCCGAAAAGCAAAAAACAAGCTTACCCCATTGCTTTTTGGCATGGTGCAACACAGAGCTGGAACTACAGCACTCCAGTCCAGTCAGGGCCATGAGAACTGAGGAACAAGTAGGGGTCATAGATTTCATAGATCATAGAGTTGGAAGGAGCCTACAAGGATCATAGAGTTGGAGGGAGTCAACCCCCTGCTCAATGCAGGAAACTAGAGGAGGGGTCTCCCATCCAAGTAATAACCAGGCTTGACCCTGCTTAGCTTTCCACACTCAGACAAGCTGAGCCAGCATAAGCCACAGGCCTGTATGGCAGCTTTTGGTTCAAGCTGTGCTCCTCAGCCTGGTCCATGCTGTATTTATGTCAGATGGAGCAATGGCACAAACTGTCTAGCTTTGCCTCATCTGTTACCCAACCGCAAGTCCATCACTGACGGTGGCTCTTCCTCTGGGTCCTTGTTTGCCTGACCTCCCTCCTGTCCATGACCATGTCTTTGGCCCCTGGCCCCTTTGACCACCAACCTTCTCTTGCCAGAATCAGACCCCAGCTGCAGCCTGTCACAAAGCTAGTTGTAGGCTGACGATTCTTGACATTCTGTGGCCACAAGAGTGCAATGTGTATTCAGTGCATACTCAGAAAATGGCCACATTTATATAGCACTGGAAATAGCTCATCATTCTTGAGTGAGAAGGCAGGCAATCTAGTAATCCAAACGGGGTGGGGAGAGAGACGGAACAATTTAAAACAAGAGTCCGCTGAAGCAAATATGATGCCAACAGCACGACAGAGTATTTAAACGAAGGCAAACACCTCCCCTGGCTCAACACCAGTGTGCCAGTGTGGCGTAGTGGTGAGAGTGTTGGGACTGGGACTCGGGAGATCCGGGTTCTAGTCCCCGCTCGGCCATGAAACTCACTGGGTGACTCTGGGCCAGTCGCTGACTCTCAGCCTAACCTACCTCACAGGGTTGTTGTGAGGATAAAATGGAGAGGAGGAGGAGGAGGAGGACGAGGAAAGCCGCCTTGGGTTCCTTGCAGGAAAAAAGGCAGGGTATAAATATAATAAATAAATAAATAAATAAATAAATAAATAACACAACCGAGGGGTTTGGTTTGGTTTGGTT
Source organism: Shinisaurus crocodilurus (assembly GCA_021292165.1). Lineage (NCBI taxonomy): Eukaryota > Metazoa > Chordata > Lepidosauria > Squamata > Shinisauridae > Shinisaurus > Shinisaurus crocodilurus. The sequence continues at coordinate 205,138,099 of CM037880.1, read as the reverse complement.
TTGCTGTTGAGGAAATTATCAGGCCTATCAGGAATTATTTAAAATGCAGCCCATAAGCACACAGGGTCTCAACTTGCAGCTCAAATCCAAACCCGATCACAAATCAACAACTGGTCAATAAACTACTTTGGGCCAATAGGCCCAGTTAATCTATTTCACACACCCAGCCCTGGCAACGCACTACAACATAATGTTTCAGGAAGTCTGCAGACTTGGCTTTACCTTCAGTTCAGTTACGCAGGACTGCGTTTGCAATCATGATACTTCTTTCAACAACAAAAATGAAAGCTTTACCATTCTGGAGGGCAACTACAAGTAGCACCTCCTTCCCACTTCAGTGTCTTCTCTGGTTGCTAAATAAAGTATTCCACTCACCACTGGCAAGTGTTATTTTTCTTCCTCCCCAGCCCCAGCAAGCACTGACCTAGCTCATAAACAAAGCAGACAGAGCTATGTCTCATTATAGCCTGCATAGACACATGCTCACGCTGAGAGGGCAGCCCCATGCAGAGTATCACACTACAGCAGAAGGAGCAGTTGTCTGCTATTTTCTTAATATAAACAGAGCCGCTGTTCATTCAATACCCAGGCCTGTTTGGAACCATCCTCTGTAAACCCCCATTTCAAGGGACTGTAACCTTGGGCATGCAAACGGTATTGCAGGCTGAAGGAATGATCATAGAGCAACTCAGGTTATTTAACCGTAATAGCTGCTCTCCTCTCACTACGTTAGAGTTTTGCTAAAGGGTTGGATGGGGTGATGGCAAACCCATGGGCTCAATGTAGCCAAGGTTAAGCGTTTCAAGTCCCACTGGTTTCAATGAGAGAATTAAGCCAATGCTAACATCTCTCCCAGTGAAATGAATGGTACTTACATGGCACAATCCAATCAGGCTTGAACACTTACCATTACGTTCTAATGAGAGAGACTGAAGCACGGACTTAACACCCACACTGAAACCAGTACAAATTAAAAGCGCTCAGCTTTGGTTCAATTGTGCTCCGTATTTTCCATTCTTAATTCTCTCTCTCTCTCTTTTAAAAAAAGACACATATCAAGTTTAAATTAATTCCCTGTAGCCAGGGCCTGTGCTACCATTAGGCCAACTAGGCAGCTGCCTAGGGCGCAGGGCTAAAGGGGGTGCCAGAAAGGCCTTGAAAAAAAAATACAGCACTCTCAAGTGGGAAGGGGGGGCGCTAAATATCTGATCTTGCCTAGGGCACCAAACTGCCTTGCACCGGTCCTGCCTGTAGCTCTGCACACAGGGAGGCATTAACAAGAGTACGTAGCCATATAGCCATACTATGGCGTACTTTGGGTGCGCTCCGCCGGTTTGCACCATTCCAGAAACAAGCATTTCTGCTTATTTCAGGTCGACCCCTAAATCTCTGTTCCACGTGTGGTGGGAGCTGCTTGCAGAACAGAATGCCCCTCCCAGCCACGCGTAGCTGCGGCGGGGGGGGGGAACAATTTGCACGCGGGGGGAATGACGGATTGGACCACAATGGTCCGATTTAGTTCTTCCAATCAGGGGGCAGAATGGGAGGGGCGGTAGAGCCGTTATTAGGCCCGCACGCCTCTCCCTCTGCCTCCTTTCTGACGCAGCTCCCTCCCTCCCACCCCTGTTTGCAGTGTAGGTTTTACTGGTCGCCTGTTTCCAGGGGCTGAGTAGGAATTTTGGTTCATTGTCCTAATTGGGTGGGGGCAATGTTCGTGTTTCGCCTACTCTACACTGTATTTCAGGGTTTGGGTGCTTAGTGGCATTTTTTAATTCGGTATAAACGTCACTTCCACCTCCTTGAAAGGTTTCATCAACGTTGCCTCCGGAAAATCCTGCGAATTACTTGGGAAGATAGACGAACAAATGTCAGTGTACTGGAAGAAGCAAAGACTACTAGCATTGAAAAAATGATCCTTCAACGCCAACTTCAGTGAACCGGTCATGTTGTTCGAATGCCTGACTGCCGTCTCCCAAAGCAGTTACTTTACTCCCAACTCAAGGATGGAAAGCGGAATATCGGTGGTCAATATAAGAGGTTTAAAGATGTTCATAAGGCTAATCTAAAAAAATGCAATATAAACATCGAAAACTGGGAAGCTCTGGCCCATGAACGATCTAAATGGAGGTTGGCCTTTCACAAAGGTTCCATGGACTTTGAAGAAGCCCGAGTGCAAGGTGAAAGGGAGAAACGTGCTAAGCGAAAAGCACGTCAAATGAATCCTTTACAGGACCATCTTCTATCTGGTAACCTGTGTCCTCACTGTGGGAAGCTGTGTGGATCTAGAATTGGCCTCCACAGTCACTTACGGACCCATCGCTAGAGTCTACACAATCTTCTTCAGAATTTCCTCCTTTTATCCCAGGAAGACAATCTTACTCGGTCACGAGTGATCGCCTGATGATGATAAGTGCGGGATTAGGCAGTTTTAGGGGCTCAGTGATCATCCTATGGCACCTTTCAGGTGAGAGGCGTGCCCAAGGCTCCTGCTGCTGACTGCCTCACGGCTCGGGACTGCAGAGATAAGGCACGTCTCTGAGGTCTTCCTACCTCACCTGGCGGTACCTCAAGGGCCGGCTGAGGCTGATTGCAGGAAAGACCTTCCAGCACCGTGTGGTGTTAAGCAAGGAGGGGATGACTTGGATGCAGTCACCCTCTTTGCTGGATGTTTCGCCCTATAGCAATGGTGACTGGCTGATAGCCGGTGTAATTAGTACCAGCACTTTTTCCCTTCGTAGATCTCCCATTGATGATTCAATTAATGTGGTCCATTTTGTTTACCACAATTTGTACCCTACATCTGTGTCCTAGTCGTTCTTTCTCCTTTACGCACACAATCAGCAAGGCTAGCCACTCATGGGTGGTCTCCATTGGATACTGCCCTATGTGTGAAACCAAGAGATCTTGTGAATGTACCAGAAAACATGAAGTAGCAATTCTGATTCCATTCTCACAATTCAGAATATGAATTAGGAGGAGACTTTCATTCCTTTTAGCCCATTCTCAGTCAAATTTGATTAATTCTGAATAAAAGAATGTCTATGAAATACAATGAAATAATTTTAAATTAGGAGGAAATTTGGTGCAGTGGTAGGGGAGGATGAAAAAGCAAGCATGCTGTTACAACATGAGATTCAATAACCAGACTTGTCTGAAGCCTCTTTCTCAACAATGGCCAGAAATATACACAAGTGGAGATGATCACAGTGGTGTGTCCATTTGGTTTCTGAAGTTATCAAATAGCCCTGAAGGGCTGAGAACATGACCAACGAGCTCTTTCTGTTCTTCGAACTTCAACTCAATGCTGGTTCCTGATGGGAAAGGCCAATCAAATTCTCAACCTCACTGTTGCTACCTTCCATTTCAGCAAAATTTATTCCAACAAGAAATCTTAGCAATTAGCACATATAAATAAACCAAACAAACCACAGAAGAAGCAATAAAAACCCAACAGTGCAGGTAAAAATCTGCTCAAATTACATATTGGAATGCCTGGGTTAAAAAACAAACAACATATATTCACATGATGCTGGAAAGACATCACAGTTGGTGCCAGGTGAGGATTCCTGAGGAGGACATTCCACAGGCAGAGTGGGTGCCATGACCATAAAGGCCCTTGGCAAGATAATGCTGTGTCACTTGTCAATTGCGAAGTGTTCAATACTAATGATGGGCAACACCCTGAGGCTTGATGCAGAATTAACTTAGTATTATTGATGAGCTCTCTCAGCAGGCATTTGGGAAAAGTTTTTCAAATGTTCTTACTTGGCTTTCAGTGCTGATGCATGTGTCCTGATGTGCCTTAATGTACTTCTCCCTGAGAATGGTAGTTGCCAGCACCGGCCACTGTGGAGACCCACTTCAAATTCAATCCCCCGGCCACTCCAAAATGAACACAGCTGGGGGTGGAGAAGACCTTAGACCTGGATGCGGGACTGCAGCCACATATTTGCAAGAAACTAAAACAACAAAGTCAAGGGTATTGATCCAAATAGCAGCAGCACTGAGCCGAATTTTTTAAGACTTGCTTTCACTTTTGTTATTGTCAAAAAGCACCTCCATTTTTCAGTGAGCTTTCAATTGCCCTTCAAACTTTCGTCTATTTTTCATCCGAGTCCTCGACATTAATTGCAGCTCAGACCAAGCTGTACAATAGCCCCTGAAGGCTGGTCCTTAAAGTTCCAGTAAAACAGCTTTAAAATGGACCTGTTTTAAGTCATAGAATCATAGAACCTTCTGAGGTGTCCTCTTCTTTTTGCTCCTGGTCACATATTGCACACCAAGTCAATGCGTTTCCTCAAGTGTTGAAGAATTAACGTGAAAGAGTTTCTGTCCGTATGTGCCTATAAAGCAGCCTGAACACTGTCCATCCAAGTGCAGAATCTTGTTTTATATTCCAAACCAGAGGAGAACTTTTCAGGGAAATGACAGCTCAATTCATAATATGACTGAGCATTATGAACTAATTATGAGTCTCGGCAACATCACTGGTTTGTACACATTAAGCCAGGGAAGTGGAAACTCACCATAAGGAAGAGGCTGAAGCATGGAAACTGAAAGGCCGGTTGTGGAAAGCCTTCCCCAGAGAGGCTCACCTGTGCCCTACACTGTGGTCTTTTGGGTGCGACGTGAAGACCTTTTTATTTTTGCAGGCTTTTCAGTCCTTCAGTTTCATTTTTAAATGTGCTGTCGTGTTTTTAAATCTTTACACTGCTGCTGGATTTTACTCTAGTTTTATTTTAAACTTTAAAAGGTTTTGCATTATGTTTGATCATATTGTATTTTATGGTTCTAATTTTTGCGAACCTCCCAAAGAGCTTTGGCTATTGGGTGGTACAGAAATGTGATAAATTCAAATAAAATAATAAAATAAATAGCATGTATGTTAGAGCCAATGTGCCCACTTAAGGGTGGTTCTGGAGTCTTACAAGCACCATCACTTATGCAGTTGACTAGTGGCACTTGTCTCTAAGGTCACAGAGGATCTTGCAGAGGAAAGTAGCTTAGGCTGTCTTCGCACCTACAAGCTGTGCAATATTCCCACACAAAATCCCTTTCACACTTCACCAGCTGACTGCAGAAGAGATTTCTCAGCCTGCCGGTGGTGCAAGTTTGTAGCATCCAAAACTGCTTGGAATTGAATGTGGAAGTGCTTGCAACGGTAGCCCCTGTTTCTAAAAGAACTCTCTTAGGTCAAATGGCACTGCAGAAAAAGAAGTTAAACACTTGCTGTGGCGATGATAAACAACTACTTTTTAAGTGAACTCAATTTTTAAGTGAATGTGTGGGAGATTGTCAGAGGTAAGGTACAAAACAGAAGTACCTGTGTGACAAAGACAACCATATGGTCACACCAATATGCTGCTCTCAGATGCTTGCTATGGAGAGGATCTTGCTGTTGAGAGGATCTATTGAAAAGCTCTTTTACTTTTCTCCCAAGCAGGAAAAAGAAACATATTCACTTTTATCTAAGCCTCACTCATATGGTGCAATGACGGGTCCTACATGTGGTCTTCAGCTAAGGAACTCTTCAAATTAGGGAGAGATGGTCAGCCCTGGCTGAGCATGAGCTCCACTTATGGGAAGACTTTAGACTTTTTTTTCCTTTCTTTCCTTTTAAAGAATTGAATATTTTGTTCACAGAATGCATATCCCAGAGCAGCCTCAGTGAGATTTATGAAGAGAGTTGGGAAGAGGATTTGGCCAGCTGTGGGCACTGTATTTATTTGGGAACCCAGAAGAAGATTTACAGAGATGATAGATGCAAATGTATTCTACATGGAAACTTCTGCCATTTGTTATTAATTATCCTTCCCCCCCAGCCACAAATGCCACCCTCAATTAATGCTTCTCCTCGCCCACAACACTGTAAAATTTACAGATGGCATTGATACCAAATGAATAAACGGCATTGTCCCCATTTTTCTTTCCCTGGTGTGTGTGTGTGTGTGTGTGTGTGACAACCTTCATTTCCCCACAACCAGAGTGTTGTTTTGTACTCTAAGCTAGCCTTCCACTAGGATAGGTATTTTTCTAGCGCCGGCCCAACTACGAAGGTTTCTGAACAGGCTTCCTAGGCCATGGAATAAATCAAGATTGTGCTTCGGGTACTGAAAATTCTGTTGCCCGCACAGAATTACAGTTCCCAGGGATTCCTGAGGAGAAAGAATGACCATTGGACCAATTTAAGCCCATATGTGTAGATACCCCCTACTTATCTATTACAAGGGATGAAATCATCTACTGCTGGCAGGAGCCAGAACATAAAATATTCTGCAAGGCCTATTATTATTCACCAGGCCTATCAATATTTAGAAGTTATGTGGGATGAAGTTATCTGCCAAGTCCCCATGACCTTGAAAAAGAGGCACAGAAGCCTACCATAAATGTGCCCCACGGAACCAGAGAAGCACATATCTTCCTCCTCAAGGATTTATACCTAAAAGGGAGTCAGGCAAGATAGTAGGTGAATCCTATGAAAAGCCGACAGAGCTGGACATTGTCACAGGGCCCAGCAGGGAAGGCAAAGCACTTAGGACAGAGAAGTGAGGCAGTTTGACAGGAGGGAGAGGCAGGGTGGTGGTGGTGATGAATATATATTCCTCACCATATATATTCCTCACCACCATATATATAAAAATGTATATATATAAAAATGTGGTGGTGAGGAATATATATATATATATATATATATATATATACATATTCCTCACCACCATATATATATACACACACACACCCCAACTGGAACAAATGGGACTAAATGGGATTAAAGGGAAAATGCACTTGTAAAAAGAAAGAGAAAACCCATGGTGGACTAAGCTGACAGGGCACCTTCTAAATAGGCCTGTGGCTTATGCTGGCTCAGCTTGTCTGAGTGTGGAAAGCTAAGCAGGCCTGGTTATTACTTGGATGGGAGACCCCTCCTCTAGTTTCCTGCATTGAGCAGGGGGTTGGACTCGATGGCCTTGTAGGCCCCTTCCAACTCTATGATCTATGAAATCTATGCTAGACAAACAAGGTACAGTCATGCCTTGGATTGAGAGCATAATTCGTTCTGGAAACGTGCTTGTAATCCAAAACACCCTTATATCAAAACGAAATTCCCCCATTTGTACAGAGATTTTTAATTTAAGCCGTACTACAGTACTTGTATTGCAAGACGTCGCTTGTATATCAAGTAAAATAAATATTTAAAAATTTGCTTGTCTTGCAAAACGCTCTCAAACCAAGTTACTTGCAATCCAAGGTATTGCTGTAATCTTATTTCACATTAAGCAAATAAGAGTTTTTGACACATGGCAGTGACCAAACCAAATGAGTGAACCTAGTGGCCTGACTCCACCAAAGTATTTTAGAAATATTAACACCAGTACACACGTCATCATCAAGAGATCTTCAATTTATACTACCACCCAATACCTTAAATTGCCCAAATATGAGCATCTTGAGAATTTTATAATTCAGCACTTACTAACCAAGCTGAGACATCCAGTTGTCAAACAGGATTACTCTGAACACAGAAAACCCTACTCACCCCTATAAGGTGAGGTATAAATACACTCACAATGATGTATGTACTATTAAAAAGCATGCCATCAACAGGTCCTTCCAATTGGATGTGTACTGCAAATCTGTGGGGTGGGGTACTGGGAGTCTTGGCCCCATAGTTTGTTCTATAGAATTAGTGACTCCTTAGGATGTGAGGAGTAATACTCTCCACTTTCCAAATAGTATGACATGGTACGACAATTAGGACAGGGGTTGAGGGACCATAGCCTGACTTTGCATCCAGAGGGTCCTAGGCTCAATCCTTGGCATCTCCAGGTATAAGGATCAGGTAACAGGTGAGAAAGACTTCTGCCCAAGACCCTGGAGGATTGCTGCCAGTCAGAGGAGGACAAAAAGTCTGAGCTGGTATACGGCAGCTTCCCAGGGTTGACTGTTGCTGTCCCAGAAAGCAGTGCACTCCAGATGACCAAAATTAAGGGAACTGGGAGTGATGGTTATATCATCTCTGAGATCACATGGATCAAATACATCAAATGGATCCAAGTCACAACTGAGGGCGCAATTCAATGGGGATGCCCGTAAGCCTCCGAACTCGGGAGGATTATGGGCATCCTATGCAGGGCGGGAGGAGCACGGAGGTGAAGATGGCCTCCGCGCTCCTCCCACCCTGCAAGTCAGCTAGACAGCCGAGTTCAGCCATCTAGCTGAGATGCTTCGGATGTGGAGGGAAAGAGGCTGGAGCGCCGCCAAGATACATCATATCCTGGCAGACCCGGTCTCCTCCTCTCCCCACCTGCCAGAATGCCCTCTTCACCCCTTCTCTGAGGTCGCTCTTACAACAGGCTGAGAGGAGGGAGATGAGAGGGAGTGCAGGGCCATTCCACCAGCCCTGCTGAGAGGCCGCCCTCCTGAAGGCTCCTCCTCCCCCTACTGTCACCACCACCAGCCATTCCAGCAGGCTGTGCAGAGGGAGAAGAGAAGGAGCGCAGGGCCATTCCACCAGCCCTGCCAGGAGTATGCATTAATATTCCCCCGTCTTCCCTCCCCATTCCTTTTTCCTTGTGCATCGGGTTTTTTTTTTTTTATTGTAAGCCTGCAGGCAGGGACTGTCTCGTTAATTGCTGTAAACCGCCCAGAGAGCTTCTTCAGCTATTGGGCGGTATAAAAATGAAATAAATAAATAAACCTCAGAGACGCAGCCGGCACAGTTCTTTCCATGCCAGCTGCAAGGGGGGGGAGGGTGATCCGAGCACGGAGTCCCAGCTCTGAGATCAGAGCTCTTTTCCAACCTTGGAGCTGGGACTCCAAAAAATCCTATGGGCCCCTAGACACTGTCTAGGGGCCATCGGATTGCTCAGCCTGATAACCTGAGCATTCTTTGTGAAAACAAGGATTTTACTACACAGCATGACCAAAGACACCCAGATGGCATCCCAAAAGTCTATTGAAAAATAAGGGGTTAGATCCAGTACCGTCTTCCGCAAGAGGAAGGGACCTTCTGTGAGAGGAAGGGCTCTCCTTACGGAACATCCCTCCACCGGATTTTCTGGGATCCCCCCTCCCCCCACACCACAGATCACCCCTTTCAGCAGGGTCTCCTGACTCTCTGTGTAGCATTCTTAGGGAGCTGGAGGGGCTGCCGTGGGAAGGAAAGGATGGGCAAGTCCACTTCTGCCATGGCAATTGATCCAATGTAAATCTGGATCCAACCCAAGGAGTGTATGAATCAGATGTCGAAACACCCCCAAAGTATGTGCTGCTTCTGCAACCGTGTTTTGTTGTACTCAGGGATGTATTCCCATGAACAAATTACATATACATAGCATTCCATGTTGGAAGATATGGGTTTCAAATAGTGCTTCTCTCTCTCAAATACACAGAAGTAGCACATGGGAAAGGACACCCTTTGAAAGAGGAAAGAAACATTTGAAAGGTGCTCTCCCTCCATGAGCAATACAGCATCGATATATTTTGAAGCTGGATTAATACTGCAGTACAGAACTATTCTGCAAGAACTGGCCTTCAGTGGGCATGCCCCATTTCTATTTTTATTTCGTTCTGCATCCACTTAGGTAAGGCATGGGGGGGGGGAGCAGGAGCAGAAGACACTCCACCACAATATGAAATGACTAATTAATTTTAAAATCCACAAACACATTCGGCTTAAATAGAAGTTTTTCAGCTCCACGCCTCTGGGCTTTTTTCAGCTGTCACTTCTCACTTCAAAAGGTTATTTTCCAAGATAAAATATTTATATTATCCAGTGTGAGCAGAACAAACTCACCCACTCTTTTCCAGCGCACAGACTTTTCACATCTGCCTTTGAAGCTCCCGTTTCTCCTTGCTACCCAGCCCACCTGTACGCAGTTCAAATGGCTGAATAATGGGCACTCATTATTGCCGTAATTTAAAAGAGCAGCAAAGAACAATCCAAGAACAGGGTTATGTGTTTCAACTTCTTCCTCAGTCCCTGCCTTTTTATTTTTCATGTCAAATAGCTGTAAGCTTATCTTGCCATCTGTATGAGCTGTTATTGCTGCAGTTCCACTCAGCAACAGCATTTGAAGAGTGTCCATATTTTGAATGGAGCAAGCAAGGGGCTGACAGATAGGGAACACCGGCTCCCCCCACGGAGAGGCAGGGACGAAGCCGGTCTTCCCCAGTGTAATATCTCCACATACACACCTCAACCGGCCACTCTTTTTCACCTGTGCCTTGCCCCAAGCAGAGAAATCACGATCTGAGGTGCATTCTGGGAGAACTCTGACCTCGATCCGGATCTTACAAGCCCCATGCTAGGATCCCGATCCAGATAGGGGAGTCTTCGCCGACTCTACAGTAAAAATGGTGGTGGGCGGGGAGGAGACACATAGCTTCTAGATATGGGTTTACAGTAATGTCTGTTTTGATGCTGAGCCTTGAGACTGTCAAGTTGCCTAACCCTTTACTATGAAGAGTCTGGATCTCCACTGAAAAATTACATGGTTTGGGAGCAGGGCTCAAGACTGAAGAACCAGCGTAGAAACAAGAGGGGGAAACTTCATCTTGCATCAGCACTAGAAGCGGCCCCATCTCCTGAGCTGATGTCATAAGGCCACCTCGCTTCACTGCTGCACAGGCACCATTAACTGCACCTTTGCAATGCAGGGTGCATCCCAGTGCAACAGAAGTTCTGGGTGGGACAACAAGGAAAGGGTGGAATCCTCCAGAATCCTAGCTCAATACTCTAAGGCCCATGGCAGGGGGCCATCTTTCTAGCACTAGCACAAATATAGGTAGTGGGGGGTGGAATGTAGATGGAAGGTTAACCCCCCCCCCCGAAAAGGATAGTGCTGGGGCAACACCGCATGGTTTGTTTGTTTGTTTGTTTACTTACTTACTTACTTACTTCTTACATATATATGCTGCCTTTTCCCCCTCTTGCAAGGAGCCCAAGGTGGCTTACATAATCCTCCTCCTTCCATCCATTTTATCCTCACAACAACCCTGTGAGGTAGGTTAGGCTGAGAGTCAGTGACTGGTCCAAAGCCACCCAGTGAGCTTCATGGCCGAGTGGGGACTAGAACCTGGATCTTCCGAGTCCCAGTCCAACACTCTAACCATAACCTCAGACTGGCCCTAAAGTTCTTGGTTCTTGCATCTAACTGTGCCACAGCACAACCACAGTGAGAAATCCGACTGCGTTGGCCATCTCAAAAACAGGCCGTAGCTCAGTGGTAGAGAACATGCTTGGCATGCAGAAGGTCCCTGGTTAAATTTCCAGCTTTTTGAGGTAGGGCTAGGTTAAGAATCCTGCCTGAAATCCAGGAGAGCCATTGCTGCCAGTCAGTGTCAACAACACTGGGCTAGATGGACCAATGGCCTGACTCAGCTGAAGGCAGCTTCCTATCTTCCAATGATGAGTCATTTCAAATTACAGTTCTACTATTAATTACTGCTAAATCAATCCCGCACTTCATAGAATTTAGCTCTCGCCTCTGAAGACAGGAGTTTTAAAAATAAAATGTGACCCACTGTAGATTATTCACATAAATAGCTTTCTTGACATCAGCTATTTAAAGCAGCCATACGTATCGGACTGCGCTAAGGAGGCTCAATCCTGTTTCCTGGGAATTCCACGGGCAGCTTCCCACTGCACAGCTGTTTACAGGCTACAGCGAGTAGTTCAAATATCCACATAGTAAAAAGACAGGGCAGTGTCCAGACCATTTGCATCGTACTGTAAAACGTAAACTCTGCTGCATCTAACCCAGTGTTCTCCAACCTTGGGTCCCCAGATGCTTCTGGCCTACAACTCCCAGCATGCCCTGGCTGGGGCATGCTGGGAGTTATAGGCCAGAAACATCTGGGGACCCAAGGTTGGAGAACACTGATCTAACCCAACAAAACGTTTCCCTCAGGACTGTAAGCTCCTTGTTGCTGCTACTACATGGAAACTCACAGCAGGGGGAGATAAGCTTACATTAAGGCAGCCTTCCTCAACCTGAGTCCCTCTAGACTACAATCCCCATCAGCCCCATTCAACATGGTTCATGCCAAAGGATGATAAGTGCACGGACAAGTGCTATCGTTGTCCAGAGAGTAGCATGTATAAAGGAGGTACACAAACACCACGTACTGGACCATTGTCTACTGGTAAGAGAGTTTTTCTGCTGTTTAGACATCTTGAACCACACAGCTCTGTTTCGTGTTGCTGCTGTAATCATTAAACTTTGCATTAACTATTCAAGCAATGTAGTCATAGCAGATAATTACAGATAACCAATATTTGTTAAGAACAGCGTTCTTTAGAAGCAGCCTTTTAGGATTAGTTAAATTTTGCAGGGCACATGGATGCACACAAACACAAAATGATAAGACTTGACCCGGAATGCTCTTACTCCCAATCATGTCATTTCTTAAACAACACATTTTAAAGAGAGAGAGAGACAGGATTAGAATTAGAATTGCATTACCTCCACCCCCTTTCCTGAGCTTCCTATTCCCAGCAGCCCCACTGCTGTTGACATTTCCCATGCACCTATTTTGTAGGCCCTTTGTCTTATGACAAGATAATCAGCAAAAGCTAGATAACCACTCTAGAGGGAGGAAGTTTAAACTGCCTCTCAGTCCAGAGTAGGATGCCTGCAATAGCAATGAGATTGCAAGAGGGCTTGATGACATGAGAACAGACAGCTGTAGACCTTGGATCCATCTATCAGTTTTCCCTTTACTAGATTGTTCCTCTCCCCTCTGTGGTGAAATTGCCCAAGATGACAAGAAGCCCTCTTTGCTTCGTCGCTGTCATTCTGCAAGGCTCAAAATTTCAGAAACACATAGACAGCGTCTTCCGCAGTTCACAATTGTCCCATCAAAGGGACATTCCCCTATTCATAATAGGCATATATAGCTATCCAAATTCAGGAACATAAAAAGTGACCTTTTACCAAGTCAGACCATGGCCTACCTAGATCAGTGGGCTGGCAATATGGCACCCATAAGTGCCACTGTACCCAAGGATATCTCCACATGCACCTATGAAGTACGGTACTTGTGATTTAAACACGTGTGTGTGTGTGTGTGTGTGTGTGTATAAAGAAAAGATGGGGGAGGAGTTCCAAGAGAATGTCAATTACATACTATCTTTATTTCGCAGAATGCCTCTGGACCCCAGAGACACTCTTAAGAAGTAAAGATGGTGGACAGAAGTAAAGATGGTGGGCGGCTGGAGGCCTGCGCTTCACTTTGAAGTGGTCCCAGGTGCCCTTCCCCCAACAAAAGCAAAAGGGAAGAAGGGACACAGAAGGGGGGAATCTCAGGGAGGGCTGGGGGCAACCAAATGGGCAGGGTGAAGGAAGCAAGAAGGTGGGGCTATGGTGGGGAAGGTTGCAGAGGCTCCCAAAACCATTGGAGACCCTTGGCTGGCAGAGGCTCTCCAGGTTTTCAGATGGGACTTTTCCAGCCCTACCTGGAGATGCCAGAGATTTTACCCTGAGACCTTCTGCATGAACAGCACGTGCTCTACCATTGAACTGCAATCCTTTCCCCAAGGAATTGTGGGCTGATTCATTGGCAGGGCAAATTACGTTGCACTTTACCAAGTGGACATTTCCCAGCAAGGTGGGAAGGAGACATTCATGGGTGGCAAGGAAATAGAATTGATCTTACTCATTCAAGCACTCAATACTAGAGCCACCCAGACAGCGCTACATTGCTGAGCAACAGATTTGGACCCAGGTCTGCCCTACCAAAGTCTGACTCTGAAGCCTGTGTGTTTTTCCCAAGGCAAGAGGCAGATCTGAGTTACAGCTGGCCTTTATGTTTTCAGAACAGGAGAGGAGCCATTTCATCTCTCTCCAAGAATGCATTGCTAACTGTCTAAAGTGCTACCCTACCAATGACTAATTCATTCGGTCTGCAAATCTCCATTTTGAGACTGGGTCTAAAACTACAGACCTCATGGCCACAACATCTGGCCAAAATTTGTGGACTTGACTGTTTTCCCCCAAATCCCCTACTTTTTGTACCATCTAGCCTAATGAAGAGTTCTGGAAAACTCAAAAACTTGCACACTTTTGTGAAATGTTGGTTGGTCCTAACAAAGATATTGCCCAACTATGGATTTTACATACCGGTAATACTAGTTTGTGTCCTGTTAAATCTACCTCTTTGTAGATTTCAGATGCCCCAGACAAGAAATTTAGCATAGGATTAAGATCCATTTAAGCCAGTGTGGCATAGTGGTGAGAGTGTTGGACTGGGACTCGGGGAGATCCGGGTTCTAGTCCCCGCTCGGCCATGAAACTCACTGGGTGACTTTGGGCCAGTCACTGCCTCTTAGCCTAACCTACCTCACAGGGTTGTTGTGAGGATAAAATGGAGCGGAGGAGGAGGATTATGTAAACTGCCTTGGGTTCCTTGCAGGAAAAAAGGCGGGGTATAAATATAATAAATAAATGAATGAATGAATAAATAAATAAATAAAGCAGTTTCACCTACATGGTCGGCATGCATACCAGAGGTTTATTAAAACCTGATGACTAGATGAACAATGGCAAGGCTCTATTAAAAATTAACAAAATGTAGCTGATTACCAGAACTATAAAACTTCAGGCTCTCGAATAGAAGCTCCCTTATACTGAATCAGAGTATGATCTGTATTGACCAGAGCAACCTCACCAGTGCATCAGGGCAAACAAACCCTCCTAACCAATCTAGTTTCCTTGAGCCAACAGGTCTTAATTTGTTTGGGGGAAATGCTCATTTCACAATTATCTCATACATCTGGCAATGACTGAAATGCATCTAACTTAGTCTATAGTCAGATGTTAATGGATCTTAATCCTATGCTAATTTCTTGTCTGGGGCATCTGAAATCTACAAAAGGTAGATTTAACAGGACACAAACTAGTATTACCGGTATGTAAAATCCATAGTTGGGCAATATCTTTGTTAGGACCAACCAACATTTCACAAAAGTGTGCAAGTTTTTGAGTTTTCCAGAACTCTTCATTAGGCTAGATGGTACAAAAAGTAGGGGATTTGGGGGGAAACAGTCAAGTCCACAAATTTTGGCCAGATGTTGTGGCCATGAGGTCTGTAGTTTTAGACCCAGTCTCAAAATGGAGATTTACAGACCGAATGAATTAGTCATTGGTAGGGTAGCACTTTATACAGTTAGCAATGCATTCTTGGAGAGAGATGAAATGGCTCCTCTCCTGTTCTGAAAACTTAAAGGCCAGCTGTAACTCAGATCTGCCTCTTGCCTGAAACAGCTTACACACACACACATGCATGCGCGCGCGCACGCACGCACACACACACACACGGACCAATGTAACGTTCTGCAGACAGGCTAAATTCAAAACCTTAGCACCAACTGAGCATCAGATGTTTTGGTGTTTTAAATTAAATGGGTTTCATGCAGTGTTTGGAGATGAATTGGCTGTCCAGGAAGTATGCTGCAACAGAGAAGACATTTAGAGCTTGGGGGGGGGGGGGGAATCTTTATAAAGACAAATGAGCTAAGCTTTGTGTCATGCCAATAACAATTTTAAAAAAGAAGAAGCATTTCATTGTGTCTATGGAGATGGCGCATCCCAAAGTTTGTTTCCAAATCATGAGATATTTCTTGACATCTGACCAGAACATACAATTAAAAGGGAGTTGGTTCCATCACACCTGATATATATTTGGCTCTCTTCCGCCACATTAAAGGCCGTGATATCTGTTTTTCCATCCAGAGACAATAGTGTAAACATTCCTTTCCCCCATAATAACCATGGAAGTGCCTTGCACTCAAGTCAGCAACCAAGCAGCATTATTTCTCCTTCCTGAGCCTTTCAGAGCGACCACAATCCCAAGGACTTCAAGTTGTTAAGATGGAAAAATGCCCCACAAAGCTCCATATGGGAGTCGCGTAGAGCAGATTGGGCAATATTCCCTGACTGCTGGAAACCATTACTAATAAGCTACTGGGAAGAATCCAAAACTGACTTGCTTCCCCACTGGAACAGAGGCATCAGTTGTTAATGTGGAAAACCTGAACTTCCAGCCATCCTGCTCATTTTCTGATTCATTCTATTTGGCACAGAAAAGTTTTCATGTCTTATCAGAAGAGCACGGAGGAAAGGGGGGGGGAGAGGAGAAAGTGTATGTAGAATTGCTTTGTGAGAATAGCAAAATGTGCTGGGTGAGTTTTATGCTTTAAAAAACACTCGTCTATTTTAATATTCCTGCTGTTATCAAGAAGATGAACCTGAAGACCCGATACGTCAATTGTGAGATAATTTACTGAAACACATAATGAAACACTCAGCCCTTGCAATGCAGTCTGATGATGTTCTAGGAGAAATAGTGGTTTTCTTTGAACTGTAGGTGATGCTCTGATTCTACACACACACACACACACACACACACACACACAGCAGTTTTTCTTGTAGAGAACGGTGGGGTGAAAACCACAGTACACCTTACTGGAACTGCTTGATTTCAATGCAATGCAAAGCACGCTCAGAAAAAAACCTGTTTATCTCCGAGCTCACTCACTGTCTGCTTCTCCATTGCCACCGCCACCGCCACCCCACCCCCAAAGAAAAAGAAAAAGAATGCCTCTAACACATCAAGGAGTACCTATGGGTGTATACGCCAACCTGCTCAGGATGGATAATAATGAAAAATATAACCATAAAATGTATTTTAAAATATGCAATAAGCCCACATACTTAAAGCCTTAAGATTGCTTTCAAAATACTTCCCGGCAAAGGGGGAGGGAAAGGGGGAATTGCAGAACCAGAACACAGTCCTTAGGAATACTTATGAAACTTTATTAATGAGGAAAGGCAATTGAGTACAATGATGTTATAATACACTCCCCAAATTCACAGTGACTGTTGTCAATAGATATGGGGTGGATTAAAGAAAAAGAAGATTAAATATAACATCAATGATATGTCAAATGGGTGGTAACTTCTCCTCCTCTAATGGAATCCAGTTGTGCCATCATCAGTTATGAGGAGGAGGATGCCATAAGTATGCATGGTGTTTTACAGAGTACAAGAGGGCAAGTCCCTGCTCCAAGGCACTTACAACTTAAAATTCAAGACAGGGGAAACAGAGGCAAGGGTAGACAGGGGTAAACAGGGAGGCAATATGCAACTGATTTGGTTGTATGTGCTTTGTCTTAGTTACCAGCTGATTTACAGAGGGATTATTTAACCCACGGTAAGGGTGTGGCATGTATGGCTGCCATTTTGAATAAGCAACCCACGACTGAGGGTTGCGTGTCATGCGAATCAAGCGAGCATGGGTCATGCGAGGGTTAAAGAGCCCTCACATAACCCATGCTTGCTGGGTTCACATGGCATGACAACCACCGAGTGGGGTTGAATATGCAACCTGGCGCCACGACAAGCTACAGTATGTTGACTGAACCTGGTCAATATGTCATGGAAACTAGGGATTCTACCACAGACTTCACAGAGAAGCTGGGTTCTCAGGAAGCATCTGAACGAAGTAAGAGAAGAGGCTCCTGCATGTGGATTACTCCTCCTTCACCAAGAGATGTCTTCCCTATATCATCATCATCAGGCGATCACTCGTGACCGAGTAAGATTGTCTTCCGGGATAAAAGGAAGAGATTCTAAAGAAGATTGTGTAGACTCTAGCGATGGGTCCGTAAGTGACTGTGGAGGCCAATTCTAGATCCACACAGCTTCCCACAGTGAGGACACAGGTTACCAGATAGAAGATGGTCCTGTAAAGGATTCATTTGACGTGCTTTTCGCTTAGCACGTTTCTCCCTTTCACCTTGCACTCGGGCTTCTTCAAAGTCCATGGAACCTTTGTGAAAGGCCAACCTCCATTTAGATCGTTCATGGGCCAGAGCTTCCCAGTTTTCGATGTTTATATTGCATTTTTTTAGATTAGCCTTATGAACATCTTTAAACCTCTTATATTGACCACCGATATTCCGCTTTCCATCCTTGAGTTGGGAGTAAAGTAACTGCTTTGGGAGACGGCAGTCAGGCATTCTAACAACATGACCGGTCCACTGAAGTTGGCGTTGAAGGATCATTTTTTCAATGCTAGTAGTCTTTGCTTCTTCCAGTACACTGACATTTGTTCGCCTATCTTCCCAAGTAATTTGCAGGATTTTCCGGAGGCAACGTTGATGAAACCTTTCAAGGAGGTGGAAGTGACGTTTATAGATAGTCCATGTTTCGCAGGCATACAATAAAGTTGGTAATACAATGGCTTCATAAACCAGTGTTTTGGTCTTCTTACAAATATCCCGATCCTCGAACACTCTATGTTTCATTCGAGAAAATGCGGCACTTGCGGAGCTCAGACGATGCTGGATTTCACTGTCGATGTTAGCTGTAACAGAAAGATAGCTGCCAAGATAGAGAAAATGATCGACATTTTCCAGTATTGTCCCGCCAAGCTGGATAGATGGCATCACCAAAGGATTGGCTTGCACTTGCTGATGAAGCACTTTGGTTTTTTTGATGTTAAGTGAGAGACCAAGTTTTTCGTATGCTTCTGCAAAAGCATTTAGGATAGTTTGGAGATCATCCTCTGAATGTGCGGAGACCACATTATCATCAGCATACTGAAGTTCCACAACGGAGGTTGTAATTACCTTACTTTTTGCTTTCAGCCTGCTGAGATTAAAAAGCTTTCCATCTGTTCGATATATAATTCCCACACCGGTGGGAAGTTTCCCCTCGACAAGATGTAAAACCATGGCGATGAAAATGGCAAATAATGTTGGGGCGATAACACATCCCTGTTTAACACCTGATCCCACTTTAAATGGAGCACCATGAGAGCCGTTGTTGTCCAAAACCATTGCCGTCATGTTGTCATGGAGAAGTCGCAAGATATTCACAAATTTATTGGGGCATCCAATTTTCATAAGGATAGTCCAGAGAGCTGTACGGTCTACAGTATCAAAGGCCTTAGCCAAATCGATAAATGCCATATAAAGGGGTTGATTTTGCTCCCGGCATTTTTCTTGGAGCTGACGTGCAGTAAAAATCATGTCTACTGTCCCTCTAGAGGGGCGGAAACCATATTGAGTTTCAGGGAGGATCTCTTCTGAAATAGATAGAAGACGGTTTGCGAGAATCCTAGCAAATATTTTACCTGCGGTTGCTAAGAGAGAAATGCCCCGATAGTTTCCACAGTCTGTTCTATCACCCTTCTTAAAGAGGGTGATAATTATGGCATCCCTGAAGTCTTCTGGGATCTCTTCTCTTATCCAGATTTTTTCGATGAGTTTATGAAGATGTTGTACAAGTTCGGGCCCCCCTTCTTTAAAGATTTCAGCAGGAATCCCATCTGGTCCACTAGCTTTGTTGTTCTTCATTTGATTAATGGCTTTTTTTACTTCATCCAAAGTGGGGAGTATTGCAAGTTCCTCTTTAATTTGTTTTTGCGGGATTTGCGAAAAAATCTCATTATCCACCTTAGACTTACGATTTAAAAGGTCATAATAATGCTCTTTCCAACGCAGTGCAATAGACTCTTTGTCTTTTAAGAGTTTGGTGCCATCTTTTGATTGTAAAGGGTTTGTACCATAGGTACAACCTGGCGCCACGACAAGCTACAGTATGTTGACTGAACCTGGTCAATATGTCATGGAAACTAGGGATTCTACCACAGACTTCACAGAGAAGCTGGGTTCTCAGGAAGCATCTGAACGAAGTAAGAGAAGAGGCTCCTGCATGTGGATTACTCCTCCTTCACCAAGAGATGTCTTCCCTACATACAGCCATATGAACTGAGCCAATCCCTACTTGTTTTAAGCACATCATAGATCCATTTTGCAAATGATGAAATCAACTTTGAACAAAAGTTCACTTCTTGTGTGTGCAAGAATGGAAGTTTCACCACTGGGAAGTAGGCAACAGGAAGGCCTCTCTCCCAGTACATACAAATGTCTTGAACGCAGATTGAATGAAATTTTGTGTCAATGATCACATGAACTTAATCCACCGTACTATTTCAAGCCAAGCAACAGCAATGAGGAAAATGTTCCAGCTGAAAAAACAGGCTATTTTCAAGCTGCATTCTTTTCTTTCTATATCCCGACGTCTCTCCCCCTCCACCCGCCAGCAGAGAGACAAAATATACTGTGTGGAGAAACAAAAACAAAATAAAAAAACTTTACCGGGTACGTTTGTCAGGTACAGTTTTTCTATTCCTATAGCAGCTGTTGGCTGTATGAGAGAATCTGCAGCTCCAAACAGATGTCGCTTCACACAGAAAGTGAAGAAAAGAGGACTCACAACAAGTATCACAGCAGCTGCCCTAGGGCCAGCAGCGGTGGACAAGTTGCGGCCCTCCAGATGTTTTGGCCTACAATTCCCATCAGCCCTAGCCAGTACAGCCAATGGTGAGGAATGATGGAAGTTGTAGATCAAAATATCTGCAGGTCCACAAGTTGCCCATTCCTGGCCTAGAGTATGGTGTCTACGTTCCTCTGACAGCATACAGAGAAGTATATAGCTAGGGACCCTTGGAGGCTTCTACTGTTCTACGGCAGACTGTTAAAAAACCTACAGCCCCCCCTCCCTTCAAATGCATGCTTTGCAGTGGGGGGGGCGCTTCAGAGAGGTGCGGTCCCATGCTGCAAGGATGCGGGTGGGGCAAGGCCATGCGGGTGGGGCAGATTGCATGGGTCTTTCCATGAGTCTTACCCTATCTTTTCCCATGGGTCTTTCCAATCCCAATCTTCCTTCCTTTCTTTCCAATCTTTCTTTGGATCTTCCTTTCCCAATCCCAATCTTTTTTTGCGTCTTCCTTTCCCAATCTTTTCCCATGGGTCTTTTCCCAATCTTTTCCCATGGGCCTTTGGATCTTTTCCCAAGAGTCTTTCCCAATCTTCCATAGGTCTTTCCATGCAGTCTTTCCCAGACTGCATAGGACTTTCCCATAGAACTAGCACTCTGTTGGGAGGAAGGCTGCTGGTTCTGTGGGAAATACTTGAGCTTGGGCTGTTAAGATGCAGGCCCCATAGATAAGCCATTCCTACACAGTTGCGGTTGTCTCTCTCAGAGCATACCTGAATCTAAGCATAATCTGGAAGTGGTCCAAGACTTTTGCTTCAGCTGGCTTTTGGTAACCATGGATAGGGTGGTACCAGATGGAGTTTTGTTGAGATGGAATTTTACTATTTGTAGGCAGGGATCCACAGAGCTACTTTAGTGATGACCTGTGGGATTAATCCTTTTTATAAAAAGAAAAAGAAAATGAAATTCCATAGCACAAACTGCTTTTTAAAATCCTGCAGTTTCAAAAGCAGCTTTAAAAAAAACATGCAGAGAACTTGTTTTATTTTATTTAGGAGAGCATTAAAAATGTCATTGCAAAAATGCATCTGCTGAGAAAGCTTATGCCAGAATAAATGTGTTAGTCTTTAAGGTGCCACAAAACTCTTTCTTGTTTTTGCTGCAGGAGACTAACACGGCTATCCCTCTGGAAATTCATAAATTGTGTTCCGCTGCATGCTAAAGTGGTACTATCTATTCTATTTATTATTTTATTTATTATATTTCTAAATCGCCCATCTGGCTGGTCACCTGGCCACCCTACTGCACTTTCTACTGCATGTTTAGACTAGACCAATGTGGCATTGGCAGAAGTGGGAGTGGTTAAGTCCAAGCCTTCCCCTGACACATGTGTATGTGCATGTATGTGTTTGAGCATACATGCACATATCAAAATGATAGTCCTAAGGCAGAAGTTCACAGTTTGCAGCTTTGGAATTTCTAGCCTGAAATCGCTTCCTCTTTCTCCCAGTTTTCCACAAGACGATGTACTCCTGCTTTTCTTTATAACAAGCCTTACAGGCAGGGACCTCCGCAGCTGTTCGGGTAGACATGTTCATTTCTTGCAAACAATTCCAGTCTGCATGCACTGAACTGGAGGATAAGCTTAATAGGCTTGGGTTCAGGGACTTACTGAACTGAAAAAGAAACTAAGGTTCGGGTCAAATAGATTCCAGGCTCATATTTTGCATTGTTCCTCGCCCCGACCCAAAACAACCCCCCTACATACATGCATACATACATGCAGGGGATTCTGTCCCCAGCTGCTTATTCTTGTATTACTTTTAAGAGTGTATTCTTATCAGACAAAATCATTCTGATTCAGACAGAGCTCTGTAAAATGTCAGAGCACAAGTTTATTGGTCAACTGGATAGCATGCTAGCAAGGTAGATAAGCTTTTGCCTCTGAGCAGAAGTACTGTATTGAAGGGAAAGCTGGGGGAAGGGATCATAGAATCATAGAAAAGTAGAGTTGGAAGGGGCCTACCAGGCCATCGAGTCCAACCCCCCCACTCAATGCAGGAATCCAGCTCAAAGCATCCCTGACAGATGGCTGTCCAGCTGCACCTTGAATGCCTCCAGAGTGGGAGAGCCCACCACCTCCCTAGGTAATTGGTTCCATTGTCTTATTGCTCTGACAATCAAGAAATTTTTTCTGATGTTTAGGTGGAATCTGGGTTCCTGTAACTTGAGCCCATTATTCCGTGTCCTGCAAACTGGGATGAACGAGAAGAGATCTTTGCCCTCCTCTGTGTGACATCCCTTCAAATACTGGAAGAGTGCGATCATATCTCCCCTCAGTCTCCTCTTCTGAAGGCTAAACATGCCCAGTTCTTTCAGTCTCTCCTCATAGGGCCTTGTTTCCAGTCCCCTGATCATCCTTGTCGCCCTCCTCTGAACCCTCTCCAGTTTGTCTACGTCCTTCTTAAAGTGTGGTGCCCAGAACTGGACGCAGTACTCAAGATGGGGCCTAACCAGTGCTGAGTAAAGAGGAATGATCACTTCACGCGATTTGGAAGCTATACTTCTATTAATGCAGCCCAAAATTGCATTTGCCTTCTTTGCAGCCACATCGCATTGCTGGCTCATATTCAGTTTGTGATCCACCACAATTCCAAGATCCTTCTCACTCGTAGTATTGTTGAGCCAAGTGTCCCCCATTCTGTAACTGTGCATTTGGTTTCCTTTCCCTAGGTGCAACACTTGGCATTTATCCCTATTAAATTTCATTCTGTTGTTTTCGGCCCAGCACTCCAGCCTATCGAGGTCACTTTGAATTTTGTTTCTGTCTTCCAGAGTATTAGCTGTTCCACCCAACTTTGTGTCATCTGCAAATTTGATAAGCATTCCCTGTACCTCCTCATCCAAGTCATTAATAAAAATGTTGAAGAGCACTGGGCCCAGGACCGAGACCTGTGGTACCCCGCTCGTTACCTCTCTGCCCAAAGGGGGGGAAAATAGTCTCTCTCCCCACCCTCCCCTCAGTAATTTGTGCAACTTAAGACTAGCATTTTAAATGCAGGCAAATACCAATTTTGCTAACCAACCATAGAGGGGGGAAAAACACTTCTGCATTTAGCAAAACACTCGCCAAACAAGCGGTTCAATAATAAACCAGACATCAATTTAGTGACAGATGCATGCATCTTAAGGCTTTGTATGCAGTACTACTTTTTCATTGATTGACTGTAACTTCACAACAATGTGCAACAACATGTACACTTGATGCATAAACTTGTGAAAAGGGGCAAAGACAGAGAAATGCTGTGAAGGGTTGCTCAAGCAGCCACAGACTCACAAATTTCAGAACCGTGTCTACATTTGTCCCCATGCCACTACAGTTGGCCAGCCCAGTATGAGGCAGTTTTTGTCTACAGTAACCACAGCACAAACCCTGTGTATGTTTACTCAGAAGTAAATCTCACTGTGTCCAATAGGTCATCTTTCCTGATAAGTGTGTATAGCATCGCAACCTTCATTGCTCTCGATTTCCCATTGGTTTGAACAGGACTGTTCCCTGCTCCAAGCATAGCCTTGCAGATAAGTTCACAAAAGCTATCAGCACAGAAAAATGGGAGTACACCTGTTATTAGGATGGAAGGAAGTTAAAGGATAAAGGATCACTGGTACAGGGTCCATGGTAAAGCAGCACATGTTTTGCATGCAGAAGATGCTGGGTTCAAACCCAAGCATTTCCAGTTAGAGATCTCAGCTACTAGGGCTGTGGAAGATCTCTGGCTGTGGAGAACAGTTGCCTGTCACAATAGACAGCTTGAGGCTAGATCAGTGCTTCTCAAATAGTGGGGCGGGCCCCCCGGGGGGGGCGCGAGGCTCCGTAAAGGGGGGCTCGTTTGACCTCAGTTAAAAGTTTTTTTTAATATTGTGTTCCTTTAAATCCTGTGCTCCTTTAAATCTTTTTCTGCTACAGTTAATAAAGCTATTCTTTGTTGTAAATTGATCCACATTTCTTTCTTTTTTTATTCTCTTATACGTTAATAAGGATACAGTGTTATGCAGAGGTGTACTTATAACAATTTTATAGACAAATGATACTATTTACAGTCGCGCGGGGCGCGCGAAATGTTTTCTTCTTCCTAGGGGGGGCATGACAGAAAATAATTGAGAAGCACTGGGCTAGATGGACACACAATATGATTCTCTGTAAGGCACCATTCTTACAAAGTATTCTTATAAAGCATTGTTAAAGTGCCCAGATGGCACTTTATGTAGGGCTACATGCGAGCCCTACAAAAAAAAATACACTGAATTTTCCCAAAGGAAAATGAGTATACAGTACATGTAACAAACAGGCACATGTGGCACATCAATGGCTTGAAATAGACAGTCAAGGCATTTCTCATTTAACAAAAGCTTCCCCCACCTTACACAATAGGTAAACAGACACCGATCAGAGGATCAGACTGATGCCTCGTTGTGTTTTCAGATACACATCTAAATGGAAAACCCCAGTTGTGTGTTTTCTTCATTCAGTCTATCATCTGTGCATATCGGATAACAGGAGTGATTCACAGTGTCAGGAGACACCACTAGACCTGGGAAACCCTCAACTATATGCACGGCTGCCCTATATGGTAAGCCACCAAGATTGCAGTCTGGAGCATCTCTTCCGGTAGTAAAAGGGTCCCCACTGGGCCCTCTTAGGCAGGGAGATCTACTAAAGGCTTCCTGTTTGGGATGGTACTTCTTCTGGGCAAAACCATGTTCTTCCTGGCCGTGACATGTTGGCTTTTTGTTCCTTGGCTCTGGCCTGACCTCCCCGCATTGACCCCGACTCCTGGCTCCATTCAGATAGCTGCCTATGGCTGAGCCCTGACACACAGGAAATTGCCTTATGTAGGGTCAGACCGCAAATATTTTCCCAGATCCCAGGCACAGGTTTTTACCAGTCAATGATGGAATCAAGGACCTTATGCTTGCAACGTATGCAACTCTACCACTGAGCTATGCCCCCCTCTTCCAGGTTTGGGAGTTACCCCTGAAAATTGTAGTGTGAGAAGTAACCCCTCGCCCATCTCTAAACCTCAAGAGGAAGGAAGGTAGACTAATTTTAATTTTTAAAGGATTTGCTGCCATTATAACCCATGGAAATCCAGTTAGAGCACAGCAAAAAAGGTTGAAATGCACAAGAGCCAGAAGGCGACCAGTTCCTGTGCCTTGCCAGGGCATTAAAAATTTATTGGCAGGTATGCCAATGGGCCAGCATGACAAATAGAGCTATAATTAAAGAAAAAGAAAGATGATCACATCTGGACATGGGAAACGGTAGCATTTTCTATTGGCACACAACACTGCTTTGGCTCTCCTCCACTCTGCCAGATTGAAAGGAGGTTCATCAGAAGAAATTTACACAAGTGAAGATTAAATCCTCACTTTGACGCTACTTAATGCAATATCAGTTTTTTAAACACACACACACACCCCAAACAATCAGAAAGAGTGTCTTATCACAATATATATATATATATATATATATGGGTTTCAAAAACATACCATTTTTGAGGTAAATGGATAATAACTTTTGCTAGAACTATTCGTAGAACACACACAAAACATGTAGGTATTTGTGCTGGCTCATTACAGGAGACAAAAGTCCAAAAAATGATGGTAGCTCTCTCCCTTTGTGACATTTTGGTTGGTCTTTATAAAAAGGTGCTGCCCTACAGCAGCCTTCCCCAACCTGGAGCCCTCCAGATGTGTTGGACTCCCAACACATCTGGCGGGCTCCAGGTTGGGGAAGGCAGGCTGCCCTACAGTTAATTCTATATATTAACTCTATGGAATCAACTCCCCAAGGAGGTGCGCCTGGTGCCTGCCCTCTATTCTTTCAGGTGCCAGGTGAAGACCTTTTTATTTGACGAATATTTTAATGGCTGATTTTATCCATTTTATTATTGCCACTGTACCTCTGGATTGAATTTATTTTGGCTGCTTGTTTTTATCATGTTATATTTTAATATGTTTGTGTTTTTATATTATTTTTGTTGATATGTTTGTGTTGTTTTGTTTTGTAAACCGCCCAGGGAGCCTTTTGGCTGATGGACGGTGAATAAATATTAAATATTAAATATTATATATGTATGTATGTATGTATGTATGTATGTATATGGCCTGGAATTCCACTACAGTCATGCCTTGGATTGAGAGCATAATTCGTTCCGGAAACGTGCTTGTAATCTAAAACACTTGTATATCGAAACGAAATTCCCCCAAAAAAAATTGTACAGAGATTTTTAATTTAAGCTGTACTACAGTACTTGTATTGCAAGACGTCGCTTGTATATCAAGTAAAAAAATAAAAAATAAATATTTAAAAATTTGCTTGTCTTGCAAAATGCTTGCAAACCAAGTTACTTGTAATCCAAGGCATGACTGTACTTCCATTTAATGGAGCTCCCTGCTCAGCTCTATCATTCCATCTCAATGGAGCTGGTTTGTGCACAACTCTGAAGTCTCTTTCCAAATGAATGAGGAGGTATACAAATACAAGAGAGATGCACATGCACATCTGCATAGAGTGACAGAAACTACCCCCCCCCCTTCTCTCTCTCTCTTAAGAGGAGGATTGAAAAGAACCACCTTTTCACTGTTATTGGGGACAGGCTGTGGGGAGGTTGATGACTCCATGGCATTCCCTATTCCTCAAATGTTTGGAAGAATGCTTCCTTAAAGGGTAATAAAGTAGCAATGTTGCAAGGACATAAAGCAGTGGCAGATGTCCAGATACATTCAATTATTTTTCTATACAGCATCACTTCCCCACATTCAATCACTTGTCAACACAAAGGAATGCTAATTATTCTAGTCCTTTTGCCTGAGGGTCCCTTTTCCACAGCTTTTAAAACCACACCACCTCCAAACACACTCTAGGGCAGTGTTTCTCAGCCTTGGGTCCCCAGATGTTTTTGGCCTACAACTCCCAGCATGCCCCAGCCAGCATAGCTGGCTGGGGCATGCTGGGAGTTGTAGGCCAAAAACATCTGGGGACCCAAGGTTGAGAAACACTGCTCTAGGGTCAGTTCGCACAGTCGCAGCGAGGGAAATAAGCCACTGTGGCATGGTTTGTTTGGGGGGGGGGGCAGCAACCCTCACATAAACAAACAACAGCCCATGGGTTATTTGAGGGTTGCTGACCCCTCAAAAAACCCATGCCGATAAAGTTCAGCCGACACGGCAAGCCATGTCAGCAAGGGTAATTAGGGAAATCTGGCCACCAATGAGGCTCGTTAACCATGCCGCCATCAACAGCTCAATGTTAGCAGCCCACTGATTAGTAGGAGAACGTGACGAGCTTAGATATACTTTATGGCAGAGAAGAGAAAGGTTGCAGCCAGGCATGCGCAAGAGAGGCCTTAATGTGAAATCCAGCCCCTCCCTACTTTTTTTTTTTTTTTTTTTTTTTTTAAGTCAGAAACCATAAATTCTCCTGACATTTGCTGTTTCAAACTGTGGCTTCCCTTGTGAAGATTTTAACACCTATGAGGAAAAGAGACATGGGGTTGCTTAAAGAGACAACATGCTCTCCTTTCACATGTTTTGCTGTGGCAGTATGGTGCAAAGTACGCAAGGTGCCTTTCAACCTACTAGACCTGGGTTGGGTGTGGGTGGATGTCCTGTTTCTTTGGCTAGTTTTTCATTTCAAGATTTTTATGTTTATTTTTTAAAGAGAGATGCAGCACTTACATCACCTTTCAAAAGCAAGAAAAGACGAGTTGAGGGATTTTTCCTGAAGTGTTTTCCCTCAAAGCCCTTTTCGTTCTGGTTCAGGAGAGGAATGACACGGTATCAGATTTACAATTGAAACCATATTTTTCCCCCTCTAAGCTGGCCTCGAGAATTACATTTCTGCCATTTGATCAAGCTCCTAATTCTAACTCTGAAAAACTTCCCCTCCCCCTTCCTTTCTGGTAGAAAAGAGAGGAGTGCAAGGAGCGGCCAAAGTGCATTTTACTAGTTTTCTTTTCCTCATTGCACCCAATTTAAATTCACAATTTCTAGAATTTGCTTCAAATTACAACAACCGTTCACACAGTGGGAACAACAGAGGCAATTAAAGACTAGAAGACACGTCCTAATGAGTTTAGAGCAAATATACAGTCATGCCTTGGATTGAGAGCATAATTCGTTCTGGAAACGTGCTTGTATTCCAAAACACTCTTATATCAAAACGAAATCCCCCCAAAAAAATTTGTACAGAGATTTTTAATTTAAGCTGTACTACAGTACTTGTATTGCAAGACATCGCTTGTATATCAAGTAAAAAATAAATAAATATTTAAAAATTTGCTTGTCTTGCAAAACGCTCTCAAACCAAGTTACTTGCAATCCAAGGTATTACTGTACTCTTAAATCAAGGGATTTAAGCTATATTAGAAACAGGAGTCCTGCAGAAAGCAACTTAACTGGGGAACCACACTGAAAAATGTCATTTTAAGCATTCAGACGTAGCAATATCATTACATGATTAAGCCTTGGTCTCAATCAGTTCCCTAACCCCTGCTTCCTGGTCCAGTGTAACCATGAGAAGACAAGAAGCAGGCTCACGCTGGCTCAGCTTGTCTGAGTGTGGAAAGCTAAGCAGGGTCAGGCCTGGTTACTATTTGGATGGGAGACCCCTCCTCTAGTTTCCTGCATTGAGCAGGGGGTTGGACTCGATAGCCTTGTAGGCTCCTTCCAACTCTATGATCTATGAAATTTATGAAATCCATTACCATTTTTAAACTAACTGTTATTTCGCATTGTGTCCAAACCCAGACACACTATGGTTAATCTTAACTATGGTTTTCTGTAACAAATCGTGGTTTATGAACATAGGCAGTTGCCTTATACTGAGTCAGACCATTGGCCCATCTAACCCAGTATTGTCCACACTGATTAACAGCAGCTCTCCAGGATACCAGCAGCTCTTTCGGGCATAATTTTTTCCTAGCCTCCCTTACCTGGAGATGCCAGGGATTGAACCTGGGATCCTCTGCAGGCAAAGCATGTACTCTTCCACTGAGCTACGGATCCTCCCTTGCCGTACAAATCTGGCTTCTTTCAAGAAATCAGCCTTCCCCAACCTGGTGCCCTCCCGAACTGTTGGACTACAACTCCCAGCAGGCCCTAGCCAACATGGCTGGCCATGCTGACTAGGGCACGCTGGAAGTTGTACACTACATCTGGAGGGCACCAGGTTGGAAGAGCCTAGCCTGGAGCTGCAGTAAATCTTTGCTCTTCCTCCCATCATGACCATGCTGGCTAGGGATGATGGGAATTGTAATCCAACACATCTACAGGGCACCAAATCAGAAAGGCTGCAATAAACCATAGTTAAGATTACTTGCACATACTCCTTATATTTGCTGTATCACTTGCATTTTCATTCTTTCATTACATAGTGAGCTCTTACAAAGCCTGTTTTACTGTAGATGCTCCACAAACATATTGTTGATAGACCAATTTCTTTGTTTCTATAGTGGTCTTGTTATATGATTATGTATGTTCTTCTTTTTGTTGCCTTTATTTATTTATTTTTAACTTTACTTCAAAATAAAATACTTTTTTTTTTTCATGCGCAAAAAGATTAGCCACAGTTCAGGGTTCAGACAGAACAGAATGCCAAACTGTGGTTAATTGAAAATACTCGTCATGGCCCACACCAGAGGAACAGCATGGAAGGCGGACCTGCACCAACCTGAGGCTCATCTGTGTAATCATAAAGCATAGTTTACCATTACGTCCAAATGCAGTCCATGTGTATTTAACAAAAATCCAGAGGTTTGGGGTCTGATTTTCTAGAATCAGCTTCTACCGCCTTCACTTTCGCACAGCAGTTGCATATACGGAGTTCAACCGACAAAGAGAAAGCTGCGCATTCTGATAGCCCCCTTTCTCTCCTTCAGAGAACTTTGGCATTCTGACCAGATGCTGAAAGGCATTCCAAGGCCCATCTGTTTCTCGGTTTAGCAACATAAATTTTAGATCAATATGCCGTAGTAACAAGACATTTAAAACACACACACACACACACACACACACCTCGAGGCTTTATAAGGGGTCACAGTAAAGCCAGCTTTCAAAGTTGTGGGGATGCCAGCAATTACAGACATACGTGTCGTCGCTGAGGTAGGGTTCATCAAGTAGCTCCCACTGACAATAAGGCTGTATGACTAAAATGGTAATCACGTTATTTCCGAGACCTAACGGCCCCATTTATCTAAGCCTTGAAATTTTTCACCTGCTACATATAAGTCCATTTAAATTCAGTATTAACAGGGGACGCCAGTGAACGGTTGAGGTAAGTAGAGGGGCAGGCAAAGAAGGAAGGAATGCCTCTCCTTAACTCCTTCTCACCATTTCTCTCTTCTTGTCTCCTCCTTGACTGCCCCACCGCCTGAGGACTGGGATGAGGGGCAGAGGGATTGGCCCTGTTATCCCCCCCTAGGTGCAGCCACTTGGGAAACTCCAGCCTGTGGGGATGTGCTGATGCTGGGAAGTCTGGTTCGTTTGAGCTCGCCAGACTTCCTGCCCACTTCCAATCCGATGATCAGAAGCGGGCCGAGTCGGGGACTTTTCTGCGGACTTCTGTCTCTAAGACGGGCCGCAGTTCGCACTTTTTTTTTTAACGCTGGGGAAATTTGCGCAAATCATGCTATTTGCACAGATCACACGATTTGTGTTATTTGCCCAAATTTGAAGCCGGAAACTGCCGAGTTCTAGCGCAGTTTGCGCAAATCGCACTAGAACTGCATAGTTTTCAGTTTCCAATTTGCACAAATAGCGCAAATCGCATGATTTGTGCAAATTTCCTTAAGTGTTTTTTATTAAAAGGGGGGCAAAAACCATGTCCCGTCTTAGAGCCGGAAGTCTGCAAGCTGGCTCGACTCACACAATAGTGAGTTGGCACCAGCGCAGGGCTAATGAACCAGAATCCGGGGCGGGGGCCCAACTGTGAAAATCTGTCAGATTTTCACACACACCCCATCGCATTTTTCACACATCCCTACCCATGGGCCTGAGGTTTGACACCTCTGCTCTATGCACACCAGCCTGCAGCTCCTTTGGCAAGGGGGGAAGCATACAAACATGGCAAATAAATACACAATAAATTGAACCCCACAGCTAGAGTTTTATATCCTTGCTCGTGACAATACAGTATACAGTAACCTCTGAAAACATTGCTGCATTCTGACGATAGTGAGAGGCATCCATGGGGAAAACTGCTCTTGGGTCAGAAACACAAAGCTGTGCCTCGCTTGTCTACAGGCAAATATTATTTTAAGTGAGGTCTGGGAAGAAGGGCAAAAAAAAAAAAAAAGTCACACATGGGGCTTTTGCATACCAAAAGCTGGCCATATTCCCATGAGCTGTCAATAGCAGCAAAAGGTACAGAGAGGATTGCATACTTTGATGCTTCCATTGCTTTCACAAAATGAGCACTACTGAAGCAAGCCTTTCAGCTCTTCTTTATCACTGAATTACAACAAAACCTTAACACAGAGAGAGATACTTTAAATAACAGTAGAGCGTTTCCTAAGAAAAAGACACAAGAACAGAAATCAGAGAAGCTGTGCGTTTTTTTAAAATAAAAGGACTTTTTTTTTTAATGCACAGTGCACTTCAAAAGCCAAAATAAAGAAGTTTTGCTGCAACTTGCTCTCCATTTCAAGCAGGTCACTTCTGGTTCTCACTGTTTTCCCAAATGAAGCATCAAGCACAAAGCAACTGGTTTGTACTAGGTTACAAGGATTTGCAGACTACATTTCAGCACTCTCTCACAGTGAAGAGCATACAGGACCTTTGGCAGCAGGTTGCTATGCCCACTTCTCTCCTTCTTCCCCCCCCCCCAAAAAAAAAGTCCAGGGGACAGGGGTGGGAAGAGAATATCGAGCATCAAGTTAACTTTGACACAAAGCAGCCCACCACATGCAAAAGCAGAAGCAGTGGCTCAAATTCCCAAGATTCCATCAGAGTGATGTTAGGGAACATTCCTATACTAGCAAAGATGCAGGAAAAAAGAAAGAAAGAAAGAAAGAAAGAAACCGATAAGATGGTTCATACATGAAAGCCACACACAGGAGACTTTTCTCACAGGGACACTACCTGCTCCTTTTTTAAAACTGGAGATGCCAGGGACTGAAACTACACCTTTATGTATGCAAGGCATAGGCTCTACCACTGAGTTATGGATTCTCCCTCCAAATCATGGTTCCATGAGAACCTTTCCTTTCTCCGTTCCGATGGCTCTGGAAAATCAAATGACATGAAGATGAACACAGGAAGCCTTCTTGCCCCTTTCTACAAAGCATGAAGGGCGTTGTGTAAGAAGAAAATCCAATTTTCCTCACATGAGCAAATGTCGCTTTTGTCTGGTGAGGAAAAATACATTTCCGCTTCACTGTGATTGCCTGCATTTTCTTATCTCAACATAGGACTTCTTGGATGGATCTGAAATACTGTCTCAAGTCTTCTAGAAGGACTGAAAGGGCAAATATTTGTAAGAGGCTGCTATCTACAGCAGATCACGCAGGCGTAAAATAACATCAACATTAATTGCCATGTTAAGTTTGTTGCAGGAAAAAGAACAAAGGGTCTTGTGGCACCTTAAAGCAGGGGTGTAAAACCTCGATACTGGGGGCCAAATCCAGCCCTCCAGGGTTCCTCAGATGCCTATGCCCCTTTCAGAACGTTCAGCCACACCCCCTTTCCCCTGGCCACACCCCCTTTCCCCCAACAACCAATTATTTGGAAGTTTCCTGGCTTTTGTGTCATTCCCCCCCCCATTCTTTTGTGTAGTTTCCCCCCATTCTAAAAGGTTGAAATGCCCCTCCAAAGGCTTAGTTACTGCCAGTAAGAGAGCGATCCTATGGCCCCCTAGACAGAGCATGAAGAGAGCTGTACAACTGCTGCAGGAACTCACAGGACTCTGCACCGACAGGCTTTTAGCAACCCCAAAATGACTGCTGAACGTTCTGATGTGGCGAGGCATGCAAAAAGCCAATCCGCCCGGCATTCAGTGTTGGCTGGCGGCAGTCCCGTGCCCTACCTCAGCCCACGCTTCTGGACCTGGAACTCAGCACAAGCTTAGTATATTCCAGCATCAGCTGTGTGTCAAGGAGGTCATGTGGTTCAGTCCTTAGCAAACATGCAAGTACAAGGTTACTGCAAATATTTATTGATTTTATTTTTAAATCGCCCATCTAGCCGGTACCCGGCCACTCTGGGTATAGCGTGTATCCTTTTAGCAGGTTGAAATAGTTTGATCCCTCTTGGTTTTTCGATGTTTCGATTGTTTTTATTGTATTATATTGCACTGTATCATTTCCAGGTCATTTTATGTGTACGCTGCCCCAACGTCCTTGTGGGGATGAAGGTGCGGTTTACACATTTTTCAAATAAAAATAAATAAAGGAAACAGAAGAATGCCAGCTTGAAGAGAAGACAGGCGTGTGTGTTTAACTGAATTTAAAAGTGTGTGCACATGCACGTGCAAGAGAGATCACGAAATGCAATCATCACACATTGTCTGGAATTACCTGTAGCAAAGACCCTCAACTCTGTGCGCAGCTGCTAGAGAAGTGAAGGCCTAGAGAAAAAACCATGGAAAATTGGCTGGGGGCGGCGGGAGAAAACATTGGAAGGGAACCATTTTTTCTTGTTTTTCCCAGGTTTTTAAATTTTTTGGGGGTGAAATGGTTCCCCCCTTATTTCTATTCTCCCCCCCACTACTACTTTTTTTCATTTCCCCCCCAGACCTTCACATCTCTAGCAGCTGCCCCATATGGTGAGGCACAGAACTGACGTTTGGAGCATCTCACCAAGCCGTGAAGTATTGTCAGGCTCCGGATTGGACCACCAGGCCCTCCTACGGCTATAACGGGTTTCCTGTTTGGGCTGAGACTTTGCCTAAGAACAACCGACTTCCCGACACAGTAGCTCCCATCCAACTACTGCCCAAGGTCCAGCCCTGACACCCAGAAATGGAGCTAGTAGTGCCCTTAGGAACATAGGAAGCCACCTTCTAACATCTATTCGTCCATCTAGCTCAGTATTATCAACACTGACTGGCAGCAGCACTCCAGGGTTTCAGAAAGGAGACTTTCCACAGGCCTACCTGGAGATGCCGAGCATTGAACCTGGGACCTTTCTAGAGGTGTGGAGGCCCAGACACCACCACCACCACCCCGAAAAATGGAAGGGAAGAAACCAGAAAAAAATCATTTAAAATGGTTTTTTCCCTAGGGAGTTTTGGGAAGTTAGAGGGGTGGGGGTCCCTGAAATTTTCTGTTCCCCCCGCCTCATTTTTTCCAGTTTTTTTCTGGGACTTCACACCTCTAGACCTTGTTCATGCACAGCATGTTGCTCTACCACTGAGCAATTATAGCCCCTGTTGCCTGAATTGCTTGGGTAGACCCCTAGGTGCAGCCACTTGGGAAACTCCAGGTAGGGATGTGTTGATGCTGGGAAGTCTGGTTCGTTTGAGCCCGATGTTAGCTTGATGAATAATTTTCTAACATTATACAGTATCCGACTTTTCTTTGTGAATTACTTTCCTGCCTCCTCTTGCCTTTTGTTAGCATGATTGCATTGTCATGGAACAACAGTGTGCGGTATTAGGTAGAATTCTAGAGATTGTTTTGTTTCGTTTTTTAAGGCCATGACTAGGCGGGTGACAGATGAACAGAATAACCTAATACATACAAATATAGGATGCTTTGCTGATAAGGAGTTGTGTAAGAAGTGGGTGGCCAGATACAAACACACGATAAAAATGTGCAAGCCAACACTGCAGCAATTTGGAATCACAGTGTAAATTGTTGTAGACTACCGGTAAGTACAACGCCCCTGCCAAATGGACTTTTGCATCCGCTATGTTCATTTAAATCGCTGTGCAAGTTATTTTAATTACACTCAACCAGAACAGGAGAAAAGAGTTGCGGCCTTCTGGCTTATGATATATTTGCACTGCAATCTTCAATGCTGAACAAGATGCCCACACATTGATCAGGTTTATCCAGATGCATTATGGCACCATAAATATGCTTGATACATCCCACACAAGAGAACAAGACAGTTCAACTCCGGAATCCTACCTAAATGGCAGTTTTCAAGTCTCTCATTTGAGAAACAGATCAGCTCATCCAACACTCTGTTTGGGGGAATTTGTGTCAAATTGACATTCCAATTTCAGCAGCGTACATAAAATTCTGCACATTTATTTAGCACCGTAACAGATTTTACATAACTCTTGAAGTTACTGACTCAATTCATTTCCCTTCCAAGCGAAAGACGGATTAATCTGAAACGAACTAAGACAGGCAACCAGAAATAATGTTACTACAGCCAGTAAACATTTCCTAAACTGCTGTATCAGTAAGCTGCTTAAAAACCTCACTACTATTGTACTCTACATCTGCTCAATAATTACGACCTCTCAAAGCACGGATTATGAATATGCACAGAGTTCACCCGCACAACCCTACCAGGGGTACCAGGGAAGGGAACAATCCTACAAAGGGGCTCTCCGTCTTATCTTAAACAAAACTTGCATCTAAGGTTTGGAGCAGTTTGCAGACCTGATTTAAGAGGAAATCTGTTTAGCACTGGTGTCAAAAGAATACTAAATCATGGTAAAACTCAACAAGCAAATCTGTAGTTTTCAGGGATCCAGGGTTATGACTGTACCAGGCCAAGAAACAGGATACAGGAGAATTTAATACAATAGCACAGAAAAGGTATGGCTATGGTGGTTCAGAAAAGGCTGAAGTTGTAGATTTTAGAGCAGAAGGCAGTCTTTAAAGAGAGGGGGGGAAATAGAACAGGACTCAAACCACTTCCAATGTAAAAGAGTTAACAGTGTACATGTATGCAAGATCTAAAATTTGAAGGCTCAATCTCTCTGAATTTAAGTGACGGCCATCAGCTCCCCTTAAAGGGGGATTGGACAGATTCATGCGGGATATAAGAGGCAGTAAGCCTCTGACTGAATGCCAGTTCCATGGGAACATTAGTTGGACGGTGCTCTTGCATTCATGTCCTGTTGTGGGCTTCCCATGGTCATCTGGTTGGCCACAGTGTGAACAGAATACTGGACCAGATAGATGTTTGGTCTGATCCAGCATGGCTCTCCTTATTACAAAATGATCTGTCCAAAACTTGTGCCTAGATAGGGAACCATTTCCAGCCAGGCTTTTGCTTACTCTTCAGTCATGTACATACACATTGCAACCACCTGTCATGCGTGCATTTGGATTTTGTTCCGTGCAACCAGCAGTGTTTGTGCTTGAAGGAATGAAGCCTGTACAAGGAAAGAGCTTCCTCTAAGGATTTTCTGTGCATCAGTTTATGGCATTAGTGCTTATCAGATTGCTTCAGTGCAAAATGTCATGAGAAAATTAGTTTTGTTAGCAACACATGGATTTTAGTAGACTCTTCAGGGAGACTCCCAGCAGCCTGTTTAGTTTTTATAACGAAAAGACACAACACATGGGAAGTAACTCATTATGACTTACCCTTTGGATCCAGAAATGCCAATACCATATATTATTCACCTGTTCAGAGAAATCCTCTTATCTCATAGTTGTTGGGTTTTGTTTTGTTTAAACTTCCCAATCTAATGGAGTTACTGTGGATCCCAGCAGTTGTTTGAAATATTTTGTAAAAACTTTCCAGCAAACCTGATCTACTAGGTTAATCAGGGTTCTAATATATCCCTATTAAAATGAATGGGAAAGTGAAACTACCAAATGCCTAAGCTAACTCGGGTCCTTTCTACTCCAGCAACTTCTCAAAATAGGGCACAGAAAAGAACGTGGCATTTTGCCTATACCACAAATTCTATTTATTTAGTGTGTGCGCGTTTGTGCATATGTGCAGTTATACCTCTTCAAGAGCGCTGGGATAGATTTCCCCCCTTTTTGTGTGGTTTTATTTCTGTACATCCTGTGTACACCCCACTCATTTCAAAGCACTGCAGGGGTCCATTGGACTCCGGGGTAAATTTTACCCGATAGGGTTAATTCTGCTCCTAGTTGGCATTATCTTGACAAAAGAATTAAAACTCCCATAGTGCAAATTTGCAAAGATTACTTCTTATTTCTAATGCTCTTTTGAAAAATGAACCACACTCCTATTAGACTAATGGGGTACATTTGAGCTTTTCCATTACTTACAATGAGCCCAGTATTTTATCGATGCATCTGGGGGTTTCTGTTTTGTCTCCTCTTCTGTTATGAGCTCAGTATTTCCCCAATGTATCTCTTCTGTTTTCTCCTCAAGGGTCTCCTGAGGACTTTAGAAGGAAACATTGTGGGGCACAATGTACCCCAACAGCTTTTGTGTTAAATCATGTTTCTGAAATGAGAGGCTCGGTTGGTGGCAACGAGGAGGAGGGCCTTCTCAGTGGTAGCCCCCCAATTATGGAACAAGCTCCCCACTGAGACCCGCCTGGTGCCAACCTTACTATCTTTTTGGCGCCAGGTTAAGACTTCCCTCTATGCCAAGGCATTTAATAGTTAGGAGCTCAGAATAGCACGAGGGGGGGGGGATTGTCACCTCCTGTAGGCTCAGTTTTATTAGTTTTTTTATTGTTATTTTAAACTGTGTGGGTTTTTTTTAAATTGGTTTTTAATCTTTTAAACTATTTTGTATGTTATTGTTGTTTTTATGTATAATCTATTGTGAACCGCCCAGAGAGCTTCGGCTATGGGGCGGTATATAAATGAAATGAATGAAATGAAATGAAATATGATACAAATAAAATATACTTCTTTAATGTTAAACCAGAGTCATTTTGAAATCAATCATTAATTTTATTTCTTTAGAACAGATCCCCAAGATATGAATATGGGCAACAACACTTCCATCTCTCATAAAATCCCAATACAGTAATACCTTGGATTGCAAGTAACTTGGTCTGAGAGCGTTTTGCAAGACAAGCAAATTTTAAAATAAATTTTGACTTGATAAACAAGCGACGTCTTGCAATACACTCGTAGGGATGTAACCGCTCGCCTCGAGCAGGCGTAGCAATCCGAAATCAGCCCCGCTCACGTCCGCCAGAGACTCGCTTTGATATAAGAGTGTTTTGGATTACAAGCACGGTTCCAGAGTGAATTATGCTCTCAATCCAAGGTATTACTGTTTCTCTACATCAATAAGTCTGCTTTGATATAGGTAGGCCATGCCCCCCCCCCCCAACCCTTATCACCAAATTATTCAAACATAATTCTTTCGCCTTCAGAATCCCAAATGGTCTGGAACGTACAACATAAAAGCTCTTTATAAATAATATTAGTCATTTTGTAGTCCTAGCACTTGTACTTGGGGTGTTGACCATTTACCTATGGAGGAGCCTCTGTGTATAGATAAAGAAACTAACTTTGCTTAATTGCTCCCACCTATGCCTGTGTTGAGGAGACCATATTTGCATTCGTGGCTCACTTTTGCTGTCATTGTTAAAACCAACTATCCAATTTAACTGCAGGCCAAAAAAAAAAAGCAAACCACCATGCTATCTGAAGTCTCTAAATAAAGCAGAAACTCTGCAATTTCATTATCATCTTCACCACACAGGCAAAACCTTACTATGGTACCAAAGCCCAGCATGGAAATCTCTCAATGTTATCAGATCAAACATATATGAAATTCTTTCAAAAGGTTCAGCTGCAAAAGCTTTGGAAGAAAGGCCGACATGACAGTAGCTCTCTTTTGCTTGAAAGGAGCTTTCTTTGTTTAAATACAACATATGCCCCATAGCATTAACATCTTCAGATCCCAAAGGCATAAGGTTATTTTGGGACGCCGTGACTGATGGAATAATTACATTACTACAGGGTTTAAGTTATAATGTCTACATGCTTTAAATATCTTCCTGTTGCTGCTTGGTGATAAACTACACAACACGCCCTACAGGAGTCAACTAAAGTGAATGGTAGAGCAATATTTATGAGTTTGTCTCAAAGGTTCCCGATTTTATGCAGCATGTTCAAAGATTTAACGCTTACTTAAAGCAATACACTAAAAAAAAAAACCTTCCCGTAAATCATTCACGACACACACACACAGGTAAGCTTTCATTAAAGTAACAACCTCCTAACTGGTAGAAATTTTGTGATGGTAAACTGTTACTCAGCATACCCCCCCTTTAATGTCCTTTTTTCAAAGAGATAGATGGTTGCTCTGACTCTGAAGGCAGTGAGGTTTGATAAGGCTTGAACCCTCTCCCTTGCATAAGACGTGGGGGCTTTTTGACCCAGAAATGAAGAATAGCTGTAGTAATTAGCTTTGACACTGAAAGTGCCTTTTTTAACGCTAACGAAAGTTCCATAATTCAGCTATGGGAATCCAACTTAACCCCACCCCCAGCCAAAAAAAATATATATTCTTCACTTACTAATAAGTGTCACAGAGGATGTAGACGTTGGGTCTCCAAAATGGTGTCATGCCCTGCTGGAGGACTTCTCCTCTGAGGAGGAACTCAAGCTCCCAGAGATGGATGCCATTGCACCATCCACGGTGGAAGACCAGGAGGAGCCTGGGCCCTTGGGGGAGATGGCCGCAGGTTCATGTCTGCCAGGGGCAGGGGACTCTGCCTCTGAGGCAGAGGCTGAGTCACCCCCTGGCCCCCAGGAGCACCATCACCTCATGCGACAGACAAGTAGCGCTCCCGTGAGAAGGAGTGCTTGCAAATAGAGAAGACCTCCTCCGGAGAAAGTGACTCCTCGTGAGTAGGGCTCTACCCAAGGAGCTCTAATGTACTGCAGCTGAGCCATGGGTGGGGTTCAGCAGGCTCTGGCAATATAAGCCTTCAGTGGCTGCCTAGCTAGTGCTGAAAACAATGTTATTCTGCAGCTCCAGAGCCTCATTTCCCAGGCCTTGCCTTGATGATTGACACTCTGTGCTACTTACCCTTGGGCTCCCTCCCACTTGACTCTGTGCCTGGACTGTGTAATATACCTGGCTGCTCAACCTCTGCTTGTACTTTGACCACTCCTGCCTGCCTGCTCCCTTCCTGGACTGAAATCTTGGTGTGTCACTGTTTGCCTGTTTTGTGACCTTGCTTTTTTGATTGCCCCATAACTCGAGAGCCCGCTTCAGCCAAAACAGGACATGAGGTGCCCATGGGCACTAATGTGCCTGTGTATGCCTCTCTTTGTGCCCGCCAGGCTCCCTGCCCCTCCTGATTTTTATTTGCTACACATGATATTGCATATTCAAAACCAGTGATGGGGAATTGTATCTTGGTGGGTGGCTGGATGAGTACCCCCCTACCCCCCCCCCAATGAGCAGTGTGTGGGCTGGATGATATCTAAACACTTGGACGGTAATAAACCTAATTTATATATTTCATAGTATGCTATTTGGTATTTTAAGATTTGAGCATTTCTAACAATGTGATTAACAGAAGGTCAACAAAAAAAAAGAGTTTGGTGGAGGAGCAAGTGAAGTGATATAGGCGTTGGCGAAGCATCTGGTCTCCAGCCCAGAGTGTTGTGATCAACTGCAAGTCAAAAAAAGAAAAAAAGCAGGAGGGAGGGAAAACTTTTGATCTTCAGCTTTCTTTTAAAGCTATTCGCAAAACCTCAGAAAAATAGACAGGAACAAAAAGAAAAGCTGCCAGAGACAAGACAATTTTGGAATGAATTGTCCTTTGATAGCTTCTGCACAAGACAGTGATCCAAGGCTGACTCACAAATGAGAACAGGAACACAGCACTGTTAGGAAGGAAAACTCATTCAGGTAAGACAAATTAGGTTGCTTGCATAGCTGATAGAAGGAACATTCACGCTGGCAGGCCATTCTGCATGGGAACCATGGAATTTACTTTCCAGCAAGGCAACTCATTTATAATAAGATCTAGGAGTAAATCCGCTACAGCAGCGCTTTTCAAAATTTCCCCCCCTTTCGGGATTTCCTTTCCACAGCATATTGTCTACCAAGGCCGTTTGCAGATTGCAAACAACTCTGGGGAATATTCTCAATTCCTATGGGCAACTGGACTTTATGTTTTTGTTTTAATCCTGGGTTACCATGAGCAAGAGAGCATGCTGATAAGCACAGGCCTCCACTTGGCTTGTTCTGCCAGTGGGAGCAGCTAAACAAGCCAGGAAAGGAACAAACCTGGGATTACAACTCTGGTTTGTCGGGGGAGAGACAAGCCGGAATTCCGGGTTTGGACGCAATGCTAACCTAACCAGGGAAAGAGTACCCCTAGGCTACTTTAGCCACTCCCACTGGCAGGATGAGCCAAATGGAAGCGATCAAGCCATGTGCATTAGCGCACTGGCTCACTCATGGTAAGCCAGAGTTTTAGAAAAGCCTGGGTTACCATTGTGTGCAAACCATTAACCATCGGTCAATGCCCATTAACTGTTAAGCCTTAGTACTTACATTTTTTATAAAAACTGGCTATTCTGGGAATAGAGGCACCATGATTGACAGTGTCATGTGCCCAAATGACGCGTTAATCCAGATGCAGTGGTATACTCGCTCACAGAGGACACTACGTGCCCATGGACACCTCTCTTGATGCCTGCTAGGCTCCCTAACCCTCCAGAATCCTTATTAAGATTTTTTCCATTATTTTTTTAACTGGTACACGGGGTAGCTGCGAAGGGAAGTGCTGCCCTCCAGTGCCATCTGCATTGGGGTTCACAAGATTGGTTTTCTGTTTCCCAAAGGTGCTCCTATCCCACCTCTGTCTTATAATTAAAGTTAGTTTTAATTTTAGTCTCACCAGTTTGCCTTTTGGGTAATGGGTAACATTGTAACTAGCCTGTGCCCATCATGGCAGCCATTTTAGGAACGGGAAGGCCCCTCCCCCATTTGGCTGCCATTCTAGGAGAGCGCTCGCAACGTTCTCTCAAAACTCCAACTGTGCCCGATGACTCAGCCCTTAAGCATTACAGACTGAAGAGTTCAGCAGCAAAAGTATACCATAAAAGTGTTGCTGCAACCTTTAACATTAACACAAGTCTTCAGCCTTATCTGATGAGATGCATCATGATCCCAACCTAAGATTAGCACCTACTTTTAATTTTTTTTGTTAAGCCTATGTCTATCTTTTTCATTCTCACTCTCTTTCAACTTTATCCTCCTCTTGGTGATGCTGCTATTGCGACCCACTGTAGTCTGGGGGCACAGTCACTCGTAGGGATGTACCAAACCAGGGAAATCTGGTTCGTTTGAGCTCAACCGATTTCCTGCCCACTTCCGATCCAATGATCGGAAGCAGACGGAGAGAAAAAAATTTTTTTGCAGACTCCTGCCTCTAAGACAGGCCACAATTTGCAATAAAAAAAAATAATTAAAAAAAAGCACTAAGGAAATTTGCAGAAAATCGGCCGATTTGAGCAGATCAGCACCCGAAAAACACATGGTTCTAGCATTGATTTGTGCCAGGACCGGTGCAGGGCAGTTTGGCGCCCTAGGCTGGCTTATATTTAGCACACACCCCTCTCGTGCGGGGGGGGAGGGCTCCGGAGCAAAGCAGCCGGGAAATGCCTGCTTGCCCAGCGCCCGCCTGCCCGCCTCCTCCTCCAGCAGCTGCTTTCCCCGCTGCCTACCGGTCTATGCGGGGGGGGGGGATTGCGCCCGCCGCGCGCACTCCTGACCCGGCCTAGCTCCGGGCGCAGAGGAAAGCCGAGCGGCGCGAGCCCGCCCGGCGCCCTGCAATCCCCCCCCCCCGCATAGACCTGGTGGTTGCGGACCGGTGCCTTTGTCGGCAAGGCGGCCAGGAGCGCGCCGGCGGCGAGGAAGGAACGCAGTATTTCTGTGCCCTCTTCCGCCACGTGCCCTGGGCAGCTGCCTGGGTCTGCCTCGCGGTAGCGCTGGCCCTGATTTGTGCAAATCACACAAGAACCACGTGGTTTTAGGGTGCCGATCTGCACAAATTGGCAATTTTTGCACAAATCGCGCTAGATCCACATGGGTTGCTGAAATTTCCTTAGTGCTTTAAAAGATGCACAATGCAGCCCATCTTAGAGATGGGGCCAGCACAGGGCTGATGAACTGGAATTGGGCGGGGGGGGGGGATCATGACAATCCATCAGGTTTTCACCCCCCCCTATCGGATTCCTCTAGGCCAGTGTTCTCCAACCTTGGGTCCCCAGATGTTTTTGGCCTACAACTCCCAGCATGCCCCAGCCAGCGCAGCTGGCTGGGGCATGCTGGGAGTTGTAGGCCAAAAACATCTGGGGACCCAAGGTTGGAGAACACTGCTCTAGGCACAAAGGCACAAATGTATGTAAACGGGAGGACACCAAATGCAGCAGAGCACCAGGGGTGTGGAGGGAACAGCCCAATTCCATGCATGTTTACTCAAAGAAAAAGCCCCACGAGTTCAATGGGACTAGTTCCCAAATAAGTGTGCATAGGATTGCAGCCAACATCTGTTTTCTCCTCTTCTTGGCAGTAGTAAATTACTACCTCCCAACCTATTCATAACACCAACTGCAGCCCTGAGCGAGTGGCAAGCCATTAAGCATTATTTTCATTCTGAATTAGTAGTGAATGTTGACGCTGTAAAATATAGGATGCTTGCCTCCTTTCCATTACCCTTTGGAAAACTTTTCAAGCATGCAAGGCAATCTCTAAATGAAGACAGAATATGCACGTGAACACAGATGAACATACTTTTAAAATTCTAGAATGCCAGAAGATAAACAAGTATGTATAGCGGTTTTACAGCCTCCATCGGCCAGGTTTTAAGTGATGAACTGCAAGGATTAGCTGACTTTTTAGGAATTAAAGGAATGCAACTTTCAATCAGAGAACCACCATCTCCCTGTATGGACTGATTGGTGAGGATGCCAGGGTGCAGTTTCCTACCGAGGGGAAAGCCCTCCACCATAGGCTAAGGTGAATTCAGAGGTGGAACAAATAGAATGGCTTTGAATTTAAGCAATGATGAGATACATACAATACATATATTGATATATAGATATTTGTGGCTGAACAGTGCTGATTATAGAATTATCCGGCAACATTTGACAAGGTGGCCTGACCTATGTACAGGAGGAGCAACACTAACCAACGGAACAACGGACACGTCTCATTCATATACTTCATTGTTTCTGCTAAAACTCTTTCATACAATGCCGAATGGATTCTCTGGGTGTAGAGCCTGTCCACAATGGGAGTCGTAGTCCAACACATCTGGAGGACACCTGGCTGGGGAAGGCTGACATACACCTTGGCAAATTCTTCTGCTGTTGTGACGACGTGTGTTTTCTAAGGACCTACGTTTGTTTATATTTTTCTCCCCACCCCTCCATCCAAGGAAGCATATGGTTCATCCCCTCCACTGTGCACTGCCTCACAACAACCCCATGAGGTAGGTTAGGCAGAGAGGCTGGCCCAAGAGCAGCCCACCACTACACCGTGCTGAGTTGGTGCAAATAAAAAGATCATTATGAGATGTTGTAGGGAGAAAGGAGATGCTACGGCACAGACCTCCATGCTCTTATTGAGGATCACCACACTGAGCCATACAGCAAGCAACAATTCCTAACTAATTACCTTGAGGCACTTTGAATGACTGTCTAGTTAACATACTGCAGTCATTACAGCAAAAACAGATGGACACAGATGGCGTTTGTTCCGCCTCCTGCCAAAAAAAATT
Organism: Shinisaurus crocodilurus; assembly: GCA_021292165.1. Classification (NCBI taxonomy): domain Eukaryota; kingdom Metazoa; phylum Chordata; class Lepidosauria; order Squamata; family Shinisauridae; genus Shinisaurus; species Shinisaurus crocodilurus. The sequence goes on along the minus strand of CM037880.1, from coordinate 205,093,150 downwards.
AAAATGCAGAATCCCATATGCAATGGTGACCAAACAGAGAAACAACATTTTGATGGAGACCAGTAGATAGTGGCATGAGCCAAAGTAAGGGTGTGACGCCCCCGGAGGCTTTCATTTGTATTTTACACTGCAGCTTTACTGGTTACTTAGCATTTGCTGGACATTCTCACTTTAGAGAAATTTTTCCTCTTAGGAGAAATACTCACATACTACCAATGGCTTTGAGTAAGCCAGTGCCAGGTCAGCTTTTAGGCCCTCATAGTTTGGGGTGGGGGAGGAAATGAGATTAAGGATCTGTAGACTCCAGCCCTCTTGGAGCCCCTGAGTCAAAGCCATAAAGAAAGCAAAACAAATAAAATCTGAATAAATAAATCAAGTGTTTATGTCTGTGGCAGTATGTCAACAAGTGCAATAGAATCCTAAGGAGATGGAAACTCAGATTACACAATCGTTTTGGAGCCTCATCAAGTCAACAATGATTTTTTCCTTTCCATTTCCCTCAGGCGATGAAGCTGCTCTTCTGAAGGCACCACCATTGTGGCAAGATCGTATAGTCTCTAGAAGTCAACTTCAGAAATCAAGCTCCAGTAATTAAGAACATAAGAAGAGCCCTACTGAATCAGACCAAAGGCCGATCTAGTCCAGCATTAGCTTCACACAGCGACCAACCAGCTGCCTGTGGGAAGGCCACAAGTAGGACATGAGTGCAACAGCACCCTCCCACTCGTGCTCCCCAGCAACTGGTATACAGAGGCCTACTGCCTCTGAGGGGCATAAACCAAGCCTTCCCTCCCACTACCAAACCAGCCAAGCCTCCCATGGGGCAGTTTCCCATCATAAAAACCAGGAGAGGGTGTATAAAGGTGTTGTCCCTGCATTTTACTTTTCTTCCGGCACAATCCTATGGCCTCCTGACATTGTCTGGGGGGTGGGGTGGGGGCATAGGATTGTTCAGAGCCCCAGCTCTGAGGTCCTGGAAGCTCGGACTCTGAACGCCAAGCCCCTGCCCTGCCCTCTCAGAAAGAACCACACCGGCTGCCTCCCTAGGTCGCAAATCTGCCTTGGAGAGGAGGAAAAGGGTGTGCTGGGGGCAGGTAGGGGAGAGGAGGCGGCTGGGGCAGATGCCTTATTATACCATATCCAAATGGTGCCCCAGTCTCCTTCCCCCCCCCCCGAAGAGCTTCATCTAGACCAGTGTTCTCCAACCTTGGGTCCCCAGATGTTTTTGGCCTACAACTCCCAGCATGCTCCAGCCAGCACTGGTCTAGACGGCCGAAAACAGCTGTCTAGATTAAACGCAGGGCACCAGGTGGCAGAGATCACCACCACCGTGCCTCATGTCTAGCATTGGATGCAGGCAAGCCACCTTGTCTGGAGGCTTACGTACATCGAGGGTGGATCGCGCTGCCCCAGGATATCACAGAAAAATAAATAAATAAATAAAAGGAATTTGAGGACATGAGCGTCAGATGCAAAATTTACAAAGGATCAGCATGTGCCTCTGATCATGGCATGAATGTTCCTCTTATGTGAGAAGAGTGTAAGAGGAAGAGAAAATCACTGGTTTGCTCACCCTCTGACCCTTCCAGCGTAGTTTTTGGTTCATCCCCTTAGTCCTCACTCCAAAGTCCTCACTTAGTCCAGGTTTTAACTACGGTACCTGTAAATGCATTTGCCCACACTGATCTCTCCCCACCCAGTCTCACCCCCACCCACAAGTCTTCAAAATGTATAGACATTTTACATCTCTAGATAGATAAGAGAGTTTTCTCAGACAGCTATGTGAATGTGGATGACGTGGGGTTGGGAATCCCAGAGGAGGAACATGGGGACTTTGTAAGCATTGTCTTCCTCAGGGCTCTAAATCTCTTCCAAGGAGCCAACTTTTCGCCTGCCTCTAAACTGTCTCACAGCTTCCCTGGCTTTAGACTCCCTTTGTTGTTTGTTTTCTGTCATAATTTCTCATCATAATTTACCACAAGATATTAAACTATTTCATCTTCTCAGTAGAACCTTCCATTTGGAAACCAACAGCCATTGAGCTTTCTTTGCTAAACTAAGAGACTGGCTGGTTATATGTCATAGCTGCATGTAAACAATAACACCGGAGATTTCCTTTTGCCGGGGTTGTGCGTCTTAGCCATCCGTCAGCTTCCTTCAGTTTTTGCTTTGTTTGGCCGCTCCTCAGATGTGACTCTATGAATTGGAATGCAATGTTCTTATCCATTCCCAAAGCCATCAAAGTAAGGATTTGAGCTTCGTCTGCATTTTCTTTTCCATTTCATCAGTCTTAATTAATGGCAGCCAATGCAGGCAGATGTGTGACATGGAGAAAAGGACAGGGGGAATCAGAGACAAAGTTTTGGCCTTGAAAGGTCCTTCCTCAATTAGATTTGCAAGCAGTTTGCTTTGAGGGTAAATAGTTGGTTGTTCGAGGTCTAACAAATTAAGACCGGGGCAACCACTAATCTTTAAATACAAACTTGAATCATCTCTATAAATCACTGGGGGCAACATCATTTTCAGACCCAGAGAGACTTTGATAATGTCTTTCCAAGAATCCAACCCAAGGAACAGCAGACAAATGATGGGATTGACCTGCATACCAGAGAAACAGTCTCCTTCTGTAAGTCTTATTCTGATCCCTTATCAAAAACACCTTCTGATTTAATAGCATCCATACTCCCCCCTTGAAAAGCAAGGACATGGGGAGAGGTGTTCTCCATGACCAGCCTATGGTTATGGAACTTAGTTTCTCATTAGAAAGCGGGTGCTTTCCAGAGACATTGGAGGCCCTCCTTATTTGAGTGAATTGTCAGAGCTAAGGATAAAGCTTTTAATGATCTGGGATGTTAGCTAATAGTTTGACTTATTTTACCATTTATCTTAAACTTTTAACTGTAACCTACTTGCAAGCCTATGGGAGATCAAAACACAAAAGAAAAGTTCCATGGATAAGTCTTCCCCTTCCAAATTTGGGGGCAGGATTTCCATGCCATCTCTGGCTCTCTTAACAGATCCTGCAAGAAATGGAGACTGAGGGGACATGGGGGTAAATCTGCAAGTTCCAGAGATACCCCCAGTGCCTACAGGCCTAGATAGGCCTGCCCAGAAACCCCTAGAAAGCCTCCAGGACCAGGGATAACCTACAGTAGCTTTGGATAAATCATCCCAAAATTCCCCAAGTTCTGCCCAGCCAGAACTCAAAATCATGGTTCCAGTTCCAGCATGTACAGGAGGGATATATATTTTAAGCAAAATATATTTTACTTTATTTTAAGCAAAATATTTCTAAAGTGCTCTTCAACCAATGGTTTCTGGGAGGGTGCACAGTAGTAGTAGTAGTAGTAGTAGGCGATCAATCGTGACCGAGTAAGATTGTCTTCCAGGATAAAATTACAAAAAGAAAATTATAAAAGAGGAAATTCTAAAAAATTGTGTAGACTCTAGCGATGGGTCCGTAAGTGACTGGAGGCCAATTCTAGATCCACACAGCTTCCCACAGTGAGGACACAGGTTATCAGATGGAAGATGGTCCAGTAAAGGGTGCACAATAGGCATACATGTAATTATGCAAAATAGAAATACAACAATACAATATCATTTATAACAATTACAGATTGAGAGGCAGCAAAAACAAACAGCAAACACCTATTTAAAAAACAACCACACTAAAAGCAGATTCAAGTAACAGAACTCTTTAAAATGCCAGGAAAAACAGAAATCAGGTCTTAACCTGGTGCTGAAGATATTGCGATGTTGTTGGCAATCATACCTCTTTGGGGAGGGCATACCAGACTTGGACCACCACCACAGAAAAGGCCCTCTTCTTAATGCAGTGTTAGGAAACCTGGTACCTGCTAGATGTTTTGGACTACAACTCCCATAAGCCCCAACCACCATGGCTAATGGTCAGGAATTATGAGAGTTGCAGTCCTACACATCGGGGGGGGGGAGCAGGTTGCCTAGCCCTGCTTAGTGCATACGTAATGCACTTTCACTAAAGAAGGCAGGGGAGGGGCCATAGCTCAGTGTGATAGAGCACCTGCTTTGCATGCAGAAGGTCCCAGGTTCGATCCCCGGCTTCCCCAGGTAGGGCGAGGAGGAACCCTGCCTGAAAACCTGGAGAGCTGTTGCCAGTTGTGTTGACAATACTGGGCTAGATGGACCAATGTTCTGACTCAGTTGAAGGCTGCTTCCGATGTTCCTATGCAAGGCACTGGCGGAAGGGCCTCAACTGCAGAACTTAAGGCATAGTTAGGCTATCATCTTATGGTTATAATCTCGAAACATGTCATTATGACAGTACTAGTGGTTTAAAAATCCACATTATAACAATTCAGATGGTGTAACTCATTACTCCTGCCTGCCTTTCCTTCTTTCCGAAACCCATCTAACGCAGGCCAATATTCAAATGAGAAAAATAAAAAAGCACAAAATTGTTTTCCTCCTCCCTCCCAAAAGGCTAATGCAACGAGTTTGTGGAAGATGAAAAACGTGCCAAGCAAGCATCCACCCAAAGCACAATTCCGTTCTCCTCTCAATAATTCTTCAGGAATTCCACCTCAGATCGAAGGTTTGAAAATTACCAAGCCATGTCCACAGACCATGAAAATTTATCAAGTATGTCTTATGTGACAAGAAAAGAATGCCTCACTGCCAAAATTAGATGGGCTTCAAAAGTTACTGACAATCACTGCCATACATCACATGAACAAACCATCATCTTTTGACACATAAGGTGTTTCAAAAGAGTGATATTTTCATGCAGAGAAACAAAAAGTTTGTACATTGGTATAACTTCAGGATTAGTGACTAAACTCCCCAATGTGCCAAAACATTTTGGAGGATGAACACTCTATTTCTGTGGCTGCAATCACAGACAAAAATGTACATATGAAACAGATGGACTTTCACCAGCATCCATATAAGCAAGTCTGGTCCAAAGAGCCATATTTCTCCAACAGTGTGCAAAATTGCAGCCATCGTAGGTAAGGCAGCATATTGTAATAAAATTAGAAACAGCAGTAAAAAGTTTTCAGGAAATTGAGGAATCTTAAATATAGATAGATAGATAGATAGATGACAAAAGGGGAAGGAGCAAGGTATGCAAATAAAGATCCATTTAGAAATCACAGCTTAGAGAAAGGTAAAGGTGAGATATTGGATAATACATTGGGAGAGCAGAATATAAGAAACTGGGGGCAAAAGGAAAGAAGTTAGTGAATCCATTGAAGAATAGTTGGCTGCCTTCTCGGGTTCAGATTATTTATACCGGGGCAAAATCTGGCTGTAGGGTTAATTCTTACTTAACAGCTGTAGAAAGTTCAAGAGGTCTTAAAACTAAGAGATCCTGAAAGAACAAGTAATGGATTGCAGAGATTGCTCAGGGGCAGATGGCAGGCATTATCAATAGAGGCCAGGTATGAATTAGGGGAAGATGTAACCTCCAAACTCTGTGAAGGTAATAACTGCCTATAGACGGCAGGATCATTTGGACATGTACGATGCTCTCTGGGCGGCCTTCTCCCTACTGACGTTCCTCCTTCTCCATTCTGAATGCATGAGGACTTAACTCTCTTCCCTGACTACCCCTCCCTCATCCCTTTCCCTCCACCTGTTTCTGATATTGTATCATTGATTGAAAAATCATGGAAAGATACCATTTAAAAAAATTTTTAAAGATCTATTACAAAAAGAAGGAATTCAGTAGAAATTCATAACTGATTTTCATTGCTAAAAGGAACATAAATGGTTCAAATATTATTTATAGGACCCGGCATCTTCATGCATATACCCAAAACTGAGCAATGGCCCTTTTTTCTGTTTAAGGAAAAATAATAATGCATCTTTCTCTTTTTTTTTTTTTCTTTTTGTCATTTACTGTTATTTTACAAGCATAATAAAAAAAAAGAAAAATACAGTTCAGAATATAATTGTGTCTGAATAGTAACAGGTCCGATTTTGCAATACAGTAATACCTTGGACTGCAAGTAACTTGGTCTGAGAGCATTTTGCAAGACAAGCAATTTTTTTAAAAAAATTTGACTTGATAAACGAGCAAGGTCTTGCAAGACAAGTAGTCGTAGGGATGTAACCGCTCGCCTCGAGCAGGTGTAGCGGGCCGAAATCGGCCCCGCTCACGCCCACCGGAGACTCGCTTTGATATAAGAGTGTTTTGGATTACAAGCACGGCTCCGGAATGAATTATGCTCTCAATCCAAGGTATTACTGTATCTGAGGGTCAATCATTTGATATCACAATAGGAAAAGTGCTCCCTTTGAAACACACTGGCCCTGTTTGGCCATTCAATTCCTAGGTTGATAAACCATAGTTCAGCAGCTGGAAAAGGTTAATAGGACCCTCCCGCTTCTTCCTCGCCCTCCTCCCTTCCTTGACACTAACATCCTGCTTTAATAAAACTGCAATTAGCCATTATTTCCTAAAGGGGGAACTGTAACGTAATGTCATTCTCCTAATCAGAAACCAACCTTAAACCACAGTTCCCCATTTTGGGTGCAACAGCTGATTGCCATTTAATTAAACCAGGATACAAGGGCTGAGGAAGGAAGGAGGTAAGGGAAAGGACACAGAGGGCAGAATTGTCGCTCATTCCCATCTCCTGAACCAGACAGGCCATTCTGGCTGAACATGTCACATGACATGAACATCCTATAGATGGTGTTTCACCTATGATGCCTTGTTTACAGGTCATCCCATGATACTGCAATGTACAAGCAATGAACAAGCTAATGGATAGATCAGGGGTGGGGAACCTAAGGCCCGAACCTAAGGGACCAAATCTGGCCCTCCAGAGTTCCTCAGAAGGCCATGTCCCCTTCCTCTGGCCCAAACCCATTCTCCCAACCTCCAATCATTTGAAGGCTTCCCAGCTTTTCTGCAGCTTTTTTCCCATTCTGAAAGGTTGAAATGCCTCTCCTGGCTGGTTAGTTAGTTAGTTTCTATACCACCCAATAACTGAAGCTTTCTGGGTGGTTCACAACAATTCACAAAAACATGGACCACAAATACAATAAAATACAGCATATTTTTTTTCCAATATACCAAATTTAAAAACAACGTGACAGCTAAAACAATCTCAGTACAACCTAGACCTGTTAAAAACAGCTAACACAAATGCCCCCATCATGCCATTAAATACCTGAGAGGAGAGGGCAGTCTTAACCTGGGCCCCCACCAAAATGGCAAAGTTGGCACCAAGCAGGCCTCAGTGGAGAGATCATCCCATAATTGGGGGGGCCACCACTGAGAAGGCCCTCTCCATTGTTGCAGCAGATAGAGGATTGGATAGACACAGCGAGTTGTTGTTTCTTTACTGCCCCCACTGCCGCTAAATATACCTGACTATAGGCACATACCAGAGTTCGATTGCACCCACTAGGATTTTTTCTCTATCTGCACTCAAGCCATCTCCTATTTTGTTTCATTGCTCTCAGATCCGGGGTATACCATGGAGCCGTATGAGCTCTACTACAGAGGAGCAACTGACTGGGTTCAGACAACACGAGTGTTGAGTATGGGTTGAGTGTAGGTTGTCATTGAACCATGGGTTGTTCTGATGGGTTATCGTGTTGTCTGAACCCAGCAGCAATAACAAACCATGGTGAATTTCTAAACTCCATAAAGTTCACAGATAAACTAAGTTTTCACTCAGGAAAATCTGGTTTATAGCTCATACTCTTAACCACGATGTAATACTAGCTAAGCTTTAAAAAAAATGTTCGGACAATTTCCTCTGATGCATAAGGAAGGAAATATTGGCCTCACAAGGTATGGTCTTCCCTCTAGAAATGCTGTTCTGATTAAGTACAGTAATACCTTGGATTGCAAGTAACTTGGTTTGAGAGCGTTTTGCAAGGCAAGCAAATTTTTAAATATTTATTTAATTTATTTTGACTTGATATACAAGCGATGTCTTGCAATACAAGCACTGTAGTACAGCTTAAATTAAAAATCTCTGCACAAATTTTTTTGGGGGGATTTCGTTTTGATATAAGAGTGTTTTGGATTACAAGCACGTTTCCGGAACGAATTATGCTCTCAATCCAAGGCATGACTGTACAATGAAGTCATTCACATGAAGATATCTCAAGCACATCCCAGCACCAGGTACAAGACATGCATGCCAACAACAAAAAGGGGCTTATCTGAAACAAGACACCACATTTTCCTATCTGCAAGGTTAACAAAGAGGCAACACGACTGAACAGGCATAATTTCCCAGCCATTTATGACACACTTGCGTTTCATTTTAATCTAAATCTCGCTTTACCAGGACAAGAAACAAGCAAACAATTTTCCGTTCCACACAGTAAATTGCAGGCTGCCGTACAAGTGGATTGTAAATTCCATATGCATCAAGCTGCTAAGACTCACAGCTGCTTACCATTTTTTTTTTTTTCTTTGTTGGTATGTGGACTAAAAAATGTCTCTGCTTCACCCATTTGTAGGTAAAAGTGCAGGCGGGCGCGGCGGGTGGAGACACTTGTCCTGTTCCAAAAAAACCCCTCTGACTAAATAGAAAGAAATGACTTTGGTAAGTACTTAAGAGCTGCTTGTTTACCCAAACTCCAGACCAATACGGTATATCAGCTATTAAGAACTATGCACACAATGTAATGGCCAATTGCCCATGGTTATGTCCTGTTTATTTCAATGGAATCATATCCGTGTATCAGTATACAGACTATTTGCAAGAATCAACTATGAAATTACCTAGATCTCCATATATTAAATATTACTCAACTGAACAAGCATTTGTTGTTTAAAGCTATTGCCATGAACATTAAAAAAAACAAACACCTTTGATTATAAAAAATAAAAAAGCAAAATAGAATCATAGAATAGTAGAGTTGGAAGGGGCCTACAGTCATGCCTTGGATTGAGAGCATAATTCGTTCTGGAAACGTGCTTGTAATTCAAAACACTCTTATATCAAAATGAAATTCCCCCAAAAAAATTTGTACAGAGATTTTTAATTTAAGCCGTACTACAGTACTTGTATTACAAGACGTCGCTTGTATATCAAGTAAAAATAATAATAATATTTAAAAATTTGCTTGTCTTGCAAAACGCTCTCAAACCAAGTTACTTGCAATCCAAGGTATTACTGTATAAGGCCATCTAGTCCAACCCCTTGCTCAATGCAGGAACCCAAGTCAAAGCATTCCTGACAGATAGTTGTCCAGCTGCACCTTGAATGCCTCCAGTGTGGGAGAGCCCACTACCTCCCTAGGTCATTGGTTCCATTGTCTTATTGCTCTAACAGTCAGGAAGTTTTTCCTGATGTCCAGGCAGAATCTGGCTTCCTGTAACTTGAGCCTATTATTCCATGTCCTGCACTCTGGGATGGTCGAGAAGAGATCCTGGCCCTCCTCTGTGTGACAACCCTTCAAGTACTGGAAGAGTGCGATCATATCTCCCCTCAGTCTTCTCTTCTGAAGGCTAAACATGCCCAGTTCTTTCAGTCTCTCCTCATAATATTTGTATTTCTTTACAATTTTACAGTGATATACCCTTTCTTAATCCATAAAACCAGAGATTGCAATTCTTAAGGGGACTGGAGTTTAGAGATATTTTTTTCAACGGGGCCATTGCTCACTGGTCAAGCATACTTGCATGTAGAGATCCCAGGCTCAGTCCCCAACTTCTCCTAGTAGGACCAGGGAAATGCCCTGTCAAATTCTGCAGAGTGGCTGCCAGTCAGCGTAGACCAACCGTTCTCAATTATTATTATTTTTTGCAGAGTATTTGAAAAACACTGAGGGTCTTGGCAGACCACTTAATAAACCTACTTCTTGTTGTTGTCATTCTGCAAATGAAAGCTCATACATAACACATATTTTAACAGCATGTTTTTCTTCAGCACAGCATCATCGTCAAAATTAGTGCTGTATTATGCAAATCACAGACCCAAGGCTAGGGCCTTGTTAGCTCTCGGTCAAAGTGGCCTTGACCTCCATCATTAGAAAAAATAAATCAAGTGCAGGGCTAGGTATAGATATTCTTGACAGTTCTGCAATGTCCCTGCAGACCACCTGAATGGATCTTTTGAAGCACCAGTGGTCAACTGACCACAGTTGGAAAACCTCTGCTATAGACAACACTGACTAAAGGTCTAACTCTTATACAGCTTCCTACTTCCTATATTCCTACATTTCCTCTGGAAATTGTTGCAATGTATGGTCTTAAAATAGATCAGATTTAACATCCTTGAGCATGTGTAACAATCTGAAATAATCAAAGGGCTGCAGAAAATGCCAAAACAGTATTGAAGCTCTGGTTGTTTTAAAGTCTGTTCCATAGTTTCCACAATCCCGACTCCCCACACACTCACTGTGAATGTTAGCATGGACTTCATTCCAACAAGGATTTCAATTCTGGAGAACATTCTAGAACAAAGTTATGGAAACTTTGGCCCAGTTTGGATGTAATGCTAAACCATAGTTTAATTAATGAGCCTGGATGAGCCTTCAGTTCAAGTGCTCTACCCTCCCTTCTGCTTCTCTGGTAAAACTGCAGAAAAGAGATGGGATGATTCCAATTTCCTGTTTCAAACTAACTGCAGTTGGTCCTTGTGTCCGAAACACACCAAAATGTGGACGGTTTTAAAGTACGATTGATTGGAACAAGCCAGGATCAAATTATGGTCTCTGTCCCTGGCTTGTTCCAATGAACCATAGTTTAAAATAACCACAGTTTGGCCTGGTTTTGATGTAAAGACCAACTGCACCAAGAGTGGGTGCTTCCCGTCTCCTCACAGCTGTGCTGCAGGAGGGAAGGGGTACAAGGCCAAGGCTCACCCAGACTTGTTTTTGTAGCACTGGGCAGTGATTTAGCGATATGTCCAAATTGGGGCACTAACTAGCTTCCAAATGCTAATGGAAGCCCTTCCTCACAACGCTGGTTCAATGCAACTGTTGCTCCCGAAGTCCGTTTTTAAGGCACACTTGGGAAAAACAAAAAAACTGAAAATGCTTAAAATGGTGGCAGAAAGGGCAAAAAGGAAAGGATACAGAAAAGTACAAGCAGGGAAAGCACAGCCATTATGTGACCTTGGAAACTTACTATATTGTTACACAGAGAAGCCTACACTGTTTTGTTTGTTTTTTAAAAAAAATGAACACGCACTAACATTTCACACAGACCTGACACCTAATTAGCAGGTCACAGAAACCACCAAGAAAAATAAAGAAATCACCTCCCTTCCGGCATGTCTATCTGTTCACTGGTCTCCAGGAGAACTGCAGACACACTTTAAAACATGCTGCAGACAACATGAAATGTGCTTTTTTGCCTTGGAAATGCCAAATAATTAGATTCTCTCTCTAGCTATCAGAAGCATCTATAAAGCCCAGCAACTAAATCAAGCTGCTGAGGCATCGTCCCCCTGGAAGGGTGTGTGTGTGTGTGTGTGTGTGTGTGTGAGAGAGAGAGAGAAAGAGAGAGAGAGAGAGAGAGAAACACTTTATCCAGCATCCTCTCGCGCTTTCCCAAACAATGAGCAACAGAGGAAACAGGTGCAAAGGAGTGAATATGTGCAACGCTCCTTGTGTTTCTTTGGGGAGGGGAAGTATTCCTTACACATGGCACAAGCAGTAGAAGCACAGAATTAGATGGTACCTCAAAGGGCCTCTAGTCCAACCCCTTGCTGGTGCAGGGTAAACTGAAGCGTACCCAAAGGACCGCCCACTCCCATATGAACCGCCTGATCTTTGCCTTGTGCTTTCAGAGATAGCAACCTGAGGGTGGGCCTTCCCAGTGGCGGTGCCCCATTGGTGTTAATGGACCCCACTGGACCCCTTTGAGAGGTCTGCCAGGTGCCCCCTCGTTGGTAGGTATCAGGCACCAGGTGAAGACCTTTTCATTTGCCTGAGACTCTGCGTGAGAAGTGGTCTTGTGTGTGTTTTCTCATGCATCAGCTGTTTTATCCTTCGCAGAATAGGGCCATTTTATCTGCACTTTCATTATTGTATGTTTTAGTGTTGCACTGTTTGTCATCTGATTGCTGTAATTTGACTGTTTTTTCCTGTGTTGTGAGCCACTCTGAAAGCTGTTCATCTGATCAATTAAATTACCTGTGGGGGCTGATGGTTGAGAGCTTTGGCACAAGACTTCCTCAAGCTGCCATTCTCCAAATCGCTGCTGCAGTCGCTGCGCTAGCCACTTAGCACTGGTTTGCACATGCATGCACATCACTTGATTACCCAAATGCATTGCATTTGAGAAGGTAAATACCACTGTGAATGAGAATAGCCCAGGGCTCTCCAACCTTGGGTCCCCAGATGTTGCTGGACTACAGCTCCCAGAATCCCTTGCCATTAGCCATGCTGGCTGGGGATGCTGGGAGCTGTAGGCTAGCAACATCTGGGGACCCAAGGTTGGAGAGCCCTGGAATAGCCCATTCACACATGCAAGTTATCACTTGACACTGCTGCTTTCAAGTGATGAGCATGAACATGTAAGCCAGTCTTCATTAACCTGGTGCTCTCCAGCTGTGTTGGGGCCACCACTCCCATCATCCCCAGCCAGCATGCCCAATGACTGTGCTGGCTGGGGATGATGGGAGTCCCACTCAGGGATGGGGACTCGGACTCCAGGACTCGACTCGTGAGTCGGACTGAGTCCCCCCTCTGACTCGAGTCCCAATATTTTTAATGGGACTCGAGACTCGACTCGGGACTCGAGACCAAGGGATAGATGGATTGTGAAAGTGATGTTGTCAAGGTTCCACTACTGCAAGGACCCCTTGATCTGCCCTTTGGGAGATCTCTGCCTCTTCCCAAAGGGAAGACTCGTCAACATCCCTGCTTGATGCCACCTGCAGGTGCTGTCTGGACCTAGTTGCAGTAATAATCCAAGTTTATTTTTTAAAATCATTTTCCTAATGCAACCTTTCAGACATTTTGGGTTTGGCTGCCTCTGACTGCCTGTTTGGGGTTCCCTGCCTCCTCTGCCTGCCTGGTTATTATGGATTTGTCTGCCTGGTCTGTTCTTGTCAAAATCAGTGGCAGAGTTTTGAGATAAAAAGGCACACTTGTGCCTAGAATTTATTTAAGCCACACATCTGCAGTAGCCTTATTTTGTTGGGAAAAAACCCATTGATTTTAATAGGGACTCGTGGAGTCAGCTTTGGGAGTGAACATTGTGACTCGTGAGTCACCATTTTGGACCTTGGACTCGGACTCGAGACTCGGGTCCAAAGACTCGTGACTCGACTCGTGACTTGAGACCGACTCTTCAACATCCCTGGTCCCACTGCAGTCCTAACATAGCAGGAGGATACCAAGTTGGAGAAGGCTGGTGTACGCTAAGGACTGGCTCCAGGCGGAAGAAAGATAGTACAGAAGCAGTACTGGGAGAGCTGCGGTGGATTGATGACCTGGAAATACCCACCCGCCCCACCACCAGATGCTGCCTTTAGGTGATATAGGGGAGAAATAAAAATAAAAGTCTCTGTAGTATTCCTTGCCCAAAGCCCAATGAGGCTTGTCAAGCGGGCTCCTGTAGTATGCAGACGGTCTCAAATTAAGTCCCTGCTATTTCTGTGCAGGGCTGGGAAAGACTCTTTTTTTAAAAAAAAATTATTTACTTTTCAAAACAATATATATATATATATATATATATATATATATAATAACAAAATACAAAAATAACACAAAATATAACAAAATAAAAGAATAACACAAAAATATAGCTTAAACTACATACAATAAATCATAAAGTGCACCCCCCCCACCCTCCTAGGGACCAATTTATATACTTCCATCCCCTTATTCAAATGAATTTCAAATTCCAAAAATATAGCATATCCTGACAAGGCATACTCCCCTTCCCCTTTATTAATACATAGTCTAATAATTGGTTCCATATATCCATAAAATTATTCTTCTTTAACCGTCCTTTTTTGCATTTGATACTACAAGTTAGTTTATCATTTAGGGCTATATCCCAAACTTCCTTATACCAGTCAGTTATTAGGAAAACATGTTGTACTTTTCCATTTTCTCGCTATTATTAGCCTAGCCGCAGTTAACAAATTTACAATTAATTCCTTCGTATTTTGGTCACAAATAAGCTTCTCCGTTATTGATAACAACGCTAATTTTGGACAGACCTCTAAATTAATACCAATAATTTTCAATATTTCTGTAAAAACCTCTCGCCAAAAAACCAGTACATTTTTACAACTCCACCACATATGAGCATATGTCCCTTTTTCCTGACAAAATGCAGAGCAATTATTATCTATTCTATTTAATCTTACTGGAGTTAAGTACCATCTCCAAATTAGTTTATAGAAATTCTCCTTTATCCTAGTTGACATCTGTGAGGGTTTGAGGCCTACACAGGATTGGGTTTGTTGAGGCCTACACAGGCTTCAGTTTGTTGAAGCCTGAAGGCCCAAACACTCCACGATGGGAGGGGGAGTTTGAGAGTTTTAAGCTACCCAATAGAAGTTTAGAATCAGTTCTCCAGTGCAAGGTCACATGGTCATAACCTTCCAGTCCTGGGAAGACTATATTTGTGGAGTGTGGTCAGCTAGCAGGCAGAGAGTGTGTGCTGAGCAGCAGAGAGAAACAGCAGAGAGAGAAGCAGAGAGAGAGAGAAAGAAACTGGCTGGCTGACTGCACAGGAATTAGGTAGATTGAAGTGAAACTAGAGAACATTGTTTGTTTGTTTGTTTTATTTTATCATACCTGCTTTTGATTTAAAACCACTCTATTAAGTAATTTCCCTGCTACTATAAGTAAAGTTTGTTGTGTACCCTGGAGTTTGGAGTGACTTATTCACCACGCCTAAAGCCTTCACCCACGTTACTGGAGGAAGCAGGCAAAGGACTGGGTCTTTGGGAAGAGGCAGAGATCTCCCAAAGGGCAGATCAAGGGGTCCTTGCAGTAGTGGAACCTTGACAACATCACTTTCACAATCCATCTATCCCATATGTTGTTCCAACCCACCTTCGAGGTCACCTCTTCAAATTCATTATCCCATACTGTCTTTAGCTGGTCATCTTGTTCTTCTGCTTTTTGAATATAAATCCCTTGATATAAATCCCCTATATAAATCCCTTGTTATACCTCTTGTTGATGCATTACCTTGTAGACCATCTCTAGACGTAACAATCTTTTCAAATTTAGTTAAACCTCTCTCATACTCAGTTTTCCTTTTCCACTTCTTCGACCACTGTTCTAACTGTAATAAATTTAACCACGACACTCTTCTTCTCCCAACAATTTCCATTATTTGGTCTTTAGTCCCCATCTTTTCCACCCAATCGGATAATCTAATAACCCTTTCTTCTCTTAGTTTACCCTCTAAATCCAATCTTAAATTACTCTTGTCTGAAACCTTGGTCTGACTTGGCATATGGCAGGTTCCTACATTCCTTTACAGGTAGTACAGAACTCCATCAAGTGTATCTTCCTCTATTGCAGGGCTTAAATGCTGCTGTTATTGGGACTTTTCTTTCTAGGGAAGGCACAGGAACCTGCTCAGGGTCCACACCTGGCAATCCTGGCTCCACAATATCCAAAACTATGGTTATCTTTCTCTTTCTCTCTCCTCCACCCCACTTTCTTTTTCTCTCTAGAGCAGTGTTCTCCAACCTTGGGTCCCCAGATGTTTTTGGCCTACAACTCCCAGCATGACCCAGCCAGCTATGCTGGGGCATGCTGGGAGTTGTAGTTCAAAAACATCTGGGGACCCAAGGTTGGAGAACACTGCTCTAGGTAAACAATACAGTGGCCAGTAAATGACATACCTGTTTTTAGGGCGGTTGCTGGGGGGCGGGGAAGATAAGGAGTAACAGACAGACACAATCTGGGGATCAACCTCTCTGCTAAGGGCATTTCCAATCTGTTCCCCTGCCTCCTACTTACCCAATCTAAGGTGTTGCTACTTTGGGATATGAGGTTAGCACTTCCCTCAACATCGGGAGGCCTTCCTCTGAGTGCCACCTCCAAGGGAGGCTCGGAGGGTGGCAACAAGGAAGAGGGCCTTCTTAGTGGTGACCACCCGATTATGAAACAATCTCCCCACTCAGGCCCACCTGGCACCAGCTCTGCTATCCTTTGAGCACCAATTTTGTATTGAAATTTTCTGCTGTTTTTATTGTATTTGTATTTTTTTATTGTATTGCATATGGCTATTGGTCGGTATATTAATCATCATCATCATCATCATCATCATCATCATCATCATCATCTGTTAACAAACCCAGGTAGTACTAAGCCCTTGCTAACAACACAGAATAAGCAATGTCTACTACAGCTCCCAAAGGTTCTTGAAAAAGTTTTTTTTTAAAATCCTTAATTTCGATATACCCTTTAAAAAGGGGGGGGAGGTCCAGCCTGGCCATTCCCAAAATTAAAAAAAAATAAAATACTCTACTGCCCAACACACACATTATATTATACACACAGATGTACACACGCTTTCTTATTCATACCAAATAAAAGGGAGCACATACCGTACTAAAAAAAAACATGCCAAGATTTCTCCCTGCACCCTCGGCCCCCTTTAAGCAGATCCAAATGATTTAAGAAACAAGGGGTTTGACATGATTACAGAAAGTTTCCAAGAACTAATAACTTCCATGGAAAGAGTTTTGTGCTACATTAGCTGAATGATTTGCTTCCCCCATTTCCCTTTTGGTCTACTTAAAAGCAGTGAGCTTCTGACTGCAATTTGCTTTTGACAGCTGGGGAATTCTAGCTGAGGTCTGAAGAATGCTGCTTTACATGAAATTGCTGGGTGGGGGGATTGCGTGAGTCTCCCCCAAAAAACAACAACTATAAAGAAAGGGTTAAAATCAAAGAGGAGTGGATGGAATGGGAAGCACCAGAGCCTCTTGGTACTCAATCCTATGAATGTTTAGACAGAAAAAATATCCTACAACTCCCAGCATTCCCCAGCCAGCATGGCTGGCTGGGGAATGCTGGGAGTTGTAGGATATTTTTTCTGTCTAAACATGCAGAAGATTGCACCCTTATACTGCGTGATCATATAACATTCTTAGGAGGCCAATCAACTAAATAATTTGTAGTTTATTAATTACAGGTAATTGAAGGAGGAAATGATCCTATGGCCCTTAGACAATCATAGAAAAGTAGAGTCAGAAGGGGCCTACCAGGCCATCGAGTCCAACCCCCTGCTCAATGCAGGAATCCAGGTCAAAGCATCCCTGACAGGTGGCTGTCCAGCTGCACCTTGAATGCCTCCAGAGTGGGAGAGCCCACCACCTCCTTAGGTAGTTGGTTCCATTGGCGTATTGCTCTAACAGTCAGGAAATTTTTCCTGATGTTCAGGTGGAATCTGGGTTCCTGTCACTTGAGCCCATTATTCCGTGTCCTGCAAACTGGGATGATCGAGAAGAGATCCTGGCCCTCCTCTTTGTGACAACCCTTCAAATACTGGAAGAGTGCGATCATATCTCCCCTCCGATCCCCATCTCCAACCCCTTCACAGCTCGTGCGGAAAGAACCACGTCAGCTGCTCTCTCCACGCTGGCTCACTGGGGCATGCTGGGTGTTGTAGGACTTTTTTCTGCCAAAACATGCATAGGATTGCACCTTTAGCATGGAAAGATAGACAAATGTCTATTTCTGTGGCACAGGATCTCTTCCTGGGTACTTCTGTTTAACTGAGAAAAGATGACCAGGCCAGCAGGAAGCCCACTGCTGTAGCTTACTCACAGAAGAGTCTCTAGTCTATAGTGAAAAGGAATGTATCCCTTTTGTCAATGTGTATCAAATTTTGTCAGCCCATTGTGTTTTATGGAGTAGGACAGCTTTCCTCCAATTGCAACAATTACGACCAGTTTAGCAGATGGGTTTTTTAATGTTCTATTTTTTGCTGAATTTCATTGCTTTTTCCTCAACAGAGCATTTACTTTTTTCAATCTATTTTTAACTGTCATGAGCTTCCAGGACAGGCTGGACATTTGAACAAACAATATTGAATACTGTCTGATCCAGCAGGGCTCGTCTTATATTCTTACACAGAACTTACTAAGCCAAAGAACTCCTACGAAATATCCTCATTGCTGACCATGGAACCCAACGAAGGATCCGGCATAGCATTGGCTCTTCCTCTGCTCCTCCCTTCTATGCCTCTGTGTATCTAGTACAGCAGCCTTCCCCAACTTGGTCCCTTCCAGATGTGTTGGACTTCAACTCCTGGAATTCCCCAGACAGAAAAGCATTGCTGTGTTAAATAAGGGGAAAGGGAGTATGCCATGTCAAGATATGTTGTATTTTTGGAATAATGAATAATTATAGATTATAGAGATAGAATGTATTATATGGTCCCGTGGTGATGGGAGCACTATATAAGCTGTATGTTTGTTATTTAGTTATTTTATGTATTGTTTGGAATTTTTAAAAAAAAAAACTTTAAAAAAATTTAAACAATTTTTTTTTAAAGCATTGCTGTCTAGGGGATTCTGGGCATTGTAGTCCAACACATCTGGAGGGCAGCAGGTTGGCTGAGGCTGCAGTACAGGAATTAATATTCCAGCTGGGGCAGGCACAACACCATGGGACCAGAGGGCTTCACCAATAAACCAACCTTTGGCCCACGCCAAATACCCACCTGGCCAATCCTGCTTCACAGGCAGAGCTGTTTCCAAAGAACTGGACTGTTCAAATGGAAATAAAACCATCAACCTGAATAGCTAACCTTAAAAAGGGCTGTTATGTATAGTGAGCACTTGCAGAGGCTGTGAAGAACCAATCATGCCAAGACTCAAATGGCAACCCCACATCTGACTACTGATTTAGTACAGTTGGCAACAATCTTGGCACTAAAACAGCCACTACAGTCTGCTCCAACAGTGAGTGCCAGTTGAGGGCTGGAAAAAAAATGTTAATAAAGGAGGCTGCATAAGAGACTCGCCACCACCAAAATATTCAATTAACTTTTCCAACATGGCAGTGGAAGGAAAGAAGGGGGGGTATCACTCAGGGGACCACTTTTGTCAGGAATGGGACAGAAAGCAAGTCTATTGCAAAAGCAAGGAGAAGCCATATTGCTTTCATGTGAATTTTAGCTGTAGGAAAATGCTTCAACTTTAGCATCCAATAAAAGCCTTCTTTAGAGACCAAGTTATTGGCAACGCAAAGAGGAATCAGAAAGACTATTCAACCCCTGAGAATTGGAGATGTTCATAAGCATGAAGACAGAAGGTTGAGAGTTCAAATCCTAACATCCACCTTGCAACTCTGTTTTCTCTCACTCACTCCCCTATATACAGGCCCTCTCATTTATTTAGGAAAAGAGACCACAAAGCTAAGGTCTTGGGGAAACTTTGTCCATGAATCTATTTTATTCACTCTGGGACATTTGCACACACCACAGGAGCAAAAAGCAGTGTTTTGTTTTTGGCAATGAGCAAAGCCATTCAGGTATCAGGTATCTGCCTTATATCACTGTGAGAATTTCTAACTATTGTAAAACAAAAGTCAAGACAACACAGGAGGAGGAACCAGTGTGGTGTAGTGGCTAGAGTGTACAATTCGGTCTGGGAGACCCAGGATTAGATCCCCACTCAGCCATGAAGCTCACGAGGTGACATGGACACAGTCCCCCCCTTCTCTCTCAGCCTGGCAGACCTCACAGGGTTGTTGTGAAGATAAAATAGCAGGGAGAACCATACTTGCTGCTCTTTGAGGTCCTTAGAGCAGTGTTCTCCAACCTTGGGCCCCCAGATGTTTTTGGCCTACAACTCCCAGCATGCCCCAGGCAGCGTAGCTGGCTGGGGCATGCTGGGAGTTGTAGGCCAAAAACATCTGGGGACCCAAGGTTGGAGAACACTGCCTTAGAGGAAAGGCAGGCTATAACCGTAATAAATAAGATAGGAAACCTGGATGGCTTTAAGCCATCAGAAGTATGTAAGGACCTTTTTGCATGGTGCGCTTCACAGACCAAAGCAGCCTGCGTCGTATTAGAAATTGGGAACCCTCAACCTTGGGCATTATAGGGATGCTCAGGTCAAGAGTACCACCGGTTTTCCAGATGACCATTTTATTTATTTAAATTTATACACCTTCCTGTAGGCTGCTTATTTTTCATCTGCATAACCCTTGGGCAAATGGTCATGATTGTTCCTGTTATACAGATGAGGTAGGTAGGTAGATAGATACTCATTGGGATGCTTTGACCTGGATTCCTGCATTGAGCAGGGGGTCGGACTCGATGGCCTTGTAGGTCCCTTCCAACTCTACTTTTCTATGATTCTACTGGCCGGGTTCACACAATTATCAGGAAAAGAAGCCACAGTGGCTTCTTTCCCCCCACATGTACCAGGCACATGCTGTGTGATTTGCCTATTCATCCTCGCAGCACATGGCTTGCTGTGTCATCCAAACCCAGCGAGGTGTGCGGAAGGGGTGTAGCTTCGAAACCACCCCCAGAACCCATGGCTTGTTGTAGGTTTCTGGGGTGGTTTCAAAGCCACCCCTTGCCGCACATCTTGCCGGGTTCAGATTACACAGCAAGCCCTGTGCCGTGAGGGTAATTAGGCAAATCGTCCGGTGCACACCCAGCACACACGGGGACAGGGAAAAGAAGCTACCATGGCTTCTTTTCCGGTGAACCGGTCATTGTGTGAACCGGTCATTGACTCGGTTCACACAACACGATAAGCCATGGTGGCTTCTAAGTCATGTTTATTTCAGAGTGGCTTGTTGTGTTGTCTGAACACAGCCAGAGTGGCCTGTGCATGGTTAATAAACCATGCTGTTCGGTTCTGGCAACATGACAAGCCACTCTGAAACAAACATGGCTTATAAGCCACCATTATTATTTATTATATTTATACCCCGCCTTTTTTCCTGCAAGGAACCCAAGACGGCTTACATAATCCTCCTCATCCTCCTCTCCATGTTATCCTCACAACAACCCTGTGAGGTAGGTGAGGCTGAGAGTCAGTGACTGGCCCAAAGTCACCCAGTGAGTTTCATGGCCGAGTGGGGACTAGAACCTGGATCTCCCGAGTGTTGTGTGAACCTAGTCACAAATACGTATGTGTAGAAAAAAATGTTAAGGGTAGGGTCAGATGTCAATGGAATGCTAGAAGTACAGTCTGAGACGATTCAATTAAAGCTTAAATGTATACAAAATGTATGCCAAAAAAACCACCCCCGGGTAGCTGTGAACGAGCAGGAGCCAATGAGCTGGATCCCCGGCCCCGGCCCAGTCTCACTGAGTTAAACAACCCAGGGGCACACCAGCCTTGAGTTGTGTATCGTGATATCCGAAGCTGGGATTGAGGTTGTTGGGGAAAGAACAACCTAGACTTGTTAGCCATGGTTTGTTCTTGGGTTACAAATCTGAGTTGTTCTTCCTCCAACAACCTCCAATTCCAGGTTTGGGCATCATAATAAACAACCCAGGGACAGGGTTCAGTATCAACAACCCACAGTTAACAATCCTGGGTTGTTTTTGACATGCAAAAACATGTCATTGTGTTACCTCCAATTACTGCTGTCATGACTTTTTCACTCAACGTTAATGTATATATGAAACCTGCCAACCAATGCATCATGCCGATGGTGTGGCCAATAGCCGGTTGCCTACCCCCATACTAGCTTTCCCTAGTCTGGTGCTCTGCAAATATTTTGGACTACAACTCCCAGCATTCCTAACCATTGGCCATACTTGCAGGGCTGATGGGAGTTGGAGTCCAAAACATCTGGAGGGCATCAGACTGGAGAAGTTGAAGAAGGCCGCACTATGCCATAATAAATCTGTTAGTCTTTACGATGCCACAGAGCTCTTTCTTGTTTTATCTAGACTTAACATCACGTAGGATTCTATTTACCCAAAATACATTATACCTGTGCATGAAGTATAAGTGCTAGACAAAACATGTACCAAGATTATTTATGTACCCCTAAAAAGGAACAAAGTAATGCAAGAGGGGGGGGAGGGGGAAATCTTCATCATGTCAAAAAGTGCATTCGTTGAAAGCCAACAGCTTTTTAATGCATAAGTAAAACTTTACGTGTGTGTGTGTGTGTGTGTGTGTCCCTAATACCAAAACTCTCATCAGTTCATTTCCCTTGCAGATTTGTCCATCCCCAAACAAGTGACTGCTGGTGGGGCTCACTCAGCTATGAACACTCCACTAACAGCAACAAGGAGATCAATCATGCACTAAATTGCTACTGAAAATACACTCTCTTTTTTTGCCTTTATTTCTCCAGATGGCTGACCTGCTATTTTCATTTCAGCTATATATTCTTTACATGCTGCATCCTGTCACTTCTAACTCAAAGCCGGCCTCTTCACTAGCTGTGGCAGAGAGGATCACAGCAAACAACAACCCACCCACCCCGCAGAACCAGTTTTTTTTTTACCCCTGCTCTGGTAATGCAGCCAAAGACGATCACAGGGTACATAAGTTGTTCTTCTCTGCTTGGTTGGTTTTTTCTTCTTCTTAGCCTAGAAACAGTTGGCTGTTTGACCGATGAACGGCCAAAAGACCACAGCACACACAGCCGCTCTTCTGGCATCAGCGGAGCGCCTGTGATTCAGACTTTGGCCACTCTTACACTCAAGTAATAGGATAGTGTGTCAGCTTTAGTTACATCAGACCCTTGGCAAGCCAAAGTAGAGCAGCCGAGGAAGGGTTGGCTAATTATCCCAGACACCCAACAGTTCCTGATAGAGCTCAGGCCTAGAGACAGAGTTAAACTTCCGGCCTGATTTAGAATGGAGAAAAGAAATGAGAAGACTGAAGAGTAAGGGCAGAATTTAAGTGTTCTGCATGTAAACGAAAAAACTGGGGGAAAACAACGTCGGTCTAACTGTGGCACCAAAGTAATCTGAATTATGTGGCCTACAGAAAGCAGTATAAGAGCAATTGCATATATTTGCATTGTTTGCATAATTGATTCAGCTTCTGCTGGTCCTGCGGGGTGGGGGAGGAGATACACAGACCAATGAAGTATCACTTATTCTACAGTGTATACTGCACAGCCGGTACCTCCCCAGGCTTCTAAGATCCCATCAAGCACAGTCCATCTTCTAATACGGGTTACAAATGTTTAAAAATGGTTTTAAAGTATACACCCATAGGGGAAGTATGGAAGGTGGATCTGTTTTATCATACTAACTTTAACTGGTGTGGGAATGTGCAAGTTTTCAGGTTACACAGAAGTCTTGACCAGGCAGTCTGGAACAGTAGCTCAGGGAAGTGGCTTATGAATATTGAAATGTGCATATATTTACACAGAGCAAATACCAGGAGTCCCAGAATACTGAATGATGGATGTAAGCCTCCAGAGATAAGTGAAGGGCAAGAAAATACACTCACACAATACCCACGTCTGATTAAAGGTAGTTTTGCAGCAAGAACAAAGCTTGAACAGCCTGTGGTAAAACATAGTAATTTAGATTATCACAACCCCTCAGATTTGGAAATATTTCTGATAGAAAAACGACAACAGCCAATCTTGGGTCATCACAAGCAGGAGAGAAATCCTCAATATACAGCCTTAAACACCCCTTGGCCTTAACTTTAAAGGATACCACTTAAACTTTTACCTGGGATTTTAATTCTTTTTCAGATCTATCTTGCCCTTACAGAGCAGCTGCCTGATATTTCTATCCAACCTCAGCTTCCTTAGAACTGTTAACTTGGCTCCCAATGTGCAGTTTGAGATTCCAAGGGATGTGTAACCGCTCGCCTCGAGCGGGCTGAAATCAGCCCTGCTCACGTCCGCCAGAGACTCGCTTTGATATAAGAGTGTTTTGGATTACAAACACGGTTCTGGAACGAATTATGCTTGCAATCCAAGGTATTACTGTACAGAGATCTAGCCAGAAGAGCTCCGCATTACTCCAGGTCACTTGCCACCTTTCACTGATCCCAATCCACATTGACGCCTAGAGGATAAAAGGTGAGACAGGCTACTGCTCCTTTTCCTTGCTCTTATCACAGCTTGCTCACTCGGATGAGAGGACGAGGGCGGGTGAACAAGCAGTGAAAGCAAGGAGCAGCAGTGGGGCCAGGAGATTCAAGGGGTTGGCAGTGGCCCCCTGCAGGAATATGGGCCTTGGAAGATGCCCAATGATGACGACCGCTGGCACCAGTCCTGTGCATAACCAGAGAAGGGACAGCCCTAGCCTTTATAATACCGTTATAAAAAGGCAGGAATCTAATGTTCTAGACAGCATAAGACAGGAGTGGGGGACCTCATTCAGACCAAGGGCCAAATTTGAAGAAGCTCTCGGGGGCTGCATTCCAGTGGTGGGCAGGGCCAAAGGGAAACAGGCCAAAAAATACACACACCCCAAAAAACCACCCACCAACATACTGCAGCTTAAGTCTCTTACTTCCAGTAACTAAGCTATAGAAGAGGCATTTCAACCTTTTAGAATGGGAGAAAACCTGCACAAAGACCAGGAACACCAAACGCTCAGGGGATGGAAGAAAGAGTGTGGGGCACAGGGAAGGGGCCTTCTGGAGAACCCTGGAATGCCACACTAGGACCTCAGGAGGGCCGGGTTTGTACTCTGGGCCTGAGGTTCTTCACCTTGGCTGTAAAGGGAAATTGACCAGCAGTGCAAGCAGGGACTTACGTTAAGTTGACCAGCATGCATACTCGGGGTACTGGAGCACTCAAATATATTACACCGCTTCTAAAAAAAAAAAGAGTGACTTCAATAACAGCATTCTTCCAAGAGCCACACAAAGGAAATTATAGCTTCTCCATGTTGTACCAGTGGAGCAGAAAGGCTATAGCTTTAAGCTGGAGGTTTACAGTAGGGAAGCCTTCTAAGGCTCCGAATTCTGCCTTTTCATCAGAATTAGAAATCTGGCGGAGCCCTGCAGAGTTGAGTTGAAAAGAGAATAAGCAGTCATCATTTCAGCTGCCATTGCAAGCCATGGGAGAGGAGAAGATTAAAAAAAAAAAATCTAACAAACCCAACTTTGCCATAGGAAAACTGCATTTGCACAGTGAACATTTCATTTTCAAATCTTATTTTGTGTAACAAGAGAAGGGGACTGCAGGAGGACCTGGTTCGCCCACTCACTCTTTTCACCAACTCCTTATGTTGGGCTACAATATTGGACAAGAAGCACAGGGGACTATATCTGGCCATCTAGGAATAAATATTTCAGCCAATCAAACCACTGATATTTCTTTATTATTACATTTATATCCTGCCTTTTTTCCCTCTTCCAAGGCACACGAGGCTGCTTACATGGTCCTCTTCCTCCTCTCCATTTTATCTTCACAACAGCCCTGTGAGGTAGGTTAGGCTGAGAGTCAGTGACTGGCCCAAAGTCACCCAGTGAGCTTCATGGCCGAGTAGGGGACTAGAACCTGGATCTCCGCAGTCCCAGTCCAACACTCTAAGCCAGTGTTCTCCAACCTTGGATCCCCAGATGTTTTTGTCCTACAACTCCCAGCATGCCCCAGCCAGTTATGCTGGCTGGGGCATGCTGGGAGTTATAGGACAAAAACATCTGGGGAACCAAGATTGGAGAACACTGCACTAAGCACTACGCTACACTGGCTCCCATGGTTAGATATAACTAGCCATTTGCCCAAAGGATCATCAGTAAGACATGGAAGCACAACCTCTTTTGGGCCGAGGGCTGAATTCCATTTTGGAGAAGCTTTGGGGGGCACATTCCAGTAGGGTGCGAGGCCAAAAATACCAGCGTATCTTAGCTTGAAACTCTTACTGCCAGTAACTACACCTTAGGAGAGGCATTTCAACCTTTCAGAATGAGGAAAACCTGAGCAAAAGCTGGGAAACCCAACAGATGGGGGTTTGGGAGAAAGGGGACCTGGGATGTGCACCTGAAGGGCTGGACTGGGGCTCGAGGCCTGAGTTTCTGCACCCCTGCAGTAAGGCACCCAGACCGGAAGGCTGCCACGAGGTAATTATGAAGAGAAGATAGGTTTTTTTTAAGGGGCTGCCAAAAACAGAGTCAAAATGTTGCACGTTGGGAGTAAATCACTGTAGCCATCTTATGAACTTCAGCACATCGAATAAATAAATATGTACATTCTGTAAGCTAATACTCAAGAGTTGCACATGATACAGAGTCTGCAAATATGACCTTTTTAAAAAAACACAGATATGTTGAAATATCACATTTTGAAGGACACTCTGCTGGACATTCGTATGCCGATGAATCATAAAAGAGGAACACACAACTAGAAACTTAGAAATCCCACCAGGTGAAAACAAAAACAAAAAAAATTAAGCAAATTAATTCATTTTCACAGACTATTGTTACTCAGGAGGGGAAAATAAGCAAAGAGGAACTGCAAAAGAGGACACTTCCTTGAGGACTACTTTATGCTAAAATTATACAGGGAGGATCCATGTTTTCCACAAGAATTTCCTTTGGTGAGGGAGCAAAACATAGCAATTCCATCACTTTACAGAGATGACGCCTGCAATGTAATTTTAAAAAGAACAAAAATGGAATCCAGTTATTTAAAGTGATGCTCTTTTTTTTTTTTAAAGGGGGGGATCCATTTACCCATTTCCTTTCTTCCCACCCCCCTACCCCACTCAAGGTGTTAATGGTTTATAGCACTTTTTGTGCTCCGAAAGTCAAAAGGAGCTTTAAACAAATTGAACTCTGCATGCAACACAAAAGAAGAATGTAGTTATATGGGTCAAGCAACCTCTCCTTTGATCTTTCAACATCTGGATGGCTATTACTTGGGGAAAGTCTGAGCTTCCAGCATCAGGGCATGTGCACAGAGGCAAAAACCTCCATCTTGCAAAAGCAAAGAAGCGGAGGAAGGGGGGGAAAGAGAGGCATGGCTGAGCATATGTTTGTGCAAAAGAGAGGTCAGCTGAATGGTAACAGGAACACTCAAAAGCACAAGGCTACTTGTAGCTGAGCAACACTCAAAGTACTCATGCTTTTCGGAGGTAACAAAGAAAAAATATTCAACAGCTAGATCCACAGTTATGAAGGAGGAAAGACAGAATAGTCTGGTGGGGTGACCTCCTGGGGAAGGAAGGACATCAAACCGAGAGGGCCAAAGAACTGTGAGTCCTGTGGAAGGTCCTGTGCCCACAGCTCCATTCCTGGCTATCAAATGAGTGGCTGGTCCCCAAAACCAGGAAGGATCTCATAGTGCTGACGCCAGAGATGCGGGACTTGCCTCCGATACACTGCTGTGGATTCCACTGCTCTATCCTGGCCAACAATTTGGCCGGGCAAGGGGCTCCACTTTGCAATTGGCCCTTGCTGAGTATAAATGCCTCCATGGCTCCTGCAGACCTTTTCCTAATGAATAGGGTTACCACCAGCCCTACCCCTCAAACTCTGCTGCCTCATTCACCTTCCATTTTGGCTGCTCCTTGCTTTTTTGCACCTACCTCTTATCCTTTTCCTGTTCCCATCCTTACCCCCTGCTAATGACCCAGCAAACTTGATTTTGACATCTCTTGTTGCCTGCTTCGAACAGGTATCCTGGGCTTATTGAAAGATTGTGAGCATTCTGTGCCCCTAGCAGAGCCTCCTTGGCCATGCTCCTTGATCCTTCAGATCATGTTAGCACCTACCAGGGAACTGGATCTTGATCCTGGGACCACTGGCTACAAATACAGCAAGGAGCTGCACATAACCTGGCTGATCAGCTGTCTGGCATGGCAGATGCGATGAAAATGGCCATTTTGCCTAGCCTGAGCACCCTCTTCTCACTGCCCACATTCCTACACAGGATATTATTTCTGTGACTGGCTTCCAAGAGCCAAGCTACACATTATGCAGCATGTATAATGATGATTATGATCATGATCATGATGATAATATCCTACCTTTTCCCCAGTACTGGGCCTCAAGGCGGCTTTACAACATTAAAACTTGTATGATTAAAACATATAAATAGAAATATACAAAAGTTAAAAATATAACTAAAACATCCATAATGTTAAAATTATATATAAAATATCACAATTAAAACAGCGATAACAATGTAAACAGTGCTAATCCATCACATTCTCACAGGTCCAGACTATTTTCCAAAGGCCTGCCAGAACAAAAAGTTTTTGCCTGCCTCCAAAACATAACAAGGAGGGTGCCATTCTAGCCTCCCTGGGAAGGGAATTCCAGAGCATTGGGGCAGTCACCAAGAGGGCCCTCTGCCATGTTTTTGCCAGGCGTGCCCGAGATGGTGGTGGAACTAATAGAAGGGCCTCCCCTGAAGATCTCAGGGTACAGGCAGGCTCATAAGAGAGAATAAGTTAGCTTGTTGTTAATTCTAGTGTAAATATGCACAGCCCCAATTCAGATCGGGATCACCACACACCAGGAGGGGAGGATTAAACTTTCTCTTCCCCCTCCTCCCATTTCCCCCTGAAAGTTTAATAAAAGAAAAAGGCCTCCAAATGATGACAATGGAGATATTTGACTCTTTTTTGAACCCATACACAATCCGCCCACGGGGGGGGGGGGGATTTCTGGGGAAATGCTGGCTTTAAACCTTCCCTCTCGGTCTGCGCTGGTCACAATCCAAATTGGAGCTGCACACGCTTATAGTAGAACAGCCTTCGCCAACCTGGTGACCTCCAGATGTGTTGGACTGCAAATCTAGATGATTCCCAGCCAGAAGAAGCAGGAGAAAGAAGATAAAGGAGCCAACAAGAAATGAACTCCTGCAGAGCAGAAACTGCATGAATGGGAGGGAGTGGGGTGCAGGAGGATGCCGGGGGGGGCAGAGAGATGGGGAACCTTAAATTGTCCAGAGCAGGAGCTGATGCCTCAGAGGAAAGAGAGGGGGGAAATAGGACAAAAAGTTTAAGTAAAGAGACAAGATAATCAAAGCAGTAGGAGGGGAAATATTGTTTTAGCATAGGCATTCTGAATTAATTGAAGCAGAGGACAGATGGCAAGAGGGAAAGCCAGAAAGTAGTCTAGACAAAGAGACTGCTTCCAAAATTTTTTATGCTGTTATCCCTTCAACACCCATGCAGCAGACAGGCAACTGACAAAACAGGGAAGGGGCTAGCTAGGCCCACTGCTTTCTTCTTCCCTCCCCATGCAAACCGTTATGTCTAAATACGTCCTCCTTTCTGGGCAATGCACGGAGAGCCATTTCTTAAGATGCTGGGTGAGCATGCTCCCAATCAATCAAATTGATTCCAGTCAATAGACCCAAAAACAAATAGAGGCAGACAGCACAGCAGAGGATTCAAAACAGACCGTGAGTGCAATTACGGTCTACGGCATTCCGGTGATCACAAGTTGGTCCTTCCCTGAGTAGGATCCTTCCAGTTTCAAAGAGCGAGTTGTGCTGCTGCGAATCGTTCCCTCGTTCTCACTGCTACAGATAGAAATTTACCCGCTATCAGTGACACTGTTGGCATTTTGTCTTCCATCAGGTATTTAATATAAAATTAAACTGACCTTCCTGGTAGCTCGGTCGGTCCAGGGGCCAGTCGCATGCTGCTGAACTCCAGCACAGACACTACAAAGCAGAAGGGCATGTTCTATAGATTCTACCTCCTCATTAGGTATTACAAGGATGTACCCATAGGTGAGCATACTATGTCCAAATGCAATTCCATGCCGGTCTGTTAAGTTTTCCACTCTACAGAGAATACTACCTTGGGGAGGGTGATTGGACTGGGGCTGTACCACAGGGGAAAGGGTTAGACTCAGGCTTCCCCCTCCCACAGAGCCCGGGCCCTGATCCAACCACCGCCACAGAGACAGGGACAAAACAGACATTACTTTAAGCCCATATCTCGCAGCGATGTCTTTTCCTCTCTTCATTTTTCCTCTAGAGTAGGCACAGAGGCCCCAGTCCATTTCTTTGCAGTGCACCTATCCCCCCATGCCATGCTACGTTCTCAATCTGGATCGCCCCTCCTGTGCCTATTCTAGAGTAAAAATGGAGGGGGGGGGGAGACATAGCTAATAGATGCGGATTTAAAGTAATGTCTGTTTCAGCACATACAGAGATGTTTTCAGGGTTCCTCACATCTCCTGTGTCAAGATTAGTTTAGCCATAAATGGGGAAGACCAATTCTGGGGTTCCTTCACACCTGGCCAGCACCATCCTTTCTTTAAGTTGCTCTCCAGCTGAAAAAAGAGTCACACAATGCTCTGCTACTCAAAACAGTTACCGCACTGGCATGGAAAGATGACACGGGAAAGTACGTAGTTTTTAAAGGGCTGGCGTCCAAGGTAGCCATGATTGGGCACCTGCCAAGGGCCCACACCCCAACCTCCACTGACAAGAGCCCCTTGGAGATGCTCGTCCTCTTCCCACTGCACCCTGCTCATTCACCTGCCTCTCGCTCTGGGAGGAGCAGATGCCACCACTGACTTGCTCACTGGCCCTCTCTGCCTGTCAAGCAAGCAAGTAGTAGCCATGGTGAGAAAGAGGAGGAGCAACAGCAGCTGCTCACAGTGGCGGGAGGGGGCCCACTGGGGGTGTCTTGCCCAAGGCCCTTCAAAATCCTGCAGCCAGCGTTGAGTTTTTACTTTTTATAACCCTTGCAGTAAGCATGATTCGGTCCCTTAACAGTGCAATATAGACCTTCCAACAGAAGTGAAAGCAAGTTGTTTCATATGACTCTTATAGACACCTTGCAACTGATTAGCTATTTTAAAAGTTGGGATGGGGGGGGGGGATTCATCATAATACACGTACAAGTGCAGCAGTTGTTTTTCCCTCCTGCGCCTCCTCAACCAAACAAACCACCTCCTTGCCCTCATGATTCCAAAATATAAAAGGGCGGGTGATTCCATCATCACCCTCCCTCAAAAGTAGGAAAGAAAATATCTATTTTGGAAAATCTTCCACGAAGGGGCTGATTGGCACACATTTCACCCAGGAAAGCAGAGCCATACTTCCAGCACAGGTATATTTGAACCCTAACCGCTCATTAGCTCTGGCAATCGATCCACAAGCAAAGAAGGAAACAAGATGCTGTGCGCAGAATGAGGCTGGCTGGTTGTGACGGCCTACATCCACAGAACGTCGACACAGTGGCTCATGTCACTCCAGTAGCTTCTGCTCATATATTTTTTTTTCAATTTCATTGGGGGGGGGGATACATCAGTGCCTTGCACCCTGTGCTAGGCTGGCGGGAGTTAATTCCCCCAACTATTGTCCTGCGGTGTTCCTTTGGAGGGGATGGTGTTTGGTGGCGGGCAGAGGCATGGCAAGATAAGGGCTCTGACTTAGATACACACAAAAGCCAGGAAATTCACAGTTAATGCTGAAAATTAGTGCTGACATCCCAGCATTCTCTCCCACCATTAAGCCTTTTGGCAGGAATGGCAGCATCAAGGCAGGGGTGTCAGATAGGATTTGCAAGCTTCCCCATGAAGTTCTTTAATGTTGGTAGGACGGACGCAAAGTCCTACGACACTGTTATGAAAGTGGGGAGAGCTGTGCATCTTCACGCGCCACGTAAGGGCGGGTGCACATTTTTTAATGCACATAACACTTGTAGCTGCACACAGGCAATGTGAACTATGTATCACTCTCACCCCAGCCCCACCCACCCAGCCCCCCAAAAAACGCCACCATGAATTCTGCATCAGCAAACTTGTAAGACCCCCAGCTAGCCTCCTGAAGGGGATACAAAGGCAGATCAAGCAAATGACTGAATGGCACCAACAAACAGAGCAGAGTAACCATGGCAATCAAAATTTCACAGAGTGGTGTCAAGTACCAACTATCCACTCATGGGCTCTCCTCCAACTTAAAAGCACAGGGGGGTGGAGGAGATAGGGTGAAAGAAAGCAACGACAACATTTGCATTTTGAAATTTGTCATTTGCCTAAAAGGGAATTTCACAGGGGGACTCCCACACAAAATTGCCAAATTAGAACTTACCAAGAAGTTTGATTCTATCTGTTTAGGCTTAAATGGAGAAAGTGGTTTCCCATTCCACTACAGGTGTACTTAAGGCACAATCCTATGCAAGTTTAGACAGAAGAAAGGCCAACAATGCCCAGCGTTCCCCAGGAAGCATGGCTGGCTGGGGCATGCTGGGAGTTGTAGGCCTTCCTTCTGTTTAAACTTGCATAGGATTGCACCCCTAGGGATGATAGGGCAATTGTGCTCTCAGCAATTGTGAATGATCTTTGTGCATATTGGAAAGCTTTACATAGAACTGCCACAGACTGTACTTTTTGCAGTACATTGTTATTCGATCCCACTATTTACCATTTCTTTCTATACATGTGTGTATGTCTGTTTGCACACACACACACACACACACACACACACACATCAAATGAGGATTAACGTTACACACATCTGATAAACTAGACTCTAATCTAGTCCATGAAAGACTATGTCGCAATACAGTAATGCCTTGGATTGCAAGTAACTTGGTTTGAGAGCGTTTTGTAAGACAAGCAAATTTTTAAATATTTATTTATTTATTTTTTACTTGATATACAAGCGATGTCTTGCAATACAAGTACTGTAGTACGGCTTAAATTAAAAATCTCTGTACAAATTTGGGGGGATTTCGTTTTGATATAAGAGTGTTTTGGATTACAAGCATGTTTCCGGAATGAATTATGCTCTCAATCTAAGGCATGACTGTATATATGTTACTTGTAGTTTTAATGATGCCACAAGCCTCTCCTCTTGGCTGTTTTGGTTGCTAGATACTACTAACCTTGCTACCTCTCTGGAAAACATCTGAACTCTGAATTAAGATCATGGTTTTGAGACCATGTCCACCCCAGAACAAGAGAGATGGATTCTTCATCAGACTAAAGGTGCAAAAAATAAAAATAAAAATAAAAAAATAAGAATAGATAATCAGTGTCTAGGACAGGGGACCCCAAACTTTTTGGACCCCATGGGATGTGGAAACCACCACAAAATGGTTGTCACGGTGGATGTGGCTAGTCACATAATAGCTGCCATGGGAGCCCAGCTAGTCAAGGTGAGATAAAGAGGTGAGAGGGAGAGAAATTGCAAGGCTAGAGGCTGGGAGAGAGGGCGAAATAGCAAGGTAAAGGGGAGAGAAAGAGCGAGGCTAGAAAGGGAGAGAAAGAAGGCGGCTAGGGACAGGGAAGGGAGAGAACTTGGGGGGGAGATGTGAGGAGAGAAATAGAAAGGCTGGAAGCAGGGAGTGGGGAGAGAGTGAGATCAGAGGGGAACGGTCTGTGTGGGTGGAAGAAGATTGGGCAGGGCCAGAAAGCAACTTTCTCCTTCTCTTCCTGCCCAAGGAACAGCTGAGCTGCAGCAGGTGCTGGAGCAGGAAGGAGAACCTGGCACCCTAATGTTTTTCAAAGTTTGCATTAAAAATATATATTTCTGAAGTGTGCAGGGAATGGAGAGCTTTGTGGGTACTGCTAAAGGTCCCAGCAGGTGTCATGTTGGAAGTCCCTGGCCTAGGGCTGGGCTGGATGCTTAGAACAAAGTCAGGCAACGCTGACAGGACCTTACCCTTGCCAAAGCAATGCAATCTCAGACTATTCCATTGCAGGGTCTTTCAAACAATGGACAGGAAAGGTATATGTCAGTTTCATTTTGTTAAAGGATTAAAAAAAAATAAAAATTAATGGGGTGGTGGAAGCCATGCCACATTTTTTGCAGGCCTACAGGTAATATGTGAAGCAGAATCAATTTAAAAAAAACAACAACTAACAAAACTCAGTCCAATGTCAGGAGATCTTAATTCCGGAGGAACTGAACTAGCTAATCGCTGGTTAAGAATTTCAGAAACTAAGAAGTACTGTAATTAAGGGTTTCTGCCTTGTCAGTTACAGACCACTTGTTAAACATGTATACCTGGGTGGGGTGGAGGGATCAGATATCTTTGCAAATGAATTATTACATTCACACTTTTAAGACTTGCCAGTTTAGATCAACATCAACCTAGAATCAAAACTGGCTTTAAAAAAATGTTTAAAGACCAGTATATTATGTATCTATGCTCTGTCTGAGAGCCAAACTACACACTATGCTAATCACATAGCATGTAGCTCAGGGTTGTTGTCGTTTTTACTCTAGTGCAAGGATCTGATAGAGGAGGATTAAACCTTACCATCACCACCACTTGCTTCCCATTAGCATCAATGGAGGCCTTTTTTTTCTTTTGTTCCCCCCTCCCTGCATGGGTGGGTGGGTGAGAATTTCAGGAAGCAAACAGTGGGAGGGGGAAAGTTTTATCCTCCTTTCCTGGAGCACAGTGGTCCCAATCCGAATTGGGGTAATATGTGCTACACTAGAGTAAATAAAATAACCCTGAGCTACATGCTACGCAATTAGTGTAACATTTGGTTCGGCTTTTAGATGAATTTAAAAGGGAATTTTGCAAATTTGATGGCTATTAACCATGACAGGTAAACAGAGTCTCCAGGTTGGAAGGCAGCATACCTCTGAAAAGCAGTTGCCTGGAGGCAATGGAGGAAAAGGAGGTCTGTTGCCTTCATGCCACTTTTGAAGGCTTCCTGGAAGCATCAACCCACAGACTCGGAGCTACCACAGTGAAGGCTCTGCTCCCAGAAAAAATGATG
Organism: Shinisaurus crocodilurus; assembly: GCA_021292165.1. NCBI lineage: Eukaryota > Metazoa > Chordata > Lepidosauria > Squamata > Shinisauridae > Shinisaurus > Shinisaurus crocodilurus. The sequence goes on along the minus strand of CM037880.1, from coordinate 205,058,639 downwards.
TTCTCACCATGGATGGCAAAGGCCCATGGGGCAGAACCCTACCTGAACATCTTAACTGGCAAAAGAAGCTCACATGAGGAGAGGCAATCTCTGCGTTGTGTAGCATTAATCCGGCACCGCTAGCTCCAAGGAAACGTTCAGTGCTTTAAAATGGTAAGCAACTTTAGTCTAGTCATTTTCCTGTTTTTAAGTGGCCTTGTTATTCTCAAGGGGCCATGAACAACAGAAATAACCTGTTTATTAGTAAAGCGTTAGTGACAGCAAAACCAAACACACAAATACTTTATCCAAAAGTCTTGGTGGCCTTCATTCTTGCTCATTTGCAGCCGCATTAATCCTTGTGGCATGATGGGAGTTGTCTACGGTTTGACAAGGAGCATAAAGACGGATGCAATGATGCATCCAATTAGTCTACCTTGGAAATCTGAAGGGCTGACATTATCTCTGTTGGGATTTGAACCAGTTCTTTCTATGGAGTGGAGGGTTTTCAAACAAAGCCGCTAAGCCACCCATACAACGAACTGGAGCAACAACAACAAGCAAGAAACAGAAACACAGTGGTGGGGGCGACTGCAAAGTGAAATTGGAGCTTAAAAAGAAAAAGAAAAACCAGACCTGTAAGGCTGGGGAAATAAAATATTAGGACTGATTTTTTTAAAAGAAAAAAAAACAAAACATGTCAATGTTTATGTATAGGAGGTCTCGGAATTCAGGCAGCCAGTCAACATTTGCCAGTAGGTAGAGGGTTACTATGTGTCAGCATTCCATATCTTAAAGGACTGAGTAAGTGAGGAATAAGTAACTGCACCAGTGCTGTCTGTTTTGTGGCTCTCTTTTTTATGGATTGTTCCATAACGCTAGCACCATCTGTGACACCCTGCACTAATGCGAGATAGAATTACATACTTCATTGTTTGCTCCCTGATACAATCATGTTACAATGTCACTTAATATTATTTCAAACTGCATAGTGATGATGACGGGGGCGGATCAGGACGGATTGACTTAACAGCAAGGCGATTTAAAGTATTGGGGGGTTCTGTCCAGTATTAGTGTGGTGTAAATTCCATTCATTTTAATGGGGCTACTCTTAAGTAGAACTAGCACCGGATACAACCCCACTGCTCTAGAATCAAGATCTCCATTCTGAAATCTACATAGTTCCTTGAACAAACACACATACAAACTAGACACGATCGGAATGGGTTTGCAACCAATAAAAAGAGCCTTTACACTACCTGATGTGATTATACAAAACCATGGATTTTGGGAGCCTTCCCCCAACCCAGCACCCTCCAGATCTGTTAGACTACAACTCCCATCATGTCCAGCCAGTGTGGGTATTGGCCATGCTGCCTGGGAATGATGGGATTTGTAGTCCAACACACCTGCAGGACGCCAGGTTGGAGACGGCTGTAGGAATTCTATCTGCTTAGGGCATGGCCTGACCTCAGTATAAGGCAGTTTCCTAAGTTCCTGTACACATGCATCAATGCAAATTATGGTTAACATTAACCATGGTCCCCTGTTAAATCAGAGCTCAAAACTATGGTTTGAAGTATGTTTGGAAACCATAGTTAAAAGGGAACCATAGTTAGCATCAGCCTTGGTTAGAATCAATGCACATGCAGGGTGGTGGATATATACATTTTGACAGACAGATCACTCACACTTTTTCCTAGCTCTTTTGAATATGCCATCCCATTAATTACTCATAATTAACCTACAAAGGTTGTTCCAATAAAGGGTGTTACAATGTGTTAATTTTGTATCATGCCAGGTGGCAAAGATTCCACCAGTTTAGTTGCGCGTGTGGGAGGGGGAATATTAGTGTGTGCGCACTTTCAGTTTGCTTTGTATTTATTTTATCAGGTGCCTCAATGGGAAATATTTATGTTTCAGTACACTTTAGCTCATGCGTTATGTTCTAAGAATTGGGCACATGACAACGTTTTGACATTACTGAAGGAGAGGGAAAAAGCGCAGAGTAATTACTGGTTATCTCAGATACCTGTTTGATCAAGACAAGGCACGCATGTGGGTGGGTGTCTTTACTCCATGGTAATTTTCCCACTGGGATACATTTTGCACATTCTGTTTCAGGAATACAGCTGAGACAGGAGAGCACCCATGGGGTCCGTAAAGGATGTGGATTGCTTGGACGCATTCGGAGCACACATGCAAGCACGAAGCTGCCTTATAGCAAACCAGATCAATTGTCTAACTAGTGCCTCTCCCAGGCCTCAGATGGAGGTGCTTACAAGCATCACCACCTGAGAACCTTTAATTAGAGAAGACAGGGATCAAACCCAAGACTTTCTACATGCAAAGCATGTGCTCCGCGGCTGAGCCATCCTCGCCTTTCTCCTTTTTGCTCCCTGCCAACTCCAGACAGCTTCCAGCTCCTGGGAACATCCCCGTGTTCCCAGCATCCTGTGCAGATTTGCCTACGGGTGTCAGCTCGGGCGCTGGATCTCCAGAGAGATCCTTTTATCTTGTACATCTGGCCTGAACAAACACATTCCAAAAATAGCATGGGAGACAGCAAGCAGCAGTGGTGGTCAGGCTTAGCGAATCTACGGAACACAGAGCATTACAAATGAAATTGCAAGCACAAGCAGCTAATGGGCATCTCTGAATCTACCTCTTCCATCTCACATTCTGAAAATGTATTTAAAACAATTCATAGATTCATAATAGAGTTGGAAGGGGCCTACAAGGTCATCGAGTCCAACCCCCTGCTCAATGCAGGAAACTAGAGGAGGGGGTCTCCCATCCAAGTAATAACCAGGCCTGACCCTGCTTAGCTTTTCCACCCTCAGACAAGCTGAGGCAGCGTGAGCCACAGGCCTGTTTGCTGGCCCGATGAAACAACACAGTCTTTCATTACCTTCTGCCATTACAGACATGCACACATAACATCAACAACCAATCCCTATTTATTAAATCAGTTTTGCATGTCAGTCCACAAATATTATCAGTCTTCCCTTTTTTTAATAAATAAATAAAAATAGTACTACTACGCCCGCCATTTGTGCAGCAGCATGAAATCAAAAGGACCAACTGCCTTCCAATTTTATAAACACTTCCCTCTCTGTTCACCTAGAGAGGATCCTTCTTCACCACAGACTACCTGGCAAGTGGCTGTTCACACAAGCCTGTTGTGTGTTCATGAACGCTTCTTTAAGGTATTATATTTCCCCCTCTCTTCCTCCCCTCCTGGCTTTGCAATTCCTTCAGATGTTACTATTCTCCTTATTTCCAGAAACATGTTAAGGCAAAACAGCCGTGGCCAGTAGGGGAGGGGGGCACGGAGCTGAAGCGAGTGCTGAACAGAGCTGCCGTGAGCTGGAGAATGGGGGGAGAAAGCAGTAATCCACCCCCCTCTCCAAGTTCTACAGCACCCTTCCCCAACCAGCTATCTTCCAGATGTGTGGGACCTCTAGCTGCCCCAGTTCCCCGCCCAGCCTCTAGCCTTGCTCTTGCTCCCCTTTGCCGTGCTATCTCCCCTTTCCTCCCAGCCTCCACCCTCACTATTTCTCTCCCCTCACCACCTCTAGACTAGCCAGGGCCCCGTGGCCGCCATTATGTGACCAGCCACGTCTTCTGTGGGAGCCATTTTGTGGTGGCGCCCACCACAGCAGCTTCTCAAATTCCCTAATTATTTGCCCACGAGTCCAAAAAGGTTGGGGACCCCTGGTCTAATGCATCTGGAGGGCCCCCGGTTGGGGAAGGTTGTTTGGGGAATAACTATGAAAATGAACTCCCATCAATTAAGCATTAAAGGATGTTTCTTTTCCCAGTTCCAGTTTGATGTAATTGCTTTTTTAAAGATAAAAATCAGTCTTCCCCCCCCCCGCCCCAAGATAAAAATCAGCAGAGTGCAGCTTTATTTTGCTAGGTTTTGCAATTCTGCACAAGCCACGCTACTTGGCAATGCTGCAAACCCAACTCGGGTTGGGGAGAGCACCAAAAACACCCTGGGGCCAGCCCCCAAAACACAGCTAAAATGATCTGAAATGTGCATTAGTATCTTGTAGGAAAAGGTGACATTTTAATTAAACATTTGTTTCCTGTGGTCAAGGCAGCAAGCAATAGTAATTAAAAATGAGGCATCATCATCAAAATCGAATATTAAAAACACACAAAGTACAATCCAATGGGCAAAAGTACTTTCTCATACAATCTCCTGTACGTCAGCTCCCAAATTCTTTGCTAAAGAGGAAGGCTTTATAACGCATGCTCAGATCCTCCAAAGACGTGCTCTGCAAGCCTCGTCTGAAAGTCTGTTGCATCATTCTGTGCCAACCACCACAGGTTATCCTAACCTCTCACAAGGACGGAACATGGACCTCTTCAGAAGTTGTCCTGACCTCTCACAAAGATGGAATATGAAGCAAGGCACCAGAAGCGCTTAATGGATTGAGGGACAAATATGGGGAGAGACTGTCTTGAGGAATAGTTCCGGGACTTATTTATTTATTTATTATATTTATATCCCACCTTTTTTTCCTGCAAGGAGCCCAAGGCAGTTTACATAATCCTCCTCCTCTCCATTTTATCCTCACAATAACCCTGTGAGGTAGGTTAGGCTGAGAGTCAGTGACTGGCCCAAAGTCACCCAGTGACTTCAAAAGGCTTTGTTAAAACCAGCACCTTAGACTGTGCCTAAGTGCTGACTGGTAGCCAGTACAGACATACAACTCAGGGATTGGTTGAATATGCTCCCACCTCTCTAGTTGCAAGGAGCCAGGCCGCAGCCTTCTGCATCAGCTGAGACTTCCAAGTCATCTTCAAGGGCAGCCCCACGTAAAGCAGACTGCAGTAGTCAATCGAAGGTTACAAAATTAACCGTGCAATCCTATGCATGCCTACTCAGAAATAAGCCCAAATGAATTCAATTGGATTTACTCTCTGGTAAGTGTGTATGGAATCGCAGCCTAAGGTCCACTTCATTCTTTACAAGGAAGTTAACCTATACTCCATAAAGCAGTGTTCTCCAACCTTGGTTCCCCAGATGTTTTTGGCCTACAACTCCCAGCATGCCCCAGCCAGCGTCGTGCAGGGCTCTCCAACCTTGGTCCCCAGATGTTGCTGGACTACAGCTCCCAGAATCCCTTGCCATTAGCCATGCTGGGAGTTGTAGGCCAAAAACATCTGGGGACCCAAGGTTGGAGAACACTGCCATAAAGAATTGTTTTCCTTCTGATGCTCTAGTCATGTGTTTGTAGTGGGCGGAACAACAGTGATCTCTCCTGAACATGGCAGGGCTTCTGTATACTCCTGATGAGGTGCTGAAACGTGAGATGCATGCTGAAACCAAAAAATAATAATAATAATCCTTGTTTCTTTGCCACACTCAGGCACATTTAAGTTATCTGTAGGTAGTGTGTTCTATTGATGCTTTATGCTTCAATATTTTTATTGATATAGTATTAGAATGTTATAGATCACCTTCCCCCAACATGGAACCCACTGGATGTGTTGGACTACAAGTCCCATCTTTGTTGGGGATGATGGGAGTTGCAGTGCAGCCCATCAGGAGAACGGCAGGCTGCGGAAGGCTGTTCTAGATTTTATTGGTACGTTGCTGTTTTAAGAAGTCTTCTGGGCATTTTGGTGGTATCACAAACAGAGAACACGCCATTTTTTTCTCCAATCAATTAAAAAAATAAAAAATAAATCAGAAGTTCAGGGGTTGCCCCAGACATGGTAAATCTTTTTCGTGCCCTCAGAAGTCATTCTGCCTTCCAGACATTCCATTTTTTCCCCCTCTGGTGGATAAAAAGGGGCCAGCGACCCATGAAATGCCCGGAATTCATTTAAACAGAGCTCAGGCAAAGTCGCAGGGAATCTATTGTGCTCCAGTGACGTTCAAACGCAAATCCTGTCAGAAATGGGGGTCCCTCATTGGCTCCTTGGCAGCAAAGGGGATCAAGGAGGGAGGGATGGTGGTGGTGGTGGGGGAGAGACTGGATTGGGAAGGCCTTTGCCAAGCCAGAGATGGAAAAAAGAAAAAGTGCACAGCCACAGCGGTATTAAAGCAAACTTTCTCACACATACAGCAGAAAAAGGAGCCCGGGAAAGGTGGAGAGGCATTGAGGGAGAAGAGAGGAATTAAAGGCAGCCTGAGGGGGCCCATCCGTTCGGTCAAGGCCAGTTTATACCGTTGCTCTTTTAAGGGCCTGATAGGTGGAAAAAGTCTGCAATTCAACATTTATCAGAACAAATCAGACTTTACCCCTCCCAAAGGGGCAGGGGTAGGAAAGCTTAGGAAAAATACAATTTGAAAGAGAACGGCTTGAAGTGTTAAATATTCATACCAGCAGCTACAGTAGGCTAATGGGAAAAGTGTTCCTAGAGCCCTTAACAACTTTGTTAATGCACAGAGGCTGGCAGAGGTCACACAGTACGCTTTGGGGACGTCATGAGCAATTTTAAGTCTGACGCGAACCAAAGCCGCTTGGCAATCTTTTTCTTTCCTTCTCTTCCAGAAGTACCTTAATATGCAGCTGTTTGTTGCATTAGAACTTAAAACACAATCAGCAGACTCAAAACGGGGGGGGGGGGCAGACTTCCATCTGTTCCATGCCACACACGCCGATAAACAAAGAACGAACGGCATTAGGTGCTGCCCTGACGGATTAATTGAGAGAGAGAGCCTTACTTGGGCTAGCTTAGCACAGTCTTCCCCAACCTGGTGCCCTCCAGGTGTGCTGGACTACTACAACTCCCAACATCCCCAGCCAGCATGCCCAAAGTTCAGGGATTATGGGCGTTGAAACCCAAAACATCTGGAAGATACCAGCTTGCCTACCCTTACACTAGAACAGGGCTCTCCAACCTTGGGTCCCCAGATGTTGCTGGCCTACTGCTCCCAGCATACCCAGCCAGCATGGCTAATGGCAAGGGATTCTGGGAGCTGTAGTCCAGCAACACCTGGGGACCCAAGGTTGGAGAGCCCTGCACTAGAAGCTTCTTCATCATCACACTGCCCCCCTAGTGTCAATACCCTTCAGTACCTCAACAGATGGCACAGCACGACAGATAGGAGTGGAAGCCACTAGTCACACGAGTTCCACGCTCACCTCAGCCATGGATTCATTAGGTGCAAGTGTGGGGAGCCAGAAGACTGCACCGTCAAAGGGATTTCCCCCCACCTAACCCCTTGCTCAACGATACCACCTGCAGCCACTGCTGCAGGTGCATATCCAGGGCTGGCTCCAGGTTTTTGGGTGGCCCTTGGGCAAGACACCCTCAACGGGACCCTTCCCTCAGTGAGCCTACCTCGTCACTGCCGTGGTCACCAGCGGCTATTGTGCCTCACCCTCTTTCTCATCATCGCTACCGCTTGCTTGCTTGACCAGCAGACAGCCAGTGAGCAAGTCTGCAGTGGCATCTCCTGCGCCTCCTTCTCTCCTCCACCGTTGTCTCGGCCAGAGCGAGAGGCAGGTGAGCGAGCAGGCTGCAAGGGTGAAGAGGGGGAGCAAGTCCGGGGGGCTCTTGTCAGTGGGCCCTGCTAGGGTGTGGGCCCTCAGCACGTGCCCAGCCATGCCTGCCCTTGACGCCAGCCCCATGGGGATCACTATTGCCTCTAGGCCAGCCTTCCCAAAACCAGTGCCCTCCAGATGTGTTGGACTACATCTCCCATAATCCGCAAGACAGCTTACTACAGGCAGTCCCCGGGTTAAGGACGTCCGGGTTAAGGACGTCAGGCTTACGGACAGCTCGTACTTACGAACGGACTTCTGGGTTCCCCAGCTCTACGTCGTTTACGTAGAGTATATTTATTTTGTTCATTCATTCATTCATTCCCCTCCTTTTTTCCTGCAAGGAACCCAAGACGGCTTACATAATCCTAATCCTCCTCTCCGTTTTATCCTCACAACAACCCTGTGAGGTAGGTTAGGCTGAGAGTCAGTGACTGGCCCAAAGTCACCCAGTGAGTTTCATGGCCGAGCAGGGACTAGAACCTGGATCTCCGGAGTCCCAGCCCAACACTCTAACCACTACGCTACACTGGCTTTGCGTAAATGCCATATACGCTATACTGTTCCGACGTACATACAAATGCAACTTAAAAGACATTCTTAAGAACAGAACTCGTTTTGTGTTAGTTATGGAGATTTTGGCAAATGTAATTAGAGAGGATAGTAATTTTAAAGGGATTGGGATAAAGGAGAAGATAAAAATTAACCTTTTATATCCATAATTTTATGGATATATGGAATCAATTACTAGAGTACGTATTAATAAAGGGGAAGGGGAGCATGCCTTTTCAGGATATGTTATATTTTTGGAATTTGGAATTCATTTGATCAAGAGGATGGAAGTATATTAATTGGTCCCTTGGAGGGTGGGGGGGTGCACTTTATGATTTATTGTATGTTGTTTAGGTTATATTTTTGTGATATTCTTGTATTTTGTTATATTTTGTTTTGAAAAATAAATAAAATATTTTTTTTTAAATTAACCTTTTTGCAGATGATACTCTGATAACAATTGAAAATCCCATAGAAATGATGGATAGGTTAGAGAATCATCTAAAGGAGTTTAGGGATGTTACGGGGCTACAAGTAAATTGGGATAAATCTGAGATTATGTTAATTATAGAAAAATCAAGGAGTTAGAAGGGATTAAAAAAAGATCAAATATGAAGGTTAAAAATATAATTAAATATTTAGGTACTGATATTTCAAAAGAGTTAGAAAAAATAGGAGAACAGAATTTTAGAAAGTTAAAGAATGAGGTTAAAAATAAGATAGCGGAATATTAAAAAATTGGGCTTTCATGGTTTGGTAGAATAACTTTGATAAAAATGAAGATTTTACCAAAGATAATTTTTTTATTTAGAATGATACCAATGTGCTTAACAGAGAAGGAAATTAAGGAATGGCAAGTAATAATTAATAATTTTTGTAATGGGGGGAAAAAGGCTAGTATTACAAAGAGTAAATGGTATAAATCACAAAAAGGAGGCGGGCTTGGCCTTCCTAATATTAAGTGGTATTATATAGCTAATCAATTAAGATATATAATGGATATCATAGTTCAGAAGAATATTATGTGGTTAGAGTTAGAAGCGCAGGAAATAGGAATTGGGATGGAAAAATTAGTTAAAAAAACTAACAGTATGGTAAAAAGAATAGAAAATCCCTTTTTGAAAAATATGTTAGAGATTTGGAACAGTAATAGACAGATTTTTATACCAGGGATATCCCCGTTAACCCCAGTGGTAGCAATGGAGGACTTTCCAGAAAATGCACAGCATTTGGGAGGGTTATTTAGGGGGGGAAAGCTTATTAAATTAATGGATTGGATGGGAAAAATTGAGTCTAGACAACAAATAAGTGAAATGTTTGGGTCAGGTAGAATTTAACGGTTAACTTTAATGCAATTAGATCAGTGGACTAAGAAATGGAAGAAGAGAAAAGAGTATGAGAGGGAACTCACTGGATTTGAAAAGAAAGTGCTGTCTAGAGAACTTATAGAGGGGAACGTTTCTTCCAGAGGGTTAACAAAGGAGATATATAAAATAATTCAAAAGAATTGAAGTGCAAAAAGATAATCTTAAAATGATATGGGAAATGGAATTTGAGGAGGAGATATCGAATGCGGGGTTAAAATCTAAAAAGACATGACACACAAGGAAAAAGGCATTGGGAGGGAAGAGGAAACCATCACAGTCTAGCAGATGTGATAATGTTCAACTCTAGCCGATAAAAAAGATTTGTCCTACACAATTCTGATTAGGAAACTAAAAAGTGGACGTACGTGCCCTGACAAAACCATCCCTTGGGGTTTATTAGTCCTATACGCTCTCTGATCATATTGATAACAGAGTCCCAAAAAATGTTTGACTCTAGAACTGAATTTGAATAATCTGGAATAGAATTCGGCTGCATTCATTGCTACTTCCATACTTCCCCCCCCCTTTTTCTTTTTTGTCTCCTCATTCTCTGTGGGGTGTCCCACCTGAATTCTTTTCCTTATTAACACTGACTGCCTGTTCCCTGAGAATCAAGATGCAATTCTTAATCAGGACCTCTACTAGTTATTTTTAATTCAGTAGGCTGTAGACCTCAGGGGTTCAAGTTAGAATGGAGACCCTTGTGTCACACAAGGGTCTCCATTCTAACTTGAACCCCTGAGGTCTACAGCCTACTGAATTAAAAATAACTAATAATAATCAGAATGACAAAGTAATGCCACCACTCAAAAGCAATTAAAAGCCACAGTGTGCATCTATTGAATCCTGACCACCATAGCAAGCTTGGAGTTTAAAGGTAGGTATTGTGCCCACAAGGTCACCAACTAATCACTTCTTGCGGTCTCCGAGATCGCACAGACCTGCATGTTTAGCTTTCCCCTTTAAGACACATGATCTGGTTTTTGAGTTTGAAAGCTGCTGTCTCCGTTATGCTTCGTCCCCCAGACCATCGGGGGTGGGGTGGGTGGGTGTTATTAAAGTCACCGTGCACCTCCTGCTCCATCAACTTTTTTTCAGACAGAAAGTTGGATTTGATTGCAGAGGCCAAACAGGGAAGCCCAATTAACTTACTTTGGAAATCCACGATCATGGTGCATCATAATTATATTAATTTGCAACGCGAGAGGAGACCCAGGTGGGGGAATCACATCAGGAAACCTCCACAGAAGACAGTTCCAGAGGCTGTCCTCTAATCTCTTTCCCCCACCCCCATCACTTTTTTTCTTTTTTTTAATGTAGAAGGGAGCAGAGGGCAAAAGCAGCCGCAATACATTTTCGTGATACCTTCTGTTATTCATTACGTTTTAATACCACACTTCCTCCAAGGAGCTCACAGCATGGCGCTCATGGCTATTCATCCCCCACCCCACCCGCATTTGATCCTTACAACCATCCTGTGAGGCGCCCACTGTGAGGACACAGTCCCTTCACACTAGGACCAGGCGCATAAACCCTTCTCAGGCTAAGCATCAACACTTAAAAACCTGGGGTGGGGTGGGGTGTCAAATGAAACCTTTCCCCTACCAATGAGGGAAAAGATTAATACTGGTTATTAAGGATCTATTTTAAATCTATGATACACTGCGGGTACCAAGGTGTGTGTGTGTGTGTGTGTGTGTGTGTGTGTAGATTTAACAGCAATGCAGGTTAATAACGCCAAGCTGACATGTAGGATTTCGGTAGCAAACAAAATAAAAATAAGTTTCTTTTAATTCTCAAAATCTTAGTTCCAGAAAATAACTTTAAACCTGCCTACACCAAACACTTTGTCGTCATCATCATCATCATCATCATCATCATCGGGCGATCACTCCTGACCGAGTAAGATTGTCTTCCAGGATAAACATTTACAAAAAGGAAATTTTAAAAGGAGGAAATTCTAAAGAAAAATTGTGTAGACTCTAGCGATGGGTCCGTAAGTGACTGTGGAGGCCAATTCTAGATCCACACAGCTTCCCACAGTGAGGACACAGGTTACCAGATGGAAGATGGTCCTGTAAAGGATTCGTTTGACGTGCTTTTTGCTTAGCACGTTTCTCCCTTACCTGAGTTCCTATAACTCTAAATACTTTCACTCCTCAGACAAGCACTGATTTCTCTCAAAACTCCTGACAGACAAGACACGAATAATCCAACTAACCTAACTCCCCAACTCCCAACTCTCCCCACACTCCAAACACTCTCCCATAACACACTAACACACTACCTCCCAACACCAACCTCAACACTTAACTAACCACTCTGACACTCCTTATATACTCCTCCCCCCACCCTTTCCAAGACATCACAAACCACGCCCACTCAGTTCAACATTCTATACTCACTAAATATACTAAAGCAGACATACTCGAGGGAACTGAATTGTGGGGTTACACCACACCCACCAAGCTTCATAGCTGAGCGGAAATTTGAACACAGCTGTGCCCAGACCTGGTCCATCTACTATACCAGCTTTGTCCAACCTGGTGCCTTCCAGATGCGTTGGACTGCAACTCCCATAATTCCCAGGCAGCATAGCAATGCTGGCTGGGAATTCTGGGAGTTGCAGTCCAACACATCTGGAGGGCACCAGGTTAGGGAATGTTGCACTACACCACTCCAACTCTAGTTTCCCCCATGGATTTTAGCAGCGGGAGGGGAATGAGTGAGCGAGCTGAGTGTTTTTAGGAGGATGGCAGGCAGGGCCCAATCAAGGAAGAGAGACGTCGGCTAACCATGTTTTGTTTATTGCTGTTCTAAGCCACATTTCTACTAAAAAAAAAAAACAGCCCTAAAAGCTGAAAAGTATACTTTAAAAAAAGAAAAGAAAAAAAAATGCAATATAAAGAGCTCAATAAAAATAAAATTCTGAAACCACAAAAAATATAGACCCAATTCCATTAAAACTAAACGTATAAAATATCTAATCAGCAGACATATTAGAAGGCCAGAAGGCCTTCCCTTGCCAGTTCAAAGTACTAAGGGAGGTGGCCAGGTGAGGTCTGCCTAGGACTGCATTCCATAAAATGGATGCCACAACAGAGAAGGCCCTGCTCTTCTCTCTATCAGTTACTTTATCCAATTAAACGGTAGTGCTCCGATATGGCCTCTCCAGCACATCTCCAAGGGTGAGTACAAATATATGGGTGTTCTGTCAGGTACAGAGGACCCTGGTCACTTAAAACTTTAAAAGGTAAGTACATTCACTTTGACTTGGGCTTGGAAACTTACTGGCAACAACTTCAACTGAGCTTTTAAAAAAAAAAGAAAAGAAAAGAAAAGAAAAGAAAGAAAGAGTGTAATATGCTGTTCTAACCAGGTGGCAAACGGCCAAATTCTACACTAGCTGAAGTTCCGTATATCAGGAGTGTGCAGAAGGTAGATTGGGATCCCAGGTTGATTTGCAGTAGATCAGAAAGGGTCTCTAACTCCCAAATGTTTAACCCAGGCAACAAAATGACTTCTCCACCACCCCGCCACACACACACACACACACACACACTATACTGCCAAAATGAAGAAAGGTTGGGGAGGGGGGATGTAGCCAGGAGTATATTTTTGCAGGGAAGGACTGTGCACTCTTTTCAGTTTTGGTACTCAAAACCAATTCCTGGGCTCAGAATTCTCCAGTTCAAAGCATACGTCTTTTGCGCTTGGCTCTGGGTGGTGGATCTCTAGGTACTAGCAAAGAAAGATGATCTTGCAAGCCTGAAGTCTGCCCAGCTCTGCTGTCCTATACTTCAACAATTCAAGCCAAGTCACAACCACTGGGCCATCCAGGCCTTGCATCGTAACTGGTAGCTGCTCTCCGTGGGCTCAGGCAGAGACGGTCTTTCCCAGTTGATCCTTGAACTGGAGATGCTGGGGACAGAACTCATGGAGGGCCGTGGCTCAGTGGCAGAGCACCTGCTTTGCATGCAGACGGCCCCAAGTTCCCTGGATCTTCAGCACCTCCAGGTAGGGCTGGAAAAATCCCTGCCTGAAACCCTAGAGAGCTGCTGCGAGTCAGTGGCTGGGTTCACACACACTTTAAGCCCACAGAGGTTCTGAAACCTCTGAAGGTTTAAAGTTGCCTGGGGCCCTGAGTAATGATCGGGCACAGCAGGGTTCCCTGGCCATATCCCCTGCCCTTTCCCCTCATCGGTCCTCCTGCAGGTATCCCAGGGTACACCACAGGAGCACTGAGGTGTCCCCCTCCCAAGCTGTCATTTGCACTAATACCACCACCACCACCGCCACCACTGGGGATTTCCTCTGTTTTTGCCACTTCCTGAGGTGCTATCGACTTTGGGTAAATAGCAAAATTGAGGGGACAGTTGGGACTTCCCAGCGCCCCCCCAAAACCCAGAAGATCCTGTGTGGAAGGGGGGGAGAGAACTGAGAGGGTGTTCCCCAAAACACCCTTTTTTGCAAGATCGTGTGTTGTATTTTTTAGAGAGGCCATTGTGCCTCTGGGTTATCCACACTTGGGAAAGTGATGGCAGCCCAGGGGGACATGAGCCCCCCACCAAAACCCCAAAAATTCTGCTACAAAGGGTGCTTTCCACTCCACCCCCAGACTTTTTAAAATATATATATAAGAAATAGGTAGCAGTGGGCTACACAGTTCCAATTTGGCATGGACACTGTGTTCATTCAGACAAGTGTCCATGCCAAATTGGAACTTTGTAGTCCATTGCTAACTATTTGTTTTACATTAAAAAAAAAAAAGTTGGGGGAGAGGAAAACACCCTATGCTGGTCCCTTGGCAAGCGCAGCAGCCCTTTTTTTTTTGCCACTCTTGCCAAGAGACTCTGTGTCTTTTTGGCTTCTCAGTGGGTTAGCCTGTTGTCTGGGTTCAGACAACATGTTAAACCTACTAGGGTTTTCATAACCCCACTGCAAACTATGGCTTAGCAGGGTGGTTTATAAGCCACACCAGGTTGGCTTCTAAACCACCATGCAGCGTTCAGACAACACGCTCAGCCACTCTGCCTCTTAACCTACTGAGGTCTAGCATGTTGTGTGAACTCAGCCAGTGTCAACAATACTGGGCTAGATGGACCAAAGGTCTGACCTCAGTACAAGGCAGTTTGCTGTGACCTTCCGCTGGTGAAGCGTGCGCACGGCCACTGAGATAAAGGACTCTCAATCCACGAGTGAAAGGAGAGTGGAGAAGAAATGTTCAGAAGGTCACAGGACTCTGCAAAATTAAGTAATGCAGAAAAAGAACCGTTTCTTTGAAAAACCTTTTTCTGAAAAGCTAACAACTGTTAGCCACAAAAGCCTTTTTATGTTAACATGCATAGCCTTTCTAGACCTCTTTTTACGCAGAGACGGAGGTCACCAATGGATTTTCACCTGGGGCACTAATAACCTTCTGCATTCTCAACCTTTCACACTGTTTACATTCAGAGACAGCGCGTTTATAAATGAGCCAAGAATCTTTTCAAGGCTAGACACCACCGGCTGGTATTCCTGAAGGCCTGAAACACACTGTATGAGGCAGCACAGAGAGAGCTAGGTCAAGTAATAGAAAAGAGAAACTAAACAAACTGAGCAGTTCTCTTGCTACAGGCGGGGGTGGGGGGAGAAGGTATCTATAATTCTTGCTGTTTTTTAAAACAAAATCCGAAATTATAATGACTGTGCGAAGGACTACGCCTAGGGGCGGGGGCGGGATATTCTACATCTAGAATTTATCATTCTATTTGACTTGGATAGTTAAAATATCACTTCAAAATGAGGAATGTTCGACAGAATCCGAAACTCTTCTTCCATATTTATTTATTATTTGTTTATTTATTATATTCATACCCCGCCTTTCTTTCTGCAAGGAACCCAAGGCGGCTTACATAATCCTAATCCTCCTCCTCTCCATTTTATCCTCACAACAACAACCCTGTGAGGTAGGTGAGGCTGAGAACCAGTGACTGGCCCAAAGTCACCCAGTGAGCTTCATGGCCGAGCGGGGACTAGAACCCGGATCTCCCGAGTCCCAGTCCAACACTCTCACCACTACGCTACACTTTGCTCCATCTTCTTCCACCTCTTTTGGCAGACGTGGGTGATCTTTTTAAAATGGAGAGGAGGAGGAGGATTATGTAAGCCGCCTTGGGTTCCATGCAGGAACAAAGGCAGGGTATAAATATAATAAATAAATAAATAAATAAAATTATATCTATCTATAAATACACATGGCAGGGGGGGGGGGAGTCTGAGATGCTTGGTTTTCCAAGGACCTGAAAACTTGATACTTGACACTCATCATTAGCAACACATATTCCACCTGAACACGTAAAACTGTGATGCTGGCTACCCAGTAATTTAATGCTGGCACACCAAGATGTTTTGTCAGTCCTTCCTTTGCCACTTTGGTTCGAGAGCAACAGTGGAATATGCACAAAGGCAGTCCGCAGTAACGGCAAAACATCTTCACTAGTTGCTAAAAAGAAGAGACCACCTCCAAAGCCAGTCATCTAGCAGCAGGAACAACACACTGGCATTACAAGTTCAGTATGTGAAAAATATCCTGGAGATTCTTGCCCTAAGTCTACATTTGACTAAAATAACAGCCCTTGTTAGCATGGTGAAAAAAATCATTAAAAGCATCAAGGAGAACCCAACAGAAAGATACTGAAATAAAATTAACAGAATGCAATCTAATTAGATGGTTGCAGTACAGAAAGCTGTTAGAGCCCTGATTGCGACCTTGCTGTTTACAATTTTAAATGTTTCTTATCCCAGGCTATAAGTTGAACCCAATTAGTCTTTGGCTGGGCAGGCTGTACAAAGGGAGATGAGAGGAGAAACAGAGCCATCACCAGCCCAGCTGAAAGGCTATTTATTTTTTTCCTCTTCCCTCCTTATCCATCTTTCCTTGTGTGTCCTGTGTCTCCCCCCCCCCCCCCCATTGTAAGCCTGTGGGCAGGGACCCTCTTGTTTAACTGAAGCTGCTCCAGGAACCTTTTTCTAAATATGCGTCACACACAGTAGAACAAAGCAAAATAAAAACAGTGTTTACAATAATCAACTGTGTATCTGAGGTGGGGAATAACTTGTGTCAAGATACCTGGATGAACCGCATTTTCAAAAGGCATTAAAAAGAGCTCTTGATATTCAAAACCCAGGAAATTCGGAAGGTCAGACTGTCACCTGATTTCCCATTACAAAAAGAGATCCAAGTCGGAAATCATTCCTTTCTCAGCCTTTCAGAGTTTGAATGCATCATTTTATTGTGAGGTTTTAACTACCATTAATTGTTTAACACAGCAATGTTTAGTGCCATCCTTAAGGATTCATTCACAACCAGCAACAAAAGCCACCTCATCACCACAGAGGAAACAACTTCCATTGTTTGGGCTTTTCTCATTTAAAAACTTTTAAAAAAATCTCCCTTGGCTCTTTACCTTTTTTAACAAATGGAAAATGGTGTTGCCTTCTCTCCCAGGATATATATTTCAGTGCATTCACATTGTGTGCAGCACTAAAGCTGTTATTGCAAAAGCTGTTTGTAAATTGACCTGCAGCTAGTTTGCTGTTCTAGCTAAGCAGGAAGAAAAGGCTCACAATAAAGGGGGGGGGGAGCATAATCTATTTTTTAAAAAATTGCATAATTCTAGCTAAGACAACACGAAATGGGACCGATTTAGCAAAATAGTTTAACCTAACAGGTTAGACACATATGGATAACTGCTCCACCGACAGAGCTGGTGAAAGCAAAATTATTCTACCGAAAAAACAAGTACAATAAGTGGTCTCCCCACCCCGACAGGAAAAAGGCATACACTGTGGCGGACACACACACAGGCACGATATCGGGTTGGATTCAGACATCCAGACTTTGAGTAGACCCACTGAAATCAATGGTACTTCAGATAATCATGAAGAATTTAAGTCCCATTAATTTCACTGGCTCTACTCTAAGTATTAGCAAAGGCGCAACCCTGTGCAAGTTAGACAGAAAAAAGACCTACAACACTGGGGCATGCTGGGCGTTGTAGGCCTTTTTTTCTGTCTAAATTTGCATAGGATTGCACCCTGAGTCTGGATCAACCCAATGTCTTTGTATTCAGTGTTCGAGAGTAGGGTGTATGGGGTTGGCAGAAGGTAGATCTCCAGATGTTTTGGACTTCCACTCCCAGAAGCCACAGCCAACATGGCCAATGGTCAGGAATGCTGGGCTGAAGTGCGCTGAAGTCCAACACACCTGGAGATTTTATTTTCTGCCCAGATATGCTACTGAGAGAGACCTATGGTCCATCCATCCCAGTATTATCTGCACCAGCCTTCCCCAACCTAGTACCTTCCAGAGGTGTTGGGCCGCTTCCTATCCCTCTCCTCCTCCCCGCCTTCCTGTAATTATGAGAACCTCTGAAAACAGGAGGAATTAACAAACATTTTTTGAACTGTACAATTAACCTCAATATCCATTTAATCGACTGAACATCACAGTAACCTCTGTTTGTGGGGGAGTGGGGAACCCATAGCTGTACAAACCCACCCCTCTAGTGCTGGGAGAGGGGCACAGAACACCAGAAGCCTTTCCCAACCTAGCCACGCTGGCTGTGGATGATGGGCGTTGTAGTCCAACACATCTGGCCGGCACCGGGTTGGGGAAGGTTGGTCTGCCCTGAGTGGCAGCCGCCCTCCAATATGGCCAGCAGGGATCTTTCCTAGGCCTCCTCTGGGACATCTTTTGAAATGGTGATGCCAGGAATGATGGGGGGGGGACTTTATGCATGCAAACGATGTGCCCTCCCCCCCCCCAGCAATGAGCTATGTAGTACCTCCCCCAAGGAGGTTTGCCACCAGGCTGGGACAATCTTCATGCAGTTGGGGGAGCAGGCAGGCATACCTTCCACAACATGCTAATTTTCTAGAGGCAAGGAATTCTTGCTGTGGGGCAGCTCTGAAACATGCAAACTCCCACCTGCATTCCAAACGGATTCAGCTCCAGGGCAATCAGCTCTGTTCTGGAAGCCAGCCTCCTAATCCTTGATGCACAAGAGGAGGTAATGCTGAAAGACCAGCACTGAGCCTGCATTCAGAAGCATTCCCCTGCCCAGCAGCCATACAGGGAAAATAAAGCCCTGGCTCATATGTGCTGTGAAAACAGGTGCCAGGGCTACAAACTGGGAAGCCCCTCAGAATTACACCCTAAAGCATACAGTGTGATATCCAATAATGGTGGGTGTTGCCAGGATATTATTTATTTTATTTATTTATTTATTTAATACTGTGGAAAAAGCCTGAGCGCCCTTTCTGCATAAAAAAAGGGGACCGGAGACACATTTCTTGTCAGACAGGTTAAGTACGTGACCACATCTGCATACCCTCAATAAGGCACATTTGCATCAATCCACAGGAAGAGGCATGAACAATCCGGAGGTGAGAGGCAGTCTCAAAGAGCTGCCAAGTATCCCCAAAGGGCACCGGTAAACCCAAGGTGCCACCTTTTCCCGGGCAGGAATAAGCCCACCTGATCGCCAAGAGGCAGGGAGGGGCATGCAGGGTAGAAAAAAACCCCTACCAGAAGAACTCAGTTGTTGGGAACACGGGACAGGCTGTCATCTTCCAACCCTAGCACCGGCTAGGGCTAAGCTGTTCTCTTTCCCGAGCGCGGACGGGCTCGGAGTCGGCTATGCAGACCGCTACGCAAAGTCCATAAGTTCAGAGTCTCTGGTGCGAAGTGACTCTCTCTTACTGCAATACGCTATGGCTCTAGATTGAAGCTTCCCGATTATTCAGTTCACAACCTGGTTTTGTTTATGGTGTAACGTTCCTGGAAGGCTATTAGTTCCGCTCCATTAACCTTGTAGTAAATAAAGTCTATTCTTTGATTTAAATACGGTTACGTGTGATATTTAGGTCGCGGTTGGGTTTAAATCGCTTGATATCCCTGTAAAGGGCAATATCTCAGTGCCGGTTAACCCGTTAAATGCCGAACTCGCGCCAAAGAGCCGGTTGTTGGTCTTCCACAAATACATTTTTATGCCGCCCAATAGCCGAAGCTCTCTGGGCGGTTTAACACAGTTAAAACCATAAGATACAATATAATATAACTATAAAATTTAAAACCATAGATTAAAACAAACAGCAAGGCTAGCAGCAGTTCAAATTACAGCAACAGTTAAGAACTACGGTACCAGATGAAAATGATTAAGATGATTAAAATGATTAAAAAGATAGCAGTAATGACCTACTCTGATGCCCTGGGACAGCACAATGCCACACACTATAATCTTGAAATTACGCAGCATCCATAGCAGCAGGTCCTAAAAACAGCTACCTGTTTTTTCTGTCAACCAGTTCCAATACTCCAGTGATGGGGGGGAAAGATAACTGGACATCTCGAGAGCCCCGGTGGGCTGGACAGGGACCCCAGGCAGGCTGGCTTGGGCCCTGTACCTGAGGTTCTGCACCCCCGCTCTAAAAACATCAATATCAATAGCTAATTAATATTAATTATTAATTAATAATGGAAAAAATTGCTGTCCTTTTATGGGACCCAGGCATCTACCAGCTAACAACAGAGGGCCAAACTACTGTAGCTATGCATGATAGTTTCACTTACTCCTGTGTAAGACAACACACCTAGATGGGGAGTTAAATCTCCCCCCATTTCTCCCCACCCCAGAAATTCCATCCCCTCCCCTGTGGAGGGATAAAGAAAAAAAATCTCCATTACACAGGAGTAAGTAAAACTACCAGGCATCGCTACACTATGTGTGATTTGGAGAACGGTTAGTTTGGCCGAGAGCCTGCAAAATTGCTCAGAATTCTAAGGGCCCCGTGTCTAAGAAGTATGTGTATAGGTTAAGGCTAAAATCCTAAACACATTTACTAGGCCTGATTGAACACAGTGGGACTTACTTTCGAGCAAGCACACACAGGATGGCACTGCACAGGTGCTGCAAGCTGTGAACTGCCAAGTCCACAGTCAAAACTCCAAAAATTGCCTTAGGTATATCTCAGCCTCAATCTTCACATCCACAGGCTAGAGAACAACACTGACCTGCCTTACGGGGTTGTAATATGGGTTACTGAGGTCACGTGTGCAAAGTGATTTGAACAACAGAAAAATGCAAAACACATGTCAATTGGCTAAAGTCAGTCCCGCCACCCTGACACATGAACCTCTATGACACATATGGTGGGAAACATGTAATCTGTTATGCATACTTTAGATGTGTGCCTTTTAAAGACATAAAGTGCAAAGCAGTCCTTCACATAATATGGATCGGGACCTATTCTGAGTCTCAGATGCTAATCCCTGTAAGAACACAACAGACTCCTCTGTACTGCTATTACCCGGAGATGAATTTCTTCCAGGCATGTGGCACAACCTCCATCTAAAATGAGTTTGTCTTTTTGTTGGAAAACAGATTTGCCTTCAAGGAAACCTTGCAATTAATACCTATCTGAAATACAGCAGGTTCAAACT
The DNA here is from genome assembly GCA_021292165.1 of Shinisaurus crocodilurus. Classification (NCBI taxonomy): domain Eukaryota; kingdom Metazoa; phylum Chordata; class Lepidosauria; order Squamata; family Shinisauridae; genus Shinisaurus; species Shinisaurus crocodilurus. Next base: position 205,037,745 of record CM037880.1, on the reverse strand, counting down.
CTGCTTCGGTCTCAACTTTGCAAAAGCCTCCAAGGCACACCGTTTTGTTTACTCATTTTTATACCCTCGATAAACCTTTGATGCAATTTACTACTGTTTTCATGGTGGCTATTAGCAGTAATAATTAAAGGACTACTGGCTATGGAATTTTGCAGTTGGAAAATTGGCCTTATTTATGTTATGTTTACGATTCCTCCCTACTACTAAACAGCCTGGAGCACCAAAAAGCAAATTAAAAAAAAAAGACAATGGGGCTTTGTGAGTCTGCATGCTACAGCAGCCCTTTGCATCAGATTCTCAATATTTTGGCAGCTTCTGTGCCAACTCCCCCCATCGCCTGCTGGCTATGAGACCTCAAAAACCACACTGGTTGAAAGGAACTTGAGCACATGAGAACACACTAGAATTGAGTGGGAGGGGCCGCAGCTCAGTGGTAGAGCACCTACTTTGCATGCACAGGGTCCCAGGTCCAGATAGGCTAGGAAAAACCCTTGAATGAAATGCTGGAGATCTGTACTGCCAGTCAATACTGGGCTAAATGGACCAATGGTCTGACTCAGAATAAGGTAGCTCTATGTTCCTAACACACCTGTAGAACTGCTGAGTCAATACAGCCTGCTGGGCAACTCGCACAGTTGTTGCTGTCCAAGCCAGAAAATGAGAACAGATTTATTTATTTGTTTGTTATATTTATACCCCACCTTTTTTCCTACAAGGAACCCAAGGCGGCTTACATAGTTGTCGCAGTCCTCCTCCTCCTCCTCCTCCTCCTCCTCTCCATTTTATCCTCACAACAACCCTGTGAGGTAGGTATTTCTAGAGTCCCTAGGCAGGGGCAGTGCTAGGTACCGAAAAGATCCGGGGTTCAGACCCATAGGACCAAAAAAAAATTAAAAATGCACAAATTTGCATAGGCTAATTTACATCTAAAGTCTGTGTATGTCTGTGTGTCTTTAGAGGACCCTGTCTCTTAAGGACACCCCTATTTGAAAAATGGGCTGCACAGACAGGGGAGAGGAAGACATCGGATTCCAGAAAAAAATCTCAGGCAGAAATATTCAAAGCAGGGGGGCAGCAAGAGGTAAAGTGCATGTGGGCAAAAAGCCAGCTAATCCAAGGGGATCAGGTGCAACAGAGATCATCAGGGCCCCTGCACCTTTATTTCAGCAAGTGCCCACGGACAGCAGGGCGGTGGGGCAGATGGCCTCCCAGAGATTTGGGGCTCCAAATGAAAGATTCGGGGCTCCTGCCCTAGTGAGTTGCCCCCTAACACCGCCTCTGCCTGCTGGGGCGCCACTCATGGGTGGCATTCTGCTTGGTGCATCACAGGCTGTGCAAAGCCTGATTAGAAACTTGCTAGGAGGATGCAGCACTAAAACCACCCTTCCCATGGTATGATTTGCATATACTGTAATCGCTACAGGAGGCCTGGGCAGACTTCAGGCTTCCATGATCCACTTGGGGGGGGGGGGCGGTTACTACATCCGACTTGGGAGACAGAGCCAGGTGCAAAATGGTGGCTCAGGGAGTGGATCTAAATGGTGGCTCAGGGAGTGGATCTACTGTTCGCACTTGCTGAACAGTTCCCCAAAAATTCTCACACATCCCTAGGTTGTGTGAGAATTTTTGGAGAACCGTTCAGCAAGTGCAAACTCGCCCTGTTCAGCTCACGCGAGTCTGATCGCGAACATTCTCCTTTCGCTCAGACCGGCTCACGATTACTGAATGAAAAAAAAACAGAACGGTGACATTCCTAGCAATAGCACCGTCCTGTTCACGTTCCCTAGCAAGCAGTAATCAGAAGCATAATAGATCGGCATCATGACTAGAAGCCACTGATCGCCTTATCCTCCAGAGACGCAACTCCGGGTGCTCTTTCTTGCTGCCGGCTTTGTACTGCAAAACCAGGAGAGTAGTCAAGCACCTGGTAGGGTTCGTGGACCTCATACATCCTGGTGGATCACAGGGTGCATAGGCCTCAACCAAGAGAAAAGCACTGGTATCACCAAATGCCACCACACCATGATCTGGTTGCATGCATGCAAGAGCCCTGGTGGCCGATCTTCAATTTCTCCTTAAATCCTTATCAAACCCTTCCCAATTGTCTGTCTTCTTTGCACATCCTCACCCAAGGGGGAGCTGTAAAGGGAAAGCAGGAACAAGAATAATCCGGTGTCATTAATGAATTGACTCAGTCATGCTGTTAACAGCCCCATTTAATTGTACAGCAGTATTTCCTTGGCAGCTCCTCCCACTCTAATGCAATAACAATCCTCTACAGCATCCTCAAAGAATTACACGGGCTCGGTTTACCCGTTTCGCTGTACTCTTTTCCCCATAGCTGCTCTCCCAAAGACTATCCACTTGCCTCGCCGCACACTGTGATTAAGCATACAGTCAAGATTAGGCTAGTCAATATCCATCACAGCTTTCATGCACAACCACAGACATGAGTTCAAATAAAGAAATAACATGGTGCCAAGATCTAACTAACAATACTCTCATTACGGGCAAACCTGCCATTAATCACAAGCTGATGGTTCTCTGAGCTGGGCTTTCCAGGGTTTCTTCCCCCCCCCTTTTTTCCAAGACTGGAGAGGTTCAAAAAGACCCTTTTCTTCTTTGTGGCAGAGAAATAGAGTGCAGTTTAGCTTAGGAAGCGAGCAAAGAAGTATTACCTAGCATTTCCGAACGAGACGCTCAAAACATCCATTGCCCGTATTCTGCAAGGCATGCAAACCCCAAGATTTTACTACGCATTAAACAAGCGGTACCCAAAACTCCAGCAACTACTGCACTTTTAAACTGCGCAATAACCAAAATTGTCTGGGCAGTGCACAATACATTAATTACGTACAAACAGTAAAACAAAACAAAACAAAAATAGAATAAAACCGTGAAGAAACCAACAGCAAGAAATAAATCAAAATGGAAAAACTGTGACCTGTTGCAAATGCTTTGCATTTGTATAGCACTTTCTGTATGAGAGCCAGTGCGGCGTAGTGGTGAGAGTGCTGGACTGGGACTCGGGAGATCCGGGTTCTAGTCCCCGCTCGGCCATGAAACTCACTGGGTGACTTTGGGCCAGTCACGGACTCTCAGCCTAACCTACCTCACAGGGTTGTTGTGAGGGTAAAATGGAGAGGAAGATTATGTACGCCGCCTTGGGTTCCTTGCAGGAAAAAAGGTGGGGTATAAATATGATGATGATGATGATGATGATGATGATGATGATGATGATGATGATGATGTATTTGTATGCATGCTTCACGTGCATTCTCGAGTTCGGCCTTTCCCAACTTGGCACCCTCCAGAGGCTTCGGACAACAACTCCCATCTTCCCCAGCCAGCATGTCCATGTGGGATGATTGGACTTTTAAAGTCCAACGCCTGTGGGAGGCAGCAGTTTGGGGAAGGCTGCCCTGAGCTGAATCAGAAGCAGGCATTTCGGCTAAATCGTTTAAGGTTCCGTAATGTCTCGGGGCGCAAGAAAACGAAGTGTGCATGCAGAGTGGGAGTGAGATCCAGGCATCTGGTGCAGCATCGTCCCCCTTCCGCACTCTTGCACTCTCTGCCCGCCATGTCGCAGAGGTCCTTGTACACCGCAGTGCAGGAAAGCTACACTTCAGATGATACTTCCATACACAACAAAATGTTGTTGGAGTGTAACCAGAAGCTCAGGTTCCTTTGCGGTGGCTGCTGTTAAGTGATACCAGAGTCATTTTATCCTTCGACATCAAAGCAGTGCCCAAAAGCTGGCAGCATCCCAAGTTTGCACTGAAGGAAATGGATGTGAAAAGAAGTTACCCTCTTTTCTTGTTATTTTCCAAAGTAAGAGCTCAATCCAACTCAAAACGAGCAGGAAAACTAATTCCGACAACCCAAGAAGACCTGATTTTAATTTAATTTAATTTACATTAATTTAAATTAATGTAGTTATGGTATTTCTACATTGCCTGTCTGAAGCCACCCAAGGCAGTTCACAAAAAATTCAGAAGATAAAAACAATAAAATAAAAAACATAGCAAACACTAAGAGCACCCTCAAAAAGCATAATAATGTTTTAAAGCCAAGTTAAAAAGATGGGTTGTGTCCCCGTTCCTGAACGCAGTGAGAGTGGGGACCAGTGGCAACTCCCAAGGGAGAGCGTTCCAGAGTTTGGGAGCAAGACTGGAGAGGTTCAAAAAGAGTTTATGATGTGGCAAGAGATTTTGAGAGGGAGTGGCAGCTGCTTATAAAAAGGGAATATCCTTCTGGTTGATTAATCAGGTGGGCCAAAGCAGATCATGTGATACGCCCTGCCCTCTATAAAAGCTTGCAGATTGAGCTTGCCTTTTGATTTGAGCTTCAGTGGGGAAGGGCTGTAGCTCAGTGTGATAGAGCACATGCTTAGCATGCGGAAGGGCCCAGGTTCAATCCCCAGCATCTCCAGGTAGGGGTGTGCACTTACCCCTGAACTCACTTCGTCGGGTGCTCGGCGGGCACCCCTGCTGTGCGGTCCATCTCGCGGCGCCAGTGAGGCGCTCAGCGGACTTCCAGGTCCCCGGCGCGTCACTTCCGGGTCCCTGAAGCTGCATTTTTACGTAAAAACCCGGGTAAACTACCTTAAAACTGCTGCAAATAGCAAATTGCGGCCGTTTTAAGGCGGTGTTCCCTGGTATTTACATTAAAAAATGCAGCGCCAGGGACCCGGAAGTGACGCGCTGGGGACCTGGAAGTTCCTTTCCCTGGCTCCTCTTGAGGGGACTTGTGCCGAGCCGGGGAAAGGTAGTAAGTTGCGTGGAGCTTGCGGGGGGTCGAGCGGGGCGAGTTCGCCCCGCTTCCACCCACCCACCCCGATCGAGCTCCGCGCACATCCCTATAGGGCTGGCAAAGAATGTTGCTTAAAACTCTGGAGAGCCACTGCCAGTCAGTGTTGGCAATACTGGGCTAGATGGACCAAGGGTCTGACTCAGTTAAAGGCAGCTTCCTATGTCGCAATGCTCGCGTTCTGCTGCAATAATACTGCTTCTCTCTTGCTTTGCCCTCTCCATCCCAAACTTGACTTTTGAAGACTCTGGCACGAGTCTCGTTTCCCCCACAAAATAACCACCACCACCACCACCAACAACAACAACAAAGAAATCTGTGATGAATGACTTTGCCCAAGAGCATTAGCTCTCTTCCACCACTGCCTTAGTACAGGATCGTTGGCCTGCAACTCCCATCAGCCCTAGCAAGCATAGGCAATGGTAAGGTAAGGGATGATGGAAGTTGCAGTCTAGCAATATCTGGAAGGCCACAAGTAGAAGGAACATCTGGAAGGGCCACAAGTTGCCCACCCCTGCCATAGTAGATTAAGGGTGCAATGCTATGCAAGTTTAGACCAAAAAAAAGTCCTTCAGCTCCCAGCATTTCTCAGCCAGCATGGCTGACTGGGGAATGCTGGGAGTTGTAGGACTTTTTTTCTGTCTAAACATGCATAGGACTGCACCCTAAGTGTTGTGCCTTAGAGCATGAAGGAAGGAGTCCAAGGCACTGCTGCCTGTCTCCTCCCCTCCCCCCCTATTTATTTATTTATTCTATTTATATCCTGCCTTTTTTCCTGCAAGGAACCCAAGGCGGCTTACATAATCCTCCTCCTCCTCTCCATTTTATCCTCACAACAACCCCGTGAGGTAGGTGAGGCTGAGAGTCAGGGACTGGCCCAAAGTCACCCAGTGAATTTCCCTGCCGAGCGGGGACTAGAACCCGGATCTCCTGAGTCCCAGTCCAACACTCTCACCACTACGCCACACTGGCTCTCAAAGCCCCTTCTCTGAGGTCACATTTGCGACCTCGGAGAAGGAACTGGCATAGTTCTTTCCGCAGCTGCTGCAGGTGGGGTGGGGGGCAGGCACTCCAAGCTTGGAGTCCCAGCTCCGACCTCAGAGCAAGTTTCTGAGGTCAGAGCTGGGACTCCAAATAATCCTATGGCCATCTAGAGCCGCCACAGGATTGCGTTGTTAGAAATACAGCTACATCAGCAAGTTGATGTCAAGAGGTCAGAGGTCATGTTTTATATTGTGATGACAAAATAGTTTAGCATCAGAATGGATTTCTGGAAATACTATAGCACAACACGCTAACATTATAGCAGAATCCAGTGGTGTTTTAAATGGTTCATCCCAGCAACTGAAGCAAAGCCTCTGAGTCTTTATGCAGTATTCCCAATTTCATCTCTTCACGGATGCTGTAATACGAGTCTGAGGCTGATTTTTATTTATTTTCTGACACACATTTCTTCCAGTCTATAACAAAGAACTACATTGTTCTCCACACCTGAACATTTTGGCTGACTTAGACTTATTAAGGGAAGCTTTAGATTACAGCTTTAAAACATCTCACACCAGACAAGGATAGATACTTTCTTTAAAAGGCCGCCCCCCTCCTAACAAAACAAAACAAAAGTGGGAGGTAGTAATTAAGGAAAATGCAAGCTTTTAATAGCATGGGTTGCAGATATCCATCATAGCTGCTTGTAAATTAAAAGTCACTTGGCAGATAGTGAAAAGTCAGCAGGAAACACATAGCTAGAGATAAATAAAAACAAGCATTGTGTTTTAACAAATCCCATCCATGAAGAATACAATACAACAAGTTTACAGAGAGGGTTGCCTGACAAAGTCACAAATGGATATGGGGGGGGGAGAGAATACCATTTATTTTTTATTGTGAATTTCACCAAAACAAAACAAGAACCAAATTAAAAAAACAAAACAAAACTGGAATTAATAATTGCTTAAATGTAAATATCTATATAACAGCATAAATCCAGGTGTATCCATTATACATAAGCTTCAGCAAAGGCAGACCAAATATCTATATACTACCCGTCCATACGAGAGTGGCGTCTGTATGCTATCTGCTCAAATACTGAAAAAATCTGGATATTGCAAAAATATCCAAATATTTCTGGATATTGCAAAACTAACAATAAAAAGCAAAGTTACATTCTAACCAAATTTAAGCAGATGTTTGTATACAAAAAGAAACGAGCCCCTACTTTTGTAAACACATATGCCCGAAACCAGGTTCAGCTTTCTTAAAGCATGCTTTAGCTGTGTAGTACCAGTTTCACACCCATATATTTTTTTACCAGGACTGAACTAAAAGTACCGGTACCCTTTTTGCCAGTTTTCCAGGGCTACTGCAAGGGGGGAGGGAGTGTTAGCCTACAGCAGGGGCTGTTCAAACTCTTTTAGCCCGGGGTCCGTATTCAGTTTTGGAGAAGCGGGGGACGGGACATTCCAGCTATGGACAGGCGCAAAGGGGGCGGGGCCAAAATACCTCCATATTTTAGCTTAAAGCTTTTTATTGCCAGTAACTATGCCTTCAGGGGAAAGGCGGTGGCCATCTGGAGAACCCCAGATGGCTAGATTGTGACCCCAAGAATGATGCTCCCATTCATTCATTCAGTCATTCCAAGGGAGTTTCTTCCCTTGAATCTTTGGGATTATCCCAAAAGCTATCGGGATAAGAAAGCAACATTCTGTCATAAGCAACTGGTGAACTTGAATGGCACACAGATTTTTCAGCATTTTTTTAATTAAAGAGCTGCAGTATTCTTTAGAAAGAACACAGGAACCTAACACCATCACGGGGTCTTTAGTATAAGGAATCAGACGTTTTTGAGCCTATGTGCTGTGTTTGGCACCTGGCCCCCAATGATGGCGGGAGGTGGGGGCAGCCCACCTCTAACTGAACACAAGGGCTCCCAGCCATGCCAAAGTAGAACGGCTCACATGAGAAACCCCCGCTACAAAGCCTCCGTCATCTGACTTAAAGGCACAGTAAGCGCATCATCAAGAGCAAGCAAAATCAGCAGCGTTGCCTATTAAAATAGCTATCTTCAAAACACTTCTAGCAAGAGTGGGAAACAGGGAGGAAATCTGCTTTCAAGTGAATTATTCTAGACATGAGGCAGATTAGGCCACTGGCAAAAACTGGAGTGGGATTTCCAAGCTAGGAAAAAATAGTCTCGTCATAAATGTGCCTTCAAGCTTCGGCAGTCAGTGTGTGTTTTGTCTGTGCCTGCTCTAATGTAAACCTTTTTACAGGGAGATTTCAGAAAGGGGGAGATGCTCTCCTCTCTCTCTCTCCATCATTTAACCATTTATGATATTTCTCAAACCTGACTGTTCCCAGTAATGGTGCAAGAACAGAAACAGAAATGCATTGGAGAGTTTAATATACCTGAGATAGTAAAAAAGGAAAAGAAAACTACGGTAAGTTTGAAAATACCTGGATGAATTAAAAAAAAAAAAAAAAAAACAGCCCAGTTTTGCTTGACACCTAAAAGACAGTGAAGTTGATGTCAAGCATACTTTCCCAGGGGAGAGCATTCCATAGCTTTCCCTCCAAGGGAGGCTGGATTCGCTCCCTCTCTCTGCTATCCTTCTGGCAGCAGGCAAATACCACTTTATTCAAGAAGTCCTTTGGCCTATAAGCGGGTCTGTGGGCTGGGTGTTGTTTTTATGCTGTTTTCATTCTGTAATTATGTTTTTATTGTCTTTTAATGTATTTTATTGTTTTAATCTATTTTAAATTGTTTTTGTAAGCTGCCTTGAGTGCCATATTTTTGGGGGTAGAAAGGTAGGGTATAAATCAATTAAATAAACAGATAAACAAACAAACAAGCCAGCAGGGGCACCACCACCAAAATCCCACCTCCCGTCCCATACTGAAACAAACCTCACCTCTAATGGAAGTGGTAATTGGAAAAGGGCATCAGCTGATAACCTGGCCTCAGGCCCCCAGGCTGCTTAGGGCTTTAAAGATAAGTGTTATGGTTGCGGACTCTATGCCCAAGGAAGACAGAGGCCTGGTAGTAATGGCTAAAGCAGTGTTCTCCAACCTTGGGCCCCCAGATGTTTTTGGCCTACAACTCCCAGCATGCCCCCGCCAGCTGGGAGTTATAGGCCAAAAACATCTGGGGACCCAACGTTGGAGAACACTGGACTAAAGCTTTATTGTGCACGGCTCCAGGCTTGCTGTGCTCGCACAGGCTCCTCCCCTTTTGACCTCTCAACTAGAGGTTAACATCCGGATAGAGTGGAGCTGTCTAGACCTAAACTTAAAAAACAGGATGCCAGGCTACACTGGGCGATTGATTTTACACCCTTGGCAGGAAAAATTAAGAAAATTATACAGAGGCATTGGCATTTGGTGTCGGATAGTCCTGGATGTTTAGATTTACCATTTATAGGCTATAGGAAAACCAGAAACATCAAGGATACCTTTATAAACACGGAATTGAAGACAATGGAGCCACGCAATACGGGACTATTGGGACATTACAACTGTGGCCACTGTCCGTTGGCCATGGTGGATGAACAGATAGATCTAGTGGGCAAAGGCAGGAAAATTTGTTTAAATCACTTCTCTACATGCAGCACCCCTAATGTTGTGTATATTATAGTTTGCAGTTGTCAGCTACTTTACATCGGGAGTACTGTTAGGCCAGTGAAAGTAAGGATATTGGAACACGTGTCTAGAATTAAGAATAAAGTACAGTCATGCCTTGGATTGAGAGCATAATTTGTTCTGGAAACGTGCTTGTACTCCAAAACACTCTTATATCAAAACGAAATCCCCCCAAAAAAATTTGTACAGAGATTTTTAATTTAAGCCGTACTACAGTACTTGTATTGCAAGACGTTGCTTGTATATCAAGTAAAAAAAAAATTAAATAAATATTTAAAAATTTGCTTGTCTTGCAAAACGCTCTCAAACCAAGTTACTTGCAATCCAAGGTATTACTGTAGTGGAATCACCTCTCGTTAATCACTTTATACAATGCCATCAAGACAGCACGGAACTGAAGTTTGCAGTTCTTTATGTGGCTAGGTCTGGTTCCCGTGAAAACATAGAACATGCAGGTCTGTGGCTCACGCTGGAAAGTTAAGCAGGGTCAGGCCTGGTTATTACTTGGATGGGAGACCCTCCTCTGGTTTCCTGCATTGAGCAGGGGGTTGGACTCGATAGCCTTGTAGGCTCCTTCCAGCTCTATGATCTATGAAATCCAGTTCCTTTGCAGGAAAGCGCCAGAACATTGAACCGGGCCCAGAAGCCAACAGGCAGCCACTGAAGCTCTTATAAGACTGGCGAGATATGATCCAAGCAAGCAGTGCAGGTCAAAACTGTGGCCATGGCCTTCTGCGCTAGCTGAAGCTTATGAACTGTTTCCAGAGGCAGTCCTACCTATGTGATCCATCGCAGTAAACCTAACAGGATATTACCGGTACCAGCACATGGATAACCTATACTACATGGTATTAGATGCTGAAGTGCCTCTTTACATCTGGGATGGGGAACTTCGTCAGGGATGGGGAACCTCCGGCCCCTAAACCTCTTTTGCTGTTATCTCCAGTCACTGATCAGAGCCCCTATCCCAGCCTCAATACCACACCTGCAATATAGGGATAATATAAACCAGTAGCCCACAATAGGAACTACTGAGATAAGGTATGAGAAGCCCTTTAGACGGCTCTTTTCAGTGTCAACCATTTTTTAAATACATACTCCCAACACATATTCATTCATTCATTCTCTCTCTCTCTCTCTCTCTCTCTCTCTCTCTCTCTCTCCCCCTCCCTCCCACACACACACACACACACACACACATCAAAGCATTACTTTTTTTAAAAAAGTCATCATTACTGGCTTTCAGGTGATTAGATAAAGGTGTTTCTTCAAAGATGGGGAAAAGCAGAAGAGGAGAGATCTTTTATTGTATGGGCAGAATTTCAATGAACATACAGACACACGCACACACGTCATTACAGAAAACTATGTTTTACTAGTCTTCATTTTATGGGAATTGAGAGCAAAACAAATTCCAGATGCCTATTTGTTTTATTCACTGCAAGAGGGGTGTGCTGGTGAAGGGGGGGGGGATCTCTAGAAGCAGCTCTCTGTTGCGAGCAGCTCTGCTTTTAATTAAACAGTATATGTGACGAGTGCATAAAAATGAGCGCTGTTTGAAAACAGCAGGTAGGAAGTAAATTTATCCAACTGTAACTGCAGAATATTCCCTCTCCTCTAAAGCAATGCTAAAAAGAGAACATCCACAACCCTATAATACAATTGTTCCAAATCAATGCTCTTGGAGAAGGTCATTTACAGATTTATTCATGGGTGTGTGTGTCATTTTATGGAGAAAACAAGATTCATGTTGGTCTCTTCAGAAATCAAGTTGAGGATGAAGAAGGCAAGGCAAGGCAGAAGTGGTCTTACTGCAAGTAACACAGGAGCAGACTCTCAGCGCTGCTCAAATCAGAAGGCACATCTGACCAGGAAGATTTTATAGAAGGCAGGGGGATCTCACATGATCTGCTTCAGCCTAGAGCAACCTTCCCCAACCCGGTGTACTCCAGATGCTTTGAACCTCAACTCCCATTAGCCCCAGCCAGCATGGCCAATGGTCAGGAATGCTGGGAGGTGTAGTTCAAAGCATCTGGAGGGCAGCAGGTTGGGGAAGGCTAGAAACTAGAAACTAAATCTTATAAGGAAATATAGAAGGACTTGGGTATTGAGAAGGGAAGGGAAGAGAAGACTGAGAGAGGACATGATAGCACTTTTCAAGTATCTAAAGCAGTGTTCTCCAACCTTGGGTCCCCAGATGTTTTTGGCCTATGCTGGCTGGGGCATGCTGGGAGTTGTAGGCCAAAAACATCTGGGGACCCAAGGTTGAGAAACACTATGAGTTACAGGAAGGCAGATTTCAATTGAAGATCAGGAAAAACTGCCTAAGGGTCAGAGCAGTCAGACAATGGAGCCACCCACCTGCCTAGGGTGGCATTCAAGCAGAGACTGGGCAGCCATCTGTCAGGGATGCTTTAAACTGGATTCCGGCACTGAGCAGGGGGTTGGACTCGATGGCCTAAATGGCCCCTTCCAACTCTATGGTTCTACAAAGCCTGGCTTAGAGTGGAGGTTCTCAAACTGCCATTTGCAAGTTACATTCAGGAGGCCATGGAAAGTGGAACTAGTGGGAATATCTGTACTTAGACCTGCTCTCCATTTCCCCCCACCCTCACAACGGAGACTGAGGCTGTTTTGACTAGGGCCAGATTATTTGTTTGTTTATTTACTTACAACATTTGTATACCCCTCCACATCGTAGCAAATTCCGGTGCACTGAACCATAAACGACAAAAGAACAGGCCTGTGGCTCACGTTGGCTCAGCTTGTCTGAGTGTGGAAAGCTAAGCAGGGTCAGGCCGGGTTATTACTTGGATGGGAGACCCCTCCTCTAGTTTCCTGCATTCAGCAGGGGGTTGGACTCGATAGCCTTGTAGGCTCCTTCCAACTCTATTGTGGAGGAAGAGGGGGGGCTGGCTGGCCCGCCACAACCCCCACCCTTTCCTACTTGCAAAGGAACCAAGACCCCCTGAGATCTCAAGATACCAGACTGCCAGCCTCAGCTGTCTGCAATCCTACTTGGATCTCTGTTCAGGGACTCGCCTTTAATTCTGTAACCTGGATTTAGATACTGAACTCACAGAGTACTACAAAACCCATGTGGGGTAAACCAAGACAAGGTTTATTCTGGTAGCATTTTACAACAAGATTAGGGAAATGAGAGAAGCACACAAAATTAAGAGAGACACTTTGGTACACAGTAACATCTATGATCTATGAAAAGATGTAACGCACCATATGAAAAGTTATTTTAAACACGATACCAATGAAAACCATGGCTAGTCCATCGAGTACGGCTTGTTGAAATAAAGATATCTTCAGCAGGCGCTGAAAACAGCACAATGTGTAACAGATTGACAAGGCCCGGGTCTAGGGCTTGTGATTTTCATAAAACACACTCATCATACTAGCGATATAGATATGAACTAGAGATGTGCAGACCTGGAAAAAAAAAACCCAGAAGAAATGGGGGAAACTCAGAGAGTTTGCAAAACACAAAAAATGTTAGTCGGGTTTTTTTCCACAAGGATTTCTGGAAATTTAGAGGGGAAGGTTTTCCCCCCAAATATTTCTTTTTCCAGATTTTCTCGTTTTTTTCTGGACCTTCACATCTCTAATTAAAACTTGAGTATTTCAATTTGTAGAACGAAGAAAAGTGTAGGTTATCTGCCAAGATGCCCCAGCAATTTTAACATGGTTCACGGGGGGGGAAAGGTTTGAGGACTTCTGTCCTAGAGATTGTCCTCTCTCATGATACTAGAACCCAGTGGGGTGATCCCATGAAGCCGATTGGTGGGAGCTTCAAGACAGGTAAAAGGAAGTACCTCTTCACAAAGCGCATAGTTAAACTATGGAATTCACTTCCACAAGATGTAGTGATGGCCACCAGTTTGGATGGCTTTAAATGGGGATTGGACAAATTCATCAAGGATAAGGCCATCTATGGCTACTAGTCCTGATGGCTACATGCTGCCTCCAGTATCAGAAGCAGTATGCCTATGTACACCAGTTGCTGGGGAACATGGATGGGAGGGTGCTGTTGCACTCAATTTATTTATTTATTTATTGTATTTATACCCCTCCATTTTTCCTGCAAGGAACCCAAGGCGGCTTACATAATAATCCTCCTCCTCCTCTCCATTTTTATCTTTATCCTCACAACAACCCTGTGAGGTAGGTTAGGCTGAGAGTCAGTGACTGGCCCAAAGTCACCCAGTGAGTTTCATGGCCGAACGGGGACTAGAACCCGGATCTCCTGAGCCCCAGTCCAACACTCTCATCACTACACCACTGTTTGTGGATTACCCGTGGGCAGCTGATTGGCCACTGTGTGAACAGAATGATGGATTAGATGGACCGTTGTTCTGATCCAGCATAGCTCTTCTTATGTCCTTCTACCGTGTTCATCTGGCCCGTCTCCTTGAAGTTCCTACTTTGGCCAGAGCTGGCTGGTGACATAACAGCTGAATCTTAACTACTAAATAATCCATCAGGTCCCAGAATCAGGACCCACTCTGTGCTCAAGTCACAGTTTCTAGCAGTTGAGATGGGGGAGGAACCTAATGCAAAGAGAATGTAACCTGCATCAAAATGGCACATAATGATCAATGCAGTAAGCCACTTACCGGTACATACTTAACAAGCCATGACTTTCCAAAAGAACCCTTTAGGACCCATTGAGGGACATGCTTGCGACCTCACCTTGGATGGAAAAAAAAGAGCCAGATACACACACACACACACACACACACAAAGGATTTCTTGATCTAGCATGGGATGTTCACTATGCATTTGTGATGCAGCAGTTGGGTGCAGTCAAGCAGCACTGCAACTGTGTCACCTCCATCCATTTCGACAATGTGATTTTCATAAGGTCAGCTGAAATGAAAAGTGGATTGTGCACTCTGCAATCAAGCAGCAAACTACAGATCTAATTCCTCAGAAAACTATTCATATGCATCACCCTTTAATCCTCTAACAAGATACAGTTTGGGGCAGTCCTTATTTTTTGCAAAGGCAGAAAGGGAATCTAAAGGCTCTCCTGAAGTTTGTTTGGCAGACAGGATGGACCTGTTCATCTATTATCTGGACTTTACTTATCTGAAACTCCCTAATGATGCGTGACAGTGATGTTTTAATGAATAATGAGAGTTTTGTGCCTACAATCTGAACATCTGGTTACAAAGGCATGGGAGGGCAGAACATTTTGGATTATTAACGTTAAGTACTGTAAGTGCAGTGTTCTCCAACCTTGGGTCCCCAGATGTTTTTGGCCTACAACTCCCAGCATGCTGGGAGTTGTAGGCCAAAAACATCTGGGGACCCAAGGTTGGAGAACACTGCTGTAGTGAACTTCATTCCAGATATTCTTAGAAAGAACTCCTATTGCATGACACCAATAAGAATTTGATGCTACCAGGAACCACATGGAAATACAGGAACTTACGTAGTTCAAGTGTCTCCATGATAAACATGCCATCACCTCTTCCTCCCTTGCCACTGCAATCGTGATTAAGGGTTCCTCCGTGCCCCCGACAACAGCAATAGTGAAGAAAAAGAAAACCCATAGAGCTATGGAAATGCTGGAGTGACCCACTTCTTGTCCCCATATGAAGAAACAGGACCATGAAATACAGAGTCAACCAACAACCACATCTACGTGCGGCAAACATGTTACCCTAGCACTGGTTGACCCCCCCCCCCATGGCTTCATTTAACTGGAAACAGGAGGTGCTGATCAAACTGCACTAAGACTGTGGCTTCTTATATCCCAGGCACGATCAGCAAATTTTAATCAACACAGTGATCTGACACCAGGGCTTTTTTCCTCCCAGCCCTGACTCTTAATATAGATTGCTGTATATATCGAGCATGATACACATAAACAGTGCCCAGGGGATGGTTGCATGAAGTAGGTGCAACAATACTAAACCACTTGCCTTGAGAGGCAACGTTTAAAGACTTGGCCTACGTGGCTCAGCTCTTCTTCTGAACAAAAACAAAAGCCAATGGATCCAGTCCAAGGAAAAGGCTAAATAATTTAAAATAATTATCCTTGCAAAATCCTAACACATTCAAAACAGGAGATATAAAATGCTCAACCTCTCCTCCCCAGCCTAAATCCTGACCATAGGCACCCCTCTCCAAAATAGAGTTGGAAGGTACTTTGGAGATCATCTGGTCCAACCCCCTTCTCAATGCAGGCTCTGCACTGCAGGGTGCACCTACAACATCCCTGACAGATGGCCATCCTGACTCTACTTAAAGACCTCCAGGGAAGAAGAACCCACCACCTCCACAGGCAATCTGTTCCTCTGTTCAATAGCTCTCACTCTTAGGAAGTTTCTCCTGATGTTTAGCCAGAATCTGCTTTCCCTGCAATTTCCTACCCATTGGTTCTAGCCCTGCCCTCTGGAGCAACAGAGGACAAGTCTGCTCCCTCTTCTGTCTGACAGCCTTTCCAATATTTGAAGACTGCTATCATGTCTCCCCTTAACCTTTTTTTCTCCGGGCTAAACAAACCCAGCTCTTTCAACAGTTCTTCAAAGGAGTTGGTTTCCAGACACTTCACCATCCTGGTTGCTCTTCTCTGGATGTGCTCCAACTTGTCAATGTCTTTCCATTGCAATAGAACCATCCACTGCAAATATTCATTTCAGAAATGCCAAAAAAGATTTGGTTTACAGTACAATACTACGCACATTTAGCCAGTACAAAGTCCCACTGTGTTCAATGGGACATATGCACATAAGACTGTAGCCTACTATCAATAAAACTGATTGGTCAGTTTGCAAAAATAAAATAAAATGGGGGGTTGTTTTTGTTTTTTTGCTTTTTAACAAAGATCTCAATATGTTACAAAGAGTAGCCACCCCCTTAATGGTATTAGCCAAGGTACATGTCAAATGTATAAAGCAAATGCACACAACTGTATTAGAGAAACGTGATTGTTTCATTTAGTTTGATTTTATACGTGTATGTTTTATCTTTGGTTATAGTCAACAGTTATCTATAAAAACTAAAATTGGGAACTTTTACAGTAGAACTTTCAACTTATGTTTGAAACCGGGAATGCTGGATTCAGTAATTATTTTTATTTGATGGGTTCAATAGCTAGGTTAACTAAATAGGGATTTTTTAAAAATTGTTTTGTGTCTAACTTTATTTTTTTTTCATTTTATTTGTTATATAATGTCCATCTTTCATGTTTTATATTGTGATGACCTAAGGTTATAAGCAATAAATCTGAAATGAACTGATTTAGGGCAGAATGGAATTACTACAGTTCTCTCCTTGGATTCCTGCCAATTAAAATTGCACATTTTGTTCTTATGCAATTAGAATCAGAACCTTAACCTCATCTTTCTTCCTTCCCCCCCCCCTTTTTAAACTGGCTTAATAAGAACCACATCGATATACATTTTCTTTCTACAATGCTGTTTCCTGTACCTTAGCTAGAGTGAGCAACACACATGACCCATAGCAGTTTTGTGACCAGAAGCCATGAAGATCCTCTCGACATTCCCCACTGTAACTTAAAAAAGAAAATTGTTTCTACCCTCATAGTTGTGGACATATATCTGAAAATGTGATGGCCATAAGTACTACTTATGCCCTCCAGTTCTCATGCTATGACAGCTCATAAAGATTTCTGAATGGGGCACCACGGTTTTTCACACTCAGAGGGAAAAAGTATTTGTTGTCATATGTACACAACACGATTTCACAATCAGTGTACATGATGCATTAATGCAGGGGTCCCCAACCTTTCTGGACCCGTGGGCACGTTTGGGAATTTGAGAAACTGACGTGGGCACCACCACAAAATGGCTCCCATGGAGGATGTGACTAGTCACATAATAGTGACTGTGGGGGCCTGGCTAGTCAAAAGTGAGCTAGGAGGTGTGTGTGGGGGGAGAAATAGTGAGGCTAGAGGCTGGGAGGGAGGGGAAACAGAAAGGCAAAGGGCTAGGGGGGAAAGAGCAAGGCTAGAGGCTGGGAAGGGGAGAAATAGCAAGGTAGAGAGGTGGGGAGAGCTTTGTGGGCGTCATTGACGGTCCCCATGGGTGCCACATAGGGAACCCCTGCATAAATGTGTAACAAGCTCAAAAGACAGGTCTCTGCCCACAAGAGTTTACGATTGTACATGTCCCATGGGGCTTACTCCCAAGCTAAGTGTGGCTAGGATGGCAGCCCAAATTAAGATGCCTTTCTTTTAAAGTATGTTGTGTATTCATGGTTAAAGCTGGTCACCATAGGTTTGCTGGGGTGCGTCTATTGTTAATATCATCATCATCATCATCATCATCAATAAACAACATCCGGAGGACCACAAGTTGCCCAATGTCACAGGACTTCTGTGACAAGAGAATTATAGATATTAGATAGGGATCTATTGGAACACATCAAAGGGGCCTACAACTCCCAGCGTGCCCCAGCCAGCTATGCTGGGAGTTGTAGGCCCTTTTTCTGTCCAAACTTGTATAGGATTGTACCTTAAAAGAAGTTTAAAGTATGGCTGCTCTTTCAATTTGATTTCAGTTCCCTCACCATCTCACTGCCAATGCTATTTAATGTTGGAACAACAGCAGGCCACACGCACACACAGAGAGAGGTGAAAGGAAAACGGTAAGCAAGTGAAAGCTCTCTAAAATGTCAACCTGACAAAGAGATGTGGAGACTGAAATTCTAAAAACAGAAGATCAAAGTTACAAGGGGGAGAAAAGCAGGGGGTGGGGAGGGGATGGGCAAATGGAAAAGAAATGCCTGGAAGGAAGTGTGACACAGCACCTCAAGAATGTTCCTAAAACATTCCTAAAGCATTGTGAACCACCCAGAGAGCTTCAGGCTATTAGGCAATATAGAAATGAAATTGATGATGATGATGATGATGATGATGATGATGATGATGATGATATTAATAATAATAGACGCACCCCAGGAAACCTATGGTGACCTGCTTTAACCATGAATACCCAACATGCTTTAAAAGAAAGGGCTATGTCAACCTTCCCCAACCTGGTGTACAGGTGTGTGTGTGTGTGTGTGTGTGGGCGTCTGCATGTGTACGGCCCCTGGGGCTCCCACAGGACACCAGGTCTGGCCCTCAGGCTGAAAAGGTTGTGCACCCCTACTCTCTCACATGAAGATCACTGATTCAGGAAGTGTAAGAACTGAGTCTACATGGACAGGTGCAATTTATCGGCATGTGGAAACAGGGAGTCACGGATCGAACCATCACAGGAATCATTCCGATTATGACATCACCAACACGATCAAACCATCACAGGAATCCTTCTGATTACGACATCACCAACACTTTTCAGTGGCGGCCATTCACATGTACAGAAGTGGCAGCCACCAAGTGCTACATAGGCATATGAATCAGCCCTTGGTAACTTTCTACACAACATAAGGCACAATGCTATGTATGGTTAGACAGAAAAAACTCCTACAATTCCCAGCATTCTTCAGCTAACATGGCTGGCTGGGGAATGCTGGGAGTTGTAGGAATTCTTTCTGTCCAAAGATGCATAGGATTGCATCTAAGTGGTCCAAGGAGTTTTGAGACACTTCTATTTATTTTATTCATTTATTTAAACTACTGATATACTACTTCATATCATAAGATTTCTAAGCAGTTTACAAATGAAATACATAAAACACAATATAAAAACAATATAAAATCATAAATACCTTAAAAAGTTATAGAAACAGTAAAACAAGAACAGTGCAATTACACGTCATAGAAAGCCTGAGTAAACAGGTGCATCTTCAAGAGGCATCGAAAGTTCACCAGTTCTTCTGCCTCTTGAACCTCATGTGGGAGAGCATTCCAGAGGCTGGGTGCCACTACCAAAAAGGCCTGCTTACAAACTGTTGGTCGTGGGATGACCAGCAAGTCCTCCTCACAAGATCTCAGGTGGCAATTTGGTGTATATATTCTCTCCATCTGATCACCTAATAATGGTGCTTTTCCTCTTCCATTCTCTCATCATTAGAACATAAAAGAGCCCTGTTGGATCAGACCAAGGTCCATCTAGTCCAGCATTCTATCCACACTGTTTATTTATTTATTGCAATTCTGTATCGTCCACTAGCTGAAATTCTCTGGCCAACCAGCTGCCCGCAGAAAACTCACAAGCAGGACATGAGTGCAACAGCACCCTCCCACTCATGTTTCCCAACAACTGGTGTACATAGGCACACTGCAGCATATATCAGAACTAGTAGCCATTGATAGCCTTCTCCTCCAGGAATTTGTCCAATCCCCTTTTAAAGCCCTCCAAATTGGTGGCCATCACTACATCTGGTGGTAGTGAATCCCATGAATGAATTTAATTCCATCATCTTTGAGCATTCTCTGTTGGGCACATTAAGAATTTTACTTAATTTACTACCAAGAGGGTAAGAAAATCTGACAATTAATAAGTTACAAACAGGTTTTCTTAAATTCATGATGAGTCCAGTGTTTTTCATTATTAGCTCTATGCTCATATTAATTCTTAGCTTCTTCTTTTTTAACTCCCTGTCATTTCAGAAGTTATCAGATTCCTTCCTTATCTTTCTTCTTCTGAAGAGAGGAATCTGATTCCCACCCAGTATGATCCTCAAAAGGCGTTTAACAAAAGAAAAAAAGGGGGGGGGGATCCAAGAACGGTGCTACATAAAATAAATACTATAATTATATTTCCCCACTTGGATTAAGCAAATTATATTTATTTCTTAAAAAAAGACTTCATCAACTAGCACCCCACACAACAGCGGATGGCAAATTAAAGAGACCAAAAAAAGCCAAAAACACCACATGTGAGACTGCCTGTGTGGAAAGAATCCTAAAAGCAAAGCATTTTTTGCCTTCTGAAGTATAATCTCCCTTGCCATAAGTCGAGAATGGTTCTTCCCTTCATCTGCAAATAATGAGTTTGATTTGCAGAGGCAGCCTCCGATTTGGCAGCTGCAGAAGATAGCGGGTGCAATTTGGATGGCACACTTTACAACAGTTAAACATCAAACTCCCCAGCTGCACCTGTAAATCAGATACTGTTATCATATGCGCCCATAGTTATCTGTGGGTGAAGAGGGAAAAAATATCCAAAGAGAAGCAGTTCAGGTAAGGCGGGGTGGGGTGGCTGAGGCCTCTCGATGCTCTTATTACATCCTTTTACAGGACCGATTGCCAAGATCTGTAGGCAGGGCCATTTGTATTCTGTGCAAATGCACAAAGAAGCAAAAAAGCACAAAACCGGGCCAAGACATCCAGGTTCAAAGGAGAGCCTGCAGTGCCGTGCATAGTTTCTTGTCCGTGCCTAGCAGAAACGTAATGGCATTTGCTTATTTGGATCATTTTAAATACATTCCAGTGATATCCTATTTCCCCCCTTCCACCATGGGACTCAAGGTGGTGCACATAAGGTTTCCAACTGATCTCCCATCCAGGCATCAAACAAACTCAGACCTGCTTAGCTTCGGCAAGGTTGCTGTATCATCTGTCTTCAGACCATGCAAAACTTCGTATTAATTTATACGCTCTACATAATTTAGTCCTAGAATTCAGATTTTCTTGGTACGGAATTTGAATTATTTAAGTGCATCACAATGTGTGTGTGTGTGTGTGTGTGTTTTCTTAAGCAGGCGATCACTGCAATATCTCCAGCAACCACATTCTTGAAAGTCATAAGCATGTTAAGCTCAACAACGGCATGCACTGCAGCCCATCTGCATTTTCCCCGCCCTCCTGTTTCACTCTACTGCACACACATGCACATGCACACACACACACAGGCATGCACTGAAGAAGTTGCTGGCTCCAGTTTCGCAGCCCGAATCATCTACTCAGGCTTACTTGAAGGAGGATTTATTGCCAAGCACATGTATTTCGGCAGGCATCTACAAATGCTCTTTCTAAGGGAATGCACGACAACAACTCCACTGTTTGTTACCTTCTCCAGACCTCGGTGGAGGAAGACCCCCGCCTCTCCAAGTCCTCGAACACAAGCAGAAGACTCAAGGGAAGGAAGGGTCTTCTCTCACTTGAGCCAAGGTTTCCTACCTTCTCGGTACACCAGCAAAAGCGAGAGGAAACCCTACCTCTCCCCCTCGCTGTCGGGAGGACTTGGAGAAGGGGTGGTAATGAGCACAAATACTAGCCCGCCTGCAAGCCAAGTCAGTGGTTGTAGACCTCTGTGTTTAAGATTGCAGCCAGAAAATTACAAGCATTCAGGCTTGCAATCCTAGCACAGTTACCTCTGAATAAGCACCACTGAACTCATGAGATGTATTTACAAGTAGATGTTCATGGGATTGTGCTGTACATCTCACTCTGTCAGCTGCGTACCGTGGATCATCTAAAACAGCCTCTTGATCTAAAAAGGCATATTTTATTTACAAATTGCCATGCATCATTTTCTGAACAAAGAGAAGTTAGACCATTGATCTGCATCCACATTCCACTGCAGACTTGTGGACCAATGGTAATTTAACGGGAGGAGTTAGGGAAGAACTGAAGACTCATTCTAGACACAGCGAGTCACTGCAGCTGGGAGAGGAAAGGTTATCAGGGACAGACATCAAAGCTCAACACATACACGCATTCCAGGAACTAAAATAGGATTTTAATTGGATGCAAGCAAACAATAGGAACCTGCATATGATCCCGGTTTATAGTGAACTGGTGTCAAGAGGCACAAATCCAAGCTTATAATTATAGCCCATTACAATTATGGAGGGGAAATGAAAAGGATACAACATGATCTGGAAGCTTTCTCAATCACATTCTTAACACACTAAATACTTTTGTTTCATAGCCAGCTAATCATCCAAATCAGGGCTAATTCCGTTCCATTCAATTGCACAGAAAGTGGGAGATAAACAAACAAGTAAACAAAACAGGAAATTCATTTACAGAACAGGTTCTAAGCTGTTAAATGTTACTGATACTGTTCAAAAGGACAGGGGGGGGACACAACCTTTTTGAACAAGCTCATTCAACTCTGCATAGTGTGTTATTAACTAACTGCCTTACAAGAATTGTACTGCCTGTTTATAGCGATGCCTCTAACTCAGGGCCTTACAGCTATTTTTGGACTGCAACTCCCACCATTCCTCACAATTGGCAATGCTGGCCGGGGCTGATGGGAGTTGCAGTCCAACAACATCTGGAAGGCCACATGTTCCTCACCTCTGAAAAAACAAGTGGTATTCGCAATAGTTTGATGCCTATGCAAGGACTTTAAACACTGCATGTGATCAAATGTCAGATGCAGCTACCTTTAGGACATCCAAAATGATTTAAATTATTTATTTATTTATTATTTACATTTATTAATCGCCCATCTGGCCGGCGGCCGGCCACCCTTAAAATCATTGCGGAAGCTAACAAAATCACCGCTCTTTACTCCAGGTATCAAAGTTGGCATCCTTTGCAGCTCGGGTGTACAGTATGTGTGTTTGTTTAACCGTAGTGCATTCTGGGACAAACTTTGCTCTTCTTAATCCTTTGGTCCAGGACTATGGATATACAAAGAGTTTTACTGTCTGTTATCTTTGCCCTTGACATAGTAGTGATTTTGGGGCCAATCCTATGGCCGCTAGACTCTGTCTAGACAGCCATAGGATAGGTCGGAGTCCCAGCTCCAACCCCGGAAATGCGTTCCGAGGTCGGAGCTGGGACTCCCGACTGTGGAGCGCCCTCCCTCCACCCTCGCAGCTGGCATGGTTCTTCAGAAGGTGCTGGGGGGTGTATTCTGGGGGGCGGGGCGGGGCGGGGCAGAGTGAGGCTCCGCTGAGATACAACGTATCCTGGCAGGGCCTCAGCCCCTCCTCCTCATGAGCTGGGGCAAAAGACATAGACGGACGAAACCAGCCGTCCATGTCTTTGGCAGGGCAAGGGAAGCATGGAGGCAGTCCTGATTTCATGCTCGATTGGATGCCCATAATCCTCTGAGTTCGGAAGGTTACAGGCAGCCACACTGGATGGGGCTGTTCGTGTATGCTTTAGTGTCAATTTATTTTTGACGATTTGAGGTAAAGTACCTTTTTATATTTTCTTAAACATTTAATTATTTTAATGCCTTTAAAAAAATATATATTTTATAACAATCAATCTCTGTCTATTTTGCATTGCTACATCATCGTTATTTCACCATATTTGGCCAGCTCAGGCAGAGAGGTAGTGTACTATTATCCATATGTTTATCTGAGGAATTGCGATTGCAGTGATGTTAACTAGTTCATTGAGGATGACCAATTCTTGGTCAAAATCCATTTGGCGTTTGTCATATACAGTAATGCCTTGGATTGCAAGTAACTTGGTTTGAGAGCGTTTTGCAAGACAAGCAAATTTTTAAATCTATATATATATTTTTACTTGATATACAAGCGACGTCTTGCAATACAAGTATTGTAGTACGGCTTAAATTAAAAATCTCTGTACAAATTTTTTTGGGGGGATTTCGTTTTGATATAAGAGTGCTTTTGGATTACAAGCACATTTCCAGAACGAATTATGCTCTCAATCCAAGGCATGACTGTACAAGGTATTTCATGCTTATTTACTCTAGGGATGCATCAAGCTGCTTGCTTTTAATTGTTGTGGTTATAAAACTTGTTATACACATTTGGAAAGTGTTTGTGAAATTCATTATTGATTGGTTGACAGATAACTAGACAAGATAGTTATTACATATTCCAATATTGATTGTTGACCCTTTGGCAGACGGGTAGGACACCACCTTTCCAACAAGAAAAAAATAATAATAATAATAACAAAAAGCAACATCTGGAAAAGTACAGCACATAAGTCACAGCTGAAACTTATTTCCAAAAGTTCAAACTTGGAGTACCATCAATCATACCCTACTCCGGCAACTCCCCTGCCCCATCTCACAGAGGCTTGCAAGCTATGGAACATGAGAGAATGTAACATTCAGCAGAACGGCCACAGAACAGCAGTTCTAATGCTGTTGGGAGACTCCAGAGCTTCAACAAGCAAGGGGGATTAGTTACTAGTGACGGTCTGAGAAATTGGCTTGTTTCTTTTTTTTTTTTACCAGAACTTAGCCAATTTGCACCTCCCAGAACCAAACGCATACCTGATTGCAATTTGCAGTCAAAGTCCATATACGGTATTTCCACGCCGGCAATGTGATGAACACACACACACACAAAATGCATTTGAAAAACACGTACGTTTTTAAAATGTGCAGAAAAACGTGTGCATTCGGAGAGGGCAGACAAAAAATGCTTTAATCAATAGGAGAAAAATGCACACGTTTGAAAAAAATGTACACAACCGATGAGTATATTTGAAAAATGTGCCCAAAAATACACAGAAATGTTCATGTAAATTAAGAAGAAGAAGAAGAAACACCTCACGATATGATAGAGCAGTGTTCTCCAACCTTGGGTCCCCAGATGTTTCTGGCCTACAACTCCCAGCATGCCCCAGCCAGCTATGCCAAAAATATCTGGGGACCCAAGGTTGGAGCACACTGTGATAGAGAAACAAGTCAGAACAAGCTTCAAGGTGGAAATTGGAGAACCTTAACAAGCTGGAGTTTTGCTGATTCACTAATCCCTAATTGCTACAACACCCAAACAAGGGAAAAGTTGGGCTTTAACATTCTGTATATCAGAGCTATTATCCAAATACGTAAGATGTAATGAGAAGAAACAGTGGGGGGTTAAATTGTAACATGATTAAACGCATAAGAAGAAATTGCCAGGTCTGTACCGATGCTACCAAGGTGTGTGGGGTGGGGTGGGGTGTGTGTGTGTGTGTTAGATTATTTTAATACAAGGAAGTTTGTTACTTAGAAACAAAGGAACATGCATCCCTTCTTCACCTGTTCAAAAAGGGGCAGCTTGCTACAAATATTTATCCAGAACGTAATTTTTCTGTTTCGTATTATCCAAAGCCAGGTAGAGTCTTTTACTGGATCAAGGCCTCTTTGTAAACTGGAATTCCTTCCCACGTCTTTTTCTGCCTCTCTTTTGTGTGCAAGTCCGTTCTTGCCTGGCCAGCCTCCTCCTATTCCTTAAATTCCTCCATCAAGAACAGTTTGCTTTCATGACTCCGCACTGGATTCTTACGATTCTGCTTTGAATCATAAAGACTGCTGGACATTATGCAAAGCAACACGGTTTCAAAAAAAAATAATTTCCTGGCAAATTAAAGAGAGAGAGAAAAGCAGACACAAAGAACATACAACAATATCTTCTATTAGGTCCATGTAAAACTATGCAGGCTTTCAAGGGTCAACAAAATTCCTCACCAGGCAGAGATCTGTGAAAACCAGGAACTAGCATACTTCTAAGTTCATACAATATGATACACTATTTTATCTACTTTTCTAGCAGTAACATAGGAAGCTGCCATTATACCAAATCAGACTGTTTATCCATCTGGCCCAGTATTCATTGCTCTGACTGGTGGCAACTCTCTAAGATTACACGTAAAGGACTTTCCCAGCACCTGCTACCTGAAGCCCTCTTAGCTGCAGAGACCAGGGACTGACCCTAAAGCCTTCTGCATGTAAAGCATGTAATCCCAAAGAGCTATGGCATTACCTACATGCCAAAGAGAGTGGGTGATTTAAAAAAAAAAAAAAAGTGGTACCAGAATAGAGAATGATTTTTTTATTTCCCCAATGCATTATGCATCTGCAGACATGTAATACATACTTAAGGTTTTGTTCATTCATTCTTCTGGCCTTAAGTAATCTACAGCTGATGCAAGAGATCGTTATTGCATTCCCACCCCTGGAAACAGTTACAGGCTATGGACAAAACACATTACACACAATAGACTTTTTAAAAATACAGAGGGTGCTGTTTGACTACATTCACAAGTATGTAGCTATTCATCCCTTATTATGGAAATGACTGGCTACCTACATCCACTGACAACTCCTTGGGTATTGCTACTACAGCTTCTAGGCAGTTAATGAAAACAGAAAACCTTGGGAAATCGGATTTCAGCAAGCCATCAAACACCTATCCATTAAGTTAAGGAAATGCTTGATGCTATTTATCTTTTAAAAAACACACACCTCGCTTCAGAATAGTCTTGGAGACCAAATTCATACCTTACAGGATCGGCATGGTTGCCAATTCCCGGCAGCTGAAGTCCACACAGTTCTGGTAACATCTGAGTAACTGAGGGCGCAATCCTATGCATGTTTAGATGGGGGGGAAAGTCCTATAACTCCCAGCAACTCGAGGACTAGCTAGGATCAAAGGGGTACAGTCATACCAGGTTCCCCATCCTACCACATCCAGGTTGCTGATATTAAAATGCCTCTCCTATGGCTTAGTTACTGGCTGTAAAACCTTTATTTATTTATTTGTTTATTTATTTATTATATTTATGAATCGCCCATCTGGCCAGACATCCGGCCACTCTGACCAATGTAGAGTCCAATAAAACACATGGGGGGGGGGACACACACACACACAGTATAAAACACAATTAAAAACAGTACAAAACTTAAAAATCCTAACCCACCCCATATTCCCGCCTGAAAAGCCACGTTTTTAATGCCCGGCGGAAGCTAATCAAGGAAGGGGCATGGCGGAGGTGACTGGGGAGAGAGTTCCATAAATTGGGGGCTGCCACAGAAAAGGTAAAATATGCTGGTATTGGGGGTATTTTCCTCTTCCCCTTTTGCCTTTGGCACCACCCACCACTGGAATGAGGCCCATGAGAGCTTCTCTGAAATTTAATTCTGCCCTTGAGCTGAAAGAGTTTCCCCACCCCTGCTTTAAGCTGAGTGGTCAGTTCCTCTTGCTGCTTAAAGGATCCTTGGGAGAAGAAACTGGAGAATGTGCACCCAGGGGTCTGTGTCCTCTAAGCCCAATTCCTTCCTCTCCCCCATAGGTCACTGGCTTCTCTTCAGCCTAACACACTTGAGAGCCAGTGCAGCATTGAGAGCCAGTGTGGTGTAGTGGTTAGAATGTCAGACTGGGACTCTGGAGATCCGGGTTCTAGTCCCCGCTTGGCCATGAAGCTCACTGGGTGACTTTGGGCCAGTCGTTGACTCTCAGCCTAACCTACCTCACAGGGTTGTTGTGAGGATAAAAGGGAGAGGAGGAGGAGGATTATATAAGCCCCCCTTGGGTTCCCTGCAGGAAAAAAGGTGGGATATAAAATAAATAAATAAATAAAAATACATAAACTCCCAGTCCTGGCCTTTAGGGCTCATGCCTAAATGCTACATTCTGAAGTGTAGTACACACGTACAGCCCTTGCTTCATCCGCTTCAGGCTGTTCCAAATCCCTCTTATTTTTCCGCAAGGTTACGGGGTTGGCTTCGCAAGTGAAGTGACAAGTGAAAGCCAATCAGCCTCTTCCGTCACCCACACACGCGGGACTGATATTTTTAAAGCTCAACCCTGGAGGGTGAAGAGCTACGTTTGGACTGAAGCCAGCAAGGGCGCTTCCGGGTTAGCCCATACACTGTAAGAATGTTACATCCACTGTACCGCAAAAATGGTGAAAGCCTTAACTAGCTTCACTGCAGCCAGGCTTAATAGAAAGATTTTGAAGACTTCCAAAAGAACGTCAGTTAAAACATTTATCTGCATTTGCTTATAACTTTATAAGCCCCTTGGAACTTCTATTTTCCTGATAAACAAGCTAAGAGCGAAGTCCACATTTGGATATCAATTTAAAATCCTGGTTTTGGACAGGCACACTACTAATGTTCCTCTTTGCTTCCTGACAGCATTTACAATGTTTGTAATTTCTACATAACCCAAGATTATAAAGTGACATTTGTTTACTTACATATTCAGATCCATTTTACAGGGCAATCAGCCCATCTTTTTAGTATTTATGCCTCTGTCTACACATCAAAAATGTGTTACTAAGGATGTAATCCTATATGGAGTAACTTCCATTAAACTCAACAGGGCTTATGTCTGAGTAGACACGTGAATTGTGTTATCTTGATTAGAATACTTGCAAACAGGGTTTAAGAAGTGACTTGTGCCCTGTGTGTAATAATGTACATTATACATTGTATATATGCCTTTGCCTCTCTCCTTTAGGCATACTTGCAGTGTCATTAATTTTTATCATTTGAGTGTGTCTTCAGTGTGCTTTGTATTGTGGGCCTGTGCTGTTTTTTAAAATTCATTTTTTCTGAAATGATTATGTGAGCAAAATTAGGGATGGGTGAACATGAAATGTTTGAGCTTGTTGAGGTTTTCCAAATTCTTCCTTGAAGCTCATTTGCTTTCCTGAATCTGAACATCTCTTCTTTTTCTTCTTTTCGATCAGGAAAAATGCACATTTTTAAAAGTAAGCAATTTTTCCCATTTGAAAATATGCATTGTTAAAGTGTGTATTTCCCGCAACCAAAAATGCACATTTCCCCCATAGGCTAAAGCGTGAAAAGGGGGGGGGGAGAGATTTGTGCAAATTCATATTTGCCCAAGTGCACACTTCCGGATGTGAACGTAAATTTGGGAAATTACAAAATGTTTCCCGAGAACTGTGTTCCCGCTCACATGAAGGTTTGCAAATGGGACATGTTCGCATGATTTGCAAATGGGAATGAAATTCTCGTACATTTCCTAGTCAGCATCTGCTTTATCTGCCGGGATGCATAGCTTTGCTGAAAATTAATTCGTTCGCTCCTGCAGATGGATTTCTTAATAGAACTTGGAAAGACTGAGCCAAAACACGTCACACACTCCCAAACATATTGCAAAAAAAAAAGGTAGAGGAACTTATCAGTAGAGTTTAAGGGGGAGACAGAGAGGGCGGAAATGTGGGGGTTCTCTGCTGTTCCCTAGACAGCATTTAATTGCAACTCGCATTAAACTGAGTTCTTCCTCTTGTCCCTTTCGGCAATTTACTATGCAAACAGATTTCACAGAGCGATCATAATTGTACAGCCTGATCCTATCCAATTTATTCAGAAGCAAATCCTCCTCCCCACAAAACACACAATTTCAATGGGAGTTAACCCCAAGGAAGCACAAACAAAACAGCAGATGTACAACACAACCCGATGCATGTCTACTCAGAAGTAAGCTCCACTGAGTTCAATGGGATTTACTTCCAGGTAAGTGCGCATACGATTGTAGCCTTACTCTGCTAACATGACACATGCATTCTCCTTCTTTTTTGCAGGGAGAGCGAGAAAGTCTAATTATGTAGTTTATACAGCTTTCTAAAAGGTTCTTCCTTAGCCAGCTATTCATAGTCAGCCCCGCCAGGATCAATACCGCCAGGCCAACAGGCCACTTGCTGAGTCTCTGCACTCCTGTCCATCACAGAAAACAAGGTAAGATAAATTCCTCAGCAAATTCAAGAACAAATGTCAAGAGGAAACTGGGAGGCAGAGGGGCCTTCGCCTTGCCCAACTACATACAGGGAAGGAAACCAATTCTTAAATTGTGCATTTTTTACAAATTAGTTAGGGATGTGCCTTGTCCATGCCAAGAGAAAACAAGAATGGCCTTGCTGGACTGGATGGACCCATGGGCCCATCTCATTTAGCATCCCAGACAGTGCAGGGCACGAAATAATGCGCTCAAGCTTCAGGAAGCCAGATTCCGCCTGGAGATCGGGAAAATTTTCCTGACTATCAGAGCAATACGACCATGGAACCAGCTCTCCAACACTGGAGGCATTCAAGGTGCAGCTGGACAGCCATCTGTCAGGGGTGCTTTGACTTTGGTTCCTGCACTGAGCAGGGGGTTGGACTCGATGGCTTTGTAGGACCCTTCCAACTTTACTATTTACACAAGCTTGGCATGAAGGTAACAGCTCTCTCTTGCTGTTTATCCCCAGCTCCTGGTAACCTGTCCGTGTCCAAGGAGGTTCCCACATTATCACACCTAATAGCCATGGAGACCCCCCTATCCTCCAGGAATTGAGCTAACCTTCTAATGCAGGGCTCTCCAACCTTGGGTCCCCAGATGTTGCTGGACTACAGCTCCCAGAATCCCTTGCCTTTAGCCATGCTGGATGGGTATGCTGGGAGCTGTAGGCCAGCAACATCTGGGGACCCAAGGTTGGAGAGCCCTGCTCTAATGCCTCTGCCTGCTTTAAAATAAAAATAAAAAAAGCCTTTAACAGCACAATCCTATGCATGTTTAGACAGAAAAAAAGTCCTACAATGCCCAGAATTTCCCAGCCAGCCATGCCGGCTGAGGAATGCTGGGAGTTGTAGGACTTTTTTCTGTCTGAACATGCATAGGATAATTCTACCCTAAAACAGTCTTCCCCAACCTGGTGCCCTCCAGACATTTTGGACTACAACTCCCAGCATTCCTGACCATCGGCCAAGCTGGCTGGGGCTGATGAGAGTTGAATTCCAAAACATCTGGAAGGCACCAGGTTGGGGGAAGCTGCTTTAACATTCAGATCAAATGCAAGGCTGGGATTTCTTAAAGTTATTTCAGAAAACTCCTTGGAACTACCACATTTCCTTTCCTTGTTGAAGCGGGAGCCTTTTCTCCCCCTCAAGGTAGAGAAGAGAGTTAACAGAGGACGAATGCATGTATGAGAATAGATATAATGTGCTTATAAAGAGATACTGCCAGGATTCTGTAAGTCATGCTTCTCTCAGGACGCGGCCTTGTCAGATTTCATAAACTAATGTGCAGAGCCAAGCATGGACAGGAGGCGAATAGGGGGGGGGGGGGGAAGGATGAGGGGGAAGGGAAAAAAGAGAGGGGAAATGCCACACAGAGTAGGTGCCAGAGATGTATACATCCATGTTGAATCTGTGCCTCAGTGTGAATTTTAGGGGTGCCAGTAGATGCTCTCGCTGGTGCTGTCTTTCCAAAGTAGGGCCCTAATCATCTCTGGGATTTTGCAAAAGTAACAACGCTCACCTTTTCCTTAATGTCTTTGAGCTTGTCTTGAAAGAACTACTGGGTTGCAGAACAGGGGTAAAGGTAGATCAGGACCTCTGGGGGACTTGCAGTAGATCACCAAAGGACTTCTGACTCCCAGTGGCTTAACAATCACAAGAAGCCACCTTTTCCCCCTCCTAAATTAGGCTGCTAAAAAACCAAGGAAGCTTGGAGGAAAACAAGATAATATAGATGTGTGAGCTCCAGCCCTGAAAACAAATTCCTGGGCTAAGCATGTGCTTAGAGGAACCTTGTTCCTCAATGCTACATCTGCCTTCCTGAGCCACTATTTTTGCACCCAGACTTTGCAGCTCTAGTGAAATACAAAGCAGGTCCCGCAAGCTTACAGTCTGCCCATGCCTTGCTGTGGAGTTTTCAACAGAGGATTCTGCTCTATCCCAGACAGGGCTGCATTTTTGTGGCCAGAAGAGGAAATGCAACCCTCGTATCTTCCCTTAAGGATGAATGGTGCTCCAGAGAGCACAAGGTTTGGCTCCAAGATGCTCCTTGCTAGAACAGGCCCGAGATGTATTCTTTAGCAAACACAAATGAAGGTAAGGCCGAGGCCTCCATGAGTCGAACCTTTAGGCGGGTGTGCCTTTAACATAAAAGAACTGAAGGAAACTTCATGCCGTACCCAAACCTGTAGAATTTACTAACAAAGCTTTAGAAGGGCATAGGAACATGAGACTTCTCAGATCACTTCTTCATATTGCAAAGACATTCGTGAAAGCCTACAGGCAGGTAAACCTCATTCTCTCTCCCTCTCTCACTCACACACACCTCAGATAAGAGACCTACTTACTGGTGTGTGCGCACTCAATATGCAACTCTCAAAGTAAAAAAGATCCTGAGTTACATATGCAAGCTGCAGAGGTCACAATATTTGAACATCACTAGCATGAGATTCCCACGGCCCATATTCCCACAATAATGGGCTATTGTGAAAGAACCAAATGCACAGCAAGTATACGGTACATGTTTCTTCTTCAAGTGCTCTTGCAGGAGGCAGTAATGTTCAGTCCTATAGCTTGATGTTTAGCTGCTAATCAGTTTCCCAAACTTTCCTAATTTGAAATGGCTGCAGGTAAGCTTTAA
Organism: Shinisaurus crocodilurus; assembly: GCA_021292165.1. Classification (NCBI taxonomy): domain Eukaryota; kingdom Metazoa; phylum Chordata; class Lepidosauria; order Squamata; family Shinisauridae; genus Shinisaurus; species Shinisaurus crocodilurus. The sequence goes on along the minus strand of CM037880.1, from coordinate 205,005,330 downwards.
TACATTTTGGCTGCAGGTTAGCATCATTATTATTATTATTATTATTATTATTATTATTATTATTTGCTACAATCTTCCCATGTGTATCACCAAACTTCTAAGCCATTCCTGATGCGACATCACTTTGGACCAAAACATAAATACAGGAACAAGCCCTCCACATTTGCTTCTCTTGTAGAATCAGGCTGCTTTAACATGGGGATCTCAACTCTGCAAACACAGCTGTGGTCAGCAATTAAAAGTTAAGTAATTAGTTTTAAACATGGCTGATTATCACTACAACCGTACAGTGGCTATTCCTAACTGTTGTCTCAGCAGCTACATGTAAACATTATATACACAATCTACAAGTTATGCTGGAGAAGAGGGATCAGTTAAGTAGCCAAATGCTGTAGCAAGAGCGTATGTTACGTTAATCCCAAGCAAAGGCAAGTTGGATGCTAAACAAGTTCGGATGATACTTGTTCCTGAAGCATCTGTGACGATAGTATAGAAAGCTTTTGAACTGCAAAGGACTGGAAAAAGAATTCTGTGCAACTCAAAAGCTTGCTAATTGACTGCTAACAGAGGGACCAGCAGAAGGTGCCATCTGGATCATTTTGCCTCCCACATTTCTTATGTAAATTAACTCCTTTGGATTAATATCAAAAATATCAAAAGGAAAAAAAGACAGACATGGGAGTGGAAAACCCACAGGAAATGTTTATACCACTGGAAATTGTTGTCAACATGGAAAAACACATGCAAAGGGCTTTGAAGCTGGAGCAATTCTATACCTCATGTTCACTGATTTTACCGCTGGTTTGTGCAAGAGGAATAGATACCAAGGCTAGACACCAACCCGTTACATAGATCAACTGATTCAATTCTGCTGCTGTGCAAGAAACCTCAGATAAGCAAATCTAGGTGTACTTATCTGAATAAATTAATACACACCCACGTATTTTAGCAAGTCATCAGATTCCTTTGAACTTTGTTCCAGACCATATTCATCAGGGTCAAAGGGGTAAAACACTTACACATAGAAAAAAAATTAATGTGAGTGAATGACTGGGTGGGTGTGTGGGGGGGAGAGGTTACAGGGTTTTTTTTTGTTAACTTCTATCCAGGATGGGCCACAGAGACAAAAGTAAACTACAAATCACCTGCTTCAGCTGAACGGAAGAAACTCATAAGCTGCAACCTGGAGTACTTCTACTTAGGAGGAAGTCCCAGTGAAATCAATCTTTATGTGAACTCAGAGAGTTCGCCAAGACTTACAGTGCAATCTTAGGCATGTTTGCTTGGCAGACAAGTTCCACGGTCTTCAACGGGGCTTCCTCCCAGGGACGTGTGCGCAGGATTGCAGCTTTAGTCCTTGGGTTGCATTAGGGCTTCCATCCTGATTTCCAATCAGTGGCTTTAGGATTCAGGTGTCAAAGGCGAAATCCCCAAGTCTCTTAGATCTATTCCCAAAGATTAACGCTGGAGCCACACCACTGACAGCTTCCCTCTAGCATGCTTGCATTTTTAACTTACAACTGAATTGAATTTCTGCAGCTGAAATCAAGGGGGAGGGGGATTAAAAAACAAACAGAGTAGGCCCGAAGAGTCTGTGGTCTAGATGGAACTTATAAACAGAGAGAGAGTGAGCGCTATGTAGGGCTAGTAGCATGGAAAATTCAAAAGTCATTATGCTGTCACTGTTACCTTAGCCACCTGTGCAAAGAAAAAGAGAGAGAGGCCAAGAGCGTTCACTTACTTTTCATATTCGGCGTTGTCCCTGTCGCACCGTGAATCCTTGTGCTTTTGCCAGTCTTTACCATGCTTGCAGGTGGTCAAGAGGACAACATCCTCCCCATTATGGACATGATATAAGGCATTCCTGGTGTCTGACCCTATCCCAGTCAGGTACCGTTTCCCCTTGAATACCAACATGTACTTCCTGAGAGGAGGAATAGTGTTAAACCTCAGGAATCCCTTCTCCCCTCCTGTCCTCGGGTGATCCTTAGAAAAGAGCGGGATAGAAACATCAAACTTCGGCCTGAAGTTTTCAGTACTGATGCTGGCCTTGGCCAACATGGCCTGGCCAATGTCGAAGCCCACATCCTCGGTGTAGTCGGGCCAGGTGCCGGAATATAAATTAAAAATTAAATGATTCCTACCATTGTTCCACAAATGGAGGCTTTGCACTTTGGACCTCAGGTTGTGCACGTACTGGGGGGACAGCTGGTCTCTGTCTAAGGTGTCCAAGCTGAGGACGAAGAGGCAAGCTTGGCTTGGGTCGGAAGTATAAAACCTGGAGCCCTCGATGGCCGCAAGGATGTTTTGGTAACTTTCGGCGATTTTCTCCCCCTTCTGCTGTGGGTAGACGTAGACCTTGAAGCCGTTTTTCTTGCACAGGGCGAAGTCGAAGCAAGACTCCATGCGGCACCTCTTGCCTTTGTAGACGCTGGCGTTGGCATCGCGCTTCTGCCGGGGGGAAGTGTGCCCATTGTAATCCTCGCTCTCCAGCTGATCCCAAGGAAGGAAGGGGCGCAAAGCGTCCGGGAATCGGGGCCAGTAGTGCTCGGGGCTGGTGTGCTGCAAGCCATTCCTACTACTGTGAGCCTCTCGCCTGCTTTGGTTTCTGGATGCTTTGAACTGCAAGCCGCCGAAGTAGAACAGAAGGACGACGAAAGTGCCAGCGGAGAGCAGGATGAAGTAGCGTTTTTTGGCCTGCATGTGTCCTATCGGGGTCAAGAGGATTGTAAATAAACACAAAGATCGCCCAAGTTTGCCAATCGACACTTTCAGCTTGAGTCCGCCATCTTCCCGCCTGCAAAGACTTTAAACTCTCTTCTCCCACCTTCTTTTTATTCCTTTCCCAAAGCCTTGGACTGATGCAGCGCATGTGGGCGATTTCTTTAACTTTCTCCCCTCCTGTCTTTCATCTTTGGCTTGCACAATAGAGATGGGGGGAGGGAGAGAGGTGGGGGGGGGAGGGAGAGAGGTGGGGGGGGGCGGAGAGGCAGACAGAAGGGGAGAAACCGGGGCAGACACAGAATACTCACGCCCAGCGCGGCTTTGCAAAAGAGGCTGGGAATTCGTTTGCATGCGAAGGAGAGAAGAAAGCGAAAAAGAAAGCCAGCCCTAAAAACGAATCCACCGGGTCCAGGTCCCTTTTGCCCTCAAATCTGCTGTTGCAAGATTGAGAAATTTGTCCCGCCCTCTCTTCCTCCCTCCCTCATGCACATGCACACATACACACACACACACACACACACACGGTGTTCGCGGAGGATCAAGGTGTAACAGCAGCAGCAGCAACTTCAACTCACACAACACGTTCCTGCAATTTTGTAATATATATATATATACATATATAAAAGAAAGAAAGAAGGAAGGAAGGAAGGAAGGGAAAGACACGCAAGCGCCCGGCTTCAGAGCAAGTAGGCAACCAGCAGCTGCCGCCTATGCAGCCCGCCCCGGTTCACGATAGCGATAGCACCGTCCGGATTACATCTTCCAGCCCGAGCGCCGTAACCTTACGAATCCCTGCATTTCTCTTTCTTCCCTTTCGCAGCGGCTCCGAGACTCTCGGGGCGGGGGTCTTTACGGCTGGCTCTCGCTCGCTCGCCGCGATCTCAGTGTGTATGGCCCCCGGGATGGAACCAGCAGAAGGTCCTCCTCTTCCCCTCCTTCCTCCTTCGCCGCCGAGGCTGCCGCTGCCGCTGCCTCCGCCTCCTCTCAGCCCCCGCCCCTCTCAGCCATTCATTTCAGCGAGCGGCGATGCGCGCAAGCCCCAGGGAGGCAAGGGGCGAGGGGAGGGGAGCGCAGAACGCCGCCGGCTCCTCTTCGAACGTTGCCGATCGCAGAGTTCGATCTCCGAACGTTCCCCGGTTCTGAATGTTACACTTACAACATTCCATTCCCCGACACCACAGAGCTGACCTCATCCATCCACGCAGCCTGCCCGTTGATTGGCTGGGCGTCACGTCCGGAGGGGGAGGTGCTTCCGCTGCACCCATTCATAACCCCCCCAGCCGGAGGATACAGTTTTGCGGTATATTAAATGGAAACCCACCTGGAAGGTGCGCGCCTGAGCCTTTTGCATCAATTACTTTTATTATTACTTTTAATCGGGGGGTGGGGGTGGAGAAAGGGGGTTTCCTGCTGGATGCATCTATGGTTGCAGAATTAATCCATCTTCCCCTTTTTAATCGCAGACTGTGATTTAGGGGGGAGGATCTAGGCGGGTCTTCTCAGAGGCTGTTCTTGCCGGCAGCTGTATGGGCAGGCGAGCGAGCGAGCAAAAGCTTTGCCGGTCCAGGTCACCCTTATGCCCCTTTGGCTTCCTCACCTCCCGGTTGCAGGCAGCGACAAGAGCCGGTTGCCTAGGGCAGCAGCAACGTGTTTGGCGATTGTTGATGTGGGAGTGTCAGGGAAAGAAAGAGATGTGGAGGGGAAAAGGCTTTCCAGTTTGCCTTCAGGGCAGCGAAGATCCCAGCAGCCGGCGGAGGAAGGGCGTCGCACTTGGAAACAATGCCGTGAAGATGCTGAAGGATGAGTTGGCCCACGCATACAAGCCGGCAAGACCGGGAGAGGAAAATCTTCCTTCCCACGTCCTCTTCCTCAAGGCGCCAGCAGGCCACATATAGACTCATCCGGCGCCCAAGTTGCAATCCTTACTTCCGAGAAAACACGCCGTAGGAGCCCGTCCCCGACGAGCTCAATGGGGCCGAGTCGACACACGCAGGATCGGGCCCCAAGTACGCGTTAGCTGGACAGTCTCCTCAAAGCACCAGCAGCCCGGCCCGATCCTAAATAACGTTCACGTACTCGGAACTACCAATGTAATCCCATATACGTATCTACTCAGAAGTAAGCCCCACTGAGTTCAATGGGGCCTGCTCTCAGGTAAGTGGCTGTACGATCGCAGCCTCAACCCCTTTGTGTTCAAGGAGACCTGGATGAAGCGTGTCTAGGACCCGCCTCAGACCTAGTTTCGTGAGGTCAGGCTGCGAATAGTGACGTGAGACGAAGACCTCACTGAACTCGGCGGGATCTACTTCTGAGTAAACGTGCATAAGCTCGGGGGGTGGGGCGCAATCCTGTTTAGGATCGGGAAATAATCGTATCGGTCCACCTTTAAATTCCCGTGACATCGAATACTTGGAGCAAGCAGCAGAGAAAACGGATCAATGCATTTGAAGAACTGGGTTTGTTCCTGTCCTCCTCCCTCCACCCTCCAAAAAAAAAAAAAAAACCCAATCTGACTGTCCAAAATAGTTTACTGTCAAGGACAAGTAATGACTCAAGTACTGATAAAATAAGGGAGTCAGACTTGTAGAAACCAAGCTAGTCTGCGGAGGAAAAGTTGCTGATGCTAACCTAAAATTAAACTTGGGGGGGGGGGGGGGAGAATAGAAAAAGAGCAAAACTACTCATCGTTCGTTCTTCTGTAGGGTGATAGGTTTATGAGGACGCCCTCTATTGCATGGAATAGAGCATCACCGCATGGTAAATCCTATCTCTACCACGGTAGCTTTTTGTGTCGCCAAGTTAAGTGTATTGAGCTGCAAGGCACTTCGGTCAAACCAGCGTTGTCAAAGACTGTTTCCTTCCTGAACGGATTCGTCCCTGAACAGAAGAATGTATCCCAACCTTGGTTCCTCATCTGTAACATGGGAATATTAATGAGAAGCTGTGGAAACAGATCCCTGTAAAGCAAGCAAGTAGCCTGCTCCAGTGTACATTTACTCAGAAGGAACTCCCACTGAACTCAATAAGACTTGCTCTCAACTACGTACTGTATATGAGATTCTGTTTGGGAGACAAAAACAAAATAGTTCTTTGCACAATGCATAATTAAATTATGGAATTCACTGCTGCAAGATATGGTAATGTCCAGTACATTAAGTGGCTTTTTAAAGGATTAAACAAATGCATAATGTGTAGGTTATTAGCCCCGGATTGCTAACTGGAACCACCTCCTTCAATGGTAGATCTGAGGATGCTAGAGACATCTGCCTAGCGGCTTTTTTAAACACAGGGTAGTATCCAATGTTAGTCCTACATAGAGTTCTATGAAATGCATAGCACTTAAGTTAGTCATGACTAATGTCAGTCCCATTCATTTCGATGGGTCTCCTATGTAGGACTAACATTGGACTACTGCTCACAGAGCCAGTATACCATAGTTGTTAAGAGTGCTGGATCAGGTAGGTTTAAATTCAAACCCTGCTTAGCCACAAAGCTTACTGGGTGACCTGAAGCCAGTCACTGGGCTGGTTCACATGACCACCATGGGCTAAACAAGCCACAATGGCTTGTTTGAGCCATGGTGCATGCCAGGGCCCATTTGCCTAGTCATCCGCCCAAGTGCTGCTTGCATCATCCGAACCCAGGCAGTATGGCTTGGAGGAAGGAACAACCCTCAAATAACCCAACAACAGCCCATAGTCACTATCTCCCACCCTAACATACCTCACAGGATTGTTGTGAACACAAAATGGGGTAAAAACACTATGTATGCTGCTGAATTCCTTGCAAGAAGGGAGGGATAAAAATGGTAGAGAAAATACTGATGAGAAGCCTCAATACATTCCTGGCCATCCAAAAAGGTGGGTGTGAGGGCTGAACACGAAATGTAGATTTGTGTTCTGAAATGTGCACACTAACTTTCACACCCATGTCTCTGCCTTAAAGGAAGATATCACACTGAACTGTATCTTGCATGTTCCTCCACTCCCCTTTGAAAAACAGGGTGGGGCCAACCTGGTATTTGAACCTGAAACATAGAATTATGTCTTTAACATGTGGACCAACATTTTATTCCAATACTTGTTACATTTATACCGAGCCTTTCTAGAGTTCAAGAGCAGTCCGTGCAGGGTTTCCTCCAGTAGTTCTCACCGTGCAACATCCCCCCCATCCCACCTCACCACTAACCAGATCCAAAACTGCTTAACTTTAGCAAGGTTGTTCCATTATCTCCATATGCAATGGAGTCAAGGCTTAAAAAGGGGGGGGGGGGAGGTGGAACTGGAACTGGTCACAAAATGTGAAGTGCCAGAAAAAATGTATACTTCCAAGGTTACATTTGTGCAATTCAAAAAGCCAAGTCATGAGAAAGCTGCATTATATTAGATGATGTAAAAAGTGACTGATAACTTTTCACATTAAGTGAGTAATTTAGACTCCTCTAGAACCTCAGACTGATTAAATTTCATGGAATGTGACTAAGCAACAAAGCACATGTGTGTTGCAATCACCATTGTGCAGTCCCAAATTTCCCTTTGGAAAAGCTCAGAATGGAGTTAGTACAAATGAAGTTTGTTAGCACAGCTGGGTTCAGACAACAAGATAACCTACATTTCAACAAGCCACACCTGACCCTTGAGTGGGGGTTATCGTGTTGTCTGAGCCCAGTCACTGACTAGCAGCGGCTCTCCAGGGTTTCAGGCAGGAATTTTCCCCAGCCTTCCCTGGAGATGCCAAGATTGAACCTGTGACCTTCTGCATGCAAAGCAGGTGCTCTGCCACTGAGCTTCGGGCCCTCCCTAAAAAAAGAGAGGTCTGAGTCCAATGCTGTAACCTGTACACTCATAACATACAATAGAGTGAACATGCAGTAGAGTGGTAATAGTGAATTTATAGGTTGACCAGTAAACTGAACTGCTGAGGAGTAGGGGAAAACAGCACCTGGGGGAAGAGGAAATGGTGTTTATTGCCCATATAAATTGATGCCGGAGGGCAGGTATCTTAGCAGGTCCAGCAGCATAGAACTCAAATTACCTAATGATCGTGTCAAGGAGCATTCCAGACATGTCTGTCCAAAGTCCATACTTGAAAAAAAAAGATGCAGGAACTAGTGAAGATTCTTTTTTAAAAAGGTGCAGCTCTTTTTAAATTTATATCAAGGTAACTGAAACAGACGAGTGACATCTTCAAAATTGTTTCATGTATTAATCAGTAGAATTGCCACCTTTTTTTATTGGCCCTGCCCTTGTACTTTTATAACAGCAGTTTAGCATGCGGGGATCTTCACCTGCTAAATTTCTTTGTGTTGCATTGCTGTTAAAGGTACAGGAGCAAGGCCAATAACACAAGGTGGGAATCCAGGCAATCAGCTCTAGGATTGCCAGATTCAATGCTGTAGAAGAGTCATATACCTTTAAATCTCCCAGTGCAGCAGCAGATAAGACAGCCCTGGCTCTTCCTTCCCATTCTTTATGAGCCCATTCTTTGTGCTTCTTACTAGGGCCATGGTGAGTGCCGACGACTGCTGGACAGACCACCGACTAATCCGGTCCACTATGGTTATCAACATTGCTCCCCAACGTAGGCTTCAAGGAAGGAAACCAAGGCGTAAAATGAACATCCAAGTCCTTCAAGATCCTATTAAGCAAACTCATCTTCAATCACTTCTTAAGGAACATCTACCTACGGAACCTCCTGACAACATTGAGGACCATTGGTCTAAGCTGAAAACCTCCATTACTGCAGCTTGTGAACAAACTATTGGATATGAAACTAAGAAACATCAGGATTGGTTTGATGAAAATGACAATGAGATTAAATATATAATTGACCAAAAAAGGAAAGCCTTCCAAATATGGCAAAATGATATTAACTGCGCTGCCAAGAAAAAAACCTACGCTAGCGCAAAGGCTGAGGTCCAAAGAAGAACAAGAGAACTTAAGAACGCTTGGTGGAAAAAGAAAGCTGAAGAAATTCAACAACTTGCAGAATCTCATGATGCACGGGGCTTTTTTAAGGCCACAAGGGCCATTTATGGACCAAAAACCTATGGTACAAACCCTTTACAATCAAAAGATGGCACCAAACTCTTAAAAGACAAAGAGTCTATTGCACTGCGTTGGAAAGAGCATTATTATGACCTTTTAAATCGTAAGTCTAAGGTGGATAATGAGATTTTTTCGCAAATCCCGCAAAAACAAATTAAAGAGGAACTTGCAATACTCCCCACTTTGGATGAAGTAAAAAAAGCCATTAATCAAATGAAGAACAACAAAGCTAGTGGACCAGATGGGATTCCTGCTGAAATCTTTAAAGAAGGGGGCCCCGAACTTGTACAACATCTTCATAAACTCATCGAAAAAATCTGGATAAGAGAAGAGATCCCAGAAGACTTCAGGGATGCCATAATTATCACCCTCTTTAAGAAGGGTGATAGAACAGACTGTGGAAACTATCGGGGCATTTCTCTCCTAGCAACCGCAGGTAAAATATTTTCTAGGATTCTCGCAAACCGTCTTCTATCTATTTCAGAAGAGATCCTCCCTGAAACTCAATATGGTTTCCGCCCCTCTAGAGGGACAGTAGACATGATTTTTACTGCACGTCAGCTCCAAGAAAAATGCCGGGAGCAAAATCAACCCCTTTATATGGCATTTATCGATTTGGCTAAGGCCTTTGATACTGTAGACCGTACAGCTCTCTGGACTATCCTTATGAAAATTGGATGCCCCAATAAATTTGTGAATATCTTGCGACTTCTCCATGACAACATGACGGCAACGGTTTTGGACAACAACGGCTCTCATGGTGCTCCATTTAAAGTGGGATCAGGTGTTAAACAGGGATGTGTTATCGCCCCAACATTATTTGCCATTTTCATCGCCATGGTTTTACATCTTGTCGAGGGGAAACTTCCCACCGGTGTGGGAATTATATATCGAACAGATGGAAAGCTTTTTAATCTCAGCAGGCTGAAAGCAAAAAGTAAGGTAATTACAACCTCCGTTGTGGAACTTCAGTATGCTGATGATAATGTGGTCTCCGCACATTCAGAGGATGATCTCCAAACTATCCTAAATGCTTTTGCAGAAGCATACGAAAAACTTGGTCTCTCACTTAACATCAAAAAAACCAAAGTGCTTCATCAGCAAGTGCAAGCCAATCCTTTGGTGATGCCATCTATCCAGCTTGGCGGGACAATACTGGAAAATGTCGATCATTTTCTCTATCTTGGCAGCTATCTTTCTGTTACAGCTAACATCGACAGTGAAATCCAGCATCGTCTGAGCTCCGCAAGTGCCGCATTTTCTCGAATGAAACATAGAGTGTTCGAGGATCGGGATATTTGTAAGAAGACCAAAACACTGGTTTATGAAGCCATTGTATTACCAACTTTATTGTATGCCTGCGAAACATGGACTATCTATAAACGTCACTTCCACCTCCTTGAAAGGTTTCATCAACGTTGCCTCCGGAAAATCCTGCAAATTACTTGGGAAGATAGGCGAACAAATGTCAGTGTACTGGAAGAAGCAAAGACTACTAGCATTGAAAAAATGATCCTTCAACGCCAACTTCAGTGGACCGGTCACGTTGTTCGAATGCCTGACTGCCGTCTCCCAAAGCAGTTACTTTACTCCCAACTCAAGGATGGAAAGCGGAATATCGGTGGTCAATATAAGAGGTTTAAAGATGTTCATAAGGCAAATCTAAAAAAATGCAATATAAACATCGAAAACTGGGAAGCTCTGGCCCATGAACGATCTAAATGGAGGTTGGCCTTTCACAAAGGTTCCATGGACTTTGAAGAAGCCCGAGTGCAAGGTGAAAGGGAGAAACGTGCTAAGCGAAAAGCACGTCAAATGAATCCTTTACAGGACCATCTTCTATCTGGTAACCTGTGTCCTCACTGTGGGAAGCTGTGTGGATCTAGAATTGGCCTCCACAGTCACTTACGGACCCATCGCTAGAGTCTACACAATCTTCTTTAGAATCTCCTCCTTTTATCCCGGAAGACAATCTTACTCGGTCACGAGTGATCGCCTGATGATGATAATGATTCTTTGTGAGCCCAGTTGTCGATAGTAGCCAATAACCATCAATGCTGCTCATCAACAAAGTATCTTCTAACCCAAAGCCATTGAACGTGCTATCTTCATCTAGCACTAGAAACATCATAAAAGGTGTTAGGAAGCAATCCAGAAAGATGACCTGTTTCATCATTGCTAGGAGCAAATTTAATATGGGATTTAAAGACCATGGGAGCTTTGCATGAGCTTACCTTTTCATGGCCATCCAAATTGGTCTACTCAGGGCCCCCAGTCCCAAATCTATTTTCCAGGGGCCCAGAAATATTCCTCAGAGCCCTCAGTGTCCATTGGTGCCAATTTTCAAGGGGGGGATTGCAGCTGGAGAGGGAAGGGTTAATTTGTGTCCCCCACCACAAATCCCCCTGCATTGCAATTAAGCCAGTCAAAGCTTTTTTCCCCTACACTTAATGGCCAGGTCAGGGAAGGGAGGATTTCCAAGGGGATCCTAGCTGGGAGAGGGGATAATCCTCCCCTTCCTGTACACTGCCCCCCCACCATCCACTCTCTGCATGGCAATTAAACTTGGGGGGGGGACTCCCATTGGTGCCAATAGAAATATTGGGCCTGAAATCTTTTAAGTGCCTAGCAACGCCTTGGCTCTACTCATAGTTGTGAAATTCATCTGCACAGTTTATTTGCAGGGTCTACACCCATGGTTTGTGAGACGGCGGTCACCAGTAGTCCCAATACCCCAGATATTTTTCTTGCTCCCAAACAGTGGGAAAAACTAACATAATTGCCAAATATTTCAAGGGTTAAAGTTCAGTGAGTGGTTTTTAAAGTGCAAAATGACATGAAAAGATTGAAGGCTGCCTTGTGATATGCTTAGTTTTGCAGGATTCTCCCTTAAAATAACATTTGCCTTGAGCTGTTCTCGCTAACCATATTAAAGCGAGAGAGATAGGGAGACAGACAAAAGCAGACTTCCCAGTGTGAATACAGTGGAATGAGAACACCCAATAATTATTCTACGGCTCGGAGCAAATTGAAGTGGCCAATTCTCTTTCCAACTTAATGTAATTAATATACTCTACTCAGGCTTGTTTGTCACAGCTTAATAACATTACATGGGAATTTAAAAAATATTGGGTCATATTCCACCACCCCCCACAAAAAAAATGGAGATGGAGGCTCTTGAACTTCATCACAAAGGTTTCTTACATCTTCAAACAGAATCGGCTGGTAAGAGGAGCGAATCTCCCTTAGCTTCATATTTTGACTGGGTGAATGAAAAGGCATGGGATTGTTCTCTTTGTGTGAGGACAAAACAAGAGCAGCACTCAAACGTTTTACAGGATGTTCGGTGAAACCTTTCCATGATTCACGGTGATCATAGGGTTGCCTCTTAAACCACATTTGTTTCCTAAATAGAACATTCTTCTGTATGGAAAGTGACCTAGAATAATGAGCATTTATATAGATTATGTCTATAGTGTTCAATCAATAATAATCTCAGTATTATTATACATAACAGCCCTGTAGTTCAGACTACTACTCTCATCCCCGTATTTCAGATTGGGGAGTTGAGAGAATTTGGGCTTGCCTAAGGTCACTCAAGCTGCAATCTTATGCAGACTTACCTGGCAGTAAGCCTCATCCTGTTCCTAGTGAATTCAGCTCCAGTTTTGCTGCTTGATAATAGCAAAACGTAAAAAGGTGTCAGGATGACACCAGATGTCTCATTGACACCCAGGGCCTTGCAAAAATACACTGGGATGCCATTTGGGCTGAGAGAGGCACCCAAATCTCACACTCTGTAGGTTCTGCTCAGATTCATCACACATATAACGTAAGTTGACCTGGTGCTGAATGGGGTGCATTTGCCCCTGAAGAAGGACCAGATCCGCAGCTTGGGGGTCATTCTAGACTCCCAGCTGTCCACAGAGGCTCAGGTGTCAGCTGTGAGCCGGGCGGTGCTGTATTAACTCCATCTGATACGGCAGCCACGCCCCTACGCTTCCTAATAATCTGCTCCCATCGGTGGTTCATGCCTTGGTCTCATCTCGCCTAGACTACTGTAATGCGCTCTACGTGGGGTTACCCTGGAAGATGGTTTGGAAGCTACAGCTGGTACAGAATGCGGCAGGCTCGCCTGGTTAAGGGCAGCTGCCGGTGGGATCACATCACTCCAGTGCTCAAGGCGCTGCACTGGCTACCAGTTGCTTGCCGAGCCTAATTCAAGGTGTTGGTTTTGACCTTTAAAACCCTATACGGACTCCGGTCCAGTTTATCTCAAGGAGTGTCTCCAGCAACACCAAGTAGGCCGCTCAACAAGATCTGCCACAGACGGACTTCTTGTCCCTTCAGCCAGAGCAGCTAGACTGGTGGGGACTAGGAAGAGGGCCCTTTCTGTGGCGGCCCCCATGCTGTGGAACTCTCTCCTGAGTGACCTCCACCATGCCCCCTCTCTGCTGAGCTTCCGCCGCTCACTAAAAACATGGCTATTCAGGTGGGAATATGGGGTGGGTTAATGATTTTTAAAATTGTATACTGTTTTAAATGTATTTTATTTTGTATTTTATCGTATATCACCCAGAGTGGCCAGTTTGCCTGTCAGATGGGCGATCCATAAATGCAACAACAAATAAATAAATAAATAAGCATAGTGCCCAATCCAATATGGCTGCCATTTTTTTCTCCTGGCAGGGTCACTGTGCCTTTTAAAACACAAGCAGAAAGTCAGGAGGGGAAGCTTGCCCCAATCCCTGTGTTTATCTTCTAGGAAGAGCAGCGCCCAGTTCTGCCTAAACCAGATTAAATACACAACAAATGTGTGTGGGGGGAGGGATACCTTAGTAACACCCATCTAAAACAGCCTTCTCCAACTCGGTGCTGTCCAAATGTTTTGGACTACAGCTCCCATCATACACAATGATTGGCTATGCTAACTGGGCTTGATGGGAGTTGACTTTCAAAACATCGGGGGCACCAGGTTGGGGAAGGCTGATTTAAATAATAAAAGCCCCTCAAGCTCACGTCACCCTTACTCAGAAGCACCGTCCTGGCTTATATTCCAACAAATCCTCTGGGCTGGAATCCTATGCAAGTTTAGACAGAAATAAGGCCTACAACTCCCAGCATGCCTCAGCCAGCATAGCTGGCTAGAGCATGCTGGGAGTTGTAGGCCTTTTTTTCTGTCTAAACCTGCATAGGATTGCACCTTAGATCTGGTGTTTTAGGCATAGTCTAACAGCCATAGTCTTTTGGCCATAGGCTCCATAGACTGACAGCTTTTGCCACTCTGGCCACACAGTCATTCATCAGGTGATGTTGTTCAAGCTGTACATTGTTTCCAGCCGTTCAACACTATAATAGTAACCAAGTCATAAACACCCAACCTTACCGAAGGACAGTATGAGACACAGTCAGATGCCAGTAGCTCAAAAGCCAACTCAGATACGTTTGATTGATGCTAATATTCAGAAACTCTTCTCTGCCCATTATGTTTGGTTGATAGCAGTGTTTCGCTAAGGGTGCAGTTCTTGACCGAGCATTTTGGTTGGGGTAACTAGTTTAAATACAGACCTTAGTGGGACTAGGGTCGCCAACTTTTTTTTATGGCCCTGCTCCTATGCTTTTAACAGAAGCCCCACACACAGAAATTAAGCAGGAATATATTTTAATGGTATGGAGAAAGAGTGATAAAGAAAGCTCTTTGTGCCAGACTACTGTTAGAAGTCACAGGGGAAAAAAGCAAAAAAGCTTTTTGTTGCTTTTTTACTTTTAGAAAAGAAAAGGCTGGAGGAGAGTGGCAACCCTGGTGGAACAGTATGTACCATTATTTATTTCTTTATTTTACATTATTTGTACAGTATACCACTCCATATCTAAGCAGATTCCGGAGTGGTGAACAATAAAAATATAAAAACAGATAAAAGAAATAAAAACAATACATCGAAAACAAGGTATCATTAAAATGGTGGTCGGACAGCAGAGAAGGCTTCCCAGAACAAGGAGGTCTTCAGCAGGCACCGAAAGCAACACAGTGCCTGGAACCTGCCTGACCTCCAGAAGCAGGGAGTTCCACAGAAATGGAGCCACCACACTGAAGCCTCTTCTCCTGGTGGACTCCAATCGGGCTATAGGTCCATGAGGAACCACCAGGAGAATGTCCTCCAATGACCTCAGTCATTGGGAAAGGTTGGTAAGGGAGAAGGTGCACTCTCAGGTATCCTGGTCCCAAGTTGTTAAGCTATGGTGCTCCTACCACACCACCTTCAAGACTTTCAAAAACTATCTTCTGGTACATGGCAGATAAAAGATATTGACCGGCTTCAGATAGCATGATAACCCACACTCAAGGGTTGAGTGTGGGTGGTTGTTGAAACATGGGTTATTGTGTTGTCTGAACCCAGCCAAGATAACAAACCATGGTGAACAACCCACAGTTCACAACCTAACAACAAACCATGGGTTCCCTTCATGGGTTGTTTGTGGTTAAGAAGCCATGGCTTGTTAGCGCAGCTGGGTTCAGACAACATGATAACCCATGTTTCAACAATAGCCCACAGTTCAATGACAACCCACACTCAACCCATAGCCAACTCCTGAGTGTGAGTTATCATGTTGTCTGAACCCAGCCATTAAGTCTTTAATCTGACATGTACCTACTGGTGGCATAAACCCCCTAGGACAGTCTTCCCCAACTTGGTTCCCTCCAGATGTTTTGGACTACAACTCCCAGAATTCCTGACTTTTAGCCATGCTGGCTGGGTCTGATGGGAGTTGAAGTCCAAAACGTCGACTCTGGGCATCTGGTTGGGGAAGGCTGCCCTTGGGCCTCTATTGAGGACAAGTTCTAGGGTTGTCAGCTCCAAAACCAAAGATGATGCTCAAAGCTTTAAGAATTTAGAGGCAGCATGCAATCGCAGCAGCCCCTCCTGCCCATGAAGAACATAAGAAGAGCCATGCTAAATCTGACTGAGGGTCCATCTAGTCCACCATTCTGTTCACACTGTGGCCAACCGGCTGCCTGTGGGAAGCCAACAAGTAGGACAGGAGTGCAGCAGCACCCTCTTGCCCATGTTCCCCGGCAACTGGTGCACACAGGCATATTGTCTTGATACTGGAAGTAGCATATCGCCATCACAACTAGTAGCCACTGATAGCCTTATCATCCAATTGTTTGAAGTGTGTGTGTGTGTGTGTGTGTGTATAGATCCCCCCTCAAATCTAGTGTAAGTTGAAATTACTTGAAATCTATCTTCTTCCCTGTGGAATTTTTTTTAAAGAAAGAAAGCTTTAAGGATCAGGATTCCTTTGGATCTGCTAAGGCAGGGGTGGGCAGAAAGTAAACCTAACTTCACTTCAACTCTCAGCATTCCTGACCATTGGCGATGCTGGCAGGGATTCTGGGAATTGAAGTCCAAAGCATCTAGGCAATCTCCCTTCTGCCCACCCTGTGCTAAGCCATTCTAACCTGTGCTAATACATCTGGTTGAGATAATACACTTGTCTGATGAGACTTTTTGAAAGTAAAACTTCTGGATTACTTTCCCTCCCTCTTCCTAACAAAACATACAGATCTTGATATGCACGTCTAAAAAACAAAATAGGAGGCAGGAGGAAGCATTGCATGGGTGACATCCACAGCTTCAGTGAGTACAATGTGTTCAAAACACCCGCCCACATTGTTAATGGTAAGGAAGTCTGGACTGAGATAAGGGACCTTTGTAATTCACATCTCCAGGTGATATATTCATCCAAAGGCACTTTCTGTATGCAAATATGGGTGGCAATCAGATTAGCCAATGATTCACATATTACATCATCCTACCTTTCCTTGATCCACATTTGCAAAAATAACACAGGCAAGCAAGTGAATGCAGTTGCATTAACACAATATTTTCCTTTCAACTGAATCTAATAGAATTCTTTTTTCTTCTACTTACTAGATCTTGAGAGGGGCACACTAAAACTGTCTTCAATTTCCACAACAAAGAACCCCACATTTATAACCACTTGCAGCATACTGCCCTTTAAAATTCTCAGCCACCCTAAGTGGGAGCACAGAACTCTACTTTTGGTGGGAGGCACGAAAGAGCAAAATATCTTATTTTATTGGCCAAATCCCCTCTCACTCGTTGCATCGGATGACATGCTGCGTCTGGTCAGGCATCAGATCAACATGCTGCAGAGCAGAGCAACTTTCCACAACCTGGTGGGTGTTGGACTACAACCCCCATCATTGGCTATGCAGACTGGGGATTATGGGAGTTATAGTCCAACACATCTAGAGGGCATCAGGTTGAAGTAAGGCTGCACCGCTACAGAGTAGAGAAAGCAGGCAAGCAACTTCCAATGACAGGCACTCTGCCTGTAGCCAAAATCTCTGAAGGAAAGACATCAGTTCCTTGGAACTTTCTACCTTCCATTCAGAGACAGGACTTCTGCGAACAGCACAGCCAGTTTGACCTCCTGGGCTGAATCTGCATCAGGCTGGAGCTAGGGGACCAAGACAGGTGCTTAAACTCAAACACACCAGACCCAAGAAGACCATTCTTGCTTAGGCAAAGTTCCAGCCCAAACAGGATGGTCTTTACAGCCTTCGCTGTCTAGGAGGGACCAAAAGCCAGCCTGGATGGGCAGGGCTAGTGCAGAGCCCAAGAATGTTGCTTTGCATTTAATGTTTTTAATTTACACTGCCCAGAGAATGCTGGTTATTGGAAGTCTTTAAGTATAATAATATTTCATGGCCCAGGGAGATGCTTCGCGCTGCAGTGGCTGCACTGAGAACCCAGGGTCGCTGGTTCTAGGCCCTGTTGGCTCTTGATTTAGGTAACAGAGAACCTCATAGAAGGAACTTTAAAGATATCATGTGGTGCCCTTGGAGGTTCATCATCTGTAGCCTGTCGACCTTGTGGCTAACTTGATGACTGCCATCTCTCTGGGATCAGAGCTGGCAAAGGGTATTAATCCTGGCATTTTCCTGTATGGATGAACACTACAGGCAACCCCCCCTGCTTCTCCTCTCAAGGAAAGTGGATACAGTGACTAGGTTCAGACAACATGATAGCCCATACTCAAGGGGCGAGTATGGGTTGAATGTGCATTGTCGTTGAACCGTGGGTTGTTGTTGAAACATGGGTTATCGTGTTGTCTGAACCCAGGCGAGGTAACGAACCGTGGGTGAACAACCCACAGTTCACAACCTAACAAGAAAACATGGGTTCTCTTCATGGGTTGTTCATAATTAACAAACCATGGCTTGTTAGCACAGCAGGGTTCAGAAAACACGATAACCCACATTTCAACAACCCACAGTTCAAT
Organism: Shinisaurus crocodilurus; assembly: GCA_021292165.1. Lineage (NCBI taxonomy): Eukaryota > Metazoa > Chordata > Lepidosauria > Squamata > Shinisauridae > Shinisaurus > Shinisaurus crocodilurus. Next base: position 204,987,247 of record CM037880.1, on the reverse strand, counting down.
GACAACCCGCACCCAACACTTGAGTGTGGGTTATCATGTTGTCTGAACCAGACAGTGAGTGCTAGAGCCATCATACATCTCATTAAAAGGATCTGGATTGAGAGAGCTTGAGACCTGAAGGGCATCTGCCATTTGAAAGAGACAGCACTGGGGAGTGGGGTGGATGGACCAACGCTTCGATTCCACGTAAGGCAGCTACACACATTCATCCATTGAACTGGAGCTGGGGAGTGAACCAAAGACTTCCTGCATTCAAAGCATGTGCTATTGCCCCATTCCCTTTCCACTGATCCTTGATACCCACTTGAAAAAACTGCAAGGCATCCGCATTCTTCCTTGAGCCAAAGACCGAATTCCATCAGAAGAACATTTTCTAAAAAGGAAAGAAATGTCACACGAGGGCCAAAACAGACATCAAAGACATAGCTGCTATATAGCTTCATTTTTTACTCTAGAGTAGGTACCGGGGCCCCAATCCAGATCAGGACCTAGTATGGGAGGCAGGAGGCTTTAACCCTCGCCCACCCCACTATGGGCCCAATCCGGAAAAGGGGGCCCACACCTGCAATTTGTATTGCAATATGGTGATTCATAAAGCAAATGGCCCATCTGATAATGGGTTGCAAAGCATTTCCTTGTAATGCACAGGTATTTAGAATCTTTGGCAGGATATGGCCAGGCAATGGAAGTGTCAGGAGCAAAAGATGAGGCAAGGAGAAGCAAGGAAATGCCAGACTCTGTGAAAGGTGAGGTAATGACTGCCATGAAGTCACAGCTGCCCTGAAGCGGTAGCCAACATAGTAGGACAGGACAACTGAGGGCCGGATTAGGCCCAGACAGAGGATTCCCATCTGCCCCTAGTAAAAACCTTAATTCCTGGACTGTGAACCTCAGTAGCCAAAGCACATACGTAGGTCAAGGGCTCCTTAATCCCATTCTCCCCAGTGTGAATTGCAACCAGGCAGGGGTGTGGTGGTCAGTTTGGAAGTGCAGGTGCTCATCATTTTATTTATTTATTTATTATATTTCTATCCCACCTTTTTTCCTGCAAGGAACCCAAGGTGGCTTACATAATCCTCCTCCTCTCCATTTTATCCTCACAATAACCCTGTGAGGTAGGTTAGGCTGAGAGTTAGTGACTGGCCCAAAGTCACCCAGTGAGCTTCATGGCCGAGCGGGGACTAGAACCTGGATCACCCTGAGTCCCAGTCCAACACTCTCACCACTACACCACACTGGCTCTTACAGCCCCCCATAGCCCATAACCCCAAAGAGAGTCCAGAAATGCAGGCAGCTGTGTTGATTCATATCAGCCAACCAGTTCTATTTTCATCTCTACTAGGAGCATGTCTTTTGTAAAAGCCAATGGGTCTTTATTAGCCTTTCAGGATCAAGCCACCCCCCACCCCAAAATACTTTGCTTTACAACAGGGATAGCTCGCAGCTATGTATTGTTGCTGGGAAAATCCATTCCCCACCCCGGCTATGGTGAGGATGGCAGTTAAGGTCAGTGAGAACAGGGAATTCTGGGGGTGGAGGAAGGGGTGACAGATGATATCCCCAGCCCCTGCTAAGCAAAAGGTCTTGGCACTTTGACCCTGTGAGCCCTGGCTCTGCTACAACAACACTGCAACCAAGGCCCCAGTTCTGAGTAGACCTGCATAGGTTTCTGCTGTAACTGTTGTTGGATTGTCAGCTTTTTTGAGTACGTATTCTAGTGGAAACGGGGTACAACTGTATCAAATAAGTAATATATTGGAGCTCCATATCAGGTGTGAGTTTAGGATAAAAGGGAAAGGTGATGACCTCTCTTTGTTATGTGTGTGCGTGTGTGGCGTGTGCCTCTGCGAATTCCTTTCGATAAGAGGCCACTGCACACTTTAGCAAGTGCCCACACAGGAGGACACACTTCCACGGAGAAATTAATGCAATATTTTCAGGTCATGTCAGGAGTGATGATCCAACACATATGTTTATATATTGGGTTGGATCCAGACAACTACTACCATTATATTTATATAGCAGAATATAAAGACGGCAGGGCCCTGCCCGGGACCTTGCAGTCTACAGTTCAACACAGAGGAAACCATAGAGGAAAGGGAGAGAAGTGACAGTAGGGTTAACAGGGTAGCAACATGTGCTTGTTTAGTAACAGGCTTAGTTACAGTAGGGCATGGGGAACTAGCGGGGGTTGTCAAAGACCAGGGGGTTTGTAAGTTAATTGGCAGGGAGGCCGGTGACTCCTGTGCCAGTGGGGCTCCTTATGCACTGCAGCTTTTATTCTGAGCTTTGTAGGAGCTATCTATGGTGCTGAATTCCACCCCCAAAATAGGTTTGGCACCATGGATAGGTCCTATAAAGCTCAGAAGGAACGCTGCAATGGATAAGGAGCCCCACTGACACAGGAGTCACCGGCCTCCCTCCCCTGTCAATTGGACTCGTGTTCTCATTGAAATCAAGAGGACTGACATCATATAACTAACATGTCCCATTGATTGCAGTTGGATCCAAGTGCAATTAACGGTCTGGATCCAACCCATAGTGTGTGCACACGCTGCAAAGCCACGAAAAGCTGAGGGGCTGTACAGTGAATGGGCCGGCCCTACTGTTAGGCAGAGTGAGGCAGTCACCTCAGGCGGCAGATGCTGGGAGGCGGCAGCAAGGTGTTGGAAGGAGAGACCTGTGTGCTATGCGGCCTGCTCTGCACCCCCTAAGTTAGCCTGCTGCCTTCGGGTGCAGTGGAGGATGCTGCCCCATCATCAGTGTTGAAGACGAGCTTCATCTGCCGGTCCAGTTGGCTTTTGTAGATGGGATGGGCGAGGCGCCAATTTTTTCTTTGCCGCAAAATCTCTTGGGATGGTCCCGCACACACCCGAGCTTACTCGGACTGTAAGTCACGTCACGCTAGGATTGCTGACATTTTTAGCGGCCCCACACTCTGAGACGCAGCATTTTCTCAGGCAAAGCGTTTCCTGGCTTGCATATATAAAGCAGGGTGGCTGCTGGTCTTTCAACCAGCTCCTGCGCATCAAAGCTGCTGTGAAAGACATAAGAACAGGCAGTGCCAGCTCCAGGTTTTAGGGGGCCCTTGGGCAAGACACCCTCAGTGGTCCCCCCCCTGCCTGAGTCTACCTTCTCACCGCCATGGTCACCAGCTGCTCCTCCTCCTCCTCCTCCTCCTCCTCCTCCCAGCTGCCACATGCTGGTGTGACAGGCAGAGAGCTGGTAAGTGAGACTGTCAGCAGCATCTGCTGCTCCTGCCGCTCACCACCACCAGGTGAAGAAGAAGGTTGCCATGGTGAAGAGGAGGAGCAAGTATGGGTGGCTCTGGTCAGGGGGGCCCTGTTGAGGTGTGGGCCCTTGGCAGGTGCCCAGCTATGCCTGCCCCTTTGACGCCAGCCCCGAGAGGGAGCCAGAACATTATTTCTCCATCAGTTGGGAATTGTACACCCTCCAGCAGTCATCTGACTCTCAAGACATATCGTGCTGTACATCCCCTTGCATAAGCTTAGACTGATTTCCAGTTTCACAGAGCAGTCTAGTCCATGGCAAAGGCTTTTTATTAGGCCGGGGTGGTACTCCATTCATTCACTGAGCCAAAGGGCTTAGATAGTACTGTTGTTGAGAGATGTTAAATAATTTTCTGAAGTCCTTCAGAGAGAAGGAGAGTGGATCACAGTGCCGTCTGTAGAAGCCAACGAATAGGAAGTGAAGGACACATGTAAATTCCACTCCTGTGTTCCGGCATTCCTCAGGGAAGTGCTCAGAGCTCCTCTTTCGGGCTCTTTTCTCCGTTTAATGTGAATTTCCTTGCACATTAAAGATGAGTGCATTTAGCCCCAGTCTCCATGGCAAGCACAGCCATTTTGTTTGCACATGAGATAAAACAAACCTCTAGGAATGGAATGTAGGGGCTGAGCGAATGACAATTCACTCAGCCATATTTGGTGCTTCTGGGGCGTCTTTGGTCCATAATCAGGTCTGAGGGGGGCCTGGGTAAAAGGGCCCTCTGCTAGGGGCCCCTCCCCTGTCAGTGAGCCCTGGCAGGCTAAGCTGGCTGCATGAATCTGGAAGTGCTCTGAGCAAGTGTATCCAGCCTCCCTTTTGACTTCCCACAATGCCCCCAGAACAGCCTTCTCCAACCTGGAGCCCTCCAGCTGTGTTGGACTACAACTCCCACAGTCCTCAGCCAGCATGGCCATTGGCCATGCTGGCTGAGGATTGTGGGAGTTGTAGTCCAACACAGCTGGAGGGCACCAGGTTGGGGAAGGCTGCCCTTTAACGACACTCCTGCATTGTGGGAATTTATAAGATTGTCTAGATCCAGCCACCTGGTGCTACTTTATTTATTTATTTATTTATTTAATACATTTTTATACCGCCCGATAGCCGAAGCTCTCTGGGCGGTTTACAACAGCTAAAATCATAAAATACAATATAAAATTTAAAACCACAGATTAAAAACAAACAGCAGAGCTAGCAGCAGCAGTTACAATGGCGGAATTAAAAACAATTACAAGATTAAAATGATTAAAATGATTACTTGGGCGTGCCAGCCCAGGAAAAAAAGATTACAGAGCAGACATCGGTCATGGGTCCTGCCAGGACACTGGGGGCGCTGGCAACTGCGCTAGGATGCCAGGTTCTAGGATGCCAGCCCTGTCCATAATAACCCACACTAATTTTTTTGCCAGTATAACCTTTACCACCATCAATCACTACACACACATTTCTTGAGACCAAGTTCACACCTCCCATCACTTTATCAATGGGTTGGTTTCAAAAGTTTATACCCCACTTTTAAATTTGAAATAAGATTTCTGAAACAACATAGGATTAAAAAAACCCAAAAAGCAACACATTTCAGACATTGAAATATTAAATGTATACTCTGCTTTTCAGCCTAGAGTGGCTCCCAAAGCAGCTTAGAATTAAAATACAAAAGAAAAGAAAAGAAAAGAAAAGAAAGGTCGATCTATTAAGGGGACACGGAGGGAAGCGTGCATGGCCTTTATTTCCTGGCCCCTTGTCAGCTGATGACATGGTCCAGGTTCCAGGCTCTTTTCTTCAGAGAGAGCAGCCTTGTAGCCAGAGTGGGGCAAATGGGTGCACCGCCCGCCCCCCCAGCTGTGCTTCACACACACACCCCAGGATTTATTTTGCAAAATTGTCTTTTTAATCTGTGACATGAGAGACAATAACAGCCTCCATTTAAAGAATGAGGGCTTGTTTTAAGAACAGGAGCAATTTAAGAATTGGACCCTCTGAGAAATTCAGTGAAGGCAGGGCGAGTGCATGACAAAAGCCTCATCTGGAAGAACCCCCCAAAGTCTGCTCACTCAAGACTTTCCCTGACCGAGGGTGGATTTTTCATGATCACAATCACCATGATAAGAATCACTTAAGTGATTCTGGGAGGGGGGAAAAACCAGCCTCTATAGCAGTGTTCCCCAACCTTGGGTCCCCAGATGTTTTTGGCCTACAACTCCCAGCATGCCCCAGCCAGCTATGCTGGGGACCCAAGGTTGGGGAACACTGCTCTATAGTAACATGACCTTTGAAGAGTTAAATATTAAACTTTTTATTATGGGCTAGAGTTAAGATTCTACCCTTTGGCCTTTCCTTTGCTCGGCTTTTCAGTTTCAGTTTCACTTGTGTTCTCTACCCAGCCAGCAAAAAAGAAGCATGCTTGTTTGCCTGAAGTAAGAAGAGTTTGTTTATTCTGCAGTTATGATGAGTAAAGTAGGACTGGGTGCTTATTGCTAAAGGGTGAAACAAAGAGATAACTTAAAGCGATCTAAACAAAATATCTACCCTAAGTTACCCTTTACTCTTTTAAGGCACTCACTATACTCACAATCATAGCAGCTATTCTTCTTTTTCTTGAGTACTTGATGGCAAAGGAAGAAAACAGCCCTACAGGAAACGAAATACTGATGTGCACACTACAGTTAGCTGCCTAGCTGGCCACCTAGGCTGTAACTCAGGCCTTATTTCTGATTTTCCCAATGTGTGCAGCTCAGCATGAGGCCTTTTCAGGGTTTCTGGGCAGAAAAATCAACCCAGCAACCAATTTTAAAAAAAATCCAATTGCTTTCTGCATTTAGTCTCCAGATGCTTATTTAGTCCTTTATATGGCAACCAGTTAAAAAGTTTTCCCTTGATTGTCCAACAGGAAGGAAAACCTAAAGGTCGGGAACAAGACTAGAAGGAGGGTCCCTCAAGGATAAAGGGGGGGGGATTGGTTGGTGCTATGCACCTCCCCTCACAAAATGCCCCACCTAGAAATGTGGCTGCCCCTCCTAACAAGGAAGGCTGGCTACAGGGCTGAGAGGGAGGTGTCAGAAAGATCTGAGTATGGCATCAAAGGCTGGATGATGGTAAAGATGCTGACCCACAGAACCAGCCCTCCCATTTCTGGTAATGTAGCCTGCAATCCTATACATACTTACCTTAGAGTAAGTCCTATTGAACACACTGTGACTTACTTCAAAGTAGCTATCGGCAGTGCTTTTTTTCTGGAGAAAAGGGTACCGGAACTCTTTGGATTAACATTTCCTCGGGAGTAGATGGCGATTAAATTGTAATGTAATTAATAGAAGAAAAGGTGCTGGAACTCAGTTCCGGTGAGTTCCACCAGAAAAAAAGCCCTGGCTATCGGGGTGCGCCCCCCCAAAAAAGAGGACAAAAAATAACGAAGATTTGCATAAAATGCACGTATGCTCATTTATATGTACAGATGCCAAGTTTATAGTTGTTCTTCCCAAATGCTCATCTATACAATAAAATAGGAATAGAAACAGAAATACAATAACTCTCAGCATCCTGGGGAAGACTGTGATCAGGTGACCTGCGTTCCTGCTCAGTCTGCTCCGCGGGTGATAACTGCAGATGGGCAACTGCTGATGGTTCTTTATTTTTAAGCTGGACTTGGACTGGACAGTCCTTCGAACAGAGGACTATCCTCTGTAAAGTACCGTATTTTTCCGTCTATAAGACGCCCCCATGTATAAGACGCCCCCCACTGGGCAGTTTTGCAACTGCACGGTTCTCTCCTTGGCTTACTTCCGTGTATAAGACGACCCTCAATTTTTAGTCTAGCGATTTTAGGAAAAAGTATAGTCTTATACATGGAAAAATACTGTAGTACACCTGGCCACCCTAAGTGACACAGTATAGGATTGTGTTGTTAGCCTTGGATTACATATGTACCAAAGCTTCAGCTTTCTATCTGTTATGGACATAATATTGATAATATCCCTATGACTGAATGAGCCAGTCACTCGGAGATCTCTCTCTCTCTCTCTCTCTCTCTGACATATAAAGGGAGAGAGTATTGCAAATTATATAGGAAGCCAAAAATGGCTAAGGATAGCGGTGTAATTGCTAGGCGCTACCTTCCTCCTCTCTCAAAGAGCAAAGGACAGGCTTCTTCGAACACCAGATTGTCCTGCCCTTCCCTTGCTCCTCTCACTGTGTTAATACGTAATTGCAACAGACCAATGGTATCGAAGTCTGTTGTAATATAAAAAAAAACAGATCAATTAGGAACCTTGACCTTTGTCACCATTGGGACAAAATCATTGACCAACTAGATAGGGGCGCTTCTTCAGCTACAGTACATCCTGCCCTAAAACCTTGGGATTTCAGGGACTTCCAAAATAGCATAAAGGCTCCTGCAGCCAGAAAAATGACTGCCATCTCTTGCTATTTAGTTTTGCAACATTATTGCATTCCTGCAGCCCTGGACAGAATCAACGAGCATGATATAATCATCTTTTTCTGTAACTGCAGCCCTTACACACATTACCCAGAATATGGGGGCCTTGGTGGGTCTTGCAGAAAGTTGGCTGCAGTTCCTGCCTCAGGCAATCAAGACTGCCTTTGCATTAAATAAGACTAAAATTCAATCATGGTTTTCGTTAGCCCTCTAACATGAAAATGCATTCAAACCTGCACTGAATTAATTTCAGATTCCGCTTTCATGTGTGACTCCCCTCAGCTCCTGCCATACTTCGGCTTTTTCTATGGTTGCAACAAGGTTTTAATTATACGGATGTTTTAAAGTGTCTGGGAGGTTATATGTAATAGGTAAAGTAAAGAAGCCAAAATGATAAAACATGTGTACAAAGATGGGTAAACCTTGGATGTATTAATGGCTGTGGAACTTTAAAAGCACTGTTGTTGAAATTCCACATTCTCAGGGCTCAGATAGACTGCTCCAGCTGTTCTACAAGGAGTCAGCTCAGAAGCTGTTATGCAAAAGCAGAAGGGCTTCTGACGTGCTGCCTCCAAGGAAGACCATAATGGCAATGGGGAGACCAACCCAGCCAGAGAAGGAGCAGCTGCAGGGAGTTTGCTCCCCCCCCCACTTCCTGCCAGAAAGAACACTCAGCTCTAGCCACCATGTTGGCTTGGAGTTGCAAAGCTGAAGGGAGGCACCCTCTGTTCTCATCCGTCCAGAGCAGGGCTCTCCAAGCTTGGGTCGCCAGATGTTGCTGGACTACAGCTCCCAGAATCCCTTGCCATTAGCCATGCTGGCTGGGTATGCTGGGAACTGTAGGCCAGCAACATCTGGGGATCCAAGGTTGGAGAGCCCTGATCCAGAGGATTAAAGGCTGCTGGTGTGTGTGTGTGTGTGTGTTGTTATAATCTATTGCAGGGTTCTCCAACCTTGGGTCCCCAGATGTTGCTGGCCTACAGCTCCCAGCATACCCAGCCAGCATGGCTAATGGCAAGGGATTCTGGGAGCTGTAGTCCAGCAATATCTGGAGACCCAAGCTTGGAGAGCCCTAATCCATTGCAAGCCACCTTGAGAATCATTTGATCGAAAGTGGGATATAAATCTTATGAATCAGCCTTCCCCAACCTGGTGCCTTTCAGATGTGTTGGACTGCAACTTCCATCATCCTGACTGGGAATGATGGGGATTATAGTGCAACACCTCTGGAGGGCACCAGGTTGGGGAAGGCTGTTTTAAATAATTTTAAAAATTAAGCAAAATCACTGGCTGCTGCTGTTGAATGAATGACACCTAGGCAGTCATGTGTCTCCCAATTTTCTCCTCCCCTACCAGCCATGTGGGCTAAATGGAATGTGACAGGGCAGCCACGTGTATTGTATCCACATGCCTGCCTCATTCATACATTCATTCATTTCTCTGCCATTCTTCAATAGAAATATTCCCAGAGCTGCTCACAACAGTAAGTCTAATGCAGAAAATTAAAATAACAACCAACAGTCTAAAACAATGACGAACACTAAAAACAGCAGCAAGAGCCATGCAAAGAGACCAAAAAAAATCAGCAGTCATGAAATATATCATGAAGAGAAAACCACACAGAAGATGTAAAACCAACAACAACAACTTTAATAAATAAGTTTAATTGTAAACAGGACCACCATGCAGCAGTCTAATGCAGGCTAGGCAGAACAGAAACTGAAAGCAACTCGGCCGGGCACCTCCTGATATGGCAAGCCAGGAGGGCCAATACAATGTCAGTAAGCACATAGTTGGCATCCCAGCATGGGTATCGCTACCATCACTCCTCCCCCACCCTTGCTCCAGACAGGGTAAAATCAGTAGCATGCATTGCCTTGTTGATGTGTGTGCGTGGACGACACATGCCTCTATACTGCTACTCATGAGTAAGTGTACAGATACCTTTAGGAATTGAGTGTGTTTAGCCTGGAGAAAATTGGGCAGCGACGTGATAGCACTCCTCAAATACCCAAAGGGCTGTCGCATAGAAGAGGGCAAGCACTTATTCTCTGTTGCCCCAGACTGCGGGACTAGATCTCATGGACTTAAGTCACAGGATGGTTCATTTCAACTGAACATTAGGGGAAAATTTAAAGGTAAGTGCAATTCAATAATGGAACTAATAAGTAGGGAGGTGGTTGCCTCTCCCTCACTGGAGGTCTTCAAGCAGAAACTGGACAGCCCTCTGCTGGGGATGCTTTAGTTCTGGATTTCCTACATTCAGTATAGAGAGGGACCCTAGCTTAGTGGCGGAGCGCCTGCTTTGCGTGCAGAAGGTCCCAGGTTCAATCCCCAGCATCTCCAAGTAGGGCTAGGAAGGAATCTTGCCTGAAACCCCTGTAGAGCCTCTGCTAGTCATATACTAGATTAGATAGACCAATGGTCTGACTCAGTATAAAGAAGCTTCCTATAAGCCTGGGGTTAGACTAGATGACCTACAAAGACCCCTTCAATTCTATTGATTCCATTCTATGATTGACTGGATTCAGTTTGGGTTGTCGTTGCCATGGCTTGTTAACCACGAACAACCCATGAAGAGAACCCAAGGTTAGTTGTGTTGTGAACTGTGGGTTGTTCACCATGGTTTGTTATCTCAGCTGGGTTCAGACAACATGATAACCCACGTTCAACAACAACCCATGGTTCAACGGCAACCCACACTCAACCCATACTCAACTTTGAGTGTGGGTTATCGTGCTGTCTGAATTCTGTGATTCTACTTCAATCATGAACAACGTTATGTAACAAATCAGAGACGGGCAGAGTCCTAAAAGCATAGTGGGAAGGAATGGACTGCAAATACACACACACACACACACACACACACACGAGCTTGGCAGCTGTTTAGCAGCCATGTCTAAAAACTAGTGTATTTACAGAACCATCCTACTGGTGGGAGCATGGAGATCTGAAGGTGGAGGAGGGAGTTCTCTCTCTGTTCTAGCCGGGAGGTAGAAGGCACTGGAGGGCTGCGGATCTCCTGGCATGCCTCCTTTTTGTACTCTCTGAGATCAGATTTCTGAGGTTGGGGAAGCACCGCTGTGGACATTTCTGTAGGGACCGGGGCCCATTGCTTCTACAAAAGTGCCTTCAAGGGATGTGAGAAGTGATTCCAAATCTGAGGAAGAGGAGGGGTTGGAAGCCACAGCTGAGATGCCCGAAGCCAGAGGGGACACTCGGGGATCAGCCAGGCAGTAGTTGGGAGTCAATCAACTTCAGATACCAATGGAAGGCAAACTGAGCACGCTAATGAGGAGGAGGGTGGCTCAGGCACCAAGAGGGCGTGGACCAGCTGAGAAGTGTCAGATGTTCCAAGCCCAAGCGATTGGCCCTGAAGCTAGAGCAGTGCTCTCCAACCTTGCGTCCCCAGATGTTTTTGGCCTACAACTCCCAGCATGCCCCAGCCAGGCTGGCTGGGGCATGCTGGGAGTTGTAGGCCAAAAACATCTGGGGACCCAAGGTTGGAGAGCACTGAGCTAGAGGATCCGCCTTAGAGTCAGAGTGTGGGTAATCTGAGTTTGGAAGAGAGGAGGGGAATTCCGTTTGGAATCAACTTCTTACCTATAGGTCACACTTCTTGAATGGCTAGTATCCTAACTATGCTTGTTTCTTTTGTTATTGACTTCTGCAATATGCCTTAATTGTACTTTTAGGTCAGTCTGACTGGCTGGCATTAACGTATTAAAGCTTTAGTTAAGAAGCCATTGTCTGTGTCGGGAGGGAGAGGAGAGCCTTCAGCACTTTCCACAGCTTCCTGGAGGGGGTTTGTGAGGTTGGATGCCCCCCTCCAACCTTGGAGGGGGAGATTAAAAAAAAATCCTATGGCTCCTGGCATGCCCTCCCAGCATTCATAGGATTGCAGGCTTAGGGCTGGAGATGAAAGGGATGACTGGTCCCTTTGGCTGCAATCCTATACCCTCTTTCCCAGGAGAATGCCTCATTTAGCCCAGTGGAGTTTACTTCTGAGTAAACATAGATTTCATAGATAGGCTAGATTTCATAGATCATAGAGCTGGAAGGGGCCTACAAGGCCATCAAGTCCAACCCCCTGCTCAATGTATAGGATAGTTCTGTTAGTCATGATTAGAATGGACACTTTGACATCAGTGGGACTACTCTACACAATGGATCTACTCTAAGTATGACTATGTCTGGATTGAACCCTATCAGTGCAATCCTGTACATGTCTACTAAAAAAATAAGCCCCATTGAGTTCAATGGAACTTACTCCTTGGTAAGTGTTTATTGCGGGGGTCCCCAACCTTTTTGGTCAGTGGGCACATTTGGAATTTTGAGAACGTGTTGTGGGTGTTTCCACAAAATGGCTGCCATAGAAGGGCTTGTCCATTCATAAAATGGCTGCTTTGGTAGATGTGGCCAGTCTCAAAACACCCATTTCCTAGAAGTCAAAGTGGTGAGGCTAAAATAAAAGTTACTTGCCCAAGCACCTAAATAGAAGGCAGAGGTGGGGGTCTGAGCTCCAGAACATGAAACCACTCTTCTGTACCCAAACGAAGATGGTGCTAGAGGGCAGCACTTCACTTTGTAGTGTGCCAAGTCCCGTCCCACCCCAAACCTATTAAAATCTTAATACAATACAAACCAGAATGGGCAGGCAGCCTGGTGGGCCCCTAGAGAGATGTCTGTGGGGACATTTGTACCCATGGGCACCATGTTGGAGACCCCAGGTTTATTGAATTGCAGCCTTAATATCTTTTCTTTCCGGGGGCCCTGGCCCCCAGCAAGCAAAGAGATAATCAGTATTCAGTCACTATAAGTAACTAGACCACAAGAAAAAATATTCCAGTTGCTAAGCCATGACTTTGAATCTTTCATTTTTTGCAATAAATATCAAATGAAGTTATGAGGAGAGAAATTGTCCATAGTCGGAATCTGAAACTAAAAAAGCTCTTTTACAGATCATAAGGAATAAGTTTGGTGAAGTTAGGAATTCCCATCTTGTGACAAAAAAAGCAGCAATGGCTACAAGAGGGGACCTTCCAAGGACACATCAAAGGAGAAGAGGGAGGTTATCGTTTTATTACACTTCAGTGGAGGAAAATGTTATGCAGTAGTTCTAAAAAAAAAAGAAGAAAAGTACTCCACCATAAAATCTCTCCCTGTGCCTGCTGCGTATGAGAGGCAGCCTACTCGGTGGAGAGTGCTGAACTCTCAAGACCTGCACTCATATTCCTGCTAAGCCAGTCACACAACCACCACTGTCTCTCTGCCTCATTTCTCCATCTGTAGAATGGAGCAATAGTGGCATACCTACCTCACAGGGTTGTTGGGAGATGAAAGGGATGACTGGCCCAATTCAGTAATTTCATCTTTGTCTGGAATATGTATAAATACAGAGTGCAAATGCATCTTTTAGTTTTGACGTATTATTGTTCCTGGGAAAGGCCCTTGAGCCAGCAGTGGCGTAGTGGTGAGAGTGTTGGGCTGGGACTCAGGAGATCCGGGTTCTAGTCCCCGCTCGGCCATGAAACTCACTGGGTGACTTTGGGCCCGTCACTGACTCTCCGCCTAACCTACCTCACAGGGTTGTTGTGAGGATAAAATGGAGAGGAGGAGGATTTTGTAAGCCGCCTTGGGTTCCTTGCAGGAAAAAAGGTGGGGTATAAATATAACAAATAAAATAAAATAAAATGGTGGGAAGACACGTACGTTCATGTGCACCCCCACCACAGTGCACAACGTAATGTGTTGTGTGGAGCCTACGGGCATACATTCACATGATCTTTCCTTCCTTTTTTGAGGTAGAAGGAGCAATTGACTCCTGCGTGTGTAGAGCTCATGTCACATTTTACATTGTGCGTGTGTGTGTGTGTGGTGGGGTGCGGATTACAATGCAACCCAGAGATGGCATTTTTCTACAGTGAATAGGCAGCAGAAGAGGGTGGCACTGCTGCACCTTCCAGGGCCGGCCCTACCATTAGGCAGAGTCCAGTCTAGCTGGCTTCTGTATGTGGAATGGGGGCTGAAGGGTGGATGCCATCTTGTCCTTTGCCTCAGGCAGCAAAATGTCTGGGGCCCGCCCCCCTGGCACTTCCTCTGCTGTTCCTTCCTGGTTGCTCATCCTCTTTCTCCATCTGCTGAAAGTAATAGGACATCAGTTCGGGAGGATGGTGAACAGTGGGACCCGGTAGGGTGGCCATAGGTCCTGCTTTGCAGAAGACGGTCCTCAACTTGAAGGCATCCTCTGTTTGAAGGGCTGGCCAGCCCAGGTCCGCTATAAAGATGAAGAATCGTAAGGCGGGACGGGAGGGAGCACAGGGGCCTTGAAGTTGCCCATCAACAACAACAGACTGAGCAGGCACACAGGTCACCTGGTCACAGCCTTCCCCACTATAATGAGAGATGTACTGTATTTCTACTTTACTTATAGTAATTATATCCATTAGCATATGCAAATCAGTATCCTCTTTCTTAAAAAATGTATTGGTGATGTATAAGTGGCCACCGTAGGGGGAACCTGATGGGTCTGGTTGAGCTTGGGGTATCGTACAGATCACCTTCTCTCATGTGAACCGGCCTGCTTGCTAAGATCTTCAGCAGAGGCCTCACTTCATGTCCCAGCATCATCAGAAATGCAGGTGGTAGTGACACGAAGCAGGGCCTTTTAGGTAATGGTGCCTAGGTTGTTGAACGCCTTCACCATGGAGGTTTATACTGGCCCCCACATGACAGACTTTTCAGTGTGAGGTTCACTGTTTTACTTCAGTCAAATCTGTGAGCGGCATGAAGTTGTTTTTGCTTCATTCCCCCCACCCCTCCTGGGTTGATAGATTTGGTTGACTAATCTCCTGCTGTATTGTATTCATTATTTAATTTTACTTTGTATTTAAGCATTTTTTAAAAAAAATCCACAGTTAGCTACTTTGACGCCTATCAGTCGAAATGTTGCCAAGAATTATTAATATCATGACAGAAATAAGCGATTAAATAAACCTCTGGGTTATCGCCCAGGGATAGTTCAGGCTGGAAATGTGAGGATAATATCCTGGAAATAAATGTGAACTGACCTGAGTTGCCTTTGGCCCAGCAAGAGTCTAGCATTCCAAGTTTAGAGGATAGGAAGAGAAGCATTTCTGCAGCTAAATGTACATGTTTAACATGGTTCGATTTGTTTTGTTTTGTTTTTCGTGCGGGGGGGGGGGCTCAAAATACAGCTCTCGTTGCCAAGACAGGATGTATAATCTATGTATTCATTCCACTGAGGCAAATATATATATATATATATATATATATATATATATATGAGAACAGCTGTTATCACCAGGTGGAATTATAAATTTGGAGTCTGAGAGCTTTCAGAATTGCTTGAGTTTTTGACAAAGCTTGAGTTGCCCCGGAATTGCCAAGACAGACAGACAAGCTACACAAGACTCATTTTACATGAGGACAGAAAATCTGGCTCCCAAACGAAGAAAGCAGAAATAACCCTTTGTTCTCCTCACGACGTTGGAATTCAGGCCTGTTGACGCTTGTCGAAGCATCTGCAGAAAGGGTATTTTTCATTCGGAAGTCACCGATTGCTGTGCTTTCCACAGTGGCATGTACACCATTAAAAAAAAAGAAGGGAAAAAAAAAAAGCCCCAGCAACACTAAGCCAGAGCAGTCAAGCAAACTGCAAGATCTCTCTACAACACCAGTTTGAGAAGAGACCAAGGCGGGATTGCCCCCAGAATTCACTTGCACAGTGCTGGCTCCAGGTTTTGGAGGACCCTTCGGCAAGACACCCCCCCCTCAATGGGCCCGCTCCCTCAGTGAGTCTACCTCCTCACTGCCATGGTCACCAGCTACTATTGCTCCTCATCCCCTTTCTCATGATTGCTCCCACTTGCTTGCTTGACAGGTAGAGCGGAGAGCCAGTGAGCAAGTAGGTGGTGGTGGCATCTACTGCTCCTCCTTTTCACCACCACCATGGTCTGGGCCAGAATGAGAGGCAGGAGAGCAAGTAGGTTGCAATGGTGAAGAGGAGGGACAACTCCAGGGGGCTCTGGTCAGTGGGCCCCTAGTGGGGTGTGGGACCTTGGCAGGTGCCCAACCATTCCTACCCTTGACGCTGGCCCAGAACTTGCATACACCAGGCACAAATACTACCTCCAAGACTCAGAAGAGCTACCCTCTGTGCACACGCAGCCCCAGTGGACAGATTTTGCTTGTGTCCAAGGAATGATTCAAGGAAATATCTAGGTTTGGAAGGGGGAAAAAAGTTCCCCTAGGTCAGTTTGGCTAGTGGCTCACAGTGCAATGCTCAGTATGTCTACATATTAGAAAGCCTCACCAAGTTCAGTGGGACTTATTCCCACGTAAGGTTTGTGTATAGGTTTGCACCCTTAGAGGGTTCTTACCTTGCAACGCCGGGGCTTGGCTCGCTTGCTTGAGTCATCTGCTCAGTAGGCAAACCTTCTGCAGTGCATGTGCACATGGAATGCTACACACTGTGGGCTGGTGTGTGTGTATGTACGTACGTGTGTTGAGAAGCGGGTTTGTGGGAAGGTGTTGGGGGGGAGGGGAGCATGGAATTAGATGCCCTTCTGGTTTCTTCCTGATCTACAATTCTGTGAAGATTTCAGCAAGGACCACTTCCAACCTCAGCAGGAGGAAGCTACTGTATGTTGGGCAGGGGACCCAAACACAGCACCTGTGGGTGCCATGGCGGCTACAGGCATTGGCCTGCAAAGGGGTCCCCAACATGGTGCCTGTGGGACCCCAGAAAATAAAATTAAAAATGTTTTTATTCCCCCCCCCTTTTTTTAAATAAACATACATGGATTTGTATGGAAGGCATACAACTTTCTAGCAATTATACATAGGCTTCAACAAAAGCAGACCAAATATCCAAATAAGTATCCATTTGAAATTGGCATCTATATGCCACTGTCAAGGTTCCACCTGTACCAGGACACCTTGATCAGCTCCTTAAAGATATCTGCCTATTTAAGAGCCCCTCCTGTATCAGGATGCCAATTCTCTGCCTTTTACCTTCTCTTCCCAGTAACGTGGGATTAGGCCTTAGGTGTGGTGCAAAAGACACTCTCCAACAACTGAATGTTAACCATAACTGTTTACTTTAGTAGATTTTGGTATATTAGATTCACAATAACTTAAGGTAATTACACAAATAGAGCTGTATACTTTCAAAAAGTAGGTATAATAGAAATGAAATAAATAATTACGCAGTTCTCTCTAACCTAGCTACTCTTTCACCTGTAAGCCTCAGTTAAGAGATTCCTTCTCAGCCTAGCCCTGGCTGTTCTGCATTCTTCAGTGATATTCAGACTCTGCTTCTCTGTCTGCTTCTTGGTGCCTGCAGAACCTCTCCTCCACAGCTTCTCTCTCTCTCCTCTCTGCTGCTTCTGCCTCCCTTTTATATACACTCTCACAACTTTAGGAGGCTACAATTAGGTGACCTCAAACTGAAACTTAACTCCATTAGGGGGGGGGAAAGGAGACTTCTCTCAATGAAAAGGAAACTTTAACTCCATGAGGGGAAAATGAAACTCACGAATGCCCCCCTCCCATCAGGAGATGTTTGGGCCTACAGGCTTCAACCTAACTCAAGCCTGTGTAGGCCTCAATCCTTCACAGCCACCCATACATACATATATCGAAAGCATTGTAAGGCCCTCAGTCCATTGCATTATAGGAGGTGATTGTTTATCCTTCCAGTTTTGTC
Organism: Shinisaurus crocodilurus; assembly: GCA_021292165.1. Classification (NCBI taxonomy): domain Eukaryota; kingdom Metazoa; phylum Chordata; class Lepidosauria; order Squamata; family Shinisauridae; genus Shinisaurus; species Shinisaurus crocodilurus. The sequence continues at coordinate 204,969,797 of CM037880.1, read as the reverse complement.
ATATCAGTCTTTTAGCTGTCAGAAGGGCGCAGAGAATCCATTTACGCTGATCATTTGTTAATTTCCATGAAGCAGGTAAATAATTTAAAAGAGCATGCACATCAGTGACTATTAAAGACTGTTCCAGTACAAAATTTATCTGTGTAATAACCTCCCCGCAAATGAAGCAACTGCTGGACATTGCCAAAACGTATGTTTAAAAGAAGCATTAGCTGTATCGCACCACCAGCAATTAGCCAAATTAGACAATCCTTTATTAAAGAGACGTTGCGGTGTCCAATAGACACAAAACAGAAGTTTTTGCTGAATAAGATGCAGCCTATGGCTGGATTTGGTGACCGTGCAGGCTTGGAGCACCACTGGCCTGGGACTCTTAAAAACCATGTGAGGCTTTGGTTGAGAAATGGCATCTCCAAATTGGGACATCACTGCTGATAGGTTTGTGAACCACCCAGAGAGTTCCAACTCTTGGGTGGTACAGGAATGTAATAACCTATAAAGCCTTACACAGCTTTAAAAAAAAAGAAGAAAGAAATGAAAATCACCATAATAACAATAAAAATCAATCAAGGCCATTGCAACCCCTAAGATCATCTTCAGAGGCCCTTTCCTCTCTGAATGAGGTGAGACAGGTGGCTAATAAGGAGAGGGCCTTTTCAGTGGTGGCACCCTGGTTGTGGAATGCCCTCCCCCAGAAAGGCTTGCCTGGCACCTACATTGTGGTATTTTCAGTGCCAGGTGAAGACCTTTTCATTTTCCCTAGGCTTTTTAGTCCTTCAGTTAAAAAATAATAATGTTTTAGTGTGTTGATACTGCTGCTGGCTTTACTTTGGTTTTATTCTGTTTTAAACTTAGGGATTTCATATTATGTTTTATTATGGTATTGCGTTTTATGGCTTTACATTTTGATTTGTGAACTGCCCAGAGAGTTTTTGCTAATGGGCAGTTAAATAGGAATGTAACAATGTAGATTAAGGGCAAACCTGGCTGGGGAATGCTGGCAGCTGTAGGACTTTTTTCTGTCTAAACCTGCATAAGATTGTGCCCTAAATTAAAGCTCCTCTGTTTAAGCCTTAAACCAGGGTGGACAACCTGTGGGGGCCGTTGGCCTCATTTCAAAGGCCCTCTGCAAGCGATCAGTTCAGCCCACTCTGGGGGCAGAGGGGGGGAAGGGAGAGAAAATGGGGTGTCAGAGAGAGGGGGCAGGAGGGGATAACGGGTTGGAAGACAGAGAGAAATGGGGTGGCCCTATTCACTTTTGGGTCTGGTCCCCAGCTGACCTCTGAAGGAGTGTAGGTCTCAACAGTAAAAATACTCCCCACCCCTGCCTTAAGCCATAAACAGATACAGTAATGCAAAAAACTGTGATTCATCATCAAAAAAATATTTTTGAGTTTTGCATATAAACCACAGTAGATCAAGGGGAATACAGTCTCTTTTCATTTTCATTTACCTCTGGCAAACCAAAGGTGATCACAAAAAAAACAAGTATCTACAGAAGCATGTCTGTTTTCCTGTAATTTACGTCAGAGCAGGATTCCGAGTCAAGTTAGGTGAACATTTCCAGCACCCCATTAGTATGTACATCATTAGCCTTGCTACTTTCTCTGTTAATTTTTGAAGCTAGTGAATTTGCTTCTCTCCCCCCCCCCCATATTTATTTTTAAAAACCTAAAACAACGCCAAGGATTTATTTTTAAAATTTTAATAAAAATCCAATATTTTAATACATTGCCATGCACAAATGAGGTCAAACAATGCAGAGTACAAAATTGTCCGATGTAAAAAATGAGAATGTGGATTTCCGAATCTTCCAGAGATCATGCTGAAAGGGACTGAAAAGATCATTTTAAATTATTTTCATTGAAACTTGCTGCTTATCCCCCTCCTTGTTCCCCCTTCCTGTAATTATGAGAACCGTTGAAAACAGGGAGAATGAACAAACATAAAAACAGTATGTAGAATTTGATATTGACATCTGTTTAATTCACTGAACATCACAGTAACCTGTTTGTAGGGGGGAAACCTATGGCTGTACAAATTAACCGCTGTAATGCTGGGTGGGAGGCATAGAATACAGCAGCCTTCCCCCACCTGGCCATGCTGGCTGGAGATGATGGGAGTTGTAGTCCAGCACATCTGGAGGGCACCAGGTTCGGGAAGGCTGAAATACAGTGGATGTCCATCAAAAAGGCACTCTCATATGTTGCCATTTCATTTGGATTCTGCCCTTTAACGTCCCAGTAGGAGCAGCTTGAGCCGGGCTTGTGCCCGCATCACATTTTTGAGACATTTCTCATGGTATTTATTTATTTATTATATTTATACCCCACCTTTTTTCCTGCAAGGAACCCAAGGCGGCTTACATAATCCTCCTCCTCCTCTCCATTTTATCCTCACAACAACCCTGTGAGGTAGGTTAGGCTGAGAGTCAGTGACTGGCCCAAAGTCACCCAGTGAGTTTCATGGCCGAGCGGGGACTAGAACCCGGATCTCCCGAGTCCCAGCCCAACACTCTCACCACTATGCCACACTGGCTCTCGGTAGTTGCCATCTTTACATAGATTACAACTTATGGATGGGTGAGAATTTCAATTTCATTCAGTTTTTTATTCAACAAGAACTCGCCAAAATCTGCAAATTTATTCATAAATGGGACAGAAAGAACTTGACATTTCAAAAAAGGTCCATCCATCCATCCAGGCCCAGGGCTTTGAGTGCTTAGCTCTGAAAAGTTTGAGTTTGGATCTCTGTGTTTCAGCCCTGTTAGTGCTGAATCTGGGTTGCCACCTCTTTTTTTTTCTGACCGGTCTCATCTCATCTACATGGCAGGCGCCGGGTACAAGTCCTCTCCACGCTGGGCATAACTGCGCCTATCGAATCTGGCCGGTGTAGATGAGTGAGAATTTTGTCCAGTTCATTTTTGATAAGAATTTACCCAAAGCTGCACATTTCTTCATAAATGGGACGGGGGGGGGGGGTAACTATTGAGATTAAAATAATGAATGTGGGAGAAAGTGAAACTGACAGGTTCATCCAACTTTAGGTATCCTGCAGCTCCCATCCAGATAGATTCTCATTTTCCTCCAGTGCAGAGATAGTTAGTGGACAGAGGGGGACCAGATCTGAATCTCCAACCCATGTGTTGCAATGCACCTTGGTCTAAAGCTGAACTGCGTGCTCAGCAGTCATGAGGGAAAGCCATACGGGGAGGCAGAAGCTGGGAACAGTGCACCTGTTGGAGACAGTGGTGTAGCTAGGTAATTTTAGACTGTGGACGTAATGGTCTTACGGGAGGGCCCTTTAGGTGACCATGGGTATAACTTCTATTTGTGAAGCATACAACAAACATTTATCTCCCCACCACCACCACCGTTCCATATTTTAAAACTGCTTCTACATTCCTGTTACTATCATCATCATCATCATCATCATCATCATCATCATCATCATCATCCATTTATATGCTACCTTTTTTCCTGCAATGAACCCAAGGCGGATTACAAGGTTCTCCTCCTCTCCATTTTATCCTCACAACAAGCCCAGTGAGGCAGGTTAGGCTGAGAGTCGGTGACGGGCCCAAAGTCACCCAGTGAGCTTCATGGCCGAGTGGGGACTAGAACCCGGAATCTCTTGAGTCCCAGCTCAACACTCTAACCACTACGCCACACTGGCTCTCTCTTCTGCTATGTTAGAACAACAACAACAACAACAACAACAAAACTGATTTGCCAACCTGGATTTTAAAATCTCTTGAGCACGTGGAATTTTGCATTTTAAACTCACTTAAATCATAGCACCATCATGACTACAGGAATGAAGTGGAGCTTCCTTCTGCACTTGCCGCTTTCTGGGTGTTCACCTGAGGGCCCCCTGGGCTGCGGGGCCCTGGCCTTTAGCACCAAGGTCCAGCCCTAGCCATGCCACTCTTCCTCACCGAGACTGCTTGTTTTCCCTCCCGTCCAAGTAATTACTGTGAGGCAGGGGTGGTGAGCAAGTGTCCCTCCAGACTGCAACTCCCATCAGCCCCAGCCAGCATAGCCAACAATGAGAGATGATGGGACTTGTAGTCTAACAACATCTGGAGGACCACACGTTCCCCATCCCTGCTAGAAGCCTAATGGGAAGGCCTGCCCGACACACAAAATGGGGCCACCGTTTTTCATGGCAACCCAGAGATCTGTGCTCAGCGGGTGGCTTCCCATGCTCCCACAATCCTTTCTCTCAATAAAAATGATGCTCTTAGGGATCACACATTCCCTAAACTCTGCAAAAGCTGACAAAGAGGTAGGAGGAGATGAGAAAGATATTGGGATGTCATATTCCCCATGTGGCATAATGCCTGCACACTGCAGAAGCAGGAGCCAAGTGCAATTTTGGACATCTCCCATTCAAAGAACCTTCGGAAAGATCTTTCCCTGTGAACTTGGAGAGCCACTGACTGTCGAAGCAGACCGTGGCTTAAATCCAACATCATGCGAACAGCCCTCCCCTTGTGCTTCTGCCTCCTTCAGCCAGCCACACACTTCCCAAAACTGCTCCGGAGGGTCCCCCAATTCTCTGGAGCAGAATTTTGGGTTTTTTGGTGGGAGAGAGGGAAAATGTTCTACCAGTGGACAATCAGAGTTGGATACAACCCATTATTGGGCTACATGGACCAATGGTCTGCCTCAGTAGACGCCACTTCATATGCTCTTGGAGGGCAACACGCACTCTGAAGAGCTGTAGGAAAGACTCTATTCCAGGGGTAGGCAACTTGTGGTCCTCCAGATTATTTGGCCTCACCAGTGCCTATGGCAGCTAGGGCTGATGGGTGTTGTAGGCAAAAATGTCTAGAGGGCCACAAGTTGCCCACCTCTGCTCTATTAATTAGGCACAGACTGTAGCTGCGGAAGTTACAGTGGTGGGTCAGACTGGAATATGTTGGCTGCCATTGCAAATATAATATCTATCTAACAGGCAGTCCTTGCTTTGACCTACATACAGTATATTATGCTTATATTGGCTTCATTCCAGAAGTGACCAAAACCAGACAAGTTTTCATCAGCTGAACTGACATAGTTTCTTTACCTACCACCTTCTAGACGTTACCCGAGTCATGCAAAAAGTATAAAATGCAATAGTTTTGGGAAAACATCTTGGGAGTCACCCTGGGGACATGAAGTAGAATTCTCTGGATTTTGAATTTGTAACATTCCAGAACTTATTTTAGATGCTTTGAACATTTCATTCATCCCAGTTACTCACAATGTCAGAGAGCGTAAATTACGGGCACAATCCTATGCACGTTTAGAAAGAAAAAAGTCCTACAACTTCAGCATTCCCCCGCCACCCATACTGGTTGCGGAACGCTGGGAGTTGTAGGACTTCTTTTATTTCTAAACATGCATAGGATTGTGCCCTAAGCTACTTAAATAATCATTCTCTATGGCAAGGGAATCCTGGGAATTATGGGGTCAGGGGAGGGAGGGACTGACTGAGGTCTGTGCAGCAGAAAATTCTCAGCACGTCTTCCAGAATTCTTTGGGAGAAGCCATGGCAGTTAACTTAAAATGGTCTGAAATCAATATTACCTTCCAGCCCACCTCTTCCATTTATGTGACCATCTGATATCCCCAAATCAGAAGCCACTTTTAAAATCTGGGTTCAACCTGTCTTATTTGTAGTCTGGACAGGTAGTTGTCAGTCATCATGTTTAGCTAAAAATAAAATATATCTGTATTTAGTGCAGGGAAATAATATGATAAAATAAACATTACACGACAAATCTGAGAACTGGATAAGCCCTAATATTTCAATGGTAAATAGACCCCCTCCACACACATTATAAGCTCATTGTGTGTTTATCTCAGTATTGCATGCAAGTTTGGGCTTCTATAGATTATGCTATCTCCAATGAAGAGCAGGAGACAATTTTACACACCACATCCTTCTTTTCCAAATTCTCTATCAAATCCACAACACTGGAGTTCTCAAGCATAAGAAATGCCCTGCTGGATCATACTAAAGGCCTATCTAGACCACCATTCTGTTCACACAGTGGCCAAACTGCTGCCTGAGAGAAGCCCACATGGAGGACATGAGTGTAATAGCACTATCCTGCTCATGTTCCCCAGCAACTGGTGTTACCTAGGCATACCGCCTCTGATACTGGAGGTAGCATATAGTCATCATGACATGTAGCCATTAATAGCCTTCTCCTCCAGGAATACCTTACACACACACACACACACCCTTTAAAGCTGTCCAAATGGGCAGCCATTGCTACACCTTGTGGTGGCGAATCCCACAGTTCAACTAGGCATTGTGTGAAGAAGTCCTTCCATTTATCTGTCCTGAATCTTCCGCCTTGATTGGATGGCCTGGGGGGTTCTAGTATTTAGAGAGAGGGAGATGTTTTCTCTGCTCTCATAATACTAGCATAATTTATTTATTTATTTATTTATTATATTTATACCCCACCTTTTTTCCTGCAAGGAACCCAAGGCAGCTTACCGTACATAATCCTCCTCCTCCTCCTCCTCCTCTCCATTTTACCCTCACAACAACCCTGTGAGGTAGGTTAGGCTGAGAGTCAGTGACTGGCCCAAAGTCACCCAGTGAGTTTCATGGCTGAGCGGGGACTAGAACCCAGATCTCCCGAGTCCCAGTCCAACACTCTCACCACTACGTCACCCTTATCATAAGATCGATAAGTTAGGTAGGACTGTAATAATGGGACCCGAACACACCCGCACAAGCACCACCGCTGCTGAGCATTCACTCTTGGTATTTTTTAAGAAAAACCAAGGGGGAAACCTGGAGAATAACGAACAGGTCTGATAATAATAAATTAAAAAAATGGGACTGGCATAATCTAGAGCAGGGATAGGCAACTAGTAGTAGTTGATTTGAAGTAGCTACCTTTAGGAAACATGAAAACAGAGCAAAGGGGCTCTCTCCAAAACCTCCAGGTTCTCTCACTCACCTGTTCAGTTTGCACCAGGGTCAAGCTTCACTTTTTACCTGGAAAGTAGCCATTTTGGGGAAGTCAACAATTTCCTGAAAATTTTAATCGTGGTTGTTGTTTGCAAATGTTCGCAACTGTTAGCAACCACTGTTTCCTACCCCTGTCATTATTACTTCAGCAACATTTTTTATTAAATTTTATTTTTCTTGCTTTTTGTTCCTGTTCAAGTGATCCCAGCCAGTCATGGAACATGTGCTGGACACGATGACATCACAACACTATATAGTCAATCAGATATGGCTACATTCTGACATTACCAGGGGCAAATTAAACCCATGTAGTGAGGCAATGCTTTCTATACTTGTCCATTTCCCCAGTTCTGGAGAGGCTTATGGGTACAAACCTGATAGCCGTCCATGAACAGGAGCTTGCTAATGAATCCCATGGGAGCTGCTGATGGTCTTGTTCAGACTGAGAGCCTATATATATAAGAGCTGGAGGTGCTGCTGATTCATGGCTTTCAGCTGACCAGACAGGCACCTACATGAAGGATAACCTCATAACTGGGCACTTTGCTGGTGACCCTGAAGCTCCTACTTAGCTCACTGTTTTCTCTGCTCCTTTGGCCTTGGGGGTGATAGGAGGGGTAAGATCTTCTCAGATTCCAGGAAACCAGAGTGAAGAAATCAGGTCAATGTGACTGGAACACTGGGCTCTGAAGGCTCTGCAGGAACAGCAGTTTCCTTGGGGGGTGTTAGTGTTACTGGTAGTCCTGGTCCCCTGACATTTACTTATTTATGGCTGGACTATGACAATATTGGGCAATCATAGCCAATCAGGGATCACTCTTAATAACTGAAGACTTTTGCACCCCTTTCACAGTCAATTGTCCTTTCATGGAGAATAAGGTTGTCAATGGCTACTAGTTACAATAACTATATGCTACCTCCAATATTATAGGCAGCATGCTGGAGAACAAACAATGGGAGGGGGCTGGGGCTACTGCCTTGATGTCCTGCTTGTAGGCATCCCAGAAGCATCTGGTTGGCCACTGTGGGAAACAGGATGCTGGACTAGATAGGCCTTTGGTCTAAATCACCAGGGCTCTTCTTATGTTCTAAAGTTCTTAGGACCTCGCCAAAAAATCACTGAAAGTGATAGATGCTGATTAACATTTTTATGAAATGCCTCCCCACCTTTAATTCAGTCTATCTATGGAAATGATAATCTGCACACAGTGACTGTTGGTTGCCACTGCTAACTCATAGTTCATAGATCATAGAGTTGGAAGGGGCCTACAAGGCTATCGAGTCCAACCCCCTGCTCAATGCAGGAAACTAGAGGAGAGGTCTCCCACCCGAGTAATAACCAGGCTTGACCCTGCTTACTAGGCAGTGTTGTCCACCTGCATCATTACAAGAGAACAGCCATAGGATGGTTTCCTGTTCCTTCTCAATGGCCTCCAAGCTTGCAACCATCATACTTCCAGGAGTCCATGACAATCAGGGAGCCTGTTTTAAGGGTATGATCACGCTAACTAAAGAGCAAGCACAACCTTTCTTGAAAACTTCTTTTCCACTATCTCATGCTGCTTGAGACACTTTCTGACTTCACAGGCTATCATGGTATACTCTTTTATCTGGGTCAGTGGAGCTCAAAGCCCCTACAAGGCCATCGAGTCCAACCCCCTGCTCAATGCAGGGAACTAGAGGAGGGGTCTCCCATCCAAGTAATAACCAGGCCTGACCCTGCTTAGCTTTCCACACTCAGACAAGCTGAGCCAGCGTGAGCCACAGGCCAAAACTATAAATGTGTTCCTCTTTGCAAATGGATATTAGCATTGGTTAGAAGATCATCAGCTTATGGAACAGCATTCATCTGGCGCAAAGGCTACCCATACCTCTGATTCATCTCATCCCAAAGGAGAGAAAGTGAAATGATGGCTTTTGGATTCAGAGGCCCTGAGGATCAGTCGTGCAAAAACTCCAGACATCTGTTTTGCTAAAAAAGATCAGATGGAGACCTAGCAAATGGGAACCAGGTTACACACAGTTGCAGATTCCTAATAAACAAAGCAGAGCCACACACATGCAGCCCTTCAGCATTTAACTGGGTAGATCAATATTATTTGCTGAACAGTGGTCAGCTTTTTATTGCTCATATGCAGTTTTGCAACGGTATCGATCTCTTTTCTTTTCTAAAAATAAATAAATTAATTGGGCCAGTTATTTAATTTGGTGACTGATGATGCTAAACAGCTGACTTGACTGCAAGGCACTCAATGGAAATAATGTGATTAGAAGGATGCATTTTCATAGCAATGAGAGGATTTTTGCCATAATAGGTACTTAAGAGATAACATTTAGTACAAACTATTAACTACAAAAAGTAACAAAAGAGAGATTTTCCTCTCAGGTTCATCCCAGATGATTTATAATAACATTTCAGTCTGGCATCACTAGAGGAACTGAGCACTGGAAAGCTAGCAGCTTCCTTCTTTGTCCAAAATGTGATCTGAAAAGGACGCTGAAACGGCACCAAAGGCAGCAGGAGAGACCAGATTTGACTCCTGAACTAGCAGAAATATGTACTGGTGTTTCCCACACACACTATTTCTGCCCCTCCATGGCCTTCTCAGCTGGGTTTTCTGCAGAGATTAAATCTCGCCCATGCTCATTTACTAAGGATTTAAGGTTGGATTTCAGTAGGGACTCTGAGAAAGACATTTCTCCAGATCTGTCTATGACTTTCTCTACTCCTTTGTCCAGCTTTGGGCTGGAATCTACTAGAACTGTCTGTTCCTTTGTCTTTGCACAACTTCATCATCACCCTTTAAAAATGGATACAAATACACTTTTCAGTATTCTGCATTTGTTTCACATACTAGACTGAGACCATTTTGATGCAGTTGGCACTCAGAGAGGGGGACGGGGAAGAGGAGGAGGAAAGGGGGTAGTAGCAAAAGAGGGAGGAGAAGGAGATTCATTTTAACAGCAGGCAGAAGAAGTGACGTGAGGATGGAAGGCAACCTCTCCAGTCTCCAAACCATCTGTGGCCCTCCAGATGTCGTTGGATTCCAACTCCCATCTGCTCCACCATGGCCAATGGATCAGGAATAATGGACATTGTACTCCAACAATATCTGGAGGGCCACCCATTCCCCCTTCCTGGTCTAAACTCTTCCTCAGATTGGCCGCCCCTTAGGAATCACCAGTTGTTGGAGCAAGGACTTGCTGCGAGCGTGGCCAGTCTGCATGAGGTGAAGATGGTGCCTTCCCATCCCGTGTGCAGATGCTGACCAGATTGGCAGCTGAATCTTATTTCAATGGTGTCAACAGGACAGTGTCCTCTTCTAAGGCTTAGTTATTGGCAGTAAGAGCTTTCAGCTACAACATGCTGATATTGGGGGGGGGGGGATTTTTCACCCTACCCCGTTTGCCTTCAGCCCCACCCAACACTGGTATGCAGCCCCCCCGCCCCCCCAAGAGCTTCACAAAATGGAGAGCTTCAGCCAAAAGTGGTTCTGCATCCTTGTCTTAAGGCTTATCTTGGGCTGGGAGCTGTCCCTCAGCAGAGGCCTCTTCCAAGGGCTTCAGTGGGGGCTAGTGACTCCCAACGTCAGCGGGGCTGCATATGCCCTCCGGATTTTACTCTGAACTTTTAAGGACATATCCATGGCACCAAACCTATTTGGGGGGTAGGGTTCAGCACCGTGGCTAACTCCTTCAAAGTTCAGAATACCATCCGGAGCAGATGTGCAGACCCTCTGATGTTGGCGTCCCCGGCCTCCACTGAAGGGCTTATTTACGGCCCCCTGCTTCCGAGCTCAGGGGTGAAGGCCAGCTTCAGTCCCTCTCCACGAGCTCTTATCCCTTTGCCAGCATTTCACTCTTCCTGCTCTCCCTCAAATCGGAGCACGCAAGTTTGCTTCGGAGGGAGGTGAGGTCCTCTGCTCATGATCAAAAGCAAGTGTGAATGACAGCTGGGAAAATGTAAGTGGAACCAATTACGGAGCCCACTTACATTTTCTCTGGCATGTCATCTGTTTAACCTCTTTGCCACAGAAATTTCGGCGACCGTCTAGCAGCTTGGGGAGGAAAGAAAAAACATTAACTGAATAAGGGAGACCGTACAGCAGAGAGGGAAATGGTGAAATGCAGTTTTGAAAAATTAGATACAAAAGTTCACAGTAATGTGAAGAAAATGAGGAGGTATAAATGTCACTGGAAAGCTTTCCCTGAATCACATTCGTGTTGAAGGCGCTGGCACCAGCTTACAATTTGGATTGTCACTTGAAAACAAGCTGCTTTGGGTTATATTGTTATTCATCCGTTTGAGGCCTTTTTATTTAATAATGAATGGAGTCTAAGTAGGATGCAAATTGCTACATTTCAGACGAGAGTGTTTGGCAACCAAGTCCCATTCTGTAAATCTGTATCCTATGAAAATAAAATAATGTTGTTGATTCATATTTTTTTTTTTTTAAATGGACTGAATAGTCATCCTAATGCATTCTATTTATCCATGCAAACATGGGAGGTCAATGGAGGACAAGCCTCTACAGGAGTTGGCACCCATCATGTTGAGCAACGTAGGGTGCAATCCTATACAAGTTTAGACAGAAAAAAAGGCTCACAACCCCCTGCATGCCCCAGCCAACAGAGCATATATATATATATATATATATATATATAATCCCGAGAAGAGCGCTACAGTATTTGTCTCACAGCTCTTCAGGGACGTTTTCAGAGATGGAAGTTCCAAAGAGCTCATTTGTTAGAAGGAAGGGGGAAAGGGAGTGGGGTGTGGGTAGAACAGTGTTCTCCAACCGTGGGTCCCCAGATGTTTTTGGCCTACAGCTCCCAGCATGCCCCAGCCAGCATAGCTGGCTGGGGCATGCTGGGAGTTGTAGGCCAAAAACATCTGGGGACCCACGGTTGGAGAACACTGGAGTAGAGAATCAAGTAATTTTTATTATTCCTAATGTTCTAAATAACCAAGACCTTTCTAACTTTTAAAAGAATATATATATATATATATATATATATATAGGGTTGGATTCTGAGAGGATGCAAATCCATGACTGCAGGAGACATTTTTCTTTCCGTGGAGAGATGTATGCTCTTCGCCATCTAAGGATCCAGCCCACACTCTTTACACAATACAAACCCCTTCATCCTTTCAAAGGTTTAGTCAGCAGCTGCTTTAAGTCTACTTGTCAAGAAACAAAATTACTCTGCAGAATAGAGAGAAATGACAGTGCAAATAATGGAGCTGTTAATACACTTGGATAGAAAATAATAGGCAAAACCAGAGCTAAAAAGGGGGAGTTTTCTAAGCTGCTTTCCTATGTGACTTTATCTCCCTTAACAAAATCAATTACATGACAGTCTCATACAAAGGGAATATTAGAATAACCATCAAAAAAGCAAACAAACAAACAAACCTAGGAGGACTAAGTGATACATTATTGGTTACAGCATATTTTCTTACCTATGCCTTGTCTTTCACGTTTAAATATTTGAAATGTTATATAAAGTAGCTGAGACCTTTAGTTTAGACAAATAGCTGGGCAGAAGTGGAAGATAAAAAATATTTGGCCCTAAAAGTCCTGTCCCAGTCCTCTCCACGTGCCTTCCCACATCCCAGACTTTGACTGAGCACTGTAATGTCACAGAATAATATATTCACAAACATTCACCATTACTAATAGACAGTGATGGCGAATGTTTGCGAATATTCTGTGACATCACAGCAAGCAAACAGTGCAGTTTTGGTGAGGAAAGTGAAAGTGCAGTTTGGCTGGGGGAAAACCCCCTCTACCGGTGGCACCAGGAGAGGGGGAGAAATGGGTAGGAGCTATAGCTCAGTGGCAGAGCACATGCTTTGCATGCAAAAGGTCCCAGGTCCAATGCTTGGCATCTCCAGTTAAAGAAGCTCAGGTAGCAGGTGAAGCGAAAACCCTCTGCCTGAGACTCTGGAGAGCCATTTCCTGTTAGAACAGACAATAGTAAACTAGATGGACAAATAATCTGAACTTAGGGCAAAGAGGTTTTCAAAATATGGGGGTGGGTGTTACAGGAGGCAAAGTGTGGTGTAGACCCAGTGTGGCGCAGTGGTGAGAGTGCTGGACTGGGACTCGGGAGATCCGGGTTCTAGTCCCCGCTCGGCCATGAAACCCACTGGGTGACTTCGGGCCAGTCACTGACTCTCAGCCTAGCCCACCTCACAGGGTTGTTGTGAGGATAAAATGGAGAGGAGGAGGAGGAGGAGGAGGATTATGTAAGCCACGTTGGGTTCCTTGCAGGAAAAAAGGTGGGATATAAATATAATAAACTAGCTTTTTTTACCCGGTGTTGCCCAGGTCGTCATTTTCCTATAGGCACTATTTGTTTGAAATTCCTTAAGGTAGCTGTCCGCTGTTTGGAATCCCTTGGAATCCCAGCTCCCCTGGGACTACCAGCTCCCCCGGGACTGCACAATGACATCCCAGCTCCCCCGGGACTACACAATGAAGAATTCCCTGTGTCCCCCCCCCCTGGTACTACACAATGAAATCTCTGCTTCCCTCCCCCCCCCCCGGGACCACACAACAATGAAATCCCTCCCCCCCCGGGACCACACAATGAAATCCCTGTGTCATCGTCCCCCCCCCCGGGACTACACAATGGTGTTGCCTGGGTCGTCATTTTCCTATAGGCACTGTTGGTTCAAAATTCCCCCTCTCCACCCCCGTGTAGGCCCCGGCTGCAGTTCATATGAACATTCTGTTTGGACGTAGGAGAGATTTGCATATCCACCTCTGATTGGGCCCCTGTGGCAGTGCATACCAACATTCTAAATGCCGTTGGAGCTATTTGCATAACCGCTCCTGAATGGCCCCTGCGTACATTCCAAGTGACGCCATTGGCTCTCATCTATTTTGGGCTGTACAGGCGCGGCGTGGGTTTTTCGGAGATTTGAACCCGCCAGTCTTTGTCCCTGGGTGATGGGGAGTATGCGTGCCAAGTTTGGGGCGGATCCGTCCAACCGGGTAGGAGCCAATGCGATGCATGCAAACCCCCATGCGGACATACGGACATACGTACACACACACGTACAAACATTCACATTTATATAGTAGATAAATGTAATACATAAATAAATGAAGTGTGCTTCTGAAAAAAATCTATTTGGAGGGGTGGGTGGGAGAGCAAGGTACTTGCCTGGTGGGGCCATTGTGCTCTCCCCTGGTACACCCTATGAAGTTAAATGGGGGTCTAAGGTCAGGAGGAGGCTGCAAGGACATGCAGGGAGGCCAAGGCACTGTCAAATGCCTCAGATGTTGAGCTAATGGCAGGATGATGGGAGAAAAGGCGTTTAGCAGCCTGCGATACAGTCAGGGCTTGTCCTAGCTGTGGTCATGGACTCCAGTCTCTTAGCCTGAACTCAGCTGACTCACTGTCTACCAGGCTTCCCATATATGAAACCTTCACTGTCATGCTTCCTTCCCGACTCACTGTTTGAGCACCGTGTCACTAGACCAACACAGTATTCTTGCTCTCCAGGCTTTTGCCTGTTGCCCCTTGGACTGAGCTCCTGGTTGGTCCAGAACAGCACCTGACAATGTTTTGAACTTAGTACTGTTGACCCAGCAAAACTGAGTTCCTGCAATCCTATACTAGATTGCAAATGTTGCCTTCACACATGTATCTTCTCATCCTTGTGTTTCGGTGCTGGCCTTCCTCTCTGTGTCTTGCTGGAATTGGACCCTGTGAGTCTTTATGGGCTCACCTTGTAAGGACTATAGCTCAAGGGTCCAAAGAACGTCTTCCATGGAATTGTTTCTGGGACCCAGCCAGGCAGAGGTGGCTGGCCACCCAGCCTTAGCCAAATTACAGACAACATTCTGTTGACTCGACAGCCCTGTTTTCAGCATCCTTTGCATCCACAACTTAGTACTCTGCCCCATAACAATTCACAAGGCACTGCTTTCTTCTGGCAGCTTCATGACAGGCAGGAATCCAACACGTAATGCTTTTATAGGAATGGAGATGCAATGACAGGATTTCTCCCAGGAAAAGTGTGGGGGTGGGGAGAGAGAGGCACAGAAATAGCTGCAGTTGAATGAAAAACCTGCACATTCTGCATCAAGAAAAACTAAATTCTACAACTTGTTTTTCAGTTAAGCAAACCAAGTGTTTATTTTGCCTGTTTTCATCTGCTTCTCCTAATCATGGGGAGAGCTGTACAGAGTCCTACAGCTTCACCTCCCACCAACTCCCAGAGATCTTACCCAACATCCACCACCATGTTCTCCATTTTCTTAGATTTCTTAGACAAATATTTTCAGTCCTAGATATTTGCAGCCAGAAGTGCAAAAAAGTTGCTTTCAAAACCGAAAGATGAATTGCTCAAGATGCCAACTCGTGTACTCAATGCCAAAACGGTGCATGCACAATGCTTGTGTAGAATTGTGCGATTATGTTCACATACAGCTCTACCTTTGCAACTTTGAGGAGGCTGAATAAACAGCCCATTGGTAGCCCTGCCTACTCCTTGACCCTTGGGGAGGTGCACATGCCATCGCAACAGTTGTTGCCTTGCTGACTCCAGGATTGGGACTGGATGCACTCACTGGAAAATGACTGTCAATCATGCCATTGTACCAGCTGAGCAACCACTGAGATCTTATCTTGATACTGTGTTACATGAATAAGAGTGGGTTCTAAGGCTGCCTTCAGATACCTTGCTTACCCCCCCCATGAAAAAGCACCACAAAGAAATCACAGTTATGCTAGAGATTAGCATTTATATATGGAAGCTGATCAGACCTTTATTTTAATCTCATGATAATATTGTAAATGAGGATATTTCTGCCCAGACCATATCTTGGAAAGCAGTCCACATTGCCTGGGATCCCAGAGGAATCACAAGCAACGGATACACACATCCCAACAGTCATTTTGCAAGGCCAGAACCGAGAACTGTTGATTTAAATCTAATGGGCACCGTCCAGCTGAAGTTAAATACTTAAACTAGAGAGTGACGCACATACTTAACTCTCTCCTGTTAAAACCAATGAGGCCTGGAAGTGCTTAATTTTGGCTGGATTGTGTTCCAAGGTGTCACTACTGACAAGCCAGGCCAACAATGGTTACTGTGGAATGGAAGGAAGTATGGCAAAGTTTTGCAGTTATTTTTAGAGGCACATACCCCTAAAATAGAAGCAAAATGCTGGCTGTCGTATTGGTAACCCAATGTTTAACCTCAGCTTTAGGTAAAGGCAATACCTGAGAACACATTTAGATTTTAGGCCCATAGAACAATACATAATAATTCCTGTATATCTTGTTAATGGAAATTATCCTGGAATATACACAACAAATCACCATAAAACAGAAAAGAATGCTTAACAGAAAGGCGTACCTTGAAACTGTGCTCTAAGGCAGTGTTCTCCAACCTTGGGTCTCCAGATGTTTTTGGCCTACAACTCCCAGCATGCCCCAGCCAGCATAGCTGGCTGGGACATGCTGGGAGTTGTAGGCCAAAAACATCTGGGGACCCAAGGTTGGAGAACACTGCTCTAAGGAACCCTGGGGTTCCTCAGGAAGATAGTGAGCCAATCAATAATGGGGAGGACACAATTTCCTGAAAAAAAATGCTTACCTGACACTATTAATCTTCCCCTACTAATTGGGTGTGCTCTCTCAGGTCATGCGGGCCAATGATGAGGCTCTACAGGCCCAGTGAATTCCCCACATGACCTGAGAATATGCTCCCTGAAATATACTCCAGAATTCACTGCAAGGATTTAATGATAAGACATGCAG
The DNA here is from genome assembly GCA_021292165.1 of Shinisaurus crocodilurus. Lineage (NCBI taxonomy): Eukaryota > Metazoa > Chordata > Lepidosauria > Squamata > Shinisauridae > Shinisaurus > Shinisaurus crocodilurus. The sequence goes on along the minus strand of CM037880.1, from coordinate 204,953,036 downwards.
GCAAGTCAACACGGAAGAGAGTTCCTCAAGGTACAAAGTATGAAAACTACTGCAGTGTAACTACATATAGAAAACTATGTTCAGTTATGGGCAATGAAGATGTTGAGAAATCGGAAAGGACCTGGAGAAGAGCAACACTGATGACAAAGCAGGGAATAAAGAAATGGTCCTTGACAAGATTAAGTGTAAACCGAGGTGGGACACAGCCACAATGTTCAAATATTGAAATGGTCTCATGAAGAAGGACACTAATTATGTTCAAGCTTTATGTCGAGAAACAGAACAGACCCATCCTAGCTAGTGAAGCTATGGATCAACCTGCAATTTTTGCACAGTTATGCTTCTACATATGTTATATAAACATATAAAGCTGGCTTATATGGAGTCAGATCATTGGCCAGAACTATCTCCACATCTGGCAGCACTTCTCCAAGGCTTCAAGCAGAGGGTCCTCCCTTGTCCTGCTACCTGAGATGGTTTTAACCTAAGATGCTGGTGGTTGAACCTGGGATCTTCTGCATGCAAAGCATCTGCTCTGCATGGCCTCTCCCTTATGGTTACATTTAACATCATTCTTCAATACAGGTTTCAGACACCAGTCCATCTAAACTTGAGGGAATAGGAGGACAGGTCAGGATTGTCAAATATCTGAATTACAGATGCTGGGGACAAGCAAATGAAGTCTTCATGCCCTGTTTGCAAGGTTCCAGAGGCAACTGGCTGAACACAGTTGGAAACAGGATGCTGCACTAGATAGATCTTTGGGTTTGATCTAGCAGGGCTGTTCTTATTTTTTTTAGGTCAAGAGTTCATCCAGAGTCTGTAAATGGATTACCAAGAGAGTCTGATGATTCTAGAAACCTGTATGCACAATGAACAGCTGCTGGTGGAAGAGAAAAGTGAGTAAGGAGACCAGGAATTCCATGAGGCACACAGAAATTAGGTTTGTCACTACAGTTGATAATCATCTGAGGCACTGGTTGTAGACATGGTCCCTTAGAAGAGTTAATATCAGCGGCTGTATGGCATAAAACAAATGGCAATTGATTATTTCTGGACTATTCCTTTAACCACATTGTCCTTTTCCCTTCCTACTTCCCCACATATCTGATCTCTTCTTCATGAAATTGCAAGTCATGTAATGTTTTTCTCACCTCTAATCTGGCAGGTATTGCCTGCTTAGCAATTATGAGCCATGCCATTGTACTAGAATGTCATCCTGAGTTGGCTTGCAATGTTAGCACAATAACCCAGGATGCGAGTTGCCTGCTGGATCACAGGTCATTGTAAACCATTCCCCACATTTAATTACACAAAAGCTTAAAGGATTGGGAATATATATATATATATATATGGAAGGACTCTTTCCTTCATCTAAGAGAACATACTACACCTTCTATATGAAGATCAAAAATGAAGAAGCCTACTAACAGAAATACGGCCAAACTGCATGGCCCCCTGATAACCAGATGAAGCAAATGTTGGCAATTCATTATGAATGCCTTGACCAGAGGTCGTCATAAAGTGAGATGGATTTCTAAATTCATATGGATTTAAATTTCTCCCTCAAAGCAGATCAGCCATAACAATTTTATGCCACTGCTCTAAGGTGGTGCGGATATGACTGACTCTTGATTTAGCAAATGTGTAGATGCTGGATTTCTTGGGTTCTTTTGTGAAGGCTGTCCAATCCACAAGCCACTGCTGTATCTAGACTGGCAGAGGGAGCTATGGTATGGTATAAATAGCAAGTGATTACAAGAAGGAAATGATTACAAGAAGAAAAAGAGGTGAGTGGTTCAAGATCCATTTATGAACCCAGAGCAGCTGGTTTCCAAGAATGTAATGTAACTGGTAGCATTGACAAGCTCCAAGATATGATTTAAAATTATATGAATTATTTGTCAGGTAGGCTTATTTGAAGCCACTCAGTAGTATAACAGTCTATCAGGTAGGAGAGGGAGATCAATGGTAGATCTCCTATCACTTGATTTAGAGACTACTAGGTTCAGCCTCTTGAGTTTCCAATGGATGCTACAATTATTTTTTTATGCTACAAAGAGTCTTGTTTCCAGAAGGAACCAAAGCAAGAAACTGGACAGAAAGCACTCACCTGGAATTTCTACAGATGAAAATTAAGTCACAGTCAGCTGCATTTTGGCAGCCTAGAAACTGAATGTTGAAGAGCAAAGCTTACTTTGGATGCAACAGTCTTGAGCCAGCTACAGATGTGTTGAAAGTTCTGCTTGACCTCATTTTCTTGTAAGACAGTATTTTGTGAGAGCAAAAAAAGATAGCAAGGAGTGTTTCAAAACACAATAGCTCCTTGGAACCCAGTCATCATCATCAGGCGATCACTCGTGACTGAGTAAGATTGTCTTCCAGGATAAAAATTTACAAAAAGGGAATTTTAAAAGGAGGAAATTCTAAAGAAAAATTGTGTAGACTCTAGCGATGGGTCCGTAAGTGACTGTGGAGGCCAATTCTAGATCCACACAGTTTCCCACAGTGAGGACACAGGTTACCAGATGGAAGATGGTCCTGTAAAGGATTCGTTTGACGTGCTTTTCGCTTAGCACGTTTCTCCCTTTCACCTTGCACTCGAGCTTCTTCAAAGTCCATGGAACCTTTGTGAAAGGCCAACCTCCATTTAGATCGTTCATGGGCCAGAGCTTCCCAGTTTTCGATGCTTATATTGCATTTTTTTTAGATTAACCTTAAGAACATCTTTAAACCTCTTATATTGACCACCGATATTCCGCTTTCCATCCTTGAGTTGGGAATAAAGTAACTGTTTTGTGAGAGCGAAAAAAGATAGCAAGGGGTGTTTCAAAACACAGTAGCTCCTTGGAACCCAGTAGATACCCCCTTAACACTCTATTGAAGAAATCTGAAATTCCAAAGTATCCTTGGATTTAGAAAGTTTGACCACCACAGTTGTGACCTACCATGGGTGAGTTGTGAGGCTAACTGAAGAGGAATTTGGGGACAATGTGGCACATATGATATGATTGGAGGAAAGGGTGAACCCCAGAACTGAGTTGGGTGACAAAAATAGCAAATAGTAATTGGATAGAACTGCTTAGTAACACAATTGGAGTTACTTTACTGAAGGCTTCAGTCCTCCAAAGAGACTAGGAAGATCTTGACGGTTACTCACCTTTTACTACCCTACAAACAATTGCAGTCTTCATTCCTAAAGTCGCAACGCCATCATCCATAACATTTCTCCATATACATAAAGACAAAAAAGGGGGAAGGTAATATTTTTTTTCAAGTATTCTTACTCTCAGCCATGGACACAAATAGCTTCTAAGGGTGAAGATAGACATAACATTCAAACAGTGGTCACAATAGGCTCCTCAACTACAGTGTTCATACCATCAAGTCAAACACTGGGGTAGCAATTAGTCCTGTTTCAAGTGGGGCATGTGCCTTTTTAGAAAAATGTATTTATTATTAAAAGTAGCATTCATAGGTGTATTCATTTACATGTTCATTCTTCACATTTTTTCCCTATTAAAAGCCAGGAAGCATTTAAAAACAGCTGAAAAACTGTTCCAGGGATGGGTAGGGGCTGGTGTTAGTGATGTCACTTGCGCTAGCCAATCAGCACTTTCTACAGCTGGATTTTGCTCCAAATGTGTAGAAGTGGCTTTTCAGAGCTCACTCAGGAAAAAAATACATTTGTACCGAATGTGGCAAGAATGCTTCCAGACTGGCCCCACCATTCTTAAAATGTTATGTCTCTCTTCATCATCAAAGACAAGGGACTCTTGCAACAAGAGACCAATTATTTTCTTTCCCTCTATTATTTAACATGCATCAAAAACAAGAGACATAAAGTCCTACTTGTAATTTTGGAGAGTTAGTGCAACAAAGAAACTTACGTGCTCTCATTCTACTACGTCTACAAGTTAAGTGTCAAAACAGCCATAACAATAGCATCCAGATGAATTACCAAACCATCCTGGCATGAACTGGCGTAGCTATACACAGGTATAATTCCAATGCAGGTACCTGAAATGTTTAACGGATGCGTTCTCAGAAATTTCCCCATAACATGACCATATCTGCTAGAACGTCTGTGTCAAGATCACGAACAAAATGCTGATATTGTAAGATGGAATACCATTCAGAGGCATTACTAACACATACAGAATATGTCTACATTCCTATCAGGTGACGCGGAATAAGGATATTTGTGAACATTTCCACTGAGTGTGCAGAGTTGGAACTTCCCGCCCACCCCTCCCGTAAAAACATCATGCCATCTGCATACATAATAGAATCCAGTAGTTGCCATGCTAAAACAAACAAACAAACAAACAAACAACCCGCACCCCAAATTTTTAGTGAAGGTCACAGAGAGTTCCCTGATGGGAACACAAAGTTTATACACAGTGATGAAAACCGGAAGCAGTTTTCCAGTGTAAAAGGTCCACCAATGACTAGCTGGAGAAAGTTAGCATTGCTGTGTTATATACCATGTTTTAATTCCATAAGCAAACCAAGACTTGTCATGGCTTATCCCACTGATGCGATGGATTGGATTTTGGTTCATTCTCCAGTTCTTGGTGGTTGTCTTCCTCTGGCAGTGCCGTTGCTTATGCTTCTTCTTTTTTTTAAACTCCCCCCCCCCATTTTTTTCATGAAGGAAAAGTTCACTTCTGTATCATCTGGCAGGGCAGCAGCTTTAGAGGCTGGTAACGTTTACGGAGAACTCTCTGACGAGGCTGTTAACAACAATAAAAACAGACAGTAAATACAAGCTTACCTCAAAGCGAGGCAATTACAAGGTATTGCGGCTGAAACAAAAGGTCAGGGCTGTGTTATACAAATTATACATCCGCTAAAGATAAGCAGTCCCAGACGTATTTTCCATTCTGCCCCCACATCCTCCCCCAACACTTTACCCAATACGAATCACATACTTATTTCACTGGAAACAAATCAAATTGGGTGTATTTATAAGGATGATTCAAAGCTGTTTTACCAGGATTCAGCATCATAGTACAGCCTGATATTGAACTGCTTTTCTGATCCTTGAAATCAAGCCAGTGTGTCTGGAACACCAACGGGATGCTCTGAATATCAAACCCTATAATCACCCAATCCAGAAGACTACTTTCTCCCCCCCCCCCCCGGGCCACACCTTCTGCAGTAGCACATCTTAAGAGATATACCACCCGGTGGAGAACAACAGAGAGTATATTATTTCAATGTAAAATGAATGTTTCCTGTGCTGCATGCCCTCATTAACCAAATTTATTACTAACTTTTTAACATAGTTATACTCCACCAAAGATTGTATGAAATTTGCGTGTTCAAAACAAAACCCCAAAATGCTGGGGTCAACCCCACTCCTTTCCAGTTCCTATGTGTGTGCCTTCTGCCATTCAGTTTCCCATGCCTGAACATCACTACTCAGCTGCCATTTTCTTCTCCACTTCAAACCCGTCATCAAAATCCACTGCTTCAGTGGTATCTTTCTGGAACCATCAGAATCTCACTTTTTATTAAGGTTGTAGAATTTAGAAGCATAGAGTTGGAGGGGGCCCTGTTGTAGGTCATCTAGTTCGATGTAGAACATCTGGAGCTTGAGCATCCCTCAACAGATGGCTGTCCAGCCTCAGCTTGAAGACCTCCAGCGAGGGAGAGCCCACCCACCCCTCTAGGTAATTGGTCTTACTGTCAAACTTCTCCTACTGTCAAGACATTTCTCTTAATGTTCATGTGGAGGACCAGCACCCGGGTCCTATGCGTGAGTTCGGCGCTTAACGGGTTAACCGGCACTGAGCTACAGCCTGTACAAGCGGTTGAAATTGACCAGGAGGTTTGCGCAGCAAAAGGAAACTCCAGAGCCTTTGTATGACTATATAAGGCGTTTATTTACTACACGTCAAATGGAGCGGAACTAATAGCTTTCTAGGAATACTACAACGTCAACATGACCTGAAGTAACCCCAAGGTTTGTGAATGAAAAGGTTCCCAGGCTAGCGTATTGGGGAAAACAGTTACCTTAGCTCAGAGACTTTACACTGGTTAGTTTTCTGCCTGGCTCCGGATCCGCCTGACCCGGGGAAAAGAACAGCTTCGCCCAGCCACAGCTGGAGGACTGACTTGATGAAGCGACCCGTGTTCCCAACAACTCCCAGAAGATGTGCAAGGGGTTTTCTACCCCACCTTTTCCCGCTCTCCCGCCCCCTGCCTGTCAGGTGGGCTTATCCCTGCCCCCTGCGTGGCAGGTGGGCTTATGCCTGCCCGGGAAAAGATGATGTATCCTGGTCCGGGGTGTACTTTACAGCTCATAGTGGCTGCCCTGTCTTCTTGATGGTCCACAATTCTCCTTTGTGGATTCCGACCCAGAGCTTCCTTGTTGGTCTGCAGGTTTCATCTGGCAGAGCCTGCACCTCCAGTTCCCCTCCCACCCCCTGTGGAGAGGTTTATGCAGACAGAGCTTGGCAGGGAAATGTGTGCGTGCGTTGTGTGTGTTCATGTTCCTTTTACAGTTGGGCTTTCTCCACAGTTCAACTGAAATCTAACCTCCTGTAGCTGAAGCCCATTAGATCTAGACTTGTCCTCTGGGGCACCAGAGAACAAGTCTTTGCTCTCTTCCATATGGCAGCCCTTCTGGTGTTTAAAGACTGTTATCATGTCCCCTCCTCAGTCTTCTTTTCCCCAGGCTAAATATACTTGGATTAATAAGTTCAATTAATAGATTAAAAACTTTTGATCAATGAAAAAAGTGCCCCCAATTAATCAGGTAGCAGATAATTATTATTTTTAAAAAAGAAATAAAGTACTTACAAAAACTATGGGTGGTAGGCACTGTCTTAAGAGAGGCACCCCTCCTTCGGTCAAAGACAGGATGGAATGCCTCTTCTGAGATGATGCCTGCTATGGAATGTTCATGCACCAATCACCATCCAGCTCCCCCCCCATAATGACCCCTCCCCCAGTTATTGCTCTTTCTCTCTCTCAGATGTAATAAGATATTAATTGATTAAAATGCATATGGTTCATCAACTGAGATTGTTTTAATTGGGTGACGACAGCCCTGTCTTTTTTTGTTATGGGTTAACTTTTTCTCCAGCCTGGATGCTTATTCTTATATAGATCTGCTTATTATAGGGTAGGCATGGGAGCTGAAGCAGCCCAACTCTCAGCTGATCTGCAGTTGAGTCTGAAGCAGGGGTGTCAGAGAAATCTGCAACAGATTCAAACGAGTTCGGATTTCTCCGAATCCGACCTGCAGTTTCCACAGCAGACTGGCTTTTTCTGAATCACGCAGATTCCATAGACTGGTTTTTCATTTTGGGTGTGTGTGTGTGTGTGTGTGTGTGCGTGTTGCGCTGATTCGCATTAGTACTAATTCGCATTAACGCAAGTAGAACAAAATTCTGGTTTAGAAAAATACAAATTCCGTCAGTGGAACACAAGATGCCTGCCTGACTATCAGCGAAACACAGATGTTACAGATTTCACAAAATCCCTACAGCCCTAGTACAAAGCGAACCCCAGCCTGTTGCTTCAAAGGGCACGTTCTCACAGGGAAGTCAAACTTTAATGAGGTGCTAACTCCCACGGCAAGAAAACCTGGAGAGAAAGCCCTGATCAGGGACAGGATGAAGTGTGGACCATGCCAACTCTTCCTGAGACATATCCAGGAAAAACCGATTCAGCCAAAGAATACCAACTGCAGTCCACCATCGTCACTTTTTTATGCTTGATGGTAGCAACTGTTTCTAAGCATCCAAGAGTAGCAAGGCAACATGTATCCAATTCTGAACAATGTAGAAGGTTTCCCTTCTAACTGGTGAAGGACAAGCAAGTTTAATGTTGCCCCCGAGTATTTCCAGAATGCCAATATTCTGAGTATTCAGCCTGTTGAATCTTGCCGCTTAATTTTTTACAAAGCTCAACAAAGAGACAAGTTATAAATTGCCGGAACATTTAAGACGATGGCCAAAGCGAGGGCAGCTGCCAATTTTCAGCAGCAAGTTCAACATTGACACTTCACTTTGCTCCTGCAAACTCCCCCACACCTTGCAAAAAATGCACAATGGTGTGCAATTAGACACTCTGCATATCGGTGTTCTACATGGACTCAGCTCTCGATAAAAGATCACCTATAAATAAAATATACACCAGAAGAGCCGTGGATCCCAGCCAGAAAACAGATGCTCTGGAAGAACAGTGTGAAGAGAGTTAAGCAAGCGAATGTGTTAAGCAAGCAAGTTACGCAGTGTTAAGCAAGCTAATGTGGATTGCTGCCAAGAGGCTGCAGAAGAGACAGGGCAAGAGCAAGGATGGCTCCGGGTTCCAGTAATTTCCCGTGGGTCACATTAAGGTTAAGGTTCTCCTTGATTCCGATTTTCATTGAACAGTGGAATGTCAGTGGGAGGTTACCGCTCGAAGCTTCCTGTATTGAGGTCACACCACCAGCAAATAGACTTTCCAAACCTCACCTCCTGTGTACAAATCCAGGCATTGCTGCATGTATTTTTTATTGCATAGTATTCTGACAAAGCAATCCACAGATAAGCGGCAACAACAATACACAAGTTCGAAGGTGGACCAGAACAGCTCGGCAGCTTGACGGGAAAGCAGTATGAAAATGACACAACACACTCTGTCCTCTGGACCAGCTCACGGAAGATGGGGAACCAGGAATCATCAGGATTGTGTATACACGGCTTTAATACACACACACACACACACACACCAAAGTCTCCAACCAAAGTAATCCGAGTTCTACTTAGAAAGCTAAATTCTGTGAATATATACATTATGCAAATTGATGATCTTTGCATATGCTTCTTTCTTTTCTGTAATTTAATCTGCTTCCATTCGTCATGGAAATGGGCAAAATGTGAGGCTTTTTGAAATCTTTTCATGTACTGCCCACACGCTTTCAAGAAGATCTCCACAATCATAAGGCCTAGAAAGTTGCTTGTCTTTAAAAAGAGAGTTGAGCTACTTAGGAAGCTGAATTTGGTGGCCAAAGCCACATTTGGTGAGCTTTTCTGCGCTCCCATGGAATTGTGGCATTTGCATGGCCAGGCCTGAAGCCATTTTTGGACGAGGGACCCTAAACTGTGTGCATGCATGTGTGAAAATTAATGGAGTACAGCCAGATACTAAATATAGGTGGTCAAATATGTTAGATGCTATTTGCATGTATTAAATATTCAGAAAGTAAAGCATAATATTACAACATTTCCAAATAAGGAGCCAATGTTCACCATTTATTCTGGGGTCTTTGTACTCATTGGCTAGAACACTGGAGGACAGAAGGAGGTTTACTTCTCACTGAGCAACTGGGTAGAATATTGCCAGCATGATTTCTGTTATATCTCCACAAACAAAAGGCATAGAAACGTTAATTCAAAAAAGGTGTAAACTGAAAATGCAGAGGAGGGGTGGCTTGAATATTCATGAAGGGGCCAAGCCACCACAGCCCACCAGGGGAGATGGGGCTGTATCTCAGTGATGGATAGAGGCAACAAGGAAGAGGGCCTTTTCAGTGGTGGCCCCCCAAATGTTGGAATGATCTCCGCACTAAGACCCGCCTTGCGCCAACTCTGCCATCTTTTTGGCACCATGTTAAGGCTGCCCTCTTCTCCCAAGCATTTAATGGCATTTAACATTTAATGGCATTTAACAGGTCTAGTTTTGTAATAAAAAAAATGTTTGAGCTGTTAAATTGTTTTTAAATTTTGTATATTGGAAATTTTTATGTCGTTTTTATTGTATTGTGGTTCATATTTTTATGAACTGTTGTGAGCTGCCCAGAGAGCTTCGGCTATTGGGCAGTATAGAAATGAAGATGATGATGATGATGATGATGATGATGATGACGATGAAGCACCTGCTTTGTATGGAGAAGGTCACTGATGTGATACTCAGCATGCCCAGTTAAAACAATCTTGGTTAGCGGAGACCTTGGAGAGTCACTGTCGGTCAGAATAGACAGTTGGCCCAATAGACAACTATTGGCTAGATGGGCCAAGTGTCTCACTTGGTTAAGACTAGTGAGGCTGCTGAATTTCCTAATTAGTCAGCTCACTGGTCGAAATCCATGCATTCATAACACTCACCCTTTTAGCAAGCTTGGCTACCTGTCTTGCAAATTTGTAATTAATTTCAGAATAGATTGCAAGCTTCAGAGCATGCACAGTCTGCATTCTAAACTATGGCAATTCTGCACATGCACTGAATTGGTTGGTTTAACCCTTTCCTTCCAGGAGGAAATGTGATGATGTCACTTATAACCCTTTAGGAAAGGTTGGCGTTTGAACTCTTGCCATAAACCAGTCATGGTTGAAGAAGCAGCCAATGGGAGCTTTGCTTAAAATGCAAATAGCAGCTTCAGAGAGGTGATTTTTGTCACAACTTATGGCAGAAATATAGAATTGAGCTTCCCATGGTCCTTCTAATGCTTCCCTGTGGCTGCTATTTACATAAGAAATAATGTGTACGTTAATTGCATTCATGCAACTTATGTTGTGGCTGGTTTAGCTTTTTGCAGAAACTGATTGTCATGCTACAAAAATACTGTGTCCTTGGCAAAGTTCTGGGCTCCTGTTACCTAGCTCCTGGCTTTACCTTGAAAAGCTGCATATGGTTCTTCCCTGACCAGAGATGTGAAGGCCTGGGAAAAACCCAGAAAAAAATGGGGGGAGAATAAATGGTGCAAATTCAGCAAATGTGCATAATTTGTTCAGCAATCTTTTTTGTTGTTGCATACTTTATTCTAATTTTGCTTGTAAAGGGGAGGAGCCCAGAGCTATGATGGACACTGAAGCCTGTCCTTACAACCACTTCCACTCTTATTCCAATAGCACTTCTAGTTTTGAGATTTCAGCTGGTGCTGCCCACACAAAAACATACCCTACAAGGGCTAGAAATGCACTTTTAAAAGAAAAGGACGTTAAGGTTCTGGGCCTGTGGCTCACGCTGGCTCAGCTTGTCTGAGCGTGGAAAGCTAAGCAGGGTCAGGCCTGGTTATTACTTGGATGGGAGACCCCTCCTCTAGTTTCCTGCATTGAGCAGGGGGTTGGAATCGATAGCCTTGTAGGCTCCTTCCAACTCTATGATCTATGAAATCTAAGAAGCTGGGTGCTTGCACTTGTGAAAAGATTATCAGTTCAGTGATTCCCCACTCCTTTATGCCTCTAGTCCTGTTTGCCTGGTCTTGCTGGCCATCATTTCCCTTCCGTAGCCCCATCAACTGTTCCTCCTTCACTCCAACCTCAATGTTTCACCTCGTTTTTATCCGCTGCCCCTCCACACCTGCCGTCTTTTCCAGCTTGGGCTGGCTGGTGAGCAGTCAGTGGCCTGTGTGACATCAGATCCCAGAGGCAGTATGCCTAGGTACACCAGTTGTTGGGGAACACCGAGGGTGCTATTGCACTCATGTTCTACTTGTGGGCTCTATACAGGCAGCTGGTTGGTCACTATGAGAACAGAATGCTGGAGATGGATCCTCGGTGTGATTCTGCACGACTCTTCGTATGTTCTCATGACACTCAGCATTTCCAGGGTGGAACATTGAAACTCCATTTTTAAGAGATATCAAAATGGGTCTCATGTTTGCGAGGCCAGATGATCAAAACATACAGCGTGTAATTCTGAGACGAAGCATTTCTGTGGGAATGAAAGTCCTGGCAGATGCTCTCAGCAGGTAGCCTTTTGTAAAGCCAATTAGTCAGAGGTTACTGCAGCTGCTCTACGAGACATGACCGGCTCGCACAAGAAGCCACAGAAAATGTACTAATTCAAGATATATTCTAGTCGACAACAGTAATCAGAGCAACAAATGACTCACAACTCTCATCATCCTTGCTTGTGAAAAACACTCTTTTGTGAGTTTGTACAAAATGAGAAACCTTTGGCAATCTTACAAAGATAAGGCAGATGAGAGTGAGAGAGAACACCTTGACCTTCTGCTGGGATAATTGTTTATTTTGGCAATATGTGCTCCAGTCCTGTCTTCTTTCCCAAACTCCTGTCGCAGGGTCAGGAAGCGTACAAATCACATGTTCCCTGCTCAAAATCAAGAGAACTTACCAAAACACTCTGGCTGCAAAAGGCTCTTGCCACGATGGCCAATTCACATGACCAACTGGCATGCTATGGTGTGGGTTGATCAGATACATACTTCAGGTGGCCTGGATAGGAATGCCAGAGAAATCTGCAACGGATTCAAATGGATCCAGATTTCTATGAATCTGAGCTGTCAATTCTGCAGCAGACTGTCTTTTTCCGAGTTGCATGGATTCTGCGGACTTGTTGTGGGCTGTTTTAAAAGGGGGGGGCATTTGCGCAAATGCTCATTTGTGCAAACAGTAACAAAATTCTCATACTTCTCTAAAAAAAATCCGATTCTGTCAATGGGCGGATGATCAAACGGAAGACACCGGACGATCCATGAAACACAGACGGAATGGATTTAACAAAAATTTGTACATCCCTATAAAGCACAGCAGAATCCATCATGTGATTGCTTCAATATGGGCCCAGCCAAACACTCATCCTGCATTTATAATGTCACCCAAAATTAAATAGCTCAGTATAATTTTGATTGTGCACCTGAGGCAGTAACAGTTTTTATTTTAATATACATCTGATGCTGTAGAACAGGGTGGGCAACTTGTAGCCCCCCAGATGTTTTGGCCTACAACTCCCAGCAGCCCTAGCCAGCATGGCCAATGGTGAGGGACGATAGTTATAGGCCAAAACACCTGCAGGGCCAACAAGAAGCCCACCCATGTTGTAAAATCTTGACTACGAAAGCTCATGTCACAACAATACATTTGTTAAAATCTGACAGTGCAGTCCTAGGCATGTCTACTTAGAAATACATCCCACTGAGTTCCTTGGGACTGCCTCCCAGGTAAATGTGCATTCTTTTTTTCTAAGAACATTGATGTTATCACATAGCCAATCAGATTTGGCCAAAGAGGAGCAAAAACCAGGTTGCTCCTGTAACAGAAGACTGGGGACTTGGCTAGGCCACATGGTTGGCTCTTGGTCCCGGACAATGGGATAAGCAAAAGGAATGTCTACAGTGGTTGCCTACCCTGAGTCAATGCCAACTTCAGGCATTTAGCAATGCATGTTGCACAGTGCTCACCTGCATGGAGAATGTATGAGAACAAGTGTGGACAATGTCCTTGCACTGAAAAGAGTATCTGGCTGAAGAGCCTTGTATCAGGGGAGGTTTGCAGCCAAGAATTGTCCCTTTCTTCCAGTCACCAGCTCAGAAAGCTCTCACACAGGGAGCTGGGGATAAGAGGGGCTGTGCGTAGGGTTCCTGCTTACACACAAAGGCACTCCAAAGCATAGACAGACCCTCAAGGAGGGTCTTCCCCATTTCCTTCCATAGCAGGGAAAGTTTCTTACACACATCCCCACTGGAAGGCATTGCAATGAATGGAAAAGGCTGGGCTTTCTGGGAGGTCTGTGTGGGCATCAAAGCAACCGCAGATCAAAGAGCACAACTTTCAAGTAAATTGTAAATTTGAATATGCACTATGGTAGTTCATGAACTTTGCTGAAGTCCAAGTTTACTGCAGAGACTCGGTTCAGGTCTACATTCCAAAAGGGTCTAACTATCAGGGACATTGGTCGAAAACCTCAGAGATGGAAATCTGGAGTTGCACAGCACACAAAACCTGCTGAAAGAGGCGTTGGCATTTTTCAGGCAGTGACTTTGAGCAACAATGTCCCTTCAAAGAGATTTAATATGATTCAATTTATGGAGACAAAATGTAACTCTCAGATCATTTGCCTTTGGGTGATTACGAACCATCGAGAAAGTGGGAAACAGCCTTGCCTTGGTGGTTCATATTTATGGAGATGGCTGGGTCTTCTGGGTGAGGTGTTTAATTCTGCTGCAGCCTTTGGAAAAATTGCTGACTTTGCCGTCACACGCTTAAAGGCCTTTTTTGCTCAACAAATACATTGCGGCAAACAGCACTTTCTGGCACAGAAAATGGGTTGTGCAATCTTTAAGGCAGAGCATTACTTTATTGCACATGTTAAGGCTTTCACTCCATTTTAACTTTTATGAGCATGACAAAGAATGAAGAACCGGAGTTTAAATGCTTGCTCTCTACTAGCTTTCCTTTTATCCTCAGTCAATTTCACACCACTTGCAAAATGCCGCTGATATATTTACTGACAAAGTGCCCAATCCCTTTAAGCCAGTATTCTCCAACCTTGGGTCCCCAGATGTTTTTGGCCTACAACTCCCAGCATGCCCCAGACAGCATAGCTGTCTGGGGCATGCTGGGAGTTGTAGGCCAAAAACATCTGGGGACCCAAGGTTGGAGAACACTGCCTTAAGCTGTTCTGGGACCTTTACGTTAAAAGTCACCACCACCACCACCACCACTAATGGAAGCCCAACACGACTGTACATTCCTTAATATCCTAGTGCAGGGCTCTCCAACCTTGGGTCCCCGGATGTTGCTGGACTACAGCTCCCAGAATCCCTTGCCATTAGCCATGCTGGCTGGGTATGCTGGGAGCTGTAGGCTAGCAACATCTGGGGACCCAAGGTTGGAGAGCCCTGTCCTAGTGGCTTGCCTATGGCATGAGAGAGACACAGGGCCATAGGAGATAGGATGGCAATAGGCCTTGGGTCTGCTCGCTCACATGACTAAAGACACATGCAGATTAGGAGAGCTGAATCCTCCCAACACCGGTTGCTACAGCATACAAGCGTAAAAAGAGTCCTGCTGAATCAGACTAAGGGTCCCTCTCATCCAGCATTCTCTTCACACAGTGGCCAACCAACTTCCTTTGGGGAACCCATAAGTAGGACATGGGTGCAATAGGCACCCTCCCACTTGTGTTCCCTGGCACCAGGTGTACATAGGATTACTGCCTCTGATATGGGACTGTAGCATATAGTCATCATGACAAGTAGCCATTGATAGCCTAATGCTCCATGAATTTGACCAATTCCTCTTTAAAGCCTCCCAAACCGGTGGCTGTCACTACACCTTGTGGTAGCGAATTCCATAGTTTAACTATGAGCCCCACGACCTTCACCCCTGAACTGTTTTCCTTTTTGCTGCGTTCACTTCCAGTATCGGAGATCGGTTGAGGAGAAAAGCACCTGGTGTGGGACACCGTGGGGAGTCCCTAGCACCCCTCATAGAACTACTGCCCCCTAGGAGGGCCGGTGGCAGCACTTAGCACTCTTGGGCAGCTGCTGGGTCTGGAAAGCCATCCACCATCTTTGATTTCCCACAGTCTTCCAGAGTGAAACTACATTGTGGCATTGTGGGGAAATGTAACATGGTGGATGGCTAATGGCAACCTGTCATTAATTGTGGCACTGCTGCTGCCTACTACCCTGCCATGGGTAAGCCAGCTGCCTGCAAACAGTGCTGGGTGGCAGGAATGGTGTTGAGGGGCCCACCAGATGTCACTTTCCCAGGGGCATCTCACAACTATAACCCTGGTCCCCAGAATTCTCTGAGAGAGCCAGTGTAGTGGTGAGAGTGTTGGACTGGGACTCGGGAGACCAAGGTTCTAGTCCCCATTCTTCGATGAAACACACAAGGTGACTTTGGGCCAGTCATTGACTCTTGGCCTAATCTACCTCACAGGGTTGTTGTCAGAAAAAAATCAGTCTGCATATATAGAGATGCCCCCAGTCTCTCACCTATGCATGTTGTGACTATGAGCCTTTGGGTAAGGTCTGAAAGCTTTCCAGGTAACCTAGAGAAAACTCTTGGTTGCTTCATGCAGCTTTTTTTATTTTAACCACACCTCTTTGTCAAACCAACTGATACGCAGGCCAATTTGCTGCTCTAGCCTTGGATCACCATAGACATTATGTGACAGATGGGAAAGTTGTTTCTTACTAGGGATGGATGAATCTGTCAATTTCTGTTTCTCTCAGTTTCTCATTTTTCCACCCTTAAGTTCAGTTTGTCCCAAATGTTGAGAATTTTTTTTTTTTAAGTTTGCATGAACATTCATAAGCATTTTGTGTGCATTTTTGCCTAATATTCACAGTTTTGCAAGTGATTTTCCTAATATAATCATTTTAATACTATATTTACAAATATATGTATTTTTGTGTGCACATTTCTCTAATAAATATGCATTGTTTGATTGGAGAACTCTACTGGAAAAATTAGGAGAAATTCAAATTTCGAAGGATGGATGAATTTTGGTTTGCATATTGGTTCAAAAGTACAAAATTAGGTAGATTTGCATTAAACCTTGAACTGAACAAATTTCTTCTACATTAGAGCTTTGACTAATGGGTGATATAGAAATGTAATAAACCAATCAATCCCTATTCCTTAGATACATACTTTGGCCACACCTCAGTGCAGAGTTGTTGTTTTTAATCGTAGTATATGTCAATTTCTTTGTAAGCAAAGCATCATCAAAAAGAGAAAGGTTTCTTGAAACACGTGTATTTCGCAATGAATGGCTAACACTCTTGTGTCTTCTGAAGGGGGGAATTTGCCACACCACAGAGAGAAGTGGCACAGAGGAGGGTTTTTTTTTTTGTAACATAAAAAAGGGAAGATGTAGAATCACATAAAATGAGTAAACCGCAAGACAACCAGATGTGGGAATGTACAGGTGGGTGTTTCATAGTGAGATTACCTTAATACTCATGTTTCTTGGTACCTAGGTTCCAAATTATGGATAAATCTGGGTCTTTGTTTCGCCCATGATTCTACAAGAGCATAGAAAAGACTGTAGAATACCACCACCCCATGCTTTGATTTTGTCCCTGATGTGTGATCCTGTATACAAAGCTTATGCCTCAAGGCTTTTATTGAGCACGGCAGAATCTTAAGCTATTTCATCACTTCACATTTTGATTAATGTCAATGGTGATTCTCTGCTGGTTTGCAGGGTGAGAGTGAAATTGACAAATACTGATGTTTACCAAAGGAACTCGGATCTTGACAGGTCTATATATATTTAAAGCAACATCAGAAATCCAGTCTATAAAGAGAGAAAAGTGGATTTAGGTATTTGCTCCAGTCACTTGTATTCTTGTAAATGTGTGGGCTCTTTTTTTCCTTTTCCTTTTCCTTTTTACTCTTTAAAAAACATTTGTCTTTTGGTACATGCAGTGTTAACACTGCAAATGAGCTAGGGTGATGGAATAGCAGCTTAATTTTCAGGTGATCTGAACATCTGCAGGACCTGTGAGCTTCAGGTCCAATGCCTGCAAAATACCAGTTCTGCAAGCAAGCACGCCATTTGGCTTTATGGTAAAATGCTCCTCCCCACATCATGGCAGGCCCTTCCAATAGAGCCGTGTTCTCCAACCTTGGGTCCCCAGATGGTTTTGGCCTACAACTCCCAGCATGCCCCATTGCCGAGCTATGCTGGCTGGGGCATGCTGGGAGTTGTAGGCCAAAAACATCTGGGGACCCAAGGTTGGAGAACACTGAAATAGAGCCATTGCAGCTACGTATATAGGCAACCAGTGGAGGTAGCAAAATTCAAGAGGTACCCACCATTCCAGAAGCATCTTGCGAGTCCAGACTTCTCCGCTACTTCAGTCATAACTGCCCCTTATGTGAACTGAGAGTAGGCTCCAGAGCCATTGCCGAGGATTCTAAAATGTTCTTGCAGAAAGAATGGCTTCAGACTGGACCCAAATGGGAGAGGAAGCAGGAAGTGTGAGTGCCTTGCACTTCCTGTCCTTTCACATCCAAAATAGAATATTTGTATCGTGTTCTACCTGGATGGTATGCAAGCTGTCCTGCATTATGGACAGATGCAAAAGAGTTCAGATGTGCAACACAGAAATGGCAGAACAGGAAGCACAAGGCCCTTCCATTCCTCTTCCATCTGCATTCCCATGAGATCCAAGCTGGCTCTTAGAACTGAGGAGGCCATCCCTCTGCTCCCAGACAGGCACAAAAATGTGATCCAGCCTTGTTTGAAAACAAGCTGATATACCATCCCAAGAAATACCAAAATACCGACCCAAGAACAAACCCAGGAAGAATGTGAATGTGAATATTATGACATGGTTGCAGCTTCCTGAGGACAGCTGGCTGTGCTGATGTGGGAGGTCACTATGTCATCTGCCTGCTTTACATGGTCTCTGTACAAGCACATGGTGTACTAGTAATGCAATGTAATGCAATGCAATGAACAGGTTTCAGTTAGGGCCAAACTAGATGTGATGCTAAACACATCACACAAATTTACCCTGCAGCTATTTGGCTCAAGCGGGAGCTTCCGTTGGTCCCAATGGAAGTTTCTGTTCAGAGCAAATTGGGGGGGGGGGAGAGGTGTTGTTGGGACCATGGTAGCGGGAGAGTGAAACCCCCCTCATAGAATCATAGAAAAGTAGAGTTGGAAGGGGCCTACAAGGCCATCGGGTCCACCCCCCTGCTCAATGCAGGAATCCAGGTCATAGCATCCCTGACAGATGACTGTCCAGCCGCACCTTGAATGCCTCCAGAGTGGGAGAGCTCACCACCTCCCTAGGTACCGGTAGTAGGTTCCATTGTCTTATTGCTCTGACCGTCAGGAAATTTTTCCTGATATTTAGGTGGAATCTGGGTTCCTGTAATTTGAGCCCATTATTCCGTGTCCTGCAAACTGGGATGATCGAGAAGAGATTCTGGCCCTCCTCTGTGTGACAACCTTTCAAGTACTGGAGGAGTGCGATCATATCTCCCCTCAGTCTCCTCTTCTGAAGGCTAAACATGCCCAGTTCTTTCAGTCTCCCCTCATAGGGCCTTGTTTCCAGTCCCTTTATCATCCTTGTTGCCCTCCTCTGAACCCTCTCCAGTTTGTCTACGTCCTTCTGAAAGTGTGGTGCCCAGAACTGGACGCAACACTCAAGATGAGGCCTAACCAGTGCCGAGTAAAGGGGAATTATCACTTCACGTGATTTGGAAGCAATACTTCTATTAATGCAGCCCAAAATAGCATTTGCCTTCTTTGCAGCCACATCGCATTGCTGGCTCATATTCAGTTTGTGATCTACAACAATTCCAAGATCTTTCTCACTAGTGGTATTGTTGAGCCAAGTGTCCCCCATTCTGTAACTCTGCATTTGGTTTCCTTTCCCTAGGTGCAGCACTTGGCATTTATCCCTATTAAATTTCATTCTGTTGTTTTCGGCCCAGCGCTCCAGCCTATCGAGATCTCCTTGAATTTTGTTTCTGTCTTCCAGAGTATTAGCTGTTCCACCCAACTTTGTGTCATCTGCAAATTTGATAAGCATTCCCTGCACCTCCTCATCCAAGTCATTAATAAAAATGTTGAAGAGCACTGGGCCCAGGACCTAGCGAGCCCTGTGGTACCCCGCTTGTTACCTCTCCCCAGTTTGAGAAGGAACCATTGATAAGCACTCTTGAGTCCGATTCTGTAGCCAATTGTGGATCCATCTGATAGTTGTTCCATCTAGCCCACTTTTAGCTAGCTTGCTAATCAGGATATCATGAGGCACTTTGTCGAAAGCTTTGCTGAAGTCCAGGTATATTATGTCCACAGCATTCCCACAGTCCACAAGGGAGGTTACCCGGTCAAAAAATGAGATCAGATTAGTCTGGCAGTATTTGTTCTTGACAAATCCATGCTGGCTTGTAGTAATCACTGCATTGTTTTCAAGGTGCTTGCAGACTGACTTCTTTATAATGTGCTCCAAAATTTTCCCAGGGATTGATGTCAGACTGACTGGCCTATAGTTCCCAGGTTCCCCCTTCTTGCCCTTTTTGAAGATGGGAACAACATTTGCCCTCCTCCAGTCATCTGGCACTTCACCTGTCCTCCATGATTTCTCAAAGATAATAGACAGTGGTTCTGAGAGTTCTTCTGCCAGTTCCTTTATTACTCTAGGATGCAGCTCGTCAGGCCCTCCTTGTGAGCCTTGCTCCTGATCAATACCCTCCGCAACATATATGCACATACAGTGGTTATTTAGATTAAAATAAAGAGATGCAATTTGCACTGATGTCTATATCTAGTTTGACCCTCAGTCACCTAACTCACCACTTTATCAACATTTTGCACCCTGTTTAAGGATTTTGGATATCAACCAATGTCAGGCCAACCTAGATCTGTTGTTGTGATATGTGAGATGCTTGCAATTACCCTATTAAGTGGAAATTCACTAGGGAAACAGCTTACAATGTGTGTGTGTTTGTAATGTCTAAAATTACATTTTAATTTCAGCCCAGAGTTTGTATTCTTGCTAATCAACTTTCTGCCCCCAAAATTCCGTTCTTGTTTTATTCCATTAGAGTGAAAGCCACCCCCGCCTAAACTGAGAGGGCTTACTTAGACATATCATTTGAAGTAACATTAATGGACAAGGAGTTAAGATGTCTTCCCAAAACACGACTATATACGGTAATTCTTTTCCAGGAAAGAAATTACAGTTGTGGATGGCTCATACAGTAGAACCTCGCTAATTTATACTAATGACTGGAATGCTCGTTATCAATTATTGAACTCTGAATGAGTAACAGCAAACAAAGCGAGGCTAATGCATCACAAAAGAGAGTTTGTTCATATATTTTGACAGCTGTAGTTTGAATTACAATGCAAGATCCATGAATAAGTGTCCTGTAGTCAACTGTAGCAACAGCAATTAAGTGAGATCCGAAACACCCTACTACAATTGATAGGCAGGTAAGTGAAAGTGAAAGAGGCAGGTGAATGAAAGTCATTGTTTTGTGAACAAGATGAACTTGCTGGCTGGGGATGATGGGAGTTGTAGTCAAACACATCTGGAGGGCTCTGAGTTGGGGAAGGTTGCACTAGTGAATAGGGAAGGTTGCATTAGTGAATAGTTTTTATGCCTCCTATTTTAGAAAGTTCTTATTGTTGCTATATTGCAGTGTTCTCCAAACTTGGGTCCCCAGATGTTTTTGGCCTACAACTCCCAGCATGCCCCAGCCGCATGCTGGGAGTTGTAGGCCAAAAACATCTGGGGACCCAAGGTTGGAGAACACTGCTATATTGTATTTTTCCTTTTATGATTTATACTACTATGCACACTACCCTGGTAATCCTTGTGGATGAACAGTGGTTTATGCACCTTAAAAGTAAACAAACAGACAACTAAAACTATTAGTGCAATGTGCAACACGTGTGATGCCTTAGATGTTTAAGGTTCCCCATGGCTTCTGGTCTCCCCAGAATCACTAATGGGATGAGAACTCACACTAGCTCTATACAGTAGAGCCTGTGGGGTTAAGTTAAACATGGACATGTTTCTCCCCATGCAAGAAGTCAGCCTACGATAATGGAGGATGCAGTCATGATCTCTCCGTGCTTGATGAATAGACTGAATGAGTGGTGGGTTTATGGTAGGAGTAGGCAACTTGTGGCCCTCCAGATGTTTTGGCCTACAATGCCCATCAGTCCTAGCTAGCATCGTGAATGGTGAGGGGAGTCACAGGGCCAAAACATCTGGAGGACCACAAGTTGCCCACCCCTGGGTTATGGGGACTCAGGGTTATGGTAGTCAAGCATCCAACTTGGCTGTGGCAATTTATTGGAAAATGACCAATTGACTCACAGCGTTTTGGCGGAAAACATGAGGACTGAGTGGGAATAAAATGAAAGGTATGTAGGGAATGGATGTCTTTTTGCCTGGAACAGGAATGCTAGGCAGGTGGTGGTCACTTATCTTAACCTGAAACTTGATCTTCTCATCTCCCGCCACAACATAAGTGTTCTTTCTAATAAACACTCCTTTGATTATGTATAATTGGTTTTGAAGAGTTGTGTAATTAAGCAATGGGGAACTTGAGGTGGGCAAGTCCATTTTTAGGGGGCTCTACTTTCTAATATGTCATTCCTCGTCTAACTCTCAGACACTCTGAAGGACTCTGGAGCTGGGGGGTGGGACACTGTACCTGACCGGAAGGAGCAAAATGTCAGGCTGGTAAAGGCATGCGATGAGCTCACTTGTACTTTGCAGCACCTGCGCACAAGAAGAAACAAACTCATGCTGGTTTGGAGAGCAGAGGAGCTTACCTGGACTCAGGTAGCAGAGACTTACTAGGCCAGCCTTCCCCAACCTGGTGCCCTCCTGAGGTGTTGGACTATGACTCCCATCATCCCTAGGGATGATGGGGGTTGTAGTCCAACACCTCAGGAGGGCACCAGGTTGGGGAAGGCTGCTGTTCTCTAGGCTGTTATGATTCCTCCACCTTTCCCCTTCTTGTTCTCTATGTATTGTCAATAACAGCCAAAGGATTTGATAGCAAGCTTATTTCAGTTTGCTGATACTTTATAATTTTGCTACTAAGCTTGCAATCTCCTCTTCTGACATTTTTCTCCTCTTCCTTCTCCTGTCCCCGTTCCCTATTTCTTTTGTTGTTAGTATTAGATAGCAAGCCTGCAGGCAGATGCTTGTTAATTTTATCTTTGTATAGTGCCTATTTCATCCTAAGGTAAGGCTGGTCAGGTTCCAGTCAGCCTAGAGGATGCCTGAAGCTTTGTAATGAACACAGAAGAGCTGTGCTGCATGTTCAGCTCAGAACTGTGTGATGCATTTCTTGGTGGACTCTACATCCTGATGTATAGTTTGGCTCAAAATCAGTGGCTTCCAGTCTTTTAATCCTCACAACAACCCTGTGAGGTAGGTTAGGCTGAGAGTCAGTGACTGGCCCAAAGTCACCCAGTGAGTTTCATGGCCGAGTGGGGACTAGAACCTGGATCTCCCAATTTATACCCTGGACTTAAGGCACAATCCTATGCCAGTTTAGGCAGAAAAAAAAGGCCTACAACTCCCTGTTTGTCACTGTCCCTCTGGGTGGCCATTTTGGGGGGGGGGTTAGATTTGGGGGACTGGACTTTGGCTCAAAGCTCCAGCCCTAGCTGTACCACTGGAGCCAACGGCAGCACTGGGCAGAGACAAACGAAAAGGTGAGCAGATTATTCCTTTTCTTTCTCTCTTTCTGCCACCCTCTTTCCCTCCCCTCTCTCACCATAGAATCATAGAAGAGTTGGAAGGGGCCTACAAGGCCATCGAGTCCCACCCCCTGCTCAGTGCAGGAACCCATGTCAAAGCATCCCTGACAGATGGCTGTCCAGCTGCATCTTGAATGCCTCCAGAGTGGGAGAGCCCACCACCTCCCTAGGTCGTTGGTTCCATTGGCGTATTGCTCTAACAGTCAGGAAGTTTTTCCTGATCTTCAGCCAGAATCTGGCTTCCTGTAACGTGAGCCCATTATTTCGTGTCTTGCAATCTGGGATGGTCCGAGAGAGATCCTGGCCCTCCTCTGTGTGGCAACCTTTCAAGTACTTGAAGAGTGCTATCATATGTCTCCCCTCAGTCTTCCCTTCTGAAGCCTAAACATGCCCAATTCTTTCAGTCTCTCCTCACAGGGTTTTGTCCCCTGATCATCTTTGTTGCCCTCCTCTGAACCCTTTCCATCTTTATCCTTCCCCAGTGGGCGGCTGGAGGAAGGACAAAGGCCTGAACTGATTGCTTGCAGAGTGCCTTTGAAGCTCTGCTGAGGACTGCATGCAGTCCTGCGACTGCAAGTTGCCAACTCCCGGGCTAGTTCATGGTTCTAATCCTCTAATTGCTTTGCCTAGATAGGCCCCAGAGATACAGAAGCCTTTCCCTTGGTGCCTCTGCCAAAGCTAAGAAAGGCGCACCTTGCCTTCAAGCAGAGTTGCATCTAGCTCAGCTTCCCATCTTTGAATCATCGCCAAAAAAACAACAACAAACCCCTAACATGAACAAAGCTCAGAGTACAATGAGGGAGAGAAAAAGGGAACGGAGCAGGTAGGGAAACAAAGCAAATTTGGATTAAGTCATTCTTGGAACAGAGTCATTTCTGGAATTTTAAAGAATGCACCAAGGGTGTTGGCTCATGTTGCATCACATACAACTGACACTGGGCTGAACACCATGTACTCAAAAAGTTAAACAGTTGGCACTCTTGGGATGATCAGCGCAGCAGACTTGCCGGAGCATGTGGCTGCGACCTCTCACACTGCTTCCTGAAACAGCGTGTTGGAAAAGGAAGGAACGTTTGGGAGAACATGCACACCCTCGAAAGATGAGAATTCTTTAAAGCTATCAAGTGCTGGTTTCGGCTATGCAGGGTGAAAGGATGCAACGGACAAACAGAATAGTGAAGGCCACACTGGAATCCCACATGATGTGTCTACATGACATGTATCGGTCTCGTTTGATCTGCAGCCGGGTAAGGGAAGTTGAAATCCTGGCTGGCCCAGAGGATGCCCAGGATGGTCATTGCCACGGCACTAATCCAGGAGCCTTCCCAGCAATCCTGGAGATACAGACACACACAGGGCCAGCCCAAGACATTTTGCTGCCTGAGATCAAGCAGCAAATGGAGCCCCCACCCCCGCCCCCACGTCAAGGTGCATCGTACCCAAGGCTGGTCCAGTTATTCTGGCTAATGGCTGAAAACCCCACAAGCGTCTAATGAGATGTCTGTTGAAAGAGCTCCTGTTTCAACCTGGCTTCCACATCGGTGGTGCGGCCAGGTAATTTTAGATTGTGGACTTCATGGTCTTATGGGGGCCCCTGTAGACGACTATGTGTATAACTTCTGTTGTGAAGCACACAACAAACATTTCTCTCCCCACCACTACCTCCACCGCTATCCCATGCTTTAAAACTGCTTCTACGTTCCTGTTATGTTACAGCAACAACAAGAGAACTGATTTGCCAACCTGGATTAAAAAACACACACACAACTCTGAGCGTGTAGTTTTGCATTTTAAACTCACTTAAATCATAGCACCATCATGACTACAGGAATGAAGTGGAGCTTCCTTCTGCACGTGCCGCTTTCTGGGTGTTCACCTGAGGGCCCCCTGGGCTGCGGGGCCCTGGCCTTTGGCACCAAGGTCCAGCCCTAGCCATGCCACTCTTCTTCACCGAGACTGCTTGTTTTCCCTCCCGTCCAAGTAATTACTGTGAGGCAGGGGTGGTGAGCAAGTGTCCCTCCAGACTGCAATTCCCATCAGCCCCAGCCAGCATAGCCAACAATGAGAGATGATGGGACTTGTAGTCTATCAACATCTGGAGGACCACATGTTCCCCATCCCTGCTAGAAGGTTAATGGTAGGGCCAGCCCAGCACACAAAAAGGGGCAACAAATAGACCTTTACCCTGTTATTATTGTATCTTCACTGCCAGAGAAGGGGAGATACTCTCGTGGGATTTTGTGCCTTATGTGCCAAGTGCCCAATACAAGTACCCAAGTATTATGTGTATAGTACCCAAAACCTTATGGTTTGGGGCACTATGCACCTTGGTTTGGGGGGATGAGAGGTGCCATTTGCTGTTCTACTTCAGGCAGCAGAATGTCTTGGGCTGGCCCTGGAAAGGAGCTCTTCCATTTGTGGATACCTCGTTAGTTTCCAATGGCAACCACAGACATAAATGGACAGAAATTCTTACAATTGCGACCTGCATCTTTTTCAGCTGCACTGCTTATAACAGGAATTACTAACAGCCAAACGAGCCATAGTAATAGGCAAATGGGACGACCCTGTTCAGAAGAAGTGTGCATGGCCAATGCACGAGGGAGAAAAACAAAAGGCTAGTGCCAATGTTCTGCTTGTAGGCTTCCTGGAGGCTCGTGGCTAGGCAGTGTTGGAGGTTGAATTCTGGACTGGGTTAACCTTTGATCCAATCCAGCAGGGCTTTCCTTATGTGCTCGTGCTACAATTGTCCGGTTCACAGGAACGGTTGGTGAGGTGCTACGGCAAGATGGCTCTTAGTGGGCCATGTTGCTGTGAAGCAAACAACTGTCTCAATTTAGGAACCGGGGCGTCTCTCCCCCAGCCCCAATCTCACAGATGCACGTTCC
Source organism: Shinisaurus crocodilurus (assembly GCA_021292165.1). Taxonomy (NCBI): domain Eukaryota; kingdom Metazoa; phylum Chordata; class Lepidosauria; order Squamata; family Shinisauridae; genus Shinisaurus; species Shinisaurus crocodilurus. Next base: position 204,927,201 of record CM037880.1, on the reverse strand, counting down.
TTCAGTCGGAGTGAATTCAATCTCCCACCGGCAGGGCATCTAGCATGGTAAAGGGATAAGATTAAAAGAAAGAAAAGAAAAATCCCCATTCACTGAGAAAACATAGTTTTCCAACTGTGGGCCATCAAAACTGTGTGATTTGTTCCAAGGGAAAGCAGTGTTTACAGCAAACTTTCTGACTGTGCTTGCCTAGAGTGAGAATTTGCTTCCTGGGACTCAGGTTCCATTTAAACCTGATTGGCATAAACATTATTCGACTTTGTTCCTGCCTGGATGCATAGAAAAGGGTGGACTTCAACCGGAATATGTAAAGACCAAGACCTGCCATCCAGCCAATTTCCCTAAAACCTCATCCTACTGGTGGAGTTCATAAAATTGAAGCAGGAAGGTTGTTTCAAGATGCAAAACTATTTGCTCAGCAACCCTCTAAGTCAGGCAAGGAGGACAGGGAGCTTCTGTAAGAGCAGCAATTCCTAAGCCTGCCACATGAGAACTGGTAATGTGGCATAAGAAACAAATCCATTAAGGGTGCAATCCTATGCATGTTTAGGCAGAAAAAAGTCTGGCTGGGGAATGCTAGGAGTTGTAGGACTTTTTTCTGTCTAAGCATGCGCAGGATTTCACCCTAAATAATTCAAGCAGAGGAGGGAAACCTGTAGCCCTCCAGATGTTGTTGGACATCTGAATTAAAGGCTCCTGAGAATTCAAGGGACCCACCCATGAAGGAGGCTGCCTGTTGCAACTCTGAATGATTGGCTGATCTGGTTTGGCTTCCTTCCAATCTGCCTCCACAAAGGGGGTCAGTGGGTATTTCTGCACACTTTTGCCCCGGGTGTGATTGAATTATCCAATCACTCCTGATGCAGAGTCACAGCAGGCTTACTTGCCCCCAAAGAGATTGCATGTTACGTCTCTGCATGATTGGTGTTCTGGACAGGCCACCTTCCAGCCCAGAGATTTATAAAATTATAGATGGTATACAGAAAAAGTAGGTTGAGAGAACTTTCCCTTTCTGTCTCCCATAGTACTAGAACTCAAGGTGAGCCACTGAAATGGACTGACAGTTGATTCAGGACAGGCAAATGGAAGTACTTTTGTACATTACACAGAATGAACTTATGGAACTCACCGCCACAAGATGTGGCAGCAGCCACCGGCTTAGATGGCTTTAGAAGGGGATTAGACCAATTCATGGGGGACCGATGAGGCATGATGGCTAAATGGAACCTCCAGTTTCAGAGGAAACTAAATTCTAGCAGCCGTGGGGAGCTCCAGTGGGAAAGAGGCATCTGCTCAGCCACTGTGTAAAACAGGATGCTGGACTTGATGGAAGTCTGATCCAGCAGGGCCCTTCTTATGAAATGCGCAGAACAGTGATTCACGCTGAGACTCATGTTGACTCATGTTGTGACAGCATTCCTCAATCCAAGCCAGAATGTCAGAATTCCCAGGCTTAGTCACAGGCTAGTCTATTCCAGGATATATATGAGACTGAAAGGACAAGGGGGATTCTAGAAGGAAAAATGACTGTATTCAGGAAGGAACCTGCAATTTAAACATTGCATCTTTTAAACTTATTTTGCATCCAGGTTCTTCTTCCTCTGACTGCAACAAATGTGGGGCAAGCCATTCTTACCCTTATACAGGGTATGAAAGAGAGGCCGTGTGCTGCAGTAGTTAGAACAGCCTTCCCCAATCTGGTGCCCTCCAGACGTGTTAGGCTACAATTTCCATAATCCCAGCTGCGATGACTGGAGTTGTGCTCCAACCAGGACCGGTGCAGGGCTGTTTGGCGCCCTAGGCCAAATTATATTTAGCGCCCCCCCTCTCGTGCCATGGGGGGGGCTCCGGAGCAAAGCAGCCCTGCTCTGCAACCCCCCCCCCGCGCCGCCGCCGCCACCACCACCTACCTTCCCCCCCCCCCCGCTGCTGGCTGTTGGCTGCTGCCGCTTCCTCCTCCTCCGATGTGACGGGACCCCCGCACTTTTTTTTTTTGCCGGGGAAACCAGGGCAACAGGGCTGTTTAAGCCCTGTTGCCCTGGTTCCTCCCGCCAAAACAACGCTGGCGGGGCTCCGGAAACGACGCGAAGGTAGGTAGGTGGCGGGCGGGCGGGCACGCGGGGGGAGGTGCGGCGGCGGCAGCAGCGGCCGGCGGGCGGGCGGAGAGGCGGCAGGCGGGGCAGGAGCGTTTCTGCGCCCTCTTCCGTCACGCGCCCTAGGCAGCCGCCTGGGTCTGCCTAGCGGTAGCGCCAGCCCTGGCTCCAACACACCTGGAGGGCACCAGGTCCAGGTAGTCTGGGTTAAAGTGCTGTAGTAGTATCGTGGGGACCCAGTTTCAAATCGCTACTCAGCCATGAAGCTCACTGGGTGACCTTGGGCCAATCACGGTTTCTCAGCCTAATTTTCCTCACACAGGGTCGCTGTGAGGATAAAATGTGGCGGGGGGAGATTATGTATGCCACCATGAGCTCCTTGCAGGACGGATGGGGTAATAACGTCAGGAAGGGAAACAAAAGCAAACTTTTGGGATAAAAGTGAAGTCTGTCTCAACCACCCAAGTCTGGGAAACACTGCTGATTGCAGAACTCCGTTGTGTTGAGATTTTTCTTCTGGGCAGCAGGATTTCAGGTAATGAAATAGAGGTGCAAGATGTACAGTACTCAAGCGCTCTGTGTCAGCAAACCTGGCACACGGGCCCAAATATGTTATCTGGCTTGGCGATCAAGTCAGCTTTACAGACATGACGGCAAGCTGAATTTGGCCTCATTTAGAAGTATTGCTCACACATCTGACATGTCCTTTAAACAGACAGATTTTAAAATGGCTGTTAATACTCTGTCCGTCTGTGATTTTTTTTCTTGTTCAGATTTGATTTAAGAGCTAAGGTCTAGTTAGTACAAATTGTAATGGGACTTACTTCCATTCTTTATATGCCTTCCCTTATATCACTGTGGATTCTTGCAACAGGGGGAGGTGATTGTGACAGGCGAGTAGTTCTCTGAAGAAGAAATGGCACTTCCCAAATGGTGGGAGTGTCTACAGAGGTTTGTCACAACACTGAAGTTGTGAACTGCTTTACACCCAGGCGGCCACTCTTTTTTGTCTTCTCTTCTTCTCTTTTTCTTCTTCTGAAAATGTACTTTGTTAAAATTTGTGCTTAAATCAGGAATTAAATCAGGCAAAAACCAATTTGCTATAAGGCCTGCACCACTGCCACGTTAGAGATAAAAGCAACAGTAAAGTAGGTAAGCAATCCTTTATAATAGGCCTGAATTTTGGCTGTGACACATGAGTACACTTGAACTGGCATTCGGTATGTTTTGAAATCAATGGCAACACAACTGTTATAGCTACAGCTGGACCTTTACTTTGTAGACGAATCAAGATTGATCAATCCAAATTGGTAGATTAATCCACAAAAGCTTTAGTTCATTCATCAGTGGGGGCTGGCTTTAAATCTACAAAACTGAGCATTCAGGGCACACTTCATTCTTGAGGCCATTTTGGTCCTGGTGTGTAATAATGAATGAAAAAAAGATATTAAACATTGCCTTTCCTTCTCACAGTGAGTGGTAGCTTTTTTAAAAAAAGGATTATTATTGAATAGCAATATTCTTCCCATAATTACTTCAGTTACAAAAAGGCTCTATACCAGTGTTCTCCAGCCTTGGGTCCCCAGATGTTTTTTGCCTACAACTCCCAGCATGCCCCAGCCAGCCACGCTGGCTGGGGCATGCTGGGAGTTGTTGGCAAAAAAACATCTGGGGGACCCAAGATTGGAGAACACTGCTCTATACTGAGGCTTTGGCAGTATGCACATTTAACAAATCAAAATGGCTCAGAAAAAGTCTGTCTGAAGAGATGAGTCTGGCAGAAGGATATGATATATCCGGGACTCTCTGGCTGAATAAGGAACTGAAAGGCGCAATCCTATGCAAGTTTAGACAGAAAAAAGGCCTACAATTCCCAGCATAGCTGGCTGGGGCATGCTGGGAATTGTAGACCTTTTTTCCCCTGTCTAAACTTGCATAGGATTGCACCCTTAGTGACCTAAAGTCATCTAGCAAGCTATGCAGGGCCTATGTGTAGGCCCAAGCCTCAGCCCCCTTCATGCAGAGAAGGAAACAGAAATATACCGTACCTGCCCGCAACTGGCAGGCAGTATGAAGCCCCCGGGCTAGTGCAGGCCTGGTAGAATACTGAGAGCCTGGCTTGGTCAGTAAAGCAGCATGATCCATATTTCATTGGGTGAGCACTTACGCATCACCAAAGAAGACGGCGAAAGAGCATACAGAGTTGCATAAAATTTGCACATCCTAGTTCATATGTATGGATGCAAATCTAAAATCAATGACTATAATGTAAACAGAAACGCAATACATCTCTCATCGTGGGGAAGACTGATTAGGTGACCTGCGTGCCCGCTCAGTCTGTTGATGCTGACGGGCAACTTCAAGGCCCCTGCGCTCCCTCCCTTCTTATGCTTCTTGATCTTTAAAGGGGACCTGGACTGGCCAGCCCTTTAAAAAAAAAAAAAGAAGCAGGGGTGGGCAACTTGTGGTCCTCTAGATGTTTTGGCCTACAACTCCCATGACCCTTCACCATTGGCTATGCTGGCTAGGGTTGATGGGAGTTGCAGGCCAAAGCATCTGTAGGGTTACACATTCCCCACTGGTGTAACAGAAGATGCCTTCAAATAGAGGAATGTCCCCTGTAAAATAGGACACATGGCCACTTAGGTAATTCAGGCACTGCCAACTCCTAGCTCCAGCCAAAGCTGAAGAATCTCATCCTCCAGGTCCTAATTTAGGTATGGTCTGAATGGTGGGATCCAAATAAAAGCTGAAATCCTACACACACTGACCTGGCAGTAAGTCCCATTGAACTCAGCAGGACTTACTTCAGTTCTGAATAGACACTCATAGGATTGCTCTGGAAGCCAGTTGAACTTAGGTCCCATTGAAATCAGTGGGACAAATTCACTCAAGTCATGACTAATTGTGAGTGAACTTGTCCCATGACTGACCTTCAATGGGAACTTTCAGCGAACCTTGTCTGGATCCAACCCATTATCTCAGTGTTTGATTCATTAATCAATCAATTAATTAGCAAAAATAGAGAACTAAAATTCTTCAACTAGTACAGCCTTTGTTTTCACATGGGCGGCCCCCAGTCAGCTTAGCTAGTATCAGCTTTGAGAACTGCAGTCTGGCAGAGCAGGATGTGAAAGCAGACTAGTAATCTGGTTTTACGTAATTCAGGATTTTGGAGAGTGCTTTCTTCACCTAGGTCAGACCTTGGGGTCATTCACATCCCAGGTGATGGCTGCCTGCCAGAATTCAATTCTCCAGGTGTTACGTGCACATAAAAATAAATACAAGAAGATGTTCTGCAACCTAGATAATCAGGAGTTGCAAGCAGCAGCCACTCTTAAAAATCTGCAAAAGTGAAATCCTCCAATGATGCAATGCTCTAGTTAAAATTACAAAGCGCTAACTCTAAAATTAACTTGCTCTGGGATATCTTAAAATAGTAGATTGCTAGTTTTGAGCTTACGGGTGTTCTCGGTTAGCTGCCACTGATGAAATATAAAAGTGGTTTACTGCACATATAATTATATATAAAATCCCTGCCCAGTATTTTTCCTTCCTAGTTGAAAGATAATAGTCTAATGCATCCTGGATGGCATACTCTAGTATCGAAGGACCACTGCATCATAAAAAGCTGCGAGAAGCAGCAAATTCCCGGGGCCACACAAACCCTTCTTTTTCTTCTGGTATCCCTCAGTCCTGATGCTCCTCTGCCCTTCTAAGGCAACTTTACTTCCTGTACCCACTTCAAAACAGTGCTCGAAACCGGGCTGCATCTCTACAGCTGCTATCCAATACACACTTATTTGGGGGTAAGTCTCACTGAACTCAATAAGACTTACTTTTGAGTATACAACAGGACTGCACTAGCTCCGTTCAAGTGTTCGAGCAAACACACGAGGGCTTAAAGCAGCCTTCCACAACTGGGGCCCTCTAGATGTGTTGGACCGAAACTCCCATCATTCCCAGCCAGCATGGCCAAAGGCCTGAATGGGACTTCTTAGCCCATTTGCTGAACACGCTCAGATGCCTCCCCACCATCACAGGAAGCCTGCATTACTTGCACAAAGGTTAGAAGTGGAGCCAGTGTGCGCGATGACCCTGGGGGCGGGGCTTGCATGCACGTCCCTTGTCTCCTCCTCCCCCACATCCATTGGCTTGAACGCCTGAATAGGGCTACTAATTTTTTTTTTTACAACTTTGATTTCAATTGACGAGAAAGCATCTCTGCCTAATTGGGCAACATATATATTGAACGCTGCCTCGGCTCAACAAACTGGGGGAGGGTGCAGCTACGGAGGAAGCACATACGAGAGGAGGTACCCTCCCTAATCTTTTACACACTAGCATGTTGAGCTGGGGCTGACACAAATTACCTGGCCCCTTCATGCAGGTGTGTGGGTTACAGAGTTCAAGCATGCATGAATCTTCTATCCCGGGGGTGGCCAACCCAGGGCTATATGAGTTAGAACTCAATTGTTCAGGGGATAGCTCCCAGCAAAATGAAGGAGCGTGCCATTTCGCCTAGGGAAGGAGGCACCTGCCAGGTCAGAAGTGGCATTTTTAGCCTCCCACTCTGGACAGTGTCACCCAGGGGAAGGGTGGCCACATACAGATCACAAAAGAAAGAGGAAGCGCATCACAGACGAAAGCACAAAAGAATACACAGATCTGCATAAAATTTGCACGTGCTCTTATATGTACAGATGCAAATTTAGAAAGACTTATTGTAATTTAAACAGAAATGCAATACATCTCACCATAGTGGGAAGACTGTGACCAGGTGACTGGTGTGCTTCTGTTGTTGCTGGTGGGGCCCTGCACTCCCCCCCCCCAATGGTTCTTTATCTTTAAAGTGGACTTGACTGGACAGCCCTTCAAATAGGGCAGTGTTCGCTGGCTGGGGCATGCTGGGAGTTGTAGGCCAAAAACATCTGGGGACCCAAGGTTGCAGAACACTGAAATAGGGGATGCCTTCAAAGAGAGGACAGTCCTTTGTACAGTAGGACATATGGCTACTCTACTCAGGGCCAGAGTTTGGGGAGGCCTCATCCCAGAAGTTACTTCATGTGGAAGTATTTACAAAGTTCCAAAAGCAGCACCAGAGAAACTTGGCAAACATGCCACATGAAGCAAATACTAATGGAATAAGTGACAACGGACCCCTGAGGTCTCTAGGCTGAGATCTCACTTCACCTAGGAAAGGGCAGGAGCTAGATATGGCCCACAGACTGCTGTTTTCCCATCACTATTCCAACCCACAGAACAAGGTACGGAGTCTGTGGTTTGTGTGTGTGTAAAGAACTTGGGCCCATCTCTCCATAAGGACTAGGCCAGTGATGGCGAACCTATGGCACGGGTGCCACAGCTGGCACGCAGGGACCTCTCTGTGGGCACTCAAGCCATTGGTCACCAGATCGCGAAAAGACCGTCCCCTTATGCAAAACACTAATGATCTTGTTCTTTCTCACAGTGTGGAACAGAATGATTTTATTCTAGAATTCCTGTTACAGAATTCTTTTCTACATTGTTATCACATTTAAAAGATTTTGAAGAATGATGCACAGAGCGTGGCTTGGACGTAAAGCCCTAACAGTTGACCTGAGTGCTGCATGTGTTGCTCTCAAACTAACGGAGTATGAGCCAAGGTTAGACAAATTATCAGCATGCATGCAATAGCAAAAATCACATTAATTGTGCAAAGCATGCCCAATGCAAACTTTTACCTAATGCAGTATTTGCAGTCCAAGACATAAAGTGTTTAAAATGTGTTAAGCACGTTTAGTTTTCTTGTTTATCTTGCTCATCCTAGTACAGGTTGACTTTTACTTTTACTAATCCGACACCTGTAGAAGCAGGGAAAGGACCCGGAGTAAAGCTTGCCCCATACAATTTCAGTCTGGCATATGATCATATTACAAGTTGAGAATCCCTTATCCAAAAATACATGTGCCTAATTATTTAAAAAGTTTGTATAAATTCCCTTCAGGCTATGTGTACAATGTAGTACTATAATAATTTTTTGAGTTGATTTTTTTCCAACAAAAAATTGTTTGTATCATTGAAAGCTCTGTTATTGTGTTTTTCTTTAAAGACAAAAGATGTTAATTAGTTCGGACAACTGTATGAGTTGTTTTTCTAAAACTAAAACCTCGGTATTCAGGTTTAATTGCAGTGTTGGCACTTTGAAATAAATAAGTTGGTTTTGTGTTGCAGTTTGGGCACTCGGGCTCAAAAAGGTTCGCCATCATTCATTTAACGCTTCAAAGAACCTCTTTAAAGCCTCCGCCTCACAACCAGAATGACCCCCCCCCCCAAAAAAAACACATCTTTGTGTTCTATACATCTACTCTACTTTCAAGGATGGAAGAAACCTTCCAACAAGTCCTTGCATTATTCGTTTCTGCAACACCAATTAATTTAAGGTCCCTTCTCTTACCCTTATTCTCAACAGCCTCTACATTTTCCGGTGTAATTCTTTATTGTTAAAACAGAAACATACTTAACACTGTCTAATTCAGCTCTTTAAGGGGTCACATTGTACATCCATGGGTGACACACATCTCCTCCTCGCTCTTGTTTCTGTCTCTCGATGTCACCAGCCCATGGTGTGCTGGTATCCAATTCAGCATCCAATTCGAGCCTGATAGTTACTTAATATTGTTCTTAAAGAGATTTCAGCTGCTGAACCATTATCCATACATACAGTGTATCCAGAGAAAGGGGGAGAGCTCAGAGCAGTTTCAAGCCCCTCTCCATACACGATCACAGGAGGTTCTCCACCCCCAACGCCACTTCTATCGATAGCTTAGGCTTTGCCCAGGCTGCATTTATGATGCAATTCCACAGGAACACAGACAGAGAAACCCCCGTCCCCCCCAAAATATTGTATTGGGCTTGGGGATTAGCTGACTGAGAATCATCACTTCCATTTCAAATAAAAAGCAAGTTTCTAGCCTTTGCGGATATAAAACACACACTTAAAACCGCAGGTGCAAGAGTGGGGGCTCAATAAGATTTTCAATGGCTGTGGGTGGGCTTCAGTGGCCTGCATAGGTCCTTGCCTCTCCTACGACTAACAAAAACAGAATACATTATGCAGAACAGGTTTGTTTAAAACAACAACAACCATGTAGCATAAATTATGCAAATGCTCTCAATGGACATAATATGTACAGGTCACAGAAACTAGCTTTTCTTGGTGCACTTGTTTTTCGTTTTTATTTTTAAACAAGGCGTACACAAGGCTTTGGGGAATTTTCCATGATACTTTCTATCATATGTTCTAAGGTCCCTACAAGGAAAGGCTAAAGCTTTGGGGCTTTTTAGTTGAGCAAAAAATATGACTAAGGCTGCATTCATGACTAAGATGACTAAGGCTTCTTACTTAGGGGATAAACCTCACTGAACTCAAGGACACTGAGCATAGGATTGCACCAGGTAGAGGAAGTCTGGTTTATACGATGATAATCTCTCTCTCCCTCTCTCACAGCACTAGAACTCAATCAAGGTCACCAATGACGGTAAATTCAGGATGGACAAAAAGAAGTTGCCGGTACTCCTTCACGTGACACAGAATTAATTCATGCAGTTTGCGGCCAGAAGATGTGGTGATGATGGCTGCTTCCTTCAATGGCTTTAAAGGGGGATTAGACAAATTCATGGAGCAGAGGTCTACTGGCAGCTACTAATAACCATGATAGCAAATAGGAAGCTGCAGGTTCATAAGCAGGTTCTCTGATGAGCTTCCGTCGCTCATTAAAAACCTGGTTGTTCAGGCGGGAATATGGGGTGGGTTAAGATTTTAAAATCTTTATATTGTTTAAATGTATTTTATTGCTTTTATTCTGTGTACATCGCCCAGGGTGGCCGGTTGCCGGCCAGATGGGCGATAAATAAATATTATTAATAAATAATAAATAAATAAGAAGCATGCCACCGAATACCGGTTGCCGGGGGAGCAGTGGCAGGGAGGGGCATGGCCTTTATGCCATGCTTGGAGGCTTCCCGGAAGTATCACGCTGGCCACGCTGGGAAAAAGGACTAGATGCTGGACTAGACAGACCTTGGGTCTCATGAAACGGGGCGTATGAGTGGCTCTGCCAGTAATGCGTGCCATTCTCCCTTGTGTTGCGTGGGGTATTTATTCAGAAGAACATAAGAAGGGCCATGCTGGATCAGACCAAGGTCCATCTAGTCCAGCATTCTGGCTGCTCACGGGATCCCGCAGGCAGGACATGAGTGCAACAGCACCCTCCCGCCCATGTTCCCCAGCAGCTGGTGTATGTAGGCATACTGCCTCTGATATTGGAGGTAGCCTATTGCCATGAGCACTAGTAGCCTTCTTCTCCTCCGTGAATTTGTCCAATCTCCTTTTAAAGCCATCCAACCGGTGGCCATCATCACTACACGTTGTGGAAGTGAATTCCATAGTTTAGCTATGCACTGTATGAAGAATTATCTCTCCTGAATCTCCTACCAATCAGATTCATGGGATGACCCTATTGGGTCCTAGTATTATGCACGAAAGAGGAAAAAAGTCTCCCTATCCACTTTCTCCACACTGTGCATCACTTTGTACACCTCAGTCATCTCCCCCTACTTGCCTTTTTTCTAAGCTTCCCATTCCTTCAAATAACAATGACAGCGATAATAAATCACTTCAGTAGGCCCGGAAGGGGTGGGGGTGCCTGGTGCCGTGGTTCTCTCAAGGGAACACCACCAAGCCTTACGAGTGGCTCCAGCGCAGCCTTCCCCAACATGGTGACCACCCATTAGGTGTTGGACTACAGCTCCCATCATTTTGGTCATGCTGGATGGGGACAATGGGATTTTGTAGTCCAACTCGTCTGGGGGGTGCCGGGTTGAGGAAGGCTGCTCTTGTGCGTTTCGACTCCTCTCGCTCCCTTCTCTTGTTTGTTGTGCCAACTACTGTGGTGAATGTTCTCCTGAGTGATTGATGACTCTCCGCAACTTCCTGGATAAGATTGCATCAGCAGTACTTGGAAAGTAAATGGCACTGTCAGACTCCATTCTAGGAAAGCAGGGGGTACTTGGGCCAAGCACATTAATGAAAGCAGGCAGAAACAGACAGGTACAGAGTACTGGCACAATACTTCACTCACATCTATCATGAAGTTTAGTGTATCGGTATAACATTATAGGAGTTCTATCACTTTCCGTGATCTGCTTTCAACACTGGCTGAGCACAAACCAGACCGTGAAGACTAACTGGAATAATCTGTGTTTATAGGACTCAGGGTTCTGACATTGTGTAGCTAGGTGTGTGTCAATCCTGACGGAGCAGAGGCGCTAGTGGCTGAGGGCATGGATGACAGGAAGCAAAGCAGAGCAAGGCAAGTGAAGGCAAAGAAGAGCGGAACAGTTATGGCGTTAGCCATTAGCCATGCAGAATGGAATCCTGCTCAGACTGGAGATGTGCCATCATGACCCAGGAAGTTCTTGTAAGCCACAGGCGGAGAACCTCTTTCAACCCAAGGGCAGAATTCCATCTCGGGAAAAACTCTTAGGGTGGGTGCATTTCAGTGATGGGCAGAGCTGAAAGTGGGTAGGGCCAAGGGCAAAAGGGGTGCGGCCAAAAGACAACCCATCCCACCCCAAATACCAGCATATTATAGTTTAAGGGCACAATCCTATGCATGTTTAGACAGAGAAAAGGCGTACAACTCCCGGCATGACTGGCTGGGGCCTGCTGGGAGTTGTAGGCCTTTTCTCTGTCTAAACATGCATAGGATTGCACCTTAAAGCTCTTACTGCCAGTAACTAAGGTTTAGGAGAGGCATTTCAACGTTTCAGAATGTGGGGGGAAAAACCTGCACAATACACAGAATCATGCTTTGTTCTCTTTTTTGGTGATGCAGTTCCTCTTTTCTGCTGATGCATAAGAGGCTACCCTATTGCCCAGACAAAGGCCAAGGTCTGACCTGCTAGCATTTACAGCTAAACTAAGGCAGGGGGAACCAACCACTGTCTGGAGATGGAATCTTGCAGACATCTGAAGGGATTAATACTGCCCCTTCTGCCCTCCATTCTGGAGCTTTGAGTGTCTCATCACAAGGGGTGATCTGGAGTTCTACACAGACCACTTAGCTGAGTCTTTCTTCCACACTGGTGATGGGACAGCATCCTCCATCTCACCTGAGAGCAGCAAACTAGCTTGGGGGGCGCAGAGCATGCTGCGGAACACACAACTCCAACAGAGAGGAAGAGCCAGGGGGCAGCTTCCACGTATCATCTGCTGCCTCAGGAAACTGCCTCATTCTGCCTAACAGTAGGGCCGGCCCTGCTGCTCTAACACCATCCCTGCAGGGCTTCATTTCTGTAATGGAGCCTGCAAGTCATGTCCTCTTGGAAGCACTCCCATACCTTCATTCTCACCTATGAAAGGGTTGGTTGTGGTTATTCAGTGTTATGGAAAGGACACTCTGCACATGCTTAATGGTACTTTCCCATCTCCTCTTTACGTCACATGTCTGTGGCTGTGTACCGGCACAAGACAAGCCAGATTGTATATCAGCCTTCCCTAACCTGGTGCCCTCCAGATGTGTTGACCACGCTGTCTGAGGATGGTGGGAGTTGTAGTCTAACACATCTGGAGGGTACCAGATTGGGGAAAGTTGTTCCAGATAGTAACTCAGGGAAAGCTAAAAGTGCAATGAGTTTTATTTTAATTTTCCTGGTGGGGTTTAAAGTAGGAAAGGTTTGGTGAAAAGATAGATATCTGCAAGTTAAGGCAGCAAAATGGATTGAACATAATTTTGTTTTACATTTTAAATTTTGGGATAATTTATATGCTGTGTGGATGGTTTTTTTATTAACCTTTCATACCTATGCTCAAAGCTTTAGATGAGACTATTTTAAATATCAAATGTTGCATGCTTTCCATTTTTGTGATTTTATTATGCAAATTTCACTCATCTCTTCACTTTGAAACATCACACAAGCAGTAGACAGACAGGTTTTTCTAAAAAAACGTTTTAGTACTATGATAAAATGCAAGAATCCAAGCTTGTGGGAATGAGTTCCGTCCCACCGGATCCCAACAAGTAAATAAGAGAAACCAACTTTGTATTTATTTATTTGGGTTTGTTATTTTTTTTAATGTACATTTATATGCACACCTGTCTCCAGAGCTTTGCAGACCACCTTGAATCCAACTTTATTCCCCCCACCCCCAGCTGTTTCAATTATCCCAGCACTACCTCAAGCACAAAACGCCAACTGCAGCATTCAAAAGCAATTAATAAGAACATTCTGGCTCTGTTCATGCGTTATTTTTCTGGGAGAAATCTCAACCTGGTAAGACTCTTGGGCACACGCAACATCCCTTGAACCTGTCCTTTACAATGCAAAGCAAATAATGAGTGAAAAAAAAGCAAACATATGCAAGCTTCAAGCTTAACCCTCAGGCCCAGTTTACATGAGATACAAGCAGTGGGGAAAGTGCTGTATGACACCTCGGGTAAGTGGTCCATGCACCACTACCACATTTAAACACAGACTATGTGCGTTGCCCCATACGTGTGTAGTATTATTTATTTATTTATTACATTTATACCCTGCCTTTTTTCCTGCAAGGAACCCAAGGCGGCTTACATAATCCTCATCCTCCTCTCCATTTTATCTTCACAACAACCCTGCGAGGTAGGTTAGGCTGAGAGTCAGTGACTGGCCCAAAGTCACCCAGTGAGTTTCATGGCCGAGCAGGACGAGAACCCGGATCTCCCGAGTCCCAGTCCAACACTCTCACCACTATTAGTGCACCAAAGATTGTCCAGGTGGATATGCTGCTGGCATGCTAGTGCTACATGCACACGAGTTGCTGCACATGGTAAGTGCCTTTAAAGCAGACTGGAGGTGGCATGAAACTCTTATATGAGTAAGGGCTTTCCCCATGATTCAGGACAGGTCACTTACTTACTAACTTAGCCTCCACATTCAGAGGCTTTTGAGATTCTTATGCTCTACAGGGCTGAAGCCAGCAGGGCAGGAGGAGCTGCGGAGGCAATCTTTGCCTCCCTGTTTGGGTCTTTTCAGCCTGTCTAGCAAAGGCACTTCAGAGGGTGAGGGAAGGAAGCTGTAGGAGGCTCGGGATAAATCATATCCTGTCCTCTCCAGTCTCCTCACCTCCCCGCCCACCGGAATGTGCCCTTTTCCCAGTCTCCAAGGTTGATTTTCCGACCTTGGAGAGGCAGCCGGTGAGGTTCTCTCCACTCCAGCTACAAGGGGGTGGGAGGTCAGATCTCCAACTGTCCCTTCCAATCTTGGAGTGCTGTCTCCGACCTCAGAGGGAAGAATCCGAGCCATCCTATGGTCCCTGGGATGCTCGCCCAGGCCCCATAGGATTGCACTCTTCTTTATTTATGTATTAATTTATTTTTCGCATTTCTACACAACCTTTCTGGAACCAAGCAAGGCGGCTTACAAAGATTCAGAAAACAAAAATCATAAACAAATAAAGCCATAGTCAAATGTTAAAGACAACCTTAAAAATTGTAAGGGATGATTTAAAAAGCCAAGTTAAAAAGATGTGCCTTGACCCACTTCCTGAATACAGGGAGAGTGGGGACCAGCAGCCATCACTCCTAAGGGAGTGCGTTCCAGAGTTTGGGAGCAACACAGGAAGAAGCCCTGTCCTGCATGCCCATCGAGTGTGCCTCTGTAAGTGAGGATACCTTCAAAGGGACTTCTCCTGCTCATCTTAATAGGATCATACCAAGATAGGCAGTTCCTCATATAGCCAGGCCCTAAGCCATTTAGGGCTCAATCCTATGCCTGCTTAGACAGGAAAAGGCCCACAACTCCCAGCATGCTGGGAGTTGTAGGCCTTTTTCTGTCTAAACAGGCATAGGATTGTGCCTATAGAGCTTTAATGGTTAAAACCAGTACCAAACTGGGCCTTGGTAGGCAGGGCCGGTGCTACCATTAGGCCAACTAGGCAGCTGCCTAGGGCGCAGGGCTAGAGGGCGCCAGAAACGCCTTGGAAAAAAATACAGCGCTCTCAAGTGGGAAGGGGGGGCGCTAAATATCTGATCTTGCCTAGGGCACCAAACTGCCTTGCACCGGTCCTGTTGGTAGGACCTTAGTTTAGAAAAAAACAAAACCCATGGACATGCTAGAGACTAGCCTTAGATGATATTCATAGGCTCTTGCCTCCACAGAAGATCCTGCAGGAAACTCATGCATTCCAGAGGCAAGAGAAGTAAAGAAACAGTGCAGACAGTTTTGGAGGAGAGGGTAATTACATCTGCCCTGGATAGATAGGAATAGCTGGGTAGAATGCTCTTTTTTAATTACATTTTTTTCTTTTTAAGGAAGATAAGAAATTACAAGTAAACTGATCTGTACCATGCTGTTAAATATTTGATGTCGCTTCCTCCACAAACCATTTCCCCTTTTAATCCAGAGATGGATCATAGGGTTTAGTTAACTTACTAATTAGGATTTGGGAGGTTCTTCTTCAAATATGCACAATCTAGTACAGTTCACTCATTCTTTTCCCTTTGAGGTTAAGAGGGCAAAGAAGGGAGGTCAAGAATGGAAAATTCTTCCCAGGTTGAGGTTTCTACCTGGAAAGTAAGGTATATGGGGCCATAAAAGAGAGGATTCCTTCTAAAGTATCTAATGAGTAGTACTCAATGGTGACAGCAAAAATTTCGATCAGCCTTCCCCAACCTGTAGTCTATAAGTGCTGGATTACGACTCCCACCATCCCCAGCCACATATGGAGGGAGCCAGGTTGGGGAGTTGATCTATGGCAACATCTGGACTACTTTCTCGAAGTATATCAAGTTCAACTGATTCAGATTGGGACAGGACACAAATGGAACCAATCAGTGATTCCCATAGTTCCAAGTCCTTGGATTGCCATCTTCCCCTCAAACTTCAGCAGAAAGAACAATGTAAAACTTTAGAAATGTTTTATTCCAAGCAATCGCAAGATTTCTGATTTTAGTTCCCCACCTTTCGTTGTCTTCTACTGCTACAGCTTCAGAACAGACTCGCAGTCTTAGATGATTCTTCTGTCCACCCTCTCCCCTTCCCATTCACCTTGGTCACGCAAGAGAAGTAGCACAAATTTTAAGCAATTTAACTACTCTCTCGTCTCCTAAAGTAACTTCTCTTTTCATTTAATGAGACCCAGTGTCACTGTTGTATCGTGCAAGGTTTTCTTTTTGAATTTGCATCAACTGGTAGTAAGCACTGGGCTGATAAAAGAGCCAGTTTAACGATGAAATCCAAGTGATCCAAGTATGGTATTTCAAAGGGAGTGCTGGCAATTATCAGCTGGGTACAAAGCATACTTATTTGATCTGCTCATTTTTATTATCAATTAAAAAGATAGTGCCAAGTAGGCAGTCCCTGAGTTTTAATTACTTTGAAATCTGCATACAGATGTAGCAAATGGCTTTTGTTCAGACTTGCACAATCTATCTTTTAACTCTATGAATCATTTAGGGTTTGCTTTCTTGCTTTGTTTTTCAAACAAGTAAAATCCAATCAAAGCCTTTAACTTCCTGTGCTTGCTACACCAAAGAAGGTTGACCCTTGGTGTCCTATGTTCACAGGCCTGAGCATACCGGTACATCTGCTGTGATTAGGCAGCTGCTTGATAACTTTGCCTGGCTTTTTGTTTTTTAACCCAATGTGTTTTCATCTCTTAAGAGTTTATAACTTTTCAAGAGACAATATAATTCTGAGGCAGGAAAATGGCTCCAAGCAACCTGCACAGGAGAGCATGAAGCGCCAGCGGTGCACAGCTTAGTGTGGGTGGGATTAACAGTAAGTGAGGGGATTTAGCTTTAATTATTTTAACTCAGAAACAAGGTGATTAATTAGGATCAGAAAGCAAACAAAATACTGTATGGCTGGGAAGATAATTGGAAGAAGAGTGGTAAAGGCACCGTTGAATTGGTCTAATACCTTTGCCGTCCCCTCTGAAAAAAAATTGGGTTGGATCCAGAGTTGGTCTTACTTAGAGTAGACACATTGAAACCAATGGGACTTGAGCTAGTCATGAATAACTTCCATCCCATTGATTTCAATGGGTCTAGTCTAAGTGGGACTAAGTCTGGATCCAACCCAAAGAAAGGATAATCCTTGTTACCTTGTATTGATTTGTGTGGGGTTTTTTTTTATAAAAATGTTGCAATAGGGCTAAGCAACACAAATGGCACTTGAAGGTGCAGTCTGAGAGCAGGCCACAGGGGATGGCCAGAGCAAGGCAAATAGGCATCGAAGGATGGCACCCTCCTGCATCTCCTAGGGTTTATCTGGATGATGGCTTCCCTTTGTAATATTGAAATATGAAGTTGACTTACATTGAGCCAGTGAATTGGGCGCTCTGTCTGGGCCAGTATTGTGTAATCTGACTGGCAGCTACTTTCCAGACACTCTAGCAGATGTCTTTCCCATCACCTGCTACCTGGCCATTTAATCGGAAATAGAATCATAGAATCATAGAAAAGTAGAGTTGGAAGGGGCCCATAAGGCCATCGAGTCCAACCCCCTGCTCAATGCAAGAATCCAAGTCAAAGCATCCCTGACAGATGGCCGTCCAGCTGCACAAGTCAAAGCATTCCTGACAGATGGCTGTCCACCTGCACAGGAGAGCATGAAGCGCCAGGAGAGCATGAAGCGTCCAGCTGCACCTTGAATGCCTCCAGAGTGGGAGAGCCCACCACCTCCCTAGGTAGTTGGTTCCATTGTCTTATTGCTCTAACAGTCAGGAAATTTTTCCTGATGTTTAGGTGGAATCTGGGTTCCTGTAACTTGAGCCCATTATTCCGTGTCCTGCAAACTGGGATAATCGAGAAGAGAGCCTGGCCCTCCTCTGTGTGACAACCCTTCAAATACTGGGGATTGAATTTGGGACCTTCTTGTATGCAAAGCATATGCTCTACCACTGAGCTATGGTCCTTCCCCTGTGTAAGCAGGTTGTTAGTGAGGGGCACGTCAGACCTGCCTTGATCCATACGTTCCTTCAACCATAGGAGCCCAGAATGCTTTCAACCAAATACGTTAGATTTCAATTCCAGCCTAGTTACAGCACTGGCTTGGGTATTATAAGGGTCTGTTTTGTCTCCTTTTGTAACTTATTTTAAGGCACAGAACCCCTTTGGACTCTGAAATAAGTGTGGGCTGGTTCCTGCCGTTCAGGGTTGGTCCCTCTGAGTAGCCCATAGGCAATTAGCTCCTCCTCCTGGAACTCCCCTTGATACAATTTATCTAGCAGGACATCTTTCCCCACTTGCCACCATTTCCAGCCTTGGCTCAGCTAGTGAGGGACACTTGGCTCCGGTTCTCCCCAGAAGGATATAGGTCTAGGAAGAGATGACAGAATTCTCCCCAGAAGGATACAGGTCTAGGAAGAGATGACAGAATTCTCCCCAGAAGGATATAGGCCTAGGAAGAGATGACAGAATTCTCCCCGGAAGGATATTGGCTAGCTCTAGGAGATTAGAAAATTCTCCCCAGAAGGATACAGTTGTAGGGAGAGACAACAACAGGTGTGGGGAGAGACAACAGAACTTTCAGTCTGTCCAGTATCATACCCCTTATGTGTTGAGGGGGAAGTGGGTTCAAGTCTGACAGCCACACACCTAACGTTGTTGTGTACTAACCCCAGCCCTTTCCAGTCATGTGTTCAGCATGCATTAAAGGGCCCATGTGCATGCAAACATACACGCATTGAACCCTTCCATGCAAGGAGGGATCTGGGGCCAATCATGATCCCTCACTGTATGGAGGAGCTCTATGTTCCTATGTTCTGTTCCTGACTCCCAGCTGAGCAGGAGCACAACAGGAGAGAGGCTCCAGCTGTTTTCGGGGCTGTGATAAGTGGGCAGGCTCCCAGAGAGCGAGCGAACAGGGAGAGCAAACAGGAGTTTGGCAGCGGAGTTTGGCAGGGGAGGTCAAGGGGGAGGTCCCTAAAAAAAAAAAAAAAAAAAATTCTAGGAAGACAGAAACAGAGCACTATGGAAGGAAAGGACTCAGCAGTGGTGGTGACCTGCAAGGGGTGTGCAATGTTTGTTTTCCTGCCGGAGATCAACATGGCCTACACGTGCAACAAGTGCAAGCTGGTCACGCTGTTGGAAGAAAAGGTCAGAGGACTGGAGCAGCAAGTGTCAACCCTCAGGAGCATAAGAGAAAGCGAGGAGTTCTTAGACAGAACGGTGGGTCTACAGCACCAAAGCACAGTACAGGAGCCAGAAGGGCAACGGCAGGATGAGGCGGAGTCGGAGACTGCAGAGGCAAAGGAAAATAACGCAGGGGGAACTCCCTGGAAAAGGGTGACTGTTAGGAGCAGAAGAACCACAAGACACTCTGCGCCTGTGGAAGCAGTGGAGCTATGGAACCGCTTCCATGTACTTGAGGACGAGAGCAGAGGACAGCCTGCAGAGGACGGATTACCGGGCACCCAACGTGACAGCAAGCAAGAGGCTGAGGGTCAGTCAAGTGGAGGCAATCAAACCAAGGCCTACAGCAAGAGGAGGAGAAGAGTACTCGTAGTGGGAGACTCCCTCCTGCGGGGGATCGAAGCCAAAGTATGTCGCGAAGACCCATGGACTCGCCAGGTGTGCTGTCTCCCCGGGGCATGGATTAA
The DNA here is from genome assembly GCA_021292165.1 of Shinisaurus crocodilurus. Classification (NCBI taxonomy): domain Eukaryota; kingdom Metazoa; phylum Chordata; class Lepidosauria; order Squamata; family Shinisauridae; genus Shinisaurus; species Shinisaurus crocodilurus. The sequence goes on along the minus strand of CM037880.1, from coordinate 204,907,485 downwards.
GGATGTGTCAGAGCAGCTGCCGAGGCTCATGCAGCCCACCGACACATACCCCTTTCTTCTCTTCCACGTGGGTACAAATGATACTGCCAAGCGGAGTTACAAAGAAATCACGGCAGACTTTGAAGAGCTGGGAAGGGAACTCAAGAACTTCGGGGCCCAGATAGTTTTCTCATCCATCCTTCCAGTACTTGGAAGAGGCATAGAAAGGGAAAGAAAAATACTCCGAGTGAATGACTGGCTACGAAGGTGGAGCCGACGTGAGGGATTTGGATTCTGGGACCACGGGCTACACTTCCTGGAAGATGGACTGCTGGCAAAGGATGGGTTGCACCTCACAAGGACTGGGAAGAATGTGTTTGGCCACAGCATGAGGAACTTAATCAGGAGGGCTTTAAACTGAATCCAACAGGGGAGGGAGACATAAACTCGGGGGTACCAATGGAAGAAGGCCTCTATGCCACAATGGAGAGAACAGCTCCAGCGGTGCCCATTGATAGTCTACCACAAAATGTAGGGGGAAAGTCGGACTATAAAGCACATAGTCTTCAATGTCTCTATACTAATGCCCAGAGTATGGGCAATAAACAAGACGAACTTGAACTCTTGATACATGAGGGCAAGTACGACTTGATAGGGATAACTGAAACCTGGTGGGATGACTCCCATGACTGGAATACAGCAATTGAAGGGTATAACTTGTTCAAAAGGAACAGAAGCAACAGAAAGGGAGGTGGAGTTGCACTGTATGTTAAAAATACGTATCTCTGCACAGAGATACAGGAAGAGGAGCTTGGCAGCCCCATTGAGAGCATCTGGGTTAAAATAAAGGGGGCAAAGAATAAAGCGAACATGGCGGTTGGAGTCTACTACCGACCACCCAATCAAGGAGAAGACGAGGATGGAACTTTTGAAAAGCAAATTGCCAGTGTTTCAAGGAGGCACGATGTGGTAGTAATGGGAGACTTCAATTTCCCTGATATCTGTTGGGAGACTTATTCAGCCAAACATGGCCCCTCCAAGAAATTCCTGAGCTGTGCTGCTGATAACTTCCTCCTACAGAAAGTGGAGGAAGGAACTAGAGGATCGGCTATCCTTGACCTGATTCTAACCAACAGAGACGAGTTAGTGGATAAAGTGGCAGTTTCGGGAACTCTGGGGGAAAGTGACCATGTTATACTTGAGTTCTTGATTCTAACGGAAGCAAAAGCTGAGTGTAGCCAAACACAAACCCTGGATTTTAGGAAAGCCAATTTTAACAAACTCAGAACAATGATTAGTAAGGTCCCATGGCAAGTGACTCTCACGAGAAAGGGAGCCCAGGAGGGATGGGAGTTTTTAAAAAAGGAAATTTTAAAGGCACAATTGCAAACAATTCCCACAAGGAAAAAAGGCAGAGGGCAACAGAAGAAGCCAATGTGGCTTCACAATAAACTCAAAGATGACCTGAAAACAAAAAAGGACACGTATAGGAAGTGGAAGAAAGGACAGGCTACAGGGGAAGAGTACAGGCAGGTAGCACAGAACTGCAGGAATAGTGTCAGGAAGGCTAAAGCTGAGAATGAGCTAAGGTTAGCGAGGAATGCTAAAAGCAACAAAAAAGCTTTCTTCAGATACATGCACAGTAAAAGACAGAAGAAAGAACTGGTGGTTCAACTACGCAATGAGGATGGCAAATTGATAACAGAAGACAAAGAAAAGGCAGAAGTGTTCAATTCCTACTTCGGCTCGGTCTTCTCCCAAAAGAGGGTCTATGACCCCCCTGGCAAACCTGAAGTGCAGACTGAAGGGGCAGGATTGCAGCTTGAGATTGATAGGCAAATGGTCAAGGAGCACCAGATTACTCTGAACGAATTTAAATCTCCAGGGCCTGATGAGCTGCATCCTAGAGTAATAAAGGAACTGGCAGAAGAACTCTCAGAACCACTGTCTATTATCTTTGAGAAATCATGGAGGACAGGTGAAGTGCCAGACGACTGGAGGAGGGCAAATGTTGTTCCCATCTTCAAAAAGGGCAAGAAGGAGGAACCTGGGAACTATAGGCCAGTCAGTCTGACATCAATCCCCGGGAAGATTTTGGAGCAGATTATAAAGAAGTCAGTCTGCAAGCACCTTGAAAACAATGCAGTGATTACTAGAAGCCAGCATGGATTTGTCAAGAACAAATCCTGTCAGACTAATCTGATCTCATTTTTTGATCGGGTAACCTCCCTTGTGGACTGTGGGAATGCTGTGGACATTATATATCTGGACTTCAGCAAAGCTTTCGACAAAGTGCCTCATGATATCCTGATTAGTAAGCTAGCTAAGAGTGGGCTAGATGGAACAACTATCAGGTGGATCCACAATTGGCTACAGAATCGGACTCAAAGAGTGCTTATCAATGGTTCCTTCTCAAACTGGGGAGAGGTAACGAGCGGGGTACCACAGGGCTCGGTCCTGGGCCCGGTGCTCTTCAACATTTTTATTAATGACTTGGATCAGGAGGTACAGGGAATGCTTATCAAATTTGCAGATGACACAAAGTTGGGTGGAACAGCTAATACTCTGGAAGACAGAAACAAAATTCAAAGTGACCTCGATAGGCTGGAGCGCTGGGCCGAAAACAACAGAATGAAATTTAATAGGGATAAATGCCAAGTGCTGCACCTAGGGAGAGGAAACCAAATGCAGAGTTACAGAATGGGGGACACTTGGCTCAACAATACTACAAGTGAGAAGGATCTTGGAATTGTGGTAGATCACAAACTGAATATGAGCCAGCAATGCGATGTGGCTGCAAAGAAGGCAAATGCAATTTTGGGCTGTATTAATAGAAGTATAGCTTCCAAATCGCGGGAAGTGATAATTCCCCTTTACTCGGCACTGGTTAGGCCTCATCTTGAGTACTGCGTCCAGTTCTGGGCACCTCACTTTAAGAAGGACATAGACAAACTGGAGAGGGTTCAGAGGAGGGCAACAAGGATGATAAAGGGACTGGAAACAAGGCCCTATGAGGAGAGACTGAAAGAACTGGGCATGTTTAGCCTTCAGAAGAGGAGACTGAGGGGAGACATGATCGCACTCTTCCAGTATTTGAAGGGATGTCACACAGAGGAGGGCAAAGATCTCTTCTCGTTCATCCCAGTTTGCAGGACACGGAATAATGGGCTCAAGTTACAGGAACCTAGATTCCACCTAAACATCAGGAAAAATTTCCTGACTGTCAGAGCAATAAGACAATGGAATCAACTACCTAGGGAGGTGGTGGGCTCTCCCACTCTGGAGGCATTCAAGGTGCAGCTGGACAGACATCTGTCAGAGATGCTTTGACCTAGATTCCTGCATTGAGCAGGGGGTTGGACTCGATGGCCTTGTAGGCCCCTTCCAATTCTACTTTTCTATGATTCTATGATTCTATGTCAGTACCTGCATAGCACCCCTTCTCACATGCAGTGAATACAGAAATAGGTGTGTGTGTGTGGGGGGGGTGCTGGCCACTGGCTGTGTTGGGGGTAGGGAGCAGGGCTAGCCCAAACAGCTTTGTGACCCCCTTATGAATTCTTTGAACATATAAGGGGGTTAATTTGGGGGTTAACCCCAAATAGTATAGCTGCATTGTGATAGGTTCTGCATTCCAAACTCTGCCCATTGCTTCCATAGGATTTGTCAAGCAGGACCTCTGTATAAAGTGGCGTTCATTTTTTAATTCATTACAGAGTGGCATGGAAACTGCTTCTATGTGACCCAGTCCCCACCTGCCTGGTAACGCTTGGCATGTGGTCTGGGTAGATGTCAGGGTTCATTGCCATACCCCTGTGGGAAGAAAGTACACCATCCACCCAACACATTCCTATTTACAGACATGACTGGAATTATGTGTTGCCCAGACTACATGGAAGTTGCTTCGGTTTCTGTTTGAATCATACTTCAGAGGACATACAGCAGAAAACAGACACTGGTTTCTGAGACCTGACTTCGTAATGCCACCTGACTGTTAAGACAAGCTATCGCTGGCTTCCCTAGTTATGCTTCCGCATGGTGTAGCATACAGTCATGTGAGCTGTCTGAAGAGCCACAAGCCCAGACACAGGTTGACCACTTCAGTGAGAAGTAGGCCACACAGAAGGGCTAGAGAACCAAGATATTTTCACATAACACCACTTCACATGTAGAGAGAGAAAACTTTACCTTCTCTACCTTGACAAAAATGGTTCTTTGTCTGCCTGAGCCACTTACAGGAATACTGCCTGATATCTTGTCATCAGGTCCTTGACATTTTATCAAGACTGACAATCCATTCTTTACAGCACCAAAGATGTGCAACATCCAAAATGGGTTTGAAAAATACACTCATTCTGAATCCTGGAGACTAGGGGCAAGAAAGAAGCTAGGAAGGTGTCATATTTGCAGAAAAATCATCATCATCATCATCATCATCATCATCATCATCATCTTAGACAACCTGCACTGCTTGAAACATGCTAATGCAAGCATTCAGTGGCAGTATTTTAATACATTTAGTTCTGTTTAGATAGCAGAATGCCCTTTATTCAATCACAGCGTGGCTCCTTTGATCCCACAGACAGGCTTATGCATTTCATGTGTATTAGTGACAATGTCAGATAAATACCACATTAAACCTGGAGCTATGACGTTGGAGAAAGAAGAAGAAAATGTATTCACTCAAGACCTACATAAAGTATCTGATGCTCAGTCTCTGAAACAGCCCCATATTTCTCGCTTTTACTTTTTTAAATTCATTCATTCATTTATAAAATATTTCCATACTGCCTCTCAGCTCTAAAATGAGCCCCCTGAGTGGTTTACAATAAATATCAACACAATTAAAGGGAACATTCAAGTCACAATAAAACAGATAAACAAAACCATACATAGATAAAATTAAAACACATTAAAATCCTCATGAAACAATGTCTAAGTCTTACTCACTGGCCTAAAGGACAACAGCGCAGGGTGCAGCCTAACTTCCCTCGGGACAGAGTTTCACAATCAGAGCACCACCACTGAAAAGGCCCTGTCCTGCATCCCCACCCATCACATCTGCCTTGCTGGTGGAACAGGGAGTTAACAGGAACGGATGGGCAAGTCCATGTGGGAGGAGGCAATCCTTGAACTAAGGTGGTCCTTAAAATTCAGGCCTGGAGGATCGTAAAGGTGGAAGATTTTAAGGCTGAACAACGCATCACGAGATTCATCTAAATACTGGGCAGCCATCCAAAGAGGCAGTCCTGGGTTGAGCACTTCCCTCTTCTTTCATAACAGATAATTTCCCCCATATCCTGATGATCAGGTTGTGAATGCTGCTGTCATCAAGTTGTAAATGTAGGCAAGTGGTGATCTGGTAGACATTGTGTACTCCAGTGGTTGGTCAACTTGATGCTCTCCAGATGTTTTAGACTACAAGTCCTCGAATCCCTGATCATTGGCCATGCTAGCTAGGGCTTATAGAAACATCTGGAGAACATTAGATTGCCTACGCCTGGTTTACATGAACTTTCAAAAGACATTTGACAAAGTTTCTCACCAAAGACCCCTGAGCAAGCTTAGCAGTCATGGGATAAGAGGTGAGGGCCTCCTATAGATTGGAAACTGGTTAAACAACAAAAACTAGAGAGTAGGAACAAATGGTCAGTTCCTGCGATGGAGGGACATGAACAGTGGACTCCCCCAAGGATCTGTATTGGGACCCGTGCTTTTTAACTTGTTCATAAATGATCTGGAGTTATGGATGAGCAGTGAGGTGTCCAAGTTTGCTGACAACACCAAATTTGGGGTGGGGGTGGTGGGTAAAACAAAAAGGGACAACAAAGAGCTCCGAAAGGATCTCTCCAAACTGGGTGAATGGGCATTAAAATGGCAAATGCAGTTCAATGTAAGCAAATGTAAAGTGATAGACTTTGGGGCGAAAAAATCCCAACTTCACATATACCTTGATGGGGTCTGAACTGGCAGTGGCTGACTAGGAAAGGGATCTTGGTGCTGTGGTAGATAGCTTGATGAAAATGTAAACCCAGTGTCTGGTGGCTGTGAGAATGGCAAATTGCATATTGGGAATCATTAGGAAACTAATCGAAAATAAAAATGCCAATATCATAATGCCTTTATACAAATCTATGGTGTGACCACACTTGCAATTCTGTGTAGTTTTATTCAAAGCACCACAAAAACTTCGGCTATTGGGCGGTATAGAAATGTAATAAATACTGTAAATCGATTCTGTAGAGCTGGAAAAGGTGCAGAAAAGGGCATCCAAAATGATCAAGGGACTGGAGCAACTCCTCTATGAAGAAAGGTTACAATGTTTAGGGCTGTTTAGTTTAGAAAAAAAAAGGTGAGTAAGGGGAAACATGATAGAGGTGTACAAAATTATGCATAGTGTAGAGAAAGTGGATAAGGAGAAAAACTCCCTATACTAGAACAAAACAAATATGAGCATCTAAACTTCTCAGAAGCCTGGAAAAGGTGAATCTAGGAGCATTTTTAGACAGCCTAACTTGGTCCTAGGGTGGCCATATGTCCTATTTTACAGAGGCCAATCCTCGATTTCAAAGTGTCCTCTGTTTGAACGGCTGTCCAGTCCAAGTCCATTTTAAAGATAAAAAACCATACGAAAGGAGGGTAGGGGCCTTAAAGTTGCCCATCAACAGTTTGCACCTGGACAGCAGACTGAGCAGGCACACCATCTTCCCTGTTAGGGTGAGATCTATTTCTTTTTAAATTATAGTAATTATTTCTAAATGTTCATATATACTTATACACTAGCACATGCAAATCTGTGTCCCCTTATCTGGTGATGCATTTCCACTACACATCTTGCCATGGGTTCGCTGGTGAACAGTTTGCTGGGATGCACAACATAATAAACAGCCGCAGAGGCATGCTGTGGTGGGTTCAGCTGCAGTCACTTGCGTGGCCTTGAGAAGTACATTAGCAGTTCCAAAGATCTGTCCTTGCTTAGAAGTACTTTATGTTTTCTGTTTGCTTTACAGACCAGAGTGGTCAATCAGGAACAAGCTCAGCTGGGGGAGTCTTGGCTGCAATCACTGCCAGCTAGGAAATTAGTCTAGAGTTGGAGAGGAGCAGGAGCAATTACGTTGTACTTACTTTCCAACCAGAGTCTATCAATAAAGACTCTGAACTACATTGACCTCCACTTCAACACCATGATCAAAATTCAATTGATCATGTGAATTGACAATAAGAAGCCAATGTAGTTCAGAATCCTTGTAGATGCATTGAGCAGGGGGTTGGACTCGATAGCCTTGTAGGCTCCTTCCAACTCTATGATCTATGAAATCTATGAAATCTATTTCTTGGCCTGGCAGTCCTGCTACCTGCTTTCCTCCACTCCCACCTCACCTGCCCAGGAACCAACCTTGGTCTGATTCTCCAAATTAACAATTGTGCCTCATCCTGACCAAACAGGCTGAGCTTGTCACCCTCCATCTGCCATGATGTCACCATGATGTCACAAGGGATTTCACAGAGCTTACGATACATTGTTGGTAGCTAAAATAACCCGTCGCTGGCAATGCTCACATAAAAGCTGTAACTATTTCTGCAAATAAATAAGTTATGCAGAAAGATTTGCAAGTTATGCAGTCAGGTATTTAAGCCCAAGACCTGAAACCTAAATTACCTGAACGACACGCTAAGTCACGGTCAGGCCAAACAGGTTGCCACTCTGGCCAAGAAGGGTTGCCATTCTGGCCAAGGGGCTCTGGCCAATGACAGCCACCCATATATACTCGACTTTAAGTCGGCCCTAACTTAAGTCGAGGCCCCTAATTTCACCCCCCAAAACTGGGAAAACTTATTGCCCCCAGTATAAGTCTAGGGTGGGAAATGTACGAGGGGAGACTCCCGCCGCCACCCCCAGCAGTGGCATAGCGTGGGTTGTCAGCACCCGGGGCAAGGCAAGTAATTTGCGCCCCCTAACCCGTGGATTTTAGCACTCGAGTCTCTTCCACTAGATTAGTTAAAGAAACCCTCTGTGTACCCACTACAAGACATTTTGTTTGTTCTTTTGTTTCTTGCACACAGACAATTGTGCCTAGAGCAGTGTTCTCCAACCTTGGGTCCCCAGATGTTTTTGGCCTACAACTCCCAGCATGCCCCAGCCAGCATAGCTGGCTGGGGCCTGCTGGGAGTTGTAGGCCAAAAACATCTGGGGGGCCCAAGGTTGGAGAACATTGACCTAGAGAAATGTGCCCAAAATATGACAGAAATGGCATAAAATTAAGGGAGGATACTTGAGACCCACAATAATGCAAAATAGCTGGAGGTTTTGCAAAGCCAGGGATGAGGGGAGAAAAGTAGAAACAAGTTGTTTTGGAGGAGTTTGATGAACTCTCCTCAAAAGTCACCTCAAATAGTCACAACACTATATTGTACTTTAATTTAATATAGAGCCAGTGTGGCGTAGTGGTTAGAGTGTTGGTTTCAAGAAACCCATTATCAGAACCAGTGTGTGTGCGCGTGATGCAGTGGTTAGAGTGCCTGCCTAGGACCATGTTCCAATCCCCATTAAGCCAGTCACTATCTCTCCCCCTAACCTACCCCGCAGGGTTATTGGGAGGATAAAACAGGGAGGTGGAGGCGGGAAAGAACCTTGGAGGAAAGGCGCAGTAAAAATGCAACTAACAACAAAAATAATAATTACGGTAAGCCGTGTCCCTGAAATCCCTCTGGGGTCTAGAGATGGGCTTCATGCCTTGAACCATCCTTCCCCAATCTGGTGCCCTCCAGACATTTTGGACTTCAACTCACATCAGCCCCGGCCCGCATAGTCAATGGTCAGGAACGTTGGGAGTTGTAGCGCAAGATATCTGGAGATGGAGGAAGGCTGCTTTAAACGTTCTTGTCTCACCTCCTTCCAGCGACTCCCGTTGACCCAGTTCTGCCATGAGGTGGCCTTTCCTGACCCCTCCCCACCATCGCTCGCTCGTCCTCCGCCATTCACACGTGCTCACTTCCCTGACCTCTCCCTCTTCCTTCCCCTCGCCTCCTGTCTTGTCCTTCTATCTATTGGAAGAATCCAGTCGTGGCTGGGGCTGGCGGAGCCGCAGCAGAGAGCGAGTTGGGGAGCTCCCTCACAGGCTCAGCCTGCCTCCCGGTTGCTGCCGCTGCTCCGCTCAAACGGAAGACGCGGCGCGGCAATTAGGGTGTGTGTGTGCGCGCGCGCAGCGGCAGCAGCAGCCGGCATTGTTGAGGGCGCGAGCCCCAGAGGATGAGAGGGAGGACGGGGCGGGGCTGCTGCTGCTGCGCGGAGGAGGGCGGCGGGGCGGCTGCCTGGCTCCGGGTCCGAGCAGCCGGCACACAGACAGACAGACAGCGCTCGCCTCGCCTCGCCCCGCCCCGCCCCGCCCCACCCGCGGAGCGCTCGCTGCACCGGAGAGGCCGCCCCCCCGCCCTTGCCCGGCCCTGCCCACACGTGCCCGGGCGCCGCTTGTTTTTTATTTTAATCTGCGCCTCTCCCTCCTGATTGGCCGCCCGGAGGCGGACTGCGAGGCGGGCCTCCGCGATTCAAACGCGGGTTCGGGCGGGAAGAGGATTGCTCGCGCCCTTCCCCTTCCGAAGTGGGGCTTCGGCGGCGGGAGCAGGTACGGTGACGGGGGGTGTCTGGGGGTAGCGTGGGGGTGGCATGGGGGTGTCTGGGGGGGCTGCGGCACGGCGCGGCTTCGACGGGGGAGGGGCTTTGGCGGCGGCGGGTGCAGGTACGGGGGTGGGGGTGGGGTGTCTGGGGGTGGCGGCAGGGGTCCTGGGGGTGGAGGGGGGTGCCTGGCGGTCCCTTGCGGTGGCGGCGGGGGTCCTGGGGGTCGCTGACCCACGTATAAGTCTAGGGGACATTTTTCAGCACAAAAAATGTGCTGAAAAACTAGACTTATTTTTGAGTATATACGGTAGATGCATCGATAGTAAATGTGGTAATGCGTGTGACGCCTAAAAATTTACCGAGAGACAAAGGATGCTCAGGTTGTGACCTTCTCTGTCCTCCCACGTCACCATCCTCCAAACACAGGCTTTTTTTAATTGAGCAATTGTAATTCTCTTGATGTTATTTGCTGGGCCAAAAAATGGAGGACAGAGGATAGCCCGGATGGCCACGCCCCTTTCCCCCAACCACTAGTCAGTAGGTGATTTGCCTGCTTTTGTGCAGTTTTTCCCCCCATTCTGAAAGGTTGAAACGCCTCTCCTAAGGCTTTGTTACTGGCAGTAAGAACTTCAAGCTAAAATATGCTGGTAAGTTTGGGTTTTTGCCACGCCCCTTTTGTCCTTGGCCCCACCCCCCCACCCCACCCCCACCCCCGAGAGCTTCTCCAAAATGGAACTTGGCTCTAAGGAGGAAAGAAGTTCTGCACTCCTGATCTAGGCAGGGCCGGCACTACCGCTAGGCAGACCCAGGCGGCTGCCTAGGGCGCGTGGCGGAACAGGGTGCAGCGTTTCTGCGCCCCTTCCTCGCCTCCGGCGCGCTCCTGCCCCGCCTGCCGCCTCCGCCGCGCCTCCCCGCCCGCCTGCCAGCCGCTGCTGCCGCCGCCGCTGCACCTCCCCCCCCGCCCGCGCCCGCCCGCCAGCCGCGCCCGACCTACCTTCCCGTCGTTTCTGGAGCCCCGCCGGCATTGTTTTGGCGGGAGGAGGAACCAGGGCAACAGGGCTTAAACAGCCCTGTTGCCCTGGTTTCCCCGGCAAAAAAAAAAAAGCGTGGGGGTCCCGTCGCGTCGGAGGAGGAGGTGGCAGTGGCAGCAGCAGCAGCAGCCAGCAGCGGGGGCGGGGGGAAGGTAGGTGGTGGTGGGGCGGCAGCGGCGCGGGGGGGTTTTTGCAGAGCAGGGCTGCTTTGCTCCGGAGCCCCCCCCACGGCACGAGAGGGGGGGCACTAAATATAATTTGGCCTAGGGCGCCAAACAGCCCTGCACCGTTCCTGGATCTAGGCACCACCCGTTCTTAACAAACTATGCGACCATTGTTTCACAACTCTCCTCGACAACCCTCACTTTGTTCTCTTGTCATAGGCAAGACAACTAAGGGACGCCTGTGAGCACATGCTCAGCCTAGGAATTTGTTTTCATTACCAGAGCTAAACCCACAGTTGTTCCACGCTGCACAAAAATGCGCTCCTGTTCCCCCCCCAACCAATTTACAAAGTAAACTCTTCCTTGAGTTCTTAAACACACACACGCACACACACACACACAAAGACACACCTACCTGGTGCAACTGAACGCAGCGGCAGGAGATAGTTGACTGGGAGGTATTTGGAACAGATTCTCAGGGGGAGGGGTGGAGACTAGGGCTACAAAGGCATTTTAGCATCAGCCGCTGAGTTCCAGGAGTAGGATTTTAATGGAGCAGGGGGACTGCATAGGGAAAGTGCTTTGTACATGGGCTGGGGAGACAGAGAGAAACTAAACACAATACTGAGCATCTCCTGGCATGTTGGTGAGTGTTTTTTGTCAGAGACGGACACTTCCGTATCACCTAGAAAGCTATAATTTTGTACGCACATATTCCATATTCCATTTTCAGACCCTTCTAATAACCAGGGCACTAGAGAACATATTATGCCAGTGCTTTCTCATCTGCACTGGCTGCCAGTCTGTTTCCGGGCCCGATTCAAAGTGCTAACATTTAAAGCCCTAAACGGCTTGGGGCCAGGGTATCTGAAGGATCGTCTCCTCCCATATGTACCTGCCCGGACACTAAGATCTGCATCAGCGGTCCTTCTCCGAGAGCCCCTGCCAAAGAAAGTGAGGCAGGCGGCTACCAGGAGGAGGGCCTTTTCTGCTGTGGCAGAACCCTGGTTGTGGAATGAGCTCCCGAAAGAGGTTCGCCTGGCGCCTTTGTATTCTTTCCGGCACCAGGTGAAGACCTTTCTATTCTCCCAGGCATTTTAATCATTTTAATCATCTTAATTATTTTAATCTTGTAGTTGTTTTTAATTCCGTTATTGTAACTGCTGCTGCTAGCTCTGCTGTTTGTTTTTAATTTGTGGTTTTAATTTTATATTTTATATTGTATTTTATGATTTTAACTGTTGTAAACCGCCCAGAGAGCTTCGGCTCTTGGGCGGTATAAAAATGTATTAAATAAATAAATAAATAAAATAGTACATCTAACACCCAAAACCTGAGTCAGAACAATGGCCAGCACTCCCAGCACAGAGTACGTCAAGCCATACCTCTTCAGGAATGTTCATGTCTGGGGGGTTCCATTCTGAATCAGGCTTGGATTGAGGAAGGGAAACACGTATCTATGTTGGAAGAATGCAAGATTCGATTACGGTACATCTTTCTTTCTTTCTCTTTCTGTATATGTATATACGCATCCCTGCTTGCCTCTTACCAGACATGGTTTCAAGATGTCCTACATCAGCTAGCTGATTAAGATTTGGCTAGGATGCTCCAGGTGGTTAATTGATAAAATATATATCTCAAAAGACAATTCCTTTAATTACATGCATTTGACATCTTTATATATGTTTTATGAGATAATAAATACATTTTCACTAGGTATCCACCGAAGCCATATGGCAGCGCACAAGAGAGCTGAACAAATTAGGTATAATGAGGCTCATTAAAATAAGCAAGATCTACTATTAAAAGGACTCTGGGAACTTGAAAGATGGAGGTTCAGATGTCTGTGTCATGCAAGATTTGCCCTACATCTCTCTTTGTTTTGCAAACTCTAATGCTATGCCAGAGACGCTGATGACCTTGGGAAGGGAACAAACCAACAAAGAAGTATTTCTATGACAGAACAACTCAGATAATCAGGAAATAGTGGGATGCACCGATGCAGGCCTAAACTCTTGCGCTGAAATGAGACTTGTACAATCCATGAATTCGTTGCGTATAACTTCATCCAATAAGTCAATGGACTAATAGCACTATCCTTCCTTAGGATTCAAGGTGGTAGTACTTATCTTATCTTAAGGCACTGCCTGCTTCAGTGTCAGACCAGTGATTTATCTAACTGTTGGGAGCTGCCGTGTACAGCACCAGGAACCCATGGCTTATGTACAACTGCCATTTGTGGTGAATCACCAGGGCTACAGGTTGAAGCATTTTCCTAGGCAGTAAAGGGATTCCAAGATACTGGAGTAACTCTGCCTAGGCTGGCCACTGACTCTCCCGAACAGGAAGCCTGTTCAGGCTGAAACTTTGCTTGGGCAATAATCTTTACTGGCTCTGACTTGACTGCCTTACTCTGACTCTTGGCTTGATTCCTTGGCTCAACTTTGGCACGAGCACAACATTGCCCACTTAAGAGTCCCAGGCAGAGACTTCCCCCAGCCTTGATACCTGAAATCCTGAGATTCCGGACACTAAGCCTGACACATGCTTTACAGCTGGGCAATGGTCCCTCCTCCTTTTTAAACCCATGAAATTGAAAGCGATCTTACTTTGGTAAAGTCCAGAAGCATTTCCCTTAAAGGGACTCTTCCATCCCTTTAAGAATTTCTTCTCCATCAGTGAGAAGGTAGCAAAGCACTGGACTAACGCACATAAGACAAAGTTGGGTGCTAAAGCCAACTAGCTCTGGGAAAGGGAAATGATACCTCAACCCTCCATTTTTCCCCCACTTCCTGAGGTGTTCAGCGGAGCCTATGGACAAACACCTCACACACGCCCTTTAATAGGTTTAGATTGGCTGGTCCCCCCCCCCCCCCGCTCCCCAGACAATCACCATCCCTTTAGATTTAAGTTTGTATCTTTTTGCTGACTGAAATAGGTTTATGACTGAAATAGTTTTATGCCTCCCAATTTTTGATGCTTAGATTTTTTAAATTGTATTGTACTGTATGTTTGTATTGCATTGTATTTTTAAATATTGTTTTATGTACACCATCCTTTTGGGGATGAAGGTGTGGCTTGTAATTTTGTTTTTTAAATAAATAAAGCCAGCGACTGCTGCATAGTGGACTGCCCCCTTCTTTTTTTTTAAAAAAAAGGAAGGATGCAGTACTTGAGGAGGTGGAGCTACCAGAAGGACCCTTCTGGACTGGTTATAAAACTCTGCCAGTTGCTGTAAGCCAGTGGTTCCCAACCTTGGGTCCCCAGATGTTCTGGTCAGGAAGAAGTATAAGTACAGCTGAGCCTTGACTGAGCAACGAGGTCTACTCGAGCTCCGGTCTTTCACTTTTGTTCTCCGATCCTGATTGCTCTTTGGTCCTGATTCGTTCCAGACCGCTGCCCACGGCCCAGCCGTGAGAGTGCAAACCTTTGCGGCCCTTTAAAGACTAGCAGGTTTATTGCGGCACAAGCTTTTGTGCCCATTTCTTTGGACCTTTGGATTTGTTGTGGCATAAGCTCTGTACCACAAAAGCTTATGCCACAACAGATCTTCAAGGAAGCAAACCGAGTCCTGTGGCACCCGAACATGAAAGAGAAGGAGTGTAAAAACACGTGGTATTCTGCGGAGGCAGCAGGTGATACGGGCACGCAAAACAGCCAGGGTGCCTGTGCCATGACCAAGGTCCCTGAGTGCCATTATCAAGGGTTGGTCAAGGGACGTTATGCTGTGTGTCTTTTCCTCCCTCTGTGCTTGGTCTGGTTGTATCCTCCTTCAGACTATTCAGCAGAAGGTAAAATGCTCCCATGACTCCTATTCTTTGAAAAGCCGTTTAAAAAAAATATCTATGGCCTGCCTCAGAGCTACAAACAAATGGGGCATGGAGCTTTCCCCTAGATTTAAATGTCTGCCGTTTTAAAAATCCTTTTCACGGCCCTTCCCCAAGCTCCCTTCTGCCTCCCACACTTCAGCTGAAAGCTCCCTGCATAGCCATTCCCCAAGAATTTACAGCCACATCGGAGGAAGGCCATGCCTTTGAGGGAGGGAAGTACAAACTGGTTGATCCTGAAGCAGCAGCACATTCAACAAATGAAAAGGGAGAGATGGTGGAGGTGTACAAAATTGTGCACGGTGTGGAGAAAGTGGACAGGGTGACATTTTTCTCCCCCTCTCATCATACTAGAACCCAATGGGGTCATCCCATGAAGCTGATTGGTGGGATATTCAGGACAGATAAAAGGAAGTACTTCTTCACACAGCGCATAGTTCACTTCCACAAGATGTAGTGATGGCCACCAATTTGGATGGCTTGAAAAGGCATTTGGACAAATTCATGGAGGATGCTATCAATGGCTACTAGTCCTGACTGGCTATATGCTACCTCCAGTATCAGAGGCAGTAGGCCTATGTACTCCAGTTGCTGGGGAACATGGGCGGGAGGGTGCTGTTGTACTCATGTCCTGCTTGTGGGTTGCAGTGGACAGCTGGTTGGCCACTGTGTGAACAGAATGCTGGACTAGATGGACCCTTGCTCTGATCCAGCATGGCTCTTCTTATGTTCTTACATCAACTGTGGCATTCAATGTGAAGCAGCAGCAGATTTATTTATATTTATTTATTATATTTATACCCCACCTTTTTTCCTGCAAGGAACTCAAGGCAGCTTACATAATCCTCCTCCTCCTCTGTTTTATCCTCACAACAACCCTGTGAGGTAGGTTAGGCTGAGAGTCAGTGACTGGCCCAAAGTCACTCAGTGAGTTTCATGGCTGAGTGGGGACTAGAACCTGGATATCCTGAGTCCCAGCCCAACACTCACTCTTTTCCTGAGGTGGAGCCTAAACTCCACCTTGCTCTTCACACCTTTTCCAAAAGCTCAAGGATTTGCCCTTGTCTATCTGTCAGCTGCCGCTCATTGTCATGTTCCACATTGGCATCAAGCTTCTACTTTTACCCTTGATGCTCTCCACCTCTGTATTCCTGATTACACTGTCCAATCCTGCTTGTGCTCACTTTCCCCTTTTCACTCTATGGCCTGGTTCACACATCTGACAGTCCATTATACCATTCTAGGCCGAGGGTTCTTCTTTGTAACCTGGGTTGCAATGTGCTGCTATAGGTCAGTTTTCTCAGGGAAGCAAGACAGGAGGAGATCAGCACCATGGAAAACTAGAGCAGTGCTGGATCTAGAGATCCGACAGGGTTGTCTGTATGTTGCTCCAACAAGGAGCAGATCAAGACTGAGCCTTAAGTAGCAGTTTGGCCGCATGTAGGCTGGTTGGCTCTGCCTCTACACTGACTGAAGCATTGTCTTTTAAAGGGCCCTTGGCTGTTTAAGCAGCTTCAGGCTGCAATGATGTGGGAGTGGCTGTGGCATGCGAGCGAGCGAGCGAGTGTCTTCATGGCTGGAGTCCTCAGATGGCAAGGTAACCTTCTCTGGATGCAAGGGAGTTGATCCCTGGAATCTTTCTGGGGAACCAGGTCCTGGGGAGGTGGAAACCTTGTGATGTCAGACAAGAGGTCAGAGTCCTTGTTCATGACACTCACATGTGCTCAGCTGCAGGAGCACACAAGAATGACTGGCCCACCTGGGCTTGCGTGGCGGAACCAACAGTATGAAATGGTGCCTCTCCATCGGGGATATACACCTAGTTGCTGCAGTTTATGCAATCACTGAAGCTTGGACAATGGGATTCCATGATGGTGCCAACTGCAGCAGCCACTTGAACAGACCTTGTGGGGACATAACCATTCATACAATATTTCCTACACTGTAATCTTCTGCACATTTAATGGGACTTCTGAACAGATTTTCCTAGAGTTGCATTCTTAGTGTTCTTAATAGCAGTGGTATCCAGAATGGATACAGAAGCCATCCAACATGCCATTCTGCATCAGCATGGACCCTTGTTTCATTCTATGACTCTGTTTTATTTATTTATTTATTTATTATATTTATCAATCGCCCATCTGGCCGGTCACCCGGCCACCCTGGGCGATGTACAACCAAAATACAACAAAACACAATAAAATATAATAATTAAAACAATATAAAAAATTCTTATTAAAAACCTAACCCACCCCACTCCATTTACTCCATTTTCACAAACTCTGCTAGGAAGTGGCATTCTTGAAGCTATACAATCTGTCTCGCTGTTCCATAGTCTCCTGTACAGTTCTTGGGTACTAATGAAACCAGAAGAGAAGCAGCACAGGCCGCAGGAAGCATAAGAGAGGATGGCAAAAATGAAGGCTTTGTCTGTTTCTTTTTAGAATAGACACTTGCCAAAAACTGGCATCTTCAGGCACTGCAATCTCTCCTTCCCACTGCAAGCTGGATGAGAATGTATCTTTGGTAAGGTGCATCTTGACTTTTTTCAGCTATTGTACCTATTCATTTGACTCAACAGCTATGCAATTTTGAACTGGATCTTCAATGTCAGAAAAGAAATCGCTGGAGTGGAGAAAGGGGGGAAATCACCCAAGACAAAGTGCTGTGTTGCATTAGAAGCAGGAGCCTAACATGCAAGAGATTACATCCTCTCACTGATTTAGCTTCCAGAGTACAGGGGCGTTTTAGCAGGGCCTCTCCTGATTTTGGAAAGTAGGTAGCATTGTGCGGAGAGAAGCAGTTCTCTTACGCATGCCTGAATAACTGGATAACAGGCTCGGTGTCACCACCTTGGAGGGCCCACTGCTGCTGAGGCTGATCTTTAACTTGTTTTCATTTTTCAGTCTTTTAAAAACCATGTTTTTAAATTGGCCTGGCATTCCAAAAAGAAGTGCCAGGTGAGGTGGCTGCAGCAGCCATCTTAATTTTCCCAGAATGCCCTGGGCCCAATTTAGGGATGTGAAGCATTCTGGGAAAATTAAGATGGTGGCTGCAGCCATCATGCTGGCACTTCTCTTTGGAGTGCCAGGCTGTGTGCCGCTGCCCATCCCTGCTGCTGCCGCAGCGGCAGCCGCGCTGTCAGCCCCGTTAAGCTCATGGTGGGCTCGCCAGTTCAGAGCACATGGGGAAAGGTTTCACTTCTTCAAGAATCCCGTCTACATTGTCAGGTTGCACAAATGTAAAAATATCTATAGAAACCTGACTAGATGGTGCCCCAGTGAACACTGGAACAGATTCATTTACAACTATGGCACCTAAGTTAGAGCAGATGCAAACAGTTCTTCCTGTAAAAACACTAGTACTACTTATGATTATGATTATTGAATTTGAGAGCCAGTGTGGCGTAGTGGTGAGAGTGTAGGACTGGGACTCGGGAGATCCGGGTTCTATTCTCCGCTCAGCCATGAAACTCAGTGGGTGACTTTGGGCCAGTCACTGACTCTCAGCCTAACCTACCTCACAGGGTTGTTGTGAGGATAAAATGGAGAGGAGGAGGAGGAGGAGGAGGAGGATTATGTAAGCTGCCTTGAGTTCCTTGCAGGAAAAAAGGCGGGGTATAAATATAATAAATAAATAAATAGAATAAAATTTCTTAGGGTGCAGTCCAGTGAGGATGCCCGTAAATCTCCAAGTGCAGAGGATTGTGGGCATCCCATGCAGGGCGGGAGAAGCGGTGAAGGCGATCTCCACCTCCCTGCTCCTCCCACCCTGCAAGTCAGCTGGACATCCGATTCCGGCTGCTTCGGAGGGGGAGGGAAGGAGGCTGGCGTGCCGCCAGGATACCTCATATTCTGGTGGACCTGGTCTCCTCCCCTCCCCACCCCTCGGACCCGCCCCCCCTTTACCCCTTCTCCGAGGTCGGTCTTACAATCTCGGGGAAGCAGACTGCACGGTTCTTTCTGCACTGGCTGGGAGGGAGAGGAATCCGAATGCAGATTCCCCGCTCCGAGGTCGGAGCTCTTTTTCTGACCTCTGATCTGGGAATCCAAATGATCCGATGGCCCTCTAGATGCTGTCTAGGGTCCATGGGATCACTCTGCCCATCACCTTTCTCTTAAAAAAAAGACCCCAGAGAGGCTTCCAGCAAAGCCTTTAGAGAGACAGTGCCCGTCCTTAGAGCAGGGGTACTGAACCTCATGCTTGCGGGCCAAATCTGGACCACCGAAGTACCCCAGTGGGCTCCGTCCCTTTCCTTGGCCCTGCCCCCTTCCCCCCCCCCCAGCCACCAATCATTGGGTGGTTTCCTGGCTTTTGCGCAGTTTTTCCCCCATTCTAAAAGGTTGAAATGCCTCTACAAAAGGCTTAGTTACTGGCAGAAAGAGCCTTCCGATAAAAGATGCCAGTATTTTTAGCCTTCGTCTCCACCCACCACTGGAATGCAGCCCCTGAGAGCTTCTCAGAAATTGAATTTGGCCCGTGGGCATAAAGAGATTTAACACTCCTGCTTTAGAGCAATATCACAGGTTTGGCATGTCTCTCCCCCCCCCCCCCCCCCCCAGCCACACAGCAGCTTGCTGCAAAAACCCACTGTTTTGTCTCCTTTGCTGACTACATTTGAACTGCCAGACGGTTTCCCACCAGCCTGCAGCCATGCAGTTGTGGTCTGTCATAGCTGGTAGTCACCAGCCATCAAAAGCCTTGGAAGGAAAATCTCCTTGCTAAGAACGCCCACCGAGGAGACATTTTTAGGTATAAAGTAATCTAATCATTTGATAAAATGTGATCTCCTCAATTGATAGCATATTATACTGAGTCCAGGATAAAAGGATCATTAGTCTGCCACAGTATTTGGCAGCTCCTTATAACCTTAACCTCATGAGCAGTTGAGTTTAATGTGGAGTAGCTATAACAAAGACGATCTAATGGTCAGGAAACAAAAATGACAAAGCTAATACTACTTCGGGCACTACTGAGCAGTTTCCTGGATTGATTGAACATGTCAGGAAGTTGGCAACTGAGCCTTACAAGTCTTGATATAACAAACTGGAGCCAGGACAGGTCTGTGGAAACAACAGCAAAAATTAAAAGGAAATTGAACTTTATTTAAACAAAGGGTAATGATAAATATTTGTATTTGCACCTTTCCAGAATGCCCAGACCACTCCACATCAAATGTCAAAAGGACAGGAAAGCAATTATCACGTCTTTTTAAAAACCCAGTGCCTTCTAAAAAACATCCCTTATGAAAGCAGACATGCATCGTGTAAAGCTGGAGGAGCATAAGTACTACATAAGAAGAACCGTGCTGTATTGGACCAAGGGCCTACGTAGTCCAGCATTCTGTTCACACAGAAGGTTTTGTGAAATTTTTCGGTGTGTGTGTGTGTGTGTGTGTGTGTGTGTGTGTCAGGTCAAAAGCATAAGAACTTAAGATCATGGGAAGGGTCTTGCTGGACCACACCAAGAGTCCATCTTGTCCAGTATTCTGTTCACACAGTGGCCAACCAGATGCCTGTGGGAAGCCCACAAGCAGGACATGAGTGCAACAGCACTCTCCCACTCATGTTCCCCAGCAACAGGTACTGAGTGGCATACTTCCTCTGATACTGGAGTTAATATATAGCCATCACAAGACATTGATCTAGCAGACATTGATAGCCTTCTCCTCCATGAATGTGCCCATTCCCCTTTTAAAGCAATCCGAATTGGTGGTCATTGCTACATCTTGTGGAAGTGGATTCCATAGTTTAACTATGCACTGTGTGAAGAAGTCCTTCCTTTTATCGGTCCTGAATCTCCCACCAATCAGTTTCATGAGATGACCCCATTGAGTTCCAGTATTATGAGAGAGGGAGAAAAATGTCTCCCTATCCACTTTTTTCACACCATGCATAATTTTGTATAATACTTCTATCATGTGCACACAGTAGCGAAACTTTGCCCTTGCTTGTAAGGCCCTCATCAGGACTCAGCCAGAGGCGAATGGGATGGTCTAAACAGGCTAGCGGTCTGGTTCCAGAGCAAGCAGACAAAGACCTTCAAGGCCAGAAGTATATGATATGTTCTGAGACAGGTGGGTGGTCAGGTTCCAGGATAGGCAAATATTCTCATGCTGGCTGGGAATTGCAATCCAACATATCTGGGGAAGGAAGCTCTAGTGCCTGACAACTCTCTAGTTGTGGATCCAGAAGACTCTTTCTGGAAACCTGTCTTCTTCCCAGACTATTTGCACCCTTCTGACTTTGACAGCTTCTCTGTCCTTCTGTCCACGGCCCCAAGTCTTGTTCCAGCCTCCCTTCAGATGGACTTTTTGGCTTGGCTCGGCTCCTGGCCTGCACCTGACTTTGCCCTCAGATGGACCTTTCTGTGGATCTGCCCCAGCACTCCATCCAACCCTGGCCCCACTGTTGCTGAGAGTCATGCTTTGTTTCCCTTCCCTGCTTGGCCATTTATGGCCCAATGCTGAGAAGCAGCTTCTCATGTGCACATTGCAACTGTGCCAAATCTGGCCAAGTGACCAACCACTTTTTTTTTTTTAAACGCATTCAACTCCTATGCAAAGGAAAAATGTCATACCCTATACCTTGATGAGGGTGCCCTTTGGAGAGAGACAAAACTGCATGCTACATGAATGGGATAAATGGTCTTTGAGAACATTATTCAAAAATATTTAAGTTCCTTTTGATAGGTAGACAATGGCAACTGTATTTTCAGAAACTACATGGCCTAAATATGGCAAGGATCTCTGAACAACACTCCACAGCCCGTGACAAATTAACTTTTTACACTTTGGGTAGCACTATACATAATTATGTGTTCATTTTGTCTCCAGCTTTGTGTAGTCAGCAACCTGGTATACAGTTTATGGGCATTAATTGCAAGTTGCAATCTTGTAATCAATAGCTCCAATTGACATTAATAGGAAATAATTGCAAGGAACACAATAACACACCCAAGTCTGATCTTTTGGATCTTGATAGCATATTCAGGTATTCAAGAGTGTAATTTGTTTTTGTTTTTTTCAGAACACAAAGGACTGAATAGTTAAGAATACAGCAATTTATATTTGCTCCAGGAGAGAATGCTGTTGTTGGCTTTTGCTGCAGAGGATAACACCCTCCCACCCTCCCCGGCTTTTGCCCTCTTTTGCTGTGGAACTGATCCAGTTATTTATCTTCCAAAATTCTCCTTCTTAGAGCAGATTGAAACACTGCTGAAGATAATGTACAAAGAGAACTCCAACTAACCACTTTGAAAAGACAGGATGCCAAGGACACTTATAGTTCAGATTCCAAAGCCCATTCGTGTTCAAGCTTCAAGAATCTAATATAGCAAATTCATCAGTCCCCGAGTCCAGATCTACATGTGCAAGAGGGTGGGAAGGTAAGGCAGACCGGACCATTTCAGACTGCAGGTAGAAAATACCATTTTAATGCTCTGTACAGAGATTCCTGCAAGGTAGAACCCATCTCTCTAGTGCGCAAGTTTCCTATATGCAGCCGGGGAGAAAGATTCCAGCCTAATCTCTCCCTTGGGAGTTAGCTTTCTACATGTGTGGAACTTTTTACATTCAAAAAATGGTATCCAGATGGCATGCAGAAGTAAGGAAAGGGAAGACAGAAGATGTAGTGGATGAAAACAGGTCCCACAAGATGTAGTGATGGCCACCACCTTGCACAGTTTTAAAAGAGGATTGGACAAATTAATGGAGGATGAGGCTATCACTAATTACTAATTACACTAATTACTCTCCAATACCAGAGGCATAGATTTCATAGATCATAGAGTTGGAAGGAGCCTACAAGGCTATTGAGTCCAACCCCCTGCTCACTGCAGGAAACTAGAGGAGAGGTCTCCCATCCAAGTAATAACCAGGCTTGACCCTGCTTAGCTTTCCACGCTCAGACAAGCTGAGCCAGCATAAGCCAGCGTATGCCCTTGTATAACAGTTGCTGGGCAGCATGAGTGGGAGAGTGCACTTGCGCTCATGTTCTGCTTGTGAATTCCCACAGACATCTGGCTGCCCACTTTGGGAACAGAATACTGGACTAGATAGGCCTTTGGTCTCATCCAGTATGGCTCTTCTTATACAAGAACATGAGAGGAGCCCTGCTGGATCAGACCAAATGTCCATGTTGCACTCATGTGGACAGCATTTTGTTCACATGGTGGCCAACCAGCTGCCCACGGGAAACCCACAAGCAGGACATGAGTGCAACAGCGGCCTCCTGCCCATGTTCCCCAGCAACTGGTGTACATAGGCATACTTCCTCTGATACTGGAGGTAGCATATAGCCATCAGGACTAGGAGCCATTGATACCCTTACCTCCTCCTTCTTATACGGTGATGTGCAGTAGAATGGAGGTGTCATGATGTGGCAGGAACACAGCACAATGGCCACAGAGGAGCACATAAGAGCAATAGAACATTGATAGTGCTGCATAGGTTAATAACAACATACAGCAGCCGCTAGGCATAAGAGCCCCACTTTCACACTGCATATTTAGCAACTATAGTTATTTTAAAAAGCTGACTCGATTCCCACAACGATACTGTGATCGCAAGTAGTTCCTGGATGTCCTACTTGTTATGCACGAATGAGGGAGGGGCCATAGGTCAGTGGCAGAGCACATGTTTTGCATGCAGGTGGTCCCAGGTTCAGTCTGTGGCTTCTCCAGGTAGGACTGGGAAAGGGAAACAATCCTGCCAGAAACCCTGGAGATCTGTGCCTGTAGAGGGCTCAGAAGTTTCCTGAGAGGTCCCTGGTCGAAGCCCAGGAGTCTGTGACTGAGTCTCGGTCATGAATCATACAACTGCCTCCTTGCTTGGCAGAAGCGAAGCAGTCACTGGTTGTTAGTATTCATGTCATTCTGTTAAATGCTGGCGATTTATTTGAATATTTATTCAAAATATTTTTGAATTTCACCTCCACTCAGTGAGCGCTTGAGGCGATGTACAAATAAAAACAATAAAATACATAAGCTAAACAACCTTTTATACGATCAAAAGCAGGGGATTAATAGAAAAACAGAGAAAGGCATTGCCTATGATTGAAAGCTCAGCAGAACAAAGTGGTCTTCACCAGCAGTCTAAAGGACAATAATAAAGAGAAGGCTAGTCTGACCTCTCTGGAGAGGGAGTTCTGCAAACGGGGTGCTGCTGTACAAAAGGCCCTGTCTCATGTTCCCACCAGCCTCACCTCTCCAGGCGGTGGGACACATAACAGGGTCTCAGATGACAGGCACAAGTTGTGGTCACACTCATATGGGAGGAAGTAGTCTTTCAGATACCTTAGTCGCAAGCAATTTAGGGCTTTACAGTATAGGCAAGAATCAGCACCTGAAATGGGCATTTTATATGGCCTTAACTAGAGGCCAACCATGTCCCTTCCTTTCCTGATAAGTCTGGTCAAGAGGGAATAAGCTGTTGGGGTTGGAGTGGAAAAATGGTCTGTGTGTTAGCAAGCGAAATGAAGCCCTGGCTGTCCATACACAGCAGCAGAGTACTCTCTCTACGCAGCAGTCAGCTTCAGCCTTTCCAGCAGCATTCCACCCAGGACTCAGGAATCACTCTGTAGCCAAAACAGTTCTATTCTAACTGTTTTATTAACTTATTACAAAGTATCACTACAGGTTACTTTACATTCCATATACAGAGTCCATGTGCATGTGCAAAGTACAAAAGCCTTGAAGGTACATCCAGCTCAGCAAAAAGCAAGTGCAAGCAAGTGCAGCTCAGAATCATACAAGCATGATACATATGGCCAAGGCCTGGCCACTACACGTCATTGGCCTATGTACACCACATGACCTCTGTGTCCCACGGTTAGCTTCTCGCCATCCTGGCGAGGCCTCAGACAAGAATAGTCCCGTAAACATAGACAGCCATGTCTCACACTGTCTGGGAAGTTCCCAGATAAGCAGCACAGAAGCCGCTGCAAAACATATCAAATCATAACGAAACATAAACATTACACAAAGCCTGTTTTTCTCCATACACTAACATAAGCCCAGTTTGTTCTTTTTTTCAGTTTAAGATTAAGAATTTGGTCAAGATCTCAGTACCTCTGCTTTTTGAATTTGTTTACCAGAAATATCCAAAAGACTCTGAGCAGCGATCACAAACGCATTAATATATTTTAGCGTAATGCATTCTGAGCCACTGAGGGGGAAAGTACAGCATGGTTAATATATGTGACCTGATGCATCAATTGCTTCTGATGTCAGATGCTTCTTTCTCTTACCGCCCACCCCACACACCCAATTGAGCTGCTCATGTTCTTTAATACAGGTGAGCATAGAAAAGTCCTTGAAGTGTTCCTTATCTTCAATGCTCAGAAACCATAAGATAAAGAAGAAAGAAAGCAAAATGCTCATACCAGCTGACACCGTATTTTCAGCAGCAAAAGAAAGAGGCATTTGGGAAATGTGACAAGAAAAACAGTGGTTTGGTAGTGGGGTTACATTTGTTTTGAAATGTTTTCTTCCATATGTATTGAGATCAGAAAAAAAATTTATGCACAAGCTCACAGTAGCCAGTTATTATCCAAATATACCACACACCCCATATTCTGGATGCACTGATTTTATATTAATTTGTATGGCTTACAAAGCAACCCTATGCATGTCTACTCAGAAGTAAGTCCAACGGAGTTCAGTCGGGCTTACTCCCAGGTAAGTGGGTTTAGGACTACAGCCTTAAGAAGTTGATGGCGTAAGCCAAGGCTGTGCAACTTGTGGCCCTTCATTCAGATGTTTTGGCCTACAACTCCCATGATCTCTCACTACTGGCTATGCTGGCTAGGGCTGATGGGAGTTGGAGGCCAAAACACTGGAGAGCCACAAGTAGCCCATCTGTGGCATAAACAGTAACATTCGTCACTGGAAGCCAGAGACAAAACGTCACAGATGTCCATCAACATCAGTTGAGATCAGCATCTGAAGATCTGTTTGCGGTCCAGCCCTTGCTAAGATTAAACCGGCAGGTATCCAAAATGGGGCCTTTTCAATGGTGGTACCGAGCCTATGGAATATACACCCCATGGAAATCTGCCAACAAGCCCCATCTTTTTTAGTTTTTTTCAGACAGCTGCCAAACACACTTCTTTTTCAGGGTGCTTTTCATGTTTGGTTTTAGTCTTTCAACTTACTGTTCTCAGCTTTTAGTCTGATTGCTGTTTTTAAATTATTTGCTCTTGCCTGACATTTTTTAACTGTGTTGTCCTGTGTTTGCATTGTATGTTTGATCATACAATTTAAATATTTGTAAGCTTCTTTGTGTATTTCCTAATAGAAAAGCAGGATGATGATGATGGCCACTTGCCTGCGTGAGGCTGGAGTAGATATTTGAGACCACAGAAGGTGGGAAAACCCGCCAGCAATGAGAAAAAGAAGAGGTCGGTCCATGTCCCCATCCAACTGCTCTGGGCAGCATGAGACGGCAGGGCTTTGGAAGTGTGGATGAGACATCACTTGCCCCCACACTTAAGATTACAATGTTAGGGACTCGGGCCTGATTCAGGAAGCCCTTGGTTCAACTCTCATCTCTGCCATAAACTCACTAGACCAGGAGTCCCCTTTTTGGACCCCCACAACATGGCTCCCATGGAGGATGTGGCTAGTCACATAATGGCAGCCATGGGGGCCCAGCTAGTCAAGAGGCGGGGGTGGGGGAGAAATAGCGGGGCTAGAGGCTGGGAGGGAAGGAGCGGGAAATGGAAAGAGTTGCTTCCTGGACCACCCAATCTTCTTCCATCCACACAGGCCTTTCCCCTTTGCGCTCTCTCTCTCTCTCTCTCTCTCTCTCTCAACACTCCCAGCTTCTAGCCTCACTATTTCTCTCCCTTCCCCATTCCTAGCCTTCATCTTTCCCTCCCCTGCTAGTCCCTAGCTTTGCTCTTTCTCTCTCACTCACCCCTTTGCCTTGCCATTTCTCCCTGGTCCCAGCCTCTAGCCTTGCTCTTTCTCTCCCCTCTACCCTTTTGCTTTGCTTTCTATTCCTGTCCAGCTGATCAGTGGCTCATTCAGGAACAGGAAGGAGAACCACCTAGTACCCTAAGGTTTTTCAATTTTTCATTAAATATTTTTTGGGGGGAAGGGGCCAGGGAGTGAAGAGCTTTGCGGGTGCTGTGTTGGGGACCCCTGTGCTAGATAGTCTTAAGCAAGCCAATGCCTCTCAGCCCCAATCCCTCCAACCTGGTGCCCTACAGATGTGTTGGACTACAACTCCCACCATGCCCAGCTCTCAATGCTGGGGCTGGGAGCCAGACAAGCTTAACATATGTTGCTCCAACAAGTATCAGACTCTGAATGAGCCTTAAATAGGGATTTTGCTTCCTTTAGCTTGTTAGCTCTGCCCCCACACTGAATGAGGCCTTCTCCCTTAAAGGGACTTTTCTTGCTTTAGAAGCCTTTGACTGGGATAACATGGAGGAGATAGTCTGGTGGTGGCTTTGGAGCTGGAGTCCGAGGTAATGAGACCTCCTCTGGACACAGAGGGGCTAGTCCCATGGGCTTTTTCTGGAGAAGAGGGATTTGAGGAGAGAGGGACCTCGAGATGTGCTTTTGGAGCCCAATCCTCTTCCTGCTCTGAGAGAGTTTCTATATTGGAGACTTCTTCCCCTGAGCAGGTGGAATTGGAACCCTGGATCCTGACAACTGTCCAGTTTGTTTGATGCTGTTTGTTTTGTTCTTACTTTCCGGGGGTGGGAGGAGTGTGTGTGTGTGAGCGGGTGGCGGTAATTGTCTTGTTTTATTTTTTCTACTTTGAAGAAGCCCGAGTGCAAGGTGAAAGGGAGAAACGTGCTAAGCGAAAAGCACATCAAATGAATCCTTTACAGGACCATCTTCCATCGGGTAACCTGTGTCCTCACTGTGGGAAGCTGTGTGGATCTAGAATTGGCCTCCACAGTCACTTACGGACCCATCGCTAGAGTCTACACAATTTTTAAAAAGAATTTCCTCCTTTTATAATTTTCTTTTTGTAATTTTATCCTGGAAGACAATCTTGCTCGTTCACAAGTGATCGCCTACTACACCAGTCCTGTCTGTGTGGGAACTATGCCCTATTATGGGTAGATATAATGGATAACAATTTAGTTATAGTTATGTCAAGCACAAGGAAGACCCCCCCACAAGCCCCGGCAGTTTGGTTAAGCGTGGGTTCTTGAGAAATGAACAGCTGCAGCAACCTGCGAACAGGATGCAAATGAAGGCTTGAATGGAGAGTGATTGAAATCTAGAAGCAAGAATGGGCAGCAGATGAGCATCTTGCAATGATCAGGTTAACACGCATAGCCTAAAGGCACAGGAGAGACTTTCCTGAAAAGAACTATTCATCCAGGAACTTAAGTTCATCAAGTAAGGCAAACTCACAAAAGGTTCTCCTTATGACACCCATCAAAGAACACAAACACACAAAAGAACAGTGATTAAAGAACATCACTGTAACAAGAGGTGCAGCTGAAAAGGTATAAGAATTCAAGCTTGGCCCATAGAAGTCAGCAAGCAGGAATGCGCGCACCTCTTGCTTCCCTCTGCCATGCAGGACCCCCTTCCAGTGTGTGACCAACAACAAGTCAAGTAGCTATGGATTCTTTCCTCCTTCTTTCCTTTCCTTGCCAGCGTAGGGTGGGGGCCTTCTCCCCCCCCCCCCGGCCAGCCCCCCCCCCCCCCGGCTGACTATAGGCTACCAAAAGACACAGGGATTTTTTTCTATCTAGATTATAGAGTATGACTGGAGATGAAGTAAGTATATTTTGCTGCCTGAATTATTGTGTAAGACTAGGAACTACGACACTGTACCTGTTCTATATTTCTTCTTAAATGAACAGCTCTTCTTTCCTTCTGAACGCGTTGTGTCTCTGTTTAGTGTTAGTTTGTCAAGTCCATGTTTAGTGTTCAAGGGCAAAAGGCATACTTTACTCCAGCCAAAGATCCCAAACCTTTTGTGACAGTGCGGGGTTAGCCTTTCTCTCCTCAGAGGGAATGTAATGCCCAAATTATCTGTCGTAACGGCACCTTGACCTTTATTTATTTATTTATTACATTTATACCCTGCCTTTCCCCCTCTTGCAAAGAACCCAAGGCAGCTTACATAGTCCTCCTCCTCTCCATTTTATACTCACAACAACCCTGTGAGGTAGGTTAGGCTGAGAGTCAGTGACTGCCCCAAAGTCACCCAGTGAACATCATGGTGGAGTGGGGACTAAAACCCAGATCTCCTGAGTCCCAGTCCAATCCTTTAACCCAGTGTTCTCCAACCTTGGGTCCCCAGATGTTTTTGGCCTACAACTCCCCGCATGCCCCAGCCAGCATAGCTGCAGGCCAAAAACATCTGGGGACCCAAGGTTGGAGAACACTGCTCTAACCACTACACCACACTGAGTTGTGTGCATATTGGGTGGTGGGGAGGTGCCATTTGATGCTCCATCTGAGGCAGCAAAATGCCTTGGGCTGGCCCTGATGTTCAGAGGAGGTATATCAGTGAATTTCTGATGACTGATCAGTTCTTAATATATTCTTAAGGCTCTGTCCTTGCAGAGGCTCATTGAAGGAGCAATTAGCTTTTGCCTGGTATTCATTGTTCACAGCTCATGGAGTAGTAGGTTTTGTGTGTGTTTTTTACAGTCAAATTATCCAGTTTTGGAATAGCTTCCACTACGAGAGAGATGCAACAATGTTATAATTTTGAAGTTATTATTCTGTCTATCCCTGCAGAAAAAATGCTCTTGGGGCTCCTAAAACAACCATATCACCTACTCTTCATTTGGGCTACACAGATCTTCATTGGGAATCATTTCGCTTTTTAAAAGCAGCTTGTCTGGAATGTGGATTGGGATTTTGTTTGCTTTCCATTTTGTTGAATCCTTTGGTTAGGGAAAGAACGTCACTGTTGCTGTTTTTTCTCAGCTTTTTTTTTTTTTAAGGAAAAAAGAAAGAAAAAAGAACAGCCCCTAACAAATTGAACTGTTTCATTAGCCAGAAATATCTCAGACAGAGACAGCCATAAAAATAGATTGGTTTTATAGCAACAAGCACAGCAGAGAAAATTACGCTACATAGCAAGGGTTCACGAGGGCTCTGTGGCAAATCACCTACTTTTTCATCACAGGAAAGGTGAGATTGCTCTAAGGTAAATGCTAGGTGGGCCGCCACGACCAGCTGGAGCGGCTCATATTATTGCTACTTCTGCTGTGTGCATCTTCTGCTCTTGCACTGCTAATCTCTAACCCTTCATAAAGCAACCGCTGTATCGCACACAGAGGAAGAAACAGGAAATAGAGAACAAGGCAGAAGTAAATCCACAGACTAATTGTTTCCCAGCAAAGAAATATCTCTAGAGCGCCGAGGAAAGAATTACCCCCAGAGAGCTTAAATACATTTACCTTGATATGGAAGGAACGGCATTCAAGACTTCTAATCAGATGGGAATGAATCACCCCATTCCCCACAATGTGATGGGGGCATTACCAGCGATGAGAAAGGCTTATGAATAGGTTCCTTCCATATCATTACTGATTCAGTGCCCATTACAGGCAGTGGGAAAATAATAGGTAACTGCAGAGGTGAGCAGGATAGGCCAAAGTACTCCTAGGCCCATCAGACGCATTCGGAGGGGGCAACATTTCTACTCCGGCAAAACAGTAGAAAGGCCTTTCTCCTCCCACTGTTGCCTTTGGTCCCATATTAATTTTTGACTTGGTCAAGTCATCTCAAGGTGACCTCAGGACATACAGTTGTACAGCACCTCGTTTCCCTTTGTGTGCTTATACATTTGTCCCTCTTTTATTAACGAACTCAGGTGGCGGCGAGTGCCGACAGAATTTAAGCAAAACTAGGGCCACTGAGAATCAAAAGGCATCCGTTCCCAGAGGTGTGCAGAAATACAAAAAAAATATTTAGGACACACCCGTGAGGGACACCCCCCCAAAAAATACCCCACTGAGGGGGTATTTTTCAGTAGCTACAGAATGCTGACTGTCACTTGGAAAAGGAAAATGAGAGCCCATGTGGTGTGGTGGTGAGAGTGTTGGACTGGGACTCGGGAGATCCGGGTTCTAGTCCCCACTTGGCCATGAAGCTCACTGGGTGACTTTGGGCCAGTCACTGATTCTCAGCCTAACCTACCTCACAGGGCTGTTGTGAGGATAAAATGGAGAGGAGGAGGAGGATTATGTAAGCCGCCTCGGGTTCCTTGCAGGAAAAAAGGCGGGGTATAAAATAAATTTAAAAAATGGAAAACCCGAGTAGTGGCTAACCATTTGACAAAATGTCCCCATGATATTTTGCTTAGCAAACTGGTTAAATGTGAACATATCTTCAGGTGGATTCAGAGCTAGTTGGAAAACCATACTCAAGGTGTGCTCATCCATGGTTCCTCATCAAACTGGGGGGAGATGTCAAGTGGGATGCTGCAGGGCTTTGCCCTCAGCCTGGTACTGGGCTTCAATGTTTTTATCAATGACTTAGATGAAAGGGGGGGGGATTATTAGATTTGCAGATGACACACAAATGAGAAGGATAGCCAACACTCCAGAAGACGGGTACACTTCAAAATGAGCTTGATAGAATAAAAAACGGGGCTGAAAATAACAAAATGAAATCCAACAGAGAGAAATGAAAAGTTCTGCATTTAGGCCAATAAATAAATAAATAAAAACTAACTAACTAACTAACTAACTAACTAAATTAAATGTACAGGTGTAGGATGGGTGATACTTGGCTTGGAATCAGTAACTGCAAAAAGGATCTCAGTCAGGACTGTAGCCGGTCACAAGCTGAACATGAATCAGCAGTGTGATGCGGCTACACAAAAAGCTACTGTGATTTTAGCCTCCATAGTTTCCAAGTCACAGAAAGTAATAGTTCCACTCATCTGGAGAACTGTTCTGGGAGCCACACTTTATAAGAAGGATGTAGACAAGCTGGAATGAGTTCAGAGGAGGGTAACGAAGATGCTCAGTGGTATGGAAAACCAGCCCCATGAAGAAAGGTTGAAAGAACTGGGTATGCTTAGGACCACAATACTTGACAGAACACCTTTCCCAACCGCAATCTACCCAGACAGTGCGCTCAACATCTGGGGCCCTCCTCTGACTGCCACCTCTGAGGGAGGCTTGATTGGTGGCAACAAGGAGGAGGGCCTTCTCAGTGGTGCCCCCCCCCCCAATTCTGGAATAAGCTCCCCACTGAGGCCCACCTGGCGCCAACTTTACTATCTTTTCGGCGCCAGGTTAAGATTGCCTTCTATGCTAAGGCATTTAATATTTGACAGCTTAAAATAGCACATAGGGAGGGGAGGGGGTTATGCCAGCTACAAGCTTTAGTTTATTAACTTGTTCAGTTATTTGCCGTTTTAAATTTGGTTTTAAACTTTTGTAATGAAATTGTATGTTTTTATTGTTATCTGTATTTTATTATGTGTATTATTGTTTTTATGAATGGTTGTAAACTGCCCAGAGAGCTTTGGCTATGGGGTGGTATAGAAATGAAATTAATAACAACAAAAACAACAATAACCACCACCACCACCACCACCTGCAGAAGAGAAAACTGAGGGTGGGAACATGAAAGCACTCTTCAAATCCCTGAAGGGCTGTCACATAGAAGAGGGCAAAGACGTGTTCTCTTCTGCCTTAGAGGGCAGGTCTATATCTAATGGGCTTAAGTTACAGGAGGAGAGATTTTGGTAGAACATTAGGAGGAACTAATTAGGAAGTAGTGCTGGGGTGCTATTGTTCGGCCCCTTGGCCATTGGCCCACTGCAAGGGTGAAGGACCTCAGGCCTGGGGGTCAGATCTGTCCCTCTAGGAATCTAATCTGGCCCTCTGGGGTTCCCCAGAGGAAGGGTTGCTGGCCTCACCCACTTTCCCCCAATCACCAATCATTTGGTGGCTTCCCAGCTTTTGTGCAGTTTCCCCCCATTTTGAAATGCCTCTCCCAAGGATTAGTTACTGGCAGTAAGAACTTTAAGCTACAATATGCTGGTATTTTGGCCCCACCCTATTTTGCCTTCAGCCCTACTCGCCACTGGAATGCGGCCCCCGAAAGCTTCTCCGAAATGGAATTCAGCCCTTGGGCTGAAAGACGTTTTGCACCCCTGGCCTACAGGGCTCATCGGGGCTCTAAATTTGCCCCTGTGCTTTTAAATATGTACATAAAGCACTTGGGAGAAGTCATCTGGAGTTTGGGGTTGGGTCTCATCATTATGATGATGATACCCAGCTCTCTATCTCTTTATGAACTGATGCCCAAGAGGCTGTTGGCCCTCAAGCCTCAACAACTGTCTGGATGGAGTGATGGGCTAACACATTGAGGCTCAATCCAGACAACATGGAGGTTATGTTTGTCTGTAGACAAGCCAGCCCAGGATTGAGGGTACAGCCTGTTCTGGATGGAGTTGCACTCCCTCTGAAGGATCAGCTTCACAGCTTAGGGGTGCTTCTGGACCCAGCATTGCTCTTGGAGTGTCCAGTGGCTCCTATGGCAAGGAGTGCTTTTGCCCATACACCTGGTGCATCGGCTGCACCCCTTCCTGGAGAAGGCAGATATGGCCACAGTGATCCAGGCCTTAATTACCTGCTGTGCATGACTGCAATGAACTCTACATGGGACTGCTCTTCTAGAGTGTTTGGCGACTGCAGCTAGTGCAAAATGCAGTGGCCATATTGCTTTCTGGTGTGCACTTTGCAGATCCCATAATATTGGTCTTATATCAACTATGCAGGCTCCCAATTTGTTTCTGTGTCCAATTCAAAGCGCCAGTTCTTATCCCAAGTCTTAAATGGACTGGGGATAGGATATCTGAAAGACTGTCTCTTCCTGCATGAACCTGCCTGTACTTTACAATTTTCTTCAGAGGCACTGTTATATATGCCAGTACTAAGAGAGGTCAGGTTTGTGGAGACGTGAGACAGGGCCTTTTCTGTGGCAGGCAGCACCCTGATTATGGAACGCCCTCCCTTAGGAGGCCAGATTGGTCCCATATTTGCCTAGCTTTAGGCGGACCATAAAGACTGTTTCATTTAGGCTGGCTTTTGATGGGTTTTAAAGTTTTATTCCGCTCTCTTTGGATTGGATGCAGCATCTGCCTTCCGCGGGAGGAAGGGACCTTCTGTGAGAGGAAGGGTTCTGCTCGTGGAAGTTCCCGCTGACTGATTTTTGCGGATTCCCCCTCCCCTCCCACACCACAGGTCTCCTGACTCCCTGCATGGCATTTTCAGGAAGCTGGAGGAGCGCCGGGGGAAGGAGCGGGTGGGGAAATCCACTTCCACCAGTGCAGCTGATCCAGCTTCAATCTGGATCCAACCCTGCATGTTTTAAAGATGTTCTTCATTTGATTGTCTTATTTTTAAAAACTTATACACAGTAATACCTTGGATTGCAAGTAACTTGGTTTGAGAGTGTTTTGCAAGCCAGGCACATTTTTAAATATTTATTTATTTATTTATTTATTTGATATACAAGCGACGTCTTGCAATGCAAGTGCTGTAGTACGGCTGAAATTAAAAATCTCTGTACAAATTTTTTTGGGGGGGATTTCGTTTTGATATAAGAGTGTTTTGGATTACAAGCACGTTTCCGGAACGAATTATGCTCTCAATCCAAGGCATGACTGTATTGCCTTTTGGGCATAAATTTGCACATTATGCAAATTTAAAGAAATGATACATACAAGAAAACGTCTCGACAGCAAGAGCTGTTTGAGAGTGGAACCAATGACTGAGAAGGGTGGTGGGAGCTCTCCCTCAACTGAGGTCTTCAGGCAGGGGCTGGACTGGCATCAGTCGGACCTGCTCTAGTTCTGGACTCCCTGCATTGAGCACAGGGTTGGACTAGGCCTAGAAGAGCCGCTCCTCCAACCCTCTAAAGTCTAGGATTTTATGAGAGCATAATCACAATGTTCCCATATTGGAGCACTGACAGCATTAACTATCGGTGGCATTTCATAGTGCCACTGATGACATTTAAAAATAATATATGAAATTAATAAAGGTGACAGGGAGAGGGAGAGACGCTGGGATTCTAAGCACATCAATTTTGCAGTTGTGTTTGAATTAGAATATGAAACCAGCCTTTACATCACAGAATATGTATGTTTTTTTAAAAATATCTTCATCGTGAAGTTCTTCTTGGGGTCAGTGGGAAATTAGCTTTGTCTGATATGCCCGAACTGACGGTCTGAGGTATCATCAGAAAGATTACAATGAAATATGAGAGAGAGAGAGATTATTCCCTTAGGGCTGACTGAGTTAAGAAGCATCCCTTTGTATGAATTCCTCCAAATTCTACCCAAAGCTGCACATCACCGCCATGCTTAAATTCTCCCCACCCCAGCCACCATATTTACTGCACTAAAAAAAAAAAAAGAAGAAGTAAAAAAAAAAAGGACTGCTGTAAACCAATTTTCAAATAAATATTATAAAAAACGAGTCTGTGCTAGCATCGGTAAATGAAACATAAAAATTAATTGTCTTGCAATGAGGGGAAAGGACTTTGTTAAGGAACCTACTGTGCTAGCAAGCAGCAGTGAGTGCTCCACATGCCCTAAAGCACCACTGAAAACATTATTACTCAACAAGCCACGAAGGCTGGCTTCCGAGAGGAGGCTTTCACAGTATGACATTCATAATTCATTAAGAGACTATTACAAAAAAAAAAAACCCACCAACCAACGCCCCCCCCCACCCGCCTGGCAAACCATGCTTGCATTACTCATATACAACAAGCTCCGGCAAAAGCGAAATTTGTTCACCCTGATCCTGGTAAAGAGATCCGCTCGCATAAGCAGGCTTCCATGCAAATGTGGCTTGCCAGATCAGGAACCATGGGAGCAAATCAGAAGAACACTCATCCAAGTACGGATGCTATGCATTCAATGGAATGCGCATTGGAAGAATGTGCACCCACTTTCTGGTGCAACTAGTCACACAGTAACTGCACCAGATATTTATGTGTAAAATATCTTTCGAAAGGCAGGGATGTATGAGAATTTCGTTTCAGTGTGCAAATTGTCAGAGGCGAAGGGGAGCACATTTTTCTGGAAAAGCTCGCATATTCCTGTAATTGCCATTGCATTCGAAGAATGAGTCGTTTTTATTATTTTTTTTTAAATGTGCACTTTAAAATGCGAATTTTCAAAAAAAAAAAAAAAAAGCATGTTCATGATTTAGTCATTGGGAAAGTGCACACTTTTGAAAGAAATGCACACCAAAATTCACACTTTTCTTATTTTAAAAAAAAAAATTCCATAAAAAAAAAAAAGAAAAACTGGTTGAAAACAAAAATGGGAGCGAAGCAAACCGAGCTTTGAAGTGGAGTTCAGAGTAATATTTCTGTGAACTTGAGGGTCCCCCTGGTTCTCCCCTCCCTAGACTAGAATTCGATCAGAGTGATTGAGTTCAAGGGAAAATTCACAGGGTGGGGAAAAACATGTACAAATGTATCAGGACTTTGGTGCAGAAAGATCGGTAAGTTTTTTCACTTCAAACCTAAATTTGCCATGTGAATACACCGGACAGGTTGCTACAGCCAACGCTGCCTCTCTCACAAGTGTACCTGTAGGATTCAAAAGTCTTCACAAACATATGTTTGTTAAATTCATGTTTACATATTTTTTTTTTGATAGACACTTTAAAGACGTATTGTTTGAAACAGCCATAAATTGCAGTGTTCTCCAACCCTGGGTCCCCAGATGTTTTTGGCCTACAACTCCCAGCATGCCCTAGCCAGCTATGCTGTCTGGGGCATGCTGGGAGTTGTAGGCCAAAAACATCTGGGGACCCAAGGTTGGAGAACACTGAATAAGAGGCTCTCCATGTGCAAGTTGGGCCTTCTTAGGGAACCCCAGATTTCGTTAATGGTGACCCAAACACTTCAGTTTCAGTCTTTTGCATGATTAGGGCTACAGTAATCCTGCAAAATGCTGTATGCCAGCTCCCCAAATCTGGACAGCCTTATTTGCATATTATGCACATTATTTGCCAATTATGCAAATTGTGTGGTGAGTTGGGAAAGGGCTAACTGATACCTCATTCCAGATTACCACTTCCAAAGTTTCTGTATAGGAAGGAAAGAGATGGTTGGGTTTTCTTGATACTTTTGCATGCAACATGTCTTTGAGCCCCCAAAGGCTAAATAAAAATTAAAACAATTATATACTGTACAGATTCTAAGGGTGCAATCCTATGCATGCTTTCCTGGAGGTAAGCTCCACTGAACACTGAGCCAGTGTGGCGTAGTGGTGAGAGTGCTGGACTGGGGACTCGGGAGATCCGGGTTCTAGTCCCCGCTCGGCCATGAAACTCACTGGGTGACTTTGGGCCAGTCACTGACTCTCAGCCTAACCTACCTCACAGGGTTGTTGTGAGGATAAAATGGAGAGGAGGAGGAGGACGACGACGACGATTATGTAAGCCGCCTTGGGTTCCTTGCAGGAAAAAAGGCGGGGTATAAATATAATAAATAAATAAATGAATGAATAAACACAGTAGCCTTATTTCTGAGTAAACATGCATATAGGATTGTGCTGTCTGTCTAATTGAATAACCCTCAAATCACTTGCAAAACCTGCCCTATCCTTCATAATTTGTTCGTAAAGGCCTGTTATTGGATACATTCCAGATTAAATTGCAAACAAGCAGTGTTCTCGTTAACAGCACTTGTTTTATTGTGCCTCCTTTTTACCTCTCCTAGTAAGTATAAACATGCTATCAACGCAGGCCAGTCATACCCAGGAGTAAGCCCCATTAGACCCAATAAGATGTATATCAGAGTAGACATGCGTAGGATTACTCTGCTCATTATTCCTATTATAGCAATTGTCAGTGTGCAAAACCAGAGAGCTGGTCAGAGGTATTGGTGCTCCTTAGAAATATTCATATGTGGGTTCAAACATGGGGAGGTGGTACAGCTCCTCCCCCCCCGCTCCCCCAAATGGCATCCCTGCCTCATGCCCCCCTCAGAACACAGTGACATAGTTTGCACAATCATGAAGGAGAAATAAGCCACGGTGGTTTATTTCCCCTCCCTACACGTGCCGGTCACGTGCTAGGGGGATTTGCACAATTACCCTCACTAACGCTGCTTGCCGCGTCAAGCAAACCAGGTGAAGCTGGATCGTTCCCATGGTTAACAAGCCACCCCAGAACCCTACAATAGCCCACGGGTTCTGGGTGGCTTGTTAACCATGGCAGCAAGCCACCCGTGCCAGGTTTGCACGACACAGGAGGCTGCTGGTGCCAATGTCAGTGGGGCTCTGTATCCACTCCAGATTTCATTCTGAACTTTTAAGGAGCTATCCATGGTGCTGGACCCTATCCCCAAAGTAGGTCTGTCACCATGGATAGCTCCTTAAAAGTTCAGAGTAAAATCTGGAGTGGATACACAGCCCCGCTGACATTGGCGCCACCGGCCTCCACAGCACAGCAAGCCTCTCCGGCGACGGTAATTATGCAAACGCGACTGGTATGCACGTGGGGGAGGATATAAGCCATGGTGGCTTGTTTCCCCCTCTGTGATCATGCAAATCTGGTCAGTGTCAGTGGGAGACAGTGACAAACTGTGTATGCCACAAACAATGCTATGCTAAGGCGATCAAAGGGACACTACAAAGCGAATTGTTGTTGGTCCATACAACCTGCTACTGACCTTTTAAAAAGCAACACACATTTATATCACACTTTTCTTCCACAGTGAAACTCTTTTGGTCCTTTCTTTTAGTCTCCCTGGGCTTAAGTCAAGAAGGAGAGTATGGTCCAAAATGGAATTCCATTTGTCTTACATTTGGCAATGCTTGCACAATAAGAGCCGATGTGTGGTTAGAGAGTTTCCTGCGGCTGTTTGGGTAATATCTGTAGGAAGCAATCATGTGGGTTGGTTAACTGACGTGGTTACTTCCCACGAAACTATCACTTCTCCCATGGGATGTGTGTGTGTATGACATCATTGGTAGGGGAAGCAATCATGTTACTCCATCAACCCATGTGGTTACTAGTCCTTTCAGACAGTTCCTGAACCATGTGAGATCCAGCAGAACCGTGCTGTTCAGATAACGTATGAATCAGCCCTTATTGCTTGCTTTTGGAGAGGTTCAAAGACCAATGTCCTGCAATATAAATAAAGGAGAGACAAAAGATCTATATGAAATGAATAAAATATTGTGTTTACCACAAGGGGCATCGAATGCTTTCCACTAAACAAAGTAGATGCTCGATGTGGTATACAATAAATTCCTACACTGGATTTCTAATTATCTCAGAATTAGTTGTAACAGCTAACTAGTGAATAAGAGAGCCAAAACAAATTCCCTGGCAGTTGAGTAGAGTTAAGTTGAGTGCCTCCCTGTGGTGTGGTATTCTTCCACGCAACAGGCAGACGAGAACTAAGCAGGAAGGCGCAGGCCCTGCTCTTCAAATATGTTCATGCATGTTATATCCCCAATCCACTGCTCCCCAGATGTGCCCTCCAGATGTTTTGGAACCCCCATCAGCCCCAGCCAGCATGGCCAATGGTCGGGAAGGATGAGAGTTGTACAAAACATCTGGAGAGTTCCAGGTTGGGCAAGGCTGCCCTAGTCAAAGTGAAGGCCAGATAGCCTCTTCCAGCTTTCTACAAGGTTCTGAACTCTGAGCTGCTTATGAACATTTCTCCTATGGGAATGCAAGAAAAAAAATTGTGTTGTAAACATGAATAGAGCACGCACGCAGACAATGTCATTCTGGTCAACAACGTGCATCCGGAAAACTTACATATTTCCTTCACTGGCCAGAGGAAGATAGAAGATTTCCTGCTTAAAGGAAGGACTTAATAAATAAGCTGTGGTTCTCGGAATGGGAGGAGGGCCATTCCACGATGGCGCCAGATGCTCTTAAAGCCACAGGGCAACCTTCCAACCTAGGAATAATAATAACCTCCCATATGCACGACCCCTATCCATTTCCAAAGCCTACCACTAGGTAGGAGGAAAATCCTTTGTTTCATTCATAGATTCATAGATATAGAGTTGGAAGGGGCCTACAAGGCCATCGAGTCCAACCCCCTGTTCAATGCAGGAAACTCGAGGATGGGTCTTTCTTCTTCTCCCTGCCTAGTCTTGATGTCTTTTTTAAAAAAACTGCCATTGTATTTGTTGTGCCTTGTAGGTGATATGGCTAATTGCTTAAATGGCTTGTAACAAGCCTGTGGCACAGACAGGCTTGCTAAAATTAGTGGTCAAAGTCAGAGGAAATGGGACACTAAACCCAAGGAAGCAAAACAGATGTTTCCTCCACTAGGCTACACCCTCTTATGAAAAGAATTAGGAATGCATCCGCGTTGAGTCCAAAGGTATGATGCTGGGCTCAGGAGGAGTCGTGTTTGTATGTTACAGATGGGCTGGAAACAACAGGCCAAAAGATTGGGACCCCAACTGGGTGCATGCTCAGACACTGGATACCTCTGAATGCTGGGGAGAAAGGATGGGGCGGGATGGCCTTCAGGTATAGGAATTCAAGTCAAATTGAAAAGTAAAAAGAGGATTTTGAATACTGAGTCAAAATGGCTCCCACCACCTTGCAATGTTGCAGACCCATTATTGGGGGCCACATCCCCCCCCCCGAAAGCCCATTGGAGCAATGGTATGTCATGATATAGCACCTTTCCTGGGTGTTCTGGAGAAACCAAAATGGTGGCCGCCAGCCAGGAAAAGCACCAGTGAATTTTGCTGCCCCATCCCCACAATTCATTCCATCCCAAATTACAAAAGAGGGAAGGAAGTTTCTCCCCAGCACACCTTTCACCAGCAAAAGCTGCCCTCCCCCATTAAAAAAGATCTTTCAGCCTAATCTTAATTTTAATATGTCGTATCCCAAAGGCTCGGAGGGTTAGGGTTTACGGTATGTCCTTTTTCATGTTTATTTCATCCTTACGACAATCCTCTGAGGAAGTTCAAGGTCACTTGGGCAGTCCCATGGCTGAGTGCAAAGGGTCAGACTGGTAAATTCTGAAGTGTAGGACTAGGAGCTTATCATGACAGTCCCCACAGAGAGTCCAAAAATGCAGGCAGCTGTGTTGATCCAAACTAGTTCTAGCAGTTTTCATCTCCACCAAGAGCAGGTCTTTTGTAAAGCTAATGGGTGCTAAATGTCCATTCAAGACCAAGCCACTCCAAAATACTTTGCATTACAATTGTGAGCAATATATTGTTGCTGGGGAAAAATCATTTCTCCTCAGCTACTGCCTGGGTTCAGACAACATGATAACCCACACTCAAGGGTTGAGTATGGATTGAGTGTGGGTTGTTGTTGAACCGTGGCTTGTTGTTGAAACGTGGGTTCTTGCATTGTTTGAACCCAGCGGCTCTAACAAGCCATGGCTTGCTAGCCATGAACAAGCCATGAAGAGAACCCATGGTTTCTTGTTGGGTTGTTCACCGTCGTTTGTTACCTTGTCTGGGTTGTCGTGTTGTCTGAACCCAGTTTGTGAGGACTGCAGCTAAGCTCAGAGGGAACAGGGAATTCTGAGGGTGGGTTGGGGTGGCCGATGACACCAGAATTCCTGCTTATCCAAAAGTGCCAGCCCTGTGTCCCTGCCTGCCCTGGCTCCACTGCACCACTGCTCAGACTTGTGATAAGCTACAAAGAGCAGACCAGTGGGCTTGTTATATAGCTGTGATATGGGGGGGGGGCTACATTTATGAATATTAAGATTGCTTTAGTGTTAAGGGGCAGATGATCAACAAAAGAAGAGCAGGGGAAATTGAAAGAGATTAGGAGCAAAATAAAAGTTTAGCATTCAGCTTGTTTCTACTCAGCAGGCCTGCTATATCAGAGGGAGCTCTGTGAAGTTATTAACGTCAATAAACCATTCATAAGTTCATTTCAAGTATTGGATGAATTGCATGCCTGGGTCGGTGGAGATCAGGTGTGGCTGTCTGTCTGGCTGAAGGATGCATCTGAAGAACAAACACCACCATCTAGTGGTATGTTTGGTACCACAAGGGGCAATGTCAATTTAAACCTTCCATTTGCAGTCGGTTGTTCCTTAGTGGGAAGGTTTTTGGCACAAGGGTTGATTTGGATATTTCTAACTAAAAGTACATACACTATTTCTTGAAAGTACCTATAATAAAGCCCATGTTGTGCCAAATATTTTATTATGCATCCTCTCAATACCTTTCCTTAAAAACACACCTAATTATTCATTACAAATAAACCCTCAAAAGATTTTCTGTTAGTTATCCAATAGCTCTCATTCCAAACTCAAATGAAATTTGATCTGTAATGGGATTTGCTCATGTTCGTCCCTTGTTACCCTTGCCTTTTTGTCCTTCTGTTGCCTTCCTCTCCTCACCCTGCTCGGAACTTTACAAAATGATGCTAAAGGAGACTGATGGAACATGTTGAGTGAAATCCAACATAGGGCAAGCAGACTTCCTCTTGCACAATGGGACTTCCCCTCCTCTCCCCTTCAGCACACCGTGCCTCCTCCAGAGCAATGGGGGATTCATCACTCCACAATCTGATGGAAACCATTCTGTTGGTGGGAGGGGTTAATGGGATACAACCCTCGGGTTTTAGGCCCCTTTCCATCAACATTAAGATTGGAAGTTCCTCCAGTCAAAGACTTGTACTTGCCAATGTTATTCTGTAAAGTGCCATGTTCACTATAATGATGATGATGATGATGATGATGATGATGATGATGGCAAGTCTGTAAGGCAGCCTTCCGCAACCACACACACACACACACACACACACATATATATATGGTAAGCTGTATAGGAAACTATTAAATAAATAAACAATAAACCTGGTATCTTCCAGGTGTTTGGGATTTCAATCCCAATCAGTCCCAGCTAGCATGGCCACTGGTCAAGAATGCTGGGAGCTGTTGTCCAAAACATCTGGAGGGCACCAGGCTAGAGAAGGTTGCTGTCATGCACTTGTGAATGGCTTTCAGTTAAACAGGCAAGTAAACAGCATGTATCTGGACTCCAAGAGAATTCTGCTTACCTTCTGCGAAAATTCTTGCAACATTTGCCCAGAGGTTGTTCAATTTGTAATTATGGATTCTGGCTTAAACATCAAATGTGAAATCTTCAACAGCCATTCACATATAATCCAAATGGCAAGCTGCCACCTGATCCATGTGGAGTTAATCCAAGAGCAGCCTCCAGACGAGGAGATGAAGAGAAAGTTGGCAGTGGTTGAATTTGATTTGGAAGAAGCTTA
Source organism: Shinisaurus crocodilurus (assembly GCA_021292165.1). Taxonomy (NCBI): domain Eukaryota; kingdom Metazoa; phylum Chordata; class Lepidosauria; order Squamata; family Shinisauridae; genus Shinisaurus; species Shinisaurus crocodilurus. The sequence continues at coordinate 204,864,654 of CM037880.1, read as the reverse complement.
TGGGTGAATGACATTCTGGAGCTTCTTCTAAAAATTAACTGCATTGTTTGTACACTCATAAGCCTCATTCCAGAGAAAGTTAGTCATGCTTATTAAGTCCCATTGAAATTAATGGGGCTTAAGTTAATCACAACTAACTGAAGTCTCATTGATTTCAAAGTGACTTAAGGGCAGTGAAGACGCTTTGGATCTGGGCTGTAGAATTATTGGAAGGAGATACTCCCAAGAATCACCTGTTTCAGCTGTCCCCAATTTGATGCCCTCCAGATGTTTTGGCCTACAACTCCCATCATTCTTGACCACTGGCCATGCTGGCTGGGGTTGATAGGACTTGAAGTCCAAAACATCTGGAGGGCACCATGTTGGGAAAGACTGATCTAGTTCAACCTCTGAACCTGAGACTGGATGCATATTGCCTATAGCCCCCCTAATAATCAATAACCAATTTTTTCTTGAAAATTCTAGGGCAAGAGATTGTACAAGCACACAAAGTAGCCTTATTCTGTATGGAATCAGCTTTTACCCAAACTTTAAATTAGTTTGTATGACACTTATAATCATATCTAGTGCTTTAACACAAACCCTAGGGTAACTGCTCCTCAACAGCTACTCCTCAACAGCGCTGAAAAACAGAAAGCACAAATGCCTCACACTTCTATTAACTGGCCAGTTTAAGTCCCAGAAGCAATTCTTGTAGCCACTGTACAGAACTACAACCTTAACTCTGCAACAAAAGGCCTCTCTAGATCAGAGGTGTTGAACCTGAAGCCCATGGGCCAAATCTGGCCCAAAATGGCCATGCCTGCCTTTCCCTGGCCCCATCCCCTTTCTGGACTGCCAATCATTTGGCGGTTTCCCAGCTTTTGTGCTGTTTCTTCCCCCTTCTAAAAGCTGAAATGCCTCTCCTAAAGCTTAGTTTCTGCAGTAAGAGCTTTAAGCTACAATATGCTGTCATTTTGGGTATGTTTGGTGTTTTGGTACTGGTCCTTTTTGCCTTTGGCCCCACCCATCACTGGAATATGGTCCCTAACAATTTTTCCAAAATTGATTTTGGCCCTCCGGCTGAAATAGGTTCAACGCCCTGCTCTAGATTAAGTGGACATTATACTTAAAGGCTCACAGCTAGTTCCACAGGCTAAACTCTAAACATGCATAGGTCCCTAGAGGCACATGTCACCATCCCCTCCCCCCACAAAAGTACAAAATTGAGTTGCAATCTATGTCATTGAGTTATAGCTCAATGAAACAGCTTGCTTACATAATAGCTTATGTTCACATTCCCATGTTTCCTACCTTGTTCTGTAGGTGTCCTCTTAACTTTGCGCTAGCTTTTTCAACTGGGTATGGCTCAAATGCCTTAAAACAGAGATTCGGACCACAGGAAAACCAGATTCCTTCTAGCCCTACAACTCTATGGTTCTATTTCTAATAGCAGAGGTGAGATGATAGACCAACTCCTAATGGCCACACTTTTTCTGTGCATCCATTGGCAAAGCTCCAACCATCAATCAATTAAACCTGTGAACGACATGTGAGCTACAGGACGGGGCATTGCTCAGTGGTAGAACACCTGTTTTGCATGCAGAAGATCCCAGGTTCGATCCTCAGCATCTCCAGGTAAGACAGGAAAAATTCCTTCCTGAAACTCTGGAGAGCCTCTGCCAGTGAGTGTCAACAATACTGGACTAGATGGACTCAGTATAAGGCAGCTTCCTATGTTCTTAACATTTTTCCACGTAAGGAATGTAGTGAATCTGTGTAATGAATTAGTATTTTGGATTATGATGTGAATTGAGCTTTTGATTGTGCTTTTAAGTTGTTTTATATTGTTTTATTGGTATGCATGCACCCCGCCCCTGGACCTGAAAGGTGAAGGGCGGGCTATAAATGCAAATAAATTAAAAATAAGAAATCCCACCTACTTCATAGGTATCATTCAAAATGAATGAAGCTATTGTACATCCATGTTTGAGAAACGGGATCCTCTGAAGTCCGACACTGAATATGTAAACCAAGAAGCCCACATAAAAACATAGCTCTGGATACTGAAATAAATACCTTTTGCCTCAAACGTATGGAAAACTATTGATTGCCAAAAACAGTGTCTCTCCCGCTGCCGTGTGACTGAATGATCATATGGCACAATACATTTTACAGATTTTGCTCTGGAAGGAAGACAAATGTTTAAAACCAGATTAAAGGGCTCAAAGGACTCTTATACACAGACAGGCTATGCCAACGAAACGTCAGCGTGAAATCTGACCACAGTGTTTTTTCAAAAGAACAATTCTTCCCATATGCAGCACCAAGACTATAATAATCATTACCGAATTGTCCATAAAATCTGTTTGCAAAGAACAGAAGTGCTAGCAAGCTGGCAAAATGGGTCTTGGTTTTTCACATATCTTCCATTAAGACCATCGGTGAACTTCCCATTTCAGACTATTATCTTAGTCAATCCTTTGTATTTTACCTGAAAACCTAAGCTTATACCCCATCCACTTTTTACAACCTTTCCCTTACAGGAAACATTGATTTCTCCCACTCCCTCTTTCTCCTGCCAGTGTTTCTAATGGAGCTTGAAATTAACATGGCTTTTTGTTTAGCTTCTAATTTGTGCACCAACATTATCAATGTTGTCAGCAGAGAGCTGCAAAGAGTGCTTGTTTACTACTAGCAGGAGGAAGATAAAAGAACATATGGTGTTAGGTATCATATCCCCTTCTAGGCCCAATGCATGCATGCATGCATGCATGTCCATCACTGGCTGCTTCGTCACCCAATCGCTGTATACTCAGTGACCCACATCTGAGCGTGTGAACAGCCTTCACTGAAATACACTGTGCTTGAAAGGATGTCAGGCAGTACGAAACATAAGAAGAGCCATGCTGGATCAGACCAAAGGCCTATCTAGTCCAGCAGTCTGTTCACACAGTGGCCAACCAGATGCCCAGAAGCAGAACATCAGTGCGATCGCATCCTCCTGTTCATGTTCTCCAGCCACTGGTATTGATACTGGATGTGATATATGGCCATTTTCATTTGATTAATGGCTTTTTTTTTTTGCGTCTCCCAAAGCAGTTACTCTACTCCCAACTCAAGGATGGAAAGCGGAATATCGGTGGTCAATATAAGAGGTTTAAAGATGTTCATAAGGCTAATCTAAAAAAATGCAATATAAACATCGAAAACTGGGAAGCTCTGGCCCATGAACTGATCTAAATGGAGGTTGGCCTTTCACAAAGGTTCCATGGACTTTGAAGAAGCCCGAGTGCAAGGTGAAAGGGAGAAACGTGCTAAGCGAAAAGCACGTCAAATGAATCCTTTACAGGACCATCTTCCTATCTGGTAACCTGTGTCCTCACTGTGGGAAGCTGTGTGGATCTAGAATTGGCCTCCACAGTCACTTACGGACCCATCGCTAGAGTCTACACAATCTTCTTTAGAATTTCCTCCTTTTATCCCGGAAGACAATCTTACTCGGTCACGAGTGATCGCCTGATGATGATGATATGGCCATTACGACTACTAGCCATTGTGTGACTTGGCCCATTTGTGTAAATGATCTTGGCTTGGGCTGTTTGATCCACAAGCAACTTTCTGCGACTGGCTGTCTTGACTGCATAGATCAGGGGTCCTCAAACTTTTTAAACAGGGGGCCAGTTCATTGTCCCTCAGACTGTTGGGGGGCCAGACTATAGTTTGAAAAAAATATGAACGAATGGATCAAGTAAAAAAAAAAAAAGGACCCAGGGTCCTTTTTTTTTTACTTGATAGGGGTGAATTTTTTCCCCCTTAAATAGAAAGTTATTTTATTTATTTATTATTTATTTATTTCATTTTTATACCGCCCAATAGCCGAAGCTCTCCGCCACGAGTCAGCATCCAGGTCCAGAGAAAGGAGGAGGGAAAAGGGGAGAGGGGAAACGAGAGAGAAAGGGAGAGAGCCGAGTGTCGGCAGGAAATTATGTAATTACGCTGGATGCGGAACGCCGACAAAAGAATCGGCTTCAACCGTCGTTCGAAGCGAAAGAGTTAAAAAAAGTCTGCTTCTGCCTGATCGGCCGCCGGGCCAAATGACACTTGGCCCATCCTAATGAGGATTCTGTGAACTGTAGACCTGAATCCCCCGTTGCAGTGTAGGAGCCGAAAATGCTGTATAGCTGCCTATACGCAGCTCCTTCATGATATAATTCCACTCCCCACCCCAGCCCACCCCAGCCTGGGAGCATTGTGTTGAAAAGGTACTGTTGGTCAGCCATTAATCTTTCTGACGAGAACTTCCAAGGTGACAAACATCCTGGTGCAGCTATTTGACCAGAGGATGATCACTAATGCATTTATCAGATGTCATCTATCAACATGACAGGGTGGAGCCTGCCAAGCCCACAGTGATCTGGCCCCTCCAACCTCTCTTACTCGGTAACCCCAGAGACCCAGCCAGTCCTTGAGGAAGAGCATCAGGCTAGCCCAACAGTGGCCACATATACATCACCCCAAAAAGAGGCAAGGCATCACCCCCCCAAAAAAAGAGGACAAAAGGGGACACCAATGTGCATAACATTTGCATATGCTAATATATGCAAATTTAGAAATAATTGTTTTCATTTTAGTAGAAATGCATTCCATCTCGCTGTAATGGGTAAGACTGTGACCAGGTGATCCATGTACCTGTTCATGTACTGTAAGCCACTTTGACTATATCTTTGGGGTGGTGGTGGTGGAGAAATGGGATGTAAGTTTTAAAAAGAATCCCCAAATCAAACCTGGAAATCTTATTCAGTTACCCCTCAGCAACTGAGATTTCAGAGTGCATTGCCCACACACTTACAAGCACATCTTTGTAGTCTAAAGGGCTAGAAACATGCCTTAAAAAGAAAGAAGGAAAGAAAGAAAGAAGACATTGGGCTAGATCCAAAGAACTGTGAGTAGAAGAAAAATAGCCACTAGTGCTGTTCCACAAACGCTTGTGCAAGAGCTTACACAAAAGTTCAAAACTGCTAAAATGTAGCCGTTTTCACACTCCTGCTCATGCAAAAGGATGTGCAAGTGGAAGTCTTCTGGGATAACATCTTTGGGTTTTGTTTCACTTTTTTCATGTCTAGTGCGAGGTGTAAAACAGCCCTTTCATGAACGGAAGGCACCTTCCATATGTAGAGAACCACCTTTGGATCCAGCCCAATCACAGGAAGCTGAACTCTGCATCCAATACCATATTCTGTGCTTTCCCCCCACTCCCATGGAATCATTGCATAGGCCCAGCCCCTACAGCATACAGAAACCTCTAATTCAAAGGACACGGCTCTAGCCTTGTAACTTTGGCTGACATTCTTCCCTTGGCTACAAGGAGATTGGCACGAGCATTATGAGGTGCCAAGATGCGGCTTGCATCAATAAGGCTTCTATACACCCTTTCTGCAGAAAGAGAGTTGGAACATCTCACTTGTCTCTTTTCATTTGCCTCTTTGCAATCGGATGCCCAAGATGAATGTCTCAGCTTGCCTCATGGTCATGGTGGTCCTGGGTCCTACAGGCTCCTGAAGAGGGCAGGGCATTGCCAAATAATGTCCCCACCCATCCTCCACCCATTCCAGCAAAAACTGGTTGCCTACCTGGGCACTAGATGCCTCAGCCATCTTCACTCAAGGTAGTCTAGTGCAAGCTTGGGAGCCCCAACTATGTTTTTGGAGGACAGATACAAAAGAGATTGGTTGGCGCATGTGTCAGTGTCAACAATACTGTGGTCTAGATGGACCAAAGGTTTGACTCAGCATAAGGCAGCTTCCTATGCTTTTCTCAACATGAATTTCACATCTGTAGCTTAGTGATGTGCAAATCGTACTAATTACATGTAACAACAGTATGGAAATTGGCCAGCAGCCTTCCCCTTCATTATGTTTTCCCACTTTAGGGCAACCTGCCTGCCCCGGTTTGCAATAAGCAAGTGAATGCTTACCAGGGCAGAGATCAGGCGGATGCCATCTCAAAAGAATGAAAATGGTGACGACGCCATACCCTGAGCTATTCTGCTCGCAGCAATTGTCTTTCTGACTCATTCACTCGTCTGTTTTCATTTCAATTTTTGTCAAAGACTAAGGTCCTAAAATTTTAATGCTTCATAATTATATATTCTGTAAATTAAAGCAGCATGGCATACTGGCTGGTAACAACACATTTCACACTTCATTATGCCTGCTGCAACTCAGCTAGTACAGTAATACCTTGGATTGCAAGTAACTTGGTTTGAGAGCGTTTTGCAAGACAAGCAAATTTTAAAATATTTATTTAATATTTTTTTACTTGATATACAAGCAACGTCTTGCAATACAAGTACTGTAGTACGGCTTAAATTAAAAATCTCTGTACAAATTTTTTTTGGGGGGGATTTTGTTTTGATATAAAAGTGTTTTGGATTACAAGCACGTTTTCGGAACGAATTATGCTCTCAATCCAAGGCATGACTGTATTAAGGGCTATTTCTCCCTCCCACCACCCTTTATATCTTCCATTGATGATAAGTGTGTGTGTACTTCCCAGCTGACTCCTGGCATGGGAGGAGTCTGTTGGGGAACAACTGTGCAAGGTGTCTCCATGGTGCAAGGTGTCTCCACCAGACACCATGAAGCCAATGCCCCGTTGGGAGCCACAGACGTCACCCTGCTGAGTATCAGCTTCAGGAAGCTTCACTCTGGCAAGGTCATGGGTTGCAGCTCTCACCACATGTGATTGGGGCTGCCCGTGTAGCCTCCATTTGCTTATCACTGGGTGAAACTTGTTTTATATTGCACAGTGGCTTGTTTTCTTTTCGGATGCTTCCCCTGAGGAGGCCTCCAACTTCAGAGATCAACAGGAACCCAAAATATTGCAAAGACACACCTCTTGCCTTGGCAAAATATCCTTATCTAAATCTTCCCTGAATCTATTCTGTTTCCATGGAAGGGAGTGGCTGATCAGCCCCCATGGCTACTTCTGTGGTGGGGTGATAGGGTAGGGTGGCCAGGTATTTTAATTCACAGAGTACAGTCCTCTATTTTGGAGAGCTGGCAGACAACAGTCCTCTATCTGAAGGTGTCTTCTATTTGATGGTCTGTCCAGTCCAAGTCTGGTTTAGAGTTAAAGAACCATGAGAAGGAAGAGCTGGGCCTTGAAGTTGACCATCCACAGTTAGCACCTGGACAGCAGACTGAGCAAGGCACACAGGTCACCAAGTCAGCTTTCTCCACTATGGTGAGATGTCTTCTATTTCCATTTAAATAATAGTCATTCCTGCTAAATTTGCATATGCAAATGCTATGCAAATTGAAGTCCCTTTCTTATCCTCTTTTTTTGTGAGGCATTTCCTCTTTTTTTGTCAATGTGTAAGTGGCCGCCCTAGGATAGGGGTCCTGATCCTTGGCTGTGGCAAGTCTCAGAGTAATTTCTAGCAGATGTAACTACACACAGTGATAACAGTAATCGTTCAGATGAGGTGAGTGACTTGCTTGCAGCCTATCTCCGTGTAGCCTCTCCCTCCCAAGTGCTTTTCTCTCCAACTATGACCTCGCTTTCCATATCAGAGCATGGCTGAGGAGAAAAGCTCCTGGGGGCACAGATTGAGGACAGGTAAGCTGCAAAGCCGGAGGAGGGTTCAGCATCCCACACTGGCCACCCCTTTTGCCTTAAATGTTGGCATCCCACCAGCTGCTTTTAACTGTGACTAGGGAAGACCTGGGTTTAATCAAAGAGGTTGGTCATTGTCCTGTCTAGTTTGGCCCTTTTTGCTTGCAGAGATTTTGGGCCCATCACAGTCGCTTGTCCTTTTTTTTTTTTTTTTTTTTTTGAAACTGACAACAAATGCAATCCCACCCCGGTTCACATTCATATCTCCACTAAGTTGCTCTGCCACAGTGCCCTGCAGAAGTATTCACACACACCCTTTGACTTTTCTACATTTTGTTGTGTTCCAACCTGGAACTGAAATGGATTGAACTGGCATTGTTATCACTTGATGTACACAAGATACGCAACACTGTGAAGGTGCAAATCATTTTTTTTTAATCGTGGCACAAAAGTTAAGTAAGCAAAAACAAACTGGCACTTGTTGGTTGCATAAGTATGCACCCCCCCCCCCCCGAGTCAATACTTGAAGCACCTTTGGCATCAATTGCAGCTGCGAATCTTCTTCAATTCCAGGACAACAAAATGTGGAAAAGTCAAAGGGTGTGTGTGAATACTTCTGCAAGGTATACTTCACTGCACTTTTTGCATTTTGCTTGGACGGACAAGACTGTAAAGCAAAAGTCTCAACTCTTCTTCTATCATCATCATCATCATCATCATCATCACCATCATCATCATCATCACCACCACCACCACCACCACCGTCAGTTAAATCTTCCAGCACTCCTTCTCCACATACACAGTATCTTAAGTTAAAGTTGGGCTTGTTAAACAACCCTCAGCAACAGCTGCTGGCCTGGTTTCACTTCAGGGATGAAAAAGACCATTGCAATCCATTTCCTGTCTGACATGCAGAATCAGAGAGCTACCTCATCCCCATGACACACAGTGTCAACCTTTTTGTTCATTTGTTTTTGCCACAGTTATACTTGGGGACACTCAGATCTGTCAAGTCATTTGTTTCACCGCTTGGGGAAGGCTTACCGCGACAGAGCCTGAGAATCCCTGTTCTATCCCAGTGCATTTAATCCCACTCTAATAGCCAACATCTATTGTTGTCAAATCTCACAGGATGCTCTGTGCAGCAACACAATAGGCAAAGACCCAGGAGAACAAATCCAGCAACAGCACGGACCTTGCAAAAGTTCCTAGAGATCTGTGTAATGTGTATACATCTTCAAACACCATATCCAGATAAGAAGCTCAATAAAGCCCAATCCAATGCAAATGCAATGTTTAAAACATTAGTCCAAGCAGCTCTGCATTGCTCTAACAGCTTTCAGCTCAGTGTGTCTCGCAACATTAAGGAACACGAACCCTCCCAACAGCCTTGTGACACTGACTGGGGAATCACCTGTCTTTGCAGCAAAGGGCGGCTTACTGGGTCTGCCAGATTCATAGCTGTCCAACAATCTGCCAGAATCAATTGTACATGGTTAACCGTTAGGGCATTTTTCTTTATAGGTACTTCCTTTGAAAACACACTTCAGCTCTTTTTGAAACTTTGCTCTCATCCTTCCAAAGAAGAAGTGTTGTAAATCATCCATGTCCTTCCCTTGATGCTGACAATACGCTTGATGACATCAAATCCAGCTTCAGTTAGGTTAAGGCAAGGCAAAAACAAAACAAAACCCTGAGGGAGAGAGACCCCAGGAGTGGTTCTAACGCTGCCAGTAAAAATGCATTTTGCAGCTATTCTGTCTTTCCTTAGTTAGCAGATTTTCCACGGTAGGAAAAAAGATGCAAGAAGCAGTAGGGAAACATGGGAGGGCTACAAGGTCAAAGTTGTGAATGAGGCAGGGTGATGGCATGAGAAAAATTTCATCTGGAAGCTCCCCCAGGCAAAGACAGTCTATTGTCAACAAGAGCAGAATCTCCACATTTCCCTGGCCAAGTAAGCAAATTTGGTCTGGAACAGTCCTTTATAAGGTCCAATGGGTATCACGTAACCAGCTATTGGGGTTTTAAGAGGCCCCATTGCTGGTATGGCTAGTCTCCCTGCAGTTCCTTCCTTTGACAGAGAAGAATCGTGACGTGTAGATCTGAAATCCCTTAAGACCTACATTCAGAGCCTGCTGCAGCTCAAGTCCTGACAGATGGTGAACTTTGAAATGATAATGTGTTTGCCCATTTTCATTAGTTGTGAGTAGTGCAGGGTGAACTTAACCCAAGAGAAATCGTAATTTGCTCGACAGGTTCTGAATTCCTCTGTCCAATTTTGGAGGAAAGTTCTCTGTTATTCCAAGTTCTCATTTTGCATATACAAACTGCGACAGAAGATTAGATCTCATCTTTGTCCGCCAGCCAGCCCCTCCCAGGCTGCATCACTCCTCCCACCTCCAACCTACTCTTCCTTGAAATGCAATGTGCTCATGCTTGTAGCAAGTGTGGCTGTCTTCAGAGATAGTGTTTCAGTCCAGCAGCACTTCCTGGAATGCCATGTGACACACCCTGGCATAGTCACATGACCATTCCAGGATGTGCCTGTTGGAAGACAACTGTGCTGCTACAAGCACGAAAGGAGGTTTTTCTAAAGTATTAAGCACTTTAGAAAATCTCCTTTCGGGCTGAAAGGACTGAGAAAAAAGTCAAAAAGTCATGAAGACTGTGCAGGTGCCTGTAATAAATCTTGCTTTGAACAACAAAGTTCATTGGATAGCCATCCAAGCTCAGTACACATCTGAGCATGACGAACTTAGCAGATTTGACTTACAAGCCACCTAATTTCGAGTTTCGATGGCATCAATAGTTGTGAGAAACCAAATTCCTTCACTGGATACTCTCAGTTACTTATACTTCTTAAGCCAAGTGTGATCACTTTTATTTAGATTGGTCCATTCAGTCAATGAAAACTGAGACTACTGTAATGGGTTTGTGGAGTCTTAGAACATCTTAGAACTACATTTTGCATTAGCCCCCGCTGTGTGACCTGTCTGTCTGAGGGTTGTCTCAGAGGGAGGCATGGTCGGGAGTAGGAGAGACAGACGCAAAAAGAAAAAGGACTACCGCTTGGAGGCAGGTCTGTGAGGACTGGTGAAGCACTAGTGGAACTCAAGGGTGGAGATGATCATAGAATCATAGAAGAGTAGAGTTGGAAGGGGCCTACAAGGCCATTGAGTCCAACCCCCTGCTCAATGCAGGAATCCAAGTCAAAGCATCCCTGACAGATGGCTGTCCAGCTGCACCTTGAATGCCTCCAGAGTGGGAGAGCTCACCACCTCCCTAGGTAATTGGTGCCATTGTCTTATTGCTCTAACAGTCAAGAAATTTTTACTGATGTTTAGGTGGAATCTGGGTTCTTGTAACTTGAGCCCATTATTCCGTGTCCTGCAAACTGGGATGATCGAGAAAAGATCTTTTTCAGCTGTTTGGAACAAATGGAATAATGCTGGGAGAGTTGGGGGAAACTCGAAGGCCTAACGTTCTGTTAAAGCTGGGCAGGCCTCACGTAGTTCTAAGATGTTCTAAGACTCAACAGACCCATTACAAAAGTCTCAGTTTTAACTGACAAACTGTGGGTCCTGTTCTTGTGTGTGTGTGTCACCCCCTAAGGACACAATCTGACGCATGTTTAAACAGGAAAAAACTCAAAAGCATTCCCCCAGCCAGCTAGCTGGGGAATAAAGGGGAGTTGTAGGACTTTGTGTGTGTGTAAACCTGCATAGGATTGTGCCCTAAGTGACTGAAAACCTTCCCTGCTTACCTAGCCCATAAAATCATCTGTTGTTTGTATCTACATATCAGAGTGATTGCTGGAACCCAACAGGATTAGTAAAGAGGTTACTGGAATGGAAGTGCATTCAGCACTTGCTTTCAGTCCCCAATGATATGGGTACACTTCTGATTTATACATTCAGTACACTATTCAGTAAAATGACATGAGAGCAAACTCTGGAAGCAGCCGTCTGTTTATGTAGCAAGGATGCCGTAAAACATACTCTAAGTTGACATCTATTGCCTGAAAAATCCCAGAGAACGTAGTTCTTGCTACGTAAGATCCAGATATAAAAAAGTTAAGAAAATGTACAGTTTGTGCAAGTCAAATTACACATTTGCTACAGGACTCCATTATGATAGAACTGTGGAGCTTAATTTGCCTCATGCAGGGAAAGAAAGGTCAAAACGGTTTTATTTGTCCCCCCAGAAGGAAACTGTTCCATTAATTTAATAATGTATGCCTCTTGCTGGCTTTCCTTCTCCAGAATCTCACCTTAGAAGCAAGCATCTCCACCTCAAGGAACTCTTGGCTTTAGCAGGGGGTAGCAAAGATGAAATGACGGTAAGCAACTCTTCTAAGTGAGCTCATCGTTCCTAGTTACAGAATCGCTGGGACAGATTTGGAAACGAAGATGCGTATCTGGACAGCGGCTTCCATTGGCAAAGAATCTCATTAGCCTCCCTTTTTAATTACCAGTACTTTTATCTGGCTGCAGTGGGGAACAGGGGATGGGAAACTCTCCTTCTGCAACCTTCCTGCAGTTAGGGTGCAATCCTCTGCATATTTAGACAGGAAAAAAGTCCTACTATTCCCAGCATGCCCCAGACAGCATGGCTGGCTGGAGGGATGCTGGGAGCTGTAGGACTTTTTTCTGTCTAAATATGCAGACGATTGTGCCCTTAAGCTATCTTAGCTTCCGAACCCTGGTTTTCACAAATCGATTACGGTAGCTTTGTGACACTGTTCATCTCTTGAGCCCATGAACATCTGTTCTGGTATCTGTCAGGAGCAGCATGGTAGAGGTGGGTGGGGTGAAAGCCAGCGGTGGGCAGAGCCAGAGCCAAAGGTGGGTGGATTATCCCTTTTCTTTCCTTCTGCCACTCCTTTTCCCTCTCTCCCACTTCCTTCCCATCCAGCGGGTGGCCAGGAAAGGGACAGATCACTCCTGCCAGAGGTCTGAATTGATTGCACGCAGAGAACTTTTGACTTTAGGGTGAGGGCCGCATGAAATTAGACCCAGGGCTGCAGGTTGCCCACCCCATTCTAGCCCAGAATCCTGTTTCCTATAGTGGCCAGCCTGATGTGCTTGCAGGCAGGGCATGAAGGTGGCAACTCTCCCACACTGTTGCCTGCCCCCCAAATTTGTATTTTATTTATTATTATATTTATACTCCGCCTTTTTTCCTGCAAGGAACCCAAGGCGGCTTACATAATCCTCCTCCTCTCCCTTTTATCCTCACAACAACCCTGTGAGGTAGGTTAGCTATTTGCAGTCAGCCCCTCTTCCTTTATTCTAGCACCCGAGTCTCCCCCCCCCCCCACTTTCCAACTCAGCACTAACTACCATGCCAGGCTTAGAGCTGGGGTGGGCAACTTGTGGCTCCCCACATGTTTTGCCCTACAGCTCCCATCAGCCCTAGTCAGCATAGTCAATGGTGAGGGGAGCTGTAGACCAAAACATCTCAAGGGCCACAAATGGTCCACCTCTGGCTTAGGCGACACTGCACAGCAGCCAGGAAGCTAGAACAAGAACTTTATTGTCTCTCATTAACAAGAAAAGACACAGGAGACTCCTGGCTCCACCCAGATACAATTAAGTCCGGTGCCACCTAGTGACTAGACTAGATGTAATGACACTATCCACACAGTAACCATCTGGTCCACAGCAGTGGGTGGACATTCTTAACACATGCAAGCTGCTGCGTTGCATGCTACCAGTGCTGGTTCCCTGTTTTTGTGGGCCCTTGGGCAAGACACCCTCAATGGACCCTCTCCATCAGCAAGTCTACCTTCTCACTGCCTTTACCTCCAGCTGCTATTGCTCCTCCTCCTCTCGCTCATCCTTGCTACCGCTTGGTTGCTTGACATGCAAAGAGCCAGTGAGCAAGTAGCCTGTGGCATCTCCTGCTCCTCCTTCTCACCACCGTTGTCTGGGCCAGAGCGAGAGGCAGGGGAACAAGCAGGTTGCAATGGGGAAGAGGAGGAGCAACTCCAGGGGGGGCTCTTGTCAGGGGGCCCCTGCTGGGGTATGGGCCCTTGACAGGTGCCCAGCCATGCCTACTCTTGATGCTGGCCTGCATGCAACACTGGCATTAGAGGGGGAATAGAAAAGACACTGTGACCTCTTCTAAAACCTGACTACACCGGGGGAAATCTCTACAACAAAAGCAGCAGCTCTTCCCAAATCATCATGGGAATGGTGAAGAAATGGAAAGCAGTCACTCTGCAAGTCCAATATGGATCAATGAAGAAACTCTACTAGGGAGCATTCGACTCATCTATGTCTTGGCTGGTGACAGCATGATCCCACCAAGTTTTTACACAACTTGTAGGGGTGGCTGGCACATCTCCCGAGGGGGACCCATCGCACCATTTGTGAAGCACTGCTGGTACCATAAATGGTGTTGCCTTTAGCACTATCTCCTTGAGCGAAGGTGTGTGTCTGGGGAGAGGCTTTTCCCATCTTACTTTTCCTGGTACTTTGCTGCCTCAAAGGGACCAAGAAGGGGGTCAGGTGCCTTAAAGCATGAAGGTATCTTTCCTTGGCTCAGGACCATGGTGAGAATCATTCATTCATTATAATTATTAATATCCTTCCTTTAATCCTTCCATGGCAGCTCACAAGTAAAATCAAAATATATTAATAAAATCACAATATCAAAAACATAACACGACACCAGGAGCCTTCTCACAGGGCAGTCGGTGTCAGTTCACCCTGGAGAAGAGGAGAAAGGGGACAGTCTCGGTGGAGCAGACCCTTTTCTGAATCTAAATCCAGGCCTAGGGTGGGTTTTTCATAACCAGGGTCCCCATTATCTGTTGCTAGAATTATCCCAGGCCTGTGGCTCACACTGGCTCAGCTTGTCTGAGTGTGGAAAGCTAAGCAGGGTCAGGCATGGTTATTACTTGGATGGGAGACCCCTCCTCTAGTTTCCTGCATTGAGCAGGGGGTTGGACTCCATGGCCTTGTAGGCCCCTTCCTACTCTATGATATATGAATATATGAATTGGAACTGGGAACTTGAAGCTCAGCAGGAGCCAGAAGACACAACTCTACTGACCTAATAAGGGCTAGATTCCTTGTGCTTATATGAACACTGGCCAATCCAGAAGCTTAATACTGCCAGCCAATCACACATTGTTCTCTTAAATGGGCAGACAGCATAGATATATAGGAAGATTCCTTATTCTAGCTCAGGCTATTTGTCCATCCAGCCCAGTATGGCTTGCTCTGACCGGCAGTGGTTGTGTAGTGGCTCCTTCAACCCGGTGATTTTCAGGGGTGGGGAACCTCAGGCCCGGGGGCCAGATCAGCCCTCCAGGGTTTCCCAGATGGCCCCACCCCCTTTCCCCCCAACCACTGATTGGTGTGGTTTCCCAGCTGTTGTGCAGTTTCCCCCCCCCTCCCTTCTTAAAGGCCTCTCCTAAGGCTTAGCCACTAGCAGTAAAGCTTTGAACTACACTATGATGGCAATTTTTATATTTTTGGCCTTTGGCTCCACCTCTTATGCCTTCAGTCCTACTCCTTTGCCTTAGGCCCTGCCCACCACTGGAATGCAGCCCCCGAGAACTTCTCTGAAATTGAATCTGGCCCTCAGGCTCCCCACCCCTGGTATAAACACAGGAAGCTGGGCCTATATACAGAAGGGGTCCCAGTACTGGGGAAAAGGTTGATATAATAATATAATAATAATAATAATAATAATAATAATAATAATAATAAATAAGGATAATGTCAACACAGCAGTACCTTCTGCTTGCTACACTTCCAGCTTCAATTTCTAGCTCAAGCCACTGACCTCAGGCTTCTGGGACCCTGAGCACGAGAGCTACCTCCAGTCATACACCGCCTCAGACTAGCCCTGATGCCCATCACTGGCGGTGACAATAAAGTAGCTCATCTCTGAAACCCCAAAATGGGAAGGAGGAGAGAGATGGGTTTGGTCCGGCCAAACAAATAACTACATTCATGGACAGGTTCGACTGACAGTCAGCTGACGGAGCATGCAGTACAATGAGAGGTCTGGTATTAATGCAGTGTGGCTTTCTGATGGTAGGGAAGCCCCAGGATACAGCTGCTGAAGATTGATGTGAAATTAAAGAGGGAATGAAATGTGTGATCTTATTTAATCACACCTGGTGCTTCAATTTTTCAATAACAGCACCCTGCTAGACTGTGTCAAATCACTTTCACAAAGGAAAAAAAAAATATGGATGGCAAAATGAATTAACTGTTTCACTCTCCTCATGGTGATGCCAAATACATGCAAAGCAAGGGTTTGATATAGAAACAATGGCTTCCAATTTCGGGCCCAGCACACTAATCACTTGGCTAGGCATGTTTTACAACTCATCAGGCACCTGATGACTGCTAAAGGCTTATTCCCACAATGGAGATCCACAAGTTATCATCTCAGGGTGGTCACCGTTAAATAAGGGGAAGGGAGCAGAGCTCAATGGTAGAGCTCACGCTTTGCATTCAGAAGGTCCGAGGATTAGGCAACAGATGATAGGATAATCCTTTTAAAAAAAGGATTAGGCAACAGATGATAGGAAAGACCTCTGCCCAGGCATCTGAAGAGCCTCTACCAGTCAGAATAGACAATTCTGGGCTAAATGGACAAATTGTCTGATCTTATAGAAGACAGCTTCCTATGTTCCTATATTATCTACTGTAGGCAGAAGTACAATTTTGGCTACGGAAGGATCTACACTCGGAAGATGAGTTTGCTATTGGTATACGGGATTATGCTTCAGGGAGCATCAGTATCTGGTCAAAGAAAATGGCCTGGGCTCTGGATCTTGATAAATCTTGCCCCCCCCCCCGACTCCCTCGAAATACACACAAGCATCTGAAATGGGTTTCTTGATTCCAGGTTATTTCAGCCCTACCTTTCCTACTTTGCTTCATTTCTGAGTGTTTCTAGGCGGAGGGCTCCTAAGGGTAGCATTCAAAAGGCACTGGGCAGCTATTCCTAAATGGATTTTTTTTTTTCTAGTAAGGAAAAAGACAGAAGAAGCAGTGGAAAAACAGGGAAGGGTTACAAATGCACAGGTCACTGCATTCTCTATGGAACCAAATATAATAAGTCTTTCTACTGGTCGCTGAATTACTTTCATCCTGGAAGGACCACAGCTCATGGACTGAGCACATATTTTGCATGCAGAAACTCCCAGATTATTCCATCCCTGCTGGCATCTCCAGTCAGAAGGATTTGAAGCAGAAGTGCTAGAAAAGACGCCTACCTGAGGTCTTTGAGAGCTACTGCCAGTCAAAGTAAACAGTATTCGGTTAAAGGCGTAATCCTACGCAAGTTTAGACAGAAAAAAAAGCCTACAACTCCCAGCATGCCCCAGCCAGCTTTTCAGTCTAAAATTGCATGGGATTGCGCCCTAAGTGGAACAATCGTAGGCCTTAGTACAAGGTAGCTTCACAGGAAAGTGTTCTGTGTCAAGAGCTCTTAATCTTGAAATTACTTGTCTGCTACGTTTCAACACACTTCTGTCTCTGAGGTAAGAAGATGGAGCTGGTTTGTTCATTTTTGTTCAGGAAGAGGTCTTCCAGGACTGAATCCACTTTGAGCATCCACACATGTGATCTTGGAATTAGTCCTCCAATATGTATGTTTTTAGGTGGTTGGGAGGAAGGGTTGCCAAAAAGGTAGATCTGATGACAACAGAGGCTTAGGAAATCCAAATGATGACATACCCATGTTCCCAATTCCTGTGGAATGTGCAAAACTGTGTAATGGGGGGGGGGGGGAATGTGCCCTAGAAATCATGTGTGTGTGTGTTTGTTTTTGTTATTCTACAAAAATTATGTGTTTTGCATCTTAGGTGTTTGGGTTTATACTAAATGCCAAATATAATTTGTTTCTGCAGCCTCATACTGTGCAATTACCCATGTCTCATTGGTTAGTCAGACACTGTATCTCAAATGGTATGCCCCCATATGCTAATAAATCTCTCCCTGTAATAGACAGCAAGGTGCTTTATCTAATGGGGAAAAACGATAATTGTGGTCAAATGATTCATTTTTTTCAGAGAAAGAGGGGATGGAGCCTATTACTTTCAGCTCCAGGATGGCATGGTTTAAAAACTGCAGGGTAATTAACTTAACATAACCATCTTTGTATTAAATACACAGACAAGAAAATAAAACATTGGTGTGTGCGTGTGTGTGTGTGTGTGTGTGTGTGTGGAACATAGCATCTGTCCTTTTTTTCTCACCATGAAAATTAGGGTATAGGGTATCAGCATTAGGGTATAAAATCAGCTTCAGCAGAACCAAACCTCCTCCTCTCATGGACTCTGAGACTTGAACTGGGAACCTCATGGGTTGACGCTGGAACCCAGCAAAAAGAGCTACATGGGAGTATCTTTGCTCAGATCCTTTTTGAAACACAAAAGGGAATAAGGATGGGCACTGGCCAGTCCCCGTGATTGGTAGGCAACATGAAGCCTCTGAATTGGCCAAGTCATTAGCAGCCTTACCTTCTGCTCATGCCCAGTGTAAAGTGCCTGGGGTCTCAAACCAGGGAACCTAGAATCAAGGCCCAGGTGCCTAACGCTCCGCACCACTAGGGCACTTCTCTCATTCAGGCAGAGGGAGCAGAACTTTGTGCCACCCAGATAATGGCCAGAGAGGGGGTACTGCAACTCATCAGCCCAACTAGATCAGGTGATCTGGGAAGCCAATAGGGGACTGGTTGGCTTTATATAACTTGTTGGTTCAGAGTTGGTTTCTCAGTCTGGACAACTTGTCAAACAGAATTGCTGCTCTAGAGACTACCTGCGTCTCCCCTCCCTAAACTACACACTTGCCTCTGGCCCTTCCAACTGATCAGCTTGGGGGCCAGACCCCACAAACCCTGAGACCTGGCAGACAGCAGTGCCTTCTTCCTGCTGCTCTTTAGGCTCTAGTACAGGGTTCTCCAACCTTGGGTCCCCAGATGTTGCTGGCCTACAGCTCCCAGCATACCCAGCCAGCATGGATAATGACAAGGGATTCTGGGAGCTGTAGTCCAGCAACATCTGGGGACTCAAGGTTGGAGAGCCCTGCTCTAGAAGTTTCTAAATTCAGCAGTTTCCAGTTCCAGCACCCTGAGCTGGAGAACACCTCCCAACCTATATTGTGGTAGCACCTTCACAAAGTATGTTGGTTGGACTGATTTGTTTTCCAGAGGCATTTCTGCATAGTACATGTGAACAATAATGTACATATTCTCCTCAGCTTAGTTGACAGCAGGCTTAGTTCAGCAGGCTTCTGTGTTATACAGGCTGGCATTACCAGTTACTGAAAAATATTATGAGGGTTAAATTAAGCCATACCACCCACTGTAATGATCTCTTATGGTGTCCTGCTCCACATAAACAGATTCCCATGTGGTTTGGGATCTCACTTTTGTTGGATTGTATTAATTTTGATGTTTTGCAATGTTCTTGTGATTTTTTTTCTATTTTAATTATTTTACTTTTAAAACACCATGGATGTTTGCCTGAGAAGTGGCTTTTTAAAAAAATGAACAAACAAGCTAAACGAAAATGAGAAACTCAATGTGACTTATCAATTTGACCCTTCCAGACTTAACAGCTGGCTTACTGCTACACAGGCAAACCAATTAGATAATAAAAGGCCCTGTAAAACAAGGCATAGGACGAAAAAGTTGAAGGAATTGCGCATGTTTAACTAAAAGGAAAAATAGGAAAGAGCCACATGAAAGCAGCATTCAGAAATCTGAAAGGTCACCATATGGAAGATGATCTGACGTGAAGGTCACATTTGCATGTTGTATTTTGCATCAGTTCAATAGCTGCAGCTAATCACAGGGGCTGACTAGCACAACTTTATTTCTTTATTTATTTATTTGTACTATTTATATATGTAAATGACCAAAACTGGTCCTTTGTGCGGGTTCGGGAACTAAAGGGTTAACCGGGCAAAGCTGACCCTTTCTATGCGACTCTCTGACACGTAAAAGAAAGCCGCGACCACTTTTAACGCTAAAACAGTGAATTAAGCAATTTTATGAATGGACGCTACTACACTGTTTATAGGTAAACAAAGTTTAATTGAGCGCATCAAAACATATACAGAAGCGGTAATAAGGCGCACACGCCAGTGATTACAACAGCTAGAGCGAGAGAGTAGCAGCAGTACATACAAGGTTTACCTGAGTTGACCTTAGTTCCTCGAGAGCTGCAACTTGCCGGCTCTCGGTGGTTCAGCTTTTTTTCACCGGGAGCTGCCCGGGGTTGAATCTCTGAGCCTGGACCGAGGTCCCAGACATCCGCGCAGCTTCGTGCCCACCGACCAACAACAACTCTTGGGACCCGAAGTCCCACCTTTGAGGTTCGGCTCCCCCCTCCCCTTTCACCCCCTCCCTTCTTGCCTGTGGGGAAAACCGGTTGTTCTAGCCGCCTCCCTGTGTCCTGGGTACTTTGGCTGTACTCAGCCCGAGGGTTGTTGAGCCACTGGGACATGTGGGGGGGAGGACCCATGGAAGGGAATGTATGCAGATGTCAATGGTTATGCGGACGGCTGGCTCTGCCTTAGGCAGAGTCTTTGTTGATTGAGGTGGGAGGGGTTGTCTGGGCGAGCTTTTTATCCACAATATACCGCTACATATTTTTTAAAAAATAAATCTCTAAGGGGTTAAAAAAATCTCTAACTTTGCTCCGTGGAGCCATACTGAAACTTGAGCAATGCTTGCCACTTTTGTATCTCTCGCAGGCTGCAAGCAGAATGGCCAGCCAATTTGTTTAGTTGTAAAACCATGTTTAGTTAGCACCACACTAAACATTTGCTCCCTGCACTTTGTCATCTGGTTATGGTACGTGGGAAAGGCGTCGGAGCACAGCTGCACCTGAAGATCTAAGAAGCTCCTAAAATAGAGAGGCATTTCCCCAAAATGTGCTGGATCCTGTCCATTTCAGATTTTAAATTGGGACCAGAAGCTAACCAGTAGCCAGTGTGATCCCCACAGAACTGAAGCTCTCTGATCCATTCAAAATGCTGGAAGCAAGCTTTCAAAATACACAGGTACTGGTTTTCAGAAGTAAGCATTCAAGATAGATGATGATGATGATGATGATGATGATGATGATCATGATGATTGTTATTATCCATGTTGTTACATGTCTGGGCAAGCTTAGGAAAGCTAAATATTATTTACAACAAAAAAGCAGGCGGGTCCATGTTAACTAGGGGTGCTTCCAGACAGAGGGATCCTACTGCTAGCGATCAGAAGGTATTGTGCAGCTATTCTGCCTTTTCCCCTTAATGGATTTTATGCGGTAAGAGAAAAGACAGAAGAAGCAGCAGGAAAACACAGGAGGGTTACGAGTGGCAGATGACATAATGTAGAACCCCCACTCCCCCTGTAAAGTTCTGTGAACAAGGCAGGGTGATTGCACCCTAAAAAGCCTCATCTGGAAGCACCCTTTGTTTCCAACAATCTAGCCTTGCAAAAAGGATGAGTGTACACAATGTCCCAGAAAATGAAGTAGTAGCAAAGCAACCAAACCAAAATAACATGCTAGAGTAAGATTCTTGAGCTAATTGTGCACCTCCCTTGAAAACTAAAGAGACACACAAATGTGCTCCAAGGAACCAGGATCGGTGTGAAACGTAACACATACAAACATACCCTAATTATCCTATAACTGTGAGTAGAATGAAATCAGCCGTTCTGCCCATGTGAAAAACAGAAATATTCAAACGTATATTACGTACCTCACATGGCAGTAATACCTTCGCTTCCTTCTGGACATCCTGCCTGCTTGTAGTTAAAACCCAGGTCCTTTACAGTGTGTGTATGTAGCTATTATTTTTGGATCTTTAGTATATTAATCTAGCCAAAATAAAAATAATAAATCAGCTGTGCTTGTGGTTGCAATATTGTCATCAATATGGAGTCAGTATATAGGGTTGGATCCAGATTTACTCATCCTTAGCATAGACCCACTGAAATCAATGAGCCTTAAGTTAGTCATGACTAACTTATTTCAATGGGTCTACTGGAAGGGCAACCAAGTTTGAATCCGACCCATTGTGTATGTGGTTATAATCAAGCCTGGTTCCAGGTCATGAGGGCCTGTTTGTCTGTTTAATGCAGGGGTGGGCAACTTCTGACCGTCCAGATGCTTCAGCTCACAACTCCCATCATTCTTCACCATTGGCTATGCTGGCTAGGGCTGATGGAAGTTGTAGGCCAAAACATCTGGAGGGCCACCATTTGCCTACTAGTGGTTTAATGGAATACAAATTTAATAAATAAATACATTTATGCTTGAACATAGTAGCCTTTAAACTTCCTAATCGCACTGGATCAACAGCCTAGTAACCCATGTAAACAGTCCACCCTTGCCCCGTAGAAGATTCTGTGGAACAGCACCATCAGTTAAACATTTTGCTCCTTTTACAAACCTACTATTTCATAGCTTTGTAATTTTAAATAGTCTTCAACAGTTCATGGCCACTATCCTTTTATTAGTTGTAGTATGTAAATATCTTGTTTCACTCCTACTCCTGGGATACATACAACTTGGGGACTAAACACTGTGCCCTAGCTTTTCTTCCCCTGTTGCAGGCATACCGTATATACTCAAGTATAAGTGGACCCTAATATAAGTCGAGGCCCCTAATTTCACCCAAAAAAACCTGGGAAAACTTATTGCCTCCAGTATAAGTGCGCTGACCCAAGTATAAGTCGAGGGGGCATTTTTCAGCACAAAAAATGTGCTGAAAAACTCGACTTATACTTGAGTATATACGGTATGTTGGGTCTAAAATGCATTTTAGGTTGGCTGTTTACATAGAGTATGGCAGTTTAGATAGTATAGTGCTTATAGAGTATAGCATACTCTTATTTGTGACTGAAGCTGGCGTTCTATGCTGCAACATTTCACTTTTTTTAAAAAAAGCTGTTTATTATTTTTAAAATCTATAAACTGGATGTGCTATTGCTGTTTGTTTGTTTGTTTGTTTGTTTGGGAGTGCTGTGTCATGTGTATCGCATCACCTACATATTGGTTTATTAGGATGACTGTCCCCCCCCCAATTGATCCACTTTAAAAGGTGACATTATTTTTGCATTTGTCTTCTTTTTTCCTTACAGCAATGAACAGGTTCATGATTTCTCAACAAGGGAACCCGGACACCACTGAAGAAAAATGATGCTAAAAAGAGTCCTGGTAAGAGCAGGGTCCCTAGCTCAGAGGCAGAGCACAGGCTTTGTTTGCAGGAGGTCCAGGTTTAGAAGTGGCAATTTCTAAACTCCAGGCAGGGCTAAGAAAGACCTGGTTTGAAACACTGGAGAACTTCTGCCGGTCAGTGTAGGCCAGCATTCTCAACATGGTGCCCTCCATATGCCTTGGACTATATAATCCCTGACCACTGGAATTGATGGGAAGCATAGTCAGAGACATCTGAAGGGCACCAGGCAATACTTCTCACCCACCACCTGCATTCCTCCTTCTCTCAAGGTGATCATATCTGTTTGCTTTCAAAAGGAGGTGGAAGAGTTGTTGGGGCTAGTAAGTGCTTTCTGAACATGTTCAACGGTACTCTTCCCACCTCCCTCTTGATGAGGAGGATATGACTCAAAGTGAGGCAGGCATAGAGGTGTCAGGGTTCAACCTCCTCGTGTGTGTGTGTGTGTGTATGTGTGTGTAATCCCATCTCGAAGGTCGTCCCGACTTGCAAGCTTTGTTTTATTCTTTTTGCTTAAAAATCTGTGCATATTTCCATGCGTATTTTTTTCCAAATCTACACATCCATTGTGTGCACCTTTGAAATGAATGCATTCTTCTCCCATTGATTAAAGCAAATTTGTGCACATTTTTCAAATGTACGGACACTGTTGAATGCATTTTGTGATAAAAATCACACTGGGCTGCAAATCACACTGCAAGCTCGGAAACGTACGGATTTTGACGGCAAATTGCATCCGGATCTGTGTTCACTCCAGAAGGTGCGACCTAGGTAAATCCTGATGAAAACCTGAACTGAAACGGATTTCTCATTTGTCCCTAGAAAAGATGCTTAAAGCAGAGGTAAGGAACTTGTGGCTCTCAGGTGTTTTGGCCTGCAACCCCCGTCAGTCCTAGCCAGCACAGCCAATGTTGGGAGAAGATGGGAGTTATTTATTTGTATTTATTTTATTTATTTAATACATTTTTATACCGCCCAATAGCCGAAGCTCTCTGGCTTAATGCAACAGAGCACAGTGTGGTGAGGCAACGGAAGGGATGGGATTAGTTTCCTTCCACCCTTGCTTTATACAGTAATACCTTGGATTGCAAGTAACTGGGTCTGAGAGCGTTTTGCAAGACAAGCAATTTTTTTAAAATAAATTTTGACTTGATAAACAAGCGATGTCTTGCAATACAAGTCGTAGGGATGTAACCGCTCACCTCGAGCGGGCCGAAATCGGCCCCGCTCACGCCCGCCAGAGACTCGCTTTGATATAAGAGTGTTTTGGATTACAAGCACGGTTCCGGAACAAATTATGCTTGCAATCCAAGGTATGACTGTATGTGAAAAGGGCAGGAAATGCATGTGGCTGCCCTGTCCCGTTTAGTTGGCCCTCAGCCTTCCCAAGGAAATATTCTTGGGCACAGATCGGTAGTGCAACTGGGTGACTTTAGACCCTGGGAATGGTCTCATGCCTCCCACCCCAGCCGTTTTAGACAGCCAGATGTATTACTTCAGTTGTAAAGCACACAATTCTAACATTTCTCTTCTCCCCACCCCAAACTGCCACTCCATGTCGTACAATTGCTTCTCCATTCCTGATATGGTAGAGCAAAAGGAGCACACTCACCCTCTTTGCCAACCCTGATTAAAAAAGAAAGAAATACACTGAGCATGTGCAGTTTTGCATCTTATACTCAGTTTTACTCACTTAAATCATGGCACCATCATGACTGAAGATGAATAACATGGAGTTTGCTTCTGCTGCCCTCATGCTAAACACATTCCCTTAGGAATAAGCAGCATTTTGCTGCAGAAAATATATCATATTTTTCATTTTAAAAGTAAAAATAGTAACACAAGCCCCTGTAACCATGTACATGCCCAGCCAGCCACCCCCTGACTATATATATATATATTAAAAATATGTATATATATATATACTGTGGTATAGTGTGTTGGATTGGAACTCGGGAGAGATGGGTTCCAGACCTCACTTGTCCATGAAGCTCACTGGGTGACTTTGGGCCAGTCACTGACTCTCAGCCTAACCAACTCACAGGGTTGTTGGGAGGATAAAATGGAGAGGAAGAGGATCATGTATGCTGCCTTGGGCTTCTTGGAGGAAGCAAGGCAGGCTATAAATGTAATAAAAAAGGCGGGATATAAATATAATAAATAAATAAAATAAGAAGAAAGGATGCTATGGTGATGAGCAGCATCAGCCCTGGTGGCAGGCCCATGCCACCCTAGGTGAGGACTCCAGGCCTGTTTGCTGCTGCCCCCATCACCAGCCATTCTCAGAGTTAGCCTTTGGGGGGGGGGGACCAGGCTGTGGAGCCCTGGACCACTGCTGCAGATAGCCCTTCGCTTCTGTGATCAGACCAATACATGTCTCCCATGTTATACTGCTTCTGCAAGCACACCACTCATATGAGCCTTTTTTTTTTTTTTTTTTTTGCATGGGTAAGCGGTGGCTACAGGAATGTCCGCGCTACCTCTCAGAATGCATCTTGAGAAAATTGGAAGGAAAAAGCTAACAGGCTCCTTCCTACTTTCAGAGGCACTTTCGAAATATGTAATGCAGCCTTCCCCAACCTGGCACCCTCCAGATGTGTTGGACTACAACTCCCAGCATCCCCCAGCTATCATGTGTTGTGCATGATATTGCAGGATAATGACAGGAAGGTATAAAAATAAATCAGTCATTCTTAGTGAGCAATGGCCTCCAGAGTGTTTATTCTGAAATAAACCTAGACTTTTACCATTTCCCTCTCTTCCTCCCTCTTAAATGTGTGTGCGTGTACACCAATTAAATAAAAATGTAAACAGTAAATTAAAGATATGATTAAAAATTAAAAATTAAAATTTTCGTTCCCGCGAAAAGCATCAACGGTAAGTGCTTATTAACTTACATATAACACTGTGTGCACGCAACCTCAGACTGGCTGCTGAATAGGCTTTCCAAAGAGATAATATCTGGGTTTCAGTTATCAGACTCTCATGTTTAATTACTGTTTGGGTTTAAAACTTTGACTTTCTCCAGAATACTTTACACAGAAGTCCTCCAAATCGAAATTAATTATAAAATTTTGCTCGTTTTACAAGAAGCTCGTATACCAAGTTACTCGTAATCCGAGGTATTACTGTAATTGCATTTATATCCCACTTTTCTTCCATCACGGAACTCAAGGTGGCTACATGCGGTTCCCAGGAGGGTTGCCCTCAAAGCACTGACCAGACCCAGACCTGCTTAGCTTCACCAAGGTGGCTGCCTCATGTGCCATACCTTGGGACCATACCTTGGACTACAACTCCTAGCATTCCCCAGAATGGCAAATTAGCCCATTGTCAAGTGGTAATTCCCTCCCCACAATGAAAGGGAAAAAAAAGTTACTTTACTTATTAGTTATCAAAAGCATTGATTCTGTTGTGCCTTGCCATTTTTCAATGTCCAAGGTGGCTTGCAACATATTAAAACCAAGATACAATTAAAAAACTTAATACCATATGTTAAGAGATGGGAACAACACATATACAGTAATACCTTGGATTGCAAGTAACTTGGTTTGAGAGCGTTTTGCAAGACAAGCAAATTTTTAAATATTTATTTTAAAAAAATTGACTTGATATACAAGCGACGTCTTGCAATACAAGTACTGTAGTACGGCTTAAATTAAAAATCTCTGTACAATTTGGGGGGGGGGATTTCATTTTGATATAAGAGTGTTTTGGATTACAAGCACGTTTCCGGAATGAATTATGCTCTCAATCCAAGGCATGACTGTAGTGCCTTGAAGAAGTATTCACCCCCTTTGACTTTTTCACATTTTGTTGTGTTACAACCTGGAATTGAAATGGATTGAGTTAAATTGATGTACACAAAATATTCAACACAGTGGAGGTGCAAAATATTTTTTATCATGGCACAAAAGTTAAGCAAGCAAACTAACAAACAAAAACTGGCACTTGTTGGTTGCATGAGTCTTCACCCGCCCTGAGTCAATACTTGGTAGAAGCACCTTTGGCAGCAATTACAGCTGCGAGTCTTCTTGGGTAAGTCTCTATCGGCTTTGCGCATCTGGATCCTGCACTGTTTGCCCACTCTTCCTGGCAAAATTGCTCCAGCTCTGTCAGGTTGGATGGGGACCGTTGGTGAACAGC
Source organism: Shinisaurus crocodilurus (assembly GCA_021292165.1). Taxonomy (NCBI): domain Eukaryota; kingdom Metazoa; phylum Chordata; class Lepidosauria; order Squamata; family Shinisauridae; genus Shinisaurus; species Shinisaurus crocodilurus. The sequence goes on along the minus strand of CM037880.1, from coordinate 204,837,697 downwards.
AACTTTCAAGTCTTGCCACAGATTCTCAATCAGATTGAGGTCTGGGCTTTGACTGGGCCATTCTAAGACTTTCGGGTTCTTGTTTTTAAATCATTCCAGAGTTATTTTGGCTGTGTGCTTAGGGTCATTGTCCTGCTAGAAGGTGAACCTCCGCCCCAGTGCCAGGTCCCTTGCAGACTGAAAAAAGGTTTTCCTCTAGAATTGCCCTGTATTTGGCTCCATTCAGCTTGCCCTCAATCCTCACCAGTTTCCCAGTCTCTGCTGAGGGATGATGATTCTTCCACCAGCATGCTTCACCGTGGGGATGGTGTTCTCAGGGCAATGAGCACTGTTGGCTTTGCGCCACACATAGTGTTTTGTGGCAAGGCCAAAAAGTTCAATTTTGGTCTCATTAGATCAGAGAACCTTTCCCCACGGTTGCTGCGCCTCCCACATGCCATTTTGCAAACTCCAAACGGGCTTTGATATGGTTTGTTTCAGCAATGGCTTTCTTCTCGCTGCTCTTCCATAAAGCCCAGGTAATAGTTGTCCCATGGACAGTTTCTCCCATCTCAGCTGCGGATCTATCCAGCTTCAGAGTTACCATTGGCCTCAAGCTGGCTTCTCTGACTAATGCCCTCCTTACCTGGTCACTGAGTTTTGGTGGACAACCTTCTCTAGGCAGAGTTGCGGTTGAGCCATATTCTTTCCATTTTGTAATGATGGATTTAACAGTGCTCCAGAGGATGTTCATAGTTTGGGATATTTTTTTAATAACCCAACCCTGATCGGTGCTTCTGCACAACTTTATCCCAGAGTTCTTTTGATAGCTCCTTGGTCTTCATGATGCTGTTTGTTTAGATATGATCTCCAACAAACTCTGGGACCTTCCAGAAACAGTTGTATTTAATCTGAGATCATGTGGCACTGGAATTGCACACAGGTGGACTCCATTCAACTACTTACAGTATGTGACTTCTGGAGGTAGTGGGTTGCACCAGAACTTATTTAGGCATGTCACAGCAAAGGGGGTGAATACTTATGCAACCAATAAGTGCCAGCTTGTTTTTGTTTACTTAACTTTTGTGCCACAATAAAAAATATTTTGCACCTTCAAAGTGTTGAATATCTTGTGTACATCAAGTGGTAACAATGCCAATTCAATCCATTTCAATTCCAGGTTGTAATGTAGCATGGCAGTGGTTGTGCCTAGGTGTGCCAGTGGGCATGGCTTCATTCAGATGAGACAGGCAAAATGTGTGCAACTCTGACAGCTACCTAACTTTGCTTGAAGACTTTGCTGCATCAAACTAAGGGTTACACCAACATGTACAAAACAATTGCTAGTTTAATAAAATAAGGGGGGAAACCAAACATCAAGGTCAAAGGAACAGGGGAAAAATGACAAACAGAACAAAAGGATTGCTTAAACAGGTTAATTTGGCCTGGTTTTGCAATCCCATATAAACTAAATAAGGAAGAAAGCACACTGAACATGAATACACGCATACATTTAGATCTTAATCATTATTATTAACAATGAACACACACACACACACACACACACACACACACACACTAAAAGCTGTTGGAAGAAACAACCTTGAATACTGAAGTGTCAAGTCAATTGAAAACAGAAATATAAGCAGACAATGAGGAATACTTGAGGAATACTAAATGCAAATGGTAGCAAGAAAATACAATAGCAAAAAAACGGAAAAGAAAAATGAGTAAAGAAGATCAAAACAAATGACTCCTACTGTAATAGAGTAAATATTTCAAGAACTGCAGGAGTTGGTTATCTTTATTGGGGGGTGGGGGGACATGACACCTTAGGCTACAATCCTAAGTAGCCCCACTGATCCATTTGGAACTTACTTCTGAGTAAACATGTATAGGATCATATAAGTTCTCTGTATTTCTTGCCTATATCACATAGATGCAATGAGTTAAGTAATGTCCATACTATTGTAAAAGTGACATGAGTGACATTTAATAGCTATGTAAGATCAAAATCCCCATCCTGTAGAATTAGTTAATTGAGACATAACTAAAGCAAGAAGAAGCTCCATTAACACAACTCCACAGAATCAAAATGGCACCTCCATGGAGTTTTATATATAGATATATATTAAGATCACATTTACGCCTGGGCAAAGAGGCAGGTATAAGTAACTGCATACCAGCTTTGATGGTACAGGCCCAGGGCAGGTAAGGATCCGTTCGGTAAATTTCTACTGTTGTTCATTAAGGAAAGATGCAAAGAAAATAAGGTATATATCTTTAAATAAGTTTTCCATACAGGATAAGTGTAACTTGTCACCTGAAAGGAAAACTGAAGAATATACTGAAACCAGAGACATTGGCCCTGTTTCAGCGAGGGGTGATTCATATGAAGAAACAGGGGTGCCTTTTTTTCTTCTTCAAATGGACTGCAGTTTTTACATGCAAAAGAGGCGGTAAAATCACACCTCTATCCAGCAGGAGGTGACCCAATACTGGGATCCACAGGGGTATGTGGGGATGCATCTCCCCTGGTCTGTAGATGTGTTGTACCTGGACCCCCCTGCTAGGAAGGAGGGCACAGCCAAGACACATGTGCTGATTGATCAGCTGTCTGGTGAGGTGGGAAAGGGAAAGGGAGATTCATAAGTCACAATAACTTATGAATCTATGGACTGAGGTGTTGATGAGGTGATACTAGAGCCCAGCAGGTGCAGAAATCTAGAGTAGCTCATTGGTAGTTCATACCAAGTTTGCAAGCCCTGCTTCTAATCACAGTTACTAACTGGACTGGAGCTAACTATGGTTAGTCTGAAAATCAGTGAAGAAATAATACTGCAGTAAGTATGGTTACCATGGAAAATAGGAGAGGAGAATTTGAGAGCAGGAGGCAAGATGAACACAGGCTATTCTAGGCTATGTGTGGGTCCTCTCTTCCTGGTGTGGTTCAGTGAACAGAATATTCAGTTTGAATCTGGGAAATTCAGATTCACCGCTCAGCTATGATGCTCACTGGGTGGCTTTTAACAAACCAGCGACCTAGGGTGGCCAAGTGTCCTCTTTTATAGAGGACAGTCCTCTATTTGAAGGGCTGCCAGAGGACTGTTCTCTATTTTGAAAGTGTCCTCTATCTGAAGGGCTGTCCTGCCCAAGTCCAGTTTAAAGATAAGCAACCATGAGGAGGAAGAACGAGGCCTTGAAGTTGTCCATCCACAGTTAACACTTGGACAGCAAACTGAGCAAAGCACACAACTCACCTGGTCACAGTCTTCCACACTGTGGTGAGATGTATTGTATTTCCATTTAAATTACAATAATTATTTCTAAATCTACATCTAGGCATATAAATTAGCATATGCAAATGTTGTGCACTTTGGCGTCCCCTTTTTTGGTGATGCGTGTCCACTTGTGATTTTGGCAAATCACAAGTGGCCACCTTGGACCTAGTTTAGCCATCCAAACTGGGAAATGGTGGTTTAGGGTGCAATCCTGTGCATGTTTAGACAGAAAAAAGTCTTAGAACTCCTAAATGCTAAGAATTCTAGGACTTTTTTCTGTCTAAACATGCACAGGATTGCTCCCTCAACATTCTATCTCATTTTTTTTAAAGACTTATATGGGAGCTAGAAGATTCTCTAAGTTACATTTACCTTTTATTTTACATTTTTCTGGGAGTTGTAGGACTTTTCCCCCAGTCTAAACATACATAGGATTGCACCCTTAAGCGCTGCTTATAAGGTAGGATAAGAAACCAGGGTATGGTTCTGGCTTCATATACTGGCTTTTAAGCTGCACTTTAAAAACATGATTTCCCAGTTTGAGCACTACGGAGGCTTAACACACTAGGATAGAAGGAATGAAGCCAGGTGTGTGCGGAGAGGGTGAGGAGGGAGTGCTTATGGCTCATGGCTCACTCTCAGGCTGATAAAACTACGTTTGATCAACCCAAGGTAATTATTTCTGAACTGGGCTGCTATCTTCTTGGGCTGCTTCACACACAATACGTTTCCTATTTGCAGGGAGGAGGCGGACATCATTTGGAAGTGAGGGTCTGCTTCCGAGGCTTGACGCCATCGGCCAGCCCCTGAGTCCATGTGCCGCTAACTTCCTCCCCCTCCCTCTGGAGGCAACTGCGAAAAACCCGGATTATATTGTTCCCTTTAATTGTAAACTGCTTCGGGAGCCCATCTTGGCCGAAAACAGTGGTATAAATACAAGACATACAATAAATAACCAACCCAAATGCAAATGTCTATTTTACCAGTGTGCACACACTGGGAATTCCCTTCTGTGGGTGCCTTCTGTGAGTGAATGTTAAATTGTGTAATATGTCTCCTCCCCACACTGGCGATGGGAGGAGAGAGTCTGCTAGATCTCTCTCCAGCCCCATTAAAAAAACCTAAAGCCTCAGCTTTACAGGTTTTATCCCACGGCCATATAAAATGGATGTGTGCCAAGTACACAGATGAATCCAATTTAAGCATCTAGTGCTGTATGTACAATCCCATATGGCAGGGAGACAGCACATAAAGAACTGTCATTTAATCTCTCTCATGCTACAACAGCCAGGAGAGACAAGATGAAAATCAACAGCTAGTAAGCTCTGGGGAACCCCCCCCCCAAAAAAAAACAAAAGGGGGGGAAGGAGGGAGGCGGAAAGGATGTATTTCTCTGTGCCAAATTGTATTATTAAACTGTAGGATATATTTTAACTACACTCAGAAAGTTTTACTTGTAAACTGCCCAGGGAGCCTTTTGGCTGATGGGCGTTAAATAAATATATTAAATAAATAAATAAATTAGACGCATTCATGGAGGGACTATTATTTGGTATATTACATGTTGGCTTTGTGGCCAAAAGAAAACTTCGCAAGTTGTATTTCCCAATTAATATTTTCTTAACATCTAAGAGCTATTGTCCAGATTTCAGTGGTAGATTCTAGTGGTAGATTTTCACCGCAGGTGACATAATTTTGAATGTCTCTCCCCTCACGCCCAACCTCAAATACACTCACACCACCCTGCATCTAGTGAACTAGCACCTGAGGGGGAAAGGGTTTAACACCTTGCTCTTCTTGATGTGCTAGTTTACTACTTGCAGGGAGTATTTTACACAAGTGACCACACACACACATTAGAAGAACAAGAGGGGAAGGCACTAATGTGTAAACAAAAACAAGAGAGAAAGAAGTCTCAGGTACCAATGAAAACAGTTTAATGCCCAACATGTTTCTATTTACACCTTCATCAGGGGTCAAATAGTTATCCCAATATGATAGAAAATAATTCTTTGGCTATCTGGTGAGTATAAACAAAGGATAAACTTTTGGCTGCCGACGAATGTACCAACCGAAATGCACTGGGCATTAAACTGTTTCGACTGGCACCTGAGACTTCTTTCTCTTCTGTTTTTGTTCTCTCTCTCTCTCTCTCTCTCTCTCACACACACACACACACACACCTGCAATCTTTAGTGACACAGTGTAGAATTTTACCACCTCATTCTGCATAATGTGTTGAATGATGCTTGTGGAGCCTTCAGGTGTATCCTCACAGAGAACAGACGGGGGTGTGCACTCCGCCCCTGACGTCCCCATATTGATGGGGAAGTTCTGCAGCAACGCTGCACCTCTGTCGGGCTGAATGTAGCTTAGAGTGCTTTGTGCAATCATGGCTCCTGATCATTCAGAAAACGGCGTCCACGTTCCGTGGAACACAGTTACAGATGCACTACAGACCTTCCCTGTCAACGTGGGGAGGTCCAGTGTGGAGCATGAAATTCTTCATGAGTAGAATTTCCTAACACCTAGGACTGAGGTGACATCAGCTCCCATAACAATTGGCAGCTTGCTATAACGAATGCCTTTGGAAGTTCTGCAACAATTGCAACTGAACAGTGCTCAGAAAATCTAATTAGCTACTTCTCTCGGTTTCCTACCTTAACGAAGGAAACAGCCAAACCAAACTAGTACCAAACCTTGACAATCCTGAGCCCTTCATAACAGCTGATGAAGGATGGCTCAGGTGGCTGATGCTCTCTTTAAGGAGCTTCCTTTGGCTGCTCAAACCTTTTAGAAAAATGGTGTCACTTAGAGTTAGGTGTTTTGCCATGGATTTTGTTTCCGAAACGTAGACAACCGAAGTGGAAACATTAGGCTTTTAATGCAGAATGAGCTACTGAACAGGAAGTTTGTGAAAGCTTGCCCAGCCCTTGTCGGCAATCTAACTGTCATTAATGAAGGAATTCAACAACTTCTTCTGCAAAATCATCTTTTTATTATTTTTTTCTTTCAATCAAACATGTTATCTCTACATGTTCTGGGCAATACTCCATATGAGAAAATGTGTGCCAAGAGGAGGAGCAGGGAGGAGGAGGAGGAAGGGGAGAGAAGGACATTCCTAAGATTGGGAGTTGGTTCCAGTGTTAAAGACAAAAGTAGGGAAGGGAATAAAAATGGAGCAAACCACGCGTCTTTTCTGTGAGAGAATGGCCATGCATTATGTGGATACTCAGAACACATCAACCCATGTCCAAATAGGGAAATGGGACACTGAAACTGGCCTAAAACCTGCATACCTGCTTTGGCTGTTGGGTGGTATATAAATAAAATTACTACTACTACTACTACTACTACTACTACTACTACTACTAATAATAATAATAATAATAATACTACTAATAATAATAATATACCAGAATTGTATGCCGAGAGTCACTGGGAGGCTGCACCCCACACCTCCCAGTTCCAGGAAGAGTGTTATGGCAAGGGGGAGACCAACCTGGCCCCATGCACCAGACAGAGGAGGAACAGCTTGTTTTATCCTTCCCTGCCAGAAAAAAATCCTATACAAACTTTGAAACTAAGAACTGGTGCCCGAGTTTTTGCTTTTTTCCTCCTCCCTTCTAATCTCTCTCCTTTTGTGTCGTGGTCTGAAGGCAGAGACTGTCTTATTATTAATCTTTGTAAGCTGCTCCGGGAGCCTTTTTTGGCTGAGGAATCAGGCAACAATACTGAAAATTATTACATTTACACTATATATCCTGCCTTTTTCCCTCTTGCAAGGAACCCAAGGCAGCTTACATGGTCCCACTCCTCTCCATTTATCCTCACAACAAGCCCGTGAGGTAGGTTAGGCTGAGAGTCAGTGACTGGCCCAAAGTCATCCAGTGAGCTTCATGGCCAAGTGGGAACTAAACCCGGATCTCCCGGGTTCCAGTCCAACACTCTCACCACTACGCCACACTGGCCCTACAGAAATATGTAGTTTATGCCTGTCTAGCCCCGGGTTGACTACTCTAACTGGCAGTGGTCTCCCAGGCAGAGATATCTCTCTCAGCACCTGAGATGCTTTACCTGGGGATGCCAGAGGCCAAACATGAAACCTTCTGCATGCAAAGCAAATGAGCTATGGTCCTTCCTTCCTGCCAGGACTGCTACAGAATGAAGTCCCATGTTGGCGTAGTTCTCCCCTGAGCATCCACAGCACTTCTGTCCAGGTCACACCCTGTGTCACCCCGCAGCAATGTTTTACTTACTTTACAAACACACAACTAAACCCAAATCTTATATATATATGTCCAAAGTTGCCATAAACATTCTCCAAAAAGGATTATTTGTATTTTCATGTTTTCTTTCTCCATTCATGTGCCGCAGAAGTCCCTGGGTAATGTACGGTACTTTTAAAAATTAATACTGCTCTATTCAAATATAAGTGTATTGCTAATGGCCTTTATGCTTCATCTGACAGAACACCCTTCATTTGATCACTTATACAACAGCAGACAAGTGCTATGAAACATCATTTATTGCCGAGATGCGTGAAGATCTAGAGCATCTCATAGAAGGCACAGATTTGTGGTTCATTTTTAAAAAATTGATATGATCATAAAACCTTTTTATGATGAGTTTTTTTATGATGGGTCCAGTGAGAATTAATAATTTCAACAGTATTGGTTCCTCCTTCAGATCAATACCAAGGATTTTTTTTCCCGTCACAGTTTGCATTGATATAACTGAAATTGATTTACTATGAATAAATATATTGAAATGTTTTAACCGTGACCTTCAAGGTAATAATATACTGTTGCGAACTTTGAAGTTAAAAACAGCCTCCTTTTATATGGGGAGAGAGTTTCCAATGGCAAAGATTTCCACCTCTCTGAAGTTTACTGTTTAACAAAATGCCTGTCAATATTTACACTCATACCAAAGAACAGAAATGGATTTGAAATTTGCCCTTATGGTTTAAAACCTTTTAAAGAAATAACTTTAATGGGTTATTATTTGTGCATTTTGTTTTTGTGCTGGGTGTTTTTTCAGCGTAAGGGTAGATACAGACAGAGGACGTTAGTCTAGGGCAGCCTTCCTGGTGTCCAATTTGGTGTTCTCCAGTTGTTTTGGACTATAACTCTTAGCATTCTTGACCATTGCTGGCTGGGGCTGATGGGAGTTGAAGTCCAAAACATCTGGGGGGGGAGACCAGGTTGGGGAAGGCTGGTGTAGGGTAAAACATGGGTTAGGAACCTATGCCCCCCCCAGATGTTGCTGCACTCCAACTCCCATCAGCCCCAGCCAGCATGGTCAATGATCAGGGATGATGGCATCTGTAGTCCAACAACCTTTGGAAGGTGACAGGTTCCTGCCCCTAAAGCAAACAAGGCTACAGCTCTATGTCAAAACACATGGTTTTTGCTCCCAGAACGCCCCTGGTTCATTCTCCAGCATCTGCAGTTAAAAGGATCTCAAGCAAAAAAAACCCTTTGCTTGAGACCTTGGGGAGTCTTTGCCAATTGAAGTAGATAGTATTAGGCTATTCACTGATTTAGTTTATTCATTTTATTTAGCTGCCCTTCAGTAGAACCCTAACCTACCTCACAGGGTTGTTGTGAGGATAAAATGGAGAGGAGGAGGAGGAGGAGGATTATGTAAGCCACCTTGAGTTCCTTGTAGGAAAAAAGGCGGGGTATAAATGTAATAAATAAATAAACAAACAAATAAATCTCACTTTAAACAAGATGCAGAACAAACAAATATCGCAGCAGCAGTGCCTGGCGAGTGCATTCCATATAAGCGGCCATGACAGAGAAGGCCATTTCCCCAGTCACCACCTGCCTGATTTCAGATGACGCAGTAGAAGACAGCTTCATATATTCTTTACTCCAGTTCTGAACTGAATTTTTATGTTACATTTCTTCATTCTGATTTTTTGATATGCAAGCAGCCAGCCGGATGTACATCTTTGTAAGATCAGAAGGGCCTGCATTTTACAAAGCTCTCCTGGCCCCATCTCCAGACTATGGGAGTAACAAGCCCGACTCACACATTATGTAGCAGCTGTGTTTGCTGCAGATCACATGAGGGGAACAGGGAATGTGAAGAGGAGATGTGGCTGGGTGACCGGCCAGATGGGCGATTAATAAATAAAAAATCTCCAAGAAACTCAGAGACATGCACTGGATAAGCACCAAGGTGTTGCAAAGGGCTGCAGCTTCTGGCACCTGCACACTACATGTGCCCTGGCATACACACAGTAATCACGACTGCTGTATGCAGTGGATCATCCTTCATAACAAAGACAGGCTCTTCCCACATCGGCCCATCCCACGCATATACCTATGGCCCTATCTGTTTCTCCCCTGCATAAGGAATGTTCAAAGCACCTAAGTCTCCTCCTCCTAAACCAGGGCTCTCCAAACTTGGGTCCCCAGATGTTGCTGGCCTACAGCTCCCAGCATACCCAGCCAGCATGGCTAATGGCAAGGGATTCTGGGAGCTGTAGTCCAGCAACATCTGGGAACCCAAGCTTGGAGAGCCCTGTTCTAAACCCTGCACTGGAAAGTCAGGGGCAATATATACTTTCAACTAGGTCTGCTAGCTCTCCCTTTCTCCCACACCAGGTTCCTAGACCCCAGGCAGTCTTCGGGTCCCCAGATGTTGTTGGAGTACAACTCTTATCATGCCCAGCCAGCATGACTGATTGTTAGAGATGAGGGGAAGTTGGGTCCCCAGATGTTGTTGGACCACAGGTTGATAAAGTCGGCTTTATTGGTTCAAGCAACCCTTTCTGAGATACCTGTTACCACACCCTGCAAGACCAGGCAATAACTGGTCAGAGCTATGTTTTAACTGCCCAAGGAACCACAGCAAGTTACCAAAGAGTACTGTACTTGAATGAACCCATCCCATTTCTATAGCTCAGTCATTACAATATAGCAGGGGAACTCTGCAGTTCCTCAGAAGCTTAGGGGTGTGTGAGGAATCGGATAGGGATTTTCACAATTCGGCCCCCTGGATTCCAGTTTGCCAGCCCTGCTCTGGTGCCAACTCAGTGTGGTGCAAGTCAAGCTACCTCGCAGACTTCCGCCTCTAAGATGGGCCACAATTTGTGCTTTTTTTAAAGAAACGCTAAGGAAATTTGCACAAATCGTGCATTTTGCACAAACTGGACTAGTGAGACTTGTGCAAATTAGAAACCGAAAACTACATAATTCTAGCATGATTTGCACAAATCACACTAGAGCAACATAGTTTTCATCTTCCAATTTGTGAAAATTGTGCTGGTCCAATTTGCGCCAATTGTGTGATTTGCGCAAAATTCCTTAGCGTTTTTTTTAATGTGCAAATCGCAGCCCATCTTAGAGATGGAAGTCCATGAAAAAACCCCAACTTGGCCCACTTCTGATCATTGGATTGGAAGCGGGCAGGAAATCCATCGAGCTCAAACAAGCCAGATTTCCCAGCAGCGGCACATCCCTATGGATGTGTGGATCAGCGAAATATGAGCTCGCTGAAGTTCTCCGAATTCCATCTCAAAGCTCATTCCGACTCGAGCTTGTATCAGATTGTGAGCTTTGCATGAAAACCCATATTTTTGTGCATATTTTTCCACATGTACGCATCAATTGTGTGCAACTTTGAGATGTATGCATTCGTCTCCCATTGTCAAAAGCATATCTGTGTGCATTTTTCAAAAGCACACATCTTTTTCATGGGCATTCTTTAAATGTACGCCGGCTGTTGAACACAATTTTTTTTGGGGGGGGATCTGCAAATCACATTGGAAGCTCAGAAATATACGGACAGATTGCGTCCAGGTTCGGTCCAGAAGGTGCGAACTGGGTAAAAATCCTGATAAAAAACGAGCTGAAACAAATTTTTCATGCATCCCAACCTCTGACCTATAAAGTTAGAGATACTGTCAAATTACACTGTATTGTCATCAAACATTCTATGGATGATCAGAGCAAGATATAAGAAACCAAGGATAGCCTGTCCACTGGAAGGATGGAAGTCGAGACATTTATTCCAGAACACAGTATGAAAGGAATAATGAGATGCTGCAGCTAAGGAATAAGTTGGTGCAGAATCAGCCCCCAAAATAAGTATTTCCATGGTCAGAGAAAGTGTATAAAAACAGGAAGTAACAGGAAATGCCTGGGCTTAGGCAGGGAGATCAGTCCATAGAGAGCAGCAGAAGTAGTGTAGGCAGGAGCAGGAAGGAACAATTGGCTAGTCCAAGTCTGACATTTGGGAAATACAGAAATGAGGGTTGGCCACATATAGAGTTCAGTCAGGATAAGCAGAAAAGGAAGGAAGTTAAGGTTGGGGACAATCCAGGAAGCACTTAATAGCATTAGGTGGTCTGATGTAACAGCAAAGGATCAAAGAGAAATCTGGGTTCCAAACCAGATATGTCTATCAGGCAAGCTGTAAATGGGAAATATCCTCTTCCAGGCCATCATATATATAGCAAGCTTGGTTTGAGTTGCAGCCGCTGGATAACTCCTGCGGACAGGAGGATAGCAGCCCTGAAGTTTGGCCCATGGACTCCCGGCTCCCCATAAAGGAGTTTGGCATGAACTACAAGTCAGAAGATTTACAGAGACCTTTCAAAGTTTCTTATTCAGCAAGGGAGCTTGGAGAAATCTGAGGAAGGGAGGTGGCTCAGGGCAAAGTAAATCTACTGGGAAATTTAGGTTGCATGCATGTCTCTGGGAAAAAACAACAACAACAACTTTTGTTTTTGGCATGGGGTGTAAACAGGGAAACATTTGCATAGTAATTCTGGCTAGAAGCAACACTGGCAAGGTTCTTCCGGACTGTGCTGGAAATCGCTTGCTTTGGGGAAAGAATAAGGTCAAGCCAGGATACTGAAAGCAGAGGGCGGGGGGAGAGGTATACACACAGGAATGGAGCTACCTTGAATTTCAGAGACTGCAAAAGCAGAGATGACAAATAAACCGGTAAGAAAACTAGAGCTGCTCATTAATGAAAGGTGTTTTTTTTAAACCAGCGATTGAGCAATTAATCAATTGCTATTTGCAGAAATATACAATCTGCCTCCCAGCTAAAGGTACTTAAATAACATGTGCTCAAACTTTTTTCCGTGGAAGAAATGAATAGACTGCTTTTGAGGGACGTAACTGGAGAGACCCATGAAGTTTTACATCAAGGACCTTGGCATGATGTTTATTTGAATGACTTATATCATGTGCATCCCTCATGCATTCTTCCAGGAGGTTCAGTGGCATCATACATTGGTCATCCCATTTTCTTTTCACAACAACCCTTTGTGTTAGATTAGGATGAGAGATGGTCATTCTCCTGAGGCTACCCAGTGATCTTTATGGTTGAGCAGGGATTCAGACTCCAGTCTCCTTGGTTCACATCCAGCACTTGGCCTGCTACACCAGGGCTGGGCAGAAAGTAGATCCCTAGAAGTTCTGGATTTCAACTCCCAGCATTCCTGACAATTGGCCATGCTGGCAGGAGCTTCTGAGAGTTGCAGTCCAAAACATCTGGAGATCTACCTTCTGCCCACCCTGTATTACACCATACAAGTATTGCTGACAAATCAAGCCTCGATTCCCCCCCTCCCATTTCTGCATACTTGTAGGGCCCCAGTGAAAAACATGACTGTTCATGATTATTATGATTTAGTGGTTATAGATCCATTAAATCAAATTCCCCAAACTTTCAGGTTGCAAAAGTGCTCAACAGCATGTCGATCTCCATGTAAACCTGAAGGCAATGATCAATCCTTTCCAGATTCTAGATACCCTTCTTAAAATATGGCAATTAAAATAGTGATGCAGTGAAACTTTGAAAAAGGTGCATGGGGGTTTGAGAACTGGGTTACTGGAGTCCACACAGCCCATCCCAGCTCCTCCACTTCAGATGAGAACCTAAATCTTCTGGGGTTTGATCTGATCTTGGACTGATCCATTTTAGCCACAGTCCCTACTGTGGGGAACTGTGGAGTACCTCCCCACCTTTCTTCCATCTTAGTAAGCAACTTACTAAGGAAAGGGGGAGATAGCGAGGAGGTGCTCTGGTGAATGCTGGGCCAGGTCATGAGGCCATGGATGCTCCCATAGTTCTCATCTACTCCAGGTGCATTCCAGAGTTCACATTATGTTTTGGACACCCAGCAGACATCTGACAGATTAATCCATTTGCTCCGGATTATTTACAAAGCAGATGTGGGCAGGTCCAATCATCCCTAAAAACTAGACAGAGTAAATGTTCATTGCAGCCACTAAAGATAGATAATAGTGCACCTGATGAACTTCTGTGGATAAATATAAGGTTATTAATATATTGAACTTCCTGTGATTCCTGTCAACTGTAATTTGATTTTTTTAATGTAATGTATTTGTTTTGCTAGTTGAAAAAGTTGTAATATTTTCGATATACTCATTGATTATATTGAAACATGTGATTTAAAACTCAGTAAAAATAATATTTTTTTTTAAAAAAAACTAGACAGAGTACACTGGTTGATATCGAGCCAGTGTTGAGTATAGTGGCATTAATACACCTGGTATATTGCATACGTAGTCATAATTAGACATTTTTAAGTCTCACTGGTTTCAGTGGAAGAGTTAAGCACATCCTTAAATCTTTTATCATCATCATCATCATCATCATCATCATCATCGCAGCACTATTAATGTACATGGCACTTTACAAAGTACAGGGAGAGCTTACCATCTAACATTTGGCACAAGGGAGATGGAGGAAGGGAAGGGAAATAGAGGCAGTGGATTAGCAAGGGGAGAATATGCTTTTATTTTGGGTACATATAACATCAGGCCAGTGGGCCAAATCTGGCCTGCCTGAGGTCCCAATCTGGCTCACCCCAGTTCCCCAGGTGGCCACGTTCCTTTCCCCTGGCTGCCAGTCATTTGGTGGTTTGCCGGCTTTTGCATGCTCCCCCCCCCCAATCTAAAAGGTTGAAATGTCTCTCCTAAGGCTTAGTTATACTGGCAGTAAGTGATTTAACAGTGCTAAGATATTATGGTATTTTTTGCTATTTTGGTCCTGCCCCTTTTGCCTTTGGCTCCGCCCACCACTGGAATGCAGCCCCCAAGAGCTTCTCCAAAATTGAATTTGGCCCTTGGTCTGAAAGAGGTTCAAAACCCGTGCAGTAGGGCACTGATAGGCAACCTCCAGATCAGTGTTCTCCAACCTTGGGTCCCCAGATGTTTTTGGCCTACAACTCCCAGCATGCCCCAGCCAGCTATGCTGGCTGGGGCATGCTGGGAGTTGTAGGCCAAAAACATCTGGGGACCCAAGGTTGGAGAACACTGCTCCAGATGTTTTAGACCACAATTCCCATAAGCCCCAGAGTCAGCACAGCCAGTGGTCTGGGACTATGGGAGTTGTAGTCAAAAACATCTGAAGGGAACTGGGTTGCCTCCCCCTGCAGTAGGGTATGTGGACTCAAGCACTGTGCCTAAGGAGGTCTTCACCAAAATCAACAGCACTTAAAACTGCTTAACTTTGGCTGGATCGTGCCCACTGTTTTGTTAATGCAACTTAATACTGCCTCTTTCTTGTTTGTTTGCTTGTTTTTGCAACTGAATGATCAGGAACAAAACTCACACAGCAAATGCCACCCGAAGCCACCTGGAAAAGATATACGAAAGGCATGTGCGGAAGAATATATAACCCAAATATGCTTCAGCTCCAAGCAATAGAGGCAGATCGCCGACAAAGCCTGTTTTGATTCAACAAAGCAAAGCAGCCCACACATGAAGCTACTTTGCCTTAGCTAAGGGACACACCAGCTGATCTAGCCCAGAGCACAGCTAGCAATGAAAATCCAAAAATAGTTTCACGCCATCATCGGGATTGCTGGTTGCTGCTTCGTATGAATCAGGATTAGGGAAGAAATAAAGTATGATAACGATGTGGGTTTTTTTTATCCTCAAGCAGCTCTCCCAGGGAGACATTCTGCAGATATTTTCATCAAATAAGTTCAGTGACCTCCCTGAATTTCTTGCAGACAAGTTCACGGGGTGAGGAATCAGCTCTGTGCCCTTCAAGCATGGCGAGGGGAAAACAAAAGAGTGAGGGGAAAATCAGCCTAACTTTTCCAAAGAAAATTGGCCTAGTCATCTCATCGGATCTTTGCTTACCGGAATAACTGACATAAAACTAAAGAGAAAGAAGCCTCTTTCTTTTGGGGAGGGGCTGCGGTTCAGTGGTTGAGCACATGGTTTGCAGCCAGAAGGCCCCTGGTTCAATCCCCGGCATCCCAGGTAGGGCTGGAAAAAAACTTGCCTGAAACCTTGGGGAGTCGCTGCCAGTCAGTGCCAAAAATATTGAGCTAGAGGGACCAATGGTCTGATTTAAAGGCAGCTTACTATGTTACTAAATCTCAACATGCCACTGTGCTTTTATGGACCAGAACTTTTTATGGGCCAAAACTAGGGGTTTCAGGAGACTTTGTCCGAACCTGGCTCGGATATGAACTGTCTGGGCTCTTAAAACTGGTTTGACTCAGTTGAAAGCAGCTTCCTATGTTACAGAGACTCAACATGCCACCATGGTTTTATGGGCCAGAAAAGAAGAAGCACGAGATGCAGCAGTCAGGAAAGGCGGGACTGGAGGTAACAACGCACGTGAGTTCCCACCCAAAGGGGCAGCCCCATGAACAGATCCCCAGCCACTCTCCCACAGCAAGCAGTTATGGAAGCGCACTATTATGGGGTAGGTTTCCCCATTCTCCCCAGCACTAGCCAGAAGCAGGAAATGTCTGTGCTTCCAGATCTGTTTCTCTGCAGCCTTCTTCCCTGTTGTACTTTCTGTTCTGGGTACTTACCTCCCCCTCCAGTCCCATGGGCCTGGCCTTGTAGGGTAGCCACTTACACATTGCCAAAAAAAGGAACTGTATCACACACACACACACACACACACACACACACACACACACACAAAGGGGGGGGCAAAAGGGGTCACCAATTTGCATATGCATGGGTACAAATGTAGAAATAGCTATTATTTAAATAGAAGTACAAGACCATAGTGGAGAACACTGGCTAGGTGACCTGTGAGCCTGCTCAGTCTGTTGTCCAGGTGCTGCTAACTGTAGATGGTCCACCTCAAGGCCCTGATCTCCCTTCTTATGATGCTTGATCTTTAAATCAGCCTATAGAGCAGTGTTCTCCAACCTTGGGTCCCCAGATGTTTTTGGCCTGCAACTCCCAGCATGCCCCAGCCAGCGTAGCTGGGAGCTGTAGGCCAAAAACATCTGGGGACCCAAGGTTGGAGAACACTGCTATAGAGGATGCCTTCAAATACAGGACTGTCCTCTGCCAGCTCTCTGAAGGACTGTCCTTTATAAGGTAGGACAACAGGCCACCCTAGGACCTTGCCAGCACTCAAGTGCATATCACACCACTTATGAAGAGCACTGATGGGAGGAGGCAGAAGATGAGGGGGAAGATTAAAGGGGTGTTGTGCGAAATCAGGGGACAGCAATAAAAAAGTGCACAGAACAGGTAAACTGAGGCATGGGCAAGAGGGACTAAGGAGGAATGGGGTCAGGGGAGCAATGGCAGAAAGGAAGTTAAGGGTGCCTTTGGTTGTAGTTTCCAGAAGAAAGGGAGGCAAGACTTATAAGTGCCAGTCACACAAGCGTCAGGGAAATAAATCAGAAAATGATAAGTGTAACTAAGTGTAACATTCGCTCAGCTTGCACTCACATTGCATTTTAAAAAGCTATTATCTCCAGCAGCTGATCCATGATTGACACACTAAGCTACCATAGGCTAGTTGGCATTACCCTGCAATAAGCCGGGAGACAGTGTGGTGTAGTGGTTAGAGTGGTATACTGGGACTCAGGAGATCTGGGTTCTAGTCCCCACTTGGCCACAAACCTCACTGGGTGACTTTGGGCCAGTCACCGACTCTCAGCCTAACCTACTTCACAGGGCTGTAGTGAGGATAAAATGGAGAGGAGGATTATGTGAGCTGCCTTGAGTTCCTTGCAGGAAAAAAGGCAGAATATAGATAGATAGATAGATAGATAGATAGATAGATAGGGATCAGAGAGACCACCAGGGCATGGCCTAAAGGTACATGATGCAGTAATCTTGTTCAAGCTAAGCAGATCTGGGACAGGGTGGGAGACCACCCGAGTACCTATGCACACTGCCTTGAGCATGGAAGAAAAGCAGGATATAAATGTAATAAACAAGTGCATTTAAATGTATAACTGGACTATGGTGAACTACTGATCTCAATCTAAGACTTGTGAGTGATCCATGACCTGGACAGGCATAGCATTAACTTCACTAAGCAGGCTAACATTGAGAATTGACTCCCTGAAGGCCAACTCCCTGGAAGGGATTCTCATAATGCGAACTAGCCATAAGTAAGTGTACAGGAAGCACATAGGCCGGGAGTGGAGGACATGACTAAAGAAATGGTAGATATTTTACTGGAACAGTTCAATGTATGCAAGTGTGACGACAATCTGCTACATGTGAGAGCTACTCTCGATATTGATTTAGTGGGTTGCTAACAGTTTTCATTCTGCAAACGAGAAACACATTTTACAAATATATATATATGTTTCGGTTTAAACAATATGCAATATATATCATTGCTTTTTTCCACACTCACTAAAGTGTTTTGAAAACAGTGAGAGTATTTACATAAATTCATGACACTCTGCCTAAGAACGTCTCTACTTCCTATCCAACATGGCTGCTGAACTGAAGGTAGAGCTCAGTGAGAACATGGCAGAGAGTCCAGGATTAGAACTGGAAACCCTCATATCCTGAGCATGCGATCTAACCTAGCACAGTACCATGAAATTTCAGAATTGAAGGACACTGTCCTACAAGATTACTGCTGGGCACAGTGAATATGTCATTAGGAATTCGATCACATGTAATTGGGAATTCTATTGCTGGGCTTGGAGGTTTGAGAGAGGCCCAAAGCATTACCGTAATCTATCCGAAGATCTGCTGCTTGTTGACTTATAGCAAGTACTCACCTGTGCTAATGTCCCTTGCTTATGTGGTCATTTTTCTCTCTATCCATGGCTACTAATCCTTTAAAGAGATAAGGCTAGAAGGAATATGGCAGGCAATAAACAGGATGTGTGGCAAAGTTACTTGCAATGGCAGTGTTCATTGGAAGGAATACAACTCCCAAGCGGCAGTGCTATGGAAGCCCTGATGTGCTACAGGCAGGGAGGGGAAAGGGGAGACAAAATCCTCCACCCCCCTCGCCCTCGCCTCAGCACCAACATAGGAAGCTGCCTTCAACTGAGTCAAACCATTGGTCCATCCATCTAGCCTAGTATTGTTGACAGGTCTTCAGGGTTTCAGCCAGGATTCTTTTCTAGCCCTACCTGGAGATGCCGGGGATTGAACCCGGGACCTTCTACATGCAAAACATGTGCTCTACCACTGAGCTACGGCCCCTACTGCCACCATGCTATCCTGATTTGAAAGCGAGTGAAAGGGGAGGGTGCTTTGGGGATGGGACCGAGGCTCTTCTCTGACCTGGTCTGAACCAGAGCAGGGTTCTGAGGCTCGGGGGGGGGGGTCTTAAACACCCACCTCTCCTTTGAGGAGGGCTTTTGAGAGCCCAGGCAGTTTATATCCAAGCCAGGTTCGGACAAAGTCTCATGAAACCCCTAGTTTTTCCATTGTTTCTAGAGTCGGAACATTTGCATCTCGGAACAAATAAAGCCAGGAGGGAAGGTACATGTGAGCCCATTCCTTTGGGAACTCTGGTTTTCAAGTCACCTTGTTTGAACTGTTTTCAAGTCATCAGGCCAAAAAATAATAATACAAGGAACTGCCTTACCCAGAGTCAGGCCAAAAACCAGAACAGTCTACTTTCCCCAGCACCAGAATTGGGTTTTTCCTTGCTTCTCACCAGGGTTCAGACCTCAGAGCCTCCTTGAGGCACAGAAGGAATAGTGGGGGCACAGCATCAGCCTTTGTGATACTGGCAGCCAGTATGAAACCCCAAGAAGCCTCAAGCTTTTGCTCTTGGCCAGTCAATAGGGTGGCCACTTACACATCAATAGGAAAAGGGGGGGGGGGAGAGAAGGGCACCAATTTGCATAACATGTGCATATGCTAATGTATAGCTATAGATGCACATTTAGAAATAATTACTATAGTTCAAAAAGAGAAATACGACACATCTCACACCATAGAGGGGAAGACTGTCACTATAAGACCTGCCCAGTCTGCTCTCCAGGTGCTAACTGTGGACGTGCAACTTCAAGGCTCCCGCTCTCCCTTCTTATGCTTCCTTATCTTTAAACTGGACTTGAACTGGACAACCCTTCAGAGGATGCCTCCAAACAGAGCACTGTGCCATGCTCCACCAGGGAATCCATCATGTGTCCTGGGCAACAGCACAGGCAAAGAGGCTCAGTGTGGTCCAGAATGGCTGGGTCACATCTGGAATTAAGGTTAGGCTTCAGGACCTTGATCTGCAATCCTGGAGGTAGCAAACTAACCAATCGCTCCAGCGGAGTCTGGGAGCAACTGGCAGGCTTCTATAGTCAGGCCAGGAGAGTCCCTCTGGAAACTCCACCCCTTCAGGTGCTACATCTGGCTGTTAAAGGGCTGGCAGCCTTTTCCTGCAGCTGTTGGCTTCTCCTAGGGAATAAAGGTTGTAGAAGGGGGAGCCGGTTGGGGACTGATCTCTCTGCTCACTAGAGGAGTCCAAAGTCCACTCCTCAGAGTCCAAAGGTAATGGCACCTCCTGGGGGTTGCGTGGATAAGACATGGGGTCCAAGGCAGTGGGCCCCACTTCAGAAGGACCAGGAACTGGTTCTGATGCCTCTCCAGTCGCTGTCACTGGAGGCTTCAGTTTCTGAGGGATGCCAGTCCTGGGCCATGATGCACTGTCCCCTGACAGCCCTTTAAATAGAGGGCTGTCTTCTTGGCAACCCTACAGCTCAAACAGGACAGTACTATCAGGTGGATCCACAATTGGCTACAGAATCGGACTCAAAGAGTGCTTATCAATGGTTCCTTCTCAAACTGGGGAGAGGTAACGAGCGGGGTACCACAGGGCTCGGTCCTGGGCCCGGTGCTCTCCAACATTTTTATTAATGACTTGGATCAGGAGGTACAGGGAATGCTTATCAAATTTGCAGATGACACAAAGTTGGGTGGAACAGCTAATACTCTGGAAGACAGAAACAAAATTCAAAGTGACCTCGATAGGCTGGAGCGCTGGGCCGAAAACAACAGAATGAAATTTAATAGGGATAAATGCCAAGTGCTGCACCTAGGGAGAGGAAACCAAATGCAGAGTTACAGAATGGGGGACACTTGGCTCAACAATACTACAAGTGAGAAGGATCTTGGAATTGTGGTAGATCACAAACTGAATATGAGCCAGCAATGCGATGTGGCTGCAAAGAAGGCAAATGCAATTTTGGGCTGTATTAATAGAAGTATAGCTTCCAAATCGCGGGAAGTGATAATTCCCCTTTACTCAGGCACTGGTTAGGCCTTCATCTTGAGTACTGCGTCCAGTTCTGGGCACCTCACTTTAAGAAGGACATAGACAAACTGGAGAGGGTTCAGAGGAGGGCAACAAGGATGATAAAGGGACTGGAAACAAGGCCCTATGAGGAGAGACTGAAAGCACTGGGCATGTTTAGCCTTCAGAAGAGGAGACTGAGGGGAGATATGATTGCACTCTTCCAGTATTTGAAGGGATGTCACACAGAGGAGTGCCAGGATCTCTTCTCCATCCCAGTTTGCAGGACACGGAATAATGGGCTCAAGTTACAGGAACCTAGATTCCACCTAAACATCAGGAAAAAAATCCTGACTGTCAGAGCAATAAGACAATGGAATCAACTACCTAGGGAGGTGGTGGGCTCTCCCACTCTGGAGGCATTCAAGGTGCAGCTGGACAGACATCTGTCAGAGATGCTTTGACCTGGATTCCTGCATTGAGCAGGGGGTTGGACTCGATGGCCTTGTAGGCCCCTTCTAACTCTACTTTTCTATGATTCTATGATTCTACTTTATGTTATACTTCAGGCTACAGTTTCAACCATCAGCCCAGGATTAGAGAAAACACCCCAGCTCAGGGCTTTGCCCTGGTCCTAACAGAATATAAAAGCATGCTTTCCTCAGTTTATCATCCAAACTGTGTAAAGGAGGCCCACATTTTCCTCTCACATCCAGCTGGCTGTTTTTTAAAAAAACCTCTTCTGCTGCTGCTTCTGCTTCTGCTTCTTCATCTGTGCTTCGAGGAAGAGACTATACATTGCATATGTGCAGCAAGGTTAATAGACAGCGGTTCTTCTGTAATATTGTAACAGCATTACACTACTTTGGGTTTAAGCAGTTTTGGCCACAAGGCTTCCTGTGTGTCATCCACAGGATGGACGACAAGCTGGAAAGCTGAAGAGTGACACATTGAATCCCTTGGGGATGACACATGGATGTCCTTCAGATGAGCAACACCACAAATTAAATTGGCTTAGACAGTGAAGAGTAAGGCCACTGGAGAGGCCTCCTGACAAGCCCACCATATCTCTTAGTCAAGCAATTCCCTTGGGGTCACCCCCGGGTTATATCCAGAATGTTCAGCAGGACTACACTGAACTACTGACCCCAATCTAAGTCTTGTGAGAGATTCATGACCTTGACTGGCATAGCATTAACTTCACTAAGCAGGCTAACATTGCGAATTGGATCCCTGAAGGCCAACTACCTGAAAGGGATTCTCATAATTTGTCACTGTGAGTTTCCATCAAAGCAAAAACCAGCCATTTAAGGTCCATTTTTCTTCTGTTCTGCGTCACAGTCTCCCCATGCCCTCAGCTGTTGATAGGAAAAAGTGACCATGCTGCCTGGAAAAATATATTTATTATTTAAGATTGGCCTTGCGGATAATTGGGCGGGGGACGACCCTGATTACAAGAGCTTGACCAGCCCACTTGCCCTCATGTATGGTGTGCGTTAACATGACAGTTCCCCATAGCCACGACCCCAAGGAGAGTCAAAAATTTTAGGCGGTTGTGTTGATCCATACCAACAAACCTAGCAGCAAGTCATTTGTAAAAGCTAACGGGTCTTAATTACCTGTTCAAGATCAAGCAACCCACCCACCCCAAATATGCTCCATTACAACAGGGAACATTATATTTTTTCCTGGAGGGGAAAAATATTTCCCCCCTGCTGCTCTGGGGATTGAAGCTCAGCTTAGGGAGAACAGGACATTCGGGGCAGGGGGAGTGGCCGATGATGTCAGCATCCCTGCTAATAAAAAAGCACTGCTGCCGGGTTCCTGTGAACTCTGGCTCCACTACTCTGTTGTATATTTCTAGTCTTCCCACTTCGTACGAGAGTTCTGAACAAAAGCCATTAATTTTGAGGCACTGAGATAAGGATTCCATACTGAGACTCCGGCAACACTGAGAGGAAATTCTAAGAATTAGGGGCGAGCAAAGGAGCATGGCTAGTCAACAGCCAACACAACACAGAGTATACAAATGCTACTTGGGGGAAATGTTTTCCATCTAGTAGCTCCCCCAGGTGCACTGCCGCCATTGGGAAGAGCAGAGGAAAATCAGGCCAGTGGAGAAAGTGGGTTTGCCCTTTCACTGAAGGATCACGTTTATTTATTTATTTATTTCATTTATTATATTTATATCCCACCTTTTTCCCCTGCACGGAACCCAAGGCAGCTTACATAATCCTCCTCTTCCTCTTCATTTTATCCCCACAACAACCCTGTGAGGTAAGTTAGGCTGAGAGGCAGTGACTGGCCCAAAGTCACCCAGTGAGCTTCATGGCTGAGTGGGGACTAGAACCCGGATCTCCCGGCGAGTCCCAGGCCAACACTCTAACCACTACACCACACTGGCTCTCTTTTTGTAGCTTGGGAGTGCTTCTGGACCTGATATTGCTCCTGCATGTCCAGGCGACTGCTGTGGCCAGGAGTGCCTTTTCTCAGCTTCAGGCTGGTACACAAGTTGGGCTCCCTACCTGGAACAGACAGATCTTGTCACATGATCCATGCCTTAATTTCTTTCTATGCTCTATGTGGGGCTGCCCTTGAAGAGTGTTTGGAAACTGCAGCTAGTGCAAAATGCTGCAGCCAAGTTACTCTCTTACATCAATTACACTGGCTTCCAATTCTCATCCAGGCCAAATTCATGGTGCCGACTTATAAAATCCTAAATGGTTTCGGGCCAGGATATCTGGAAGACTGCCTCCTCCCATGAGAACTTGCTCATAGTCTACATTCTTCCTCAGAGGCCCTGTTGTATGTCTCACCACCAAGAGGTTGGTGAGAACACAAGACAGGGCCTTTTCTGTGACAGCACCCCAATTGTGGAATTTTAGGTGGGCAGTTAAAACTTCTATGTTCCATTCGGCTTTTAATGGTTTTTTAAATGGGGTTGATTCCACTCCTTGGCATGTCTGAAAGATAGTTCTATTCTCAGGGATGTTGAAGAGTCCTTGGTCCTGAGTCCCGAGTTTTTGGACCCGAGTCTAGAGTCGAGTCTAGAGTCCGAGGTCCAAAATGGTGACTCGAGTCGAGTCCCGAGTCCCTCCCAGAAGAGCTGCCCTTCCTCCCGCGGAGACGCTCCTGCTCCCTCCATGGGCCGCTGCCGCCGCCACCCTCACCTCCACCTCCGCGGCCCTCACCTCACCGCTGCCACTGCCACCGCCCTCACCTCGCCGCCGCCGCCCTCACCTCGCCGCCGCCCTCGCCTCTGCCACCGCCGCCGCTGCCCTCGCCGCCACCGCCGCCCTCACCGCCACCTCCTCCGCCCTCACCTCACGCCGCCGCCGCCCTCACCTCGCCGCCACCGCCGCCCTCGCCTCGCCGCCGCCCTCGCCTCGCCTCTGCCGCCGCCCTCGCCTCTGCCGCCGCCGCCGCCCTTACCTCCTCCTCCTCCTCCTCCTCCGCCGCCGTCGACCTCGTCGCCATCGCCGTCGCACACAGCACGCCGCGTCACGCCGCCAGCGCCGTCGCTCTGTTTTTGGCGGGGTTGTTGGTCCCCCACCAAAAACAGAGCGACGGCGCTGGCAGCGTGCGATGGCGATGGCGACGAGGTCGACGGCGGAGGAGGAGGAGGAGGAGGTGGAGGAGGTGAGGGTGGCGGGGGCGGCAGAGGCGAGGGCGGCGGCGGAGGAGTCCTTGGGCTCGAGTCCCGAGTCGAGTCTCGAGTCCCACATAAATTATTGGGACTCGAGTGGGACTCGATTCAGAGGGGGGACTCAGTCGGACTCACGAGTCGAGTCCCCGAGTCCGAGTCCCCATCCCTGTCTATTCTTAATCTGTGTGTGTATTATAAGTTCTTTTAATGTTTGGTATGTACATTGCCTTGAGGGCCATGATAGAGCAGAGACTGAGGCAGTTTACAATTATTTTAATAAATAAATAAATAAATAAATAAATGCAAAGCCACTATGTTCCAACAAGTAGGAGAAAGTATGGATTGGGCTGGCATTCCACATCCTATCCCAATCAAGACACACAAGGAGAAAAACAGAGTGGAAGAGATCTGGCAGTGCTTGAGCCTCCTACAGCAGCTGTTGTATCTCCCCCATTTTGAAAGCCACAAGTTGAAATTACCAAGGTCCACAAATTCCATCTGCTCCGCAGAGAAATCTTTAAAAAAAAAATACCTGCTGGTAATGATATATAACAGCCATGCAAAAATGGCAGAATCTGATTTCACTCAAAGTCTGGGAGCAAAATTGCTGAAGCTGAAGGATTAATGAGATTTCTCTATATTCAGCCTGCACAACTCATGATCTGACAGGCCAAACAAAGGTAATCAGCTATGAATTGTGACCTGTTGGATGCTCAGTCTCCCCACCCCACTCCCACAGGTTTTGAAGTGCCAACAAAGCTACAAAGACATAAGACATCCTGAACCGCTGGGAGGCTGGTGGTCTGCACGTGGCTCAATATGTTAGAAGTTGTGTGGGACCTACTTTATGTGGTAGGGATGCGGCACACGGGGCACTAACAGTGCATTGAAAGCATGCCCAGTAGGGATGACTGAAGGGGCGAGAATGACAACAGAGCCCCGTGTGTGCGAGATGCGAGATTAAAAAATCCTGTTCCCGTGTGTAGACGCCCATAAATCCACACACAGAAGTTCAGATCTTTCTCTCCCTCTCTCTCTGCGCAGCGTGCAGCGTTTTGGTTGCAAACAGCCAGCCAGCTCCTGTAATCTAACTCCAGCTGCCAGCTCTTCCGTTTGCAGATTCCATGTAGCAAAGAAATAACTCTGTAACTCCACAGGTCTATTCTACCTGTTTATTTACTTTAGCAAGTAATATTCTACAGAGTATACATTCCTAGTTACAGTCCATGTGCAGAGTACAATGCATAGCAAGCATTTATTCCAGTGGAGTAAGGTTGGCTTTACTCCACCCAGCAAAGACGTTACATGGTTGCATAAGTCCAGCAAGCAAAAGTCAGAAGAAAGAGTGAAGAGAGAGAACAGTTCTGCTTCTCTCTAAAATGGCTCCAGACAGAAAAACAAGTCAGTACGTCACCAGAAAGCATAAACCATGTGACAGGCTCATACTGTTTCCCAGGCTTAGCTCCCATGAGAACCAACACGGGAAATAGGAGACAAAACATAACCTGTTTACCAGCCATTCTGTTCCTTCCATGTTGTAAACAATGTGCTGCAACTTGTGAATGTGATACAGATCACAACAATGACATGGTGTCAGACACTGGAAGTGGGATCAACATGGCAACTAACACATTGTCTGATTATGGAGGATACCAAATTTTGCCATCCAAAATAGGGGAAATTATACTGGAAAGATGAAGATAGACCATGAGAGTACCATTAAAGCTCTGCATAACATTGACAGATTGGACACTGTTCTGAGAGGGAAATGCACCAGCCAAGTATCATCACTAAATCTGCTGACCTCGACCATCCCTTTACCTATTATGCTGTGCGAATTTATATCCAGCTATGCAAACATAGCGGTGAGTTTCTTTTGCCCTATCTATTCTTGAGGGTGCAGGGTCCCACAGGCCTCAACTCTATTGGATATATCAGAAATGAATGACTAGCTGTCTCAATGGTTGTTTTTTTAAAAAATCTAACTGACTTCTTACCAAGGTCATTCCCTCTCCTAGAGCCATCCTTTCCACAAGAGACTGTACAGAATAAGCTTTAGCTCACAGCTGCCTAAATCTACAGACATTCTTCTTGCAAAAGGGATCCAGGAAAGTCAGAGAAGTTTTTCAACTTCAAAGTGCACACTTGTGCCTTTACCAGCTATGCGGCATTGAGGTGTTCCATCGGCAAAGTTTTCTCACTTCCTACAACTGAAGATAATCTGCAATTGAACATCTCCTGGCCAGGATGAAGCTAGGAGAATTTTATTTGAGAGAGGAGCTGGCAAACTTCCAATAGTGCAATTAGGTGGAATCAGATGTTACCCTTGACTCTGTGCCGCCATTAAAAATTGCACCTTTGTTTTACATTCTCCCACACACATTTTACCCATAATATTCAGTCATATTATAATACAGAGGGCAGAACTCAATGACTGGGTTTGCCCAACACGACAATCTATCGTGGGATGGACTGTCGTGTTGTGCGAACCTGGACAGATTCCGCAGGGTGGCTTGTTCATGGGCAACAAGCCACCCTG
The DNA here is from genome assembly GCA_021292165.1 of Shinisaurus crocodilurus. Classification (NCBI taxonomy): domain Eukaryota; kingdom Metazoa; phylum Chordata; class Lepidosauria; order Squamata; family Shinisauridae; genus Shinisaurus; species Shinisaurus crocodilurus. The sequence goes on along the minus strand of CM037880.1, from coordinate 204,810,774 downwards.
ACAACCCATGGGTTGTTCTAGGGATTGTTGTACTCACAATGGGTTGTTGTGTTGTGGGTGACTGACCTCATAGTGGGTACCAGGAATCAGCTAGAGAGTGGCTTGGCAAGAGCGACAAGAACTCTGGGTTCCCCTTTAAAAGGGGGCTTTAACAGTCATCTGTCCCAGTAAGAAACCACCCATTGCCCTGTCAAAGAGGACTTTTTAAAGAGGGTTCAGAGTTTTGGCAGCTATCTATCAAAGTGCAGCAGGTAACAACCCTGGACATTGACCCAAAGAGGCTCCAAGCTAGCTGTCAAAACTCCTTTTCCCCAGAAAAAGGGGGTGGGATTCACTTTTGCTCTTTTCTGAGCAGCTAGAGTCTTGGGGGGAAAGTACAAAATGTGCATCACCCTGAGAACTGTCAGGGCAAAAAAAATATGATGAGGATCTCGCCACAGAGGAGGTGTAAATCTCACCACCCCATTTTCGCAAGCAAAGATCACTCGCGCCTTCGCTTTCCCTTGACAGCTGTCACGAGAAAGCAATGGGAAGAAAAAACTTATTTGGAGCCTCTTTGGGGCAACGTCCAGGCTTGGTACCAGCTTCACTTTGGCAGCAGGCACCCCTAGGACATTGACCCACCCGATGCTTCAAATTTCTGCACTTGCGGAACTGTGCAGCTCCGCAGTTGCGCAAGTGTGGCTAAAAAAATTAAAAAGAAAAACTAACATCTTTGCACAGACGGTGTGCGCAATATATATATATATATATATATATATATATATATATTAATGGTTTGCCAGCCACTGGCAGCCCCTCCAAGGTGCTGCTCAGGCACTGCAAAGGGGATGTCAGTGGCTGTCAAAACAGGGATTGAGAAAGCTGTCTGTCAAACCAGCTTTCACGATCTCCCCCCCCCCCGAAAAAAATGGGGAAAGGGGGAAAAAGCCTAAAGCGGCTCACAATCACGGCAGGGAGGAGGAGACAAGTCGAGCCCCGCACAGTGTCCCTTGGGATACCTGCGGGAGGACCGAGGGGGAAGGAGGGGGAGGGAGGGAGGGAGCGAACAACCCAGGGTGAGCCCAATTGTCTGATGGGCGCACTGTGAATTTATTTATTTATTTATTTGTTGTATTTATGAATCGCCCATCTGGCCGGCAAACCGGCCACTCTGGGCGATGTACAACATGATAAAATATAAAATACATTTAAAACAGTATAGATTTAAAATCTTAACCCACCCCATATTCCTGCCTGAATAGCCATGTTTTTAGTGAGAGGAACAACCCACCCACCGCGGCTTATTGCTAGGTTGGGTTGGCATGATGTACGCACACAGTCCATAATATTATTTTGGCACACCTATTTCTGTTGTGACACACCATCACATTGTGCATTTCCCAACACCTCTCAGCAGCAGCCAATTACACAGAACTCAGGTGAGGAGCACCCAATATTGATGATGTCACAGCATAAGTAGTTGTGCCTTTGGGGGCCAACAAGGTTCCAGACATTGGGAGTGGGATCAGCATGGCTATCTGACTGACTGACTGACTGACTGTCTGTGGAGGTCAGGAGAATTTAGCACAGGGTTGCCATTTTCAGAGGCAGCCCCGTGTCAGACCTGACGTTGGATTCTGCCCTCAGTGACACAAAAACAATTAAATTACCAGTGTTCAATGTGCACGAGGTAATATTGAATTCCTGCTGTTTCTCTTGGTGGGGAGGATGGGTTTGTGCATGTTTGAGAAGCAGTAAAGCGTTAAAAAAAAAAATTGCTCTCATCATAACAGACAGGCAGCCCCTAATACGCATATTGATCTGCTCTTGTTATTTCCCTTTTGTTCTCCACAGGGGAAGGCGCTCTGCCTGGCCCCACAAGGCCTTCTTTGTGCGACCGTTCATGCTGGTGAACGTCAAAGTCATCCTTGTACGCTCAAAGCCACCTTTCCCCCCTCCCTTCCTGCGGTCCTTTATCAGCACGTTTCCTACCTTGCGTGAGTAACTGAAGGTTTCGGACTTCCTCCCGCACTTTCAGCTGAAGGACTTGCTGCAGAATGTGCTGCCGTAAGCTCTCCTGAGCAATCCCCATCCGCTCAAGCTTTTTGTCCGTAAGCCTGAGCAACGCACGGCCTGGATCCAGAGAGAGAGAGAGAGAGAGAGAGAGAGTGTGTGAAGAGAAATTACCCGAGGATTTCCATTTAATGAATAAAAATTCTACATGCTGCAAATGTCCTTATCCTAGCAGATAAAACCTGCCTGCATCACTAATATCCTCCCCAGCGAAGCAATCCGATTCACAATGGGGTGGTGGTGGGGGAAGACCTTAAAAAGCATGTGTTGGCTCAGCGAGTTAATTAGCTTCCCCTCTGGAGATCCAGGTCCAGAATCTGACTAAAATACGTCACCAGAAGAGAGGTGGGGGATAGCTTGTGTTGGTTGCATGCAGCACACATACTCGTCATATGAAAACGCTTGCATGTTATAGTGAAATGGGAGTCATGGGAAAGGGACCATAGTTCAGTGGCAGAGCACATGCTTTGCATGCAGAAGAGCTCAGGTTCAATCCTCCGCATCTCCAGTTAAAAGGTTCGGGTAGCAGGTGATGGAATGGAAGAGACGTCTGTACTGAGACCCTGTAGAGCTGCTGCCCACTAGAGCACACAGTACTGGGCAGCAGTTCAGTAATGCTCCGAACATAAGAACATAAGAAGAGCCGTGCTGGATCAGGCCAAGGGTCCATCTAGTCCAGCATTCTGTTCATGCAGTGGCCAGCCAGCTGCCCGCGGGAAACCCACAAGCAGGACACGAGTGCAACAGCACCCTTCCGCCCGTGTTCCCCAGCAACTGGAGTACGTGGGCATACAGCCTCTGATACTGGAAGTAGCATATAGCCAATCAGGACTAGTAACCATTGATAGCCTTCTCCTCCATGAATGTGTCCTCTGACTCAAGGTGCTTCCAGAAGAGGCTTTTATCATGCCTTCACCCTGCCTTATTCATGGGAATTTTACAGAGGGTCCAGATGACAACATCTTCCAGTGGTAGCCCTCCTTCTGTTTCCCCACCGCTTCTTCTTTCTTTTTCCTTGCCGCAGAAAATCTCTTAAGGGTGCAATCCTATGCTAATTTAGATGGAAAAAAGCCTACAACTCCCAGTGGCTGGGGCATGCTGGGAATTGTAGGCCTTTTCCCCATCTAAACGTGCATAGGCTTGTGCCTTAAGAGAGGTAGTAGCAGGGAAACATGGTTGATGGGGCAGAAGAAACTAACTGGGAGGAGGGCTCTCGTACCCGCTTCCTGTGCGGCCCCAGATTAACCCGCCCCAGGAATCAGAATGTTTGAAGTCAGCAACCTGGTATGCAGCCCTTCGTAACTGTGTGCTGTAATTTGGCTGTGGCTCCCCTTTATTAATTTATTTATTAATTTGATTTGTTACATTTATATCCTGCCTTTTCCTCCAAGGCGGAGCCCCAGGCGGTATACGTGATCCTCTGCTCTGCATTTTATCCCCATAACAACCCTGTGAGGTAGGTTAGGCTGAGCGTCGGTGACTGGCCCAAAGTCACCCCAGTGAGCTTCATGGCCAGAGTGGGGACTAGAACCCGGATCTCCCGAGTCCCCAGTCCAACACTCTCACCACTACGCCACAACTGGCTCTCTGTCGAACCTCTTTCAGCCCGAGAGCCGAGTTCCATTTCAGATCTCCCCAATCCAACACTCTAACTGCTGCACGGCACTGGCTCCCCCTTTAGTGGTTAGTGCAGTGCTAAACCTAACACTGAGCATGTAAATGATCTAACTATTCATGTTCAACCCATTACTCCTTTGTGTGGGGGAGGGCTGGGGGCTGGGGACACAAACCAGCCATTCGACACTGTCAAGAAATGTCTGGGTGGAGAAAGGGAAGAGTTAATATGAAATTGTACCTCATGATTACTGGAAGTGATTCAGTAAGTAATTTACTGTTCTGATGGGAACTATATCGATCCTTTACAAGTCTTGGGTATAAAAGACTGTTAAGATAGTTCTGTTTTTCAGTTGAACATATTCGGGAGGACCTGATGATTTCAAGGGGAGGAAATAATCATAACTTGAATTCCCAACTGAAATATAAATTCAAGCACAAATCATATTAGGCTCCTTTGGAAATGTATTGTAAAATGTGAGACAGCCATTTTTTAGAGGTTTTCAGGAAGGACCAAGCAGACCCACAAAGCAAATTAAGCACAAATCTAGAACTTGAGCAGGCAGACACATAAATCTACATCACTTGCCCCATATGCATTTACAAACCTATTTCCCGGATGCACTAACTGTTCAATAAATATATCCATACACGTATGCTATATAAACAGGCATGTAATAGCTGAAGAAGTGAAACAATTAAGGACTATTCTTATGAAGGACTACGACCAGTCCTTTGATTACGGACGAGAGATCAAAGGCTACAAATCGCCAACCTTGAGCCTATCGTTTTCAAACCACCTCACTCTGAACCCGGCCCCGGGACTTCAGACACTGGACTTAGCACTGAACCGGCAGAGAACTTACACACATAGGGGAAAGTAAAAGAAAGTTTATTTTGGGTTAGTCAGTTACAAATTAGGTGGGGAGATAAGGGAAGCGAAATTGACAGAAAGAGATAGTTTGTTGCACACAGTCAGAGCTACAAAACAACAAAACTAGATTTCACGCTAGAGTACCCAGGCACTTACACATTAGCTTGGGGATTGCTCTTGGGGATTGGCCTAATAAAAGTATTATACTAATATGGATCTTGGAACTAAACCATAGGCCTGGGGAGTAGACAGTTAATGCTGTCACCTGCTTCAGCCACCTCCCTCTGCAATGTAAACTTTGGCTCACTTGCTGGAGCCACCTCGTCCGCAGAAACTGCTCCACTCCAGACATTCCACTGTTCCTTGGGATTAGCATAGCAGACTGGGTGGCTGCAATTTCAAACTTCAGCTGGCATGAGTCAGAAGACTCTGCTTGTTGCAGAATCCTCTCCCTCAACGGGGCTTCCCCTGTCATTGTCCCCCGACACACATACACAGTTTCTTCCCTCCTGACTTCAAGAATGAGGACAGAAGGAAGACAACATGCCACCATATGGGGACAGGCAATAGACTGAGGGCCCAACCCTTGCCTGGATATCAGTGTTGAAGTATGCCAAGTTTTTTTGCTTCCTTACGATGTCCCCTATTATAGCTTTGGAAGGCATGCCATGGTCTTGTGAAGCCTTGCTCCTCCACCCATTCCTATTGTACTTTCCTGCATGGGTGGGGGTTGTATTCTTGCCCCGGAGAGTGTCTCACTATGACAACAGCTTAGGTACCTGTGATGTAGCCACTGCATCTTTCGCCATGAAGTAAGAACTTTGCTGTAGGCTCGTTTTCAATGTATATTTCATGGGGGATTCAATATTCCAAGGAGAGAGCAGCGGTAGAATCTCCTCACAGTAGTAGAAAGGCAGGAGCTCTGTGGTGGAGCACATGCTTTGCATGCTATGGATAGAATCCAACTTTGCTGCACTCTTTCACTGGCAAATTACCACCTCCCCCCCTTGCCCTAGCAAGCACTAGCTACATTACGCAAGTGGTGGTTTGTGCTAGCACAGCACTATTAGCATTAGTGCTAGGGCACAGTTGGATCCTACCCAAAAGGTTCCAGGTTTAATCCCCAGTATCTCCTTGGGAAAGACCCATGCCTGAAACCCTGGAGAGATGCTGCCAGTCAGAATGTAGTACAATATACTGAGCTAGATGCACCAGTAAGGCAGTTTCTTATCTCCTGCTCTGTCTTGGCTGGAGGAGAAAGGATCACTTTCCTTATCCTCTGAATGGGGAGGGAGGGGAATATTCATCTTTCAACCACCCAAGTAGTAGTAGCAATACCTTCACTACAGGACAGTAGTACATCAATCAGAGGCAGGCCCACAGTCAGGGCCGGCCCTACTATTAGGCAGAGTGAGGCAACAGTCACTTCAGACAGCAGATGCTGCAGGGCAGGAGCAGGAGCTCCCCAGCCATTCCTCCTGAGTCCCTAGACATTCCCCTCTACTGGAGGACACCGTTGTGTGTTCCACATGGCCTCTCTTGCATCCCCAAGGTGCACTTGGAGGTGGACACAGTTCCACTGCCCGTGTTAAAATAAAATTCAACTGCCTGTCTAGTTCGTTTCTGTATGTGGAATGGGGGGTAGAGGTAAAATGTGTTGGACCGGCCCTGCCCACAGTCTATTACAGGAAGCCAGCAGACCATGGTTCAAGATCAGTCAAGGTTCAAGCAACGGGCTGTCCTCTAAGTTAACACTGGAAGCCAACCGTTGTAAATACATCACTTTGCTCACCAGTTCTGAACAAACGCAAAATCTAATGTTCAGCAGCAGAACTTCACAAAGCAATTTCCCCACAACTCCACAGGTTCCAGGCTTTCTTTTCTTTTCTTTTTTAATTTACTAAATAGAATTAAGAATACTAAATTGAGGTTGCCCGTTAATATTCATGAGGTTAAATAATTGATGTTAATAGAAATGGAAAATTAAAAGCAGCATTACTATAGGTTAAGGAGCAGAGAGAGCTGACGCAAGGCAGAAGGAGCGCCCACGCAACCTCCGCCTCCATTAAATTACTTCTTCACCTTCTCATCTGCAGATTATTTGGAAAGCTTTACTGCCATTATCCTAACAACAGGATTCCTTGATTGGCCCTCAGACCTCTAGAGACACAAATAAGGGAAAGGGTGACCATGCCACTCGGCACCGAGGGCCATGCTGCAGACCTACCATGCGTCAACGGCCCACACCAACAAAACTGCACATACTAGTTCCAGGTACACTAACTCATACATTCACACCTCATTTGCATAAATATGGAAAATGCCAAGCCACAGCTGGTAAATAGGCTTCAATCAGCCTGTGATTTTATTAAAAATATAAACGGCTTATTAAGTTTTCACAATTGTAATTACGAAGCCTTCTGCAAAATTTTAACTCTGCATCAACAGAATAGCTTCCTGTTCTATTCTCTGCTCATAGACATAACGTTAATCTTTCCTACGGCAGTTAGGTATTCTTAGGGGTATTCAGCGATATTCTTAATTGCACATTGTTAATCCCATATTATGTATAAACAATTTAAGGCAGCCTGACTGAGGTAATGAAATTAGAAAAATAATTAAATGGGATTTAAAAAAACACACTTGCCAACTGGTTTGTGAAATTTGAAAGAAGGAATAATGAGTGGCAAGCAACAAATATGAGATGAGAGCTGAGAGCCAGTGTGGCGTAGTGGTGAGAGTGTTGGACTGGGACTCAGGAGATCCAGGTTCTAGTCCCCGCTCAGCCATGAAACTCACTGGGTGACTTTGGGCCAGTCACTGACTCTCAGCCTAACCTACCTCACAGGGCTGTTGTGAGGATAAAATGGAGAGGAGGAGGAGGATTATGTAAGCCACCTTGGGTTCCTTTCAGGTAAAAAGGCGGGGTATAAATATAATAAATAAATAAAATAAAAATAATACGGTATGCAAAAAGCTTTAATATGATGCAGGGGATAGTTTATCTCAAAGTGTTCTGGGCCAAAAAGATTCTTCTCAGAGAACAGTCCTATGCTCTCTGAGCAGAGCCTCTGATATTGGAGGCTCCCCTCATCAAATGCCCTGTCATAATATAACTTTGAAAACACTTCAGTATAATGAATGACATTAACAAGGAAAAGCTGACCCTTATCACAATCTCACAAAAGACCAAAGTGTAATGCTATGCAATAATTAGTGCTGTGACGTTTAGTTGATCCATCAGTTAAAAATCTTTTTTTAATTATAAAACAACATTCCATATAATTTATTTTTAAAAAGAAAATGGTGCAGTACATAAAGCATCCTCAGATATGAATATACATGTGAGCTCAAGCAACTGATATTCTGTAATATTCCTAATAATGAATATGCTTGTGTATCATCTTACACTCTATGGTTCTCAATGCACGATAAGCAAACTCCACTTTTCAATAAATATAATGTGTTCTTGTCTCCTTTTGATTATATTTGTATTAATAGATACAAATATACTGTATCCCATACCCTTAAGAGCCATTCATCAATAGTTGGAGGATTATTTTTCCCATTTCTGACTTATGGCTCTGCAGACAGCAGTTAATAAACAAACAATCTTTTCAAGATGAAATAAAACTATATTTTTTAACATAACGTATCAACTGGATCTAATGAAAGTTCATACCCCATGATATTTTCAATTTCATTTTAGATATCTAGTAAGATCTTATCTTACAGCATAACCAAAATATATGAACTAAATCTGCCATAGGAAAGCCACAGCTCCAACAACTATTATTCGATTCTGTAAATTTCATTAAGTCTTTAGATACCTACCACCGAAATAAATTAAAACTCTTTTGATTGAATAAAAAGGTGCCCCAATTTACTGGTGTTGGAGCTAGCCCCAACAGATGGTGTTTTTTGTTTTGTTTTTTTAAAACATTATTTTTTTTAATGTAACTATTTACAGATCCCTAAGTGTCAGTTGCCTTCTTTTCCTTCACAAAGGAGGAGTTACCTCTTCTGTGATGGTGGCTGCTATGAAATGTTTACTTATTTATTCATTATATTTATATGCCACCTTTTTTCCCCTGCAAGGAACCCAAGGCAGTTTACATAATCCCCCTCCTCCTCCTCTCCATTTTATCCTCACAACAACCATGCTAGGAAGGTTAGGCTGAGAGTGAGGGACTAGCCCAAAGTCACTCAATGAGCTTCATGGCCAAGTGGAGGGCTAGAACCCAAGTCTCCCGAGTCCCAGTCCAACACTCTAACCGCTACGCCACGCTGGCTCTTTAGGATGTTCATCCTAAAGAAAGAATGCAGTTTTCTTCAGAACTACTGGGGTGGATCTAGAGTGTGTGTGTGTGTGGGGGGGGACACTCCAGATTAGGACCTCTGCGGTCCTAATCTGGCCCTCAGGGGTTGCCCAAGTGGTCACACCCCCTTCCCCTAAGCTCGCCCACCGCCTTCGGGTGCAGTGAAAGATACTGTCTCATAGCTAGTGTGAAAGATTCAACTCCCAGTTCAGTTGGCTTTTGTACAGGGAGAGGGGGTGCTATCTTGTTCTTCACCTCAGGAAGCAAAATGTCTTGGGCCAGCCCTGCCTCTGTCCTAGAGAACATCCCCTTTTGGTGGATAGGCTGGTGGGTGGAGACAGTGGAATGGGAGAGGAGGTGGCAGCGTGGATGGAAGAAGAGGGGGCCCTGTGCCCTGTGCAGCTACCACCGTCTGTTGCAGGGGCTGTCTGTAGAGGACAAGCAACTTGGATGGAGCATGGAGTAGATGGAGATGTTGGAGATGGAAACAGACTCCTTGTGCTTCTTGCATGTGCATGCATGTCTTCACGCTAGTTGTGATGCTGGGGACATTTCGCTGTCTTCCACTCAGTGGGACGTCTCCGTGCTCAGTCCTTTCATCCATGCTCCACTGCCCAATAGATTTTGCTACTGCACCTGAAAGGCTATAGGCCTGATTATTGATAGACCTTTTTTGTGATACACCTGGGACAGTTGCAAGGAGCAATTGTCAAGCAAAAGGATCTTTATACATGGCTTGTATATCAATACATTTGATTGTAATGTGGGAGAAACCTAAAGGAAAAGTGGAGGGAAATGTGGAAAATCTTTTTTTGATATCTACATGCACATCAGGTATGGCACCGCTCAGGCAGAGTACTGTTTTAAGAAGATTTAATAAATAGAGAACATTCGGAACTGGTTTCTAATTTGTTGACAGCTGCCAGAGGCAACAAAGTGGAAAAGTAAACAAGTGCCAGGTCTGGAAAAATGGTTTCCAAGTGTTTGGGATATAACATATAGAATGACTTTCTTCTTACACGCATGGCCAAGAAGTGAGAAACTTTTAGAAATCATTTGATGATGTTTGGAAGTCTTCTTGTCATTTCCAGAATATATGAAAACAGGATTCTGCTGTTCAAGGTTATGTGCCTTTCATTTAAATAATTATTTTTAAAAAAAAAATGAAGGAGGCTTAGCACATGTTGTTGCAGCTAACAGGACCGGCGGGGCAGGGGTGATGGATGTTGTGATGTACATAAAACCCTAGTATTTCCTATTGGACATTTGAGTTAGGATCCACCTTTGGAGGGAAACATACACTTGATACATTTTGGTGCGCTCAGGGGCAAACCAATAGGGAAAGTGTTTCAAACTCCGAGGTGCCATAGAGTCATAGAATAGTGGAGTTGGAAGGGGCCTATAAGGCCACCGAGTCCCACCCCCTGCTGAATGCAGGAGAACAGATGTGGGCAGCCCAGGCAGTCACCCATCCAAGCACTGACCTGCTTAGCTTCAGCATGTGGCCTGCATTATGTGCTCTCGACACCAGCCTCAATTCTTTTCAGCCAGGGTGCAGAACCTCATGTCGGGGGGGGGGGAATCTGTCCCTCCACGGTTCCCCAGAAGGCCACACCCCCTTCCCCCAACCCCCCCGACCACCAATCGTTTGATGGTTTCTTGGCTTTTGTGCAGTTTTTCCTCCCATTTCAAAAGGTTGAACATGCCTCTCCTAAGGCTTAGTTACTGGCAGAAATAGCTTTAAGCTACAATATGCTGGGGAGGGCGGGTTGTATTTTGGCCACGCCCCATTTGCCTTTCACCCCACCCACCACTGAAATGCAGCCCCCTGACAGCTTCTCCAAAATGGAATTCGGTCCTCAGGCTGAAAGAGGTTCTGCACCACTGTTTTAAGCACATCATAAACCTACATTTCTAAGCAGCAACCATACATGTCTAAGAGCCTGGGTGATTAAATGCCTGGTTTGTTTGTTTTTCAGCTCCACCTCAAATAAATTAAAATAAAATAGAATATTCACATGCTCTCTACCACAAAGTAGAACTGTATCACAAGAAGAACTCTCTTGGATTCAATAGTAGACAGCCAGATGCTTCTGGGAAGCTTACAAGTAGGAAGGGAAGAACCAGCAATTTTCAAGCTTGCCAAAATTCTCTGAAATGAAGCTCGTTTTGATTTGTTCCCATTTTAGTTTTCAATCTATTTTACAGCTCATTCGAATGGGGAAAGTGTGCATTTCAAACAGGAAAAATGTGCGTTTTTGTGCATATTTTTCAAAAAAGTGTACTTTCCCCCATTGACTAAAGTGTAAAAATGCGCATTTTTCTAATGTAATTGCAATTTTCATGAATTTGCATACGTTTCTCAAATGTTTGAGCTTGCATTGTAAACATGATATTTTTGGATGATTTGCAAACAGAAAAGAAATCCTTGTACATTTCTACCTACAAGTGAGGCAGTAACCTTCCCCTGTTATTGTCCATAGCATCTAGTATTCAGAGTTACATGGCCTCTGAACATGGAGGTTCTGTTTAGCGGTCAGTGCTAATCACTGTTGATAGACCTGTCCTCCATCAATTTGTTTAAGCAGCAATTACTGCATCATACTAGTAGTAAATCCCATACATTAATTATATGTTATGTGAAGAGTCCTTTTTAGCTTTTGTTCTTAATTTGCCCTGAACTGACTGCTGAAGTAAGGGACATAGAAGAGTTTAATGGGCAGTCAGTTCAGGTCAGGCAAAAGAAAAGTGCTGCTTTTCTTCACATAAGATGCAGTGATTGCCAGGAGCTCAGATGGCTTTAAACAAGAAAAGGAGGGGAAAGACATGACTCTGATTCTACTCGAAATTCTAACTCATACGGTAGATGAAAACCCTTGGATCAGAAAAAGCTTTCACCGGTGCAAAGAACCGTTAAAGAAACAGAATTTTGACCAGTAGAGCACTTTTAAAGATCAGATTGAGAGAGAGAGAGAGAGAGATAAAATTGGGATTTGCTCTTCTGGATATTTAAGTACTAGTTGGGTTTCCCCCACCAGCACCCTTTTCTCTCTGACCCAAGGTTTGTTTGTTTTTTAAAAAAAGGTTTATTTGCATGAAAACAGTAAAGGCGCAACCCTGAACATCAGTGCAAAGCAAAGATATATTTCATTCATTTCGCCATGTACTGATGAAACTGCCAGTGAAGACTAAAAGAAAAGGAAAAAAAGAGCCACATTGATTTTCATCATCCACCTTCAGGATCAGAGGGGAAACCTGCCTTTAAGAAAGCAGATGAGCTTGAAAACACAGCCCTTTTAAGCCACCTGAAGCTACGTTCCTTCCAAAAACCAACTGCTGTTTTTGAAAAATAGCAGCTCCAAGATATGATCACTGTTAATTTGACAGAAACTAGCATCAGTAAAAGGCAGAGGAGTGCACATATTGGTCAAATTAACATCCAAGGTGTCATTGTGGAATTCTCTAACATTTCAGTTTCACTGCATTAACACCTTTTAAGAACATTTAAGATTTTAATGAAGTTATTTTTACAGGGTGTTTGTACATCTTGTCAGGTCGACAGTCACTGCATCTTAATGCATCTTAATCAATCTCATCTGGATATCAGCTTATGATCTCCCACTTCCTTGTTGCATTTTCGAAAACAAAAAAACGTGAAACTGAAGCTACTAAACAGAATTCAGCCACAAACCCAAAGCTGTGACATATTGAAACTTAGCATTAATTTTTCCTGCTAAGATTTAGTTCTACAAGGTCCACCATTTGAAGAGTGAAAATATAACAAACAGAAAGGAATGGGTAATTAGCGTTGACGTTTATTTTGGGGGGAATAGTTGCTTTCGTCAATTCAATAGCGCAGCAAAATCAGGTAGTGTCGATCACTTCAAGCCACCTTTCAAATAACCTCTCTAAGAGGAAAATTGTATTGGTCAAATTTAGTTCACTTCCAACAACACGTCAAGATACCCGACCCAACATCGCAGAATTTGGTCCGATCCAAAATCAACAGCTATGGATGCTTTGCGTACTTCAGTTCTGGGAGATGCTGATGGATCTCAGATGTGAAACAGAACACTGCTGCAGCAACTAACTGTGACAAGATAGCAGGGAGGCTATTATTGAAGGGAGGCTGTTATTGGGGATGACAGGTGTTGGACCAGGAACCTTGGCCTCCAGCAGCTACTGCTGCATCTAGGCACCTGCTAGGAATCGCTCTTTCCCAGTGTTGACCCACCTTAGAATACAGGCTCCTCCGAGACCAACCTGCTTTGCTCTGTGGCGCCTGCCTTCCAGCAGCCCTTGTCAAATGAAGAGACTCCCAGCAGGGTTTTCGACAGAACAACGGCCTGTGATTCAAATCAGCTACGCTTTCTGTTTCTTGCGCCTTGATCTGCTTTTACACTCCCCGAACCTGCATGTCTTCTGGACCTCCCCAGAAGGCAACCAGAGGCAACCAGAATAGTTGCCTATTCCCTGACCAGTGCTTAAGAAGATACGAAGAGCCATGCTGAATCGGAACAAAGGCCTATTCTAGTCCAGCATCCTGTTCACACAGAGCCAAAATGCACGAACTAGTACTTGCGTCAGTGTAGCTATTTTTCTTTGCTTTCGTGTAAGTGTGTGCAGTCCCAGTCCAGATTGGGAACATGGAGCTTTGGGAGAGGAGGGTTCAAGCTTCCTGCCCCCTGTTTTTTCCTGTAATTCCCCCTACCCCCGAGAGGGGTTAAAAAAAGATTTTAAAATGTCTCCAATGGAAACTTCTTTTCTTAATCCTCCACCAGGGATGGGGTGGGGGGGATTTCAGGGGTGGGGGAACCAGGCAGGGGAAACTTAAACCCTTCTGTCCTGAACCACATGATCCTCCCAATCGGAATGGAACATGCTTACATTAAAGAAAAGAAAAATAGCAGTGTCAGCTACACTGATGCGATTAGTAGAATGTGTAGTTTGGCCTTGCATTGACCACCCAGCTACCTGCTGGAAGACCACAAGTAGGACATGAGTGCAGTAGGCACCCTCCCACTCACATTCCCCAGCAACAGGTATGCAGAGGCACACTGCCTCCAATACTGGAGGTAATATATAGCTATCATGACTAGTAGCCATTGACAGACTTAACCTCCGTGAATTTGTCTAATCCCCTTTTAAAGCTGTCCAAAGTGGTGGCCATCATGACATCATGTTGTAGCGAACTCCATAGTTTAACAATGCACTGTGTGAAGAGGGTCCTTTTATCTGTCCTGAATCTCCCACCAATCAACTTTATAAGATGACCCCAGGTTCTAATATTAGGTAAGAGGGAGAAAAACTACTCGCTGCTTGAATTATGGGAGAAAAGGCAGAGAACCCCTTCTGAAATCCATACTCCCCATCTGTGAGCTCCCACACTCTTAGCCAAATCATGTCTCCCTTAGCTTTCAAAATAGGGGCTGGGTTCCCTCTGATCCCCCTTTTATTTAAGTATGTCCTTGCCTGCTTGCCCTTAAGTTGCCCAGTTAAGTTACTTCTACCCTGGCTTGCCGCCCTCGCAACTTGCTCCTCATTGCAGGTGGAATTGTCCCCGTCATCCATTTCCTCCATCCCTTCATTTATGTTATGTTATATATTGCCCAGTTTCTTTTGGCCTTGGACTAGCTCCCCGATTCTTGATCTCAGCATCCCTCTGGATTCTGCTCCTGCTCTTTCATCAACATCTGCCCACGTCTCTGTATGTGTGCCAACCTTGCTGGATCAGCCTTCCTACTGCCCTTAGCCCTGGACAAGATCCAACACGTATCTGTGTGAAGCCAAGCTTGACAGTACATCCCACACCCTGAGATCTAGCAACTGTTGAAGAATTAACGGCTTTTTTACTGCCCTGAGGAAGTCCTTCAGTGCCTATTTAAAGTATTCTGAAGCGATGCTATCAAGACTACAGAGCTTCCTGTTTTCTCCCACATAAGTGGCCGTAACTATAAGTTTGAACAAATAAGCCATCTCAGTTTGGGAAGTTTTACATAACCCTTTTGTGAAATTTCAAAGATATAAAATCCAGGTGGTGCACTGGAGGTTTTGTTTTGTACAGTGACGGGTAATTTAATTTTAGTTTACTGCATTTTGCTTCTTGCTAGATGGATGATCACACTATTACAGCGCCTAACCATTTCTGTAAGTCAGCAGTAGAAAACTATAGCTCTTTTGTTAATGCTTTCTTCGTGCTGAAGGATGACCTGGATTCCTAGCAAACCCTAAAGCAGTGTTCTCCAACCTTGGGTCCCCAGATGTTTTTGGCCTACAACTCCCAGCATGCCCCAGCCAGCGTACCTGGCTGGGGCATGCTGGGAGTTGTAGGCCAAAAACATCTGGGGACCCAAGGTTGGAGAACACTGCCCTAAAGTGACAAGCTTGGGAAGATTGTGATTCCCTTTGGGGCAGGGACCTGTCATCTTATACACTGTAAAGTGCTATGCACATGTGGCAGTATAATATGAACAAGCTCCATTGCCTATCCCGTTCCACTGCGGCTTGGGGTTCACAGCGGGAAGCAGTGGCAGGTGTATAACCTAAGAACCAAAGAAGAGCCATTCTGGATCAGACCAAGGGTCCATCTAGTCCAGCCTTCTATTGACACTGTGGCCAACCAGCTGCCCACGGGAAACCCACAGGCAGGACCTGAGTGCAACAGCACCCTCCCACCCATGTTCCCCAGCATGCTGCCTCTGATACTGGAGGTAATATACAGCCATCAGGACTAGTAGTCATTGATAGCCTTATCCTCTAATTCCCCCTTCAAAGCCATTCAAATGGCTTTACCTTACTTAGGTAAAGACATGGCAGGTAAAGTTTCAGTAAGTAGGGCCTCATCAAGTAAAGTAAAATTCAAGAGAATGTATCTTGACTTGGGAAGACATGCCCAGATCCAGGCAGGCTTTATCAGGACCACAGAAAACGCCCAGTGAGCTTTGCCAGCTGTAGCCCTAGTGTAAATAATAGAGGGATGCTATTTAAGAGCTGAATCCTTATGAAGGCAAGCAAGGCCTGTCCCACAGTTGGCCTCACCTCCCTGGAAGAGCTGGCTGTGCTTTTAAAAGGGTTCTTGTCTGGATCTGGAACCTCTGGCTTCAACGAGGCAGAAGAGCAGGCGATACTACTGGGAACTCATTCTCGCAGTCTGAAGAAGGCAGAAGGGCCGTATCCTCAGACTGGGAGAGCACAGGAGGTGAAACAGGAGAGCCAGTGTGGCGTAGTGGTTAGGGTGTTGGGGACTGGGACTCGGGAGATCCGGGTTCTAGTCCCCGCTCGGCCATGAAACTCACTGGGTGACTTTGGGCCAGTCACTGACTCTCAGCCTAACCTACCTCACAGGGTTGTTGTGAGGATAAAATGGAGAAGATGAGGATAATGTAAGCCACCTTGGGTTCCTTGCAGGAAGAAAGGTGGGGTATACATATAATAAATAAATAAAATAAATATACTTCTTCCTCATCTGAGTCTTCCTCAGAGCAGGGCAGGGCAGGGAGGGAGGTCTGGGAATTAGGGTTGGGCAATGGGCCACAGTCTGGAGTGAGTCAGAAGCCAACAAGAACAGGAGCCCAGACCAAACAGCAATCAGGATCAGAGGGCAAACCAGAAGGCAGGGCCATAGAACAAGTCAGGGATGAACAGCAAGATCAGAAACACAAGACACACCAGAGCTGAGGAAGATCTTGTTGCTCAAGCAACGTTCCACTGAAACAGGAAGCCCTCTTATACTCCTCTCAAGAGGAGCCAATGGCTAGCCTGGACAGATTCCATCCAGAAGGTTCTTTTTTTCTTTTAATATTATTTTTATTGCATTTTAAATCACGTGTTTTCAGTATAATCGAGTATATAGAAAATATCACAACTTTTTCAACTAGCAAAGCAAATACATTATCTATAAAATCAAATTACAGTGAACAAGAATCACAGGAAGTGACGTGGTGTGCGCCACACGGGGCAGTTCCGGACACTTTACATGGAAGCTGCAGTGATGCGCCTCCCCACATGGGGCAGCAGTCAGCAGTTCCCAATGGCAGGCCAAGACATCACCTGTCTGAAAGAGCTGTATAGGCGGCCCCAGCCCAGAAGTCCATGGAGCACAATGCCGTCAGCTAGAATAGTTAGGCAGAATGGCTGTTCTCACTTTTCAGGCGATTTGAGTTTTGCTGTGAAGGTTGCCATTTCAAAGAGCGCAAGAAACTTACTAAAACAACAACAACAACAACAACAACAACAACCTGTCACTCTCACCCATTTTTCATGGCTATTCACAGTCATTATTCTTGGATCTTGAACAGGCCTGTGGCTCACGCTGGCTCAGCTTGTCTGAGCGTGGAAAGCTAAGCAGGGTCAGGCCTGGTTATTACTTGGATGGGGGAGACCCCTCCTCTGGTTTCCTGCATTGAGCAGGGGGTTGGACTCGATAGCCTTGTAGGCTCCTTCCAACTCTATAATCTATGAAATCTATGAAATCTGCTCCTCCTCCTCCCTGATCTGAAGAGGGAATGCCTTCATGTTGTCCCGGCAACCGGGCCTCTGCTCCCTTCCGTGCCATGTCTCAATGGCTTCCAGTGCTGCGTGACAAAATTTTTGCTCCAGCATGCGTGACTTGCTGGGGTAGAATGAGCATCCCCATCTCCCAGTCTGCCCAACGAGTCAACTAAGTGCAACTGGTTGTGGGGAGTGGAGTGCCTGCTTAGCCACCTTGACAACGGGGGGCCACATTCTCTCTTCCCTCTTACACACCCTGCCCACTTGTTGCACAAAGTTTTACACCCTTGTGCAAATGAGTGCCAAAAAAAGAGAGAGAAAAAGACCTCACAGAAAGGTGAGTCATATTTTCTTGGGAACAAAAAAATATTAACGAAACTAACTATCCAGGCTTGGATCGCTATCATACATAAGAGCATAAGAGCCTTGCTAGTCCAGCATTTTGTTCACACAGTGGCCAACCAGCTGCCTGTGGGAAGCCCACAAGCAGGAGATAAGTGCAACAACACCCTCCCACCCATGTTCCCCAGCAACTGGTGTAACCTTGGCACCCTGCCTCTGACACCATCAGGTGTCGGATTAGTAAAAGTAGAAGTCAACCTGTACTAGGATGAGCAAGATAAACAAGAAAACTAAACGTGCTTAACACATTTTAAACACTTTATGTCTTGGACTGCAAATACTGTATTAGGTAAAAGTTTGCTTTGGGCATGCTTTTGCACAATTAATGTGATTTTGCTATTGCAGGCATGCTGATAATTTGTCAAACCTTGGCTCATACTCCGTTAGTTTGAGAGCAACACATGCAGCACTCAGGTCAACTGTTAGGGCTTACATCCAAGCCATGCTCTGTGCATCATTCTTCAAAATCTTTTAAATGTGATACAATGTAGAAAAGAATTCTGTAACAGGAATTCTAGAATAAAATCATTCTGTTCCACACTGTGAGAAAGACAAGATCATTAGGTGTTTGCAGAAGGGGACGGTCTTTCCGCGATCTGGTGACCAATGGCTCGAGTGCCCACAGAGAAGTCCCTGCATGCCAGCTGTGGCACCCGTGCCATAGGTTCCATCATGCCCTATAGCCATCATGACTAGTAGCCAGTAATAGCCATGACTCAAGTCCTACTTGTGGGCTTCCCACTTGCAGCTGGTTGGCCCCTGTGTGAACAGAATGCTGGACTAGTTGGACCCTTGGTCTGATTCAGCACGGTTTTTCTTCTGTTATTCTGTTGCAGTCCAACACATTTGGAGGGCACCAGGTTGGGGAAGGCTGCTTGAGGGGGCACACACACACACACACACACACACACACACAAGCAACAGGAACAGCCTGAAAAACATCAGGGTTTTTTGTTTGTTTGTTTGTTTTGCATCAGTTGCTTACGTTTTGGACTAAATGTTCTATGTTACCGAAAGGGCATCTTTTGAGGCAAAAACTGAAACACCCAAAGGTTTGGCCCGGAGGGGTGGGGAGAATATTCAGTTTCCAGAACTCATGACTGTGCTTTACCTCTTTTGACATCTTTAATTCCACAACTAGCAAAAGTTCAGGTACTATAAACTGATGTGTCCCTGACAACTACCAATCTGTCTGATAAGGGAAATCCAGTAAACAAAAATCAAGTCCTGAAATTCTTCCAGAGAGGGGTGTGGAAAAAGAGAGCATTCAATGACAAAGAAAAAACAGGTCTTTACTAGCTTCTGGGGGGAAGAATGGAAAAAGAGCACTTGCAAGAGGCACAATTTGATTTTGTGTGGCTTTATGTGGAAAAACCCAGAGACCAGCACCAGTCGACATAAAAAGCAGATGGCAAGGTGTCATTTTTTTAAATCCCCAGGTGTGTTAAATGCTGAAGACATCCCTACATACATTTTGAGCTAGTGCTCATTTGCATGCCAACCTTCGGGGTGCAATCTCACTTGTCCCACGCATATGGGAAAACATGTGGAACTGTTCCCATAGGAGCCAGTAAGGCTGCTGAGCATGCAGCATCATGCCCAGGCTGTTCTTCCCATCAAGACGATGCTCTTCCATGCCCTTCCTAGGAATGTCATAAGAGAAGTCCTGCTCCTGCTTGATCAGACCAAAAGTTCATCTGGTCCAGCATCCTGCTTCCCACAGTGGTCAACCAGATGCCTTCAGGAAGTTTGGAGGCAACAGCCCTCCTTCCTTGTTTGTCTCCTAGCAGCTGGTATTCCGCGCAGGCGCAGAGCCCATGTGTGTGATGCACAGAGACCACGAAGAAGAATCCTGGTTTTAGGCAGCTTCCTATGTTTTCTATGCGGAGGGATATATTTATACATTTATTGCATGGAGGAGCATGTGGGCTCCTACCTGCAGGCTGAAGCAAGGCAGTCCAGACACAGGTTTGCAACCTCAATGAGAACCAGGTCTTGGCCTCTTGACGACACTGAGCTCTAAGCAAAGAGAACATCAGGAACTCTAGACAATTAGAAATGCAAACTGAGTTCTTCTCCATGTTTGCTGTGAGCAAGGCAAGGGTATTTTAAAATTCTAGACGGACCCTTGTGGAACATTGTGTGCATGCATCTCAAGAGATCTGAGGAAGAGACCTCATGCAGCAATATTTTTTTAGTTGTAGGATCCCAGCTGCTTTTGCCTTACAAAGGCTGCTAGATGAATGTCAGTTTTCTGCAGATATTTTAAGCATCCAGTAGTACCAAGGGGCAGTCTCCAATGCTGTTGCTGTGCTAGTGGGAAGTCTGAGTGCGAGCACACTAAATGTCGAAACCCAACTTCCTATAGCCAAGGCTGAAGTCTCAATATAGCCTTTTACTGCAGTAATTCCAGTAATTAGCAATAAGCCTTTACAGTTCCAATAAAGATACACAGTTAACAGATCACAACGAAGTTGCTAGACCAGAATCAGTTCACGAGCATCACAACAAAAGACCCAATTTTCCCTGGGTTTAGCACGCAGAACAAGTTCCAGTAAATTCATCGTTCGAGAAAAAGCAGGAAGCCTTCCTGGTTACCAATGCATTGTTTCCAGCAAAATCTATTGCAGGTTGCTATGGCTTAAATACAGGGGAGCGGCCGTTAAATATCACTATCGATCCAGGCAGGGAAATATCACTATCGATCCAGGCAGGGAAACTGGGCTCTCAGGCAGTTGCTGCGCCTCTCCGGACACTTCTGCCCCACCCTCTTTAGTTGACAACACACCAAAGGAGGCACACCCCGAAACACCCTGTCCTGCAGAGACCTCCTGCTGCTGTCCTGCTCCCATGGAAGATGTCCCTGGTTGAGAAGCAAGGGCCTCCATCAAGGTCAGGTCTCCCAACTGTGGAAGACAGGCCGTATCAGCATCCTGCATCTCACCCACTCCCAGGTTGTCAGCCAGTGGGAAGCCTGGTAAGACTTCTGGTTTGCAGGCTTCTGGCTTCCTGCGGTTGGGCCTGACTCTACAGCTTCCCCCTCTGACTCAGAATCGGTGTCACAGGCTGTAGCTTTCCCCCGACTGGGGCAAGGTCCCACGCTAAGCAACTCTTTTGAACCCACAGTTTTCTGCAGCAACAGAAACCTATTTCACAGCAATCCTAGTGGCTGATAAGAAAATATGTTAATTTAAACAAACAAACAAATAAATAAATAAATAATTTTAAAAATTAATTAAAATTTAATTTTAAATAAAAAAAACTAAAATTAAAAATTTAAATTTAAATAGGGCACCTTGGTGGGCACCAAGAAAGGTGTTCGGGGGCACCTTGGTGCCCATGGGCACCACATTGCCTATCCATAATTACTGACAGTAAGAGCTTTAAGCTACAATATGATGTTACGTTTTGTATTTTTGGCCATCACCCTTTGGCCCCATCCCTTTGCCCTTGGTCCTACACACCACTGGAATTCACCCCCTGCCCCAACAGCCTGTTCAAAACTGAATTCATCCCTTGGGCTGGAAGCGGTTCCCCACCCGTGCTCTATCATATAAAGAAGATAGTAAAATCGATACCCTCTGCTTGCCTTCTCCGAGGTTTTTCAGAGCTACAGTTGCCGGCGCTTCTTTCACTGGTTTTCAATGTGCCTAGCCCAGTCATAAACCACAGTCCCTTACAGCTCAATTGTCCACAATGATATACCTTTGGCAGCCCATGCAGAGCGTCAGGCTATGATTTTCAAGGAAAATGAAGAGGGGGAGAAGAAAACTCTGCATGTCAGAATTGGAGGTTGCAAATAAAGGATCCAGAACTACAGGAGTTAGTTCTTCACAGCAATAAAAACAAAACAAAATGTATATGCCCCAGAATTTTACACTGCTCTAACACGTATACAAACACACACAGTATTTACACACACATATACATACTCAGGCTGCTCTTGAAGATGATTCAGAAGCTTTTACTCACCTAACTCAATTCAAATCAGAGGTTTATTTATTTATTTATTATTTATTTAATACATTTTTATACTGCCCAATAGCCAAAGCTCTCTGGGCGGTTTACAACAGTTAAAACCATAAAATACAATATAAAATAAATATAAAACTTAAAACCATAGATTAAAAACAAACAGCAGAGCTAGCAGCAGAGTTAAAAACAGCTACAAGATTAAAATAATTAAGATGATTAAAATGATTAAAATGCCTGGGAGAATAGAAAGGTCTTCACCTGGTGCTGGAAAGAGTACAAAGTAGGCACCAGGCGAGCCTCTTTGGGGAGCACATTCCACAACCGGGATGCCACAGCAGAAAAGGCCCTCCTCCTGGTAGCCGCCTGCTTCACTTCCTTTGGCAGGGGCGCTCGAAGTAGGACCGCTGATGCAGATCCTAGTATCCGGGCAGGTACATATGGGAGGAGATGATCCTTCAGATACCCTGGCCCCAAGCCATTTAGGGCTTTAAATGTAAGTACCAGCACTTTGAATTGGGCCCGGAAACAGACTGCATACTTTACCAATTTTGGCTCAATTGTACTGGTAGCCTATCAGGCTTTGAGCTCAATTCAGAGTTCTGGTTATTAACTTTAAACAGCCATGTAAATAGATCCACAAAAGTTACTAGCCTGGAAATGCCTTTCTGAGGCTGCCAAGGCGCTGATAGCTTGCATTTCCATGCTGCTTGCTGGAGGAAAGGGCGTTCCTTCCTCTGCAACTACTACAAGAACCAAGCAAGCTGGCAGAAGAGAGCGATCCATTCCTCCGCCATCAACCTACTCGCTCATCTGCACCAAATTCCTGGTCACCTATGGTGACAAGACTAGTTGCTAAATACAAGACCTATGCTGAACCCAGTACACTTGTCTCAGAGAATGCCTCCTGTATGAATCTCCCCATGCAATGTGAGATCTGATCATACCAAGAGCAGATCCATTGAAATCAATAGGATGAGTTAGTCATGACTAACTTAAGTCCCATTGAGTTCAATGAGTCTGCTCAAAGTATGACTTAGTTGGATCCAACCTGTAGAGTGGCATGCCTGGTGCATGGAACAGAGACTTGACCATGGTGGCACCTATCCTTGGAAATAGTCTCTCCTGGAAGGCTAAACACAGCCCAGGTGTTGGGGGCGGGGGGGGAGGATCAGGGGAACTTCAGCCCCATGTGCCAGATCCGCCCCTCCTGCAGTCCCAATCCAGCCCTCTGGGGTTCCCTAGATGGTCCTTTCCCTCAACCACCAATCGTTTGGGAGATTCCTGTCTTTTGTGCAGTTTTTTTTCTTCTACAAAGCTGGGATGCCTCTCCTAAGGCTTAGTTACTGGCAGTAAGAGCCTTAACCTACAATATGGTGGCCTTTTTTGTATTTTGGCCCCTCCCCTTTGGCCTTTGGACCCGCCCACCACTGGAGGGCGGCCACTCAGAGCTTATCCAAAATTGAATTTGGTCATTGAGCTGAAAGAAGTTCCCCGCCCCTGCGATATATACTTAGAGCCCATGCCAATCCTTTATAGGTGTGTGCTCTGTTATAACCCTGGAATCACAGCTTCGGTTAAACTTTTTTTTAGCCATCATGATGGCAGAGAAGCTTGAAAGTATTATGACAACATTTTCTAGCATTGTCCTCGGTGCTCAATACACTGCTCTTGTGGAGGCCTTTTTCTTTTCCGAACCAACCGCCATAAGTGCAGATCCTGCTTTTCAACTATTAAGGCAAAGGATTCAATTGAACTGCATTTTATTTTATTTTATTGTATTTTTTCCTAGATTGTAGAGAGTCTTCCCCTCTGCAATACTCTCCTCCAGTTACATTTCAAATGAGCTGTCTGTAGGAGACCACTTTTCCAAACTAAAGCGGTACTCGCTGTCAGCTGAAAAAAATGGTGTGCCTTTTTCTGAGAATGTTAACTTGCTGTACAAAATAATTTAAAAATAAACAACAGGTTGGGGTTTTTTAAGGACACAAATGAGGGGTGGGCGATCTGCTGAAAGCCGACCTGCCCCCGCTCAGTGGACACTGCTGCTGGGCCCACCAAGCCGGGCCGAAAGTGGACGTGCGCCTTGCCACTCGTCAGACTTCCGGGTTCCTGGCAGGCCACCTTTTATGTAGAGAATGCCGTAAGATACGTCAAAAGCAGCAGCTTTTGGAGTATCTTACGTCATTCTCTACATAAACGGCTGCCCACCAGGAACTCGCAAGTTGCTTCCCCGGCTCGACTTGGGAGAAAGCAACTCGAGCCAGGGAAGGAGGTGAGTGGGACGGTCAAGCCCAGCCAGTTCGGGGGATCGAGCCCGGCCAGTTCACCAGATTTCTACCCCCGAACGAAATCCTCACGCATCCAATCCAATGCATTAGTCAGAAAAAAAAGTCCTACAACTCCCAGCATGGCTTTTTTTCTGGCTAAACATGCATAGGATTGCACTCTAAACCAGTCAGAGAATGCAGAGCAATGTGACTATCATCTGTCTAGCTGCTTCAAAGGGCCAAACTAGATGTGATGTTAATTGCATCAATGCAATTAATGTGCATGTTTTTGCTATGCAAATTTCGCAGGTGGGATGGTGGAGAGGGGAAGTTTAACTCTCTCTCCCTCCCTGCCAGAAAATGTTTGACCATAAACAATGCTTTTAGCAGTTAAAAATAGATTACAAGTTAAAAATAAATGGGCGTGGGGAAGTGATCAAACTCTAAGCAAACATAGCTACAATGGCAAATATAGTAAGACGTATCTATTAGAACACTAACATTTTGATAGTTGTGGGGACAAAAAGGATCTGTTGTATTGTATCAAGTTACAGTTCTCTGAATAATTTCAGTTCTGTCCCAAAGGACAGGTCCCACTACAGAGTGCCCCCAAACACCAGGCACAAAAAATGGAAGTCAGCATAGTAATTTGTGTGCAAGCTCCCCCAAGAGGAACTGAAAATTACTACACGTCTCCAGAGCATTTTTATGGGGAGCCCATTGCGAGGGAGAAAAAACAACCTTCGTTTCTCTCCTCCACAATAATAAAAGGGCTGCTTCACACATAAAGATTATATCGCTCAATTACTCATCATTTCATGACTTGAATATGTGAACTGACCGAACTGAAAAGCATAGCTCCTGAGAAGGGGTGTGTGGTTGGGGCGGGCGGGCGATATGCAACACTGTAGTGTGTGATGGCTCATTCACATCTGAATGTGTGGCGTAGTGGTGAGAGTGTTGGACTGGGACTCAGGAGATCCGGGTTCTAGTCCTCGCTCGGCCATGAAACTCACTGGGTGACTTTGGGCCAGTCACTGACTCTCAGCCTAACCTACCTCACAGGGTTGTTGTGAGGATAAAATGGAGAGGGGGAGGATTATGTAAGCCACCTTGGGTTCCTTGCAGGAAAAAAGGTGGGGTATAAATATAATAAATAAATAAATAAATGTGTGGTTGGGGTGGGCGGGCGATATGCAACACTGTAGTGTGTGATGGCTCATTCACATCTGGTCTAATTGGGCCCAGATTTCCAGATGTGAATACCCAGGTGTTTAGAAATGAATCTATGTTGCCCATATTTGATGCAATTGTTTCGGGGAGCATTGGTAAATAGGGATGCTTGAGGAATATGATCACCAGAAATTCCTAAATGATACGACCTGATCCGCACCCCTCAGACAAATGTGTAGATCAGAACCTAGCTACAAACTGCATTTTGCGCTTCTCTGAAGGTTGCAGTGCAGTTCTTGGCAGTTTAAACATAACAAAACACACATTTAAATATGTATTTACATATGTTTTTATTAGATTTATTAAAGATTTATTGAAATGCATAGATTAATATGGAACAGAATGGAATTATGGGTAGAAACATTCAAAGTGACACAAAACAGAAATAGACAGGTTGGTCCATCCTTGCTGGTATACCAATGGTGGACATGCAACAACCATATTTTCATTTATTTTATTTATTGATTATATTTATATCCTTGCTTTTTTCCTGCAAGGAACCCAGGGCAGTTTACATGATCCTCCTTCTTCTCCTCTCCATTTATCCTCACAACAACCCCGTGAGGTAGGTTAGGCTGAGAGTCAGTGACTGGCCCAAAGTCACCCAGTGAGCTTCATAGCCAAGTGGGGACTAGAACCCGGATCTCCCGAGTCCCAGTCCAACACTCTCACCACTACGCCACACTGGCTCTCCATTTGGTATTTGATGTGTAGAGTTGCCTTGGGAAGACCTTCTCCCTAACGAAGAACACCTGGTCCAGCTTCTCTGTGTTAGCTGAAGGTTGCGCAGTGGGCCAAGCACGAGCGCTCAGTACCCTCGGGCAGCTGCCAGGGCCGCAGCACCACAGCAGGCTCCTCTATCGCTAATGCCTGCCCTAAGCCTCCCATGCAGGCAGCTGGGTCTGCAAACTGCTTTTTTTAATTTCCCACAATGCTGCGGAACAATTCTGTGATGGGTGCCTTGTGGGAAACTTAAACTGGTGGCTCAGAGCTGCCAGGTAAGTCTGTGGCTGGGGACCCACTGACGTAGGAGCTGGCCCTCATCAGAGGGCACTTTCTCAACGACCCTCTCAAATCTGCAGCCAGCTCTGCTGTGTAGTACGAAAGACGGGATCAGGTGCAGATGAGATTCTTGACAGTGGCTGACATACTGTAAACCAGGGGTGTTGAACCTCGGGCTTGCAGGCTAAATCCAGCCCTACCTGGGGCCCCAATCTGGCCCGCTGGGGTCTCCGTACCCTGGCCCCATCCTCTGTCCCCCCCCACCCACCGATCGTTTGGTGGCTTCCTGGCATTTGTGCAGTTCTTTCCCCATTCTAAAAGGTTGAAATGCCTCTCCTAAGGCTTAGCTACTAGCAGTAAGAGCTTTAAGCGACAATATGCTGATTTTGGGGGTATTTTGGCTCCACCCCTTAAGTTTAATTACTACCAGTAAAAGCTTTAAGCTAAAATATACTGGTATTTCTGATGGTTTTGGCCCTGCCCTTTTCCTTTAGCTCCACCCACCACGAGAATGTGGCCCCCAGTGTCTCCAACACTGAATGGACCAGAGCTATGTGCATGCACCGGGCACTAAATGTTCCATTTAGCAACTACTTCCCACAGCAAATTTTAAGAGCAGTTTCGAGATTTAATGCAGAAGCTTCCAACAAGGAAGCTGCCCCAGTGTTTCTCCCCCACCATATGAGTTGCCCCACAAGAAGCCACTGCTCAGTAGCTCATATACCGAAGTAAGTCAGGAAGACTGAAAAAGGAACTTGTGAATGGCTTATGGAGAGAGTGGTAGGATGAACATATAAAGAAGCATTCAACCTGTTCTGGATGGGGTTGAACTCCTCGGAATCCAAAGGACCCTCTTCTTCCACATGAATCTGCTCTATTGGTAAGATCAATGTCTGAGTCCCTTCTCTGATGGTAGGGTACCTGGAGACCCAGGGGTAGGTGACCAGAGAAAGGGCCTTTTTGGTAGTAGCATCCCTTTAATGAACTGATTTCCCCAGACAGCCTTGCTAGATGGCAAACGTAATGATTGTTAGCTCTCCAACACAGACCTTCTTAACAACCCAGGGCTTCTTAAATGCTATCTTGCTACTTTCACTTATGTATTTGTATCTGATGTGTTGGAGGGTTTTTTGTTTGTTGTTGGGTCTAAAAATCTGCTTTGTAGATTACATTATTGCATTGTTTTAAACTATTGCTCTAAATTTACAAGCCACCTCACTTGGGGCTGCTTTTGCAACTCTCTCTACTGCAGATGAACCCTAAGAGCTCTTGTCATGGATTTTGGGGGATTGAAAAAGACAGGATAAGCCTTGTCTGGTGTATTATTCGAAAGGGGCAAGTTAATCCTGCTCAGATTTTCCAGTTAGGTTTTGTAACATGATTTGCAACAGTGGAGTGGAAGCATAGCTGATATAACACCAGCTTCTCCATGGTTTTATATAATAATTCCCTTTTAAGATTACATCCATTAGATATTCTTTTAAACACAAATTGAGGCGAATGATGAACCTAACAAGGACAGCGTTCCTGTCCCTTTAAGACTCCAAAGCAGGCGGAAGGTCTAAAGCAGCCTTCTCTAACATGGTGCCCTCTAGATATTTTGGACTTCAATTCCCACCAGCCCCAGCCAGTATAGCCAATGGTCTGGGAGCTGTAGTCCAAAACATCTGGAGGGTACCAGATTAGGGAAATCTGGTCTAGAGCGAAGTGAATGGTCTTTGTCAAATGCCTGACAGCATATTTCACTCTGACATCCAAAAGGTTTAATTTTTAGAGCGTGAAAGAGTAAGTAATCATCTGCCCAGACACTTTTGTGTGTGTGCCTAAGTCACTCAGAACACAGAAAAGCTGCCTTATACCAGTTCAAGATATTTCTTCACCTATCCCAGTTTTGTCTACTCTGACTTGGAGCAGCTCTCCAGGGTTTCGGGAAGAGAGTCCTCACATTATCTGCTACCTGAAAGCTTTTATGACCTGGAAATGCTGGGGATTGAACCCGGGACCTTCTGCATACAAAGCATGCGCTCTGCTCTGAGCGATGCTCCCTCTCACTGTTCTGGGTGTGAGAAGCCAGACACATCATGCAACCTGCTCTGAGGACAGTGCAACTCATTGGGAGAGACTTAGGGCAGGGTCATAACTCAGCGGGAGAGCACATGCTTTGCATTCAGAAGTGCCCAGGTCCGGTCTTCTGTATTTCAAGATAGGACTTGGAGTTGGAAAGCCTCCTTCCTGAAACCCTGGAGAACCACTTGCCAGTTAGTGAAGAGCTAGATGACTCAATATACAGCAACTTCTTATTATCTTTATCCTTAAGTGATCCAGTCTCATCCAGTGCTAGAATTTCCCATTCCCAGTGGAAGCTGATAGGAAGGAGGGAAGAACAAAGCAGAAAACCATGCAAAGATTCAGCACTGGATAACCTCCTTTGTGGGAGGGTTCCGCAGAAGCTTCTCCTTGTCCACCTAGTGGTGGACTGATGTTGCCCTGCTACAAACATCTGAAAGTGGCAGAAGCTGTGTCCCAAAGCACAGTCAACACAGCACCCTAATGCACTGCAATCCCATCTAGCAGCTCCCAGAATTAAAAGATGATAAACACAGCATTCGGGGATCTACAGTTTGGGACTGGCCTTGGAAGCCAAGCCAAACACTGTGGTAGCCAGGACCTGATTCGGGAAAAGAGAGTTGGGAAGCTTGCCAGTTCGCACAGCCAAAGCTCTCTGGGGGCTTTGGCAACCCAGTGGCCAAAGAACGCTCAGCCTTCTTCCAACCTCAAAGCAGGGAAGGACGTGGGTTTCATAATAGAGTTGGAAGGAGCCTACAAGGCTATCGAGTCCAACCCACTGCTCAATGCAGGAAACTAGAGGAGGGGTCTCCCATCCAAGTAACAACAAGGCTTGACCCTGCTTAGCTTTCCACGCTCAGACAAGCTGAGCCAGCGTGAGCCACAGGCCTGTATGATCACCGACACCATGCAAAGGCTGGGATAATCCCCACCCACCTCTGTGGCTCCAAGGTTTGGAGGAAGGCTGGTCACTCATCATGCTTACTGGAGGGCAGTGGCACTTTTGCCATAGCAAGCAAAAATGTGGAAGCCTGAGAGCACGGACGGCTTTGTTTTAATTAAAAAGTTTAAGTCTCTGAAGGCTTGCAGTGGAAGTCAAACTTGGTTCTGAGTATCTCTTGCATTACATTTTGACAGAATGAGGTTTACATGTAATAATTACTGCATTCGAGGGCTGATGCTCCGAAGACGTACTCGGGAGCCTTGTTTATAGAAGATATGGCAAGGCAGATGAAATTCTGAGCAAAAAGAAATGAATGGGTGAGTCAAACCCTGGGAAGCATGGATAACAGGCAACTGAACTGCCTACAGAGGAATATGAGAAGATAAACAAAAGACAGATGTCTTCCAACAAGAAAACCACACAAACCCCCGCCCCACCCCCACTGATACCCCTCTCTAATCTCCAGCCGAGAGGTGATTTTTAAAAGAGAGAGAGAGAGAGAGAGAGAGAGAAACAAGATGAATATTGCTTAAATCTTCTGAATATGTGTAGCTTCCTTATACCAAATCAGACCAATGGTCCATCTTCTACATTGCTGTGATTCTGTAGGGACTCAGGCAGGAGGTCTTTCCCAGCCCTGCCAGCTGAGATCTTTTACTTAAAGATGCCAATGATTGAGCTGCAGATCCTCGGCAAGCAAAGCATCTGTTCTACCTCTGAGATCTGGCCTGTTCCACACACACACCGCCACACACACACACACACACACACACCCAATGCTGGTTCTGGTTCTTGTACTTCAAGAACTGACTCCTTTGCCAAAGACCCTAAGGCAGCCTTCCTCAACCTGGCGCTCTCCAGATGTTTTTGGACTACAACTCCCATCATCCCTGACCCCTGGCCACGCTGGCTGTGGCAAGCGGAGTTCTGGTCCGAGACATCTGGAGGCCACCAGGTTGGGGACGGCTGCCTTAGGGTCTTGTGCAAAGGAGTCAGGGAGACCACGATCTCTCACTTTGCACCGCTCTTCCCCGCTGAGTTCAGAAGGAAAACAGCAGACATTCATGCTGGTTATAACTTTCCTGGGCGCATCACATAAAGTGAGAACCTCCCCAGATCTTCAGGTAAGAGGCATCTCTCCAGGGAGCTGGCATGGCCGGGCCCCTGCCAAGACCCAATCCCCAGTAGGGTTCCCACCGTTGAGTGAGAGCCCACTTTCCCTGGTGGTGGTGGTGGTGGTGGTCCTCCTCCTCCTCCTCCTCCTCCTCCTCCTCCTCCTCCTCCTCCTCCTCCTCCTCCTCCTCCTCCTCCTCACTATTAGCATCTGTTGGCTCACTCTTTTCCTTCTGGACTTTCTGTGAGCAATCAAGCATGAGCAGTTGCTCACTGGCTGTCTCCCTGGCAGACGAGTGAGTGGCAGATATGGAGAGGAGGCAGCAGCAACACATGGTAACAACCATGAGGAGGAGGAAGACCCACCTAGAATGGGGCCCCCACACCAAGATCGAGGGACACCCTGTGTTTGTCCAAGCCGCCCCCCCCCCAAGCCTGCTTCTGGTACTATATCTCTTCACTTCCCTCATGCTGCCTTCAACCTGAGAATTGCTGCACACAGTGTCCCGTGGGCCCCTTAGAACCCTTTGGGGGCCAGGCAATTGCCCAACCATGCCGACCACGGCTACCAGCCATTTATTTTTTGTATTCACCACCACATGTGTGTCAAACTTTATTTAAGTGCATCGTTACCTGTTTATATGGGATATCTGTCGGGAAGCTCATTTTTTATTTGCTATTCTGCATAACTTAGAATCTTTGATATTTAATTCTTCTTTTTCATTAGCTAAAGGTTATGAATCTGGCTTTTAATCTATTAAAATGACTTATTAAAACCTAGACAGAGATACAAGGCCCAGTGTACTGCTATGTTCATAATAATGAGCTGTCAGAACTGATCTTGGCCACAATCCTAAGGATGGGGGAAAAATGGTGTTTCTATGGATGGAACCCCAACTTTTTTAGACTTCACCTCCGTACTGTAGCTTCTCCTACAATCTGAAAAACAACTCTATGAGGATTGCAGGACACTCCAATGACGTATCCGAGACAGTGAAAGTGGCTGTACCCATTTCCCCTAAATATTTCTGTTCTTTCCCTGGGGCCTCCACCTCTCTAAGCCCATCTAGCCCAGTCTAGTCACCAAAGAAGAGAAGGAAAGGAAGACCTCTCTCCTTACTACTGCCATCAACCAGTCTGACCAGGTGAATGAGGCTTCAGAGAATGCAGGGAAGTTGCTTTTGGGATAGGAGGCGCTGGGGTGGTGGTGGTTGAGGGGGTGGAGGCAAGCCAAATATTTATCCAGCTCAGATTTTAAATTCAGAGAAGACTGCAGGCTCCTAACACTTGCCTCTTCTTTGAGAAGAGGCATTAAAGTCTCGCAAAGCTCGTATCCAACCTCCAGAGACAAAGCATGTGCTCTTGCACTGAGCTATGGTCCCTCTTGTAAAGCAATGCTTCTCGTATTCGTAAAGCAATGCTCCTTGTATTCAAAGTCCCATTAGGTCACAATCCACTTGTTTGTTTGTTTTATTTGTACCTTGACTTTCAGCCTTACGCCAGGCCCCTTAGGCGAGCATGCATTATAAAAAAAATATACCAAAAGCCTTATCACAGCAAGGCTCCGCCATTGCATATTTTCTTCTAATCATTCCTGTAAGTAACGTAGCTGCACGATATTTATTCCCTCCTTACCTCACACTGCTCAGCGTCAGACAAATAATTTAATATGCATTTTATGTAACAGTGCTCACTTGTAAAACCAGTCACTCAAAGACAGTAGGCAAAAGAAATTAAACACGCATGCACACACATTCTAAAGTGAAATATGTTTGGTATTTCATACTTTACCAGTTATGTCATGCTGTTTGAATGACTCACTGTAGATTTGATACTGATTAGGGCAATGTTTCTTCAACCACTTGCACACATCCTGCTGGGTCCACAGGGCCACTGGTTTGGTCAGTTTCACGATATTAGACTGGAAAGGCAGGACAAGGAAACAGCATTCAGATCAGACATTTACTCGCGCTGGGTACTTTCTCATGTATTCTGTGCCTCACCTCATAGCAGGATGCTCAGACACAGACTGCTGCAGCTGGAGGCATTCCACTTCGCACAAAGACGCCAATAATGAAGGGATATTATTCTGACACTTTTCCATATGGTTTGCAATTAATAAATCAGCACTTACAAGCACAGATATCAGAGATATTTCACTTTAGTGGCAGGTGGGAAAATATCATCCAAGATAATTCAGGTAACAATTTGGATGATCACTGAACATGTCATGCCATTTCAATTAACGCTTTTTAAGCTGTAAAGTAAATGTGATGTTTGCTCCCAACAATAGATCCTGAAAATTCAGCCTTTCAGGATCTAATTACAATAATGTTAATAGCCTTGGTCTCTTCCAAAAACACTGGGCCAAAAATACTTGGCAAATACTGCATCTGGGGGATCACTCTAGTCTGCTGCACTCTTAGGGGGGGGGGGGGCTGGAGCAATCAGATTCCCTCGTCAATGGTCAGGATCTATAATAAAGGCTTGGCCCCCATCTGCAAGTCATAAGTACTTCATTGGTACAACAAAGCACTTGACACTCAAAGAAAGAGAGACAGATTGGCAATGGTTCTTCGCTTTTCCAGAATAGGCTAGAGGTAGCCATAATGAAATATTCCTATTAGGACTGTCATACAATTAAAGAAATCTAAATTGTATGAGTTATAATTCATTAACCCATTGAATAAAATCTGCATAATTTTCCATATGAAACAATTTTTTAAAAAAGTACTCACTCCTTGTTTTGTACTGAAGCTCACACATGTGGCAGTAAGCCCCATCATGTTTTGCTTTTCTTTTTTTAAGAGTTCAGATTGTACTTTCATTACATCATTCCAAATAAATTTATCCATTAACTTCCATATTGCATCCATTCATAAATTTAAAATATTATCAAAGAAGACCTTTAAACATAATCAAACTCATACCAGTCAAATAGCCCGTAACAGTAAATAAGGTGCTATTGAGTCCTGAACTTTTTCATTCCAATATAAAATAGGGTGCATGTTTCTATTTAAAAAAATTATTTACTAACTGTCCTTCTCTGACACTTATCATATTAGTTGATTGCATCACAGAGACCATATCCCAAACTATCATACACTCATACACCAAACTCTAATACAGGCCTGTGGCTCACGCTGATTCAGCTTGGCTGAGTGTGGAAAGCTAAGCAGGGTCAGGCCTGGTTATTACTTGGATGGGAGACCCCCTCCTCTAGTTTCCTGCATTGAGCAGGGGGTTGGACTCGATGGGCTTGTAGGCCCCTTCCAACTCTGATCTATGAATCATATGAATCTATGAATTGTCAATTGTTGGAGGGTTAAGTCTCTTCCACCTATAGCTTAATGCCATACTGGCAGCCCTCAGTAAATGAATAGTCATTTTCACATCATCAGTTGGATCTATATCCCTTAGTATATCCAAATAAAATACCAATGGGCCACTGGCAGTAAGCACCATCTTAAGAAGGGCATTCCCTTCCTGAGAGAGAGGAGGTGGAACATGGCACTTGTTCTAACATGGCACTTGCCATTTGCAATTTTTATTGGTACTTGTTGGTACCATCACTCAGTCGCAGAGCACATGTTTTGGGTCAGGAAGTCCCAGGTAGGAATGTACGGAATTTGTTAATTCTGTTCCATCTGTGTTTCGCAAGCTGTCAGTGAGAGTGTTGGACTGGGACTCGGGAGATCCGGGTTCTAGTCCCCGCTCGGCCATGAAACTCACTGGGTGACTTTGGGCCAATCACTGACTCTCAGCCTAACCTACCTCACAGGGTTGTTGTTGTGAGGATAAAACTGAGAGGAGGAGGAGGAGGAGGAGGAGGAGGATTATGTAAGCCGCCTTGGGTTCCTTGCAGGAAAAAAGGTGGGGTATAAATATAATAAATAAATAAATAAATAAAATCATCCGCTCATTGACAGAATTGGATTTTTTCCACCAGAATTTCATTCTACTTGTGCTAGTGCGCACTTGTGCAAATGCGCTAATCTGTATTAGTTAATGCAAATTAGTGCTAATCCCCCACCCCCCAAAAGTGTAAAACCAATCCACAAGTCCATGGAATCCACATGACTCAGAAAGGGATGTTGGAGAAATCCGCAACGGACTTAAATGAGTTTGGATTTCTATGAATTTGACCCACGGATTCTGCAGCGGACTGGCTTTTCCTGAGTTGCACGGATTCCCTGGAGTTGTGGATCAATATTTTTTTAACCTTCCGTAATTTTACACAAATGTAGTCATAGAAAAATATGAAAAATTAAAGAACACTGTAGGAAAATGTGCATTTCTCCCCATAGACTAAAGGGTACCAATGTATATTTGGGGGGGGGGGGATTTGCATATTTTGGGGGATTTGCGCATTTTCAGAAGTGCAAATTTGGGCACATGTGAATTTGCGCTAATGCATACAACCGCATTTGCACAAAATCCAATTCCAGCAATGAGCGGACAATGGAATGAAAGGCACCTGAAATCTGCAAAATGCAGATGGAATGGATTTAACAAAGTACGTACATCCCTAGACTCAGAAAAAGCCGGTCCACTGCAGAATCCGCAGGTCGGATTCATAGAAATCCAAACTGATTTGAATCTGCTGCAAATTTCTCCGACATCCGAAGTCCCAGGTTCAGTCCCTGGCATCTCAGTTAAAAAGTTGGGTAGCCAGCGATGGGAAAGACCATTGCCTAATGTCCTGGAGAACTACTGCCACTCAGAGCAGACAGGAACAGGAGAATAGGATGAAGAAATGGAAGTAACCTTGTCTAGAAAATAAGAAGAAAAATTATTAGAGCAGAATAATGAGAGAATAGGGATAGGAGATGCAAAGCACAGAATTGAAGAGAGGACACTGAATGCTTTGGGGAAGGAGCAGCAGCAGTGGCATGGATGAAAGAAGAAAAATAATATGGTGGAGCAAGAGCAAGGGGGGGGGGGAACAGCAAGGAAAAAAACAAACATATAATGAAAAAAACAGAGGAGGAATGAGGCTTGCACCAGAGCCTTTCAGCAGTTCTGGAGCAAGAGTGAAGATACCTTTAAGCACACTAGAACACTCATCAAGCATCATACAAGTGAAAAGCAAGGAGCGACCTTCTCTTCATACCTTCATTAAAAGTTGGAAGGGCTACAGCAACAAAGTTGCTTCAGAGGCCACATCCAGCTCTCTTGCCCACCAGTTAACAGGGATGGGGACTCGAGTCCTCGACTCGTGAGTCGGACTGAGTCCCCCCTCTGACTCGAGTCGGACTCGAGTCCCAATATTTTTAATGGGACTCGCGACTCGACTCGGGACTCGAGACCAAAGACTCATCAACATCCCTGCTTGATGCCACCTGCAGGTGCTGTCTGGACCTAGTTGCAGTAACAATCCAAGTTTATTTTTTAAAATCATTTTACTAATGTAACCTTTCAGACATTTTGGGTTTGGCTGCCTCTGCCTGCCTGTTTGGGGTTCCCTGCCTCCTCTGCCTGCCTGGTCTCTTCTTAACCAGTTCCACAGTTTGAATTGTCCAAGACAAAGGCCTCTGCCTGCCTGTTCTGGGGTTCCCTGCCTGGTTATTTTGGGTTTTTCTGCCTGGTCTGTTCTTGTCAAAATCAGTGGCAGAGTTTTGAGATAAAAAGGCACACTTGTGCCTAGAATTTATTTAAGCCACACATCTGAAGTAGCCTTATTTTGTTGGGAAAAAAAACCCATTGATTTTAATAGGGACTCGTGGAGTCAGCTTTGGGAGTGACTTGGGACTCGGGACTCGTGAGTCACCATTTTGGACCAAGGACTTGGACTCGGACTCGAGACTCGGGTCCAAAGACTCGTGACTCAACTCGTGACTTGAGACCAAGGACTCTTCAACATCCCTGCCAGTTAATCACTCTTGCCAGTGTCTATTGAGGAGTTATTACAGATTACAATGTACACACTTAGAACAAGTATCCAAGAGAGAGTTTGTGAAGCCATAAAGACTGGCTTCGCCTCACCCTAAAAATGAAGTCAAAAGAGAGGGTATTTTTGGTTCCAAATAGCTGTGGGAATGATTAACAAACTCAAATAAATATGCATGTTTTCAACAACTAATTTGAACTAGTAAGTAGAAGTGATCGAATGTTTTGAGTCCCTCCACAAAACTCACATATTCTTCCCCAGCTTACCTATGCCACTGTTTCCCCCTTCCTCTGTTGTTTCCCTTGTCTGTTTTAGATTGTAAGCCCCTTGAGACAGCAACCTGTCATGCCTGTTCTTTGTAAAGCACCATGTCCACAGATGGCTATCATCATCATCATCATCATCATCATCATCATCAATAGTCCACCCCTCACTATTTCTCCTCGTAATCACCAAATAATATAAAACAGTTTAAAAGAAAAAGACAGATAAAAACATTGAATCAAAACATGTTAAAACAGCAGAAACAATAGAAGCATAGCAGTAGCGGAACAAAACCAATTCAGATGGTAGTTTAAAAGGCCTGTGCATGGGGATAAGATCTCTACCTGGCACCAAAGAAAGATAAAGATAGGCACCAGGTGAACTTCCCTGTGGATAGCTTTTCAAAGATGGGGCATCA
Organism: Shinisaurus crocodilurus; assembly: GCA_021292165.1. Taxonomy (NCBI): domain Eukaryota; kingdom Metazoa; phylum Chordata; class Lepidosauria; order Squamata; family Shinisauridae; genus Shinisaurus; species Shinisaurus crocodilurus. Next base: position 204,773,848 of record CM037880.1, on the reverse strand, counting down.
CTCACAACTGAAAAGGCGCTCTCTCTGGTTGCCACTGCTTAATCTTAGAAGGAAGAGTAGGACCTCCAAAGATATACAAGTCGATGTGAGAAAAGACAGTCCTTCATGTATCCAGGTCCCAAGTATGCCTTGGTCCAGGAAAATAAGACAAATACTGAGATACTCTTCTTTCTTTTGGAGCTGGAGACAGATGGGTAATGACTAGATTGAAAGTTAATTCTGAAAAGAAATTGATTTGCGGTAGTATCTGGGTGGATAATGGATTTGGGGATAAATTGAACTGGGTGATCAGGGTGATTTGGGAGCAATGATGAATGGGGCTAATTAATTAAAGGCGAATTGATTTGGAGCAGAATCTGGGTAGCAAATAAATTGGAGTAAATTAATTAAAGAAGAACTGATTTAGGGTAGACTGGTTTATTTATTTGGTGAAGAATTTACTTGGGGTGATTTCAGTGGGTAATGGGAAGTAAATTTAGTGAAGATACGTTGATTTGGATGTGAAATTAACTGGTGTGCCTTCTGTGAAATTTAAATTCTAGCATTTTTTCTAAAGTTGCATCTAAGCATATAAATTAGCACATACACCTTTTATGCAATTTGGTGCCCTCTTTCTTGGTGATGCACTTCCTCTTTGTGACCGCCCTATTGGCAAGTCATAAAAGAACACTTTGAATTGTGCTCAGAAATGGACTAGCAGCCCATGTAGTTGTTTAAAAACTTTTAAAAGTTTAGGAATTGAAATCAAGTAAGTGGTCAAGGAAGACAGAGAGTCCTGCCCAAGTACTAACCATGCATTCATGAGCACAACGCTGCTTGGCAGGGCAGAATTTTTGTACTCTGCAGATTAAAACCATGGCATAGACCAATGAATCTCCTGCTGTAACATAATGACCATGGTGTGCACAAGCATGTGCTTCTCCCATTGCCTGATCCAAAAATCTACACCGAGATGACGCATCCAACAACTACAGGAACAATCTTCTAATTTTTAAACTGAGCACAGGCACCTGAGCACTGCATAAAGAAATATGGTCTCTCCCCATGCTGTTTCAGAAATCGTCTCTTTACAAAACAGAACCACACCTTCCTGTGAATCATTACCGGATAATATAGGTTTATTGTCACAATAAACAGTAGGAAGTGGGCAATAACTGAATATATTACTGAGGTTTGCCAAAGCAAACCATAATCATATATATAAGGCCAACATTTGCAATACTATAAACAGGCCTCCATTCAATTTTTGCAGAAATACTTGCAACACTCCCTCTATGTACACTATTGCAGCATTGCACAGAAACATAAGAAGAGCCCTCTCATGGTTTCCCCTCTTTCTAAGGGCAAGGAGACCTTCACTAGATTGGGGGGGGGGGAGACCGCTAAAAGCTTCCCAAACTCACCCGGGAGAAACTGATTAATCATACTGCCAGCTCCTATAATTATACCACCACCACTGCAGAATCCTCCACCCATAACCATCTCGTTACAGTGCCATCCTACACATCTACTCAGAAGTAAGTCCCATTGAGATCAATGGAGCTTTTTCACACATCAGTGGACAGAGGATTGCAACCTTAATCTATTATGGAAGCTTAGATAACAAGCAATCCTGGAATTAGATAGTCCAGTTAAACCAGTCATTCTGTGCCATAATATGACCGTACTTCAAGCAACATATTTTGGAGGGCAAACCATGCAAGATGGATAATTTACTGTGATGAAAGCTAGCAAACAACCGGCTTTAATCTTGCTTTGTATAGCGTGTGTTGCTTTCAAGATCCAGCCATTAGCTTTCTACTATGCTAGGTCAGTCCTTAATGATATGCTGCTTCTTATTACTGTCTCATCTATATCTATACAGTATCTATATCTATACACACACACACACACACACACTCTTCAATGTTTTCCATTTTCTCTCTATTAATTGTATATACCTGTGTAAATGGTGTACACCTTTACATTCTGCAAGTCAGCTATAAACAACACAAGCTGTTCCAAGAAACACCATCATAAGCAAACATTTCTTTTGCTTTAAAACATTTCTTTTTGCAAACATTACAATCAAGGTTATTTGTAGTTGGGCGATGCTGCTTGCCTTGAATAATTGCTATCTGGGCCTCCTACATCAGATTCGTAAATAGATTTAATTGCATTCTTTTTCCGCAGAGAGATGTCAGAGAACTTTATCACACATTTGGGGTTGATGGGGATTCAACAGTGTAGCTCTGGATTCAGTATTTTAAAATAATTCCTCTTCCACCCTCCCGAACCAGCATCAGAGAAGGATTACATCATCATCAATCATCATCATCATCATCTTAATTATTTTATTTCTATACCACCCCATAGCAGAAGCTCTCTGGGCAGTTCACAACAATTCATAAAACAATAATACACATAAAATACAAACAACAGAAACATACGATTTCATTTAAAAAGTTTAAAACCAAATTTAAAAGCCTAGTTTAAAATGGCAATACTGAATAAGTTAATAAAACTAAGCCTGCAGGTGACATTAGCCCCCGCCACCACCCCCATGTACTATTTTGAGCAGTTAAATATTGAATGCCTTGGCATAGAGGGAAGTCTTAACCTGGCGCTGAAAAGATAGTAAAGTTGGTGCCAGACGAGCCTCAGTGGGGAGCTTATTCTAGAATGGGGGGGGGGGCACCACTGAGAAGGCCCTCCTCCTTGTTGCTACCAACCAAGCCTCCCTCGGAGGTGGCAATACGAGGAGGGCCCCAGCTGTTGAGCTCAGTGTCCCAGGATGTTCTGTATGACTCCATCCTAGTCTTAGGCTCTCTTCCGGCACCTGTTCAAAACAGGGTGCCTTCAGGGAGTTGAGCCCTGCTCTTAATATCTACAGAGCTGGACTTGCCATGCCGATTCTGGTAACAATTGGCTCCCTTACCGGCAGCATTCCTTGAAGGCAGGGGTGAGGAACAGTTTACCAGGGGTCTGCAACCTTTAAGACAAAAGGAGCCACTTGAACCATTCCGAAGAAAAAAAAACTGGGAGCACGCAAAAAACCATTGTGGACATTGTGCCCACATATAAATGTAAATAATTTCCCCGTACCTAGTGCACCCACATAATCCACCAGCGGAGTTGTGGATTATGTTGGGTGCATAGGTAGGGGAAATTATCAGCTGACGGATGATTTGGGGGTGTTGCTGGTGGATGATGGGACTGCCACCAGCAAACATCCCCCCCCAAGCAGTAGCATCCCGTCATCAGCACACCATCCAGCAGTAGCACCCTCATCATCCACCAGAAACACCCTCCATGTGGTAATAGCACCCCTCATCATCCATCAGCAGGATTTGCTGGTGGATGATGGGGGTGCTACTGCTGGGGGGAGGGTGTTGCTGGTGGATGATGAGGGTGCTACTCAGGCCTGTCTTTAATGTGGGGCAAAAGGGGCAGCTGCAACAGCTGGAGGCACCCTGATTGGGAAACAGAGCACTTCCCCCTACTCTGGGGCTCTTTAGCTGTTGCACAACTACAACTCCCAGCATGCCCGGATAGCCAAAGGCCTACCTGCCTCCTCGCCTGCTTGTGCTCTCCGTGGCGAGCCGGCCGCGCTGGTCCCTCGACACGCTGGACCCCGCGCTATGTTTTTGGCGGGGGGGGAACTTTGGCGCGTGCAGGAGCCCTCCTCTCTTCTGCCGCTCACCCGCTCGCGTCCCTGCTGCCCGGGAGGGGGGGGGTGCTGCCGCCGTGCCAAAGTTCCCCCGCCCCGCCAAAGTTCCCCCGCCAAAATCATAGCACGGGGGTCCAGCGCGCCGAAGCAGCTGGATGTGACGCGGTGGCGGCTTCAGCGGCTCCGGCATTGACTCCAGTGGCGGCGGCGGCGGCAGCTAGAGCGGCGCGGAGAACGCTCCGCGCCGCTCAGAAGAGCGAAATCGGGCTGCCCCCGCCAACAGAATCAGGCCATATGTGAGGCGGTGGCAAAGTTTTTTGCGGAGCAGGCAGCCTTGTCCTGCTCTCCTCTCTTCCTCTGCCTGCCTGCTCGAGTCCCTGCTTTGGGGGGGGGGGTGCCGCTGCCGCTGCCAAGTTTTTTTCCCTGCAGGAGCCCTCCTCCTGTCTTCCACTGGACCGGTTGGAGGCACGCAGAGGAAGGTAGGGGGAAAAATATTTGGTTTTTTCCCCCCAGCATTCACTCAATAAGACGCACAGACATTTCCCCCTCCTTTTTGGGGGGAGAAAAGTGCGTCTTATGGTGCGAAAAATACGGTAAGTGACAGGCGCCCAGGCCAGGCGGCCAGCGGAGTCTCAGACCGGAGCGGAGCCGCGGCAAAGGTTTGAAAGAGCCGCATGCGGCTCCGGAGCTGCGGGTTGCAGACCCCAGGTTTAGCCCCTGGGGGCCAGATTCCTGCCTTGCTCACCCCTGGAGGGTGGATACTGTAGGCCCTCTCTCCAGAAGCCTTTCCCCTCTGAAGCTCCACCCCCTGATGGCATTGGGAAATGTCTCCATGCACAGAGAGAGAGAGAGAGAGAGAGAGAGAGGAGCGATTGTTCTGTGCCTCTCTCTACACCAGTATCTGGGTAACATCTGGGGGTCAGGGGCCACCTTGCCCCCAGAACCCACTGGAGGCTGCACCCTACCCCCCCCCGGTCAGAATTGCTGGCCTCCTTGCAGCCAGTGGATATTATCCCAGCCACAATGTTCAGAACTACCTATCACATTGACTGCTGCTGCTATCACATTGTGAGTCTCTGTACCCCCACCCCCATTCACCAGGAACATCATGGCTTGGAGGACTCACAAAATGATGGTGGAGATTCATGCCTTTACAAGATCAGACCTACAGAAAAAATATCTTTAAATTAGAACTTCTGTAACGAATCTTGAGTAAACAGATTTGTTTCCGGGACATCTGGCAACAATCTCTGCTGTGGCATTAATGGGACCCCCCCACACACTCAGCTCCACCCCCTCATCCTACTGGGGTGAGGGGGAACAGAGGGGATGCAGTTGCAAGGACTGAAGCCCTCAAACATGGTAGCACATCCTGAAAATTGCAAGGACACTGGGAACCAGATGAACTGTACTTACTGAGAAGCATTCCCACCCCTACGCCTGAACGCCACCACTTGCCTTGCCGCAAAGCGTGGGCAGCGGAGAATGCTCCAATAATTTGCCTTGTGGATGGGGCAAATTATTGATCCACTGTGGATGGAGGAGTGGATACTTAAAATCTTGCGTCCACCCTCTCCTCCATTTCAGAGTTTGCTCTTTTTCAACTTTAAATCAGACATGATATGCTGTACCCTTTGTTCATTTCTGTACATAGTGATGTCTTGTTCTCTGGCGGGTATTATCACCATCATCATCTCACATAGCTGTTGTAAATTTCTCCCACTGTTCATGAACACAGATGCTGCAAGGCAAACCTTTGTACAGCTGCTTCAAAGCCATCATCACTGTGAATATCCAAAGAAGATGGACAATTTCTAGTTAGCATTTTGCCTCTCTCGCTAGGCCAGGGCTCTCCAACCTTGGGTCCCCAGATGTTGCTGGACTACAGCTCCCAGCATACCCAGCCAGCATGGCTAATGGCAAGGGATTCTGGGAGCTGTAGTCCAGCAACATCTGGGGACCCAAGGTTGGAGAGCTCTGTGCTAGGCCCATTAAGAACACCACGGAAAGGTTATAATCAAGCGGTCATGCCATAGAAAGTCTGTATTTTCAGTAGCGGGCAAATACATTTTCAAGATCACTTCCATTTCTGCCTAGCATGAAAACTACTGAGGGTTGGTATTTCCCCCCCCCATGTTCAGTTATCTTGAACTATCAACTATTTCACTGGTTTAAATTTTATTTCTTTATAGGATTAAGAGGTGAAGCAGAATTGTAATCAGCAAGGTTTATATATTCATATGTGGTAGTCACATCCAGTCATGTTACAGTTTTGGAACATGATATTCTCAGAAATGGCAAATATTACACATCACTCTATACGTAACTTACATTAGCATTAGCTCTGTTAACAATATGGGAGGAACAAAATGCAAAAGTGACATCTAAAGAATTAATTGTGTTCATGCTGATGGCAGCTCGAAGGGCAATAGCTAAGAACTGGAAAACTGCAGAACTTCTAACACTGAAGTCTTGGTACATGGAGCTGCAGCAATTAGCCATGGCAGAAAAATTGACACCAACTGAAATTAGCTCAAGGCAATGTCAATATATTTGATTTTGATAAAATATGGCACAGTTTTATTGTATATACAAATGTGGGATATATGCAGCAATATTTGTCAAAGCCTTTCCTCAGATTATGGAAAACAGACAGGGGGAGCAATCCCATGGCCACTAGACAGTGTCTGAGGGGCCACAGGATATTTCAGATTCCCAGATCCGGGGTCGGAGACAATGCTCCAACCTCGGAAGGAGGAATCCGTGATCCCTACTTGCAGCTGGCACGGAAAGAATGTTGGCTGCCAATCCAAGGTTGGAAATCTTGAAGAAGGGGAAAAGTTGGGTGTTTTGGTGGGTGGGGACGGGGAGGGGAGAAGGCTGGAGAGCCCAGGATGTGAGCTGTTCTGGGGGCATCTCCAGCCTCCTTCTCTCCTCCTCCGAAATGCTGTTGCTAGACGGGCCCAAAAGCCCATCTAGTGAAAATGCAGGGCGTGAGGATGGGGAGGCAAAGATCGCCTCCACCGCTCCTCCCAGCCTGCACAGGATGAGCATAAGCTTCCAAGTTTGGGGGATTACGATCATTGTAATAGGCTTGCACCCTAAATATAGATATATATTTATTATGAAGAGCCATATAGAAAAGCTCCAAGCAGCCAATGGATTCCACCTATAGTTTTGTCTGTAAAGTAAAGGGGAAAAAACATTAATGGCACAAAATCTATGGTGCCTCGAGAAAGTCCAGGGACCAGAGGATTTCTCAGACTCCCCCTCCCAAAGCCGCGTACTCAGTGCTACGACTTCAGGAGCGGCACTTAAGGACCTGATCCCTCTTCCCTCAACCGCCACGGAAAGAACCACGGCACCTGCTTTCCAATGTCACAAAAGCGGCTTTGGAAGACCTCATAGATGTAGAAAAGGGGGCATTCTCAGGAGAGGCTGGTGACTCCTATTTTGGTGGGGCTCATAATCCATTGCAGGCTTTATTTGGGGCTTTATAGGAGCTATCCATGGTGCTGAACTCCATCCTCAAAACAGGTTCACCACCATGGTGCACCATGGATAGCTCCTATAAAGCTCTAAATAAAACCTGCAATGGATTAGGAGCCCCATCAAAATAGGAGTCACCAGGCTCCACTTCCGATGGGTGGGGAAGGGGAGGGAAGAGGAGAGGCGGGAATCCAGAGAATCCTATAGCCTCTCCAGCCCCAGCCAACTGTCCTTGGTAGCCAACTCCTCTAAACAGGCTCAGAGGCTGATCGAGAGGAAAAAGTTAAACAAGGAGGATGGAGAGGAGAAAATCACGTCTGGTGCACCTCCCACCCTGTCAGCAGCAGCCCAACAGGGCATAAGGATACTCAGAAGCCATTTAACAGGCAGTAACCTGATACGGTTGCACCCTAAATGCACTACTCTCTGTCAACAATTACATTAAAATTCGATGTGTGTGTTTGTTTGTCATTGTAAATTTAAAAAAGAAATTAGTAAAAAGAGAAAAAGAAAAAAAGAGGTGAAGCAGAATGAATGCTACGGAAAGGGAGTCTCTTTCCTCCTGTTTGTTTCCTCTCAAGAGAAGTGGCAGAGTAAAGGAAGAGACAATCGTAACTGAGGTATGCGGAAGAGGATGGAGCTTTGAAATCTCTACAAGTGCAGAGATCTGATTGCAAGAGTGAGAGGGACAACAGTGACTAAAACACACTGTGATTCCGGGGCACCACAAACACAGTACCGTATTTTTCCGTGTATAAGACGATACTTTTTCCTGAAATCGTTAGACTGAAAATTGAGGGCCGTCTTATACACAGAGGTAAGCTGAGGAGAGAACCGCGCGGTTGCGAAACTGCCCATACCTTGTCTCTGCAAACAGGCTTCTTCCAATCATGAGCCTTATGTAACTGATGTCAGCTGATGCTGAAGAAACCAATTGGAACACATCCCGTTGGAGGTTTCTCCAACATCCCGGTTCTGAATTTTGGGTATGTAAATGTTGCCTAATTACTAAATAAAAATGTGTTCTGTTTTATGTTTAAAATATTGATTTCTGAATTTTGGGTTAGAAAAGTGGGGGTCGTCTTATACATGGGGGCATCTTATACACGAAAAAATACGGTTAACTTCCTAAATTAACTCGGATGTGTGAATGGGAAGACAGTACTGTGGCGTAACCCCACAATTCAGTTCCCTGGTGTATGTCTGCATTAGTATGTTTAATGTGTCTAGAATGTTGAACCAAGTGGGTGTGGTTTATGATGTATTGGAAAGGGTGGAGGGAGGAGTATATAAGGAGTGCTTGAGTGATGTCAGAGTTAGTTAAGGAGTAGAGTGTTGAGTGTGTGAAGAGAGTTGAGTGTTTAGAGTGAGTCAGAGAGTTTGGGAATTAGGTTAATTGGGTTATTTGTGTCTTGTCAGGAGTTTTAAGAGAAATCAGTGCTTGTATGAGGAGTAAAAGTATTTAGACTTATAGGGACTTAGGTTAATTGCAAAGTGTTTGGGGTAGGCAGGTTTAAAGTTATTTTCTGGAACTGAGATTTTGAGAATTAAAATAAACTTATTTTTATTTTGTTTGCTACCCAAATCCTACGTGTCAGCTTGGCGTTATTAACCTGCATTACTTTTAAATCTACACACAGAGAGACGCACACACCTTTGTACCCACAGTATCATAAATTTGAGCTAGATCCTTAATAAGCAGTATTAATCTTTTCTGTCATTAGTAGGGGAAAGGTTTCATTTGACCCTCCCCTCAGGTTTTTAAGTGTTGATGCTTAGCCTGAGAAGGGTTTATGCGCCTGGTCCTGAAGTGTAAGGGACCGTGTCGTCGCAAGTACGCTTGCCAAACAGGACGTACCTCATTAATGAGGGTCGACCTGCTGCAGAGACTTTGGAGCTAGTATTACTGTTTATGCATGATCATGCTCCGCTCCTTCCCTCCCCGCCCCCATGCTGCTTCCGAGGATGGAAAGGCCAAACACGTGTTGTGGTTCCGGCAAAGAGCCCGGTGCCCCCAAAGTGCTGCCGCTCTCTCTTTTCAAAGACTATGTAAAAGGATTCTGGGCATGCACATCCTGGCTTAGATCCAACGTCACACTGACGGAAATCCGCCAGTGCGATGGGACTTTCTTCCTCTCTCCTCCCCCCTGCAGCCCCACCCCCGCGCCACTGGAAAATCTGCTCCAGAGGGTTTCTCAGCCCCCCAGAGCAGATTTTGAGGGCACGTGGGGTGGGGGTGGGGGAGAGTGAATCACCCTCTCTCCTGGTTCTGCTGACATAACTGAGTCTATCAGAGGAATGCCACAACAGGATGCAACCCTATTGTTTGTCATTGTAAATTACACACTGAGAGCCAGTGTGGCGTAGTGGTGAGAGTGTTGGACTGGGACTCAGGAGATGCAGGTTCTAGTCCCCACTCGTCCATGAAACTCACTGGGTGACTTTGGACCAGTCACTGACTCTCAGCCTAACCTACCTCACAGGGTTGTTGTGAGGATAAAATGGAGAGGAGGAGGAGGAGGAGGATTATGTAAGCCGCCTTGGGTTCCTTGCAGGAAAAAAGGTGGGGTATAAATATAATAAATAAATAAATAAATAAATCCGTTGTCTTTTCCTGCTTAAAGAGGCCCACTGTGAGTGTATTGCCCAAGGGCCCTACAAATCCTGGGAGAGGCACCATTGTTGGTCATATGGACTAGCAGCAATTGGAGTAATGATATTCTGATCTCACACAGCTTGTGGTTGATCAATGCTCTGGTTCAGAGTGCCAACTGCCACCAGAAGAGGGCTTTTGTCCTTGGCATAAGTCCAGGAGCTGAGTAGTATACATAGGTTAGTAGTCACATAGGTTAATTTTTTTTCAATATAAAGACATCAAATACAAAAGACTCAAGTACAGTGGCTATTAATGTTTAAAAATACAGTCCATTAGCAACCTTTTATAAAAGGAGAGGGCTAAGACTTCATAACTTAAGTGTAAATACGTTCCTAGTGCTAAATTACTGTTGAAGTGTCAAGAATACATATTAGAAGCCTCTTATGGCCTTTAAGGACTCGTTAAACTCTTGTCCAAGGAAAGGTTTATGCTGTTCAGTCCTCCTCCTCAAGGACTTGTGCCTTCTTTTTAAAAAGGGGCAACATCGATTCACTCTCTCGAAGGGAAATCTTTTCTGTTGGAAGTTAAAAATAGCTGCCATTTTAAAAGCACACATGAGGCTGCTTTTACATAGCTGAGAAACAAGGAAAATGGCCAGTTTAGGATCCCAGAGTGTAATGTCTGCTAGCCCTAAAGTGCTTCTTGCTTTAGATGAACACAAGGGATTTCAATGTTTGCCTTCTTTATAATGGTAGTGGATGCTCCACAACACTGTCACCAACTTTAAAAAGGACATAATCTATCACATGGCCAAAAAGGCTATGCAGTAAACAGGACCAGCTGATCCCAGAATAAAAAGTACACTGCCCATTGGAGCAGGGGTGCAGAACCTCAAGCCCAAGGGCCAAATCCAGCTCAGCAGGATTCAGCTCAGCAGGGCTGAAAGAGGTTCAACGCCTTCGCACCAGCAGAAGCCCCGGAGCTCGGTGTCTGTGGAGTCTCCACTGTTGCCATTGCTTCAACTCTATAAGAACAATTGTGATAGGGTCAGTCAGGATGATACTTGGGATAATGGATATTACGTGTCTAAGGGTGCAATTCTATGCATGTTTAGACAGAAAAAGTCCCACAACTCCCAGCATGCCCCAGCCAGCTATGCTATTGTAGGACTTTTTTCTGTCTAAACATGCATAGGATTGCACCTGAAGCCTCCTTCCCCCCAACTGAAATGCACTGTCATGGCTGAATCATCACCAGGGATATTTCCCCCACAGCTCCAGTCCTGCCACATCCATTTTTCAGGGTCCAGGGAAGGGAGAGGAGATGAGAAAAGAGAGGACAAGCCACAAAGAAAGATGGAAGAGAGAAGCTGCAGAGCTGGGTTGGATAAGCACATGGCCTAACATCTGTCTAGCCTGACCCAATGCCTTTTACTTGCCTGGAGATGATGATGATGATGATGATGATGATGATGATGATGATGAATATAAGAAGACTCATGCTAGATCAGAGTCCAGCATTCTGTTCGCACACTGGCCAACCAGCTGCCCATGGGAAACCCACCAGCAGGACATGAATCCAACAGCACCCTCCCACCCATGTTCCCCAGCAACTGGTGCACATAGGCATACTGCCTCTGATACTGCCTCTGAGAAGCCATTGATAGTCTTCTCCTCCATGAATGTGTCCAATCCCTTTTTAAAGTCATCCAAATTGGTGGCTATCACTACATCTTGTGGAAGTGAATTCCATAGTTTGACTATGCCCTGTGTGAAGAAGTACTTCCTTTTATCTGTCCTGAATCTCCCATGGATCAGCTTCATGGGATGACCCCATTGGGTTCTAGTATGATGAGAGAGAAGACTGGACTCTGCAAGGGTTTACCAGCCAGGGCTCACACCCTGCAAAGCCCTGTGGCCGGTTATACACAAGGCTGCTGCCAAATGGCGCTGCAGGATAGGCCCTGACACCATTCATATGCCCCGCCCCCAGGGAGACAAAGCATGAAGCCGGAGACTCATCCAGCACTGGGAGGAGCAGCCATTCGTCCCAGCACTGGCCAAGTCACTTCAGTGCTCTCACCACGAAGAAAGGCAAAACGGGCAGGTCATGCCCCCTGACACTGATGTCAGGGGGCATGACCACACCCAACAACATCATCCGGCTTGTCGAGGACCCAGTGGGGGCAATTTGGCCCCCCACCTAAAACGTCATCGCCCCCACCCCCAAATTATGGACTGATCACCACACCCTGTTTTCCATGTCGGCAGGGTCAGGATTGTGGCCAAAGTACGTAATCAAATATCATCTTTTGTTGTTGTTCAGTAAGGACTATTTTACAGAACAGCACACCACACTGTAAGTAGCTTTAGAACTGAAGGAAAGACTGAGTGTTGAATCCAGCGGTGTCATTCCGCTGATGGGACGGCTTCTGTCAGCAGAACCAGGAAGGGGGGGCGACTCCTCCCCACCCCGCAGGCCCTCCACTGCACTCTCAAAATCTGCTATGAGAGGCTGGGAAGCTCTCCAGAGCAAATTTTCAGGTGGTGTGCAGGGCTGCAGGGGGAGGAGAGAAGGAGAAAGCCCCACTGCACTAGTGAATGTCCACAAGCGTAATGTCGGATTTAACCCATAGCAATAACCGGACCACAACTTTATGTACATTGCCAGTCCTTTTGCTTCAAAACTAACTCCAAATGACTTCCTAAATCAATTTCTTTTTGTATTAAGTTTGTTTTCAGAATTGCACCAATAAGGCTTTCATATGGACTATTCTAACAATAAAATTGACCACACCGAAAGCAAAAAACAAGGGGGGGGGAGTTAAATCAGCAGATTTAATATGTGACATTTAATTTCATGCTCTGTTTGTTCCATTGTGCAATGCAGAGAGCAGTTATATCACGGTCTCAAAAATAATAATAATAAAAATTTAAATAATAGGTTGTATGTTATTCGATTGCATATTTCAGAGATGGGGCATTAGCACACAAGTCCTGCACAAGCCCGTAATAACCAAGGAAACTTTAAAGCAGTGTTCTCCAACCTTGGGTCCCCAGATGTTTTTGGCCTACAACTCCCAGCATGCCCCAGCCAGCTACACCAAAAACATCTGGGGACTCAAGGTTGGAGAACACTGCTTTAAACAGTGACTTTACAAGGTATCTCAAGTGCCGCCTACAAAGCTTGCATTTCCAAGGTCAATGTATTCACCAGCATTTCCGCATATTTATTTACTGCCATTTTTCCGTCTTTACCCAAGATGTCTGTACTTCAGAATGGCAAAGATTTGAAGTAGAATGCAGGAACAGCAAACAATAATGTGTTTTACATATTGCAAGTCCGGTGTCTTAAAAAGGTTTATCAACAGACAAACCTGATCAACCAGCAATGCATATTTGGAGCCTGGATATGTGCTTAGATTGCAAATCTACAGAACACCAAGTAGCCCATTCTAAAAAGGGAACTCAGACAGTATTTAAAAGAGAAAGCAAAATATGGACTGGATTTCTACAGCAAGCAAGCTGATAAGACATTTGAGAGGAGGTTAGGAACCCCTTGAGGTAATGAATTCAGCATACGCGACAAAACCAACAAACAAAACATGTGACTATTGTTTATCAAATTTATATTGTGCCCATCATTGAAGGAAATTCAACATTTTGTCCTTACACCAACCCTGTTAGGCTGAGAGAGTGACTATCCCAGAGTCACCCAGTGAGTTTCATGGCTGAGTAGGAATTTGTACCAGGTCAGATCAATGCTCTATCCACCATCCACACTAAACTATAATCTAAAGTCCAACACAACCAGCAGTTTAGCAAAGGCTGAATGGAGGCTGATGGATTTATATATCAACCCCAAATATGTTTGCTCAGAAGTAAGTCCCACTGAGTTCAACAGGAATTTGCATCAAAATAAGTGCGTTTTAATGTTTCTGTTATAGAACGTTTTCCGTCTGTGGGCTAAAGCTGGTCTGTGCCCCACAACATTTAAAAGGAAAAAGAACAATCTCTTTTTGTTAAGTGAATGGGCAGAAGTTGGGAGGGTAGTACTTAGTGAGCCAATTCAAGAATGTCCACCCGATATTGTAATTCAAACATATATATACAGTAATACCTTGGATTGCAAGTAACTTGGTTTGAGAGCATTTTGCAAGACAAGCAAATTTTTAAATATTTATTTTAAAAAATTTGACTTTATATACAAGCGACATCTTGCAATACAAGTACTGTAGTACGCCTTAAATTAAAAATCTCTGTACAAATTTTTTTGGGGGAATTTCGTTTTGATATAAGAGTGTTTTGGATTACAAGCACGTTTCCGGAATGAATTATGCTCTCAATCCAAGGCATGACTGTATATATATTCCTCAACAGTTAAACAGTACATGTGTTTATTAAGCACAACATTTCAGTCCCAAAATTAGCTCCCTAGATTTTCAGACACTACTGTTGCAGCAAAGTACATCTTGGCAAGTAACCCTCCACTCACATGTACAAGTTCAGGAAACGTTAAGTTGCTAACTCTCAGAAAGAAAAGAGGCATCACTTATATTAAATAGTGGAGGGACACTGAGACGTAAATCTCAAGAGATTACATAAACCTGTGTGCTTGATGCACAGCTGGGTACATTCTTACCAGTTTTAAGATACAATCTGTTGCTTCAGACCAGGTGCTAGAGGTTCTTTTCCCTGAGAGTTTAATTAAATGATTCTGATGATAGTTGCATCAATTTTGCTTTAATGATTTACAAAATCCTTGGGGGAAGCTCTCCCAAATTGGGGAATTCAGTATTAAATACTGAGACAACAGGATGCAATCCACATGCCACTTTCATCAGCGAGTTCCTGATGTAATCCAGATGGAAATTAACTGTCCGGGAAAGTTGTTTAAATTTGTCTTGAAAAAGGCTGATATATTATTATGTTATTATTATCCTCATCCTCATCCTATAACAATAGAAAATGACCAAGGCAGCTTACATCAAAAGTTGAAAAACAACCAATCTAAAACACAAGAGCATAAAAACAGAACAGAAATGGAAGATAAAAGACATCAATCACAAGCCCCAGAGAACCAAGCAATATAAAATCAGGAACTAGCCAGACCTTTTGAAACTAGAAGGTCTGCAAGTGGGGATGAAATATCCTCACGGTGAGAGCCAGTTGGCTGCTTTGGGAGATCCACGATTGAGACAGAGAAACAGTGAAGGCCCTCTCACACGCATCCCCATCCACCACACTTCAGATGGCGGTAGGATCTGTGCAGAATGCAGCAGGGTAGTGCAAACTCTGCTGAATTCTGGTACCTGCATAAATTATGCAAATGTATATGTGCTCGCTTATTTTGCATAGTTTATGCTGCCATGGGGAGAGGTGAGGAATTAGGCATGGCACTGACGCCTTACCTAGGACCACCCAAAAGCCCACCTTGTTCCCAAATGGCTTTAGAGATTCCACTAGGCATTGGTGTAAAATGTTCTTCATGGAAGGCTATGATGAGAGCTGGTGTAGTGGAGCAGTTGGAGCATCAGACTTTGAGTGAGGGTTCAAATGCCTAGTCCACCATGAAGCTCATTGGATGGCATTGAGCCAATCACTATCTCTCTGCCTAACCCACCTCACAGGTGGAGGGGATCAACCATGAACCATGTATACTGCTGCAAGCTCCTTGGAAGAAGGATGGGATAAAATTGTAATATACAAACAAACATATGAACATGCTCTCAAAATATATTATCCAGTCCTAGGGAAGTGGAGGCCAGGTATGGCAAGCAGAGTCTCAGTGTACTTCTAGAAGGAGGGATCCTTGCGCTTCCCTATCAAAAGACTGTGCACCTATTCAGTCTCTTCCTCCTTAATGGATTTTTTTTGTGGAAAGAAAAAAAAAAAAAGAGGGAAGAATCAGTGAGAAAGGATGGGAGGGTCAACAGTGGAAAACAACATAACTTGGACACTCCATAAAAACCTGTGTTTGAGGCAAGATAAAAGCCTCTCCTGGAAGCACTCCCGAGTTCTATGGGCCAAACTACATGATATAGACATAAGGCACTGGGGGATCCAGATTGGGACCATGGGGAAACAGGAGCTTCCCTCACAAGGCAAGCTGCAGCTGTGGGGGGGGGGGTAGGGGAGGAGATATCTCACAGGACTGCGACAAGGGAGGGAAGGGCTAACCCACCCCTCCCCACGCACCATGGTCACAGTCCAAATCTTTCTCACCCCAGTGGCAATAGTTGTTTAAAACTCACATCAAATGTGAAAACATTTTCAATGTAACATGCAGTTTGGCCCTAACAGAACCCTTACGGGATATCCCACGTGGCCCTGACTGTCAAGCTCCGGTTCTTGCTTGGGGCTCGAGTCCAGTGCCTCCATCACCGGCACTGTCCCACCCCACCTGGATGGCTCCTCCTCATTCATGCCCGAGTCCTGGTTGCTGCTTGAGGTCTAGGCCATGACACAGGAACATCGGAAGCTGCCTTATGCTGAGTCAGGCCATTGGTCTATCTAGTCCAGGATTGTTGACACTGACTGGAAGGGGCTCTCCAGGGTTTCAGGCAGGATTTTTTCCTGCCCTACCTGGAGATGCCGGAGATTGAACCTGGGACCTTCTGCATGCAAAGCAGGTGCTCTATCACTAAGCCACAGCTGCATACCATCACCACCACCACCACCACCACCACCACCACCAGGCTACATATACAGAAGCTGCATTTTTCAGGATGCTACATTCAGCATTCAATGCCCAACTGTCTGCTCACTCTCTGCTTGTACAGAATTGCAGAATAACACACACAGCCCTGTTTAGAGCAGATTGCTAAGGTTGCTCTCTTGTGCCTATGCTTTGGCTGCCATTGCCACTGTGTTGCTAAGAGGAAACAGGAGAGAGAAAACTGACATGCTCAATTCTGAAGGACACAAAATTTGATTTTCTCCTTCAGCATAATGGTCAATAAGAGCTAAAGGAAATTAATCAACTACTTTGTGCTTGCTTTGTTGGTCACTGCGAGTCCTCAGACTCTCTTTCAGATAAGCAAATATAGATAGCAATGCTTGTCATGTAATTCTTTGCTCACTTAATTGGATTATTTCAGACTCAATTCTGTAAATCAATGGGCAAAATGCGAGAGTTGCAGGCATAACAACAACGACCTGCTGTTCCAACTTGAGCTTCAATTTGGCGGCGGCTTTCATGACACACTTCGAAAATGCATGTAGACTCCAAGGAATGCGCAACCCAAGTTTGGCAACAGAGAAGATGGAGCGCAGATTAATAGCTAAATATTACAAAAGGCTTCAAAAACAAAATTGCAAAAACAACACCGCACATATGAATGTTAAAATCTCACAACGGAATAACAATTAGACTAAAAATTAATCTCATTCCCGCTGTACAAAAAAGGTCCTTTGCTGTGAAGCACTCGCGCTATTTTGCTAGTCAATTGCAAAACTAACCAGAGAGTCGGGGAGCGCTGCATCGTATTGTAATTCCAAACAATAGGCTATTCTTCACAAAGTATTCACTATATACACAACAATACGATACACACGTTTTTAACGCAAAAAGGAAATAGGTAGGGATGAAAGGCAAACCAGCTTCAAAATAACGAGTAATCTACTTATCACATAACAACAGGAGGGAAAATATAGCTGGTTAGATTCATTTCACGGTTCTGAGACTGAGGCTGCTTGGGTGCTTCACCCATGCCAGTGCCTCCCCAATGGGGATAAGGCTCAGACAAAGCCACTCTGACCAACACACAGGGAGGAGGCGTGATCCTCCACCCCATGCCTTGGTTGTGAGGCTGTGTCTGCCCTGCACCTTCCCCCATCAGGAAGGACACACAGCACACTAAGTAAAGGGAATCCCCGTTATCCCCGATCATTTATCACATAAGAACAGTAGGAAAAATATGACTTCCAAGTAGCCTCCAGGGGGTGAAGAGAGGAATCAATGATTGGAGGTAACAGGGGGGTTCCCTGCTTATTTCATAGATTTCATAGATCATAGAGTTGGAAGGAGCCTACAAGGCCATCGAGTCCAACCCCCTGCTCAATGCAGGAAACTAGAGGAGGGGGCCTCCCATCCAAGTAATAACCAGGCCTGACCCTGCTTAGCTTTCCACACTCAGACAAGCTGAGCCAGTGTAAGCCACAGGCCTGTATCTAGCATATGTCTTCCCATCTAAACCACTAGTTTGCTCCTGGCTACAGTTGATGAATCTCAGGGTCTTAATAAAAACAAACAAAAACACCCGCAGGCCTGAAGTCTGCCCAACTCTGGTCGAAAGTATTAACCAATAAACACATTTAATTAATAATTCAGAGATGTCTCGCACATCACCAAAGCATCAAAGTTCCATCCATGCGGCTCTGCTTGGCGTTTGTGGCTCTCCACGTGCAAGACCCCATTTTCATGACTTGCTTACATTGAACCATATCTGCCATTTTAATGCCCATCCCCCCCACCCCCCAGTCTGGAGACTAAAACACAAACTAGCTTTTTAGTCTGCAGCTTTAAATTATGGTTGACAATGTTTATGGTGGAACACATTATTTCTTTTGAAATCATTGCCAGGGTGTGATCCAAACAGCAATCTTGGGCTGTAGGTTGGGGAATCAGCACAATGGTTAGCTCCCTCTGTTTCAGCTGCACTGCTGAAGTCCCTAACCTATTCAAAACTCCTAGCTGGGGTGATGTCCCAAGTTTGGAGGACAGTTTATTTATTTTATTTATTTCATTTATATACCGCCCCACAGCCGAAGCTCTCTTGATGGGAACTTGCTTGAGTGTTCTTTTAACTGTTGGGTTTTTTTTTTACCTGCTGAATCCAAGTCTGTCTGTACCTAAGCGATACACTTTAGCTCTAACACGAAACCCAAGGGTGGCGGACAAGATTGGCAGCTTGGGGTTTTAATCCCAAAGTGGGGTTTTAATCAGGTCCTCGATTTTTCTTATTGCTGATTGTTTAAAATTGCTTAGATATGCGTGTGTGCGCACGCATGCTGTCTGTTTATATGTTTGTATGTAAATGGTTTTTCCATATTTTGTATAATATTGTATTTTTAAGGTTTTTAATCTTTGTAAACCGCCCAGAAGCATCGGCTATTGGGAGCTTTAGAAACGTAAATGAAATTAAATCAGATGAAAGATGGCTGATGCCAACTCCTTAACAGCATAAAGTTGTCCTTGGAGCCACACTGTTTAGCCAATTTTGATGAAATGTTGAGGGTAAATAATTCTAAGCCTACCATTTCTCCCAAAGGTTTTTAAGAGCTATAATGCCAAGGCTGTACTTCCCCTCCTACTTGCAATAAGATCCAAACAATGGCTTCTAACCTACAAGCTTTATTAGAAAAAATGCCAGCCTAGCAAACTGGTTTAGAAGTACAAATGAAGTGGATTGCAGAATCAATCACAAAAGAAACAAGCTTAGTTAGAATACCAGCCATCAAGGAAGATTGCCCTATTGTTGAGCAGTTGATTCTAAACTGGAAACCCCTCCAAGGCTTCCAGACTCAAATTACCCAGACCCACACCCCTAAGGCGGTTCCTTATTCTTACGGGCCAGTCACTTGGAGCGCCTGACACTGCTCAGCTGGTCCATCCTCCTTAGCTGACCTCTGACCCAGGGGTTAGTGACACTTGATTCGCCCTCCTCCTGATCAGAGAGCTCAGATTGCTTTCCCCCAGAATTTGACACCGAGCGATCTTCCCTGACTGCTGGGTCTATCTTAAGTCCGCTGGCCATGGGGGGAACCAGCTGCAGGTTCCCTCCCCTCCATCTCGCCTCCTCCTCCCTGTCATACTCAGAATCTGCTCCAGAGATTCCCCCTCTGTAGGAAGATATTGGGCCCAATCTCCTACACATAAAGTGAAAAATTGCAAAATGGTGGCCAATCGAAATTTATTTTGGGCAATGCAAAATCCATACAGAATTTGTTATGAAACCAGATGTGCTCATTGTAGAGCAGGGGTGCAGAATGTCAGGCCTGGGAGCCAAATCTGGCCCTCCTGGGGTCTCAATCCATCCCTCCAGGGGTCCTGAGAAGTTCACGCCCCCTTCCCCTCTCCCCACCACCTTCCCCAAACCTCAGATTTTTCTGGTAGTTTCCTTGCTTTTGTGCAGTTTTTCCCCATTGTAAAAGGTTGAAATGCCTCTCCTAAGGCTTAGTTACTGGCAGCAGAAACCTTAAGCTAAAATACGTTGGTATTTTTTCCAACCCCTTTTTGCCTTTGGCCCTATCTGCCACTGGAATATGGCCCTCAAGAGCTTCTCTGAAATGAAATGCGGAGCTCAGTTTGGAAGAGGTTCTGCATCCTTGTGGTACATCATTAAATGATGCATAGTTGGAGGATCCTGTGACACTGTGATGCTGAGAAAATGGAAATTTAAAACTTCAAAATGATTGCTAAATTCACTACATCTCAATTAAAACTTTAATATATGCATCATATTAGAATCAGAACAACAATGAAAGTCTTACAATTAAAGAAATAGCACCTGATCTTATCTTAGAACAACTCCTTATGACTTCCAGTTGTTTTTTATATCTGCTTTTATATCGCCACATTAAATACTTCTACTGAAGATATAGTAGAAGAAAAATAATAGGATTCTATGGCCATTTTACAAAAGTTCTGATAGAATCTAAAGCATCAAAAAGAAAAACTGATGGCATATTATGGGTGCGCAAAAAATGGACATAAACCAATGAAAACTACACTTCAAGGTAAAACCTTCAAACTGCTGTATCTCAGCTATTTCTTTGCCAAACTATTTAAAGTTTGGCCATTCTTTATCACTGTGTAGATTGCTTTTCCCAGCAGTTGCCATGCCATGGGGGTTATTTTTCCGTCTCTGTCGCTTCCCTCAGGGTGCCATATCACTAGATCCCAGCTGGAAGCCAAGCCTCCTTCAGCTTTCGAATTCTCCTGAGGGCGAAACTACATGCTACATTAAATGCACAGTATGCAGCTGATCCTAACTTTTTTGTTTACTTTCATTCCAAAAAGCATTGGCTCTATTGAAGCCAATGGAGCAGGGGAGGTTGATTAGCCCCCACCTGAGTGAGGAGGGTGTCATAGGGATGGAACGAATGTAGGGTAGTAACAACAGGAGGCTTCAGCTCAGAGGAGAGAACTATGGGTAGCTTGAGCCAGCACACTAGCACTTCAGACAGGATTTTCTGGGTGTTGGGAATCAGGTGACCCCAGACAACCAATCCTGTGCCACTGTTTGCAACATAGACCCAAGATCTACTACACTCCATTAGTCTAACACAGGGCTCTCCAACCTTGGCTCCCCAGATGTTGCTGGACTACAGCTTCCAGCATACCTAGCCAGCATGGCTGATGGCAAGGGATGCTGGGAGCTGTAGTCCAGCAACATCTGGGGAGCCAAGGTTGGGAACCACTGGGATAGAGTGTTGGACTGGGACTCGGGAGTTCCGGGTTCTAGTCCTCACTCAGCCATGAAGCTCACTGGGTGACTTTGGGTCAGTCACTGACTCTCAGCCTAACCTACCTCACAGGGTTGTTGTGAGGATAAGATGGAGAGGAGGAGGAAGAGGAGGAGGATTATGTAAGCCACCTTGAGTTCCTTGCAGAGGGAAAAAGGTGGGATAACAATATAATAAATAAATAAATAAATAAAATGAATGAATAAATAAATAAATAAATAAATGAATAAATCGGGGTGGAGAACCTCAGGTCTGGGGGGCCAAATCATCATCATCATCATCATCAGGCGATCACTCGTGACCGAGTAAGATTGTCTTCCGGGATAAAAGGAGGAAATTCTAAAGAAGATTGTGTAGACTCTAGCGATGGGTCCGTAAGTGACTGTGGAGGCCAATTCTAGATCCACACAGCTTCCCACAGTGAGGACACAGGTTACCAGATAGAAGATGGTCCTGTAAAGGATTCATTTGACGTGCTTTTCGCTTAGCACGTTTCTCCCTTTCACCTTGCACTCGGGCTTCTTCAAAGTCCATGGAACCTTTGTGAAAGGCCAACCTCCAAACCAACCCTCTGGGGTTTCCCCCATTCTAAAAGGTTGAAATGCTTCTCCTAAGGCTCAGTTACCGGCAGCAAGAGCTTTAAGCTCAAGATGCTGGTATTTTAAAATATTTTGTCCCCACCCCCTTTTGCTTTTGATCCCACCTCCCTTTGCCTTCAGCTCCACCCACCATTGAAATGTGGCCCCGAGGTTCCCCACCCCTGCTCTGAGTACTTACTGCCTTTCCAGCTGTGTGGGGGCTGGATTTTGACAGTGCTTGGACCTGGGTGCTTGATAGACTTGAGCCTCCGGAGGGCTACCTATGGTAGCCTGTTATAGCACAACCCAATAAAGCCCCTTGTGGTACCTTAAAGAGATTTATGGTGGCATAAATGTCCATAGGCTAGAGCCCATTTCATCAGATGCAACAAATCAGGCCTGAGTCAAGCCTTTCATACAGCATTCATCCATAACCTGCAAGTTCTAAGTTAGGTTTGGTCTTGCTCAGTTCATTTTGAAAATCTATGAAAACATTAAACTCAGCACTTCACTAACTTTTGATTTTTAAAAAGCTATCTCAAACAAAAACAGCCACAATTATCCACAATTTCACTTATCTCCAGTGAAAGTCTTCCCCCCCAACCACCACCCCATCATTTTTAGCATTAACAATAAAGTTGATCAGTTTAACAGTAGCTTCGCAGAGAAAGCAGACATATGACAAGACAATGGGATATTCTGAAATCTGAAAGAAAGAGCCTCAGAAATAAGATGACTTCTCTGTAATGCAGGGATAAAAGATGTATTTCAAGGGGAGAAATATAAGGCATTTTAGACCATCAATTTTAATGCACTTTGTGTTCATTAGCACAAATTCCTGTTGCAAGAATAAATTGCCACTATTTTCAGGCTTTTGAGATGGATTATTAATCTACAAGTCAGCTTGCCTCTTAAAGTAGCCATTTGTAGTTTACACAATCAGAACTGTCAATCACTTGATCCCCGCGCATAATGAATACAAAACACAGACATCTAAAACACTGTTTAGTCTTCTTCAGTATTCAGATGCTATTGGAAGAGCATTAGACATCCAGCTGTCAAATATCATGATTCCAGCTTTTGTAACTACAAAACTTATCCTTGTTTGACAAAGCTTTTTCTTCGTCTGACACAGAGAGATCTTGGATTGTTTTTTATTTGAGTGCTTTCTTTAAGAGCAGCGTCACACATTGGCTTGGATCCAAGCTAACTAGCACTTACTTCCGACTGAAAGCA
The DNA here is from genome assembly GCA_021292165.1 of Shinisaurus crocodilurus. Classification (NCBI taxonomy): domain Eukaryota; kingdom Metazoa; phylum Chordata; class Lepidosauria; order Squamata; family Shinisauridae; genus Shinisaurus; species Shinisaurus crocodilurus. The sequence goes on along the minus strand of CM037880.1, from coordinate 204,750,832 downwards.
TTGGGTAGAGTACAGCTAAACTACACGATACTCAGCTACACGAGGGTTAGCTTTTTCTTTACTCTAGTGCAGGGGTCTGCAACCTTTAAGACAAAAAGAGCCACTTGGAACCGTTTCCGAAGAAAAAAAAAACTGGGAGCCGCAAAACCATTGTGACATTGTGCCCCACATATAAAATGTAATAATTTCCCCTACCTATGCACCCAACATAATCCACCAGCGAGAGCTGGTGGATTATGTTGGGTGCATAGGTAGGGGAAATTATCAGCTGACGGATGATGGGGGTGTTGCTGGTGGATGATGGGATGCCACCAGCAACATCCCCCCCCCAAGCAGTAGCATCCCGTCATCAGCACCATCCAGCAGTAGCACCCTCATCATCCACCAGAAACACCCTCCATGTGGTAATAGCACCCCTCATCATCCATCAGCAGGATTTGCTGGTGGATGATGGGGGTGCTACTGCTGGGGGGAGGGTGTTGCTGGTGGATGATGAGGGTGCTACTCAGGCCTGTCTTTAATGTGGGGCAAAAGGGGCAGCTGCAACAGCTGGAGGCACCCTGATTGGGAAACAGAGCACTTCCCCCTACTCTGGGGCTCTTTAGCTGTTGCACAACTACAACTCCCAGCATGCCCGGATAGCCAAAGGCCTACCTGCCTCCTCGCCTGCTTGTGCTCTCCGTGGCGAGCCGGCCGCGCTGGTCCCTCGACACGCTGGACCCCGCGCTATGTTTTTGGCGGGGGGGAACTTTGGCGCGTGCAGGAGCCCTCCTCTCTTCTGCCGCTCACCCGCTCGCGTCCCTGCTGCCCGGGAGGGGGGGGTGCTGCCGCCGTGCCAAAGTTCCCCCGCCCCGCCAAAGTTCCCCCGCCAAAATCATAGCACGGGGGTCCAGCGCGCCGAAGCAGCTGGATGTGACGCGGTGGCGGCTTCAGCGGCTCCGGCATTGACTCCAGTGGCGGCGGCGGCGGCAGCTAGAGCGGCGCGGAGAACGCTCCGCGCCGCTCAGAAGAGCGAAATCGGGCTGCCCCCGCCAACAGAATCAGGCCATATGTGAGGCGGCGGCAAAGTTTTTTGCGGAGCAGGCAGCCTTGTCCTGCTCTCCTCTCTTCCTCTGCCTGCCTGCTCGAGTCCCTGCTTCGGGGGGGGGGGTGCCGCTGCCGCTGCCAAGTTTTTTTCCCTGCAGGAGCCCTCCTCCTGTCTTCCACTGGACCGGTTGGAGGCACGCAGAGGAAGGTAGGGGGAAAAATATTTGGTTTTTTCCCCCCAGCATTCACTCAATAAGACGCACAGACATTTCCCCCTCCTTTTTGGGGGGAGAAAAGTGCGTCTTATGGTGCGAAAAATACGGTAAGTGACAGGCGCCCAGGCCAGGCGGCCAGCGGAGTCTCAGACCGGAGCGGAGCCGCGGCAAAGGTTTGAAAGAGCCGCATGCGGCTCCGGAGCTGCGGGTTGCAGACCCCAGCTCTAGTGTAAGCACATAAGCCCCACCACACCTCGCCACCTGCAGGGGGTTAACAAAAGAAAAAAGTTTTCTTTTGCCATGAATGGAAGCTTTTTTTCTTTTATTAACCTCTTATGGGTTAACAATTTCAGGAAATGCGGGGGGGGGGTTCCTCCTGGTGCGCGGGCCATGCGTGTTTACACTAGGGTAAAGGGAAAAAAATAACCCTCAACGGCATGTCACATGATTAGCATAATGTGTAGCTTGGCTTCAAAGGTAACTCATGACTAACTTAGTCGGGATTATTAGACTTCTTAGGGGTACACCCAAGATGTTTTAAGCATGCACCTGAAAGCATGTACTGTAGTGTGAACATGGCAAACATATGACAAGACAATGGGATATTCTGAAATCGGAAAGAAAGAGCCTCAGAAATAAGATGACTTCTCTGTAATGCAGGGATAAAAGATGTATTTCAAGGGGAGAAATATAAGGCATTTTAGACCATCAATTTTAATGCACTTTGTGTTCATTAGCACAAATTCTTGTTGCAAGAATAAATTGCCACTATTTTCAGGCTTTTGAGATGGATTACCTCAAACATGCACCATACAAGTATACTCCTCAAGGAGTCTTAAAAGGCTGCCGTTTCCTCTAGTTTACATAACTTACATAAGTTCACATATGTAAACTGTACACTGGGCAAACCCAGATCTGCTACCATGTAATGTGCAAAAGAGGCATACGGTATACCAGCTGCAGCCCTTCTTGGAAACACAGGAGCTAGCCACAGTTATCCATGCCCTGAAAACATCCAGATTGGCTTACTGAAACATGCTTCACATGCGGGATTGCCCCTTGGATAACAGCAAGGCTGTTAACTGGTACTAACAAATGGGAACCTATATTGCCAGTGCATAGAGGCCTTTGCTAGCTACCGGTTTTCCCTGCACAAAGGGCAGAATCTTGTTGGAGGGTATGGGAAGGAGTCGGTCCTATACTGGTTAGGCCAAAGCAGAGTTTTCCCCTGGTTATCACCACGTGGGTTGTTAAACCCTGCTAAAATGTCGGAATATGGCGTCTGCATATTCTCAGGTTTGCCTTCGAGCTAGAAGGATCTGCCTGGAAACAGCAGATCTGTCCCAAGGTCACTGGGATGAGAGCATGTCACCTTTGGCCCAGTGTAGAAGGGCGTACAGTTTTTTTCCTTGTTGGCTCCAAGGTTACATTGGTGCCGGGTCCAGTAGATTGATTTCAGCTGGCATTACAGCATTCTGTGGGGTGCAGCTGGCATTACATCATCTATGGGTGGAACTGTACAGATGTGTATAAAAGGTGGTAAATGTCTCTATGTTCTTGGGGGGGAAAGGAGTTTATTGTAAGAAGGATTCATTGATTATATGAGTAGAGCATTGTGTAAGTATAGAGATAGTTTATGTATGTCCAGACTGTACGTTGTTTTTGTCTGACATACTGTTCTCTTGCACTTTTGTAATTAGCACTCTGTATATGTTCTGTTCCTGTCTTTACAAGTCTTAGTTTTAGTAAACCTTTTGCTAAAGAAACAGACTTGTGTTTTGCTTTTTACCTACTGGACTAGCATTATCCACACCACGTTCTCAAAGCTGCTACACCTGCAGCTGCTGGGGTACATAGTTGCTGAACTTTGTTTTCCCCCCAGCGGCGCAGAATTCCAACATAAAAGGCTCTTAAAAGGAAACGGATTGTCCAAACAAGGTTTAAAACTAATAAAGACATTTATTAGTTTTACTTACAGTCTGTTTATTCATATGTGTGTGTCCCATCAGGTTGGAGAGGCAGAGAGAGAGAGAGAGAGAGAGAGCTGGCCACAGAGAGGCAGGAAGCAGGGAGGAGGGGTTACAAAACATGCACCCTGGGGATTGTTCAATTAACCCTTTCCTCCCACTCTAACTAGTGGTTATATTACTTTGTAAGCAGGCAATATTACAATCTAAATGCAATCAAATCAAATACAGTCATGCCTTGGATTGAGAGCATAATTCGTTCCGGAAACGTGCTTGTAATCCAAAACACTCATATCAAAACGAAATCCCCCCCAAAAAAAATTTGTACAGACATTTTTAATTTAAGCCGTACTACAGTACTTGATATACAAGCGACGTCTTGCAATACAAGTAAAAAAAAATTAAATAAATATTTAAATTTTGCTTGTCTTGCAAAACGCTCTCAAACCAAGTTACTTGCAATCCAAGGTATTACTGTATATAGTTCTTCAGCCTATGCAAACTGTGTCTATGCTCCTGGCACAGTCTTCTAAGCCATCCACAAGGAAGGCTACCAGTCAATATACAGGGACTTTATCTATCTGTCGGTCTACTGGATTTTAGCCTCCCCTTTTCCACTGTTACCAGAGTGCTCAAGGTGGTAAAAATATAATACAAACAATACAAGAAAATACACTAAAAGGGCAATGCATATGGGACTGGCACCTTCTGCCTATCCTATGCCCTGCCGGCAAGCGCCAGGCAAGGTGGGGGGAGGAGGGAGGTGATTTTGCCTCCTGTTCCTCTTTAAAAAACAAAAGAAAATCAGCTGGATGGGCCTCTGAGCCCATTTAGCTGACCTACCTTTTTGTGGGCAGGGACAACAACAGAGAGGCTATAGGATTCTGTGGATCCTGGCCTCTCCTCTCCCTTCACCCCGCCCCCTTTTTTACCTCACCAATTGTTGCGACCTCAGAAGAGCAGCCACTGCAGTGCTTTCTGCCGCAGCTGCAAAGGAGAAGGGGCCAGCCCAATGTGGTATTCCATCTTCCAAGGTTGTAGGAGTGTTTATGGCCTCAGGAGGGGGAAGCCAACATATCCTATGGTCCCAGAGACGCTCTCCCAGGGATCATAGGATTGCGTTGTAATAATCAATGATAAAAACTAAATCGCAGTACTACAAGAATAATATAACCAGGAGATTCAAACCTATCACAGAAGGCAAGTCAAATGCCTACCTAACAAAAAAAAAGTCTAAACTCTCCAGCAAAAACCCATACAAGAGATGGGACAAAGCTACTCTCACGGGGCAGGAAGTTCCACAGTGTGGGTGCTGCCATAGAGAAGGCCCTGTGTCTAGTTCCCAATTAGATATGGTTGCAGTAGATGCCCTGCAAACCTAACATGCCTGGGCATCCCAGCATTTCCAGGGCATGTGGCAAGGGTTCAGCAAATGATTCCAATTTGCAGAGGCATGAGAAGTGTCTTTCGCAACCCTGTTTTTGCAGTCCTTATGTGAGCTATTGTATCCACCAATCTATTTCACACCAAATCGTTCCTGAGAAATAACTGCGAAGATTAATGAAGTTACAGTTATAAACACAGATTGGACAATCTTCGTGAAGGCACTTGCAGTACAAGCAGCAAGGTGTAAAACACCTTACCAGTTTTAAGCACTAGATTGCTTCTCTGATTTAAATTTTTTTAAAAGCAATTTCTTTTCATCAAGACATTGTGCGTGTTTCTTTCCCATTTCTTTTTTCAAAAAACGTTTCTACCATTTCCACTACTGAAGCAATTGTGCCATTAAATACTTGGAGGCTTGTCTGCAAACCCATTGCAAAGCTGCTGATAGCTTGTTGTAAACAAAAAGAGAAGGATGGGGGGAGAAAAGAAATTACTTGAGCAGCTTCACAAATGATGCAATAACTGTCAGAAGAAGTGTAACTACAATATGAAAGTTGCAGCTTTTGGAAAGTGTTCCCACCACCTGCAATTAAGAGCTATGTATTTCTTTTCAATACAGGAAAGGTAAATCTCATGAGATTTTTAAAAATCTCCTATGCATGATTAGGATAATCAGAACATCAGTTATACAAACTAATATACAAAACATATAGAAGCAAATTATATGTATGGATTTTTTTTCCCCCAAAGCACTGAAAAAGAAACTACCGTATGTTAAGATCTAAACAATCCTGGAACATTTAAGAAAATAGAAACCAATTTGAAAAAATTTATCCCACTCTTACCTGTTTTCCATAATTCTTTTGTAGGTTGTTAGTCTCACCATAAGTGCAAGATCCCAGATCTTGTCTAACCGCATTCTTACAGCATAATTCTGTTCTATTCAACCGCATTGAATACATGTCTATTCAGAAGTAAGTCCTATTGAGTTCAATAGGTCTTACTCCCATGTAGATGGATATAGGGTCTCCACCTTAAGGGTAGATTAACTGGCAATCTCCAGTACTTCACATACAGAATCCTTGCTGCAGTAACCATATAAACTGCTATAAACTCTATGATTTTGTGGAATTGGTCTAAAAGAACAGACTATCCTAAAATCTTTTCTAATATTTTGATCCTCCCCACCACACAAATATTTTTATTTTATTTTATTTTGGCTAGGAGGCACTCTCACTATATGTGTAAAACAAATATTGTTTCATTTTTGGCACTGACAAGTTGTGAGATAGTTAGAATTAATTTATTTTTATCAATACAGGTGTGCTTTTTTGTCCCCATTTTCTCTAAAGAGGAAATTCCGATTGGAAATTGATAGTTAAGCTTGCTACTCCATTACAGATCAATCTACCCTCTCAGATGGCTGGTCAAGATCTCCTTATGTCAGACTTCCATGCAGGATTTGGAAGGGGACAGGGAGAGAAAAACTGGATTGTTAGATTATTCTCTCTATCCCAAAGAACAGTACATGGTACAATGATGCCTGGACAGATCCTACCAAGAGTATTACCACCTGCAAACTTGCTGTTTGAAACAGCAGACTGAGTTGCTGGCCAGCAGACCCATTCGTGTGTAACTGGTTTGTCATGTAACGTAGGAGGTGGGACTACCTACCCACCTTGCAGTCTGCTTGCGTAAATGTAAAAGCTCATGTACACACCAATGATAGACAGATCTGCTTAAATCCACTCAGGAATGAAACTGGAGTGTATGGATTCATCTCCTGAACACTGGCGGAGTGGTGCCAGGGCTCACGGGGACACAACACCAGCACTATTTGTATTAGCAGGGATGCAGACATCATCTCCAAAACTAATATACGTAGTACTAGGAATGCGCTATTATGCCCCAGACCAGAATGCTCAGGGTGATCTTGAAATGGAAAATGAAATCAGGGAGGCTTCCAAACAAGGAAGTGTTGTAATAATGAGTAACTTCAATTACCCCTACATTGACTGGATAAATATATGTTCCTGTCATGACAAAGAGGTTAAATTTCTTGATGCCCTAAATGACTGTGCCCTAGAACAGTCGGTCATGGAATTGACCAGAGGGGAAGCGACCCTGGATTTAATCCTAAGTGGTGTTGCCCAGGACCTAGCACAAACCATAACTCTTGTTGAGAAACAGTGACCGCAGTGCTATCGGATTTAATATATATTTAAATGGAAAATTGCCAACGAAGTCCAACACAGTCACGTTTGATTTCAAAAGAGGAAACTTCTCTAAAATGAAGGAACTGGTAAAAAAGAAGTTGAAAAGGGGGGTCAAGAGGGTTAAATCCCTTCAAAATGCTTGGAGGTTACTCAAAATCATAATAACATAAGCTCAGCTAGAATGTATACCACAAGTTAGGAAAGAGAGCACCAAGTCCAAGGGGTCACGAGCATGGTTAACAAGCAGGGTCAAAGAAGGCATCCTTCAGAAAATGGAAGTCTTGCCCAAATGAAGAAAAAAAGGAACACAAGCTTGCACAAAGGAGATGCAAGCAGACAATAAGAGATGCAAAAAAAGCATTTTGAGAAGCATATCACTAACAACATCAAGGACAACAATAAAGAATTATTTAAATATATCAGAAGCAGGAAACCATTTAGGGAGGCAGTTGGACCGTTGGACGATAATGGAATTAAAGGAGTACTAAAGGAGGATAAGGAGATTGTGGAGAAACTGAATGAATTATTTTCATCTGTCTTCACTGCAGAAGATATAGAATGGATACCTGTGCCTGAACTGATGTTTTCAGGAAAGGAGTCTTAGGAACTGAGTCAAATACTGGTGACAAAAGATGAAGTTCTCAACCTTATTGACAAATTGAAAGTTAATGAATCAGTAGGTGCAGATGGTATCCATCCTAGAGTTCTTAAGGAACTCAAATATGAAATCTAACAAAAATATGTAACATGTCCCTAAGATCAGTCTCTGCGCTGGAGAATGGCCAATGTAACACCATTTTTAAAAAAAGGAATCCAGGGGGGATCTGGGAAATTACAGGCTGGTTAGCTTGACATCTGTTCCAGGTAAATTGGTTGAAAGCATTAGCAAAGATAAAATTAGTAAGCATATAGAAGGACAAGCCCTGCTGAAAAAGAATCAATATGGCTTCTGCAAAGTAAATCCTCTCTCACTAACCTTTTAGAGTTCTTTGAGAAGTCAATAAAAATATGGACAGGGGTGATCCGGTAGACATTCTTTACTTGGACTTCCAAAAGGCTTTTGACAAATTCCATCACCAAAGACTCCATGTGACATTCATTGGATCTGGTAGGGGACCACTTGATCTGTTTTGACCTTCAGGCTGCTTGTAAACTCTGCAGGGGTAGAGGCTGGATTTGATGGTCCACCCCAGAAGGCTGATGAATCCTGATAGTTTTATGAGGTATGTTGGGGATTATCTTGCAGCTTTTGCTGGTGGTCCTTCCAAGGCTCTGGTCTCCACCTGGAATAAGGGGATGACCTGGGCTCTTGATGCAGCTGCTCCCAACGTCCTTGACCCAACATCATAGAGCTCCCTGGTATACTGGGCAGCTGAGTGCGATGAAACAGGGTTGACAATTAGAGCACAAATGGAGGAATACTTGTAACAAATATGATAGAAAACAGTTAAGAATCCATTTTCAATCTTATTCTGTGGGGCAGTGAAGAGATCTTGCTTCTCCACCACCACTGCATCTGCTCAATGTTGCCCAGTGGAGCTTTTCTGAGTTGTGAAGGGCCTCTTTGCTGTGGGCCCAGGAATGCAACAGCTTCAGCCCTCGGAGGCCCGCCATGAACAGTTCGCTGAATGCTTGGGAGATAAAGTTGCTCATATCCATGTGAACTTAAGACACCATTGTTGTGACCGAGTCAGAAATGAATGAGACCCGTGCACTGCCTAGTCACTCCTTGCCATAGCATTCAGGGATGTCCTCCTCGCTACTCCCCTCCACTTCAAACAACTTATCAGGTTAAGGGGCAATTCTATGGGGTGTCAGGGTTCATCCTGATCAGGACTCCCGGGGAGCAAGGGATCCTGCAGCAAACCTGAGCACATTGCGCGGTTCTGAAGAGCCCTATTAACAACCCAGTCCTGAGAAGTGCACATACTCAGGCAGGCATACCCTTGTATAAAACACACTGCATGTATACAATGCACATTGTCCCCTTCCTGAAGTGTGGAAAACATTAAAGGGGTAGCCCTCTGGCCTGAAGCATAGCAGTCTGTAATCTCTCGATCAGCTCCCATCTTGTGTGTTGCCTGTGCTGATTTGACTGATCAAGCTGACTCCTCTTCTTTGCAGAGTCCAGGTTGACAGCCCTGTTCTTTGGGCATGCTTGATGATGTAGAGATATGTTTTCTACTCAAGTGTCCCTACCCCAATGACAGGGACAATCAACAATGCGTAAAGTTGATCTAAAACAGGGGCTCCCAAACTTAACCCCAGGGCCCACTTGAGAGAGCTGAAAATGATTGAGGCCCACCAGTCACAAAATGATGTTGCAGGGTCGGAGCCAGTCACAAAATGGTGGCAAGATGGAGGTGGAGTTTGGCATAACAGCTGGCAATTCCTGATTTCATTCTGTATTGATATGCTTTGGAAAGTGCTAAATTCTTTGCCACAGCTATTTCCTTGCAGCAGGGAGTTCCATAGTTCAGGATTCCTCAAGTGAAGTACAAACATTAGTTCTGGAGTTATAATGACTCAGCCTACATATTTCAGGCAGAATTTGCTGATCCAGAAGCTCTAAGTAGAGAATGCTTTTTATTCTACACTGTTTTCCTCCTCCTCCCACATGCCTCTCTTACTCATCTCATGTCATGTCTTCCCCACCTTCTCCTTTAACACTTAACTCGTAACATAGCCTCCCACACTGCAAGTTTATTTCATACCTCCCTCCTGCTGCTTTTACATTCACTTCCTCCTATAGCCGCTTCCCTCTCTTATCACATTCCTCTTTATTCCCAGTTTTTAGAAATTATTGTGATTAAAAATATTAGAAGTTATTGTGATAAAAAAAAACAATTAAAAATGTTCTCTAACAAGCTCCAGCTACCACACCTGCTTATGCAGTGGGTGCATGTTGCGGCCTTGGCACATGGCAGTCAAGCAGGGAGTCACTGGGCGATCTGCTCGACTGTGATCCACTGGTGAGTCACGGCCCACAGTTTGAAAAGCATTGCCCTAAAAACATGGCTAATGTGGCATCACAGGATATACACGACAGCCCACCACCCATTCTCTGACATCCGACATATTCTTCATCCAAATAGCACTAATTCTCTAGACGTGACAAGTCTAGAGACAAGATAGGAGCCAGAGGGCAGCGGCTAAAAGCCATCACCATGGCCCTTCTGTGAGTTAACACCATCACCGCTCCTGATCCAAACCACTCTCCATCTGAAGCAGGCTCATATCGAGAAGTTCCACACTGTAATTTAGTCAAATTGAAAGCATGGCAACAAACGGCTATTAGAAGCTGACGATTACATGCAATACATAAAAGAGAAAGTGGAGTGTTCCAAATGGGATTGCTAATATGAAGAGCTAATCACTGTACATTAAAAAAAAAAAAAAAACCCTACAAAAAAAGCCGGAAAATGAGTCACGAGGGAGGTAGGAGATGCCTTGAAATTGGCTGATGTTAGTGGCAGCATCAGAATTTCCACACCACAGCAAGTAGAAAAGCTGCTGGAACCTTTGGAGTCCTTTTGAAGTGGCAGCTGTATACAGAGATTCTAGTACCTATGATTTATATTCCCTACCGAGTATGCTGAGCAAGAGAGCTGTCGAAATACTTTAGCCAGAGTAGTGGTGGGTGTTCTGCCTGTTTGCAGATGACTCGCCTAAGCAATACCCAGCATCTTGAGCAGCTCAGATTTCATTTTAATGAGAACAAGTTTCCAGCCCTCATTCAGCAAGAGAGACTAGGGTTTTTTGGTTACCGGTAAGTTTTTTAAAATTATTATTGTTTAGGTTAGAAAATTCAGTACATAGAAACAGAGTTGGTGGGGGCCTCACAGGCCCTCTACTCCAACCCCCTGCTTGATGCATGAAATCCAGACCTAGAGCATCTCCAAGAAATGGCTGTTCAGTCTCTACTTGAAGACATGCGACTGAGGGAAGGACCCCTACGTCATTAACTATTTATTATTACATTTATATTCTACATTTTTGCCTCTTGCAAGGAAGGAACCCAAGGATGCTTACATGGTCCTCCTCCTCCATTTTATCATCACAACAACCCTGTGTGGTTGGTTTGGCTAAGAATCAGTGACTGGTCCAAAGTCACCCAGGGAGCTTCATGGCTGAGTGGGGACTAGAACCCGGATCTCCTGACTCCTAGTCCAACACTCTAACCATTACGCCACACTGGCTCTCCATTTCAAAAGCGCTCGTACCATCAAGATGTTTCTTCCAACATTCAACCAAAGTTTGCCCTCCCGTAACTTGAGGCCATGAGTCTGTGCCCTCTTTGATGTGACAGCCCTTTGGGTAGTTGAAGGATGCTACCATGTAGCCCCTCAGTCTTCTCATATGCTACTGAGAGTCATGGTCAGGCAGTCTGCTAAAGTGAATTACAATTGCAGAGCATCTATATATGCCACGTACACATTCCTTGTAGAGTTTAGAAAAGAAGACTGACAGTTTTCAAATATGGCCATTTTCAAATATTTAAAAGAATGCTCAAAATAAGAGAGAGAAAAACTTATCACCCTCTCCACTGAGAAGACAAGAAAGTCTAGTTAAGATTTAGCTCTAGTCACACAACTGAACACATACAACAAGTGATGTTCTCCCGGATGGGGGCATGTATCCTTTTCTGCGACAAAAGATGTATCCAGCCAGTTTAATGAAGCCCAGATGAGCACTACTATTGAAACCCCGATCCATATGATATCAGTATTCACATTGGTAGTATATCTGCTCCGTGAATGATCATTTCCTGGACCGAGGCAAATTCATTTGTCAATTTAGGTTCCCAAGAGTCTCCCCTTTCATTTGATTTAAAAAGCAAGTTTCCCGTCCTGGCAGACCGGTTTTGTGGGATCGGTTTCGGCTTCTTCCTTCTGATGAAGTGGACAAGGTGCTTTCATCTGTGAGGCCGACCACCTGCTTGCTTGACCCTTGCCCGTCCTGGCTCATAATGAGCTGCAGGGAGAGACTGGGTGAGGGGATCAAGGCGGTGGTGAATGCCTCCCTCGAGGAGGGAGTGCTGCCATCAGCCCTCAAGGAGGCAGTAATAAGACCGCTTCTAAAGAAGCCCTCCTTGGATCCCCAGGATTTAAACAACTTTCGCCCAGTCTCCAATTTACCATTTCTGGGCAAGGTAATCGAGCGGGTGGTGGGTGCTCAGTTGAAGGCACACTTGGATGAAGCCGATTATTTAGATCCATGCCAGTCGGGCTTCAGGTCTGGACATGGGACGGAGACGGCCTTGGTCGCCTTGGTGGATGATATGAGGAGGGCTTTGGATAGGGGCGAATGCTCCTTTCTAGTCCTCCTCAATCTCTCAGCGGCTTTTGATACCGTTGACCACGGTATCCTCCTGGACCGTCTGGAGGGGTTGGGCTTGGGAGGCACTGTATTGCAGTGGTTCCGGTCCTTCCTCTCTGGAAGGTATCAGAGGGTAGTTCTCGGGGAAGAGGCTTCGGACCCTCGGCCTGCTCACTTGTGGAGTGCCGCAGGGTTCCATCCTCTCCCCGATGTTATTCAACATCTACCTCAAGCCGCTGGGAGCTATCATCAGGAGGTTTGGGGTGCAGTGTCATCAATATGCAGATGACACGCAGCTCTACCTCTGTTTTAAGTCCTCACCAAGGTTGGCCGTTGAGACCCTGTCCAAGTGCCTGGAGTCAGTGGCTGGCTGGATGGGAAGGAACATGCTGAAACTGAACCCCGACAAGACCGAGGTACTTCTGGTGGGGGACAAGGGAAGGTTAGGGGATGTTGACCTGGTGCTGAATGGGGTACATCTACCCCTGAAGGACCAGGTCCGCAGCTTGGGGGTCATTCTAGACTCCCAGCTGTCCATGGAGGCTCAGGTGGCAGCTGTGAGCCGGGCAGCGCTGTATCAACTCCATCTGATACGGCAGCTGCACCCCTACCTTCCTAATCACCTGCTCCCATCAGTGGTTCATGCCTTGGTCTCCTCTCGCCTGGACTACTGTAATGCGCTCTACGTGGGGTTACCCTTGAAGACGGTCCGGAAGCTTCAGCTGGTACAGAACGCGGCGGCTCGCCTGATTAAGGGCAGCCGCCGGCGTGATCACATCACACCAGTGCTTAATGAGTTGCACTGGCTACCAGTTGCTTGCCGAGCCGAATTCAAGGTGTTGGTTTTGACCTTTAAAACCCTACACGGCTCCGGCCCAGCTTATCTCAAGGAGCGCCTCCAGCAACATCAAGTGGGCCGCTCAACAAGGTCTGCCACGGATGGCCTTCTCCTTATCCCATCAGCCAGAGCAGCCAGGCTGGTGGGGACTAGGAAGAGGGCCTTCTCTGTGGCGGCCCCCACATTATGGAACTCCCTCCCTAGTGACCTTCGCCATGCCCCCTCCGTGATGAGCTTCCGCCGTGCATTAAAAACATGGCTGTTCAGGCGGGAATATGGGGTGGGTTAGGTTTTTAATAAGAATTGTTTTATTGTTTTAATCATTATATTTTATTGTGTTTTTACTGTATTTTAATTGTACATCGCCCAGGGTGGCCGGGTGACCGGCCAGATGGGCGATTAATAAGTATAATAAATAAATAAAATAAATAAAGATTCTGAAAATAGGCATGAAAGTATGCAGGCAGTGGTCTGGGTTGCACAGAACAACCCAGGGTGTTGTGCTGTTGTTGTTGTTGTTTTTTAAAAAACCTGGATTGTCCTGAATGAGCCAGCATGCTAGTCCACACTGCAGGATTGCTCCTGCTGCCAGTAGGAAAGGCTAAGCAACCCAGGGATGCTCTGTCCCTGGGTTGTTTAGCATGACAACCAAACATGGAACTCTGTCTTGTCTCTCCCCCAACAAGCCAGAGCTGGAATTCAAGGTTTAACCCTGGGTTTCAATTCTAGCTTGTTGAGGGAGAGACAAACCAGAGTTCTGGGTTCAGACATTATACTAAGCAAACCAAGGATGGAGCATCCCTGGGTTGTTTAGCTGCTCCTACTGACAGAAGGAGACAAGCAGGAGCTATCAAGCAGCATGGACTAACACCCTGGTTCATTCACAACAACTCAGGGTTTAAAAAAACCCTGGGTTGTTGTTATGTGCGATCAGGGCCAGTGACTTGTAAAATTTCAGAACCAGAGAGAGGGAACAAGGCTTCTAATAGTCTTCGGGGCAGGTGTTTCAGTGCTATCATAGTGATTTGCTCTTCCCCTTGATTAGCAGATGCAGGTTTATAATTTATCCAGATCGCAGAATATCTGGGCACAAAGGTTGGTGCAGAATTTCAGTTTTTAAGCACATGGTGTTCACAGCCTTGCTTTCATCTTTTCCAAGAACATGGCCCTGCTCTTAGCAATACTGGTTTCCGCATGTCCTTGCTGAAGCTCACCAGATTACTATGGACCATCAAGATAGTTGCAAAGGACCAGACAGAAAGTGGGCCTGACTTGAGCTACATGCCTGAGAATCCCAAACTGGGCTATCAAATCATCAAGAACCATATGGGTATTTCACTGTCTTGGCCTACAATACTCTATACTAGCCAACACAGAAGGAAAACAACAGGAGGTCTGAACCAGTCCATGATCTTCAGTCAGCTATCTCAATGATTAATGTAGTCCCGAAATAATTGGCTTACAATTCCCATCCTGTTTCTTAGCTTCTTTAGCTTGTTTTATGTCATTTCTTGTAACTAATTATATGGGGGGGGGGAGCATTTAAAAGGACCCAAAACATTAACAAACAACATTACAGACAGTTTTCTTTCTTCTTCTTGAAAGTACAGTATGCCAACTTCTAAAAGCAACTTGTCAACAAAGAGGACATCAAATCAATTCATCTGCTAATTTTTTTAAAAAAAAATTCCTACATTTCCCCCCTTGAGATCCACTAGTTTGCCTCTGGCTCAGATATAATAATAATGCAATTACTTTTTAAAGGGGAAAATGTAATTCTAGCTCTAATAGTCAGTATGAAAGAAACCTAATTACGCAAAGTTTCATTCTTCAATGAGGATGCAATATCTTTGAGATTAAGAAGATGAATCCAACTTCTGTGCAGAATTGTTACAGTATTGCACCCCTGTGCAGATGCAAGGAATAATTCTACATATAAAGCTTCTTGGGACTGACTCACTCTCTCTTGGATTTGGCTATCCAAATTATTAGGGTACTTCACCCTGACCTAATAAACCTAACACCTGCTACATATCCAATTACTCGAAAAAATCTAAAAATGGGATGTTTATACAGTTTTCTCTCAAGATGGGGGACATGAAATGTACCCCAAAATGTTTAAGAAAGTTCTACAACAGGTACGAAGATGAAATTAGGTTTGCATGAAGTAAAGGCCCTGATTATTTCAAAAAGTTCCATATTGAATGGTAAAAATTGGGACACAAAATTTAATTCATAGGACAGGCCAACACAGAGCACTTCTAGTCGCATGTGAGACAGAATACTGGCATAATATAGATACATGTACTCTTGCCACTTCATTCACTTGAAACAGCATTGAGGGTATGTATGTATGTTTTCTTCCAGAGCCAGTAGATCCAGAGCCAGTGTGGCGTAGTGGTTAGAATGTTGGACTGGGACTCGGGAGATCCGGGTTCTAGTCCCCGCTCGACCATGAAACTCACTGGGTGACTTTGGGCCAGTCACTGACTCTCAGCCTAACCTACCTCGCAGGGTTGTTGTGAGGTTAAAATGGAGAGGAGGAGGATTATGTAAGCTGGCTTGGGTTCCTTGCAGGAAAAAAGGCGGGGTATAAATATAATAAGTAAATAAATAAATATTATCCAGGAACAATTATTTGAATTGAGGCCATCACTGAGGTGCTATTTATAAAGAAAGATAGCAAAAACATGGGTTCTACCCGCTCCCGTTTTTGCACTTAGCATTATAACAACTCTTCTTATCAATCCATATCTAACCCTGAAATTATAGAGCATAACATTATGATTAATTTGAGTCATGAATAGTTGCTTTAGCGGTAAATTTTGAAGTGCAGGTGCTCATCATGACAGCCCCCATAGCCACGTCCGCAAAGAGAGTCCAGCTGTGTTGATCCAGATCAATGAACATGGGTAGTGTTGGTGAGGCTACCTAGGCATGGGCCTCGGATCTTCTGAGCAGTGCCCTGGATCTTTAGAGCTGCAGCCAATTGCCATCATCTGCCTTAATACAAGCCTGCTTCCTCCCTCTGAACACAATAGCCTTGCAGTTACTAGGAGATTAGGATACACTCCCATAGCAGATTAATAGGGAGTATAGCATGAAGGTACCAGCCTTTTAAACTAGAGGTGAGACTGCGACCTTTCCTTCCACAGTCTGCTCATTATTTTCATTAAGTCCAGAGTCCAAAATTGCCTAACATCACCACTGTCACCCAGCTTTCTCAGACTGTGCCTGACTCTGCAGAGACCTGCCCAGCCAATTGCTACTGGGCAATTGTGCTTGTGCCCTGGGCCATTGTAGGCAGTGAGACCCTGATAAGAGGAAGAGCAGGCACATAGGCCTACTCAGATATCAAACAGAGTGCCAAAGGCCTTCTTCATCTGTTGCTTCCTCCAAGCTGGCCCAGGACCCTTACCTTGGGGGAAAATAGAAGTGGGTTTGCTTGCAAAATGGGTTTGAATGAGCAGCAATGTCTGAATTTAGAGCAAGGTAATGTATAAATGTATGGCTTGCCCTGGCTTGCTGGAGTGTGCCTGGAGCTCCTTGGCTCTGCAATAATCTTTCTGGAGTGCATCTTCTTTTTGCGTGATCCATGTGGTCTGATTCTGGTGGGTGCATGGTCCTCCTTGGCATCAGGGGTTTGCAGTAGGCTAGAGAAAGGTGAACAGATGTGGGAGGAGGATAGGGGCTTCTTGCTCTTTTGTGTTCAAAAGCCACACTGCCTTGTGGCACCTCAAAGACTCACAAATTTACTGTGACATAATAGACTTTCATGGACACTGTACAGAAAGTTATTTTGAAAGATATTGCTTTTCATGTAACTGGAGAAAAATAGCACTTGCTGAAATAAAGGTGCAGTGGCCCTGATGATCTCTGTTGCAACTGATCTCCTTGGATTACCTGGCTTTTTGCCCATACGTGCTTCTTCTCCACGTGCCTCCCTTGAATCTTCCTTCCTGAATCCTTCTTTTTCTGAAATCAAATGCCCTCCTCTCCCGTCTATACATCCCTTTTTACACACACACACACACACACACACACACACACACACACACACTTTAGAGCCTGAGGCAGCTGCCTCAGACAGCTGATTTGGGATGTCATGAAAAAGCAGCAAATTATTTATTATTTAATGGATTAATTATTATTGTATTTTCACTGTCAGGGAAGGAGAGAAAGGTGTTTGTAGGATTTTCTGCCTCAGGGGCTGAAACAACTCGACTGACTTTGAGTACTACTATACACCTTGACTTGAGGGCAGAGGCGCTGGTACAAGAAGTTATGTGGGGCAGGGAAACAACTGGGGGGTACAGAGAGATACGCGGATGAGGAAACATGTTCAGGATTACCTCAAACTTACTGTGTTTACTCATGTTTACTCATAAGTAAGTTGTACTGAGTTCAATTGGATTTATTCCTAGTAAGCGTATGTAGGATTAGAGTCTTATTCCTTAGTAAATGTGCTCAGAGCTGCAACTTGCCTTATCCACCCTGAAGATAGTTCCAATATCTGGATCTAGAGAGAAACGTGGGGATTGGTAACTGGTCATTTAAAAAACAAACAATCAAAAACAAAGGTTGCCATGCTTGCTCATGAGAAATAAAAACCCAAAATCCACAGTTGGGCAATATCTTTATTAAGAATTTTGGTTGGTCCTAATAAAGGTATCCAACTATGCATTTTGTACTTTAAGAGCTGTATTATGATGAGGTTGCTAGAAATATAATATTGCAACATTTGGGGTATATTTTAGGATTTCCAGATATTAGAACCCAAGAACTGTAAAAAAAAGAAAAAAGTGTTCTAGAATCCCAGAAGCTACCAAAATAAAGTATTTGAAATAAAATGCTTTGGTGACGGGTCTCTCTGCCTCCTCACCAGGTCCAGGGACCAGGAGCAGCAAAGCAATGTCCTCCAGTCCTGTGGTCTCTGTCTGGTGCTGGTGTGCTTGTTTGTGATGGGGTGGGGCGGTGAAGAGTGAGTATTACTCAGAAGTAAATCCCACTATGTTTAATGGGGATTACTCCCTCGTAATTGTGTTAGTTTGCAGTCTAAAAGCATAAGTTATAGTCTACAAATACTGTGGCTCACGCTGGCTCAGCTTGTCTGGTGGAAAGCTAAGCAGGGTCAGGCCTGGTTATTACTTGGATGGGAGACCCCTCCTCTAGTTTCCTGCATTGAGCAGGGGGTTGGACTCGATGACCTTGTAGGCCCCTTCCAACTCTATGATCTATGAATACATTCCCACACCTTCCCTTACCAGTGTGCCATGTTCAGTTTGCAATTAATCAGTAAATGTTTCAGGTACCATACAGCTCTTTCCCAGGCCCTCCATCCACCCCATCTGGATTTGTGCCTGAAAAACCAAGGAAAGGTGCGGATGCATAGAGGGTAAGTTTTAAGCAAGCACAATTTGGGACATTGCACAGTTCTGTTCTGAAAGCAAGCAAGAGGTTAATTAGTGGCCTTCTACAAAATTTAAATTACAGTAATTATGTCTAATTATGCACATATATTTGCATATGTGAATTAGCATACACAAATTTATGCAATTTTTTTTTGCCTATGGGCCAGTTCTAGGTTTTATCTTCACTAGGAGCAGGTCTTCTGTAAAACCTAATGGGTCTTAACTGCCCACTCAAGAGCAAGCTCCCCCCAGCAACACTTTGCATTATAACAGGGAACAATATATTGTTGCTGGGAAAATTTATTTCCCCCCCAGCTACTGTGAGGATTACAGCTAAGCTAAGGGATGTGGGAAGAATCAAATTGGTGTGTCAGTGAAAATCCAACATATTTTCTTGACTCAGCCTTGCGGATTCAGTTCCATCAACCTTGTGCTAGAGCCAACTTGCTCTGATGCAAGTCAAGCCAGCACGTGGATTTCCATTTTTAAAGCAGGCCATGATTTGGGTTTTTTTTTTTTTTTTTTAAAGCCGGGGAAATTTGCACAAAATTGCGTAAATTTGTGCAAATTTGCGCAAATTGCCGAGCGGAGGCCCAAATTTTTCACACATCTGAAATGAACTGTCAGAAAATTCAAGGTGGAGTGTATGCATATGCAGTGAGAGGAGGATTCTTCTATACTTCTCATGTTAAATGTTGTGCCTCTGTTTGGAAGACGTGGGGCAGCTGTGCCGGAGTGTGCTTGGGGTGGGGCCAGGCAGGTGTCATCTGCAGCCTGGCCCAGCTGTGCTGCCTTGCCAATCAGTGCCTGTTTAGAAGACAGGCCCCAGACACACTTCGGACGCTGGAAGCAATTGTCATTGCAACTCGACTGTAGCCAGATGCTCCTGCCAGCCCCCGGACCGAGACTCGTGCTTCCTTGACTTCGGAACACCCCTGACCACGCTTCAGCCTGCTCCTGCACTGCTTTGTTCTAATTTGGTTTCGGACAGATCTCTTGGCTTTCAACCTTGGACTGTGTTAACAACAACGACTTATCTGTGGACCGGACTGATTTATGACATTAAATGCTACAACAAGAACAACAACAACGACTCGAATCTAATGAGTCGGCCCCGATTTGCGCAAATCACAATTTGCGCAAATTGTGCTAGAGATATGCAGTTCTCAGCTCCAAATTTGCACAAATATTTCAAGCAATTTTGCAGAAGCTGAACACCCCCCCCCACCCCCCAACTTGTCCTGCTTTGGGCCATCGAGTCGGAAATATGTTGAAAGTCCATCAAGCTCAAACGGAAAGAGTTTTCCAGTGTCACACGTCCCAACTCAGAGGGAACAAGGAATTCTGGCAGGGGGGAGGGAGGCAGCTGATGACACTGTCGCTGCTAATCAAAAAGTGTCCACGCTTTGAGCCTGTGAGCCTGGCTCTGCAACACCACTGTGTACAGCTATAAATGAGATATTGCCAATTTTCTGAACAAGACTTCAGACATTCTGAATGTCCCCCTCCTGTCACCACTGCAGCACTTGTGGGCATGACAACATGTGTACCTCAAACTATTAGGGGGAATGGGGAAGGAGCAGAACATCTTCAAGAAAGACCATGCCCCAATACTGTACCACCAATTTCCCATGGAACCTACAGATCTTATCAATCGCTCCTTGATTATGCAAGTAATGTTGCAGGATCAGCAACAAGTCTAGCCACCATTCCTGTCCAAATGGAAGGTGGTGTTGGGAGGAGAACGACAGACATTGAGTCAATAAATGTGACAGCATTTGTTAATTTGGATGACGGTGAAAATTAACACAGGAATTGATCGAGGTGTCATTATATCAATGCAAAGTGATAGCACGTCTGTGACACTTAAGTGAAAGCCATCTGTCCTCAAAGTCAGGCTAATTACAAGACGGAGTAGAGGGGAAAGAAGTATTGCTCTGGCATGTTTCCCCACCACCACCACCAATGACAACATTGTCATGTCGCCCAGGTGTAATGAATAGCAGTACAAATCCTAAAAGGGATTTAATTAATGGACAGAAGTGAAGAGCACATCCATCATACTGTACTACATTTTGCCACTAGACTTTTAAATAAATAAGACAATCTCCATCTCACTTAAAGAAAAGAGATTCATGAGATGGGAAATCTGAAGCAGAAAGGCAAAGCACCATCCATTTTCTTGAGCAGATCATGCAAACAACAACAACAACAAACCTGGTCTGCCCCCCCTCCCAACTGTGAAAAAAAGACATTTGAATTAGCCTATTGATTGCTCATGTGTGAGCTGACCAACTTCAAATATGTTTTGCGACTGGCTATGTCCCAATAAAACTAGTATCACTCTGGGTTCAAGGCAGTCATTCCTTTAAAAAAAAAAAAGAAGTGCTTCACTGTGTATTTTCCACTTTCCTTGGACATGAATTCTCTGCGTGTCCAAGACCAAATGGCAACTGGAGGTGTGAGGAGGAGAAGAGTAAAGAAACACTGTTCTCATCAGCTTCTGCTTATTACTAGGTAGGAACACAGAAAGCGGCCATATACCAGTTCACACTATTTCTCCATCTAGCCTATACTGCCAACTTTGCAGGGCAGCAACTTTCCCCATCACCTCCTATCTGATCATTTTAGCTGGAGATGCCAGGAATCAAACCTGGGACCTCCGGCATGCAAAGCAGGTGCCCAACCATCGAGCTACCTTGGAACTCTAAGCACCTTGTCGTGTATAGCTCTGCTATCCGAGATCTTTTTCATGGGGGATTCTAGGTATTGAGCCTTCCGCATACAGACACATGGACTGTAAAGTACTACCTGGACATGCCTGCCTACCTTAGATGTTTCTGGTTCCGCTTGCTGCCTCTTAGGCGTCCCTTTCGACTCCGGCAACTTAGAGGAGTTTTCTTTCTTAAGCGAGGACGATTCCACTCTCTCGCCTTCAAGTTGCAGGTTAATTCCTTCCGTGTGGACGGAGAGATCGATACCATTTGGATTTAGATTGCAATGGATAGCTGGGGGGGGGGGGGAGAGAAGAATTGTGATGAATTTGGGGCATAGGAAAGGGGGAGAAAAGCTAATCTTAAGATGGTTCACAATATTCCTCTACACTAGCATCACACCAGGAAACAGAACAAAAGGCCTCAGACATACAGGCGAAGTAGCAGTGCTATCCAAACAGGGGTTAGCTTAGTTTGTAATTCTATGGGACAGACAGAGTACCGTAGATGCTGTAATCTGGAAGAGAGTTGAGAGGTAGGCACAAATTGACCTTCACTAGAATCACTACTGGTACAGGACAGGTGTTGGGCTTCACTCACCCCATTTACTGTCTCCCATACAACATGGTTACTATTCAGTTATACGAATGGGATAAGTAAAAAATAATGTGGCATAGGATTCTCACCCCTTAGTAGGAGTGGTCCAGCCAGCCATGCCCTTCTCCAGGGGCTATAAGCAAAGGGTAGGCAATATGGTGCCCGCAAGCATCACTACACCCCTTCCCACTTTTCTTGGCCTGCTGAGGTGCCCTACCCCTCCACTTTTTAAAAATTATTATTAATTATCATCATCATCATCGAACCGACACATTTTCTTAGCAGCAGCAGGAGAAGCGTGGGGCACGCATGTATGTATATATCTGTGCATGATGGATACATAGGGTGGTTGTGTGTGAAAGGAAGTATGTCTATGGGTGGTGAGCCAGGGAGAGAGAGCATGAGCGTGTGTGCGTGGCGATCCAGAGTGAGAGAGAAAAAGAGATGGACGAAGTTTGCTGGCTGGATGGAGGGGAGAGACAGAGTTTGCCTTCTGATAAATAGGTTTCTGTTGGCATTGAAAACTGTGGGGTCAAAGGAGTTGTATGGTGTGTTGGAGTTTATTTATTTATAAATATAATATAATAAATATAAATATTTATTTATAATATTTATTTATACCCCGCCTTTTTTCCTGCAAGGAACCCAAGGCGGCTTACATAATCCTCATCCTCCTCTCCATTTTATCCTCACAACAACCCTGTGAGGTAGGTTAGGCTGAGAGTCCATGACTGGCCCAAAGTCACCCAGTGAGTTTCATGGCTGAGCAGGGACTAGAACCCGGATCTCCTGAACTCCCAGTCCCAACACTCTAACCACTACGCCACACTGGCTCTCTTCAGTTCAGACCCCACCTCTGCCTTGTATTCAGTCTTTAGGGCAGGTTATTTACAGGGGGAGGCAAAGGGGGCAGCCACTGAGGGCGCCAAGAGATCCAGGGCGTGGCCAAACAACCCCCAGGCAGGCAGCAGCAATAGCAGCTGGACAAGGCTTGGCTGTAAAGCAGGGCTCTCCAACCTTGGGTCCCCATAGCCAAGCTATGCTGGCTGGGGCATGCTGGGAGTTGTAGGCCAAAAACATCTGGGGACCCAAAGTTGGAGAACACTGCTGTAAAGGAAAGCGCTGCATTGGCCAGTCCAGGCTCTAGCTATGTGCCATTTCAAATCACAATGTTTTCCCCATTGTATGAGCAGCAAGCTGAACCAATCAGCTCACTAACTTTGGGGGGTTACGTAACCAATGAGGGCACTGGCTGGAGTGGTTAGAGGCCTCATGAACCGATTTCACACTGTTATGGAACTAACAGTGTGCTGGGAGTTGTAGAACTTTTTTCTGTCTAAACTTGCATAGGATTGCGCCTTTAATCTATTGTGTTAGTCACCTTGGATACATCGTGTCTGAAAGGTGAAATATTTTTAACAAACAAAAACAATCATTGTAATGACCAAATACAGACATACATAGCATAAGAATACACAGAACTGTGAGGCTAGTATAGTCTTATATTTTCTGAAGCTCCGTTTTCTAAACGCATACATATACACACTTTCCAAACAGAGATACAGCCTTTCACAGCAACCATCCTTTCAGTCAGTCCATTTCAGCTGAACAACTGCCCACATTTTCAGACCGGCTTCCTTTTATTTATATATATATATCTACCCTTATCATTAATGAACCACTTTGCCTCTATTAGCTGCAAAGAGGTTCACAGGCTAGGCTAGTGTCAGTAATTCACTGATGGGGAGTGAAAACTGAAGGGCCTTGCCTGGCAGAGTACAGAATTAAGGAGAAAACCAAGTCAACATTTGCTGGCCCAACTTCTAGACTCTACCTAATCCATTTCATTGATTCCTCATTTCTACCCATGTTAGCTAAGGTTTGGGATGTCTGACAAAACAAAAATTGGGCCCAAACTTCACAAAAGCAGCAGGCTAGAAGCTGCAACACTGCAAATAGCTCCAAGGGATCAACTTGTTCCGATAATGTCAAAGACTATGGAACTGAAGACTTATATTCCTCCAGGGCCAGATCATTTGTTTTATTTTAATTTATTCCATTTATATGATGCCCTATAACAAAAATTCACACAATAAGGTTCGGATCACATCTCCCAGGCTCCACCCCTTCCATAAGGAGTGGAAGGCCTTAAAGGGGCAGGCCTCCTTCTCAATCAGTTGCCTCCGGGCTCCTTGCCTACACCAGTCTTCCCATACCTGGTGCCCTCCAGATGTGTTGGGCTACATAACTGGCTGGGGAATTCTGGGAGTTGAAGTCCAACACATCTAGGGGGCACCAGGTGGGGGGAGGCTTGCCTACACGTACAAGCCAACATGGGAATGTAGAGGGGCCCTGCGGTGGAGGGGGACAGTTCCCCAAGGGCTATAATGCCCAAGGGTACAGACCTTGAGGTCCCAATTAAGGGACACTTTGGCCAAGGCTCCCCGATCCAATGAGCTCAGGCTATGGCTCAAGACTGGTCGTGATGCTGGGGGCTGTGTCAGTTTCTAACACCTCTGGTGCCACTGGTCTGGCGAATCTAGCCAGCCCTCCTCATCTGAATTGGAATCAGATCTCAAGCTGCTGTTCAGGGTGTGGGCCCTAACATGCTGACTGGAGCATTGCTGCTACCCCCACAGGTGTGGGGGAGCTACTGACATAGGCAGGGGCTCCATAGAGGACACTTTGCCAAGTGCCCCTCAAACCTGGAGTCAGCTCTTGAGGGGAAAGCCAGGGGGATGCAGGGATACAGGCCTGTGGCTTATGCTTGGCTCAGCTTGCCTGAGCGTGGAAAGCTAAGCAGGGTCAGGCCCTGGTTATTACTTGGATGGGAGGACCCCTCCTCTAGTTTCCTGCATTGAGCAGGGGGTTGGACTCGATAGCCTTGTAGGCTCCTTCCAACTCTATGATCTATGAAATGTATAAGTCTTTACCTCAACATGATGTGAAAATCAAGACCAAACCAGGAAAAAAAATGTCAGAAGAGTTAGGAACAGTTAAAACCAAACCTGAGTGGTGTGTGCACACTACAAATGTAGTGAAGATGAAGTTGTCCTATGTAAATATTATACTAACATGCCTGAGATTCGGAGCCTGAAGAGAAATACATTAATACAATACAAATTAAAGGACAAGCTTGAGCTATGAGAGATTAGAGGGATTTAAAAAAAGAATGTACACACACACACACACACACACAGCTTTTTTCATCCTGTAGTCATTTATAGAATTCTCTAGAACAAGTAACACAAATCTCAAGTTGAAGAATGAGGGCTGATCTGAATTCCAATCTGTAGGGAATGTGCAGCCAAAACCTCATGCCATATATAGGTACATGATGTAATTGGGACCACAGAGTTGTGCCTCCTGGAGCAGACACTCTGTGGACATTACCCAGACGTCCTCCGGGGCAGGATGTGGGAGTAGCCAGTGCCTTCTCTTCCTGCCAGGGAACTGACTCTGAGCCATGAACTTGTAACTGCAGCATGTCCAAAGATGTAGCCGAGAGTAGCATGCCTGAACTTTTCCCAAGTTCAGAACACGTCGACTACCAAATGATTCCTGCACAACTGTAAATACATTCCTAAGCCTGCCTGTATCCAGTCTGCAAGATCTGAGTGAGTAAACTCTGTTTTTAACCTCCAAAAGACTGTTTGTCTTATTGGTAGTACAGTAATACCTTGCATTGCAAGTAACTTGGTTTGAGAGCGTTTTGCAAGACAAGCAAATTTTTAAATATTTATTTAATTTTTTTGACTTGATATACAAGCGTCGTCTTGCAATACAAGTACTGTAGTACGGCTTAAATTAAAAATCTCTGTACAAATTTTTTTGAGGGGATTTCATTTTGATATAAGAGTGTTTTGGATTACAAGCACGTTTCTGGAACGAATTATGCTCTCAATCCAAGGCATGACTGTATAAGGGGGAAGCCAGGTAAAGATATAGTCTGCCAAAAGGGCAATCTGTACCCACTAATCGCTGATCCTGCTCTAACCAGCAGCTCCACACACTCACGTTTTTCCACTGTAGTTGGGGTCTGCTCTGCTGTGCTTGCAAACGCAAGAGGGGAGAGATAATATCTCATAATATCCTCCCCCAGTTCTTTTAGCAATCCCCAACACAATCGATTCTAACTCAGTAAGTACAGAAACAGTTATTTTTAGTGCTGTGCTGAAATTTTTTCCTACATTTTTTTTTTTTTTTACTATTCTCATTCAATTTATAATTGAATTTCTTTTCAAAGGAGAAAAAGAAATCAGAAAAATTCTCATGGGTTGGGTTCGGGATTCTTGTGCTTGCTTTACTTATGAGGTGGCCAAGGAGTGTGCGTGATTATCCTGCCTTTCATTGTACAATCATCTCCCCAGCAACTGTAGCCTCCTCGGCTTCCCACACTTCAGTTAAGGCCCAGGTGAAGATATCATGAGGCAATTCCTCCTATAGAACGTTTTCAGATCAGAAAGTTCAGGCAGCCCGAGTAGCTGCAGAGCAATAAAAGATGTGTGATAGAAAGGAAAAACACACACACAGCACCCTCAGCCACCTCACAGTGATTAGGTAAGCTCAAAACGCCACCAAAATAAATTCGAAATAAATTATAAAATGCCCTGAGAATGAGGCAGAAGAAAGGAATTCTCTTTCATTGGGGAACAAAACTTTCCCAGAATTGGAGGACATATTTTGGCACAGCACTAGCTCCACCTCTTCTCTGGATCTGGACAAGGGATATACAAAAATTTTGTTTCAGTTCACAAATCACTTGAAAATGCCTCGTTTGCAACCACACACGGGAGTGTATCTTCTCTATTCGCAAATTCCCAAACTTGTGTTCATGCTTACAAAATGCGCACTTTTAAAACTGCACACCTTTAAAACTGCACACCATTAAAACTGCACAATTTTAAGTGTGCATTTTTAAAAGTGAGCATTTTTTTAAATACATAGATTTAAATAGTTGCATCTTCACGCTTTAATGGGGGGGGAGTTTTTTAAATGCACACTTAAAATTGTGCATTTTTAAAGTTGTGCATTTTCACACTTTAGTCAAGGGGGGCAGGAAGTGTGCACTTTTGAAAAATGCACACTTTTCCTGTTCAAACAAACTGGGGGGAAAAACAGGTCACAAACAAGATTAGGAGAGAGCTGAACTGAGCTTTGAAATAAAGTTTGGAGAACTTAAGTGAGCTCAAGCATCCCTGGTTCTCCAGTCCCTAATTCTGGACACAATATTTCCCCCTCACACCTACTAAAGGACTTTCTGCACAGCTGTAGTCCTTTTTGCCATGTGATGGTTTAAGAAACCAAAAACCATCACCAGAAAAAGCTTAGTGCACAAAACTAGATTAGTGTTTTAAAAAATATATATAACAATAACAATATTAAAACTGTACTGAAGAATATACGATTAATAACATAATCCTATAAAAGTACAGATTGAAAGTACAGCTCATTCAGCTACATAAAGACTTTGAAAAGTCTCCTCCTTACTCGTCTCTTCTGCTAAAGGAGTATCACTAATATATAAGCTTCTCCCCCTTCTTGTTATCCCAATTTAAGAAGTAGACATATCATAAAACTTTTCAATTTGTAGACTATGAAAAACTGAACTCAGACTCAACAGAAGAAAATCCTCCAGCCGGGTTTGTCATCGTTTAACGACACCACATCTAATTGGCTTATGTCAAGAAATACATCCATTTGTAATACATGCTGTAAATACTGTAAATGAGTGAAGGATGAAGCAAGAGGATCGAGATGGAGCAACAACCAACATACATGCATTGTATGCCCTACAACTGGGCGTGGAGCAATGTGCGGCCTACCAGATGTTGTTGGACTGCACCTCCCATCAGCCATAGACAGCATGGCCAGTGCTGGAGCGCATTCCCCATCCCTGCCCTACATTTCATAAACGGACAGAGGAATGCTCTTACGTACTTGTAACACATGGCATTTTCACATCTGAAAATCTCCATCCATTACTATGACGCCACTGCTGAAAGCTCTTCTTCAGTCTCTGTATGCCAGGGCTCTCCAACCTTGGGTCCCCAGATGTTGCTGGACTACGGCTCCCAGAATCCCTTGCCATTAGCCATGCTGCTGGCTGGGTACGCTTGTAATGCAAACACATTTAGCATCATTTACTATCTGGATAGGTGGTCATAGGCAGGTGGGAAGGGAAAAGCAGCAGGACACTGGCATTTGGGGTCCATGTGCGTGCACAACTTTTTACATGCACTGGAGTCAAGATGCATCTGCTGCTCACTCAGAGATGTAACTTCCAGAGATCCCTGAGACTGACATATGAAGAACTCTGACTACAGCATGTCACCATGGTTATGGATCAGACTTCCCAGAGAGGTTCACCTGGGAACATCTATGTGGTCTTTTCTGCACCAGGTGAAACCCTTTTTTTAAACCCAGGCTTTTTAAATAACTCACATCTTAAAATCCGGGCATCTCAGTTTTAAAATCAGTGTTTTAATTGTGTCTTAGTTTTCATCGTGTTATATTCTGTCATAATATTATATTTCTTTTGTGAGCCACCCAAAGAATGTGTGTTATGGGGCAGCTATACGAACAGTGTAAATAAATATATAGTGTGTGCACTCTCACAAAAATTGTAAAAGGCACTTCCAAGGTCATAAGAACATGAGAAGAGCCATGCTGGATCAGACCAAGGGTCCATCTAGTCCAGCATTCTGTTCATACAGTGGCCAAGCAGCTGCCCACAGGAAACTCACAAGCAGGACATGAGTGCAACAGCACCTTCCTGCCTATGTTCCCCAGCAACTGGAGTACACAGGCATACTGCCTCTGATACTGGAGGAAGCACACAACCAGTCAGGACTAGTAGCCATTGATAGCCTTATCCTCCATTAATCTGTCTAATCTCCTTTTACAGCCGTCCAAATTGGTGGCCATCACTACATCTCGTGGAAGTGAATTCCATAGTTTAACTATGTGCTTTGTGAAGGAGTCCTTCTTTTTATCTGTCCTGAATCTCCCACCAATCAGCTTCATGGGATGACCCCATTGTGTTCTAGTATTATGAGAGAGGGAGAAAAATGTCTCCTTATCCACTTGCTCCACACCATGCATAATTTTGTACACTTCTATCATGTCTCCCGTTACTCGCCTTTTTTTCTAAGCTAAACAATCCCAGCTGTTGTAACCTTTCCTCATAGGCGAGTTGCTCCAGTCCCTTGATCATTTTAGTTGCCCCTTTCAGCACTATTTCCAAGTCTACAATATCCATTTTTAGGTGTGGTGACCAGAACTGTCTGTGCACAGCATTCAAAGTGTGGTTGCACCATAGATTTGTATAAGGGCAGTATGATATAGCCCATTTTATTTTCAATTCCTTTCCTAATTATGCCTAACATGGAGTTTGCCTTTTTCACAGCAGCCACACACTGGGTCGACATTTTCATCGAGCTGTCCACCACAACCCCAAGATCTCTTTCTAAGTCACTGCTAGCTCAGATCGCATTAGCTTATACTTGCAGTTGGGATTCCCCCACTGTGCATCACTTGCCACTTGCGTACATTGAACCGCATTTGCCATTTTGATGCCCATTCTCCCAGTTTGGAGAGATCCTTTTGGAGCTCTTCACAATCCCCTTTTGTTCTAGCCACCCTAAAGAATTTGGTGCCATGAGGAAACTTGGCCCCTTTACTGCTCACTCCTAATTCCAGATCATTTATGAATTAGTTGAAAAGCATTGGTCCCAATCTCAATGGCACCCCACTGTTTACAACCCTCCATTGGGAGAATTTACAATTTATTCCTACTCTCTGCTTTCTGCTCCTTAACCAGTTACTAATCCAGAACTGCTAAGTTTGTCAGAAGTTTTTGGTGATGGACTTTGTCAAAAGCCTTTTGGAAGTCCAAATAAAGAATGTCTTCTGGATCACCTCTGTCTACATGTTTACTGACACTCTCAAAAAGCTCTAAAAGTTTAATAAGACCTTTGTGGAAGCCATGTTGTTTCTTTTTCACCAGAGCTTTCCTTCTATATCCTTACTAATTTTATCTTTACTAATGCTTTCAACCAATTTACCTGGAGCAGATATTAAGCTAACCGGCCTGTAATTTCCCAGATCCCCCCTGGACCCATTTTTAAAAATTGGTGTTACATTGGCCATTGTGCTCTTTTTTGTTTTCCTCATTTGGGCAAGGCTTCCATTTTCTAAAGGAAGCCTTCTTTTCTCTAAAAGCTTCCTTGACATTGCTCATTAACCATGCTGGTGACCTCTTGGACTTTGTGCTACCTTTCCTAACCTGTGTATGCATTCTAGCTGAGCTTCTATTATTGTGGTTTTGAGTAACCTCCGAGCATTTTTGAAGGGCTTCTAGTCAGCCCTCTTGACTCCCCCTTTCAACTTCCTTTTTACCAGTTCCCTCATTTTAGAGACATTTCCTCTTTTGAAGTCAAATGTGACTGGGTTGGACTTCTTTGGCAATTTTCCACTTCAATATATATATTAAATCTGATAGCCCTGTGGTCACTGTTTCCAACTGCTTCAACAACATTTACGTCTCATACTAGGTCCTGGGTGACACCACTTAGGATTAAATCCAAGGTCGCCTCCCCACTGGTCAGTTCCATGACCAACTGTTCTAGGGCACAGTTGTTTAGGGCATCGAGAAATTTAACCTCTTTGTCGTGACTGGAACATGCATTTATCCAGTCAATGTAGGGGTAATTGAACTCACCCATTATTACAACCTTGTTTGGAGGCTTCCCTGATTTTGTTTTCCATCTCAAGATCACCCTGAGCATTCTGGTCTGGGAAACGATAGCAGGCCCCTAGTACGAAAGTAGTTTTGGAGCCTGGTATTGTCACCCACAGTACTTCTGTGGAAGAGTCTGCCCCTTTTAGGTTTTCTAGTCTGCTCAACAATATGCCCTCTTTGATGTACAGAGCAACACCTCCTCCACTACACCCTTCCCTGTTCTTCCTATAGAGTTTATATCCAGAGATGACACATACACACCCCAAGTGTGAAACAGGCAACGTTTTATCATGGACAGGCACCAGAAAGCACAGACCATCACTTGTAAATAGAGGCAATGGGAACATATGATGTTGCTCCCTCCTACCATCCAAATGTCCATTATTGGGATTTCATAGATTTCATAGATCATAGAGTTGGAAGGAGCCTACAAGGCTATCGAGTCCAACCCCCTGCTCAATGCAGGAAACTAGAGGAGGGGTCTCCCATCCAAGTAACAACCAGGCTTGACCCTGCTTAGCTTTCCACACACAGACAAGCTGAGCCAGCGTAAGCCACAGGCCTGTATGTTCCTTGCTATCATTACCCCTTTTCAAACGAAGGTTTGAAAGCCTCCATATGTATGTGATTTTAGATTATTATTCCTTTATAGTGGATACCAAGCCATAAGCCACGCATGTCATTCCCTGGAGGAATTCCTGCCTGAGAGAACTTACCGAGGTATTCGTACCAGGTCTCCGGGGGTGCTCCTTTGGACCTCAGTGGCCAGCAGAAAATAGAGATTCTAAACCAAACTAATTGGTCAGTCAAGCAGGGGGCAGATGGATTCGCGATGGCTGCAGGTGACATTAAATTCTTCCATTTCCAAAAGCCACTAGCCAAGCAATTCGCAATTTCCCCAGAGAGGCGAAGGTTATACAGTAATTTAAATCGAGCCGGGGTGTTTGTCACATCCCTAATAAAAGAAGAGAATTGATACAAATGATCCTTCCAGTTATATCCTAGATATCTAATTGAAACTCTGGGAGGACTGGGGGACAATTCAGTGGAAAACTACTCAGGTTTTAAATCAATGCAAGCCAGATTTGGGGCAGCCTGATCCAAAGTGAAGCTGATATTTATTTATTTTTGTATTGAAGCTGATTAGTCCTATTGAAATCAATAGGCCTAAATCAACCCTAATCCGAGTAATTCAATTTAAACTTGTTGCAGAGCAAACTGTAAGTGTCCAATATTTCCAAGAGTTATTTCCCCCTCTCTGTTGGCACTGGAAAAGAAAGATGCAGCAGAATTCATCTGATCCCTGCTTG
The DNA here is from genome assembly GCA_021292165.1 of Shinisaurus crocodilurus. Lineage (NCBI taxonomy): Eukaryota > Metazoa > Chordata > Lepidosauria > Squamata > Shinisauridae > Shinisaurus > Shinisaurus crocodilurus. The sequence continues at coordinate 204,719,090 of CM037880.1, read as the reverse complement.
AAAGATCAATTAATTTGGCTTGAAATCTTTTTCATTTAATTTCATTTCTTTCATTTCTATACCGCCCCACAGCCGAAGCTCTCTGGGCGGTTCACAATTTATACATAAAAACAACAATAAAAACACACAATATAGTTAAAAAGATTAAAAACCAAATTGAAAAGCTCAGTTTAAAATGACAATACAAAAGTTAATAAAACTAAGACTACAGGTGACAATCCCCCACCCACCCACCCCATGTGCTATTTTGAGCCCTTAACTGGTGAATGCCTTGGCATAGAGGGAAGTCTTAACCTGGCGCCGAAAAGATAGTAAGGTTGGCGCCAGGCGGGTCTCAGTGGGGAGCTTAGCTTATTCCATAATTGGGGGGGCTACCACTGAGAAGGCCCTCCTCCTTGTTGCCACTAACCAAGCCTCTCTTGGAAGTGGCAGTCGGAGGAGGGCCCCAGATGCTTGAGATTTCAAGCATGGGAAGGATGCTATCCCTGTTTTGCTGACCCACCTGGGTTGAAGAGAATGGAATCTCCTTAGACCAGAGATGAGCAACTGGAAGCACAAGGGCCACATCTGTCCCTCCCCACTTGCCAACTCAGAGGCAAGATGGCATGCAAGTAGCAGTGGCACAGTGGCACATTCTGAAGTGCAGCCACTCATCACGACGGTCCCCACACACCCCAAGGAAAATCCAAAAATGTAGGCAGCTGTGTTGATCCATATCAACAAACCAGTCCTAGCAGTTTTCATCTCCACTAGAAGCAAATCTTTTGCAAAGCTAACGGGCCTTAATTTTAATTTATTTATTTATTTATTTATTTATTTCATTTCTATGCCGCCCAATAGCCAAACTTCTCTGGGCAGTTCACAACAATTAACACCATAAAATACAACATAAAATACACTGTAAAAGATTAAAAGTTTAAAACGACAGTATAAAACAGAAGTAAAAGCCAAAGTAAAACCTAGCAGCAGTACAAATATTTAAAATACAATACAGTCATGCCTTGGATTGAGAGCAAAATTGGTTCCGGAAACGTGCTTGTAATCCAAAACACTCTTATATCAAAACAAAATCCCCCCCAAAAAATTGTACAGAGATCTTTAATTTAAGACGTACTACAGTACTTGTATTGCAAGACGTCGCTTGTATATCAAGTAAAAAAAAAAAAAAATTTTTTTTTAAATTGCTTCTCTTGCAAAATGCTCTCAAACCAAGTTACTTGCAATCCAAGGTATTACTGTAAAGGATTTAAAACAACAGAGTCTGAAAGACTAAAATCCCTGGGAAAATAGGAAGGTCTTCACTGGTGCCGAAAAGAGCACAGCATAGGTGCCATGTGAGCCTCTCTGGGAAGTTCATTGCACAACCGGGGTGCTTAATTGCCCGTTCAAGACCAAGCCAAGCCAAAATACTTTGCATTATAACAAGGAACCATATATTGTTGTTGGGAAAATTCATTTCTCCCCAGTTACTGTGAGGATTGCCGCTAAGCTCAGAGGAAACAGGGAATTTTGATGGGGGAGGTGGGGAGGTAGCAGATGATGTCAACATCCCCGCTAATCAAAAAGTGCTAATGGTCCCTGTGAGCCTCTGCTCCACTACACCACTGTCAAGGAGAACATAAGAACATAAGAAGAGCCCAGCTGGATCAGACCAAGGGTCCACCTAGTCCATCATTCTGTTCACACAGTGGCCAACCAGCTGCCCACAGGATCCAACAAGCAGGACATGAGTGCAACAGCACCCTCCAACAACCCATTGGTAGAGTGGCAACTGTGGCCACAGGATCTTCTGGCAGTCCACTTTGCGCAGTGGAGGCTCCAAACCCTGGCCCACCTTTTCAAAGTGGCCTTCCAGTTCAGCTAGCTGCTGAAAGAGGCTGTCAACATTTGAAATGGAGGGTCTGGTTTAGGGCAGCTTCATGGGCAGTACCAAAGGGTACAAACTATTTAGCTGTCATTTAGGGATCAATCCTATGCAAGTTTAGGCAGAAAGAAGGCCTACAACTCCCAGCATGCTGGGAATTGTAGGCCTTCTTTCTGTCTAAACTTGCATAGGATTGTACCTGTAGTCAGTTTGGTCACTCCTTATGCCAAATACCACATAGGGAGAAATGGATATTATTTAGACTTAATCTGAATTACTGGGGGTGGAGAGAGAGGTGGGAGTTGCATTCTGACGCAGAGGAGAGTTTCTATCTTACAAACTTAAAGGCCATTAACTGGCCGAGGACTGTTACGCCTCACTGCGGGAGATTTGGCATGCATCACCCCTCCTCTCAAAGAACAGCCGTGAGAGATGTTCTGGCCTCAACACATGTGGGGCTGTGCATCTATCCAGACAGTTAAACTCACACGTAATCCACTTCTGTGTGACTCAAAATTTCATCTTTATTGAAACCCAGCATAAACAACTAATAAATATTAGATCAATAACTGAGTTTGATGAATAGATGAGCTGGATGGATGAGATGAAATGAACTGATGAGGTGAAAAAACAATGCAGGTCTAGGCCTTTAGGTTGCAATCTAGAGCAGCAGCAGAAAACTAAGCCTGAGGGAGGTTTCTTCCAGACTGAGGAAGAACTGGTATAAGCTGGATAGGAAATCTTCCTAGGGACACCTAATCAATGGACGGCATCATTTGCTAGAGAATAAACCGGAGCAATTATAAATGCAAGGCCTAGGGGGCAACATAACAAAATAACATAATATCCAATTGGGGCAGAACAAGAGGGCCTTCATTATTATCTTTCAGACACTGGACCAGCCTTCCCTAACCTGAAGCCTTCCAGATGTTTTGGACAACAGGTCCCATCAGCCCCAGCCAGCATGACCAACAGTCTGGGATGTATTTATTACATTTGTTAATCGTCCATCTGGCTGGTCACCCGGCCACCCTGGGCGATGTACAATTAAAACACTGCAATAAAACATGACAAAACAGTATAAAAAATTCTTTTAAACTCCTAACCCAGCCAGTGGCGTAGTGGTCAGAGTGTTGGACTGGGACTCAGGAGATCCGGGTTCTAGTCCCCGCTTGGCCATGAAACTCACTGGGTGACTTTGGGCCAGTCACAGACTCTCAGCCTAACCTACCTCACAGGGTTGTTCTGAGGATAAAACGGAGAGGAGGAGGAGGATTATGTAAGCCGCCTTGGGTTCCTTGCAGGAAAAAAGGCGGGGTATAAATATAATAAATAAATAAAAATATTCCCACCTGAAATACCATGTTTTTAATGCGCGGCGGAAGCTCATCACGGAGGGGGCATGGCGAAGGTCACTAGGGAGGGAATTCCATAACTTGGGGGCCACCACAGAGAAGACCCTCTTCCTAGTCCCCACCAGCCTGGATGCTCTGGCTGATGGGATAAGGAGAAGGCCGTCCGTGGCAGATCTTGTTGATGATGGAAGATGTTGTCTAAAACATCTGGAAGGCATCAGGTTGGGGAAGGATGCACTAGACGAAGGGTGCTTCTCAGTGGGCAGTTCCTAGTATAACCAACCATTGCTCTTTCAATGGAATTGGAAGAGCAATGGTTGGTTAGTACTAGGAACTGCCCACTGTGAGCAGGGAAGGGTCAAATTCACCTGAGTGCCATTTAGTTTTTCATTTTTGTAAATCAATCTTTTAAAAAATAAATTATTTGATTTGCACTAAAGCACTTAGGGTGCAATCGTATGCATATTTAGACAGAAACAAGCCCTGCAGCTCCAATATGCCCCAGCCAGCCATGGATCTTCAGATCATTAAAAAAACGAAACAAAGGGGGGGGGACCCACTCCACTAAAATAATGGTGACAGAAAGATAGCAGGATGCCAGGGGTTTAATGAATGTTTTTAATTAGTGCAAAAACACCTTCATTTAAATGCTACTGTGCGAATATTTTTCAAAATGTAGCTAAAAATGTGTTTGAGTGCTAATTAAAACATTAATTAAAATGTTGATATGATGGGTCCAACTATAAAGGTAACAGCGAAGGTGGGCTGAGTGGTGATAAGTTCACCTGCCCCATACTTAAGCCACACCTGTAGGAAAAGACAGAAGAGTAACACTGAGGAGTATCCACGTCTGTGGTAACTGTGGTGCTGTTCCATTGCGGTGCTGTTCCATTGCTTTAGAAAAAAGTTGGTCATTCATAAGTCTGAGAAAAGATGGGAAAGCACAAGGACAGTAATTTGCTTTAAAACATCATACAGATTCCCCATTAAAGGTGCACGAATGAAGCACAGCAATTCCACACTAAGTATCATGGCCCCGGGCCTGGAGGCTCAGTGTCACACCAAGGATGACTCTATCCCAATGGGATACAGGAGGTCACCTTACTACAGGGAAGACAGCTGGGAACCCCTGATGCATGTACCCTGGGCCCAAGGACTCAGCCCTCCCAGCGACCTCAGCCTCCAATAATGGCTCTCCTGAAACCTCTCAGGCCCCTCAGCCATGTAGTAGATGACCACGGACCCTTTAAGGTTGTAGTCACTACCCAGTGGGGGGGGGGTGGAGCTTCAGAGGGACCTGAGCTGACCGGCCTACTTAAGCCCTCAGTTGCTGCTCATCCCTTGCTGAAACAACAGATACTTCCAAGAGGAACTACTACTACCCCAGTCTACCAGCTCCTGCAGAGCACTGTCCAAGGTGCTATTAGTCTCTGCCTTGCTGTGCTATTGTTTAACAGCACAACTGTAGATTGAATGGGACCCTTGCCTTACCAGTCGCAGCTTCCTTGTAGCAGAGCCTCCTCAAGAGCCCAATTGACTGGCTCTAGCCAACTCTAGTGAGGACACTAAGTACTTAGAATGGAAGCACCCTAAAGATCTATTAAGGCATCCCACCTGGACAGAAGTGTATAAGGGGCCAGGGGTGGGATCATGCAACATCCCCCCGCGTGAACATTGCAGGAACATAGCAAGAAAAGAAATTAAAAGCACAATAAAAGAAAGAAATAGCACCCAATAATTAAAAATCTGCAACATACCAGCTTACATGCCAAAGGACTGCCTGCCAGTGGAAGGACAACTGAGAGGAGGCCTACCTAGCTTCCCTTCACAGGGACTTCCAGAGCCTGTGGGTGCCCACTGAGTAGACCCTCTCTCGTGTCTCCTCCACGAGACTCCAGGAGAAGGGCCTCCCACGAAGATCTTAAAACTTGGGCAGGCTCGTATGGGAGAAGGCAGGTCATAACCAGCACTTTGAATTGTGCCCGGAAACAGACAGGTACCAAGTGAAGCTGTTGTAACAAGGGACCGAGTCACGTGCTCCCTGTTACCAGCCCCAGTCAACAGCCTGGCTGCAGCATGCTAGACCAGCTGAACGTAACCAATCGATAAGTCCTAAAGAACAATCCACAGGACCATGGCACTCAGGTCAAAAGGCAAACTTCCTTCGGGGCAGACCCAAAAGGATGAGCCTCCTTCCACCCCCTCTGCATTTGGATAGGTAATATCTGCACTTCAGCATCGTTTCTCTAATATAGTTTCCTCTCCAATCTGCAAGCAACAACTTGTATCTCCTCAGGACAAGTTATTTACATTCTAGTCTCTATGTCCAACCCAGTTAGGGGTTCCATCATGCTTCTCTCACACTCCTGTCCCTTCTTCTTCCTCCTGCCTCATATCTCATGTGTGCATATTAGAAGTTCTATGTGTTACAGGGAAAATAAAAAAACCTACAAAAGATTAGCTAAGCAAAGATTAACAAGTGTTCTGTATTGTGTTGTCTCACAGCAGGAGACAAATCTCACTCAGCAAACCTGCTTTTCCAGGTTAGGAATTCAAGTTTTTGCCACAACATCGTATCTCCTGAAGATGCCAGAACTAAAAGCCAAACCGTAATAAGGCTGCCTTTCACCTTCCTAAACGGCAACTGTTATATCACAAGAGTTTTATATTCCCCATCAACAGAAGACCACCTGGTGCACAAAAATAAAGCACAGAAAGACTCTGGCAAGGCATGTTCACTTATGCACTGATAAGGCAGAGCCCACAATTGCACAGACAGCTCCCGTTCTGACCTTGCTGATTCAACACCATTACAGCTTTAAAATCCTCGTAGAGATGGGGTGAGCACACCTGGAGATATAAGGACGGGGGCCAGCATGCATGGCCCCAACCCTCTACCCCAGTGTTCTCCAACCTTGGGTCCCCGGATGTTTTTGGCCTACAACTCCCAGCATGCCCCAGCCAGCTATGCTGGCTGGGGCATGCTGGGAGTTGTAGGCCAAAAACATCCGGGGCACCCAAGGTTGGAGAACACTGCTCTACCCACTTCCAGCCCTCAGTATTCAGGTGAACGCCTGAACAGGGCTTTAGTCACCAAGTGTAGTACTTTGCTTTCCCCGCACAGAAATGAACAGCAACCAACCGCTGATATGGCCTACATCCATGCAGGGGAGGCTGTGTCAGTGGGGCTCCTTATCCACTGCATCTTTTTGTTTGAGCTTTAGAGGAGCTCTCCACGGTGCCAAACTCCATCCCCAAAATAGGTTCATCACCATGGAGCCTACACAACGCCCATCAGCCCTAGCTAGCAAAGCTAATGGTGAGGGATGCTGGAAGTTGCAGGCCAAAACATCTGGAAGGCCACAAGCTGCCCACCTTTGTAGCAGAGACTTTTTGGACAACATAACTCATCAAGAGTCTAAGTTTAGAAAGAGATGTTTCTGTGAATTGCACTTCCTGACCTACAATGACAGTTCTAAGTGAAACTGGAATAATATATTTAAATGTTGGCTTTGGGAGTGTGGGGTTTTTATTTGTTTTGTTTTTTTTAATGTGATCTGATGACTGAGGTTATTTTAACTCTGCACTCATTTATTTTATTTTATTTTGCATTTCATATCAAACTGTTGATCCTTCCTTTTGTGCCTTGAATTAGTTCATTTGCTTGTTAGACCCTGAAAATTCCTTCTGAGGGAATAACTCCACACCTCCCACTGCTTATTCATACCATTGCATCCTACTCTCCTAGCCATCTTGGTTCATTGTTACTAAAGGCACACACCACTCAGGGCAGTAAGTGTATAACTCTCTGGAAGAGAATGGAGTCCATTTATACAAAATTGCAATGGGCCTTTTCAAACTTAAAAAATAAAATAAAATAAAATAAAACATTCTAATCACTGCTTTTGTTGCCTAGTCATCACCGTATGTTTAATGATTAATCACCGCATGTTCTCTTGCAAAACATATACTGAAGAGAACCAATCAAAAGCAGAATGTAGTTTTTAACTTAAATTTGTTAAATTGCAGAACACAAGGAGGTGCTGAATCGGGCAACCATTATTGTATGAATAAGCAATCATCCGAGAAGGCAAAGGATGGATCGAATTCACTGTTCTCAGCACCAGATTTTAGGAGATCCTGTCCTCACCAAAAAAACACACACAACACCACTCTGATACTGGGAGAGGGGGAATGCCTTGAGTAGAAAGATTCTTGAGTAGGAAGACTCAGCTGCTGAGCGCCAACAGAACTGTAGCCAAAACATGGCCAGAACTGTAAGCAAAATAAGAGGGTGGTATCTGTATGCTTGGGAAGAACTGCATGTTTTGCAGAAGTACAAAAGGTCTTTAGCAAAATAAAAACCTAAGGGGGCAAAAACTAAACAAAACCCAAAACAGTCCAAAGGGGACTAAGCATATTCAGCAGCCACAGAATGTAGAGTGTCTGTTTTGGGGGTAAATAGAAAACGAGTGGGAGACTGAGCGGGAATGCTGGAATAGGCTATGGCTGTCTGGCTGGAACACTAGACAGGGAACATTCCAATCTGCAACATATTGTTGCAGGCCCCACCTGTACACCCAAGTCTTTGCCTGGGCAAGGGGGGCAGATTTTGGCTTACTTGCGCAGCATAGCTGCCATGCCTCTTCCCCAAAACTCTTGTCTTTTGAGGGCTCCACAGCCTAGTCCCCCCCCCCCCAAATGACCACCCAGAGAGATCAGGACAGCAGAAACAAACTCCATTTTACTCCTGTAGTCATGATGGTGCTATGATTTAAATGAGTTTAAAATGCAAAACTGCACATGCCCAGAGTTTTGTGTTGTTGTTTCTCATAGGGCTGGCAGTTTAGTTGTTCTAATGTATCAGGAGTGTAGAGGCACTTGTAAAGCATGGAATGGCAGTCAGAGGGGTGAGAGAGGAAGGCCAGGCTGGTGGGGACTAGGAAGAGGGCCTTTTCTGTGGTGGCCCCCAAGTTATGGAACTCTCTTCCCAGTGACCTCCGCCATGCCCCCTCCTTGATGAGCTTCCACTGTGCATTAAAAACATGGTTTTTCAGGCAGGATTATGGGGTGGGTTAGGATTTTAAAGCTGTAATGGTGTCTTATATTTTGTTTTATTGTATTTTTTATATATATTGTACATCGCCCAGAGTGGCTGGGTCACCGGCCAGATGGGCGATTCAGAAATATAATTAATAAATAAATAAGTTAATTGGGTGCTTCAGCGCTAAAGTAATCCACATGGCCATCTGAAGGGAGCCCCCATAAGACTATTAAGACCTGGGTTTAAAACCACCTAGCTCTACCACTGCTTTTGCCTCTGTACCCAATCCTACCCAAGCCTCCTGCAAGTTCTGTCACTGCAATGCCTTCTGAAATCCAGCCCCATTCGGGTGGGACACACATCTCCAACGTTCTTAAGAACGTAAGAAGAGCCATGTTGAATGTCCCCATGCCAAAGGCCTATCTAGCCCAGCATTTGGTTCACACAGTGGCCAGCCAGCTGCCTGCCCATCTCCTGTTCACCCGATAGGCGATGGCAAAACTCCACGGAGGTACTTGCCCTAAATACCCTACTGATAGCGTCTTAGCCTGCCTCACAGGTTTAGTAATAATACATTTATCCAAGTCTATTTACTCTCACGATTCCTCTTCTGCTGCTACACATGATGCACCAGAGGAGAGGAAAATTGCAAGCATTCTAACAAAGATCAAAAAGCTCTCCACTATGGGCTCTGAGTCTGACCTATTTCTTTCACTTTGACTAGAAGGAAACAAGCAGTTAAAGGAACATTGTAGAAACTCTTCGGCCTAAAAATAGATCTACCTTGGCAGCCGTCTCAATGGACTTATATTTAAAGGGGGCCTGTATACTTCTTCTTAACTGCTTCCCAAATCAGCCTTTTGCAAATGTAAAATCAGAAATGCAAACACCTTACAGCACACTAAATCAAGACAATGCCGATCCTATATCCATTATTAGAGAACACAACTCTGATCTCTTACTATGCAGAGAGCATTGAGTATATCACCCCCACTGCTGATCAGGTACATATTGTCCAACCCAGTGTTTCCCAAACTATCGATACCAGAGGCATGGCTGTTTTGCTGCATTAAAATTAGAGGCACACTTTAGCCGAGAAAACACACGCACACCAAAGGCATCCTCCCAGCAAATGCAGTTAATATTGCTTGCAGGATCACACCCTCCCCTTTACCCAGAACCTTTTGAGTAAAGGTGATACTCCTGGGATTCCCCCATGATCTTCAGCCGTAGCAGGGCAACATTGGGGAATCCTGGAGCTTCCTTACTTCATCATTCAGAATGACATTACTGCCCATATATTGACAGAAAAGGGGGAGGTTAATGCTGGATGTCCAGAGGCCAACTATTACACTTGCCTGCTCACCAGGGCCGAGTGCACCTTTGCCCTCTGGCGAGAAGGGCTCCCTCCTCCCAACAGCCTCCCACGGGTTCTCACTTGCGCTATTTGGATAAGAAGAGAAACAGCAAGCTTTCTCCCTGCTTTCTTTTCCTACCCAGTCCCTTGCGCTAGTGAACAAAGACTTTGCCTCTCTGTTCATCCCTCTATGCTTGCTAAAAGGCTCAAGGGACTGATAGCAAGGACAAGCAGAGACTTGGTTGGTAATGGCTGTAGACCCCAGCGCATGGACCTCCTCACTGCAAAGGGCACAGTGCACAGGTACAGGCCTGTGGCTTACGCTGGCTCAGCTTGTCTGAGTGTGGAAAGCTAAGCAGGGTCAAGCCTGGTTGTTACTTGGATGGGAGACCCCTCCTCTAGTTTCCTGCATTGAGCAGGGGGTTGGACTCGATAGCCTTGTAGGCTCCTTCCAACTTTATGATCTATGAAATCTAAACTTCAGGTCCAGGGGCCAAATCCAGCCCTCTGGGGTGCCCCAGAAGGCCACTCCCCCAGCCCCAGCCCCTTTCCCCGGACCACCAATCACTGGGTGGTTTCCTGGCTTCTGTGCAGCTTCCCCCCCACCCCCCTTCTAAAAGGTTCAAATGCCTCTCCTAAGGCTTAGTTACTGGCAGTAAGAGCTTTAAGCTACAAGATGCTGGTATTCGGAATATTTTGTCCCTGCTTACCACTGGAATGCACCGCCCCGAAATGGAATTCAGCCCTTGGGCTGTAAGATGTTCAGCACCCCTGGTATAGTGCAATGAATGCATCCAACATGGTGGCTTGCTCTTTCAAGGAGTATTTCCACCCCTCCTTGTAGCATGAGAATTACAGTTATATCTCATGTTTCCTCACAAAGCTTCTGCCTCCCAACTAAAAGGCCCCGTTTCAATGCCAAGAGTTCTGTGTTTTGTTTTTGTTTCTTCAAGAAGCCTAAAATATTTCCTGTTGCTCTTTGGTAGAGAAAGGCATTACCACATTGATTCGAGCAACCAGGATATACAAAATAATTTGCATGTTCTGGATTAGACTCTTCCTCAGGTAGAAGGAATGGGGAAGTAGCCAATTCTTAGCCAGAGAAAGGAAGAACAGAAAACTTTAAAGTGAAAACACTTTTACACCACAATGGCAAATAGGTTGACTTGGCAACAAAGACATGTTCAGGCATGCATGTTTACCACCTGCATTGGAGAATAAGGCTATCAATGGTACTAGTCATGATGGCTGGATGCTACCTCCAGTATCGGAGGAAGTATGCCTATATATACCAGTAGCTGGGGAACATGGGCAGGAGGGTGCTATTGCACTCATGTCCTACTTGTGGGTTTCCACTGTGTGAACTGAATACTGGACTAGATGGGCCCTTGATCTGATCCAGCATGGCTCTTCTTATGTTCTCCTTATGAATTAACTGCAACATCAGTTGGTGACTTGTTCGAATCAGTCACCACATACAACACTTTCATATCACCACAACCAACAAAGCTTTTCTACAGAATCAGTTCACACTTTCAGCTACAAAGCATCAAGTTTCTGAACTGGGAAATGAGGGTCACCAGATTCAGAACTAGCCAGGATTTTAAACCAACATCAAATTATGGTTTAATATCCAGGTTTGTTCTGAAGCTGGTAACCACAGTTTCCCAGTTCTGACAAAATAGGAAACTATGGCTAATGAAAGACCTCCTGGTTTTCAGCTTGTGTGAAATTAAGACCAATGACATGCAAAGGCTTGTTCATATCTTGGGTTATTAAACCAAAATACTGATCATCCAACTGTGGCCACTGAGTAAGGCTGCAATCCTATACAGACTTACCTGAAAGTAAGTCTCATTGAACTCAGTGGGATGCACGACTGAGTAGACATGCATGGGATTGTTCTGTAAGTTATGAGTCACCACATGAAGTACATGCATGTCTATTGCCCCTAAGTTTCATTGATTCTAGCGGATGACACTGCTAAGTATAACTTAAGGTCCTTCTTTTTTTGCCAAGTCTTTTGAGTTTGTTTATTTTTCCCTCTGCTGTTTTGAGTTAGATTTTAGTTGGCTCTGGATTTTAGTTGTTTCATTTTATTATTATTTTTTATTTTCTTAACTGGAGATTAAGAAATGCCTTGGGGGTCCTGTGTGGGACTGAAAAGTGTGATAAAAATTATTTTAAATGTACATTACAATCCACACGAAGTTCTAGATCAGCCTTCTCCAACCTGGCATCCTCCAAATATGTTGGAGTACAATTCCCAGAATCCCCCAGCCTGCTATGCTGGCTGGGGGGTTCTGGGAGTTGTAGTTCAACACATCTGGAGGGCACCAGGTTGGGGAAGGCTGTTCTAGATATTTATTTCCCCACTGGAATGAGTTTAGGACACTAACCACACAATTCTATAACAGAAGCAAAATCATTGGGGTTTTCCTGCCAAGTAAGTGGGTACAGGATTTCATTCTAACAGCCGCCCTATTGAGGCATTTGCCTGAGCATGCAAGGGCTAAAAGTGATTAGAGAGTGGGGGCACACCCGCCGCAAGCCCCACCCACAATGTCCCTGCTTGTGTTGGCTCCTCTTCAGGCCTCTACACGTTCAGTGCGAAGGTCTACAGAGCACAGTTTGAATGAACACGTATAGAACCCTCTCCGTGATCAGGAACCCTATGAGCCACATTTGCTTTATTTATTTATTTATTTACAATTACTTATATCCCACTTTTCAGAATAAAAATCCTTCGAAGACGGCTTACAAGAAAGAGAGCAAATACATTAATTTACAAAATGATATAAACAATATTAAAAATACCAACTCATAAGGATCCGCCCAAAAAGACAGATGGTGGTAGAAAGCCCTGTGGGTGAAGGGGAGTGACAGTTGAACTGGAGCATGGGCCTGAGGAGCATGGGGGTCGAACTGGAGCATGCACAGGCCTACCTGCCTGTCTCTTTCTGGAACCCTTCCCACAGAACAATTGCTGATAATGCCAGATGATATTCAGCCAAACACACTTAGAAACCCTCTTCAGACCTTCACACTGAACGCATGGAGCTCTGAAGAGGAGCCACCATGCACAGGGACATTGAGTGTGGGGCATTCATGCACATTCCCACTACCTACTGGCTTTTAGTCCTCACATGTTGAAGCGAATGCCTGAAGAGAGCAAAATTGACTTATGTCTGTTTACCCTGAAGTAAATCCCATCACATTTGGGGGACAAAAAGAGGTTATCCCCCAGGTAAGTTCACACAGATTTGCAGCCTTAACTTAGTTTCAAAGAAAGCAAATGGCCTGTTTTCACCTCAGCAATTCCCACTGCCAAAAAGGTAGTGAATTCCCACTGCCTGATCTTTTCAGCAGTAAAAACAGTGAAAACGTGCCTGTGTAGTTCCCTTCTTTGGTTCCAAGCCAATGGAACCACCTTTCCTGTTGCAGCCTCAAAGATATGGAACTTCTGAAAATTTGAACACTACTGAGTTTTAAATATCCGGTTTTATTTTTCCTTCCCTATATCGTTACTGGAAAGGGAAATGGTGTTCCTCTGACCAAGTGGGTTTCCAGCATTCTACCTTGAAGGCATCCTTTCCATGTTGACCTGTCCGCTAAGGAATCTCCATGCTGCAAAGGATTCTGGGGCATATACTAGGCCACATATACTAGGCCTAGGTTCATGGAGCACACAGGCCTGTTGAGCCACACAAACACCTCACAAGAACTGAATTTGTAATCTAGAATACACCCGAAACTCACTCACTGGGGAATTATCAGTAATGACAGGCATTGGATGTCCACCATTACTGACCTTCTCACCAAGGAACTCCTGAGAAGCTTTTGAGGTCCCTGGTGTCCTCTTGAATAGTTTGAGAAATCAGTGCTTTCACACATTTCAAACTCTGTTCCCAGAGGTACTAGGTAGTGCTAAACACTATTTCTGTGTTTAACATTACAAATACAACATGTGTGACATGGACCTCAGGTATAGCACACCTCTCCTGGCTGTGCAAAAAAAATGCTGAGAATCAGACCTCCTCCGAAGGAACTCACACTACTAAAACTGAGACACTGCACATGGTCAACAGCACTATTTAACGACTTCACATTTCCCAATGTTAGCCTAAAAAAAAAAAAAAAAGAATCTTAGCATTAACACCCCCCCTCCCAAAAAAAATAACAGGTTCATGAGCTCAGGCAAAGCCCTAGTTGTGAAGTTGGGTAATGAAAATAAGAATCCTAAAACTGCTTTGACATGCCGGAAAGCGATGCAGACGTTATAAACAAATGCAACATTTAAGGGCAAGGGTTAAATCTCTATCGGCCTGGGAGGGGTCGACAAATAAAGAGAAACGGGGCTTCTTGGAATTCACATTTGAAAACAGCATGCGGAAGAATGGATGGGGCTCTGCCTAACAAAACAGCAGCTCTGCTTTCCAAAGGAGGGAGGGTGAAAACTCAGCTTGCAGAGAGGGAGCGGGGCAGAAGAACCGCTGGGAAATCGCGGGAGAGGAACGTTCTCCTCTCGCCTGGATCAGGTGGGGTGGTTCAACTGGCAGGGCAGCCTTCCTGGCGTGCAGTGCTGAAAGAGAGCGGGCCGCGCGACCCCTTTTCTGGCAGATCCTGGTGGTGACCCATTTCCTTCCGCATCTGAGTGCCCATTCATGCAGATATGCCAGTGCCAAGCCCACCGCGAGCCTGCTCGTTCTGCACAGGCAAGGAAGGCTGCCCCGTTTCCTTGTTCCTTTCCCCACCACCCAAAGCCCATCTGAGGGATGCTTCCCCCCCCCCTTTCTAGCCAGCCAGCTGCTCCTCCGCGCTTGCCCCCTCAGGTGAGTGCAAAGGGAAGAGCAGCGGAGGTGGGTGGTGGTGGAGGAGGAGGAGGAGGAGGAGGGTGGTGGTTCTGGAGCAGGGGCGCCTCCGGCTTTGCAAAAGGAAAAGGCAGGAGAACCGCAGCCCTTACCTTCCACAGCCATTCTCTCACAGCTCGCTTAGTGCATGCATAATTCGCCTGCCAGGAGATGCTACTCCTCCTCCTCCTCCTCCTCCCCTCTTCCCCACCCCCTTCTTTCTTTCTCTCCTTCCTTCTCTTTCTCCCTCCACTGTTTTCCCTTTTGCTCATCTGCAACCAAGAAGATCAACCTGCAGCAAGAAAGGGTTAGCCCCGTTCCCGCTGCAGGCCGGGAAATGTAGTCTTTGCTCATAGGTCAAGGAAGCTAAGCCACACCTTGCCCCGTCTGTCGGTTCCTGGGCTACCTCGCTCTGCAATACACATCCAGCGCTTCCTCATAAGAAACGGTTTCCCCGGGGACTCAGTGGCTACTCGCCATGCCTTCGGCACTCTACACCCCGAAGGAAAAACAAAACTACATGTCCCGACGTGCAATGCTGCAAGGTTTAGCGGCGACCTGGAGTGGGGCTATTTGATTGAGGGCTTGCTCGTCAAATTAAAGGAGGAGACAGGTAGAGGCGACGGGCGCAGGGCAGAGGAAAAAAAACACAGTTAAGTGGGACGAGAAATCTTGCCAAGTTACAGGAGCATCAGCTTCCAAAGTGGCTTCACTGCAACTGCTAACATGCAAATTGATTGGAGTAAATATGAGCAAAATTAGTTTTAGACAATATCATTTGGAAGAGGTGACTATTATATCATCATCATCATCTAATATTAAATATTAAACTTGTATAAAATGGGTTCTTTTTTTCTCTAGCCTTCCACTATATTCTCTGAATTTCTTTTGGTGCCTATGAAATATCAAGCTGTGTATATTTGATTTAAAATGTAGGCTTCTTGGGGATAGAAACCATTTTTTTTTTTTTTGGTACAGCACTGATTCAAACAGACTTTTATTTATTTATTTCTTTAATCATCTCACAAAGTAGCCCCATAGAATTTTAGCAGGGAAACAAAGAAATCTTCCAGTATGTATTTTTCAAACCTTTGAGCTTGTGGCGGCTTTTGTTCACCTGCAAGAAGAGTGTTGCTGGTTTAATAGCAAATGCTAAATTTCTGGCTACAACTCTTTAAATATTACAGTGCCATCCTGTTACACTCCTGCCAAAGCCCTGTGTGTCGGCATATGGATGCAGCTCACAGGCCAGAGAGACGGCCGGCCAGACTGACTGTGCCACAGTCTGGGCACACACATGCCTTCCTTCTACCCGGTTGTGCCACAAACTCCCATCAGTTGTGCCGCTTCAGGTTGCAGGTTGGGCGCCTACGTTTTGAACGATGAAGAATATACTTTTCCGATCCTCCCCATAGTTATACGTGTTTTATTTCTATTAATATTTGGACTGCTTTCCCACCAAGGGCTTGCAAAGCAATGGGCAGTGCATTGCTTTGCAAGCCTTTGGTGGGAAAGCAATACAAACCTGAGAGCAGGAGAAGCACAGCCGATAGGATTGCTGCTGCGCTCCTTTCACCCTCAAAAACATTTAGAAAATGGTCAGTTTCGGCTGTCTAAATGCTTTACATCAGTGTTCTCCAACCTTGGGTCCCCAGATGTTTTTGGCCTACAACTCCCAGCATGCCCCAGCCAGCATAGCTGGCTGGGTCATGCTGGGAGTTGTAGGCCAAAAACATCTGGGGGCCCAAGGTTGGAGAACACTGCTTTACATTACACCTCTTCCCGAGGTGGAGCGGCTGAGGCATTGCCTGGGTTCTGCGGAAGCCAGCAGCACCTCGCTCCTTCCCTCCCAACCCCCAGGTATGCCCCCCCCCGGGAACTGAAGATGGTCTTCATTGTCTTCAGTTCCCAGCCAGCACGGAAAGAACCGCTCCAGCTTCAAGGTGAGGCGGCAGGCGCTCGGCGCTCAGACTCCCCACTGCGACCTCGGAAGGGATTTTCGAAGGTTGCAGTGGGGAGTCTGTCTGACCAATCCTATGGCCCCACAGGCAAGGAGGCCGTAGGATTGCGCCTTTACTAACTCAAAGCATGAGAAAATAAAATTTAACACAACATACAGCTGCAAATAATCAGCACAGAGCAGCAGAAAAACGGCACCAAGCAACAAAATCACAACAAGGAAAGAAGGAAACAGAAGAAAATATTTTGGAACCAACAAAACAAAACAGTTTTCCAGAACATCGGACAGCCGCCAGTGGGGGGCGGGGGGATACAGATCTCCCAGGGGAGGGGATTCCACAACCTAGGGGCTGCTATTGAAAAAGCACCGTTCTGTGTCACCACCAGTCACACCTCTGTATGAAGATGCACTGGTGACTCCAGTGAGGGTGAGCAATCCGTGGCACAAAACATGCCCTGTCCGTATCCAGGGCTGGTTCATCACACACAGCACTTCAAGCTGCACAAGTGAGAGCCAGTGTGTTGTGTTGGACGGACTAGGACTGCAGAGATCCGTGTTCACATACGCTGGCTCAGCTTGTCTGAGCATGGAAAGCTAAGCAGGGTCAGGCCTGGTTATTACTTGGATGGGAGACCCCTCCGCTAGTCTCCTGCATTGAGCAGGGGGTTGGACTCGATAGCCTTGTAGGCTCCTTCCAACTCTATGATCTATGAAAATCTATGAAATCCTCCACTCAGCCATGAAGCTCATTGGGTGACCTTGGGCCAGTCGCTGTCTGTCAACCTAACCACCTTAGAAGGTTGTTGTGAATAGAGAATGGGGGAGGGGGCAGAACTGCATACACCACTTTGCACTTTTTGGAGGAAAGCTAGGATATACATGTAATAGATCAATTGACAATAGACTGGGAACAATGTTTGCAATAGTGAACAGGTGCTTTCATCGCATCCGCAGTGGTCTGGGTCACTAGGTCCTCACAACAGTGCTCATGGAGCACACTGCTCTATGCTTGTACCTCTAGACTAGGGAGCGTGCTGGCATCGCGGAGGGGAGCTCGTGAAACTATAACACATCAGGGCCAGGGCTGGCCCTGCCATTAAGCAGAGTGAGGCAGTCACCTCAGGCAGCAGATACTGGGAGGTGGCAGCAAGGTGTAGGGGGAAAGAGCTGTGCGCCAAGCAGCCTGCCCTGTGCCCCTTGAGCTAGCCTGCTGCTTTCAGGTGTAGCAGAAGATGCTAGTGTTGAAGGAAGATTCAACTACCAGTCCAGTCAACTTTTATACATGGAATGGGAAGGGGGCGCCATCTTGTTCTTCGCCTCGGGCAGCAAAATGTCTTGGGCCAGCCCCGATCAGGGCACAAGGTGTAAAACAGATTCCCGCTAAAGGCAAAATTATTAGTTATGTTGTTGGGGATGCAGGACCTCATTCTCGGGACCCGATGTTGGGTAGTGAATCTGCTGTCTTGTAAAAGAACCTGCTGTTAGCTTCCGCGTGTGCTCTACTTGTGTACTTAAAAAATGGGTACGCAATGTAGTGCAACTTCCAACAGACCCAGTCAGCAAGACAAATGGACAGGGATCATGGGACTTATGGGACAAAACATCTGGCAGGAACCACGTTGCCTGCCCCTATTGTAAATGAAGCAAATGTTACAAAAACACTGTAAGTCTCTGGTGCTCTCTCACCCAAAGGAAACTAAACCCTGGTCCTACTGCCCTTTTGGTTCTCACAGCTCAAGGAAATGGGGTGCCCGCAGCAATACTCTTGTGCCAAAATTCTACAAGAAACCAATGTAGAAATCAGAGATAAAATCTCGCCTTTGTTTTATATATCCTGGAGGCATAAAGCCACCTTTGCATTATACAGCAATACCTTGGATTGCAAGTAACTTGGTTTGAGAGCGTTTTGCAAGACAAGCAAATTTTTAAATATTTATTTAATTATTTTTTTAATTGATATACAAGCGACGTCTTGCAACACAAGTACTGTAGTACGGCTTAAATTAAAAATCACTGTACAAATTTTTTTGGGAGGATTTCATTTTGATATAAGAGTGTTTTGGATTACAAGCACATTTCCGGAACAAATTATGCTCTCAATCCAAGGCATGACTGTACTTCGTTCTTCCATGAAGCGGCCAGCTGGGGTTGTGTGAGAATTTTTCGTGAACCGTTCAGCAAGTGCAGACTCGCCTTGTTCGGCTCATGCAAGTCTGTTCGCGAAAGTTCTCCTTTTTAGCTCTGTTCGGCGCACCGTTTGCGAACGCAAAAAACAGATCGATAGGGTTGTGTGAGAAATTTTGGTGAACCATTCAGCAAGTGCAAACTTGCCTTGTTCAGCTCACGCGAGTCTGTTCACCAACGTTCTCCTTTAGCTCAGACCAGCTCACCGTTCATGAATGCAAAAAAACCAGAATGGTGACATCATTTCTGCAATTAAGATCTCACCTATGCTTGGGAGTAAACAATGTTGTTGAACTCGTCTCTTGCCCCTTGTAATGCAGATGCTTGTGATGGATTATGATTCCCCTGAGGCAGGTGTGAAGGGTTGAGGCCTACACAGGCTTAAGTTTGCTGAAGGCCCAAACACTTCCCTAGATTAGTTGGAGCCTGAAGGCCCAAACACTTCAGGATGGGAGGGGGAGTTTGAGAGTTTTAGTTTACCCAATAGAAGTTAAGAATTAGATCTCCTGTTCAAAGTCACATGATTATAACCTTCCATTCCTGGGAAGGCTATATATGTGTGGGGTGTGGTCAGCTAGCACCAGAAGCAGAGAGACAGCAGAGAGAGAGCCAGACTGCAAAGAGAGACTGATTACAGAGGACAGAGGTAGTCTGAAGTTAAGCTAGAGAACCTTGGATTGTTTGTTTGTTTGATTTTATCATACTTGCTTTTGAATTATAACCACTCTATTAAGTAATTACCCTAATATAATAAGTAAAGTGTTGTTGTGTACCCTGAGAGTTTGGAGTGACTTATTCACCACGTCTAAAGCCTACACCCATGCTATTGGAAGCAGGCAAAGGATTTGATCCTGGAACGGGAGGGGCTTTGAGAAGAGGCAGAGATCTTCCAAAGGCAGATCAAGGGGTCCCTGCAGTAGCGGAACCTTGACAGCAGGAAACTAGGTTCTTTTAAAATGTGTTCTTTAAACCACTAGGCACACCTGCAATCTATTAGAAATATTAATTGCAATAAGTAGGACATGTTCCCATTCCAAAATCTCAGGGAAAAAATAATAACCTTGGGCAGTCATTCCGGTATGGCTTATGCCCGCTCCATGTAAACAAACAGGCGGAAGTGTTAGGGTTATCAAGATGATTTATATGCTGCTTTTATTATCCAAATATAAACTGGGATCTTAGAGATATATGAGAATTTAATTTATTTTCGCAAATCATGCAAACATGTCTTGTTCACAATCCCAAGCATAACCAGCAACATGTTTTTTCCTCAAGAAATGTCCCCAAATTCGAGACTGCGTTTTTCAAATGAGTAAAAACACCAAAAAGAAGAAGCCCCTTTTACCCAAGGTGGCAAACAAATACAAATTTCTAAAATAATAGAACAAAATTATAAAAGCTGCAAACAATACAAAGCGCAGCAGCAGACCAAAAAAAAAAAAAAAGAAAAGAATTCAGAAAAACATACACAAAAAGGCCCGCTGGAGAAGAAAAGTCTTGGTTGCTTGCTGAAAGGTGAGCAGTCATGGGCCTGGGAAACAAACTTCTTTTGGTAGGGCATTTCACTGTTTTGGTGCCACCACAGAAAAGACCCCATGTGCTACATCTGTGTAGGGACACAGAGAAGGGGCCCTGTCATTGATCTCAGGGTTTGGGCAGATTCTTATGGTTAGAGGTGGTTCTTGAAATACTCTGTTCCCAGGCTGCTTACTTAGCACTTTGAAGGTCAGAACTACCAATATGAATCAAGTCCTCAAAGAAATTGGTGGCTAGTGCGGAAGATATCATTATACTCCCCCATCTGCCAGATCGAATAACCATTCTGGCAGGTGCATTCTGGACCAATTGACATTTCTGAACTGTCTTCAAAGGCAGCCCATGCAATTTGTTAGCAAAGAATGGAGAGAATTGTGCTAATAACAAAAACGAATGTCTTCTACAAGAATCTAGAGTCCAGTCCCTCCCAGAGGTCTGACAGAGTATAATGCCAGATCCAGGTTGCATGGCAGCCCCACCTTTCTACCATAACTGCAATGGACTCAGAGGTAGACCTGACTCTGGATGCTTGTCAGGGTCAGCTCTTGGGGGGTGGGGAGTAGGATGAGGATCACAAATGCCCGTGATGGTAACAATCTGCTGGACAAAAAGAGTGAGGTAGGCAGCTGGCGGCTGCTGGTCCTCAAAATCATTGCCACCCTCTTGCCTACTCACTCACTCACCCACAGCAGAAGCGGTAAAAGAGCAGTGCCCCCTCCTTTGGCCCAGCTGGGACCCACATACGGTGGTCATTTAGGCATCACCAAAAAAGGGGGGGGAATATATCACACACCCCAAAAAGAGGACAAAAGAGGGTGCAGATTTGCATAAAATCTGCATATGCTAATTTATAGGTATAAATGCAGATTTAGGAACCGTTGCTATACTTTAAACAGAAATACAACACGTCTCTCCATTGCAGGGAGACTGCGACCAGGTGACTCGTGTGCATGTGTGCGTGTCTGCTAACTGTGGATGGCAACGTCCAGGCATCTGCTCGCCCTTTTGGCCGTTCTTTATCTTTAAACTAGACTTAGAATGGACACCTTTAAATAGAGGGCTGTTCTCTGACAGCTCTTCAAATAGTGCAGTGTTCTCCAACCTTGGGTCCCCAGATGTTTTTGGCCTACAACTCCCACCGCTGGCTGGGGCATGCTGGGAGTTGTAGGCCAAAAACATCTGGGGACCCAAGGTTGGAGAACACTGAAATAGAGGGTTGTCCCTTGTAAAATCGGACACACAGTAGCCCTAGACACATTGCCCTTTGGCTCCCGTCCTCCCAGAAATGGCTCCTGCAGTGCCCATACTGCTTACTCCTGGGAGTAAGCAACAAGGGCCACTTACTCCCAAAGGGTGCTGCCTGCCAGCTGAGATCTTCAGAGGGGGCTCTGACTGCTCTGACTGCCACTAATGTCCGATATAAGGCTGGCGAATATGCAGCACTGGGACTTCTCCACGGTGGTGCGCCTAGGCGCCTAGCCCCCTTCCCCCCTTAGGATGGCCATGTGTCCTACTCTACAGAGGACAACAATGTTCCATTACAAACACCCTCCTTTATGTTGCTTCGCTGTCTGAGGTGAGCACAAGCGACAGGGCCTTCTCCGTGGTGGTGGCCAGATGATGAAACAACTTTTCCTATGGAGGTGTGTTTACCCCACCACTGTCTACCTTTCGGTTGGTGGTGAAGATTCTTATTCTTATTTACATTCATAGCCTGCCTTTCCTCCAAGAAACTCAAGGCAGTGTACATGGTTCTGCCCCGCTCACACAACAACCCTGTGAGGTAGGTTAGACTGAGAGGTGGTGATTGGCCAAGATGGCCCAGTGAGCTTCATGGCAGAGTAGGGACTTGAACCTGGATCTGCCAAGTCTTAGTCCAGCACTCTAGCCACTGCACCACACTGACTCCACACTGATTCTAGGGAATGTTCTCCTAATTTGGACTCTTTGATGTTTTGACTGCTTTAAAAAAAAATGTTTTCTTGTTGGCTTGTATTTATGATTTGTAGCTGTTGTTTTATTGTGAGCCACCATGGGTGCAAGGCAGGATGAATAACAACAACAATGATAGATCAAATAAATACTTATCTCAGTTATGTAGGATCTGAAATGGACTTTGCCTGCAATGACTCAGAGCCTTCAGGAATCTTGGCTATGATGAAGGATTGGATCCATCATGAAAACTACAGCAGCCACCAACCTGTTCCTTGAGACCTGCAGCATGCTCTGACATTAATATTTCTTCAGGTCTTGCATCAGTAACTTTATCATGCGCAATTTGGCTTTAGCAGAATACATTGTGCCTCTCTCGGCCTTCTGCCTGAGAGCTGAACCTCTTCGTCTAACTTCCCGCTGTTTGGTATTCTTGTTTAAGCTCTGGACACAAAGATCTTACTCTTTTGGACAAACTTGAAGAACAATACACAGTGCAACTTCTTGTTTTTATCTCTTTTCCATGCTAGATCTTAAAGCGGCCCTTTGACTAGAGTTATTTGCAAAGAGGGCTGTGCCAGTTTGATTCCTATGGCAATTACAGAACAGTTACTGTGTTCCCTTTTTAAAAAAACTTTGCAAGAAAGATGGAAAGGGTGAGCCTACTTTGTTATATATGCTGTGACACTTAGAAATTTTAATGTTTTCCCCATTTTCTTCTTTCTTTCTTTTTCTTTTTTTTAAAGAAAAGTAAAATTTCTTTCAAATGAATCCTGCTAGTCTCCCAAGTGATCTTAAAAACACACATTCAGATACATAATTATCATCTACAGTGTTTAGGTTGTTTTCTTTAGTTCAGAATTAAGCTTTCCCACAGCCCCAACAGCTTGTGCTCATCTTGTTCTGCTTGGTAGCACAGATCTGTGAGTCACAGAGAGAATAATGGGCAATTTTTGGACAAATGAACAAACCCATCTTCATTTTGCTATAATAAAGACAGACTATTTGTGCAAATTAAATTTTGAGAATATCTTTAGGTGATTTCTGTGGCTACAGAAGCCAGAAACCAGAGTTACTTAGAGAATCTACTTTAACCGCAACTATGTATTTAAATTCAAACAGATTTTCAAACACTGTGTGTGAAATGAGTGCGTAATTTGGCAGTGGTTTATTTCAAAAAGTGGTGGATATTAAAAAATCAATTAGGGGTATGATCCGGATCCCCCTTCTCTCTGTAGATCACGGAGCTGGTACATATGGAGGACAAGAAACCAGGAATGAAAGGGTGGCAGGATGTGGAAGTAGAAGGCAAAAAAGAAATGGATCCCAGAGAAGGAAATGATCTCGCCCTGCACATTTCGACTTCATTCCGCTGTCAATCATCCCAGAGCTCATGTTCACCCAACCCCCTCTGCTATTCATCCGTGTTGATCTCAGCCAGGGAAGAGGTCATTGCCCTGAGCAGCAGCTCTGATTCTGACTCCAACCCAAAAGAGGAGACGCCAGCCAGACCAGGTGGGCCAGACACACCTGAAGCAAAAGTGCTGGATACTTACCCAGGTCTCAACATCATACATGGGCCTGGTTTGGAACCTGAGCCTCTCAGCCAGGCACCCCTCCAGTCAGGTATCTGCAAATTGGGACCTCCAGAAACAGTATCCTGAGAGCCTGCAGCCCAAGAGGAATACTCCCCCATACCAGGAACCAGGGGAGGATGGTGATTCCTATCTCGGTGGGGGGGCTCCTTTTCCATTGCAGGTTTTTCAGGTTTTATTTAGAAGTTCATGGGAGCTATCCATGGTGCTCCATGATGGTGAACCTCTTTTGGGGATGGAATTCAGCACCACGGATAGCTCCCATTAAGCTCCATATAAAACCTGCAGTGGAAAAGGAGCCCCACCGAACCAGCCTCCCCTGACAGGAACCCCCCCCACACATCCCTGTCCCTGTCCATCAGCACAGGCAATGAGTCTGGAGAGAACTAACAGAGAGCCTCCAAGCCTGAGGGCTGCCCCTTTAAGGCAATCCACTCCTCTAGAAAGAGGTGAAACTGGGTAGGACGGATCTAGCCCTGGAGGAATAAAAGGGTCTGAGGTCCTGCAACTCCGGCCTGACTTGCTGCCTTCCCGCTTGAAGTAAGCGGAGCTGGAGCTGTCTGTGGCTCCAAAGAATGAATCAGGCAGAGCATCTGCCAGCAATTTACAAGCAACATACAGGAAAACTCATTTCATTCCTGGGATCTCAGGCAGTTATAGTCTGAGAAACAATCAATCAGTAGAAAAGACTAGGGTGGTCCTGCAGTGGTGATTTCCATGTGAACTAAAGAAAAGTTCCACTGTGACCACAGTGATACAGGTGCTAGTAACCTCAAGACTGGATGACTGCAATGCGCTGTATGACTGCAATGCGCGCTATGCCCTTACGTTAAGGCTGCTCCGGATGCTGGAGCTAGTGCAGAATGCAGCAGCTCGGCTTTTGTCAGGAGCTGCCCCTTTTCAGCATGAAACTCTCTTGGGAGGGAATTGCACTGGTTGCCTATTCGCTACCGGGCCAGGTTTAAGGTCCTCCTCGTACTAGTGTATAATGCCCGAAACAACTTGGGACCAGGATACCTGAGAGAGCACCTTCTCCCTTACCAACCTGCCTGGTCACTGAGGTCATTGGAGGACACTGGAGGACACTGGAGAGCCAGTGTGGCGTAGTGGTGAGAGCATTGGACTGGGACTCGGGAGATCCGGGTTCTAGTCCCCGCTCGGCCATGAAACTCACTGGGTGACTTTGGGCCAGTCACCGACTCTCAGCCTAAGCTACCTCACAGGGGTGTTATAAGGATAAAATGGAGAGGAGGAGGAGGAGGAGGAGGATTATGTAAGCCGCCTTGGGTTCCTTGCAGGAAAAAAGGCAGGGTATAAATATAATAAATGAATAAATAAATAATTATCCTGGTAGTTCCACATGGACCTATGGCCTGATTGGAGTCCACCAGGAGAAGAGCCTTCATAGGACTCATAGGATCATAGAGTTGGCAGGGGACTACAAGGCCATCGAGTCCAACCCTCTGCTCAGTGCAGTGGGCCGCTCCATTTCTGTGGAACTCCCTGCCTCAGGCAGGCTCCAGCACTGTGTTGCTTTCAGCGCCTGCTGAAGACGCCTGTGTTTGGAGAACCCGTCCTTCCTGACCAGCCACAGTTTTAATGCTATCCCTTTTTTAATGCGTTGTTTTTATTCTTTTATGAATTTTATCTTTTTATTGTTCACCGCTCTGGAATCTGCCTAGATAAATATAATAAATAAAATAATAATAAATACGGTGTAGCGGAAGCCAGCATGCCTCGCTCCTCCCCGCCCCGCCCCCAGGAAGCCCCTCCCCCATGCCAGAACCTAAGTCAGTCTTCCGGCTTCGGTTCCCAGCTGGTGCGGAAAGAACTGTGCCGGCTGCAAGGTGGGGGCGGGGAGGGTGCTCTGCCCTCAGACTCCCCACTGCGACCTCAGAAGGGATTTCCGAGGTTGCAGGGAGGAGTCCAACCAATCCTATGGCTCCCCAGGCAAGGTCAGAGGACCATGGGATTGTGCCCTAAATGTGTAAATTAGCATGTGCAGTTTTTTATGTAAATTGAAAACGGCAAATTGTCCACTTTTGAGGTGAGGCATTTCCTCTTTTTGGGCAATTCATAAGTGACTACCCTAAGAATGCTGGTCTGTGGGGGTTCCGTTCTTCCTTCACTTACTTTAATGCACCTTGGCTGGAATTTCTATTAGCAGCCCGGAATGTGCTTCACTCAGTGCATACAAAATGCAAGCCGAATTTACTGATACACATACACACATTTCACATAACCTAAGAGACTTACAACCATCCCCCCCCCCGAAGAAGCACAACATGGATTGCATCAATAATCCATATTCAAAAGTTCTGCACTTAGCATAACTTTTGCCACATGACTAAATTGTACATAAGCACATACCTTTTCTATAGCAGTGTCTTATTTTTATAGTGTTTCCCCCCCCCAACATTGGCTGCTGTGAATAATGGCCTGGATTATCTAAAAGCAAAACAAATGATTCTGGAGCGTACTGTACTTAAGCATAAGGAAATGGCTTTACGGACACAATTACAGAGGATCTGAGCGGAGAGCAGGACCATACCAATGGGTTAGCTGCCTTACACTGACTCAGGCCATTGTTCCATCTGGCCCAGTACTGTCAACACTGACTGGCAGCAATGGCTGTCTCGGATTTCAGGCAGGATTCTCTCCTAGCCCTACCTGTAGATGCCGGGGATTGAATCTGAGACCTTCTGCATGCAAAGCAGGTGCCCGCTGAGCTCCAGCCCCACCCACTTGACCTGGGGTTCCAGATCACATGGAGGCCTTCACACGTGCAGCTGTATGTGTGAAGACCCCTTCCCTGCAGATGTCCACACTGTATATGTGAACACTACTCAGCACGGCCCCGCTCATGTGTTCAGCTTTCCGATAACTATAATGCCTCAATAGGGTGACAGTGTAGTCTTCTTGACTGGATTTGGGAATGGAGGGAAATTAAGCATCAACGATTCCAAGAAATGCTGTGCCAGTGTACAGATCAGCCTTTCCCAACCTGGCACCGTCCAGATGATTTGGACTACAACTGCCATTATCTTCCACCATTTGCCATGCTGGCCAGGGGCTAATGGGAATGATTGAGCAGGACTTCAGGAGGTCACTAGATTCGGGAAAGCTGGTGCAGATGATGGGGACATGTCTTTGTCTATTTCAACGAAAGGTTTTTGTGGGAAACGCCAAGTGCATTTCCTCCTTGCTTGCCTGCCTTTCTGGACAACATGGAGATGTTCTGAGACTAGGAGATAGCGAGGGAACACAAAACTGAGGCACGCTGGTGCATTCTGGCAAGACCGCCTTCTGATCCGTACCTTCAAATGACTTAGATTTCATAGATTTCATAGATCATAGAGTTGGAAGGAGCCTACAAGGCTATCGAGTCCAACCCCCTGCTCAATGCAGGAAACTAGAGGAGGGGTCTCCCATCCAAGTAATAACCAGGCCTGACCCGGCTTAGCTTTCCACACTCAGACAAGCTGAGCCAGCGTGAGCCACAGGCCTGTATTATTACATGATAAGACTTGCTTATCATGTAATAATTGTACTTGCTGTGTGAATGCCATAGTTTATGGGACTCAGCCCTTAAGAGAAGGTTCTTTCCTGTGCATGATTTTGTGGAATTGAGAGGTGGCTGTTGAGGCTTGGGGTAAGTGAGCAAGAAGACAGTGGTGAATGAATCTAACATGCTGGCAGACTGTCAGTTACATCAACAACCTAAAAGCCATTGGTCTTACTTTAAAACAAAGCGGTGTTGTTGTTTTTAATTTAAAGGGAGTGCTCTCTCTCGTACTTACACGTTACCTATTGGGAATGTATTTTTAACTTTAATTGCAACTTCAGATCCTCTGTAATTGTGTCCTTAAAGCCATTTCCTTATGCTTAAGTACAGTGCGTTCCAAAATCATTTGTTTTGCTTTTAGATAATTCAGGCCATTATTCACAGCAGCCAATGTTGGGGGCGGGGGAGAAACACTATAAAAATAAGACACTGCTATAGAAAAAGTATGTGCTTATGTACTATTTAGTCATGTGGCAAAAGTTATGCTAAGTGCAGAACTTTTGAATATGGATTATTGATGCAATCCATGTTGTGCTTCTTCAGGGGGGAAATGGTTGTGTAAGTCTCTTAGGTTATGTGAACTGCTGCGTGTATGTGTATCGGTAAATTCAGCTTGCATTTTGTATGCACTGCGGCACATTCCGGGCTGCCAATAGAAATTCCACCAAGGTGCATTAAAGTAAGTGAAGGAACAATAGAACCCCCATCATACGTAATCACTTATGAATTGCCACAAAAGAGGAAGTGCCTCACCCCAAAAGTGGACAATTTGCCGTTTTCAATTTACATAAAAACTGCACATGCTCATTTACACATTTAGGGCACAATCCCATGGCCCTCTCTGACCTTGCCTGGGCAGCCATAGGATTGGTTGGACTCCTCCCTGCAACCTCAGAAATCCCTTCAGAGGTCGCAGTGGGGAGCCTGAGCGCAGAGCGCCCTCCCCCCCCCCACCTTGCAGCCGGCGCAGTTCTTTCTGCACCAGCTGGGAACCAAGCCGGAAGACTGACTTAGGTTCTGGCTTGGGGGGGGTGCTTCCTGGGGGCGGGGCGGGGGAGGCGGCACGCCGGCTTCTGCAGAATCCAGGCGGCGGTGCCTCAAGCCTCTCCTTCTTGGGAGGAGGTGTAATGCATTTAGGCGGCCTGAAATTGACCTTCTAGATGTTTTTTTGAGGGCGAGGGGAGGGCAGCAGCAATCCTATCTGCTGCGCTCCTCCTGCCCTCAGTTGGATGACCATAATCCTCCAGGTTCGGAGGGTTACAGGCAGCCACATAGGAATGGGGCTGTTAGATGCAAATTTAGAAATAACAGTCCATCTCAGCATCATCGTGCAGAAGTCTGTGTCCTGGTGACCCGTGGGCCTGCCTATTCAGTCTGGTGCCCAACTAGTGCTCACTGCTGATGGGCAACAGTTCTTTTGGTTTTTAATCTTTAAACCGGACTTCGAGAGGACAGTCCTTCAAATAGATACGGTGTCTGTCTTCTGGCAGCCCTTCAAATAGAGGACTGTAAAAGAAGACAGCTGAGCACCCTAATTCTCTTCTCTGTGTGGTTTTGTTTTCCCTGCACCAGAGTGATGGCCTCCATGAGACAAACTCTGTCCTCCTGAGTTTTGATTGTCATATGTAAACAGAATGCCCCATTTCCAAACATATTTTTTTTTAAAGCAATCTTGGTGTCTTGGGCTTCAGCAGTACCAAATTTCAGCATTGCCAGTGATGTGGAAGCAGAGTAACTATTTGGGGTTACAATTCACGACGTCCTACATTTTATGGGAGAGATATACAGTTTAGTGTTTACACTTTTCTAGTCAACAAGGTGCCTTGCCAACGCAGCGGTGCAGAAGTGACATTCCCGTGATGCAACTGAGATCCTGTACGTCCGGCGGCTTTGTGTGAGAAAAGCATCTCCCGCAAAGCTGTGGTTGTATCTGAAAGGCACCTTGGACTATGTTGCATATATATCAACTTCCAGCTTTGTAGCTAATGTGGTAGTTAGGTACACACGTGTCCTGATGTTGAGGACCAATGTAAAAAAATATTCCATTTAAAAACATACCCAGTAACTGTTGTGTTACAGGACACATGCGTACGAAAGCGTTCCCCAGCATCTCAAGTCCTCTAACCCACAACTCCCATCATCCCTGACCATTGGCCATACTGCGTGGGACTGATGGGAGTTCCAATCCAAAACATCTGGAGGGTGACAGGACGCCTACTTCTGTTCTAACATCTTACCACTCTGCCTTTGGTAGGCTAGAAGAGAATGAAGCTCTAGGCTTCTCTACCACAAAACCCTTGGAAGAAAATCACCTCCACCCGCTCTCTCTCTCTCTCTCTCTCTCTCTCTCTCTCTCTCTCTCTCTCTCCCTCCCCCTCCCTCTAGGTAAGCAGTGGGGAAGGATTCCCCCTCCAGCATTCAGATTCCTCTCCCATGGGAGAGGCAATTAACCTCTAGTCTCCCCAATCTTACAGTCCTCATGGAAGGCAGCCTGCAAATATTTGCAGAAAGGTTTATTCTAATCTGGTTATTCTAAATTGAGCCCTCTTCTCTCTCCACATTCCATCTTACCAACAACACACACACACACACACACACACACGTTAAGGCATAATACCTAACAGGATTCTGCTGAGTTTTTTTCCTAGCAATGCTGGGTCACCACATTACATTTAATGCTCCCAAAGAAGCAGAAAGTACATGTGAAATCCAGCCTGCCTCACTTCTTTGCACCAGTTCTGACCAAAAGCATGAAACCTCTTCTAAACTTCCCCTATCCCACCAGTGAGGTAGTGCATTCCATGACATCATAGCAGCTTAGCCAGTGTCCTGAGGAGGCACCACTTCCTGCTCTTCAAACCTCTTTCCGCTAGTCCTCTGTTCTGGTAGCACCTTTCTTCTCCAACCATCCTTCCCTTATTGAAAGCAACATCTGCTCTCCTTGCAAAGAAGATTAAAGTTAACTTTGAGTATACCAATAACTTTTCTTCCTTTACATCAGTCATTTTATCTTTCTTATTTGTAAGTCTTTTAAAGTCACGCTCTGCTTATATCTTGCAATTCTGTTTTTATCCAGGTGTGACAGTTTAAAAAAAACTAAATAAAGTAAATTAATTCTGTTTAACATTTGTATTCTGATGACTTTCTAGAGCATCTGTTACCCTACTGTCTCAACAATTCCTAGGATCCCAAAAGCTATTATGCATTTTCCCATCAGAGCTCAACCACTGTATTTAAGATTTGGTAATTAGTCTCCAATGCCATACGTGTTTGAAACATCATGGTTCATTTCCCAGTGTGTGTAATGCAGGGGGAAGATTGGACATTGCCTGATACAATTGCAATTTCGCATCTAATTTATGCTTTCTCCAACAAGCAAAGCAGTACACTTGCCCTCCTATCTCCAACTTAGTTTTCTGGGCCTGCAGATCTCTTCCTCCCAACTTGGAATAAAAATTGCATGGGGAATACACAGTTGCAATACTGGTAATGAGAACTGAATTTTCGGAGTAGAAATAATTTTAATTACGTTTACCCTTTTCTCTAGAGAATCCTCTTGTCCTGTTATTGTTGGTGTGTGCGTGTATGTGAATAATAATCCCATTTATTTTGTACCATGCCATTAGTATGATAGTCGGCTATCTTGTTAAACCTCAAATTATTTTTCTTTTAATACTGAGTAACCAATATAAAATCAACCCTGTGTTGCACCAGAATGTGACAAACCCACAGCTATCCCTTGTGGCATTTGGTCCCACTGTATCAAACACCCCCCATCTTGCTTCTTTCTCAATATGTACGTGCATGTAAAACCCCAGCTTAGGAGACCACCTCGTGCATTCAACAAAACTTTCTCCCACGAAAGCTTAGGTCATGCTAGGTTTGTTTAACTTAGGTGGAACAGGACTCTCGTTGTTTGTTTATATCAGGGCTGGGCAACATTAGAGTGCTGGGGTGCATATTGCCCCTGCCCAGAAGCCTCTGGGGCAGGGCTCTCCAACCTTGGGTCCCCAGATGTTGCTGGCCTACAGCTCCCAGCATACCCAGCCAGCATGGCTAATGGCAAGGCATCCTGGGAGCTGTAGTCCGACAACATCTGGGGACCCAAGGTTGGAGAGCCCTGCTCTGGGGACTGCAGGCTGCCATCACCGCCACCAGAAGCAGTGGCGGTGCCAGAATCCGAGCGATTTTGCTACGAAACAAGGTGCATGGGTAGCACACAATTTGTTTCCCAGCAGAATCAGGCTCCCCACAACCCGTGAAACATCTGGAATTGCTGCAGCATGGTGGCAGATAATTTCGGTGACAAAGCAGCGGCAACCAGGGATGCACAAACGGCCTTGGTGGGCTGCATGCGGCCCACGTGCCATGTGTCCTACAGCCTTGTGTTGCCCATCACTGGTTTACAGTACCACCAATGTACGTCGCACTTTACAAAGGATGTGAGGGCAGATCTCTACCCCAAGGAGCTGACAGTCTTGAAACAGATGTAAGGGAAATGAAAAGGAAGGAGAGGGAAATGGAGCTACAGATAAATAAGGGAAGACTATGCTATTATTGCCGTTTTGCGGACGTAGGTTTAGTTATGGAAGGACAGCCTTCCCCAGATGTATTGGACTACAATTCCCATCACCCCAGCCAACATGACCATTGACCATGGGAAGGTAAGTATGTGAAGCTTATGCAAGATCCAGGAGTGTAGGGATTTACGGAGGGACATCATGTGGTCAGAGCGATGAGAGAGTTGAATAATTTTGGCAGAGGAGTTCAGGACAGACATCAGCAGACCAAGGTGAGGCAACGGCAGACCAAAATCTTATTACTACTCATCTATGATTAGTCATTGTTACAAGAGAAGGGTGAACCAAAAAGGCAGTGCTGTCAGGCACTCAGGCCTGAGGGTCAGGCAGATTTCTTGGTGGATGGGTCAAAAGCAGACAGGCTGGCTAAACGCTTGAAGTCTGGTGCACAGCGTGAGAGCCACGTGGCCATTCCCAGCCCAAACTGAAGACATGGTCCAGAGTGAGGAGACCTGGGGAGTCATTATGCATGCTGGTAGCATTGGATTGGCCATCCAGAGTCACCTGATTTCCCAGGGCAGGAGAATTGTGGCTGCCTGCATCCCTTTCACCATGGGCTGCCCCACCCAGCAGCTCCATGACAAGCATCAGGCAGGTGAGGCCTGATCCACAGGGCACCCTGTTCAAGTCCTGTGATGCCTGGCAGGGGACCAGTTTGACAGACAGACTTTGCCAAGTACAGTACTTTTCTACAGGGTGGGGGATCTAAGCCTGTCACAACAACCTGACCTGTCCCCAGTTGTAACCATGGATAAAGTAGCTTTGCTGCCGGTGATACTCTCATCCCTGGTGGAATGTCACTTATAGGACAAAGGCTCAGTTTGAGCTAATACAGGCACAAATAATAAATATACAATGGGAAATCAACAGCTATCTGTGGCATAACCTCGCAATTTAGTTCCCTGGTGTATGTCAGCATTAGTATGTTTAGTGAGCATAGAATGTTGAAAGAGGGGGTGTGGTTTGTGATGTCTTGGAAAGGGTGGGGGGAGGAGTATATAAGGGGGACTGAGTGATGTCAGTTTGGATTATTATTATTAATATTATTATTATTATGCTGGTTCTTGTTGTAGTCTTGTCTTGTCTGTTGGTGGTTGGGGTAGGCAGGTTTGAATTTTTTTTTTTTTCTGGAACTAAGATTTTGGGAATTAAAAATACGGTAAGCTTATTTTTATTTTGTTTGCTACCCAAATCCTACATGTCAGCTGGGCGTTATTCACCTTTTATGGAGGTGAATTCTGTAGTTTAACTATACACTGTGTGAAGAAGTCCTTCCTTTTATCTGCCCTGAATCTCCCACCAATCAGCTTCATGGGATGACTCCATGGGATGACTGTTTTAAATGTATTTTATTGTTTTTATTCTATGTACATCGCCCAGGGTGGCCGGTTGCCGGCCAGATGGGCGATTAATAAATGTAAATAATAAATAAACAAATAAATAAACAAATAAATAAATAGGGTTCTAGTATTATGAGAGGAAGAAAA
This sequence comes from Shinisaurus crocodilurus, assembly GCA_021292165.1. Classification (NCBI taxonomy): domain Eukaryota; kingdom Metazoa; phylum Chordata; class Lepidosauria; order Squamata; family Shinisauridae; genus Shinisaurus; species Shinisaurus crocodilurus. Next base: position 204,685,781 of record CM037880.1, on the reverse strand, counting down.
ATGTCTCCCTGTCCACTTTCTCCACACCAGGCATCATTTTGTACACCTCTGTCACATCTCCTGTGTGAGCTGGGGGAGGCAGTTGGGCAAGGTATTACATAAGAAGAGCCATGCTGGATCAGACCAAGGGTCCATCTAGACCAGCATTCTGTTCACACAGTGGCCAACCAGCTGCCCATGGGAAACCCAGAAGCAGGATATGAGTGCAACAGCACCCTCCCACCCATGTTCCTCAGCAACTGCTGGTGTACACAGGCATACACAAAAGCCGAGAAAGGGTTGGCCTTTTTGCAAAACCCAGGACTGTACTTACAAGAAAGCATCATGAGAAGTACCCTGGCACAGACAGTACTTGAGGTGATTGCTCGATATTCTAGGAGTGTAGAAGCGTGCATATGCTCCTGCCTTAATTAAATCAGGATAACCATATTAAAGCTCGTGCAGGACTTGCCCATGTTGTCTATTTCAGGTAACCCAGCGCGCCGCTCATCAGCGTTGAACCTACTAATGGGGGTTCTGTGCTCTTCCTTGCCCAAGGCCTTTAATTAATCAAACTCTTGAAGCACCTCAGGACAAATTACATTCTGACTGAACAGGAGATCTGTTCAAGGACATAAAAGGCCCATTCATTGAAGCAATTTCCCTCTATAACGGTTAATGGGAAGGTGGAAGGGAAAAAATCTCGAAATATAAATGGATTGTCATTTTACTTTAATTAAGAAAAAATGAAAAATAATTGTGTATTCTATTTCTACTTGGGTCACCTTGTCAGGAGTACAATTAAAGGGAGGTCAGTCGATTTTAAGAATACTGATTCACTTTTCCTGAAGTTAAGCCATCTGTGATTGTGAGGCTCTGATACAATTTCAGAAATGCTTTTAATTCTCACAATGTTCATTTTTTCCCTATGACTTTTTCGGTTTGAATCTTTAAAATGCTTTCCTTTTTCTCTTCCTTTCCTTTTTCTCTTCTCCTTTTCCTTCCTTCTTTCCTTCCTTCCTTCCTTCTTCTTCCTCTTTCTTTTTTTGAAATCTCAACAGTTAATATATGCTTCCCCCTTTTAATCTCCTTTTTCTCTTATACAATGGGACCGGGACGGCTTGTTCTAATACTATTTCATTACCATGATGGTGTTCAGAAAATGAGTTCAGCACATCTGGAAGAAGAAGAAGAAGAAGAAGAAGAAGAAGAAGAAGAAGAAGAAGAAGAAGAAGAAGAAGAAGAAGACAGCTTTAAAATACCCAGCCCTATGATCTCTTCCTAAGTAGGGGCTGTGGCTTCATGCTTGGAGCACACACATTGTATGCAAAAAGTTCCAGGTTCGATCCCGAAGAAAGGCTCCTGCAGAGCTGGGGCCAGTCAGCACTCAGCATAGACCAGGGCTGAGGAACCTGTGGGCCTCCAGCTGTTGTTGGATTCCAGCTCCTATCAGCCCCAGCCAGCAAGTCCAACAACATACAGGGGGCCACATATTCCCAATGGAGGCTGGGGACTCCAATGTCAGCGGGGCTGCATATCCGCTCTGGATTTTATTCTGAACTTTAAAGGAGTTATCCATGGTGCTGAACCCTATCCCCCAAATAGGTTTGGTACTATGGATATGTCCTTAAAAGTTCAGAGTAAAATCTGGAGCGGGTATGCAGCCCCGCTGACATTGGAGTCACCAGCCGCCACTGCATTCCTCACCCCTGGTGTAGAAAATACTGAACTAGATGGACCAATGCATGGTCACCACTGTCATCCCTAGAGCCGGATCCTGCAGCATGATGCTCACACAGAAGGAAGTCCCAGCTGCATTCAGTGGAGCTTATTCCCAAGTAGACCCAAAGCACCCATTACGTTAAAGACATGGCTTGCAGCTACATCTTTTTTTATTTTCGAAGTCTACAGGGCCCCCAGTCCAGATTGGGACCTTAGCAGGGTAGTTGGCTGGCTTTAACCCACCCACCCCCACTGCAGCCCTGATCCAGATCAATCTCCCTCACCCCCTGCCTGCCATTTATACCACCAAATAACGATCCAGATTGCCTTGTCTGCATAAACTAAGGTCCATTCCACCGTAGCTCTCTCTTTCCACTAGACTAGAGGCTGGTCAGATGTCTTTGGAAGTTCGTGAAGGTGATGGCCATCCTGCTCAGTACCAGCTCCAGCTTTTGGGGGGGGGGCTTGGGTAAGACACCCTCAATGGCCCCTTCCCTCAGTGAGTCTACCTTTTCACTGCCATGGTCACCAACCAGGGATGTTGGAGAGTCCTTGGTCTCGAGTCGCGAGTCGAGTCACGAGTCTTTGGAGCCGAGTCTTGAGTCCGAGTCCGAAGTCCTTGGTCCAAAATGGTGACTCACGAGTCCTGAGCCCCGAGTCACTCCCAAAGCTGACTCCACGAGTCCCTATTAAAATCAGTGGGGTTTCCCCCCAACAAAATAAGGCTACTTCAGATGTGTGGCTTAAATAAATTCTAGGCACAAGTGTGCCTTTTTATTTCAAAACTCTGCAACTGATTTTGACAAGAACAGGCCAGGCAGACAAATCCAAAATAACCAGGCAGGCAGAGGAGGCAGGGAACCCCAAAGCAGGCAGGCAGAGGCCCTTTGTCTTGGACAATTCAAACTGTGGAACTGGTTAAGAAGAGACCAGGCAGGCAGAGGAGGCTGGGAACTCCAAACAGGCAGGCAGAGGCAGCCAAACCCAAAATGTCTGAAAGGTTGCATTTTAGGAAAATGATTTTAAAAAATAAAAACTTCGCCGGTGATCGCACTTCTCTCCACTCCTTCTGGCACAGCCCAGGGATGTTGAAGAATCCCTGGTCTCGAGTCCTGAGTCGAGTCTCGAGTCCCATTAAAAATATTGGGATTCGAGTGGGACTCGAGTCAGAGGGGGGACTCAGTCCGACTCACGAATCGAGTCCTGGAGTCCGAGTCCCCATCCCTGTCACCAGCTGCTATTGCTCCTGATCCTCTTTCTCATCATTGCTACTACTTACTTGCTTGACGGGCAGAGAGCCAGTGAGCGAGCAGGCAGTGGCATCTCCTGCTCCTCCTTCTCACCAACACCGTTGTCTGGGCCAGAGCGAGAGGCAGGGGAACAAGCATGTTGCGAGGGTGAAGAGGAGGAGCAACTCCAGGGGGGTCTTGTCAGGGCCCCCCTGTAGGGGTGTGGGCTGTTGGCAGATGCCCCCTCATGCCTACTTTTGACGTCGGCCCTGATCACGCTATTATTCGTATCTAAGGCATACTGCCTCAGAACCTAGAGGTATCATTTAATCATTGTGGCAAATAGCCACTGATAGACATTTCCTCTATACTGTTGTCTAATTCTTTTCTAAGGCCATCCAAGTTACCTATCAATCAGCACACCTGGTGGCAGTGAATTGCACAAGTAAATTAAGTGTTGTGTGAAGAGAAGCCCTCCCCCTCCTCCACCCACCGTAACCAATGGCAAATGCAAGTTTTGCTCTTTCCCCTGAGTGCAATATTTTATATTTCTTCAACCATTCACTTGTATGGAACAAAATTAAGAGATGGGTTGTGAGTATGTGCATGAATGCATATGGATGCATATACCCTCTAGAGCAGGGCTCTCCAACTTTGGGTCCCCAGATGTTGCTGGACTACAGCTCCCAGAATCCCTTGCCATTAGCCATGCTGGCTGGGTATGCTGGGAGCTGTAGGCGAGCAACATCTGGGGACCCAAGGTTGGAGAGCCCTGCTCTCAGGGATGTTGAAGAGTCCTTGGTCTCGAGTCTCGAGTCGAGTCGCGAGTCTTTGGACCCGAGTCTCGAGTCCGAGTCCTTGGCCCAAAATGGTGACTCACGAGTCATGAGTCACTCCCAAAGCTGACTTCACGAGTCCCTATTAAAATCAATGGGTGTTTTCCCCAACAAAATAAGGCTATTTCAGATGTGTGGCTTAAATAAATTCTAGGCACAAGTGTGCCTTTTTATTTCAAAACTCTGCAACTGATTTTGGCAAGAACAGACCAGGCAGACAAACCCAAAATAACCAGGCAGGCAGAGGAGGCAGGGAACCGCAAAGCAGGCAGGCAGAGGCCTTTGTCTTTCTTGGACAATTCAAACTGTGGAACTGGTTAAGAAGAGACCAGGCAGGCAGAGGAGGCAGGGAACCCCAAACAGGCAGCCAGAGCCAGCCAAACCCAAAATGTCTGAAAGGTTGCATTTTAGGAAAATGATTTTTAAAAATAAACTTGCTGTACTTCCTAAAACCTATCCATGTTGCATTTGAGGAACACAATTTTGGAACACGAGTCCTTGGTCTCGAGTCCCAAGTCGAGTCTCGAGTCCCATTAAAAATATTGGGACTCGAGTCTGACTCGAGTCAGAGGGGGACTCAGTCCGACTCACGAGTCGAGTCCTGGAGTCCAAGTCCCCATCCCTGCCTGCTCTAGAGACCTGGCAGAAAGGCACATAAAAGGGCAGCATGACCAAAGTAGGAGATTGGCTGTTAATTATATAATCGGGGGTTCCCAGCTTTTTGGGGTCAATGGGCCCATTTTGGAATTTTGGGAGTGTTGTGAGCACTCTCACAAAACAGCTGCCGTGGGATTTTCCCCCCCCTTTCCTTTTCTTTTTTCCATTCATAAAATAGCTGCCATGGTGGGCATGGCCAGTCACAAAACACTCATTTCTCAGAAGACAAAACTGGTGAGGCTAAAAGAAAAGCAACTTGCCCGACAACCTAAGTACAAGGCACAGGTGAAGTCTGAGCTCCAAAACGCAGAACCACTCTTTTGAAGCCAATAAAGATGGTGCTGGAGGGCAGCCCTTTGCTTTGCAGCACGCCAGCCTCCTAGTTTAAATTTTTTAAAAAAATAAAAATATTTTAAAAATAAATAAAAATCAGGAGAGGCAGAGAACACAAGAATGTTTGTGTGTGGGCATATTTGTTCCCTTGGGCACCACACTGGAAACCCCAGGATAGAGGTGGTGAGAAGGAAGGTTAGTAGAGCACATGCTCTATGGACAAAGGTCCCAAGTTTAATTCCTGGCATCTCCAGGAAGGGCTGGGAAAGACCCCTGCCTGAAACCCTGGAGAACTACTACTATTCAGCATAGACAGTATGGAGCGGGAAAGCCAAACGGTCTGACACAGTATGCAGCAGCTTCTCATGCGCCTTCCTACTACCATGATCTTCCTTCATTAGTTTTATGAGCAGGGAACCAGCACAACCAGAATTCAAAATTAAAGTGTTGGGATCAGCAGCATTGAATAGGTGCATCTGACCCCCCTTTCCTACAGCCAAACCTGTGCAAAGTATCCTCAGAAAACTATAAAGAATAAAGCTCGTGATCCAGCCAAAGTCAAGCACTTTTAAAGCCTATGGATTTCAACTGGGAGATAATGAAGCATATGCTTAACTCTGTCCTGTTAAAATCCATGGAATTAAAACCCATGGAATTCACTTCCACAGGATGTAGTGATGATGGCCACCAATCTGGATGGCTTTAAAAGGGGATTGGACAAATTCATGGGGGAGAAGGCTATCAATGGCTACCAATCCTGATGGCTATATGCCAGGGATGGGGACTCGGACTCGACTCGTGAGTCGGACTGAGTCCCCCCTCTGACCCGACTCGGACTCGAGTCCCAATATTTTTAATGGGACTCGAGACTCGACTCGGGACTCGAGACCAATGACTCTTCAACATCCCTGGGCTGTGCCAGAAGGAGTGGAGAGGAGCGTGATTGCCGGCGAAGAGCGCATGGAAGCGAGGTGTGCCGCTGCTCGGCCACTATGGACGGCTACCAGGAGTGCAGCCCCAACAGTGTGTCAAGATTTATTTTGATTGATGTGTTGCGTACTTGGGAGAGGCAGAAGAAGGACCTGAGATTACTCTGTGTGGCTGCTCTGAGTGTGTTTCTGGTTCCAGCAAGTTCATCACCAGTGGAGCGGGTGTTCAGTGAGGGTGGAATTGTGATGAGATCTCACCGTTCCAGAATGGGGGCCAAACATTTAGAAAAAATCATGTTCCTCAAATGCAACATGGATAAGTTTTAGGAAGTACAGCAAGTTTATTTTTTAAAATCATTTTTCTAAAATGCAACCTTTCAGACATTTTGGGTTTGGCTGCCTCTGCCTGCCTGTCTGGGGTTCCCAGCCTCCTCTGCCTGCCTGGTCTCTTCTTGACCAGTTCCACAGTTGAATTGTCCAAGACAAAGGCCTCTGCCTGCCTGCTTTGGGGTTCCCTGCCTCCCCTGCCTGCCTGGTTATTTTGGGTTTGTCTGCCTGGTCTGTTCTTGCCAAAATCAGTTGCAGAGTTTTGAAATAAAAAGGCACACTTGTGCCTAGAATTTATTTAAACCACACATCTGAAGTAGCCTTATTTTGTTGGGAAAACCCCCCATTGATTTTAATAGGGACTCGTGGAGTCAGCTTTGGGGGTGACTCGTGAGTCACCATTTTGGACCAAGGACTCGGACTCGAGACTCGGGTCCAAAGACTCGTGACTCGACTCGTGACTCGAGACCAAGGACTCTTCAACATCCCTGCTATATGCTACCTCCAGTATCAGAGGCAGGATGCCTGTGTACTCCAGTTGCTGGGGAACATGAGAGGGAGGGTGCTAATGAACTCATGTCCTACTTGTGGGTTTCCCACAGGCAGCTGGTTGGCCAATGTGTGAAAAGAATGCTGAACTAGATGGACCATTGGTATGACCCATCATGGCTCTTCTTATGTTCTTACTAGGAGAGGCATTTCAGCCTTTTAGAATGGGTGTATATATGTGTGTGGGGGGAATCAGTGTAAAAGCTTGGAAACAGTCAAATGAAATGACCAGTATTTGGGGGAAAGGGGCTGGGACCTAGGGAAGGGGAGTTGGCCATCTGGAGAACACTAGAGGGCCAGAATGGGACCCCAGACAGGCTGGATTTGGCCTAGGAAGCTGAGGTTCAACACCCCTGCCCTACATGATCCCTGACTGGCGGGTTCACCCACCCATGTCACTAATCCAGAAAGGAAGAGGAGGCTACTTTCACACAGAACCTTTGTGGTTTGGAGGAAAACAAAATCTACCCCACTGAAACTGCTAGATAGAAATTGTTCTGCATCACTCACCAGTCACTGCAACTGATATATACCAAATACAAACAGCTAAAATAACCGAATTCAAAATGATAGGAAATTAAGACCCAGAATACCAGCGTAGAGGTAACAGCAGCTACCAAAAACTTTCTAGGCTTTAGTGTCACCTGATTGTCCCAGCCTATGAGGAGAGAAGGCATATAAAAATCAGAAGAGCACCCTGGGAGAGATAATAATGGTGCGGTGATGACCTCTTTCTGCAAATCTCAATAAAATGAACAAAACACCAATATATGAGCCAGTGTTTCGATACGGTCACCTCCACGAGGGCATACATGATTTTGCCATGGGGATTTATCTGGAAATGAATCTCGAGTAATGCTGAAGGTAGCACATTCAATCATGTTCTAGAAAATGCTCTTCTGCATTTTAGAATTGTTGCATTCTCTTCTTTTGACTCAACAGGTGTCAGACCTGAGGGGTTTTTTTGGGGGGGGGAGGGATTGCTGTAATTGTACACATATTCAATTTCAGAGAAGGAAAACTGCTGCTAGTTTCTATCCCCAAAATCCAAATGGGTGTGTCAAGGGATGTGTTGTGTTATTTGTTGCAGATCTCATTTCCTACTTTGAAAAGGATGGCTTTTAAGTATATCAACTCCATAGAACTCTCAGTATACTGGGAAATACTAGCTTCTGGCAGCAAACACGGGCGCGCTCACACACAAAGTTAATGTGCTGTCCTTGTCAGAACTGGACACATGTGCACTGTGGTAGAATCTCCATCTGCCAATCCCCACAGGCTACAAGAGACAAGATGCTGCGTACAGAGGAGGCAGCAGTTCCTCCGACAGAACATTATGGAAATAGTTGGCAGGCTCCATGTAAGCCAGAGAGATTGACATTCCTAATGGACTTAGGGAAAAAAATTCTTTTAGCACAGTGCCAGTCTGGATTTGGTCGGTTGAGCTGCGTGAGGCACAGTGGCCTTGTGAGGGACTCAGTGCTCGTTTCGATTTCTGTTTAGCAGCCAGTTCTCAAAGGACAATTGCAAAATGTGGGGTATATTTTCTAGACGAAGCTAGTCAGATGCTATAGCAAGCGCTGTTATTTCTGGCATACTTGAATTGGAGAAGGAAATTTCTCCATTTATGGGGGCAGGTATTTACTTGACAGCTTTTGCTTTATTTTTATTTATTTATTTACCGTATTTGTATACCGCTCCACGGTCACCTGGTCACAGTCTTCCCGACTATGGTGAGATGTACTGTATTTCTATTTCAGTTATAATGCTTTCTATTTAATTTATAGTGATTTCTAAATTTGTATTTATACCTATACATTAGCATATGCACATTATGGGCCGGTTCGTACGACCCAGGCTGCGAGCGGGGGAGGCACCACAGGGCCGTCTGCGGGGTCTGGCGGGGCGCCGCAGACGACCTGCGCCCCGCGTGCGTGGGCGGACCCCGGTGGAGCCGGCAGTCCCCGCACCGCAGTGCGGGCCTCCCGGTGCTAGGGGGCGGCGGCTCAGGATGCCCAGAGGGGTCGTTTGCCCCTACAGGCTGGAGCGGCCACAGCTCCAGCTGCTCTGGGCTGCTGCCTCTGTGCGGCCCCCGTGGGACGGCTGCCTGCTGTTTGCACGGGAGGGTGGCCACGCACGGTAGGGGCTTACCCCTCTACCACCCATGGTCACTTTGCATGCTTCGCGCGTGGGGCCGTCCCGCAGGGCCGCCCCCGGCCTGCGTTCGCACGACACGGGAACCGCGGGAGGCTTCTGCTCCCCCGCGGTTTCTGTGTCGTACGAACCGGCCCTATATGTAGATCTGTGTCCTCTTTTGTCCCCTTTTTTGGTGATGCATTTCCTCATTTCTGGCCATTCAGATGAGACTGCCAATCAGATGTGAAAGTACTGGGCAAGATGGACCAATGGCTGGTCTTTCTTTATGGCAGCTCCATATGCTATACACTCCTTCCATGGGTCCAAGCATGGGAGAGAGGGAATGTTACGAAGGCCCAGAAATCCAGACCTGCAATCCTATCAACTTCAGGGGGGAGAGCTTGAGGCTAAATTGCAGATAATGCTTGAGGATATTTATGGAAAGTTATATTCCTATATCTATTTTATTTATTTATTTATTACACTTCTATAATGCCCAATAGCTGGAGCTCTCTGGGCAGTTCACAACATATACTATATACCTATTGTCCAGAACTTGTGAGATGAACTGGTGCCAAATCAGAAGCAGAAGAACATAGATTTCGTAGATTTCATAGATCATAGAGTTGGAAGGAGCCTACAAGGCTCATAAGAAGAGCCATGCTGGATCAGACCAAGGGTCCATCTAGTCCAGCATTCTGTTCATACAGTGGCCAAGCAGCTGCTTGCAGGAAACCCAGAAGCAGGACATGAGTGCAAGAGTTCCCTCCCACCCATGTTCCCCAGCAACTGTGCCACATAGACATACTGTCTCTGATGCTGGAGGTCGCATGTAGCCATCAGGACTAGTAGCCATTGATAGCCTTCTCCTCCATGAATTAGTGGCCATCACTACATCTTGCGGAAGTGAGTTCCATAGTTTAACTATGTGCTGTGTGAAGAAGTACTTCCTTCTATCTGTCCTGAATCTCCCACCAATCAGCTTCACGGGATGACCCCATTGGGTTCTGGTATTACGAGAGTGGGAGAAAAATGTCTCCCTGTCCACTTTCTCCACACCATGCATAATTTTGTACACCTCTATCATGCCTTACCCTTACTCGCCTTTTATCTAAGCTAAACAATCCCAGCTGCTGTATCCTCCTTTCCTCACAGGGTCTTGCTCCAGCCCCTTGATCATTTTTGTTGCTCTGTTAGCACAGTGAAGCACTGTCAGAACAGACCAAGCAACATTCTGAACAAGTGAGTTTCTTGCCCAGGCCCTTCTCTAGAGCAGAGTCTGTGTGCTTGTGCCATTGAACTGGGACGTGTACTTTGAGAGACAGACAGATGTGACATGCTCTCTCAAGAACTACCAATCCCAGAGTTCCTTCTGCATAGGCAGGAAGGAGAAACAGTTGCTGGGGGGGGACGACAATGCACCATAAATGCAAATTTGTGCTGGGCCTCCCCAAATGGTGCTTGAGCTCTGTCCTTAAAAATGGTTCTCATTGATCAGATGGGGTGGGAATCATGCTCAGGATCAAAGGCCAGGTTCTCTGGCTTCTGTTTGGCAAATGGATGGAACGGCATGAGCCAGGTGCACAGTGCCGGCCCCAAGTTTTGGGGGCCCTTGGGCAAGACACCCTCAGTGGGACCCTCCCTCAGTGAGTTTCCCTTCTCACTGGCATGGTCACCAGCTGCTATTGCTCCTCATCCTCTTTCTCATCATTGCTACCAGTCGCATACTTGAAAGGCAGGGAGCCAGCAAGGAAACAGGCGATGCATCGGTGTCGTCTCCTCCTCCTCCTCCTCCTCCTCCTCCTCCTCCTCCTCACTGTGTCTGGGCCAGAGGCAGGTGAACAAGCAGGTTGTAATGGTGAGGGGCAGGAACAAGTCCAGGGAACTCTTGTCAGTGGGCCCCTGCTGAGGTGTGGGCCCTTGGCAGGTGCCCAACCGTGCCTACCTTGACACCAAACCCACAGAAGCACTCACCTTGGCTAGTTTAACCAGCTTGTTGTATTCTTAAATTTGTGGCTTCTTGTCATGATCCAAAATTTTGGACCTCCTTCTCTAGTTCCTATCAGTTTATAGTGTGAAATTATTATTTTATGCTGCAATCCTATGCATACCTACCCTGGAGCACATCCCATTGAACTCAACAAGACTTACTTCCGAGTAGACAAGCCTAGGCTTGCACTGTTAGTGGATATAACTACTATTCCAGTACAATGATGACATTGATACTTGACTCGTCCATTTTATTTGCCTTTCCTATATATTTCATCGTCCATGCAAAGGGAATGGTTTTATTATATCGACAGATAGCCCTTGAAACACCCAGTTGGCCAACTTTTTAGGAGCTCAAGCCATTCTCGTAATGAAATTTATAGGGTCACTTCTGAAAGTCTTGCTGGTGGTTTTCTCTTGCTTGGATCTTCAAGTCATAAAAATTAGCGACCTGGATTCACTTTACAGGCTTTCACAGGAAAAGACAACACCTACCTATGCGCCAACAGTAATAAAAAATGCATGCCGGCAAGCAGCGGTAATCCTATGGATTTAAAGCTGCCTATAATGCTTTAAATAGCAGTTCAATGACGCTTATCATAACACCAGCCTTTTATTGGGCATGGTTTGCATGCCAACCTCAAGGCACAATGAGACTGAAATATTTTACTGATGAGGGGGCATTTGTGCCTATCCGTGCCTTCTCCAACCTGGCTGAGGTGATGGGAGTTGTAATCCAAACACATCTGGAAGGAGCCAAGTCGGGGAAGGCTGACCTACCCTCTTTAAGATCCGTATTTCACTCTAGCAGTAAAGTTTTTCTCTTTGGTTCTGTCCATGCTGCCAGTCAGCTTGGCTGTAACCTGCCCCTCCTCACTTTGGTGTGCCCTCTGCACCTTCCAAAATGGAATACTCTGCAGCTGCAGTTTACAGAGCAATCCAGCATGGCTGCCTATAGCCCTCTGAACTCAGATACATCCTATCGTGGAGGAGCCTTGCCCCTCCCCTCCCCACCCGCAGACTCCAGCTCCAAGGTCGGTCTTCCAACCTCGGAGCTGCAGCCGCCCGGCACAGCTCTTTCTGTGCTGGCTGCAAGGGCAGAGGGAGGTCACTCTGAAGTCGGAGTCCCAGCTCTGACCTCGGAGCGTGTTTCCAAAGTCGGAGCTGGGACTCAGACTTCTCCAGTGGCCGTCTAGACTCTGCCTAGATGGCCATAGGATTGCGCCCTTATTTATGAAAAGTTTACTCCATCATTCTACACAAAGTATCCAAGGCAGTGAACCATAACAAAAATCAAAACAGCTTTAAATAGGCAGCTTTAAATCCATAGGATTACCGCTGCTTGCCGGCATGCATTTTTTATTACTGTTGGCGCATAGGTAGGTGTTCTTTTCCTGTGAAAAGACAACAGCATGTCTTTCTTTCTTTCTTTGTTTCAACTGCTTATATACCGCTTGATAATATAAGATCTCGGGCAGAGTGATCCTATGGCCCTCTAGACAGTGTCTAGAGGGCCATAGGATGCTTTGGATTCCCAGCTCTGATGTTGGGAAAGATCTCCAACTTCAGAGCTGGGAATTGGCAGTCGGATTCCCCCCCCCCCCACTCCCTCGCAGCCAGCATGGAAAGAACTGCATTGGCTGCATCCCCGAGGTTGTAAGAGCAACCTTGGAGAAGGGGTAAAGGGAGTGTTCCGGGGGGGGAGGGGGGGAGGCCGGGTCCACCAGGATACAAGGTATTCTTCCCTCCCAATCCAAAGTGCCACAGCTGATGGCCAAAATTGGCCATCTAGCTGACTTGCAGGGTGGGAGGAGCAGGGAGGTGAAGATCGCCTCTTCACTCCTCCTGCCCTGCTTAGGATGCCCCATAATCCTCCTGGTTTGGAGGCTTACGGGCACCCCCACTGGATTATGCCCCAAGCGGTTTGCAGAAGAAATACATAAGTAGTGATGTGCGAGGTTTTCTTTTGGGGGGTGGAAATCCGGTGGACTAGTTGGGCTCGACCCCTCCCCCCAAACTCTGTCCCTCTTACCTCTTCCCCGGCTCGACTCGTGCTCTCCTGAGATGCGCCAGGGGGAAGTGACTACCGGGTTCCTGGCAGGCTGCTGTTTACGTAGAAAACGCCTTAAGATATGCCCAAAGTGGCTGCAATTTGCTTAATTTGCACAAATTGTGCCTGCTTTTGATGTATCTTATGGCATTTTCTACGTAAACCGTGGCCTGCCCTGAACCCGGAAGTCTGGCAAGCGGTGCAGTGCATGCCAGCTTTCGACCCAGCTCGATAGGCACAGCAGCAGTGTCCACCAAGCCAGAGGTGGGTTGGGTCCCAGCAGATCGCCCACCCCTATAAAAATACAATATAAAAGCCAATATAAAAACAATATAAAACATCACAGAAAGAATAAAACAGAGCAGTGCAATTCCATGTCAGGGAAAGCCTGAGTAAGCAGGTGCATCTTTAAGAGGTGTCTAAAGTTTGCCACGCTTTCTGCCTTTCAAAACACACATGGGAAAGCATTCCAGAGGGTGGGTGCCACTACCGAGAAGGCTTGCTTCTAAGCCATTATTGAGACTATGTTGGTTGTGGGATGACTGTGGCGTAACCCCACAATTCAGTTCCCTGGTGTATGTCTGCATTAGTATGTTTAGTAAGTATAGAATGTTGAACTGAGTGGGTGTGGTTTGTGATGTCTTGGAAAGGGTGGGGGGAGGAGTATATAAGGAGTGTTTGAGTGATGTCAGAGTGGTTAGGTGATTACAGAGTTAGGAGTTAGGTTATTTGTGTCTTGTCTGTCAGGAGTTATGAGAGAAATCAGTGATTGTGAAGAGTGAAAGTATTTAGAGTTATAGGGACTTAGGTTAATTGCAAAGTGTTTGGGGTAGGCAGGTTTACAGTTATTTTCTGGAACTAAGATTTTGAGAATTAAAATAAACTTATTTTTATTTTGTTTGCTACCCAAATCCTACATGTCAGCTTGGCGTTATTAACCTGCATTACTGTTAAATCTACACACACACCTTTGTACCCACAGTATCATAAATTTAAAATAGATCCTTAATAACCAGTATTAATCTTTTCCCTCATTGGTAGGGGGAAGGTTTCATAATTTGACCCTCCCCTCAGGTTTTTAAGTGTTGATGCTTAGCCTGAGAAGGGTTTATGCGGCTGGTCCTAGTGTGAAAGGATATATTGAGACTATGTTGGTTGTGGGATGACCAACAAGGCTTCCTCGGAAGATCTCGGGGACTGATTCGGTGTATATAGGAGAAGACTGTTTGCTAAGTATCTTGGTCCTGAGTTGTTCAGGGCTTTGAATGTCAACAACAAGGTCTTGCTCATGGCTCGGTAGCTAATAGGCAGCCAGTGCCATTCTTTTAATACAGGTGTAATGTGTGTATAGCTACGTGCTCCACTGAGCCTGCTAGCTTCTGCATTCTCTACTAGCTGCAGCTGCCAAACCAGGTGCAAGGGCAGCCCCACATGCAGTGCATTACAGCAATCTAATTGTGAGGTTACCAGTGCATGGATCACAGCATAAGTGTCCACAAAAATGAAGCAAAAGCAGCAGTAAAAAATTCAAGAGCAGAATAAAAACAGGAACCATCGAAAAATTATTAGAACAAGAATGCCAGAAAAATCCAGTTGAAAAAGGCATGTCTGCCTGCACCACTCATCCAAAGGTGAGCAGCAACGGGGCCAAGCCAAAGTCTTTTGGCAGGGTGTCTCCATAGACTTGGTGCCACCGCAGAAAATGCCCAGTCCATTGTGCCCACCTGCTGGACTTCAGATGGCAGGGAAATACATGCCCTATTGCAATATTCACCTGCACACGTGAAGGCTAAAACTGCCTGGAGGGGCGGAAGTGTGTGCACACAAACCCTACCCCCAATGTTCCAGATCTCATGGAGGCTTCTAACTATACGGAATGCAAGTAAAAAACTTGCAGACCATCCTACTCAACATGGGAGGGTCTTTAGAGGAGTCTGCACGCCTGGGGACATTGTGGGTGGGGCTTGCACGTATGGCCCTACACACATAGAAGTGTAGCCCTCACTTGTAGGGGTGAGCACCTGAATAAGGGCTACAGAACAGGCCTCATGCAGATGATCTCAAGCAGACTCGGACAGACTCATGTGGGAAAGCCAGTGTGGAGTAGTGGTGAGAGCGTTGGACTGGGACCCAAGGAGATCTGGGTTCTATTCCCCACTCGGCCATAAAACTCACTGGGTGACTTTGGGCCAGTTACTGACTCTCAGCCTAACCTACCTCACAGGGTTGTTGTGAGGATTAAATGGAGAGGAGGAGGAGGATTATGTAAACCGCCTTGGGTTCCTTGCAGGAAAAAAGGCAGGGCATAAATATAATAAATGAATAAATAAATAAATATGAGTGGAGACAATTCTTGAGATACTCTAGTCCCAGGCTTTTTAGGGATTGAAAGGTCAAGACCAGCACTTTGACTTGAGCCCGGAAAGAAATTGGTAACCATGAGTGTAAATGGTGATGTCAGATATGCTCCAGTCCTGCTGCTTCAGCCCGCTGCCTAGGAGCCACATTCTAAACTAGGGTTCCCCGCCCTGGCCTTAAGTGTGCCCGCCCCAAATTTACTGCTGTGGTTTACCCCAAAATTCAGCAGCAAGCCACAACGGTGGCCTAAACAGACCAAATTTAGTTTTAAAACAAGGTGTGCACCCTTCTGTTTCTCCCTCCCTCCCATCTCCTGCTTTTTGTACCAACAAGCCTGATGAAGAGTTCTGGAGAATTCAAAAGCTTGCACATTTTTTGTGGAATTTTGCTTGGTCCTAATAATAAAGGAATTGCCCAACTGTGGATTTTGGCTATTTTTCTCATGGACCAGCATAGCTATCTTGGCCTTTTCTTTTTTAGAGTTTTCCAGAACTAGTGTAAAATGGGGTGTATATATATATATATATATATATATATGCGCGCACAAGGATACTGAGTGAGCCTGTAGACATCCATTCTTCAAGTGATCTATGTCCGAGCATTTCCAGGCGATTCACTCAAGCCTGCCTATTTCAAGAGCATCAGACAAAGCCGGTGTACATTCTTCTGTCAAGCACACTCTCCAGGCTGATGTATAACAGCCACTTGTTCCACCAAGGTTACTTCAAAGGTGTCTGCTTTGATTTCAAATTGAGCTCATCTCCCTGGAAGCTGGAGGCAAGGAAATCAATAGGCTTCTCGTGCTGAATATTGCAGGGTAAGCGAGCAGTGTAAACACCCCGCTTGTTCTGGCTCGACGTTCTTGTATGGTTAGGCTCTCACATTGCCAGACGTATGACACTTATCTTTGTCCTAGAGCAGCTGGTGCCCTCCAGATGTATTTCATAGTATTTCATAGATCATAGAGTTGGAAGGGGCCCACAAGGCCATCGAGTCCAACCCCCTGCTCAATGCAGGAAACTAGAGGAGGGGTCTCCCATCCAAGTCATAACCAGGCCTGACCCTGCTTAGCTTTCCACGCTCAGACAAGCTGAGCCAGCGTGAGCCACAGGCCGTATCTGACTACAACTCCCAGCATCCCCAGTCAGAGACTGGGGGTGGGAATACCAAACTCTAGAATAGTATTCCTTCCCCAACCTGGTGCCCTCTAGTGGAGTTGGCTTGGATTACAACTCCCAGCATCTGGAGGACTCCAGGTTGGGGAAGGCTGTTCTAGAGTTTGGCACACCCAGTGAAGTTTCCTGCTCTAAGGAGCTGTCCAGCAGCAGCTTGGATATGTTACTCTGCCCTGTTGTAATATTAGGGATGCCAATGGAATGCTCCTCCTCTGGGGAAAGCAAGCAGGAGGGTGCTATTGCGCTCATGTCCTACTTGTGGGCTAGCCACAGGCAGCTGGTGGGCCACTGTGTGAACAGAATGCTGGTCTAGATAGGCCTTTGGTCTGATCTAGCATGGTTTGTCTTATTTATTTATTTATTTATTTATTATATTTATGCCCCGCCTTTTTTCCTGCAAGGAACCCAAGGCGGCTTACATAATCCTCCTCCACCTCTCCATTTTATCCTCACAACAACCCTGTGAGGTAGGTTAGGCTGAGAGTCAGGGATTTGGCCCAAAGTCACCCAGTGAGTTTCATGGCCGAGCGGGGACTAGAACCCGGATCTCCCGAGTCCCCAGTCCAACACTCTCATGTTCTCATGTTACGTTCTTATGTTCTCTCTGGATTTTGTGGCTCCTGCTTCTCGCCTGCAGAGCAGCACCAGTGCCTCAGGAAAGGAATATGCCATTCTTCCACTTTGATTTCCAGACTTTGTGGAGATCACTGTCAGTGTGCAGCTTGTGCATTTATTCTTGTGTTTCTTGTCCTCAACCTTGCTTTACTGATGCACATAAAGAATTGATTTAAAAAACAGAGCAAAAATCAATCTTTATGCCAGGAGTTCCCAAGTCCTATAATCCTCAGTCCCACAAGTCCTATAAACCTCAGTCAGCATGACCAATGGTCAGGGATGATGGGAGCTGTAGTTCAACCACAGCTGAGAACCCAAGGTCGGGAACTATTACACCTTCTTGCCTCTGAACATGAGTTTGTCTGATTGTACATGCCATGTTTCATCAATGATTATGTGCCGAACAAACCCATGGAACAAGCGTGGAATGGAACCAAGGAAATCTGCTCATCCCTTGTATGAATCCCTTGTACGTATCTGGAACTAGGAACACAGAAAGCTGCCCCATACCAAGTCAGCCCATTGGCCCATATTTATTTATTTTTATTTATAATTACATTTATATCCCACCTTTCCCCCTCTTTTTCCCTCCCAGATTGTGGCAGATCTGGGTTTAAACCAAGGGTCTACCAACACCATGTGTAGCAGTGCCGACATGGTTTTTTGGGGGGGGCTTGGCAAGGCACCCTCAATGGGCCCCCTCCCTCAGTGAGTCTACCTTCTCACCACCATTGTCACCAGCTGCCCTTGCTCCTCCTCCTCTTTCTCATCGTGGCTACCACTCGCATGCTTGACAGGCAGAGAGCCAGTGAGCAAGCAGGCAGTGGCGTCTTCTGCTCCTCCTTCTCACCACCACTGTTGTCTGGACCAAGCGAGAGGCAGGTGAAGAAGCAGGTTGCAGTTGTGAAGAGGAGGAGCCACTCCAGGGGGCCCTTGTCAGTGGGCCCCTGCTAGGGCATAGGCCCTTGGCAAGTGCCCAACTCCAGCCCTGATATCCTGTTTGGTTCTCTGGTATTATTTAAAACATAACATGTATCTTTTAAAAAGCAGCATTTTGCTAAATGAAATACCTGGCCACAAAGTTATCTGCAAATTACTCTTGTATCAGCTGTTTAATTAAGAAATATTTTGCCAGTGGTGTTTCACTCAAAGAAACAAGACACTTTAATTTAGTTTTATGCTGTTATCATTATCTATATTTTTTAAGCAAGCCGTTTAATTTTGGTTAACCATGATATCCTTAGATGGAAAGCTTTTTAATCTCAGCAGGCTGAAAGCAAAAAGTAAGGTAATTACAACCTCCGTTGTGGAACTTCAGTATGCTGATGATAATGTGGTCTCCGCACATTCAGAGGATGATCTCCAAACTATCCTAAATGCTTTTGCAGAAGCATACGGAAAACTTGGTCTCTCACTTAACATCAAAAAAACCAAAGTGCTTCATCAGCAAGTGCAAGCCAATCCTTTGGTGATGCCATCTATCCAGCTTGGCGGGACAATACTAGAAAATGTCGATCATTTTCTCTATCTTGGCAGCTATCTTTCTGTTACAGCTAACATCGACAGTGAAATCCAGCATTGTCTGAGCTCCGCAAGTGCCGCATTTTCTCGAATGAAACATAGAGTGTTCGAGGATCGGGATATTTGTAAGAAGACCAAAACACTGGTTTATGAAGCAATTGTACTACCAACTTTATTGTATGCCTGCGAAACATGGACTATCTATAAACGTCACTTCCACCTCCTTGAAAGGTTTCATCAACGTTGCCTCTGGAAAATCCTGCAAATTACTTGGGAAGATAGGCGAACAAATGTCAGTGTACTGGAAGAAGCAAAGACTACTAGCATTGAAAAAATGATCCTTCAACGCCAACTTCAGTGGACCGGTCATGTTGTTCGAATGCCTGACTGCCGTCTCCCAAAGCAGTTACTTTACTCCCAACTCAAGGATGGAAAGTGGAATATCGGTGGTCAATATAAGAGGTTTAAAGATGTTCATAAGGCTAATCTAAAAAAATGCAATATAAACATCGAAAACTGGGAAGCTCTGGCCCATGAACGATCTAAATGGAGGTTGGCCTTTCACAAAGGTTCCATGGACTTTGGAAAAGCCCGAATGCAAGGTGAAAGGGAGAAACGTGCTAAGCGAAAAGCACATCAAATGAATCCTTTACAGGACCATCTTCTATCTGGTAACCTGTGTCCTCACTGTAGGAAGCTGTGTGGATCTAGAATTGGCCTCCACAGTCACTTACGGACCCATCGCTAGAGTCTACACAATCTTCTTTAGAATTTCCTCCTTTTATCCCGGAAGACAATCTTACTCGGTCACGAGTGATCGCCTGATGATGATGATGAGCATCTCTGACCAAACATGCTACTGTATTTTATTTCCACAGCAATACGTTTGCTTTCTGCTAGCGTTTGCTCATGTCTAATCAAGCAAGAAGTTAACCTTGAATGCAGACACACACACACAAAATCTATAAACTAAAAGCTTGAACTAATTCAATTCCCCCTCTTGAAGGTCATGGAATTTAAATAGAATGGAGCAATACCACCAGCAAAATAATAAAAAATGTATCTTTTCTATTATTCTACTTACAAGTTGCAAGTCCTTGACAAAAGACTGTTAGTTTATATGTTAACTCAGTACAGCAAACTGCTATATATGTGTGTGTGTGTGTGTGTGTGTGTGTGTGTGTGCGTGTGTGTATGTATAAACACTGGGAAGAATGTGTTTGGCCACAGCATGAGGAACTTAATCAGGAGGGCTTTAAACTGAATCCAACAGGGGAGGGAGACATAAACTCGGGGGTACCAATGGAAGAAGGCCTCTATGCCACAATGGAGAGAACAGCTCCAGCGGTGCCCATTGATAGTCTACCACAAAATGTAGGGGGAAAGTCGGACTATAAAGCACATAATCTTCAATGTCTCTATACTAATGCCAGGAGTATGGGCAATAAACAAGACGAACTTGAACTCTTGATACATGAGGGCAAGTACGACTTGATAGGGATAACTGAACCTGGTGGGATGACTCCCATGACTGGAATACAGCAATTGAAGGGTATAAACTTGTTCAAAAGGAACAGAAGCAACAGAAAGGGAGGTGGAGTTGCACTGTATGTTAAAAATACGTATCTCTGCACAGAGATACAGGAAGAGGAGCTTGGCAGCCCCATTGAGAGCATCTGGGTTAAAATAAAGGGGGCAAAGAATAAAGCGAACATGGCGGTTGGAGTCTACTACCGACCACCCAATCAAGGAGAAGACGAGGATGGAACTTTTGAAAAGCAAATTGCCATTGTTTCAAGGAGGCACGATGTGGTAGTAATGGGGGACTTCAATTTCCCTGATATCTGTTGGGAGACTTATTCAGCCAAACATGGCCCCTCCAAGAAATTCCTGAGCTGTGCTGCTGATAACTTCCTCCTACAGAAAGTGGAGGAAGGAACTAGAGGATCGGCTATCCTTGACCTGATTCTAACCAACAGAGACGAGTTAGTGGATAAAGTGGCAGTTTCGGGAACTCTGGGGGAAAGTGACCATGTTATACTTGAGTTCTTGATTCTAACAGAAGCAAAAGCTGAGTGTAGCCAAACACGTACCCTGGATTTTAGGAAAGCCAATTTTAACAAACTCAGAACAATGATTAGTAAGATCCCATGGCAAGTGACTCTCACGAGAAAGGGAGCCCAGGAGGGGTGGGAGTTTTTAAAAAAGGAAATTTTAAAGGCACAATTGCAAACAATTCCCACAAGGAGAAAAGGCAGAGGGCAACAGAAGAAGCCAATGTGGCTTCACAATAAACTCAAAGATGACCTGAAAACAAAAAAGGACACGTATAGGAAGTGGAAGGAAGGACAGGCTACAGGGGAAGAGTACAGGCAGGTAGCACAGAACTGCAGGAATAGTGTCAGGAAGGCTAAAGCTGAGAATGAGCTAAGGTTAGCGAGGAATGCTAAAAGCAACAAAAAAGCTTTCTTCAGATACATCCACAGTAAAAGACAGAAGAAAGAACTGGTGGTTCAACTACGCAATGAGGATGGCAAATTGATAACAGAAGACAAAGAAAAGGCAGAAGTGTTCAATTCCTACTTCGGCTCGGTCTTCTCCCAAAAGAGGGTCTATGACCCCCCTGGCAAACCTGAAGTGCAGACTGAAGGGGCAGAATTGCAGCTTGAGATTGATAGGCAAATGGTCAAGGAGCACCTGATTACTCTGAACGAGTTTAAATCTCCAGGGCCTGATGAGCTGCATCCTAGAGTAATAAAGGAACTGGCAGAAGAACTCTCAGAACCACTGTCTATTATCTTTGAGAAATCATGGAGGACAGGTGAAGTGCCAGACGACTGGAGGAGGGCAAATGTTGTTCCCATCTTCAAAAAGGGCAAGAAGGAGGAACCTGGGAACTATAGGCCAGTCAGTCTGACATCAATCCCCGGGAAGATTTTTGAGCAGATTATAAAGAAGTCAGTCTGCAAGCACCTTGAAAACAATGCAGTGATTACTAGAAGCCAGCATGGATTTGTCAAGAACAAATCCTGTCAGACTAATCTGATCTCATTTTTTGATCGGGTAACCTCCCTTGTGGACTGTGGGAATGCTGTGGACATTATATACCTGGACTTCAGCAAAGCTTTCGACAAAGTGCCTCATGATATCCTGATTAGTAAGCTAGCTAAGAGTGGGCTAGATGGAACAACTATCAGGTGGATCCACAATTGGCTAAAGAATCGGACTCAAAGAGTGCTTATCAATGGTTCCTTCTCAAACTGGGGAGAGGTAACGAGCGGGGGTACCACAGGGCTCGGTCCTGGGCCCGGTGCTCTTCAACATTTTTATTAATGACTTGGATCAGGAGGTACAGGGAATGCTTATCAAATTTGCAGATGACACAAAGTTGGGTGGAACAGCTAATACTCTGGAAGACAGAAACAAAATTCAAAGTGACCTCGATAGGCTGGAGCGCTGGGCCGAAAACAACAGAATGAAATTTAATAGGGATAAATGCCAAGTGCTGCACCTAGGGAGAGGAAACCAAATGCAGAGTTACAGAATGGGGGACACTTGGCTCAACAATACTACAAGTGAGAAGGATCTTGGAATTGTGGTAGATCACAAACTGAATATGAGCCAGCAATGCGACGTGGCTGCAAAGAAGGCAAATGCAATTTTGGGCTGTATTAATAGAAGTATAGCTTCCAAATCGCGGGAAGTGATAATTCCCCTTTACTCGGCACTGGTTAGGCCTCATCTTGAGTACTGCGTCCAGTTCTGGGCACCTCACTTTAAGAAGGACATAGACAAACTGGAGAGGGTTCAGAGGAGGGCAACAAGGATGATAAAGGGACTGGAAACAAGGCCCTATGAGGAGAGACTGAAAGAACTGGGCATGTTTAGCCTTCAGAAGAGGAGACTGAGGGGAGATATGATCGCACTCTTCCAGTATTTGAAGGGATGTCACACAGAGGAGGGCAAAGATCTCTTCTCGGTCATCCCAGTTTGCAGGACACGGAATAATGGGCTCAAGTTACAGGAACCTAGATTCCACCTAAACATCAGGAAAAATTTCCTGACTGTCAGAGCAATAAGACAATGGAATCAACTACCTAGGGAGGTGGTGGGCTCTCCCACTCTGGAGGCGTTCAAGGTGCAGCTGGACAGACATCTGTCAGAGATGCTTTGACCTAGATTCCTGCATTGAGCAGGGGGTTGGACTCGATGGCCTTGTGGGCCCCTTCCAACTCTACTTTTCTATGATTCTATGATTCTATGATATGCACACATACACATACACACTCAAAGAATACCTATAAAAGGAAACAGGAAGAAGCTGTTGGTGAGCTGGCCAACAAGCACATGTTTGGTACAACTTGGTTGGGCCTTCTCCTGTGCTTGCATTTCTGGAGCGGCTGATAATAAGATTCAGAACTTTTGGTTCTGTGTGTGTAGCTGGCCCATGTGGCAAGCTATCAGACCTGTTGCTTGGAGCATCTTCCAGGGCAGTGTTCTCAGTAAGGTGGCCACTTACACTTTATCCAAAAAGAGGGGGGGGGGAAGGAAGACAACAATTTGCATAATGTTTGCATATGTAAATTGACACATATAGGTGCAAATTTAGAAATAATAACTATAATTAAAATAGATATACAGTGCATCTCACCCTAGCAGGGAAGACTGTGACCTGTGGGCCTACTCAGTTTGCTATCAGGCCCCTGGTTCTCCCTTCTTTGTGGTTCTTTGACTTTAAACCAGACTTGGACTGGACACCTCTTCAAATAGAGCATACCTTCAAATCGAGGACTGCCCTGTGCCAGCTCTCCAAAATCCTCTGCAAAATAGGATACCTGGCCACCCTAGAGCTCAGGCTCTGGAGTTGCCATAGCCACTCACACTGGCCATTGGGCCCTCCTAGAAAGAAAGGGCTATAAATCATAGAATCATAGAAATCTTTCATGCTTTGGAATGGGATTGTTCCTGAGCAATGGTCTTCCCTGCTCTGACTTAAGGCTTTGTCTCTCAGACTCCTTTGACTGTTGCCTATGGGTCATTCTAGTCAATCAGTTCCTGAACCAGGCTGCTTTGATTGATTGATTGATTGATTGACTGATTCTCCTCCTCTTTGTCCTGCTCTGGCCCTTAAATAGTTCTTTGTTCAAACTTGTTATTTGTCTTCAGTTCTACTCAGACCACTCTGCCTATTCCCTGCCTGTCTGGTCCAGGTTTATCTGGTCACAAACCTGCCCAGACCTTTCTCTCCTGGGACTTGCTCCTGTTTCCTCCAGAAATAAGTGAAACATGTCATATTGTCATCTCACTGACTAGGTTCAGACAACACGATAACCTACACTCGAGTATGGGTTGAGTGTGGGTTGTCATTGAACCGTGGATTGTTGTTGAAAATGTGGGTTATCATGTTGTCTGAACCCAGCTGCACTTACAAGCCATGGCTTGTTAACCACAAACAACCCATGAAGAGAACCCATGGTTTGTTGTTGGGTTGTCAACTGTGGGTTGTTCCCCATGGTTTGTTATTTTGGCTGGGTTCAGACAACACAATAACCCATGTTTCAACAACAACCCATGGTTCCATGACAACCCACACTCAACCCATACTCGAGTGTAGGTTATCGTGTTGTCTGAAACCACTGCCTCCTCTCAGGGCCCGCTATGCCCAGGCTTCTCTGGGCAAAAGCGGGAGACTGTGCTTGAGGATACAGCAAAGTAAGGAGAATCATGGCATTGAGGCTGGGGTGGGGAACCTCTTTCAGCCTGAGGGCTGAATGCCGTTTTGGATAAGCTCTCAGGAGTCACATTCCACTGGTGGGAGGGGTCAGTGACAAAAGGGGTGGGGATAAAATACCCCAAATAGCAGCATTCAGAGGTGTGTGTGTGTGTGTGTGTGTGTATACTAGCTTTTGCCCGCGGCTTCGCTCGCATGATGAAGAGTGACCCGTGACCGTGCCAAGTTTGCACGGGTCGTCATTTTCCTATAGGCACTATTTGTTCGAAATTCCTTAAGGTCGCTGACCGCTGTTTTGAATCGCTCCATAGGAAAGGTCCCCCGGGACTACATAATGGAATCCTAGCTCCCCCAGGACTACCAGCTCCCCCGGGACTTATTTCATAGATCATAGAGTTGGAAGGAGCCTACAAGGCTATCGAGTCCAACCCCCTGCTCAATGCAGGAAACTAGAGGAGGGGGGTCTCCCATCCAATAACCAGGCCTGACCCTGCTTAGCTTTCCACGCTCAGACAAGCTGAGCCAGCGTGAGCCACAGGCCTTTCAGCTCCCCCGGGACTGCACAATGAAATCCCAGCTCCCCCGGGACTACCTGCTCCCCCGGGACTACACAGTGAAATCCCTGCTTCCCTCCCTGGATTACACAATGAAATCTCTGTGTGTCCCCCGGGACTACACAATCAAATCCCTCCCTGTTCCCTTTCCCCCGGGACTGCACAATGAAATCCCAGCTTCCCCCCCCCCCGGGACTACACAATGAAATCTCTGTCTCCCCCCCCCCGGGACTACACAATCAAATCTCTGTCTCCCCCCCCCCCCGGGACTACACAATGAAATCCCTGCTCCCCCCCTGGGACTACACAACAATGAAATCCCTGCCCCCCGGGACCGCACAATGAAATCCCTGCTCCCCCCCAGGACTACACAGTGAAATCCCTGTGTCCCCCGGAACTGCACAATGAAATCCCTGCTCACCCCCCCCCCCAGGACTACGCAATGAAATCCCAGCTCCCCCCTGGGACTACACAACAATGAAATCCCAGCTCCCCCTTCCGGACTACACAGTCAAATCCCTGCTCCCCCCTGCTCCCCCTGGGACTACACAACAATGAAAGCCCTGCCCCCCCCCAGGACCACACAATGAAAGCCCTGCTCCCCACCCCCCCAGGGCTACGCAATGAAATCCCTGCTCTACCCCCCCCCGGGGACTACCCAACAATTTAATCCCAGCTTGCCCCCCCCCGGGACTACATAACAATGAAATCCCTGCTTGCTCCCTCCCCCTCGGGACTACCCAAGAATGAAATCCCAGCTCCGCCCTGGCTGTGGTTCATATGAACATTCTGTTTTGATACAGGAGAGATTTGCATATCCGCTCCTGACTGGCCACTGTGGCAGTTGATACAAACATTCTATATGTCGTTGGAGCGATTTGCATAACCGATCCTGAATGGCCCCTGTGAACATTCCAAGTGACGCCATTGGCTCTCATCTATTTTGGGCTGTACAAGCGCAGCGAGGGTTTTTCGGAGATTTGAACCTGACAGTCTTTGTCCTTGAGTGATGGAGAGTATGCGTGCCAAGTTTGGGGTAGATCCGTCAAAATGTGATGGAGCCTATGCGACGACGCCCCTCACACAGCAGTCATTCAGTCATTTAAAATGTTTCCCTCCCTTTTCACCCCCGCAGAGAACGTTCTAAATGTTCTAGGGGAGATTTGCATACCCAGCCCTATTGGTCCCTGCAGGAATTCATATGAACATTCTAAGTGTCGTATGGGCTATTTGCATAACTGCTCCTATTGGCTCCTGCAGCAATTCTGAGGTGAGGCCGATTTGCATAACTGCTGCCCTGTTGTTTTGTCCATAGGAGATATGAGAGTGGGGCGATTTTGCTCCCTTTTTTCACCCCCTTAGGGACGGAATTTCCAAAAATCCTTCCTTAGTGAGGCTCTACGTCATAAAAGCACTGTTCCTTCAAAATTTCACGTTCCTAGCTTAAACGGTTTGAGCTGGGCGTTTATGAGTCAGTCAATCAGTCAGTCAGTCAGTCAGTCAGGACACTTTCTTTTATATTCATATATATATATATATGAATGAAATTGCTTTAGCTGTTTAAACCATTTTAAATTTCGTATACTGAAATGTTATGCTGTATTTTATTGTATCTGTATTTTATGCTGTATTTAATTATTGTATCTTTGTTTTGTGAATTGCTGTGAACCGCCTAGAGAGTTTTGCCCATTGGGTGGGATAGAAAATAAATAAATAAAGTAAGTAAGTGTGTGTGTGTGTGTGTGTGTGTTTGTGTAAGGCAGTGTTCTCCAACCTTGGGTCCAAAGATGTTTTTGGCCTACTACAACTCCCAGCATGCCCCACCCAGAAATAGCAGCATATTTTAGCTTAAAGCTCTTACTGCCAGTAACTGAGCCTTTGGAGAGGCATTTCTACCTTTTAGCGTAGGAGGAAAAAACAGTGCCAAACCTGGAAAGCCACCCAATGGGGAAAGACTGGGACTCCAGGAGGCTGCATTTGGGCCCGCAGGCCTGAGCTTACCCAGCCTTTTTAGGGCGCAATCCTATGCATGCTTAGACGGAGAAAAGTCCTACAACTCCCAGCATGCCCCAGCCAGCATGGCTGGCTGGGGCATGCTGGGAGTTGTAGGACTTTTCTCCGTCTAAGCATGCATAGGATTGTGCCCTTAGTTATCACATCCTACGGGCCCATTTTGCTTTTTGGGTTAATCTGCACCCGCAAGTAATACAGGAGCGAGCATGCATCAGGTTGTGCTAATTTCATCTCCGGCCGCATCTGCAATGTTCGTTTCGGCATATGCTCTGTGCGCGCAGCAGACGGGTTTTTTGTGTGCTCAGTGCGAGGGTTTTTATTATCCGCACCAATGGATCATCTGTTCTTAATGATACTAAACTTTTGACTCTGGTATTTTTGAGGCAGTAAATCTCACAGGTTAATTATTCATTTCCCCCCCCCCGACATTGGATGGCATTAATTTTTGAAATATTCTAACGGAGAAGCCGTTTCTCAAAGTCTGTGCCAGAGGTGGCTGACCTGCAGCATCAGAGGTAGCTTGCAAAGCAATTTCATATGTCTCTTTCCAGAGTGCGCCATAAAATCTAGGCTATGCTCATGGCTCAGCATGGATAAGTGATGAAATTGATCTTAAGATGTGCATCACATCAGTTTCGGGTGGACTTGACCCACGTATTCATGCCAGTTGTGGGTGTGTGGCAACATTTCATTTTAGTGACAATATTAATATTTATATATACAGTACAGTGCCACCAAGTAACATAATGCTATAGCGTGTTCCAAAAAATGCACAGACAATAATATAAGTCCCTGCCCCCAAGGAGCTTACAATCAAATAAATAAAGTGAATAAAGCTAGCCAGACAAGATTAATTACTTTGAGAAATACTGAAAGAGAGGAACATAATCTACATCAATTGGTCCATCTAGCCCAGTATTGTTCATTCTAGTGGTTCTCCATCACAAAAGGACAAATCTGTCTATTTCACTTTCTCTCCATTTCTCATTTTTCCAATCCTAAATGCAATTTATTCCAAACTTTTGAGATTTTGAAATAAAAGATTAAAGATTATACATAATTTTGCAAGCAATTTTCCTAATGTAATGCATTTTAATGTTATTTTCACATACTCCTCCCCCCCCCCGCGTTTGTGTGCACTTTCCCCTAATATATGCATTTTTGTATACATTTTTTGACTGGAGAACGCCACTGCAATTTCAAAGATTAACTGAATTTGGTTCGCATATTAGTTCAAACCTGTGATTTTAGGTCATCCTGACCTGTTCAGGATTCCAGCCAACCCATTCTGTCATTTCCATTCCTCCTTCCCAAGTCAGCATTCCATGTCAAATGAGTATACTCAGTCCTTATTCTGGGGTTCTTCACCTTGGCGGTGTGTGTGTGTGTGTGTGTGTGTGTGTTCTCCTAAAGTTTTCTTGTGTTGCTGCAATCCTTGGTGCTCCCCCTTGGTGCTCCTTGGCTGATAAATTCCTCTTGCATCAGGATAGTACCATTTTGGCCCCATAAGGACCAGCATTCAGAGAACTGAGATCATTATTAGTATATATGACACCATTAGTGGAGGCAGAAGGTAGGCACTCCAGCAACGCAGCAAATTCCTCCAAAGACAACTTGATCAGCTCTCTGTGTGCATTTCCCACTCTGGAGATCTCTAGCGACACCAGACGTCTTCCACCCGAGCCAGTCATTTCTGATCAATTTAGGGCACAATCCAGTGGGAATGCCCGAAACCCTCTGAACGTGGAGGATTGTGGGCATCCCATGGAGAGTGAGAGGAGTGTGGAGGTGAAGGCCACCTCCGGGATCCTCCTGCCTGCCTTGCAAGTCAGCTAGACGGTTGATTTCGGCCGCCTAGCTGAGACACTTCAGAGGGGGGCAGGAAGGAGGCTGAGGCAGCAGCGGCATACCTCGTATCATGGCGGTGCCTGTTCCCTCCCCGCCCGTCAGAATGCCCCTACACCCCATCTCTGGGGTCGCTCTTATGACTTCAGAGATGCAGCCAGTGTGGTCCTTTCCATGCCAGCTGCGAAGGGGAGGAGGGCGCTCCAAGTGTGGAGGCCCAGCTACGTGGTCGGAGCGATTTTCCGACTTCATAGCTGGATGTCCGAAAAATCCTATGACAGAAACAGGAGGAGATAAGCATCCAAATGCAACGGAAAAAAGGAGAGAACTAGGTTCTCAGGATGCAAAAATCTTTATTAAAGGAGCCCGATGCGTTTCGGCCTGTGTATTTTTCAAGGCCTTCCTCAAGGGGCTGTGAATATTCAAAATACATACATTAAGTTAACTTAACATGGTTAGGACAACACATAATAAAAATAATTTCTCATTGTGTATAGAATTTCTTTACATTCTTAATAGAAATCATTTCAAAACATTTTCTTAAAAATGAGAAACAAGTACTGCTTTTTTAAAAAAGGAATACATTTTCCTTTATATAAATTATAACTTACTTGTAAAAGAGTCTGCAGATTACTTAAACAACTAATGTCTTTCACCGTTTCAGTGGCGACTGAAAAAATAGATCTTTTTGAACATGATTATATTATGGTACAGTTTTCTTCTTTTTTCTCGATGTTATCTCGTTGGCAAAATGTCAAGGACACCCAGTCAGGACACAGCTTGTTTTAAAGCACTACAGTGATTTTGCAGTCACATTAATGGGAACAGTTCCAAATCCTCATTAAGACCTCTTGGTTTTAAAGTATTTAATTTAATTATCCACTGTATTTCCCTTCTTAATAATTGTTTTTCATTGTTAGTGTTAATTTTGTCCAGAGCCCAAAAAGTAAGGTCTGTAGGGGAATGTTGTTGTTCTGTAAAATGTTGAGTTAGTGGAGCACCTTGTTTTTTATTTTTTATGTTACTAAGGTGCTCTCCTATACGTTTTTTTAGGGGTCTGATAGTTTTTCCCACATAAACTTTTGGACATTTACACGAAATGTTTAAGAAATGTTTTGAAATGATTTCTATTAAGAATGTAAAGAAATTCTATACACAATGAGAAAGTATTTTTATTATGTGTTGTCCTAACCATGTTAAGTTAACTTAATGTATGTATTTTGAATATTCACAGCCCCTTGAGGAAGGCCTTGAAAAATACACAGGCCGAAACGCGTCGGGCTCCTTTAATAAAGATTTTTGCATCCTGAGAACCTAGTTCTCTCCTTTTTTCCCGAAAAATCCTATGGCCATCTAGACGCTGTCTAGTGGCCACAGGATTGCGCTGCCCATTTCAGCTTTAGAAAACATTTTTTTCCTGAGAAAATGTCTGAGATCGTTCTTCTCTCATCCTCATCCTCCCCACAAAAAGATGGCCACTTTGCAGAATTTCCTCTGAATAAACTCCACCATATCTTGGGGTGGCTTTTGCCATTCTCCCACCTGCACAATACCCTGGAACAATGCTAAATCTGGGGCATTGTGAAGGGTTGAAAATAGTGCCCAGACTGCCAATACGGTTGTTGCTGCTGCTACAACTTATAAGTGGCAGCAAAAACAAGCAAGCAAAAACAACAAGAACAACAGTGTAGTATAGTGGTTAGAGTGTTGCACTGGGACTCAGGAGACCTGGGTTCTAGTCCCCGCTTGGTCATGAAACTCACTGGCTGACTTTGGGCCAGTCACTGACTCTGAGCCTAACCTACCTCACAGGGTTGTTGTGAGGACTAAATGGAGAGGAAGGAGCAGGAGGATCATGTAAACTGCCTTGGGTTCCTTGCAGGAGAAGAAAGGCAGGATATAAATGAAATAAATGAATAAATAAATCCTTAGGATTAGAGGCTCTGCTAATGGTGAAACTGTTGGAGAATTTCTCCTCCCGCCAAAGAAATTTAGTGAAGTGGTTCCCCACACCTACTCTAATCTCTCTGCCCACAAATATGGTGAAGAATTTTGAGAGGCCATTTGTACACAAGCTCAGTTTCACCTTGAACTCACGGTGGATCTGAGTCAATTGCAATTTCCTAAGCTCACAAGTAGTAATGTTAGGATTGTATCAACTGTTCTCCACTGGGCTATTAACAGAAACCAAAGTAGACAATTACATACCCTCCAACATTTCACAGATGAAAATAGGGACACACATGTGAATTTGTAAGAGGTATGGTTAAGCAACAGGAAGGTGTGATCAAGAGGGCGTGGCCAGGCAACATGAGGGTGTGGCCAAGGGTATGGCCAGGCAACCAAAGGGCATGGTCAAGTACAAAAGTTATTAGAGGAAACACACAAAATCTTGTTGGACTGGGACCCGGGAGATCCGGGTTCTAGTCCCCGCTCAGCCATGAAACTCACTGGGTGACTTTGGGCCAGTCACTGACTCTCAGCCTAACCTACCTCACAGGGTTGTTGTGAGGATAAAATGGAGAGGAGGAGGAGGATTATGTAAACCGCCTTGGGTTCCTTGCAGGAAAAAAGGCGGGGTATATAAATATAATAAATAAATAAATAAATAAAACATATTATTTTATAATATTTTATTAGTGGCTTTTGTAATAATTTTTTTTAACCTTACTTAAACCCTTAATTGTTGATATCTAGTGTTTTTCATGGGGGGGGGGTCAATGCTTGCAGGGCAATCTCTTTCTTTTTGTTTTAAAATTATCAGGATCGGTTGGAGTATTTTCAGGGCAGTTGGAGAAGGAGAAGAAAAGAGAAGAGCAAGGAGATGCAGAGGAGGGAGAGCTTTTGGGTGGGGGAAAATACAAAAAGACACATTGGAGTTTTGAACCCTTCAGCGTTTTGCTCCAACATCTCTACTGAGCTCTGGTTTTTAAGCACAAGGAGTAACTTTGAGGGGCTGAACAGCTTTGTTGTTGTTTGTTATTGTAGAGAGGCCCCCCCCCCAGTGTAAAGTACTTTTTGTGTTCTATTCACACAATTTAGATTTAAAGAAACACTTAAACTGGAATAATCTTACATAATTTAACTAACTTGAATTAAGTTAAAGCAAACAGTGCAATCGTACTCACAGTTACTCAGGAGTAAGTACAAATGTCTTCAATGGGTCTTACTTACTTACCATGGGGCCTGGTCAGAGGCAGCAGGCAGAGCACGCACGTGTGCACGCGCACTCACACACATCCTCGGTCTGTGTTCCCTTCCTGTTTAAAGGGGCCATGGGCAAAATCGCAGCTAAGCTAAATAGCTTGTGGGAGGAGGCAGGGGAATTCCGGGCTCTGCATAACAAATTGGGACTCTGCATAACAAAGTAACATAACAAAGAGAAAGAACAAGATCATAACAAAGTAAGAAGCTTAAGTGTTTGTGGAACTGTCCCAGCAAATTTGGGGCAATTGGAGAGTATGCAATTATTTAGTATTTGAAGATTTATTTATTTTTGAAATGGCTTCCAAATTTGTTATATGCATTGGAAACACCCCCCGCATGGTCTGTGGCGGGGGGGGGGGAGGGAAATTGTGTGACAGATTGCTACTCAAAGCTAAAATGAAGTAATCTGCCAACATGGAAGGAGGAAAAATGCTTGGATAATTTTTTATTAAAATCTGCCTGCAAGCTTTCAGAGCTGCAGGCCTTTCCTGATTACATTTTTAGACTGACCATCTGGACTTCCCCAGGAGATACTTTCTGAGACTGTTTCGAGAGAATATTTCCTCTCTCTCTCTCTCTCTCTCTCTCTTCACTTCTTGCTCTTCAAATCTGGAATCTCAGGTGCAAGAACTGGTATCAGAGAAGAGGTGATGCTGCTTCGGGGGACCTGAAGGGGGAGAGGCAGTTAATTAATTCGTTTGTTTGAGTTATTCCATTTCTATACTGCCCAATAGCTGAAGCTCTCTGGGTAGTTCACAAAACAAGATAAAACCATTAAAAAAACAATAACATAATAAAACATAATATGAAAACATCAGAAAGTTTAAAATGGGATAAAACTAAAGTTAAAACACACTGCACACACACACACACAAAGTGAGAGCGAACAGCAGTGCAAGGATTTAAAAACACACTACCCCCACCTTAAACTGAAAAATGAAGGGCGCAATCCTGTGCATGTTTAGACAGGGAAAAAAGGCCTACAACTCCCAGCGTGCCCCCGCCAGTTGTAGGCCTTTTTTTCCTCTCTAAACATGCAGTAGGATTGTACATTAGAAAGCCTAGTAAAATGAAAAGGACTTCAGTTGGTAGTGAAAACACAACAATGTAAGCTCCAGGCAAGCCAATCTGGGGACAGCATTCTTACCTGTCCCTGGACTGATCACTAGTGAAGGACATGAGAATCAGCAAAATCTGAGCTCACCAGAGTTCTCCAAATTCCATCTTGAAGCTCGTCCCGACCTGAGTCCATATCAGATTGCAAGCTTCGTGTATTTTTCCTATTTTCGCATGAAAATCCATGCGTATTTTCATGCATATTTTTCAAAATGTATGCATCAATTGTATGCATCTTTGCAAGGTAGGCATTCTTCTCCCTTTACTTAAAGTGTAGTTTTGCATGTTTATCAAAAGTACACATTTTTTCACATGAATTTCCAGATGTAACGATGTTGAACGCATTGGTGTTTGTTTGTTTGTTTGTTTTTTGGTCCATGAATCACACTGCAAGCACAGAAATGTAGGAACTTTGACTGCAGATTGTGTCCGAGTCTGTGTGAAGTCTGGACTGTGTGAACTGGGTAAATCCTGATCAAAAACAAACAAATTTTCTCATACACCCCTATCCCTAGTATCTCTAAAAGAAGGATCTCGGATAGCAGATGATAAGGGAAATATCTCTGCCTGAGAGCCATTGCCAGACACAGTAGACCAGGAATGGGGAATGTGTGGCCCTCCAGATGTTGTTTGGACTGCAGTTTCCATCATGCTTGACCGCTGGCTATGCTGCCTAGGGCTGATAATAGTTGCAGTCCAACAACATCTGGAAGACCACACGTTCGCCACCCCTGTGATTGACAATACTGGGCTAGCTTTTGACAAAGTGCCTCATGATATCCTGATTAGCAAACTACGTACCTAAAAGTGGGCTAGATGGAACAACTGTCAGGTGGATCCACAGTTGGCTACAGAATCGGACTCAAAGAGTGCTTATCAATGGTACCTTCTCAAACTGGGGAGAGATAATGAGCAGGGTACCACAGGGCTCAGTCCTGGGCCCAGTGCTCTTCAACATTTTTATTAATGACTTGGATGAGGAGGTGCAGGGGATGCTTATCAAATTTGCAGATGGCAGTCAGTCAGTCAGGCGATCACTCGTGGCCGAGTAAGATTGTCTTCCAGGATAAAAAAGAAAATTTACAAAAAGGAGATTTTAAAAGGAGAAAAATTCTAAAGAAAATTGTGTAGACTCTAGCGATGGGTCCGTAAGTGGCTGTGGAGGCCAATTCTAGATCCACACAGCTTCCCACAGTGAGGACACAGGTTACCAGATGGAAGATGGTCTTGTAAAGGATTCATTTGACGTGCTTTTCGTTTAGCACGTTTCTCCCTTTCACCTTGCACTCGAGCTTCTTCAAAGTCCATAGAACCTTTGTGAAAGGCCAACCTCCAGTTAGATCGTTCATGGGCCAGAGCTTCCCAGTTTTTGATGTTTATATTGCATTTTTTTAGATTAGCCTTAAGAACATCTTTAAACCTCTTATATTGACCACCGATATTCCGCTTTCCATTCTTGAGTTGGGAATAAAGTAACTGCTTTGGGAGACGGCAGTCAGGCATTCGAACAACATGACCAGTCCACTGAAGTTGGCGTTGAAGGATCATTTTTTCAATGCTAGTAGTCTTTGCTTCTTCCAGTACACTGACATTTGTTCGCCTATCTTCCCAAGTAATTCAGCAGGATTTTCTGGAGGCAACGTTGATGAAATCTTTCAAGGAGTTGGAGGTGACGTTTATAGATGGCACAAATTGGGTGGAATAGCTAATACCCTGGGAGACAGAAACAAAATTCAAAGTGATCTCAATAGGCTGGAGCGCTGGGCCGAAACAACAGAATGAAATTTAATAGGGATAAATGCCAAGTGCTGCACCTAGGGAAAGGAAACCAAATGCACAGTTACATGATGGGGGACACTTGGCTCAACAATTCTGCAAGTGAGAAGGATCTTGGAGTTGTTGTAGATCACAAGCTGAATATGAGCCAGCAATGTGATGTGGCTGCAAAAAAGGCAAATGCTATTTTGGGCTGCATTAATAGAAGTATAGCTTCCAAATTCCATGAAGTACTAGTTCCTCTCCACTTAGCACTGGTAAGGCCTCATCTTGAGTATTGCATCCAGTTCGGGGCACCACACTTTAAGAAGGATGCAGACAAACTGGAAAAGGGTTCAGAGGAGGGCAACAACGATGATGATCAGGGGACTGGAAATAAAGCCCTATGAGAAGAGACTAAAAGAACTGGGCATGTTTAGCCTTCAGGAGAGAAGACTGAGGGGAGATATGATAGCACTCTTCCAGTACTTGAAAGGTTGTCACACAGAGGAGGGCCAGGATCTCTTCTCGATCATCCCAGTTTGCAGGACACGGAATAATGGGCACAAGTTACGGGAAGCCAGATTCCAGCTGAAGATCAGGAAAAACTTCCTGACTGTTAGAGCAATATGGAGTCCCATTCATTCATTCATTCATTCATTCTTAAAAGCATTTTTCATTAGACGGGTCTCGGAGCCGATCTAACTCACTCCTTCTGCTGGGGGAGGGCGGGGGCTGAGAGCCTGTTGGATCCCTCACATCCACAGCTTCCTCCCCGCCCTGCCCACTGGCCAGCCCCCCCTCCCGAGGTCGGAATCCCAACCATAGTAGAGGGATCCACCCTATAGCTTTCCACAGTGGCTGGGAGGGGCGTGTGTAAGGTACGGTGGGAGGGATCCACAGTCAGATCTCCTCTGAGGTTGGAGCTCTTCCTCCAGCCTTGAAAGGGAAGATTTGCTGCATCCTAAGGGCCTTCAGACACTATCTAGATGACACAGGATTGGTCTCGTTATGTTAAATCAGCGATTCCATTTAATATGTCAGGGTTTCTCCCCCCCCCCATTTTCGAATAGCAGATATGTGGAGTGCCTCCCCCCACCCACCCCCCAGCCATACCACATTGTGATAAAAAAATTCCTTTTGAAGCTGCTATTTGCTGCAGGAGGGAAGCTGTGATTGCCTTCTGCGGCAAAACGCAACTTCAGGGAGGGTTTGGCATTACAATGCAGGGGGGAAGGATTAAGTCCCCTCCAGTGCACCACAGTCCCGACTGGGCCTTGCCGTGGCTGCTGTTTTAAAAGAGGCAAACACCAGGCACATTAAATGCAATCACGCAGTTTGGGGAGGCTGGAGACTCCTGTTTCAGTGGGGCTCCTAATAATCCATTGCAGGTTTTATTTGCAGCTTTATGGGACACATCCATGGTGCTGAACTCTATGCCCCCAAATAGGTTCACCACCATGGATAGCTCCTACAAAGCTCCAAATAAACCTGCAATGGATTAGGAGCCTGACCGAAATAGGAGTCACCAGCATCCACATGTAGTTTGGCACGGAGGTTTTAATAGCTTGGTTATACAGTCATGCCTTGGATTGAGAGCATAATTCGTTCCGGAAACGTGCTTGTAATCCAAAACACTATTATATCAAAATGAAATCCCCCCCCCCAAAAAAAAATTTGTACAGGGATTTTTAATTTAAGCCGTACTACAGTACTTGCATTGCAAGACGTCGCTTGTATATCAAGTCAAAAAAATCAAATAAATATTTAAAATTTGCTTGTCTTGCAAAACGCTCTCAAACCAAGTTACTTGCAATCCAAGGTATTACTGTATATACGTATGCCGGTTGATACTTGGACAGACACATGGGGGTACTATTCCCCTCATCCATAGTCAGAAGCTCTTTAGCAACAAAAGAGTGCCAGAAAGTATTAGGAGGAAACAATAAGAATATATGTTAATTCATGGGGTGGTATGTCTGATGTACATGAATTTGTTAGTGATATAAACTGCCATGCTTGAGACACTCTGGTGTTGTAAAACTTAAATATTTAATTACTGATATGTACATCTATTTGGGCTGTCAACCAATTGAAAGACTTTGCATAGACTGGAGTCTGGCTTTTTTTATGCAGTGACTCAGTCTATTAAATTTGCATCCACTTGCATGTTGAAAAGTGTCAGGTTTTTTTTTTAAAGTTCCTGAAAGGAAGAATGTGTGTGGGTATGCATTTTATGAAATAAGTTTGCTCACTGTGAAATGCTTGCCCCACTTCAGCAATCGCTCAAGGAGCTGTTAAATGGGGCAAAATGGTCTCCCATTCAGAATAAGGCAGGATCTCTGATTTGGCTTTGGAATTACATTTATTTCTTATTACATTTATATCCCACATTTTTTCCTCTTAAAAGGATCCCAAGGTGGCTTGCATAATCCTCCTCTCCATTTTATCCTCACAACAACCCTGTGAGGTAGGTTAGACTGAGAGTGAGGGACTGGTCACTGGCCCCAAATCACCCAGTGAGCTTCATGGCCAAGTGGGGACTAGAACTCAGATCTCCCTAGTCCCAGTCCAACACTCTGACCATTATGCCACACTGGCCCTACAGAAATATGTAATTTATGCCTGTCTAACCCAGGACTGACTACTCTGACTGGCAGTGGTCTCTCAGGCAGAGACATCTCTCAACACCTGAGATGCTTTACCTGGGGATGCCAGAGGCCAAACATGAAACCTTCTGCATGCAAAGCACATGAGCTATGGTCCTTCCTTCCTGCCAGGACTGCTAATGAATGAAGCCCCATGTTGGCATGGTTCTACCCTGAGCATCCACATCACTTTGGTCCAGATCACACCCTGTAACGTTCATTAAAAACACACACACAGCTAAACCCAAACCTTATGTATATATGTCCAAATATGGGCAGAGTTGCCATAAACATTTTCCAAAAAGGATTATTTATATTTACAGTGCAATCCTATGCATGTCTACTCAGACATAGATCCATCCTATTGAGTTCAATAGGACCTAATACCAAATACATGTGTACAGGACTTCAGCCTAAATCTGATTTGCTATATGGTGCCATGGCAAACATCAAGTTGATTACATTATCCCTGATTGGCTGGATCAGGTAGCCAGCAAGGGAGGAACCGTCTTTAAAAATAAATGAACTGTGCCAAAGCCTTCTCATGGATGATTGGTGTCCATGAATTTACAAATTCATCCCATTTGTAAATCATAAACCACCAGATAAATGTTTTCCTGAGAAAATACATATCATTCTGGTCAGCTATACTTACAGTGTAGCATTCTTTGCTAGTGCTGTGTGATTGGATTTTAAACTATGCTCCACTATAGAGATGTACTGACTCTGGTTCCTTTCTATTATGCATCAGTTGTTATATCTTTATGTGTTATTAGGGGTTTTTTTTCCTTGCAAGAATTGTATTAAAATGTTTCTTCTTTAAACTACGTTCTTGTTGAAAATTGTTCCAAAGCAGCTGCTGAGAAGAACAATGAAGAGACATGAAATGGGCACAGCAGAGCAGGGGTGGGGGCGGGATCCCCGCCTCTGGCCAGTTGCTAGCTGCTGCCGCCCCGGCCCGCTCCGCCAGTCAGCGCATCTCCCCTCGGCCCCCTCTCCCGACCACCAAGGGGCTCTCGTGGCTCAGTGGAAGGGGGGTGCAGTGCCTGGTTC
Organism: Shinisaurus crocodilurus; assembly: GCA_021292165.1. NCBI lineage: Eukaryota > Metazoa > Chordata > Lepidosauria > Squamata > Shinisauridae > Shinisaurus > Shinisaurus crocodilurus. The sequence continues at coordinate 204,647,454 of CM037880.1, read as the reverse complement.
CAGGCCCTTGCTGGCAAGCCGCGGAGGGAGGATCGGTCAGCTGGCGAAAGGATGGCCAGGGGAGGAACACACACGGCGGAGCCTTCAGCCTGGTGTGCAATGGGACTCTTTCCGGGCTTCCTTCGCAGGAAATGCAGCATCCCCCCCGGCCCGGCCCGGCGGGAAGAGCCGCCGCTGCCGCACCCCGCGAGGATGAGCACGCTGCCTGGGCGTATGCGAACCTGGGCAATGGCCGCTCGGAAAACAAGGGAAGGTAGGAGGGAGGGCAGCAGGGGCGGGGCGCGAATGGGCGCGCAGGGCTCTAGGTGTGGATATTTTGTGGGTAGGGGCTGGAGTGCAGCTTCCAATAGCACCTATCTTAATCCGGCCCTGAACCGGGGGGCCTTCCTCCGCAAACACTGCCACCTGGCAGCAGCCATGTCATCAGGCTGCAGTGGAGGGAGATGGGAAGCAGGACCCTTCCATCAATTTATTATTTCATTTTTCCAAATGTACATCAATTCTGCTGAAAGACCAGCTCTGTTGAGCCTTCCCTCCCACAACTGTCACCTGGCAGCAGCCATGCCATCAGGCTGCAGCAGAGGGAGATGGGAAGCAGAATCATTCCATCAGCTCTGTGTTGAAAGAACAGCTCCATCAGGCTTCTCCTCACCGCCTGAACTGTTTCCATTCCAGCTGGTCATTATAAGAAAGAACTACTAAACTTTTAAGAATTGGTTCCTGAGTTTCCTTTTTTACTCCTCCCTCCGTTCCCCTTTTCTTCTTTTGTGTTGTATCTTTTAGATTATAAAATCTGTCTTGTTTTTATAAGGGACTGTCTTGTTTTTATTGATCTTACATGAGCTGCCTTGGGAGCTTTTCCGGGCAACATGCAAGGCAAAAATGCTTCAAATAAATCTTCCTAATATTTGCTCTATTTACAAATGAAAAAAAGGAGAGAACTAAGTTCTCAGGATGCAAACTTTATTAAATAGAGAAGCCCGACGCATTTCGGCCTGTGTTTTTTTCTAAGGCCTTCTTCAAGGGGCTGTAAAAGTTCAAAATACATACAATAAGTTAACATGGTGAGGACAACACATAATAAAAATACTTTCTCATTATATAATGAATTTCTTATATTTTAAATAGAAATCATTTAAAAACATTTTCTTAAAAATGAGAAACAAGTATTGCTTTTTAAATAAAGACATACGTTTTCTTTATATAATATCTTACTTGTAAAAGAGTCTGCAGATTTCTTAAACAACTGAAGTGTCTTTCACTGTTTTAGTGGCGACTGAGAAGATAGGTCTTTTTGATCGTTATTATATTTTGGTACAGTTTTTTTTTTCTATTTTGGGCATTATCTTGTTAGCAAATTGTCAAGGACATCCAGTCATTTGAAGAGCTGCCCTATAGTTGCTGGAGCAACTTTGTTCTTTGTTGCTCCAGCAGGAAGGACCTGAATCAGTGGGCTCAAATTACAAGAAGGGGGATTTTGACAAAACATTAGGAAGAACATCCTGATGGGTATCAGCTGCTATACAGTGAAACAGGCTGCCTTGGAAGGTAGTAGAATCTCCATCATTAGAGGTATTTAAGCAGAGGCTGGATGGTTACCTATCAGGGATGTTGTAGCAACAGATAGGAAGGTTACCTATCAGGGATGCTGTAGTAGCAGCTAGGGTGGTTACCTATTAGGGATGCTGCAGCAGCAGCTAGGATGGTTACCTATCAGGGATGTATATTAGCAGATTCCCTGTACTGGACCACATGACCTTTGAGGTCCCATCCAACCTCTGATTCTACAACCTGTATGTGCATAGCTGCTGTATGCATCTTCAATTTGTCTGCATGTAAGGAGAGTAAAGACATTCTATTGAAGTGCATTGGAAAGGGCTTGCCACCGCAGCCCTGTTGCCCCAACCCATGAGTGCTCCTCATTGTGCTTGTGATTGTCTTCTGAATGCTAAATAGTATTGTAGTTCTGCTTCCAACAGGTGGAAGATCTTGTTTTCTGAATTCCCCAGCAATACTTGTTATCTGAATTCACCCTGTGTCTCTCATTTAGCCTGTCTGGGGGGGAAAAGCACTTTAAAAATAAATGCTGTCTAATGGTTTAAATGACCTGCAGGCCATTTAGAAAGATGAGGTTATACTGTGTGTCATGAAGATGATTACCATCACAGTTGGCACTAATTAGCACCTTTGGTCCAAGCCCCAGAACTCTACCTCCACTTCAGATTTATTGCATCTAGATTTTTATCTTACCCAGTTCTGTGAGCTTTGAGCAAGGAGCAATACTATTAAAACAAACCATTGCTTAATTTTCAAAATGAGAGACAGTGTGATTTCAGCATGTCTGAAGTCACACCCTTAGGGCACAATCCTATGCATGTTTAGAGAGAGTACAACTTCCAGCATGCTCCAGCCAGCTATGCTACTTGGAGAATGCTGGGAGTTGTAGACCTCCTTTTTTGGGGGGGTCTAAACACGCAAAGGATTGCACCCTTAGTAGATGTAACTTAAGGCACCAAGGTTCCCAGACGGGCAGGGCCCTTGTATTGTGTCTTGCTACATTTTTCAGCAATAGTGCTTTATGGCAGAATGCCTCATGCCAGCACAACTGAATTCAAACAAATTTTAGCACGTTCATTCAATAAATATGCATGGGGCTCCCAGGAGGTACAAGAGTTTTTGCATCATCATCTGAGAGCAAGTGTAGTGCAGTGGTTAGAGTGTTGGAATGGGACTCAGGAGATTCCAGGTTCTAGTCCCCACTCGGCCATGAAGCTGAGTGATTTTGGGTCAGTCACTGTACTCTCAGCCTAACCTACCTCACAGGGTTGTTGTGGGGATAAAATGGAGAGGAGGAGGAGGAGGATCGCATAAGCCTCCTTGGGTTCCTTACAGGAAAAAAGGCAGGATATAAATATAATAAATAAAATAAATCTCAGGAACTCAAGAGAGTGCTTTTGTGAAGCATTCTGCATTAATATGGCTGCCAGGAGGCATGATCAGCAGGTAACTTGGAATGCAGCAGGTGCAGTGAGCAGATACTTTCCCTTCATGCTGTTACTGAACATGGCCCAAGGCTGGTCCATGGGCAACTGTTTGGAGTGAGTCAGGAGCCAGGAGTCTAGGTTGCTGAGCACTCAAGGCTGGAGGACAAACCCAGAGGCAGGATTGGAGAACAAGCAAAGAATCACGATTAAATTAGTGCTGGGAGAGAATCTTGTTCAGTTTGCGTCTGGATACAAACTCACCAAATTTGTACTTCCCAAAACAATATGCAAAGCAGAGTACAATTATCCTTTGGTGGACGCACTTCTCAGAATTTTGGGATGCAATTCTCTGAACAGAAAATGGGCATCAAAACGTGAATATATTAGGGGGGAAATGCACACAGAACAGACTTCCACTGGCCCCATCTGGGGCCAGGGAGAAGATTTGCGGGTGGGGGAGGAGAGAGGAGTCAGGTAACAGGTCAGGTTAGTGACAGATAGCGAGAAGTGCGGGATTAGGCAGTATGGTTTAGGCTTATGGTGATCATCCAGTGGCATCTTTCAAGGTGACTGACGTTTACCCAAGGCTGCCCTCGCTAATGCCCTGAGGCTTGACAGGCGAGAGATTGGGATGTCTTTGGGGTTTTGCCTTTCTCACCTACATTGGGTGCCTGGAGGCGTCAAAGTAAGGCGACGATGGTAAAGCCCTCCAGCTCCACATGGAGGGCAACTGGCCGGGGGCGGACCAACCCGCCTCCGGTGCGGTTAAGATGTATTCGCCAAAATATTGGTTTTTTCCCGGCCAATGGCTGGGCTAGGTTAGTACCGCCCTTCGGCCTTCACAGATCTTCAATTCAATAAATGTGGCCCTGATTTGAAACTCTGTGTCTGACTCTTCTTTATCTCACCCATACACTCGCAAGTGCGTCTGTTAGTGAAAGAACTTTAAACTGTTGCAAACTGTTAAACATTAAAACTGCTTGTAAGAAGTGTGTACATATTAGACAAAGGTGCACGCAAAAATGCGTATACCAGGAGAGCTGTGTACCGAGTGCACACAAATTTCCATGCACACTTAAAAATAAAAATCACAAACTGATACAGAAACAGGACAGAACGAACTGAGGGGTAGGAAAAATGAGAAGCTGAGAGAAACTGAAACACAAGGCACAGCAGAGCTGAAGCAGGCCTTTTTGCTCAAGCAAGGCTCAGCTGGGAACTGGTATAACAAAAATACCAGAGCTTAGTTCCTTCGCTAGGCCCAGGGGGAAAACATGCCCAAAGCAAATTCCTGTTGTGGGGGTGGAGAGATGGTCAAACAGTGAATCCTTCCACTGGTGTGGGTAAGGCCTGCCTTGCCCTTGCTTGATTCGGAGGATGCTAAGAGTGCTCTCAGGGTGGTAGCATGCCCAGGACACGTTCAGGAGAAGCCCTCTCTTCCTGGATTTGGATTCTGGAGCTGGCACTCCTCCATTGCTGCTCCTTCTGGTGGTCACTGGCCATCCCACGTTTTGCTTCCATTGTGAACAGTGGTAAAATGGAACCAGGTCTCACAGAGATGCAGTTCCAGCAGAGGGATGCTTCTGACAGGATCTACCACCCTCACCCCCTTCAGAAAGAATTCCCTGTGTCCCCTCTGAGCTTAGCTGCAATCCTCACAGTTGCTGAGGGGAAATTAATTTTCCCCAGCAACAATATATTGTTTCCCTGTTGTAATGCAAAGCATTTTGCAGTAGCTTGGTCATGAATGGGCAACTAAGGCCCAACAGCTTTACAGAAGACCTGCTCCCAGTGGAGATGAAGACTCCTAGAACTGTCTTTTATTTTGATTTGCAATTCTAACAAAACAAAACAAAACAAAAAAGGGGAGAAACAGCAAACAACAAAAAGAATGTACGGTAACTAAAAATCATATCCATTCACAATAACTATTCACAACTTTAAAAAAAAGAGGGAAGGATTTGACACTTTTGTTTCAAATATATATATTCTAATATAAGCAGTCCCTATGTCTAAATAAGCATCCAGACAAAATTGACTGTAGGATATACATTCAAATGCAGCAAGAGAAGTCAGATCTTGAGAGCATTGATTGAATAATTGGTGCTAGGTGTTTACCCTTCCAGGGTTGGAGTCTAAGTCTCTGTGCAACTGTAAGGGCTCTCAAAATCCAGTTTTGCTGTCCATCTGTTAATCCCAAAGGCAAAAACAGGAGGAGATAAGCATCCAGTAACAATGCAAAAAAGGGGGAGAACAGGTTCTCAGGATGCAAATTCTTTATTATGTATTTTCAGGTGGAGGAGCCTGAAAATACATAATAAAGAATTTGCATCCTGAGAACCTGTTCTCCCCCTTTTTTGCATCTGTTAATCCCCACATTTAAACATGAACGCCCCCACATGAGCATACCCAATTATCACAGATCTTTCAAGAACAAAATTTAGGCAGGCGATACAACTTCCAACCAGAAAGAAGCCGCCTTATAAGAATGCCCACATTGTATGCCTCAGCAGCGCATTGTCCATGTTACATCACTAGCAGAGCTGGCCAGATTCTCCTTGGGGGCGTGGCTCAGGGGACTCTCATGATGTGCGCCTGCACTTCAAAGCTGACCGCTACACTTCTGGTCGTGATGCAGTGTAGCTGCTGTGAGAGACCGGAGTCTGTTGGCGGCATCGGTGGCTAAGAACCAGTGGTCAGGCTGCTCTTTGATGTTTGGGATGGGTGAGTACTAGTTTTGCTTTCTTCCTCCTCCCTCCCAATCCCTTTTCCTTTTGTGTCGTGTCTTTTAGATTGTAAGTCTGAGGGCAGGGACTGTTTAATATTAATCTTTCTAAGCCGCTCTGGGAGCCTTTTTTGGCTGAAGAGCGAGGTAAAAATGCTGTAAATAAATAAATAAATAAATACTGAACTTCCAAACAAAAGATGAACACTTAGGGTGCAATCCTATGCATGTTTAGACAGAAAAAAGTCCTATAGCTCCCAGCATGCCCCAGCCAGCCATGGCTGGCTGCGGCATGCTGGGAGTTGTAGGACTTTTTTCCATCTAAACATGCGTACGGTTGCGCCCTTAATCTTCTTAGCATGGAACCCTTTTCATAATAAGCACTTTGTTACCACATGCTGGCGGTGCTGTTGTTTTCAGCATCGCTGTGAGCACACATTGCAACAGAGTCCCTGCAGTTTTTTCCTATGAAACACTGACTGAGTAAGATCCCCGGCTGCCGAGTTCTGGGGCACAGCAGAAACTCGCTATTAGTGGCTTGCCTGGGCTTGTGTGTCTGAGATGCTGCTGTGTTTTCCAATCAATAAGCTCTCTGCTTATCTGATTTTGTGCCTTGTACACACATCCTGATTGCAACCTATGACATACCCCACACAGAACTAATAACTCGCTGAAGGTCAAGCCTTGCCCCAGCAAGAAGAGGCAAACTCAGCAAGGCCATTTGGACAGAAGAAGAAATATGATTGATACTTTTCTTTCTTTCTTTCTTTTTGCGGCAGTCATTCAATAGTATCTATTTTTACAAACTTTTTTTTTACCCCAACTGCCCCTACTCTCAAAAGCGCTATCGATTTTCGAGTCTAAATTGGTTTTCAGTGTCAATATTTGCTTCTAACATCTGCCTCCATGGAAATACAACTCACCCAAAGTTATTTTGATCTACCTGTTTTGTTTCTGAATGGCCTGTCAAACGAGGCAAAGAACAGTTCAAGGGGGAAGCAATCTTAAGAAGAAGTAAAATGAGTCACTAGGGCCCAACTGCACATGAGAGACAGTTCTGTAATTCTTCTCCTTCTGAGGAAAAGCAAAATCAGGAGCAGAGGACCAGCAGGGCATAACTCTTTTGCATTCCACCAGTTGTCCACTCAAAGTCATTCTCCCAACCCAAAGATGTTGGCTCTACGCTGGCTCAGCTTGTCTGAGCGTGGAAAGCTAAGCAGGGTCAGGCCTGGTGATTACTTGGATGGGAGACCCCCTCCTCTAGTTTCCTGCATTGAGCAGCAGGTTGGACTCGATGGCCTTGTAGGCCCCTTCCAACTCTATGATCCTAAGAACCTTGAATGTTTCCCCCATGGGTAAAAAAAGCAGATTGAGCAGCGAAGCAGCAGGAAAGGAAAGAACAAGTGCGTTGCTGGTCCTCTGCTCCCAGTTTCAGCCTCTTTTGGCTACTTTTCATTTAAACACACACACACACACACACACACACACACACACACAGAGATCAGGAAGAAGGATAGTAGAACTGGCTTTTATGTGTAGTCTGGTCCTAAGAACTGGTTCCCAGATGCATGCTTACCACTTAATGACTGTGACATGTGTGAATGGGACACACTTGCAAATCTAACATCATAGCTAGAACGCTCATTTGTCTCACATCTCCTGAGTGGCATAGCACTTTTCAGTGGTCAGTTCACACATTCAGCTGCCCAGCATCACTTGTGTAGTAATCACCCACATGAGACACATTTGTAATACGTGCACAGCTCCTTAGGTTCCTAGAGATATGTAGGAGATATGTAGTTGTGATCAAGTTAGTGAGCAGTCAAAATGAACATCACCACCCTATAGTGGAGGGGGGGGGAGTTGGGGAATTCCACAAAGGTCGCTGCAAAGTTCATCCACTCACCGGTGGAGCTGATAATGGTGGCAATCATGCTCCCTGATGCTACTAGTCACCTTCTTCTTCTTCTTTTTTTTTAACATACAAGTCACAAGACTGGGAGGCTGGGAGGCTTTGCCCTAACTCCAATTTGGCTTCAGATCAGACATTATCACATAGTAAAAATTTATGTCATCTGGACCATAACCAGGTTTTGGCAGGAAAAAAAAGAAAAGGAAAAGATCATGCATCTAGAATGAAAAAGTTCACCTAGGAAGCAATGCTATGGCCCCCTAGACAGCATTTAGGGGGCCACTGGATTCTTTGGATTCCCAGCTCCAACCTCCAATCTGCGCTCCGGTCCCCCCTCCCTGCTTGCAGCTGGCATGGAAAGAAATGCCCCGGCTGCCTCTCCGAGGATGGGGACTCGACCTTGGAGAGGGCTTAAAGGGGGGGGGGAGGGGAAGAGACAGCAGAGTCCAGGGTACAACGTATCCTGTGTCCTCTGCAGCCTCCTTCCTTCCCTCTCCAAAGCGCCCCAGCTAGGCCAAAAACGGCGGTCTAGCGAAGATGCCGGGCGGGAGGAGCGGGGAGGCAAAGATTGCTTCTGCTGCTCCTCCCGCTCTGCATCGGCTGCCCGTAATCCCCCGTATTCGGAGGCTTATGGGCATCTCAACTGGATTGCGCCCTTAAGAGCTGTTGGCTCAGCATTCATCACATGAATGGGGCCTGCGACAAAATGTTGTAGTTTAGAATGCTCCTGTTCAGGGTTCCAGCCAGCCAGCCAGCCATGCCCTTTCCCAGGGTACTCCATTCCACCACCCGCCCCTCCAACAGTCAGTCAGCATTCCCTGCCCACTGAGTACGCTCGGTAATCACTGGGCAGTTTTGAAGGGGCTCCCCCACCCACTTTAATTCTTTAATTCTTGTGTGTGTGTGTGTGTTTATCCTCTACAACACTTGGGGTGCCCCTGAGGCTGCTGATACCTCCCTCTTGTGTGTGGATGGTGCCGTTTTGGCTACCCAAGGATCCGTGAATGAGTTCGTATTAGCTCAGGGATGGGGACTCGGACTCGAGGACTCGACTCGTGAGTCGGACTGAGTCCCCCCTCTGACTCGACTCGGACTCGAGTCCCAATATTTTTAATGGGACTCGAGACTTGACTCGGGACTCGAGACCAAGGACTCGTCAACATCCCTGGGAGTCTTCTGGCTGTGCCAGAAGGAGCGCGATCACCGGTGAAGAGCGCATGGAAGCGAGGCGCGCCGCTGCTCGGCCACTATGGACAGCTACCAGGAGCGCAGCCCCAACGATGTGTTGAGATTTATTTTGACTGATGTGTTGTTGTGGGGGGTTTGGGTTAGGGTCAGACATTTTGGGTTTGGCTGCCTCTGCCTGCCTGTTTGGGGTTCCCTGCCTCCTCTGCCTGCCTGGTCTCTTCTTGACCAGTTCAACAGTTGAATTGTCCAAGACAAAGGCCTCTGCCTGCCTGCTTTGGGGTTCCCTGCCTCCTCTGCCTGCCTGGTTATTTTGGGTTTGTCTGCCTGGTCTGTTCTTGCCAAAATCAGTTGCAGAGTTTTGAAATAAAAAGACACACTTGTGCCTAGAATTTATTTAAGCCACACATCTGAAGTAGCCTTATTTTGTTGGGGGGAAACCCCATTGATTTTAATAAGGACTCGTGGAGTCAGTTTTGGGAGTGACTCAGGACTCGGGAGTCACCATTTTGGACCATGGACTTGGACTCGGACTCGAGACTTGGGTCCAAAGACTCGTGACTCGAGACCAAGGACTCTTCAACATCCCTGATTAGCATATAGGACAGCAGCAATAGGGACTGGCCAGCAGATGGCAGTCAGGCTGCATACTCCTCTTATCCTTTTTTCCCTTGTCAAACCAAGCTTGTGTCTGCTAGAAAACAATCGGTCATTCTCTGAAGATAGGATGGCCAAGACCCATTTGTCTGAACCTAGCTCTGCCCCATTATGTACAAAGGACGGGGGTCCGATATTTAGAGGAAACGGGGCACATGGATGAGGGGAATGTTCCTGCTTGCCTGGCCTCAGCCTCTCCTGTCAGGTGCTTTTCTCACAGCCAGACTCCTATCTGGTATTGCAGCCCAGCTGAGGGAAAGGTGATGTTTGGAGAGAGACCTAGGGGAGGTACGCTGCAGGAATGGGTGGCCCTCCGTCACTTACGGTCCCCCTTTGCTAGGGGCCCCTCTTCTTGATTCGCAGATTATTGAGGCAGATCTGAGTTTAAGCGGGCAAGTCCTCTGCCATCATGTAGAACAGTGTTCTCCAACCTTGGGTCCCCAGATGTTTTTGGCCTACAACTCCCAGCATGCCCCAGCCAGCTATGCTGGCTGGGGCATGCTGGGAGTTGTACGCCAAAAACATCTGGGGACCCAAGGTTGGAGAACACTGATGTAGAAAGACTCCAGACTTGATTTACTTGCAGCGTTTCTATATGTGAAGACTTGAACTTGGGACTCTAGTAGCAGGGCTCTCGGCACCTTACTCCCTCTAGTGTGGCCACTTATGAATCACTCCAAAAAGAGGGCATGCACTACCACAAGTGAGGGCAGCGATGTGCATAAAATGTACACAGGCTAATTGATGTGTATAGATGCAAATTTAGAAATAATTACTGTAATTTAAATAGAAATGCAGTACATCTCACCCTAGTGCGGATGACTATGACTAGGTGACCTGTGTGCTTTGCTCCATCTTCTGTCCAGCTGCTGTTGATGGTCAACTTCAAGGTCCAGCTCTTCCGTCCGTTGGTTCTTTTAACTTTAAACCAGACATGGACAGGATAACTCTTCAAGCAGAGAACTGTCTTCTGTAAAAGAGGGCACATGCGGCCACTGTCTGTAACTCCCTCCCAGGCAAGACTTATTGGCCTGAGCTATCCTTTGCTGCACCATCACTCAGATAATGGAGGGGCGGGGGGGAGGTACTGCAGATTATCAGCCTAGGCTAACCAACAGAGGCCTAGTTGGTCTTGTTGTATAACTGTTGCTTCAGCTCTTCACTCTGAGCAACATGGTGCTAAGAGTAGGCATACAGACTACCTCATCATGGACTGCTTGCTGCCTTGTTCAGAAAAAAATGGAAATAAAAAAGGAAAAAATGTTCTAAAAACAGGCTCTATGGTTCCTGCCATAGAAACCCCATTCCTAGAGCATCCTATGAAGCAGGCCGGACTGAGCCTCTGTGCATTGCTTACTAGGGAGGAACCATAGAGCCCATTCCTAGAGTGTTTTCATTTATTCTTTTTTTCCTGTGGGCTTGGAGGGCCTTGCCCTAGCACAGAGGGAGGTTCAAGGTCGGACACAGATCCTACCTCCGGGGAAGAGCTGGGAGAGTCAACTCCAGCTGTGGGGCCTTCGAGACGAGGCAGTTCAGTCATGCCAGGCCTCCCACCGCCCAGTGAACAGGGGAAGAGAGAAATGATCGAGCCGAGTCAGTTAACTCTCCTCAGCTGGGAGACTCGGCCTTGGTCAGAGTTTCCCCTTATAAGTCAGGGACTTCGTCCATGGCAACTGAGCAGCAGGAGGTGGTCTCTCTGGGGGAGGGGGGGTCTATGAGATGGGTCCGTTGGTAAAGCATCAGCAACAGAGGTCAGGACAGAAACGCCCTGTCTGGAGGAGTCACAGGTTGAGGTCAGTCTCAGACAGTGACTCCTAGTAGTGCCTCCTCTCACTGCTTATAAACTTGGGTAGTTCCACAGGTCCATTGTAGGAGATGACACTCCATCGTTCTGAACTACTTCCCATGTCCTTGGATTTCTGGCACTGAACTACTCCAACATCCTTGGATTTGTTGGGCTTTGGTGAGCGGACTTTGTACAACACAACCGGGTGGTGATTTTGTATTGCTGGGCATTGATTGCCTCTAAGAGAGCAATTCACTTGTCAAGTGGATTGCACCAATAAAAGACTGTCTCTGAGACCAATTGCCCTTTTTGTGGGGCCCCCGAAACAGGACAGATTTTCAGTTCTGATGTAATGCCCACCCACCCCCATGTTTGTACAGGATTTTGCAGTATGGTGACTTTTAATTTTAAGTCCATTTTGTTTATATGCAAAGATTATACACAAGGCCTGCTCAGTGGGACCCATCAAACATGTCTACCAGCCAAACATGGTGACACACTGAATGTTCAATAAACCTTCTATTTTCACTGACTACTTGTGACTGCACAAAGAAGAGGCCTACAAGGCCTATTTTGGCCTACAGGCACCTTGTAGGCCAAAATACAGGGATGGAGGCCTGCATTTTGCTTGGCAGGATGCACGATGTGCAGGTCTGTTATACATGTGCATAATCCCAGGGCATGGTCTGAAAGCAAGCAACTGATGCTACGACTTTACCGAAACTAAACAGGTCTGACTACGGCCAATGCCTGTACAGGAGAACATATGAAAGTAATATGTATCGAGGCTGGCTCCAGGTTTGAGGGAGCACTCAGCAAAATGTCCTCTAGGATGCCTCCTCCTACATTGGTGGACTTGTGGCCTTATCTGGTGGTAGTGGCTGGTCGGCAAGCTGCCATTTTTAATGTTCCATAATGCTCTAGAGCAACACTACATTGTGGGACATTTAAAATAATGGCTCATTGACCAGAACAAGGGTGCCCAGAGCAGTCTTCAGGCTGGTAGGCCCTAAAAGGGCCCTGCTGGGACCCTAGCAGAAGGTACTGGGTGGGATATAAATATAGGAAACATTAGCTATATCTGCCCTGATCCAGCCCGAGCCATGCTTTTAAAGGGCATTTATACATCCTCAGAATGTGAAGGATATGCGTTATGCATCATGCTGAAAGCAATTCAGTGCATCATGCTGAAAGCAATTCAGTTGAGATAGACAGCATCCACATTTGGATGCGCATCTAATTTGTTATTCCCATGGCTTCTGATACAGCAAGTGATACGCACATAGATCTCTTTAGCTGGATCAAGGTGACCAGAGTGGAAATGGATAATTTAACCACATGGTCTTTGCTAAGATGGCAGTATACCCAAGGCCATTCTTAAATACAATCCTAAAATTCCAAACATGGGAGAATGGTTGGGTGGGGATAGGCACAACAGATTTTATAAACATCAACAACTTCAACCACTTTCAGATCATAAACCATCTCATCAGGTTGTTGCAAGAAGCCAGAAAATGGATATCATGGAACACACCACATCCTGGTAGTTATAAATGGCACGTGGACCATGATTATACAGTTCAAGTCAAAGCCCATATTGTCATTCCATGGAAAAGGGCAGCATGCATGAGGACAGAGTCCATCTTTTTATTATGTAAAGGGCCCAATTGATCTAGGAAGTGGTCTGGGTTTGGCTGCTTTCACATGGGTTTGGAAATGTCCTTGTTATGCAAGTCTGAAATGAGATCAGATGACATGGCCCAAGAATGCATCTTTTCCAGGGATTTAACACAAGCGTCCAAACCCTATGGGGTGAAATGGCACAGCAGTACATTGAACAAATGACATTTAAAACAACAGCACTACAATATTGGGTTGTATTGAATCTTAGCCCTACTTAGAGTAGGCCCATTGAAATGAATGGGAATTAGTTAAACTAATAATGGAGACAACCCATGGCTGTACAGTAATTATTATTATTATTATTATTATTATTATTATTATTATTATTATTTTCTAAATAACCTTTCGATTTCACAGTGCATTACAAATTCTCATCTAATTTAGGGTCCGAATGGTGTCCTAGACAGGATGTTGTGCTTAAAGTATTTAACCTAGCTGAAAAGGTGAAAAGGATGGAGTATATTCAGTTAAGAGATGGTTAACTGAAAAGGTGAAAAGGATGGAGTATATTCAGTTAAGATATTCAGGAAAGAGAAGGGACATATTTATGAGAGTTGCTCACCATTTATTAGTTGTATGAAGTAGAGTTGTAACCTTGATATGAATGGTTATAATTCATTCAATCTGATGCAAATAAGAACAAGTATTAGGTAAAGATCTAGAGTGCAGTCCTAACCCAAAATGCATATATTCGTGAAAGTAATGTTCAAAAATGCATTATATTAAGAGAAACGCACACAAAAATGCACGTGAATTTTCATGCAAACTTTTATTTTAAGTTTTCAGAGTTTGGGATGAACTGAAATTAAGATTGGGAATATCTCAAAATTCAGGGCGAGGCTAATTTAAGACTGGAAAACAGAGCCACCAAAATTGACAGATTTTTCCCCATCCCGTTTTTCTATATTTCTGCGGTGTTCATTACAAGGGACCTGTGTGTTCTGATTGGCACTACTGATCCAATGGATCATAATGAAGATTGGGGGAATTGTACAAGAAAGGGTGATCACATCACTCCGGTGCTCAAGGAGCTGCACTGGCTACCGGTTGTTTGCCGAGCCGAATTCAAGGTGTTGTTTTTGACCTTTAAAACCCTATAAGGCTCTGGTCCAGTTTATCTCAAGGAGCGTCTCCAGCAACATCAAGTAGGCCGCTCAACAAGATCTGCCACGGACAGCCTTCTCCGTATCCCATCAGCCAAAGCAGCCAGGCTGGAGGGGACTAGGAAGAGGGCCTTTTCTGTGGCGGCCCCCAAACTGTGGAACTCTCTCCCCAGTGACCTCCGCCATCGGCCCCATGCCCCCTCTTTGATGAGCTTCAGCCGTTCATTAAAAACATGGCTTTTCAGGTGGGAATATGGGGTGGGTTAGGATTTTAACATTTTATACGGTTTTAAGTGTATTTTAATCTGTTTTGTTTTATTGTATGTTGTACATCGCCCAGAGTGGCCGGGTACTGGCTAGATGGGCGATTTTAAAATACAGTAAGTAAGTAAGTAAATAAATAAATAATTAAAATACATTAAGCCAGAAGCACTACTGGAGACTCCCTTCGTTGTTGGAGGTAACATTGCTGGGTATTGTTTTGTTAAGGAGATTTCTGCTGACTTCACTAGATAAGCTGGGTCTCCTTTTGGTCTTCTGGAAGAGGACATTGTCTTCCCTCACCCCAGCTAAAGACGATGTAATCTAGGGGACGGTGAAAGGAAACAAAGGGGACAGATGCGGTGGAGGCTGGGGGCTCCAATGTCGGTGGGGTGGTGTATCCACTCTGGGCTGCAGTCAGAATTTTTAAGGAGCTATCCATGGCGCTGAACCTATTGGGGGGGGGGAGGAGATGGAGTTCAGCACCATGGATAGCTCCTTTAAAGTTCAGACTAAACCAGTAAATCCAGTAAAAACTAGATAAAAATACAGAGTACAAGGACAGAGCACAATCAGTAAAAAAACACAATCAACCAACAGAGAAAAGTGACTTAACTCCCCACCACATGTCTTCACAGCTCATCTGAAGCACCTCAAACAAGAGGGATTCAGTCCAAAAGCTTCCTAGGAGAGGGTTTCACAATCTGGATGCCACAACAGAGAAGTCCCTGTGCAGTATCCCAGTTATTTGTGCACTTATTTGCCTTTCCACCAACCCCGCCCCCCAAAAAACATCAAGGTGGCAGTTAAGGCAATGCGATACAGAGAATGAGTTTGTGCCATTCATATGGCCAGAGTAATGCTAGACTAGTGCAAACAAAATAAAGACCAGTAGGCCAGGGGCAGGCAAAAGGTAGATTGGGATCTACTGGTAGATCTCTGGGTCTACCAGTAGACTGCAATAGATCAGCAAAGATCTCTGACTCCCAATTTTTAAACCATCACAACAACAAAATGATTCCCCACCCCTGCCCTAAATTATACTTCTGAAATTAAGAAAGCTTCTTGGTTTGTTTGTTGTGTGGAAGGACTGTGAGCTCCTTCAGTTCAGTTCAGTTCAGGTTCAGTTCAGTTCAGGACTGAACTAGGTCTCCCTTCCCTGAATGCACATATACACAAATCCATAATATTATACTGGGAAAAATTAACATCATTGCCAGAAAACCATTTAGCAAAACTATGCTTTCTGGAGTTGCAGAATAGAGAAGGCTGGGCAAACTCTTGCAGATGCTTGATGCTGAGTTACTCGATTCCCTTAGCAACGACAATGCAGGATGTGTCCGATTATAAGATCCGAGATACAGTATTGTGTTTGGCGAAGATGCCAAAAGAGATCTTGAATATACAAAAAACTGCAAATCTGCCACTTGGTACGCCAAGATTAAAACAGATCACAAAAGGGCAAGCTATCTGCAAGAGCTAACCTTCTTCCCTGTTAGGCATGCTTTGTTTTACCCAGCTCAGATTTGAAACAATGCCCACTGAGTATTTGGCTGGAAGATTTTCTAACAGACCTGCACAAGAGCGTTTTTGCATATGTGAAACAGGGCACATTGAAGATCTGGTACATTATATTCTATATTGTCCACTATATAATTCACCCAGAGCCAGATTTATTCTTCCTTTTCAGACTACTTTAGAAGGTCAATCAGTCGATTTTAAAATTAGATGGTTGTTGGCTGATGTGGACAAATTTATTAGCTACAGGATAGCTTTATTTGCGTTAGCTGCAAGGAAAATAAGGGCAGCCTTTATAAACCAAACTACTGCCAAACCATAAGGGGGCCATACAGAAAGAATGTTTCTAAGCCTTGATTATTTTATAGCATTTTGTTTCATTATATTTAATGTTCAACCTGTTTTTATTTTATTTTATACTTCATGTATATATGTATTGTGATGGCCATTGGCTATAAACAATAAAATTCTGAGTGAGATACTTCTGAAATTAAGAAAGCTTCTTGGTTTGTTTGTTGTGTGGAAGGACTGTGAGCTCCTTCAGTTCAGTTCAGGTACTCAAAACAAATTCTGGTACTCAGGGGGGGGGAATTATTTCATTCTAAGCATATTTTGCACCAGGTTCTGGTTGGTGGAACTTGGGATGCTAATAAAAAAAAACTGAGTAGGTCCTACAAACATGAAGTCTGCCCACCCCTGGTGTAAGTCTTGTCTGTTGCCAACCTCTTTAAATGCACAAACACACTCAAAGAAGAAACATTGTCTCGGTGAGCTGTGAAAATCCAAGATTCAGAAATGTAAGCGAATAATGGGCCAACCCGGGATGTATAAGAAGCAACCAAAGGTGCTTCTCGTGAATGCTTCTCAGGAGAATTGAAATGCAGGGGTCCCACAATGAAACCATACCACGTTAAGTAAGGAAATGGCTACTAGCTTGAAACAATTTTGTGATGTCTCCCGTAGATGCGTTATGGGGGAAGCTAATTGTGTTTTTCTAATTTGACTTGGATGACAAGCACAGCTCCTTTGTCTGGTGGGCACACTCCTTTCCTTGTTGTTCCCCACTCCGCCACCTGGGTCGTGCTTTTGATCTGAAGTTCCGACAAAATTCTTTCAAGTGGCTATTAGTGCTTGGAATAACCAAAGAACATTGCTATGTTGGTATCCTTTTGGTTAGCATGACTGTGTTAAGTTCCCCTTTTGTCTCCCAAAAAAGCAATTGTGGAAAAAGAAAAGCTCCGGTAGGACCTTAATCTTTCCCGAAAACATTACATCATGTGACTCATCAAAGGATGAAGGGGTTGCCAGGGCCCCCCACATTTACTGGGCTTTTTTGTGTTTGTTTGTGTTTTCTGGACAAAGAGTGTTTCATTTGCTGGTTTTTAAGTGATTGACATTTTATACAGCTTCCAAAACATGGTATGGTAGAAGAAACCAGGGAACACTATGGCCAATAGAGCGATTCCACTGCCTTTTAATGGGATGAACCGTAAGTAGGTCAGTCACTGAGGATATCATCAATGGGTCATTTGCAGGGTGGCGATGTGTCCTCTTTTACAGAGGACAGTCCTCTATTTGAAGGGGTTTTCTATTTGAAAAGCTGTCAAGTCCAAGTCCAATGTAAAGATAAAGAACCGCAAGAAGGAAGTTCAGGGGCCTTGAAGTCACCCATAAGCATTTAGCAGCTGGACAGCAGACTGGGCAGGCACACAGATCACCTGGTCACAGTCTTCCCCACTAGGGGGAAATGTATTGTATTTATGTTTAAATTACAACTATTTCTAAATCTGCATCTATATACAAAACTAGTGTGTGCTAATTTAATGCAATTCAGTGTCCCCCTTTGTCCTCTTTTTTTTTTAGTGATGAACATCCTCTTTTTTGATGGTGCGTAAGTGGCCACCACAATCATTTGTGCCTTGCTGTAAAATGGAGACAAATCAGTCTCCATATACTGTGCCCTTCTGTAAAATGGGAATATTAATAGCACACCTAGGAGGGCTGTTGTGAAGATGAATGAGACAATTACTGGGAAGCATGTAATACATATCTGACAGGGTTCAGCTTTGAGCAGATCTGCAAATTGGGGCCTTCTCAGAGGAGGAATGGGAGGCATGAACCCCAGGAGACCCCTGCACTGCCAGCGACCATGAGGAGCCATCGGATCCAAACATCTCTACCCCAGGACTGGAGCTCTCAACACCAGTTGCCTGCGTTCCTGGCTGGCCTTTGCAAACCACCCCCATCATACCCAGGGGCACAGAAGCAGAGTTAGGCAGGAGGTTCAGGTCTGCCTTCAAATTACCTGGCTAGTTGCATGAGTCTACTCAAGAGGAGGAGGAAGCATGTGTAAGCACCTGCTTCAACCAAAGCCTGGCTGAGAGCAAGGAAGGGCTGTCTCCACCTGTTCCTTTAGACCATGGGGTGTCAGCCCTTGTTTGGTTCGGGGGCCAGATTCCTCCCAGATTCCCCTTGGATGAACTAATCCACCAGGCTGGATGATGTCAGGGGGCAGAGCCTTGCCCTTAAAGCCCCTTCCCTCCCTGACATCATCCAATCCCCCACCACCCCTGCCGATTTGCTTTTCCCCATGCAGAGCCTGATGGACGTCATCATGAATTCCTTCTGCCTCCACCGGCAGGCTGTGATTAGCAGCGGGAGCAGGAAACTCCCAGGACAATGAGCAACGACTCTCAGCAGAGCTGATGGAATGGCCCTGTTTCCCATCTCTCCTTCTCCTCTAGCATGATGGAAAGGCTGCTGCCAGGTGACAGCTGTGGGAGGGAGGAGCCAAATGGATCTGGGCCCTCCTTGAAACTTTTCAGTTGCCCATCAACAGTCAGCACCTGGAGAGCAGACTGAGTAAGCACCCAGGTCACCTGGTCCTGGTTCCCCACCCTTCCCTCTCTGCTGCAGCCAGTTGCAAAATGGGCACATGGCAGGCCATTCATTCTCCAAACTGAATCCACACATCCGATCGGTGGAGAAGCGTCAACTCTGGTTGATTTCGCCATGTTGTGTGAGTGGTCCTAAGGCTGACATGGCTGGCTTAGGACCACTTCAGTAAGAAAGCAACTGTAATAATAAGGAAAATCATATTGTTTGTTTGACAACATTTATATACTGCTCCACCTCTAACCAGTTTCCGGAGTGGCGAATGATAAAAAGATAAAACAGATAAAATAATAAAATAATATGTTAAAAACAGGATATCAATAAAACCGTGGCTGGTCAGTCAAGGAAGGCTTCCTGAGATAGAGTTGTTTTCAGGAGGCACTGAAAACAGCACAGTGTTGGTGCCTGCCTGACCTCCAGAGGTAGGAAGTTCCATAGAAAGGCGGACACCACACTGAAGGATCTTCTCCAGGTGGACTTCAGTCAGGCCATAGGTCCATGTGAAACCACCAGGAGCATGCCATCCAATGACCTCAGTGACTGCGCAGGTTTGATAAGGGAGAAGGCACTCACTCAAGTATTCTAGTCCCAAGTTGTTTAGGGCTTTATACACCAATACCAAAACCTTAAACCTGGCCCGGGAGTGAACAGGCAGCCAGTGCAGTTCCTTCAGCAAAGGAGTTGCGTGCTGAAAAGGGGCAGCTCCTGACAACAGCCAAGCTGCTGCATTCTGCACTAGCTCCAGCTTCCGGACCAGCCTCAAGGCAGCCCTACGTAGAGCACATTGCAATAATCCAGTCTTGAGGTTACTAGCGCCTGTACTAGTGGCAAAGCTATCCCTGTCCAGGAGAGGCTGTAGCTGGCGAACCAATCAAAGATGGTAAAAGACATTGCGAGCCGCTGCAGTATGACAATGACAATAATATTATTGTCATTCGATGTTCAAGTCGGCCTGGGGCTGCTGCAGAAAGATGCTCATGCCTTGTTCTTTCTCTCTTCCCTGTAACATCCAGTGAAAATCATTGCATGATTCTTATATAATCAGACTAAGAATTTCCTGATCCCTCACAACAGGCAGCAGAGGCAAGAAACTTCCAGAACAATAAATTTCAGTAGACATGAACTTGAAACTCTGTGTGTGCATGTGTGCAGATTTTTGTGTGCCTGCCATAATGTCTAGTCCTGTCCTTACAGTGTTTCATTTTATTATATATTATTATCTATCTATCTATCTATCTATCTATCTATCTCTTGGTGCTTTACACAATCCTGAGCTATCTCCTTCTAGGGATAATATGGTGCCATATTTTTTTTAATGCTCGTGAAATCCAGAGCGAATGCAAAACAAACACACACGGCCTTTCCAAACCTCAGACCATTTACTTTGGCCACCAATACACCCACAGAAAGAGAGCTTTTCGATTTATATATTTATACTTTCCTTACTTAGTATTGATTCTAAATAAAGAGGAAACCATGCTTGACGGGAAGCCTATGAGTAAGGGCCTGTGAAGTAAAGAGTTTGTTTTATCTACCCACTTTCCTTTGACTGTTGCCAAAATAAAGAAGTCCACCCTGCCCCCCCACCTTCTTTGTAATAGTCCGAGGGATGGTTCCCTGGATGTGATGACTGCAGTTTGTATTTAACAGGACTTGACCTTTCTGAAAGAACATCTGATGTTCTGGGGAGAGACAGAGGGGAAACAGAGGCTTGAAGTAACACCTGGAGAGAGCAAGAGACAATGAGAGAAACAGCAGGGCCTACAAAGGAGGAAGATCACAGCCTGCTGAGGGAGCAGCTGGTGGGAAATCCATTGTAACCACAGAGCTAGTTAACCCCCAGCCTTTAAAACGATGCAGTGGGCACACAGGAAGTGAGTGGAAGGCAGCCAAAGATATTATTCCTTCTGGAATCTCTGTGGCTCTTTGTGAGAGAGTAGTCCCCATTTAGGGTCTAGGGTTCTGCTGAGCTTGGGTGGGTGATACGGCGGCCAGGTGTCCTACTTTACAGAGGACAGTCCTTTATTTGCAAGGCTGTCAGAAGAGAGTCTTCTGTTTGAAGCCCATGGTCAGGCAATACCTTTATTAGCACCCGCCAAGAGGGCCGGGCTCAAGGTAGGTATGGATGGAAACCTGCTGAGGGACCCTCAATCTAAAATGTTGAAATGCCTCTCCTAATGCTTGGTTACTGGCAATAAGAGTTTTCAACTAAAATATGCAGGGGTGTTTTAAAAAAAATAATTGGCCCCTCCCCTTTGCCTTTGGCCTCACCCACCGCTGGAATGTGGCCCCTGAGAGCTTCTCCTAAATTGAATTCAACCCTAAGGTTTCATAGATTTCATAGATCATAGAGTTGGAAGGAGCCTACAAGGCCGAGTCCAACCCCCTGCTTAAGGCAGGAAACTAGAGGAGGGGTCTCCCATCCAAGTAATAACCAGGCCTGAACCTGCTTAGCTTTCCACACTCAGACAAGCTGAGCCAGCGTGAGCCACAGGCCTGTATCCTTGAAAGAGGTTCAACACACCCCTGATGTACGGAACAAGATCTAAGGCTATCAACAGTTACTAGTCCTGATGGTTATATGCTGCCTCCAGCGTCAGAGGCAGTATGCCTATGGACACTGGTTGCAGGGCCCACTGACAGGCAGGGCCGGTGCTACCATTAGGCCAACTAGGCAGCTGCCTAGGGCGCAGGGCTAAAGGGGGCGCCAGAAATGCCTTGGAAAACAATACAGCGCTTTCAAGTGGGAAGGGGGGGCGCTAAATATCTGATCTTGCCTAGGGCACCAAACTGCCTTGCACCGGTCCTGCTGACAGGGCCCCCCTGGAGTTGCTCCTCCTCTTCGCCATGGCAACCCAGCTTGTTCACCTGCTTCACACTCTGGCCCAGACAACAGTAGTGCTGAGAAGGAGGAACAGTAGATGCCGCTGCCTACTTGCTCACCTCCTGTCAAGCAAGCAAGTGGTAGCCATGATGAGAAAGAGGAGCGGGAGGAGCAATAGCAGCTGGTGACCTTGGCAGTGAAAAGGTAGACTCCCTGAGAGGCAAACTCCATGTTAGGCATAATTAGGAAAGGAACTGAAAATAAAGCTTCCAAGATCATACTGTCCTTATGATGCAACCACACTCAGAATACAGTTCTGGTCTGTGTACAGTTCTGGTCACTGCACCTAAAAAAAAGGGATATTGTAGAGTTGGAAAAAGTGCAGAAAAGGGCAACTAAAATGGTCAAGGGGCTGGAGCAACTCCCCTCTGAGGAAAGGTTACCTCAGTGGTACTCTGACAGCTCTTCAAATAGATGGACTGTCTTATGTAAATTAGGATATGTGGCCACCCTAGGTTTCCTAATCCTACTACCAATGGTCTTTTACCTTGAGATATCAGGGATTGAAGCCGGGACCTTGTGCATGCAAAGCATATGCTCTATGACCACTTCCCACAAATCCACCTTAAATACAATGTTCACTACCAAGTTAATCTCAAAATGATCATAAACCTCTTGCAAATATTTCCTCATTGTCTGCGTTTTGAAATAATATAGGAGCAGGGCTTTGATACGCCCTGCAAACTTGCCAGAACTATCGCAAGTAATCCTGGGTCATTTTTCTATGCTGTTGGAATGCCCTGATGCTGTTTGTGACCCAAATCGAGCGAATGAAACCAGCAGAGCAAGCTAAGGCACAGATGAGGAAATATGGTGGTCGTGGGAGCAGCTCTAAAGGAGCTTTGCAATAGCAAGGCAACTCTGAAAACAGAATAAGCGACACATGGATGCGCTCTGAATCAGCCCACAGACATCTCTAATAGGGACTCTTCTGATAACGACCTCCAGGAAGAATAATCTGCCCAGGATGTCTCAGAGCCCCAGAATTCACTGGGACTAAAGTCCAGTAAGAAGGAGTGAAGCTTGGGTGGGACCTTTAAAAGATCAAACCCTGCAGCTATAGAGTAGCCACCAAGAACAGCTCTTCAAAATCTACATTCAGTATGAATGTGGTCAGTGGTAAATTGTGAACTGCCCGTGCTCATAATGACACAGTCCCCCCAAAGTCACGCCTCCAAGGAGAGTCCAAACAAAAATTAGTTTTCACCTCAACCAGGAGCAGGTCTTTTGTTAAAGCTAATGGGAATTGCCTGTTCAAGAACAAGTCACCCCAAAATGCTTTGCATTACACAACAAGGAACAATATATCACTGGGGGCGGGGTGGGATTCCCTGCAGCTATTGTGAGGATTGCAGTGAATCCAGAGGGAACTGGGAATTCTGAGAGGGGGTTGCAGGTGACTTCAGCATCCCTGCTAATTAAAAAGTGTCCGTGCGCCGTCCCTGCAGACCCGGGCTCCGCTGCACCACCGAACATGATGCACGGATCTTAAGAAGCTATTCTCCATTAATTGAAACATTGCAACAGTATATAAGTGAGGAGGTGATCTCTTCTTATTTGAATCATCAATGAGTTGATGATTCATCAGTTCATCACGAATGCGTGACCGAGTAGCTCCATTGCATGCAATTGATAATCAAACCCCTCTTATTCTAAAGGCCATGGGGTGGCAGGAGGTGTGGGGGGAGAGGAATTGTTTTAATTTAAAATCATAATTTTTCATCAATTGTAATTGTAAAAGGCATCCATCTTTGTTCAATGGATAAGTTTAAACCAATATTTTTGTTTTGTCTGTGAGAAGCTATAATAAACATCAAACCAGCTCTCCAGATGCAGGTTATACTATATAATTAGGTGCTCTAGATAAACATGACTGTAGCAGCTGGAACAGAATGAACTTTTACAAGGCATCATGTTGATCCATTGGTAGGAATACAATTTTGACTTCAGTCAAGTAGCGATGACTTGATGATAGCTTTACCCTCTTGTTTTAGTAAACAAAATTATATGCTTATGAAATATGTGAGATTTTTAAAAAGCGGATTACTCAACTATACTGCCTCTCATTTCAGCTCGGCCAAATTATGGCAAGGAGCAAAAGAAGAGAAGGAGATAGGGATGTGCAAGAAAATTCTTATCATTTAATAATTCCTTTTTTTCTTTTTCTTTTTACACTTTTAAGGACCTAAATGATCTTGTCATTCATTCATTCATTCATTCAATTTATATTAAGTTCAATACTCATGTTCATTTTGTTCTTTTTCTTCCTTTTAGGGTTGTACACCCAATGTTAGTCCTACTTAGAGTAGACCCATTGAAAACGAATAGTCTTATATCAAACTAACATTGGATACAACCCATATTTTTTTGCTCCTGCTTATGTCAGTGGAGATGATTTCAGTCACCCTGTCCGGGCAATTGTCATTTTATTTTTTCCAGAACACTAAGCTGTTGTGCCATTCCAAGGCATTCTGGGGAGTGGGGAATGGGAGCCATTTCCCCCTGAATGCCCCAGAACAAAAAAAGTTATGGGCTATTCGGGGGGGGGGATGGCAGCCACTGAGGTTCACTGCCACCCCCAGAGGAATGTAAGCCCCCTCACCCACCGGAATGCGTAACAAATGTTAGGAAAGTGATAATGGAAATGAACCACATTCATTTTTTTAAATATGAGTTTTATGAATTTTTCCAATCATACAACTAATAACAAACAAAAAGAAATACAACATAAACATTGTGCACCCCCAACCTCTTGGGACCAAGTTATATTTCCTTCCCATATATATATATATATATATATATATATATGATATTATTCTATATTCCAAAAATGTAACAAATCTTGACAAGGTTCATTCCCCTTCCCCTTCCCCTTCCCCAAGACATAATCCAGAAATTTACCCCAAATGCTCACAAAAGTGTTTTTCTCCAATTGTCCTTTTTGGCATTTAATATTGCAAGTTAATTTATCATTTAGCATGATATCCCATACCTCTTTATACCACTCGGTAATTGAAAAAACATGTTGAACTTTCCATTTCCTAGCTATCATTAATTTAGCTGCTGTCAACAAATTCACAATCAATCCTTTAGTATTTTTTAAACAAATTACTTTTTCTGTTATTAACAATGCTAATTTTGGGCAGACCTCTAATTCCACATTCATACCCATTTATTACTCATGGCGTTTTAGGGTGGCCACATGACCTACTTTACAGAGGACAGTCCTCTATTTGAAGATGTCCTCTGTTTGAAGGACTGTCCAGTTCAAATTCAGTTTAAAGATCAAGAACCCTAAGAAGGGAAAGCAGCAGGGGGCCTTGAAGTGGCTCATCATCCACAATTGGCACCTGAGCAGGCAGGCACACAGGTCACTTGAACATAAGGACACGAGAAGAGCCCTGCTGGATCAGACCTAAGGTCCATCTTGTCCAGCATTCTGTTCGCACAGTCAGTGGCCAACCAGCTGCCCACAGGAGGAAACCCACAAGCAGGACATGAGTGCAGCAGCACCCTCTCGCCCAGGTTCCCCAGCAACTGCTGTACATAGGTACACTTGGTCACAGACTTCCTCACTATGGTGACAGATGTATTGCATTTCTCGTTTAAATTTTGTCAACTGTTCCAAATTTGCATCTATACATATAAATGAGCATATGCATATCGGTGTCCTCTTTTGCCCTCTTCTCTTTGCCAATGCATAAGTGGCCACCCAATGTCATTTGTTTCATAATGAATAAAAACTTAACTGAGAGTGGGACCCATTCATTTCAAATTTTCATTTGTTTCAAAATGAATGTACGGCCCAAGGAGGCAGATGTCAGTTTGAATCCCAGCTGAGCTCTCATATCTCCAAGCAAGCCTTGATGACTGCCAGAGCTGTGCTCCCCAAGTAGATCTGCATGGGATTTTTGGCTTGGAACCGTGCGCTGTAGCACTGTTGAAAGGCCTTGGATCACGCATGTCGCCAATGGGGACAGTCTCTAACATCATGGAGAGACTGATCTTGGCTCCTTTCCCAAAAGTTCTGAGCTGTGCCTCCCAGATTTGCTAGCCGGTAATATTTATTTATTTATTTATTTCTGGGCAGTGTTCCATAGATACCCACCCTGGAGACTTTTTCAGGGACTTCCCTTTTAGACTCCAATTCTGGTGGACTCAGGACTGTGAGACCGCAGGAGCAGATGATTCTGGCTTGGGATCATTATCTGGGGGATTAACACCAGAGGGTTCTGGATGCTGGCTGACAACTACCTCTACCTTTCTTTTCCATACGATGCCGAAAAGGCAGTGGAACTCTTTAACGTATGTGGGGTTTGTAAGGCACTGGATGTGGTTAAACAAACTGGAATTTGTAAATAAATACCTTTTGCTCTCAAGTTTTTGCTGGAACTGGAGAGGCAAACTGGAGAGACTAAAAGAAAAATAACTTGCCCAAGAACCTAAGTACAAGGTAGAGGTGGGGATCTGAGCTCCAAAACACAAAGGCACCCTTTTGAACCCAGATAAATACGGTGTTTGAGGGCAGCCCTTCACTTTACAGCATGTCTGTCTCGCAGGATGATGATGATGATGATGATGATATAAATAAAATAAAATAAAAATCAGGAGGGGCAAAAATCCTGGCAGCAGTAAGAAAAATATCCCTGGGCACATTGGTGCCCACGGACACCACGTTGGGGACCCCAGGGCTAGAAGCACTCCTAGTGTTAGGGTGTGTCATTTCTAATAATTATACTTCTCTCTCTCAGCGTTTTTTTTTTTTTAATTTTTTGCCTTTATCCACAGTGATGTCATTTGTAATTATGCAGCCGATAACCTTTTCCCTATGCCTAACATAACACTTAAATTAGCCATCTTGTGTCCACAGTTTTATGACTCAACCTCTCTGTGTTCTCTCAATATCAAAGGCCAGGCTACCAGATTTCCCCTTCTTCTTCTTCTTCTTCTTCTTCTTCTTCTTCTTCTTCTTCTTCTTCTTCTTCTTCTTCTTCTTCTTCTTCTTTATTACCACAGGACTTGTGCCTGAATTGGACATGAAAGCCAAGCATGTCTGTTTAATTGGAGGCCCAAAAACCACCAGAAATGCAGACTGCTGGAACTACGAGAGAGGGAAGGAGAGAGATCCTATTTGGACATAGCTTCGTTCTAGTGCACATGCTTTCAGGACCGGTGCAGGGCAGTTTGGCGCCCTAGGCTAAATTATATTTAGCGCCCCCCCTCGTGCCGTGGGGGGGGCTCCGGAAAGCAGCCCTGCTCTGCAACCTCCCGCCCCCCCCGCCGCCACCGGACCCCCCCCTGCACGCTGCTGCTGCCGCCCCCCCCACCTACCTTCCCAGTCCGACGCCTCCTCCGAAAAGGGACCCACGCGCTCTGTTTTTGGCCAGGGGAAACCAGAGCAACAGGGCTGTTTAAGCCCTGTTGCCCTGGTACTTCCCGCCAAAACAGAGCGCGGGCGGGGCTCCGGAAACAGCATGGAGAAGGTAGGTGTCGGGGGGGAGGCGGCGCGGAGGAGAGTTGAAGCGAAGCGAGGCGAGGTGGGGGGGAGGTGGCGCGGGGGGGGAGGTGGCGCAGAGGCGAGGCGAGGCGAAGCGAGGTGAGGCGAAGCGAGGTGGGGGGGAGGTGGCGCGGGGGGGAAGGTGGCGCAGAGGCGAAGCGAGGTGGGGGGAGGTGGCGCGGGGGGGGAGGCGGCGCAGAGGCGAAGCGAGGTGGGGGGAGGTGGCGCGGGGGGGGAGGCGGCGCAGAGGCGAAGCGAGGCGAGGCGGCGCGGGGGGGGAGGCGGCGCAGAGGCGAAGCGAGGCGAGGTGGGAGGCGGCGCGGAGGCGAGGCAAGGTAGGGGGGAGGCGCCCAGGCTCGGCCCCACCACTACTCCGGGCGCACTTACCTGGCTTTCTCGGAGAGGAGGGCGGGCGGGCAGGGCAGGAGCGCGCCGGCAGCGAAGAGGAGCGCAGCGTTCTGCGCCCTCTTCCGCTACGCGCCCTAGGCAACCGCCTAGTTGGCCTAGCGGTAGCGCCGGCCCTGCATGCTTTACACACTAAAGGTCCCACATTCAGTTCCTGGCATCTCTAGGTAGGGTTGGGAAAGACCCCTTTCTGAAACCCTCAAGAGCCGTTGCCACCAGTCAGTGTAGACCAGGGCTGGGGAACTTCCTGTCCATGGGCCATATGTGGCCTGCAGACCAACCCTGGTTGGCACCACTCACTGCCATGAAGGAATGTGGCCCTTGGGATGAAAAAGGTCCCTCATCCCACCAATGGTCTGACTTGATATATGGCAGCGCCCTGTGTTCCTAACAGCAAGTTTCAAGACTCCCCATTCTTTTCCATTTGGTGGTGTGCTAGGATTTCTCTTGACAACATGTTCAGGTTGTTGGTATGAGAGAAATTCTTCAAATTAGCAATCCCTGTAAACTCTGTTCCAATTTCTCTTTTAAATCCTCTAATTCATGGGAAGCCCTCCAAATGTTTTGGACTACAACTCCCACAATCCCTTGACCATTGGCCAGGCTGATGATAATTGTAGTCCAAAACATCTTGAGGATGTTGTAGTGATGGCCACCAATTGGAGGGCTTTAACAGGGGATTGGACAAATTCATGGAGGAGAAGGCTATCAGTGGCTACTACTAGTCCTGATTGGCTATATGCTACCTGCAGTATTGGAGACAGTATGCCTATGTACCAGTTGCTGAGGAACATGGGTGGGAAGGTGCTGTTGCACTCATGTCCTGCTTCTGGGTTTCCCATGGGCAGCTGGTTGGCCATTGTGTGAACAGAATGCTGGACTAGAAGGACCCTTGGTCTGATCCAGCATGGCTCTTATGTTCTTATGAGGACACACAATGGCTGTAATTGTGCCACCCAATCTTATCCATGTTTACTCAGACCCATTATTAATTATAAGTTTTTCTCACTCTATATACCAAGGTACACTTGGTATACATGGCCTTCATGTTTATCCCCATCACAACACAGTGGGGCGGGTATGCTGAGACAAAAGCACTGGCCCAAAACCACCCAGTAAACTTTGTGGTGGGGCAGGGATATGAGGCCAGTTCTTTTCAGTCAAAACCCAACCACTATGCCACAGTAGTGTAGTATGAGTGACTCACTGGAAGGAAGTCCCGTTGATCTCAATGGAATTTACTTCCAACTGAGTGTACTTCCGGATTGTAGTCTTATTCTGTTGGTGTTTTGTTTTTGTTTTAAAATCAAATCCTGTATGGGGTATCAAATCCTACATTATCATGTTGCTAGCTGCTGTCAGTTCGGGAATGGTGAGTTATAAATTATGAAACAGATAAAGAGGATATAGGTGCAATCCTATGCATGTTACGACAGAAAAAGTCCTACAACTCCCAGATGCTGGCTGGGGAATGCTGGGAGTTGTAGGACATTTTCTGTCGTAATGTGCATAGGATTGTGGCCTAAAACTGTCTATCTGTTCAAGAATTTTCATTTTGCTGCCTGAGGTGAAGGACAAGACAGAACCACCCCACCCCCATTCCACATAGAGAAGCTGTCCACACTGGCAGCTAAATCTTATTGCGACACTGGCAATGGGGCAGCACGCTTGAGGGTAGAAGGCTTGCTTAGGGAAAGCAGAGCACTCCGGATAGCACGCAGCAGCTCTGTCCTCCGACACTTCGCTGCTGCGCTCTGACCTCCGGCGTCTGCTGACAGTGGCAGCTGCCTCATTCTACCTAGTGGCCAGGCCCATAGTCCAGAGATGGTGTGAGGAGGTGGCCCACTAGGGCTGGTGCCCCGAATCTTTCATCTGGAGCCCCGAATCTCTGGGAGGCCATCTGCTCCACCACCCTGCTGTCCACGGGGACTTGCTGAAATCAAGGTACAGGGGCCCTGATGAGCTCTGTCGCATCTGATCCCCCCTGGATTAGCTGGATTTTAGCCCACATGTGCTTCACCCCCTGCTGCCCCCCCTTGAATCTTTCTGCCTGAGGCTCTTTTCTGAAATCAAATGCCCTCCTCTCCCCTCTCCGTTCATCCCTTTCTACAAATAGGTGTGTCCTTCGGAGACAGGATCCTTTACAGATTTTACATAGAGCATATATAAATTAGCATATGAAAATTTGTGCATTTTTTGGTGTCCTATTCATAGATCATAGAGTTGGAAGGGGCCGACAACAAGGCCATCGAGTCCAACCCCCTGCTCAATGCAGGAAACTAGAGGAGGGGTCTCCCATCCAAGTAATAACCAGGCCTGACCCTGCTTAGCTTTCCACGCTCAGACAAGCTGAGCCAGCGTGAGCCATAGGCCTGTGGGACTGAGCCATTCGTCTTTTCAGTATCTAGCACAGCCCCCGCCACAGTCAGCCTAATTTTTTGGGGGGGACCGCCAAAAATGTAGGGGGGGGCAAAGCAGCCTCTGGATTGCAGTCCTTTTAAAGACAAAATTGTAAGCTGTTTTTAAATTATTTGTTTGTAAAAAAAAAAAAAAACTTTTAGGGGGACAGAGAAAACTTATGGGGGGCAGCCCCCCCCAGCCCACCCCTGGCTACAGACCCATACCTGGCACTGTTTGCTGTTCTGGCATAGCATTCTCCCCTCTTTAAAACAAAAATCTTGCATGATGAGCACAATGCATTCCATTGCAGCAGTGGGTGGGGAATGGACACTGTTCAACTCATTTAGAAAAATAAAATAAATTGGTGGCAGCTTTGACAGCTAGCACAAGTGCATCTCACCTCCTTTTCTGGGGAAGAGGAGTTTTGGCAGCTGTTGACATACAGCTGTATATATGTCCCCGTCAAAAACAACAACACCCATTGCCTTATCACAAACCCTCTTTAAAGGGGACCCAGAGTTCCGACAGCCAGAAAGGGAGGTGGGATGCAGTTTTGCACTTTCCCGAGCAGCTAGAGTCTCAGGGGAAAGTGCAAAATGTGCAAAAAAGAAAACAATGAGGATCTTGCTGCAAAGGGGATGTAAATCTCACCACCCACTTTTCACGAGCACTTGCACCTTTGCTCGCCCTTGACAGCTTGCCTTTTGACAGCTGTCAAGAGAAAGCAAAGGAAAGAAAAACCCTATTTGGAGCCTCTTTGAGGGCAATGTCCAGGGTTGTTCCCTGCTGCACTTTGACAGCAGACACCCCCCGAGGACACTGACTGACCCAGCCGAATCTTCAAATTTCTGCACTTGTAGAATTGCACACCTCTGCAGTTGAACGAGTGTGGCTAAAAATAATAATATATTTTTTAAAAAACGAAACTATCTGTGCACATTGTGTGCACAATTTTTTTTTTTTAAAGTATGCCAACCACTGACAGCCCCTCCAATGTGCTTCTTGGGCACTTTGAAGGGGCTGTCAGTGGCTGTCAAAATGGAGATCACGAACACTGGCTGTCAAGTCGGAATTTGTGATCTCCGGTGGGGCGGGGATGGTTAAAGGGGCAAAAAAGCCGCAGCAAGGAAAACAGGGGTTGCGATCATGGCGGGGGGGGGGCAGGCAAGTTGGTCCTGCTGCAGAGTCCCCTGGGATACCCACAGGGGGACCAAGGGGGAAGGACGGGGAGAGAGGGGGCGAACAAACCATGGTGAGCCCAATCATCTGTTGGATGCACCGTGGGCTGTTCGCACAACAAGCAACCCACAGTAGATTGTTGCCAGGGTGGGTTGTTTGTTGAGATGTGCAAATTTGCCCATTGATAGCCATGAGTAGGGATATATCAGGATATGAAAGTAGAAATCTAAGGAGAGGCAATTAGCAATGGATTTACTTTCACACCAGGGGCTGTTGGGAGTGGGGGAGGGAGGACTGCATTTTCCCAAATGAAAAAAATATCACCCCTTCAGTGTTCAGAAACTATGATCTCACAGCAGAAGTGCAATTGAGGGAAATCTTGCATGTGTCCAACCAACAAGAAATGCCCAACAAACATTTGTTGCAGAATAAATTTAAAGGCTTCGAGAAGGGATGGCCAAAGCTTTGAACATTTGGAAGACCGCTCTGCAAGATTCAATTTAATTGCTGCATTCCCATGTTTATGTCTGCTTTGTCTGAGTGAAGTTCAGAAAACAAAAGCGGTCCAAACTTTTATGCTCAATTGTATACTAAGGCATAAATAAAGCATTTTCTGGGAACGGAGATGCATCTGGTAACACTATATTTAGGGAGCCCTTAAAGAAATGAGAAAATAAACAGGAACATAAGTCTGCATATGTCCAATAAACACAGCTTGATTCCGATACCTATGGCTACATTGACCCTGGAAAATCATGGAACATAGCATTAATTCCAGCTTGGTTTAAGTGCCCTGTCCCTGACAAATATGTAAGGCTTAAAAATAATGCATCTATCTATCTATATATAAGTCAGCCTGCCTATATTTAGGAACCCTTAGCTCATGAGGACTAGACACTGCTGTGATAATAGTAGTAGTGGGTGTGCAACAGGAAATCCATTTTTCCCCCATGGACGGAAGACTGGTCCCCACAGATGCTAAAAATGCAGAATAGCTAACGACGGAGGAAAATGCCCTTCTGAACTCCGCCTGAACTTTGGCGTGTCTGCTTCACAAAAAGCAGGGCTTAAAAATAATCTGATGAATTACCTGCACATTATTTTGAGACGAGTGCAGACAGATTGATGTGTCTGGTAGCCTGCTACTTTTCTGTTACGAGTTGCAATGAAATAAATTACCGTAATATTGCTCAGTTGCAACATAGACAGCTGGCATATATACCTGTGAATTCCTCAATCCAGTGGCAAACAAGGAAGCCAGTACAACTCCCAGCTGGTCTTTTTCCAGGACATTGTGTGTCTATCCTTTTCCCTGACTCCTGGTGTCAGGTTCCAGGTGTGCTACATAGCAGGTGGAGGCAGAAGGCACCAGTTTAGTAATGAGCTAAAGAAGCCATGTCTGGCTCATTTCCAACTGCACTGGGGCGATTTAGAGATATATGCATTGAAAGATGCTTGCAATGGGAGCAAAGCTGACGTTCGGTTTCGGATCCAGCGTCAAAACTGCCAGTCGTGTGATGCCATGATACAAACTGACCCAAACTGTATAGTGTGTGCAGGTCTAGTTGCTGCATTTCGAAGTGGATATTGTGAAGCTGGAAGAGGAGCACAAAAGAGCAAACAAAAAAGATCAGAGGGCTGGTGCATCTTTCCTGGTGCCTCACTTTGCCTAATGGTAGGGCTGGCCCTGAGTTGAAATTAGACAAATTCAAGGAGGTTAAGGGTGCAATTCGATGCAAGTTGAGACCGAAACAAGGCCTACAACTCCCAGCATGCCCCAGCCAGCATGGGAGTTGTAGGCCTTGTTTCGATCTCAACTTGCATCGAATTGCACCTTTAGCCTATCAATGGCTGCTACTCATGATGACTATATATGGACACCTCCAGGTTCAAGGGCAGAATGCCCCCGACTACCAGTTGCTATTATGGAACCTCAGCCTAATTTTAAAAGCCCTCTGCATGTAGTCATTTCACTCAGGCCTCTGGCAAGAGCAGCCCGTCCCTTCCCTGGCAGACTGCTGGGCGGGAAGGATGAGGGAGAGAGAGAAAAAAGGGTATAGTAAAAAGAGAGAGAAAAGGAGGTAGCAGAAAAAGAAAAGGGTGACCCACCTACTTCTTGCTCTGGCCACTGGCTTCAGCACCACGGACAGAAAAAATGTTGCCCAACCCTGATAGTAAAGCCCCTTCTTGTTTCAAGAAATCCACTACTACAGCACTAGTACAAGACATATAAAACTGTTTTAGATGGAGGCTAAAGCCATTGATCCATCTAGCCTCTTAGAAGGAGGGATGTCAGAGAAATCCAAAATGAATTCAAATGACTTTGGATTTCCATGAATTTGACCCATGAATTCCATGGCAAACCAGCATCTTCTGAGTCGTGCAAATTCCATGGACTTGCAGACCTTTTTTTTTTTTTTTTTAAACTTTTTGGAATTGTACACAAATTTAGTCGTACAGAAGTAGAAAAGTTAGTGGAAAATATGCCCATATATACACCTTTTTTTTAAAACCTCCCCCCTTGTTTTATACATCTCCAGTCTCTCTTCAGTCTCAGCTGTATGGCACTAAGAACAATACACAAAATATTGCATAGCAGCAAAAGTTATGTAAATTGCAGCGGACTTTTTTGCATACTTTTCCGAAGGGGGGGGAAACGTCTGATTCCATCATGAGCGGGTGATGGAACAAAAGATGCCTGACAAGCTGCAAAACACACACGGGATGGATTAAACAAAATCCCACCATCCCTACTCTGAAGTCCTTATTACCTGCCCTTACTGGAAGCAGCTCCCCAGGGTCTTGGGGACAGTCTTCTGAAGTGTTGCTACTTGAGATACTCTTAACTTGAGATGCCAGGGATTGAACAAGGCACTTTTAAGGCTGCCTTTCCCCACCTGGTGCCTTCCAGATGTTTTGGATGACACCTCCTAGCATTCCTGACCATTGGCCATGTTGGCTGTTGGCTAATTTTATTTATTTATTTATTTATTTATTTATTCATTCATTCATTCATTCATTCATTCATTTCATTTCATTTCTATACCGCCCCACAGCCGAAGCTCTCTGGGTGGTTCACAACCATTTATACAATAAAATCTACATTAAAAACCAACAATAAAAACATACAATATAGTTAAAAAGATTAAAAACCAAATTTAAAATCACAGTTTAAAATGATGATACAAAAAGTTAA
Source organism: Shinisaurus crocodilurus (assembly GCA_021292165.1). Lineage (NCBI taxonomy): Eukaryota > Metazoa > Chordata > Lepidosauria > Squamata > Shinisauridae > Shinisaurus > Shinisaurus crocodilurus. Next base: position 204,613,184 of record CM037880.1, on the reverse strand, counting down.
TAAAACTAAGCCTACAGGTGACAATCCCCCCTGCCCCCCACATGTGCTATTTTGAGCAGAAGTTAATAGAAACCTAGTTTCCACCTCATCGGAAATAACCATTTCACTTTACTCTGCACTAATCAGACCTTGGAGTATTGTGTCCAGTTCTGGGTGCTGCTATTTGAGAAGGATATAGACAAATTGGAATGGGTTCAGAGCAGGGCAACAAAGATGGTTGGGTTTAGTGAAAACAAGTCCAAGGAGGCAAGGCTGAAGGAACTGGATACGTTTAGCCTGGAGAAGAAAAGCCTGCAGGGAGGGCGAGGCACGGTGGCATTCTTCAAATGCCTAAAGGGCTGTCACATAGAAGAGGGCAAAGACTTGTTCTCTGCAGCTATAGGAATGTAGATTTTGGTTAAACATTTGAGGAAACGTCTTGATGGTAAGCACAATTGGTTCAACAGTGGAGCCCATTCCCTAGCTGGAGGTTTTCAAGCAGAGCTAAGAGCTGAAGTCCTAGGCACTGGGAAGACAGACATCAGGTCTGGGAAGGTTGATATAAGGCATGTGATCTAACACTGAGCTGCAGCCTCTCCCTTTGTGTTCCTGAGCAAATGGTCAGGTTTATCTCTCCTTCGCGAGGCTTGCTGCCATTTCTCACCCTGTGCCCCTGAGACTCAGCACGCCACTCCTGGTAATTGAAAAGTAAGATGAAAACAGCGGAGTCCCTTTTTTCAACTCTTCTTCCCACTCAGCACTCCCCCCCTCCTTCTCACACATCTTCAATAAATGTCACTTCACACTAAAGACATCCATCCTTCTGCTAGACACAGCGTTTAAAAACTCCCCGAAGATTATACAGCGCCGTTTGGGGAGAAAGTAAGTTTAATGCCTTGTGACAATGAATCAATATGGATTTTATTAAAGCTTTCAGAAAGACATCTTGAGGCATCTATAATGTGTGAGGCATTCAGGGTTCAGCCAGCCACAGATGGCTTTTTATATCCCTTGCTCCTGCACTTTCCCGGGGACTAAGTATACATTTGAGATGGCAGGAATGGATCCACGCTGTCTTGAAAAACTCTGGAATCAGCACTTTAAGAAAGAAATGCACCATGTGGAATAGTAATTCAGAAAGCCCCAGCAGAATGAGCGTGTGTCGGTGTATCACAGATTCGTTGAAGTGGATGTCATAGGGTGGCAATTCCTTTGGCCTGACATGTTTTCTGAGCTCCTGCAGACACTACAGAATTCATTATTTGTGGCCATGGCAAAGCTTGCCTGTTGCAATTTCTAGCAAAGGTGTGATCTACATGATCAAATGTATATGTAGGGTCACTCAGGCATGTAGACAAGACCACATATAGGAGTAGAATGAGATGTTGATTTAAGGTGTTGATTTAGGGTGGCCACTTACACATTGTGAAAAAAGAGGAAGTGTGTCACCAAAAAAGAGTGCATGAATTTGCATTAAATTTGCATAAGGTTGTTGCAGGGTGGGGTGACCATACCAGGAGCCTGTCCCAGGGAGAATGACAGTATCAGCTCCGAAATCTTTGAGGAGGTACGTCGCTTGGGGGTCCCACCATCTCAGGGGGTTGGGATCATTCCTTCTCTCTGCTTTTATGTGGTTTTGCTTTTACATGCCTCGGCCTGTATGTGTTTTGGATAAAAGCAAAAGTGCTGGGAATGATGTTAACACACTCACACGTCCCAGGAAAAATGAAACATCTGTTTCATAGGATCGGCGTGATATTTCTTCCAGCAGGCTAGAGTCCATTCACACTGGAGTCCCAATTTCATTCAAGGCAGCAACTGTTGGTGCCAGCGGCTTCTACCATGGAGGCAGCTTTGGGAGCAGAAAATCCTGCTGGCAAAAGGAACACTGTACTGCTTCAGTCAAAGGAGCAGGCATTTCCTGGTTCCCTTTGTCTCCTGCTTGGTGAATTGCCATCTTGCCTTGTAAGCACAGGTTGGTTGGTTGGTTGGTTTTTTCAATCAGGCTCAGCCCAGAAGTGTTGCCTACTCGTCCGGTCCCTCTGCTCTGAGCAACCCTTGAGCTGGATGCCAGATGCAGTTGCAAGGTCAGTCCAATTTGCATGGCTGTATGACAGCTGCCCAGGAGTTCAGCATTGCATTGCCCTGGGCAATGAGCGTCAGTGTGTCCACCCATCTTTCTGGTATCCTGATGGATCTGCAGGTACTGAAATCGGGTCAAGCTGGCTACTAAGTGGAGTCCTGGGGGATGTTGCACTGCTACACTAATTTATATGTGCAAATGCAAATTTAGAAGCAATGACTACTACAATTTAAATAGAAATACAATATATCTCACCGTAATGGGGATGACTGTGACCAAGTGACCTGTGTGCCTGCTCTACCTACTGTCCAGATGTTAACTCTTGATCTTCAAGGCCCCTGCTCTCCTTTCTTATGGTTCTTTATCTTTAGGAACATAGAAAGCTACCTATACTGACTGGGTTCAGACAACAAGATAACCCTACACTCAAGGGTTGAATATGGGTTGAGTGTGGGTTGTTGTTGAAACATGGGTTATTGTGTTGTCTGAACCCAGCTGTGCTAACAAGCCATGGCTTGTTAACCATGAACAACCCATGAAGAGAACCCATGGTTTGTTGTTGGGTTGTGAACTGTGGGTTGTTGGCCATGGTTTGTTATCTTGGCTGGGTTCAAGGACCCACCCACTGAGTCAGACTCTTGGTCCATCTAGCCCAGTACTGTCAACACTGACTGGCAATGGTTCTCCAGGGTTTCAGGCAGGGTTTTTTCCAGCCCTACCTCCAGCTAGTGGGGATTGAACCTGTGACCTTCTGCATGCAAAGCACATGCTCTACCACTGAGCTACGGCCCCTCCACAAATCTTTAAACCAGGGTTGGGCTGCTGGACAGTCCTTCAAACAGAGAATACCATCAAACAGAGGACTGTCCCCTGTAAAGTAAGACACATGGCCACCCTTAGTTCATTCCCCCTTCTGTTCATCACTTAACTGAACGCTATCACTACATTGGAAGAGAAACATGTGTGGTTCCCCAGCTCTGTGTTTCTTTCAAAACACTGGTATGAAGAAACCTTTGCAAGGAAGACAAATGCCTCCAAGGTTGCAGCAGGCAAATGCCTTCCAGGTTGGAAGTAAGCCAAGCTGGTTTTGTCTGGAGGGAAAACAGTTGTGTGAAGAGAGGGCCTTTGTAGGAAAAATGTGGCAGCTATGGAACTACACTTCCCCATCACACCTGTCTGTTCTCCTTTGTAAGTGTCCTGCTGCACTCCTTTGTTAGCATTGCAAGGGAAGCACAGGATTGGAAACACAAGTTTGCTGAGAGGTAACACCCAGTTCTGCCTTCATATTCTTTACCACTGAGTAAGAGATGCCTCATTTGTACCACTGGGCAAACCAAGACCTAATATTTTATTTACAAGGGAAAGTCTTTTGGATACACATTGGGTGGGATCCAGATGTAATCATACTCAGAGTAGCCCTATTAAAATTAAAGGGACTTAAGTTAGTCATGACTAAGTTAAGTTCCATTTATTTCAGTGGAAGTTTGACTAAATCTGGGTCCAACCCATTAAATACTATTTCATGTACAGGTTTAAATGAGAAGCTAGAGTTGGGGTGGGGGTGGGGGTGGGGGATCTTTTAAAAATGAGAACAGACTTATTTAAACACATACACACACACACACACCACAATTCCATTTTCACATTTAAACCTGTATGTGAAACAGTCACAGTGACAAGTTGAATCTGAGAACAGACTTATATTTCAACATAGTATTCTCTCAGGCCTTGTCATTGTCAAGAATAAACACTGTTGTCTATTCATGATTTTCATGTATCAGTGTCATCCATGCATATTTTTTGTTTGATCCTAACGAACAAATTAGGATCAAACCATGGATTGATATCCTGGTTTGTTAACTAGCTATAGTTAAACCAAGCCACAGTTCCCTGCATTCAGATGTCACAGGGAACTGTGGTTAGTTCTTAAGTGAAAGCTTTCAATTTCCTCCTCACACACGGAGATAGGAGGAGAGAAGAGGGAAGGGGAGAGAGTTTGAGCCTGCAGTTTGCGCAGGCGCATCCAAATAATGCTAATCTATAGTTGATCTGAACCAGTCCAAAGAGTGATACTACAGCTACATATAATCTCAGACTAAAGCAAGAGTATTGATAGTACTTATATATATATTTACACTTTTATAACACATATCCTGTTTTAAGGCTGCAGGCCTGTGGCTCACACTGGCTCAGCTTGTCTGAGTGTGGAAAGCTAAGCAGGGTCAGGCCTGGTTATTACTTGGATGGGAGACCCCCTCCTCTAGTTTCCTGCATTGAGCAGGGGGTTGGACTCGATAGCCTTATAGGCCCCTTCCAACTCTATGATCTATGAATCTATGAATACTGATCGCATAGCTTTTTTTTTCCTGCACCCAAATAAATCACATCATCAATTTGGTGGAAACTCTAAACTAGAACTTAGAAGGAAGATTCTGATTCAGTTCTCTGAAGCTGGGCAAATACCTTCATATTTGTTTTCTAATGTTTTTGATATAAACAGAGTGACTCATGAAAGGAATATATGTTTACTGTATATTGGTTTCTGGGTCAGGGTTGCCAGCTGGCCGGTGGGGTGAGGAGAAGCAACCTGGCATGCTCCTGTCCCTTTAACAGAGATTTGATCCAGACTTATAGTGCAATCCTATGGCTGCTAGACAGCATCTAGACAGCCATAGGATATCTCGGAGTCCAAGCTCTGAGCTCGGAAACTCACTCCAAGGTCAGAGCTGGGACTCCGAGCTCGGATCGCCTTCCCCCCCACACACACTTCGCAGCCGGTGGTCACAAATGTGACCTCAGAGAAGGACTTTTGTGGGTGTTCCTGGCAGTGCCTCAGCTGACTTCCCTCACGCTCTGAGGTGTGACACTTAGACAGCCAAAATCAGTTGTCTAAGTGTTTTGAAGGGTGGGAGGAGCCTTGCATAGCATGCCTGTAATCCTCTGATTGGATTGCGCACTTAATCAGACAAATTGAAATCAGTCAGGACAAGTTACTCATGACTAACCTAAGTCTCGTTGGTTCCAGTGGGTCTAGCCCAAGCACATACGCTCCGACATTTCACAGATGATGAAAGTAGGAACACACATCATGTGAATTTGTAAGAGGTATGGTTAAGATATGTAAGAGGTATGAAGGTGTGATCAAGAGGGCGTGGCCAGGCAACATGAGGGCATGGCCAAGGGTATGGCCAGGCAACCAAAGGTACAAAAGTTATTAGAGGAAACACACAAAATCGTATATATTATAATTATTACATTATTATATTATATATTATTTTATAATATTTTATAAATGGCTTTTGTAATTATTATTTTTTTTTTTACCTTACTTAAACCGTTAATTGTTGATATCTGGTGCTTTTTCATGGGGGGGGGGTGTCAGTGCTTGCAGGGCAATATCTTTTTGTTTTAAAATTGTCAGGATTGGCACAAATTCAACAGGTGAAGCTTACCCTCCCACCCACCCCACACCCCCAAACATGGAGCTTCAGAGAGAAGGGGAAGTTTCTTGCATTTCCTTCTGACACTGTAACCTCACCTGTTAGAGGCACAGACAGAGTCAGCTCCGTTAGGAAATAAAATCTTTGGCAATATAAAGATAGGAATCATGTGATACATTCCCTCTCCGTCGGCAGAGGCAGCAGGCAGAGTGCGCGCGCGCACACACGCACACATGCGCGCGCACAGACACACACACATCCTCGGGTCTGTTTCCTCCCTGCTTACTGTGGGTGGCCATTGGAGCCTAAGCAGAGCTATCTTAAAGGGGCCATGGGCAAAATCACAGCTAAGCTAAAAGTTTTAGCTTAGCTGCAATTTTGCCCATGGCCCCTTTAAGTAGCTTGCAGTTGCAGGAGGCAGGAGAATTCGGGACTCTGCATAACAAAGTGAGAAGCTGTGATGACTTAAGGGTTTTCCTATCGGTCAGGCATTTTCAGGGCAGTTGGAGACTATGCAAGCATGATTCAATCTGGATCCAACCCAACATTGGACTTGATTGAAGAATGGTCTGACTCAGTGTAATAATTCAGCATCCTATGTTCATAACTTTAGCCCTATACACTATACAGCCCCTCCATGCCTGACCTTCCCACACTGAGCAGGAAGGTCTGAAAGGGGATCATAAGTAACCCAATTCAGCTCCCTGTGATTGGGAGACCTGATCACGCAGGGTTCCCAGTTGCAGGTAGAGTTGTAAGAGCGTTCAGCTAATCATGATTACAACCTCCCTACACAATTTCCCATTCAGCGTGGGAAAATCAAGGGGTGGAGGGGGCATGGCCCCTCCACAATTAGACTTCTGAATGCCCGCAGAGAGCTTTTTGCGTGCTCTGAGAAACAATAACCAAAGAAAGAAACCATAGATATTAAGTGGGGAAAAAAGTAACAGCTTTATAAAACACGATCAAAATCCAACTTGAAAACCCATCTTTTAAATATGGTACATTCATGTTCTAAAACAATACTTCATGTACAGCTTGTTAATGATATACTCTCACCATGTAACTTTTTAATTAAAAAAAAATGGCTAACTTAGGAAACTACATCCAAGCAGATATCACAAACTATACAGACAAACCTAAGAAACAATCTTTAAAAATCCACAGAAGAATGAAGAAGGATCTATTATGAAACATCCCATATGTGCAGCTTATAAATACACCTCCTCATTATTTTTTAGCTTGAAAATAAACAGTGTACATTCCATTCCTCTTCCCCCCTAAATTTGAGGGTGGAAACCGATGAAAAGCTTCCCACATGGCGGTTCTACTATCAAGATCTAAAAGTCAGCCAAAAGTCCATGCAGAAAACTAAGCATTACGTTGTCCGGGCTGCTCAGCTGAGCTCACTGTAGTTCTGCATCCAACACACATTTCAGATTTCACTAGGAGGAGCCAAAGATGTCAATAAGTGGGGGAGGGGCAAGGTTTCACAGCACTGCCCAAAGACCTACCCTTGAAGACATTCAAGCTCAAATTGCAAAAGAAAACAAACAAGAATGTGTGTGTGTTTTTCCAAGAGCGTTTGTTGCAATTTCTTTGTAGGGCTGAGATTCAAACCCACCATGCCTGAGCAGAACACAAAGCAATTCCACTCGTGCATGGGGGCAGGACAAAAAATGTCTTTGAAATTTTTGGCAGTGCTTCATACCGTGGAGCTTTTTAACATCGGAAAAACAGGTCGGCTTAGTATGCCACCATTTGGTCCACGGGAAGGTGTCCACGGGCCACAGGATATGGCAAACCTTCCTCTCCATGGGCAGGGAGGTTGGCCCACTGCAGAGGTCCTCCCCTGACCAGTGCCATAAAGCTTTGTCACCATGACTGTCCCACCAGTGGTGTTCCATGGGTGGTAAAGGCAAAAAGGGGCTATTTCAGGAGTGTGACGAGGGTGGATCAGGGGAGGCTTTGGGTCCTCTGGGCATGCCCCCAAAATGGGGGTGGCCAGGACTATGCCAGCCTTGGAGCTGGTTTAGTTATTTTGGCACCAATGCGAGGGATTTATTTTTTTTTTTAAGTCAAGAAAAAAGGGGGGAAGTAAGTCTAAGCCTGGCAGGGCTTAGAATTTGGTGATTCTTCTGTCACAGACTCTCCCCCTGCCCTGAACTCCATGGTGTGGGGGTCATGGCAGACATTTAAAATGTTGCCAGGGATGTTGAAGAGTCCTTGGTCTCAAGTCACGAGTCGAGTCACAAGTCTTTGGACCCGAGTCTCGAGTCCGAGTCCGAGTCCTTGGTCCAAAATGGTGACTCACGATCCCTATTAAAATCAATGGGGTTTTCCCCCAACAAAATAAGGCTATTTCAGATGTGTGGCTTAAATAAATTCTAGGCAGAAGTGTGCCTTTTTATTTCAAAACTCTGCAACTGATTTTGGCAAGAACAGACCAGGCAGACAAACCCAAAATAACCAGGCAGGCAGAGGAGGCAGGGAACCCCAAAGCAGGCAGGCAGAGGCAGCCAAACCCAAAATGTCTGAAAGGTTGCATTTTAGGAAAATGATTTTAAAAAACAAACTTGCTGTACTTCCTAAAACCTATCCATGTTGCATTTGAGGAACACAATTTTGAAACAGGAGTCCTTGGCCTCGAGTCCCGAGTCGAGTCTCGAGTCCCATTAAAAATATTGGGACTTGAGTCTGACTCGAGTCAGAGGGGGGACTCAGTCCGGCTCACGAGTCGAGTCCTGGAGTCCGAGTCCCCATCCCTGAATGTTGCTTGTGGTGGAGAAAGTGGACAGAGAATCTCTTTTTCTTCCTCTCTCGTTGAACAAACTGATTGGCAGGAGATTCAGGAGAGAAGAAGAACGAAAGGGGGCTATGGCCTTCATGGCCTCTTTGTGGGCAGTTGGTCCGTCTGATGATCTTTTTCTTTACTTATGGGGAGGCTCTTCTGTGCTTGGGAGGGAGCTTTTGGGGATGGGGGTGCGTGTGGGTCTGCTGCTTGAAGGGGGAGCTTAAAAGCTCTTGTGCGTGAGTTGAGCAGCTGCCCACACTGGTTTGGACCCTGGTCTGTCTCTCCTAAAAAACCGATTTACACAGATGCCCCTGAGGAATAATTTGACACATGGTGGGGGAATTGGTCAAAGAACAACTGTCCCCTCTGTAAAATGGCACGCACCCTTGTTTTCCCCTCACACGTTCGCCATGTGGGATGGTTTTACCGGTGGCCCCTTGTCATCCATTTCCACCCTTAATTTCAAACTGTTGCCACTTAAGTTAATAAATATATACAACATTCTAGATTTCAGTGAATATAAATAGCAAATATGGGTGCAAGCCTGGTCTGATAGTTCTCTGCACGTCCACTTGGATAGATGGGCGTCTTGCGTGTACGAATATTCCAGATCAGGATTTTAGTGTTATAACAACAGCAACAACAATAATAAAAAAGGGTCTAAGATCGCTCTGAGCCATCCCAGTCAGACACATAAATATAAATAAGCATAATACGGGAGAAAAAATTCCCTCCCCAGATTTAATTGTTACTGCTAGCAGCAAGTGGTGAATGGAAGATGAGATAGCTGAAAACTACCCACGTCTCGCTTTTACCAAATGGATCTGGTTTCCTAGCATTTCTAAGAAAAGCTTCTGGTATAATTTGTACATTGCAAGGCTGTGGAGGAACTTGACCACTTTCCGGAGGCCTTGGATCGTCGTCTTGGGGAAATGGTACGTTTTCAAATGCTTCAGCCCGTATGTCAGGCCCTTGATGGTGTCTTGGTTTCCATTTTTTATTCTCCACAAGTTGAGGAGCTTGAGGATCTGTTCTGTGGATTTGCACATCCTCAGAATACGCTCTATTTCGACTTTCCCCACTTTCTTTCCTGGCAAATTTTCCATCAAGACATTGAGCTGCTCAAAGGTGATATTGAGATGGCCAATGTGTTTTAAGACACTATTTTCACAATGATCGATACCTACAAAAGACAAAAAAGATACACTTGTTTATTCATATTTGCCAAGACTAAAAAGCTCAAAGGTTCTATCTAGCCACCCCCTTCTTTAAGCTAGCCCTTTCTTATTTATTTATTATTTATTTATTTATAAATAATTTTTTTAAAAATAGCCCTTTCTTGCAATCAAGAGCAAATCTATGCTACATACTGAAATCACTCGAAGAACTCCTAGGAAGCGTAGTCTGGTTATAGTGCTAACAATTCTATGTTAGTTAGCTTTGCTCCCCCCATGGAACTTCAAATCCCAGGGCTCCTTGGAAGAAGCCATGATGGTCAAGTTTAGTTTTGCAGCATAGGCATGACTGCAGTATCTTAATGACTAAGGAGTCTGTGTGTCTGCAGTTCCTTCCTTTTGTCCTGCCTGACCTACCACTCTGCTGATCTCATCTCTTCCCCTATTGCCTCACCACCATACACACACCCCTCCAAAACACAAATGTAGCGTTTAGTATCCATTGCTTTCTGAAAGCCAGTCAGACCTACTGGGTATGATGCTTGGGGATTCCTATATTCTCAAAATCGCAGATGTCCTCTGCACACAGTTGGGCAGAGTGACAGATGAGTAGAGTGCACATGTGTACAATGTGGCTTTGGGGGCTGAACCGTGATTTTAGCAACACATTGGCCAGTTTCACCCTGAGTATTGTAATAATCTGGGCATCATAATGATCACATGGGTCATCTAGGCAATAGCCGGAAGAAAAATCTAATGTTAACTGTCCAGACTATGCATACATGGCCCTACTTTTCTGTAAGATGTAATGGTACCTTGTATAATGTTCTTGACCATATTGTGGTCTTTGTTCTGCTGCTTCCATAATTTCAGTAGCTGAAAGGTCTGTTCCTGAGGACTGTGGCTTCGCTTAATGCTTTCTATGGTTTCCGCATTGACCTTTATACCAGGTAGGCTGTCCTTTAGCGTTTCCAGCCAGTTGGGTGAGAGCTTTGTAGGAACGCCAAATCTGAAGAATGCTTCCTCACATAAGGTTACATCTAAAACAATAACAGGCATATCGATATCATCATCATCATCATCATCATCATCATCATCATCATCTTGATCTTTTGACCAATAATAAATTATTGCACTTGCACACTTTCAAAAAGTTCTAGCGGCTAGTGACAATTGCCTGCTCGTGTGTCATAAGCTAATTATGTGTTGAATGTAGGGATAGGAAGATCAGTCTATTTCCGATCTGTGTCAGTTTTACATGTGTTCATTCATAAGTCTGTTCCATCCTGTTCCTGCATTAATCTGTGATTTTATTTTAAAAAAATACTCTGGATGAAATTTCATATTTAAAGACATATTTTGAATGCATTTTCTCACCAAACATGCATTTCTATGTGTTTTTCACTCGAAGAACACATTTCTGTATGCATTTTATCCTAAAATACTCATTTCTATATGCATTTTGGTATGTTTTTTGAGCCAAGAACTGCATCACAACAATTGGAGAAGTGCAAAAGCTGAAAGTCAGCTGCGTTCTGATCCGCATGTTAGTCCAGCAGGTGTGGACATCAGGTCGGTTTGAAATGAAGACAGAACAAAACCCTCAAGCATCCCTAGTGGCATGTATTGTGAAGTCCTTCCTTTTGTATCAGTCAACACCAAGCCATTCCCAGCTTGGAGTACAAACTCAGTAGTAGAAACAAGACTTTTCCACTTCTAAATCTGCACATACCGATTCTGCACTGCTGATCCGATTTGTCGCTTCTCTCTCCCTGGCACACGTTGTCCCGTGTGGCATCTCCCTTCCGCACCATTTTGAGACCAAGCACGCTGCAGTTGGTGTGTTTTTGGCAGGTAGCTTTGGCTGATGTTTCATTGGAGAAATAGCCTTCTGGGCACCTCTCACAAACTGTGTCACTTACAGGGGTACCTTAGGGAAACAAACCAAAACCTAATAAAAACACTTGGCAAACACTTGGTACATCGCACTTCAGGAATTTCCTGTCTGGTGAAAGACAACATCAAGGACTGAATTGAAAGCAAACAGACAAGCATCTGAGTTCTTTATTTCCCAAAGGTCCTCTTTTAAAGGGGAATGCTCTTGACCTAGCACATTTTTGTTGATTAACGTTTTGAATCTCACCTCCTTTATTTTGCAAGTCAACTACACACTCAAAAATGTCACATGGTACAGCCCTCAAGGGAAGGGCCAGTCTCACTTTCAGAACGTAGGTTGGAGATTGAATTATTTGAATGTTCCTCCATGTCAAAACAACAACAACAACAACAACAACAACACAACAACAACACCTCGCTACATACAGAACACTAGTACCCCAGGCAGTTTTTAACATGGGTAGGGCATTCAAATATGCAAACTGGCAAAGTGAAAGATTCACATGGAAGCATAGATTGGCAGATCAGGAAACCACATCTATTCCATGAATATGCATTAGACTAGTCAAAATGGGCTGGTGATAGTGATTAGACCACAAAACAAACAAACAAACAAACAAACAAACTAGAATCCACTTGGAATGATCCTAAACAAAGTTACTTGAAAAAGTCCCACTGATTCCAAGATTGCTAAAGTATGGCTGACTACCAGCTGTTTAATCCCTATAGACCAGCCAGGCTTCAGCACCTGTTAGCCACTCGGGGCCCCAGCCAGGACTGACACTGCCCTGGGTTCTCCACACCGGGAAGGCTATGAACTGCCACTTTATATTTCCCACAATGCCCCAAAGCATGCAATATTGCCTGACTTCAGGGCACTTTGAGAAATTAACATGGCAACACACACAGAGAGTGTTGCCATTTCAATTTCCCACAATACCACATCATGTGCTCCAAGGCTTATGGGAAATTTAAAATGGCAGCTTGTAAATCACTCACCGCTGCTGTCAGGAAATGGGAGGGGAACCAACAGAAGGACCCATGGAGGGCACTTTGCCAAGGGTCTCCTCAAACCTGGAGCAGAGTTGGGCCTGCCTATGGATGATGGTGCAGAAACAAAGTTTCCAAACTTGCAAGGAATTCTCCCACCTTCAATCAAGTCACTGAAATCAGTTATTTGGATAACCCAACAAAATTTGTTCCCTTAAATCAGGAGTGTTACGCTCACATTCCATGGGCTATACATAGCATGTCAGCCATAAGGGTGGCCAGGTTTCCTCTTTTATAGAGAACGGTCCTCTATTCGAAGGGCTGCCAGAGGACCGTCCTGTATTTGAAGGTACCCTCTATTTAAAAGGTGGTCCTGTTCAATTCTCAGTTAAACATAAAGACCCCAAAGAACTGTTGCCCATCAGCAGTGAGCACCTGGGCAGTAGACTGAACAGGCAGGCACACAGGTGACCAGGTCACAGTCTTCTGCACTATGCTGAGATGGACCGTATTTCTCTTAAAATTAAAAAAAATAAATAAATTCTAAAATTGCATCTAAATGTGTAAATTAGCATGGGCAAATTTTGTGCATAAGTGAGCACCTTACAGCCATGTGTTCTAGCCTGCTGGGTGCTTAATAAACCCAGTCACAAAAGGAGGAGTTTAGGAAGCACCTGGTGGTCTTTCATTCATGGCTGCCATTCTGCAGATGGTCTCGGGGCTGCAAATTTGACAGGGTTGATTTAAGCCTCTTCTGAATGCCCTCCCATTTCGATATAAAACAGTAATAGAATTCAAACAAGCATGCTACGTCCCCCCCATCAAGTTGACATTTTGTACATTTCTGCCTTTCCTATGTAAATAATGTCCATGCTTGCATTTAGTTGATATAGATTTGACTAGAGTATGAGAGTAGTGTTTTATAGGTAAATTATGTGGCTGGATACAATAAACGAGTTTCCAAATATTTAAAAGATAAGCAGTAGCCCAGTAATGCAATCCAGTGATTATATATTGATCCTTCTTTTGGTCGGCTAGATTACTGCATTATTCCCCAAGGTGCAATGCTGAAGTTTAATAAAATAAATGTAATCCTATAGAATGCATATTTGATTAAACTGAAATTGTAAAGCAATTAACATGGCAGATGCCATGTATAGATTTTAAGTTTTTTAGGAACTTGGACAGGAAGATGGTTGTTGCTTGTCTCTTTTTACTAAAAGAATTACAATAGGGAATAGAATTTAGACTGCACTCAAGAAAAAAGTGCATTTATGGTCATTAATGTATATAGCAGTGTTCTCCAACCTTGGGTCCCCAGATGTTTTTGGCCTACAACTCCCAGCATGCCCCAGACAGCATAGCTGCATGCTGGGAGTTGTAGGCCAAAAACATCTGGGGACCCAAGGTTGGAGAACACTGCTATATAGTCTCTCACATATAGAACATAAGAAGAGCCATGCTAGATCAGACCAAGGGTCCATCTAGTCCAGCTTTCTGTTCACACATTGGCCAGGGTGGCTTATAACCCAAACTTAAGCCACCCTGGCAAACCCATCACAAGTTCGCATGACACGCTAACCCACCGCGGCTTATCACTGTCTGCATTCAGACTATTCTCGACACCAAGGGTGTGTGACCTGCAGCCCTGGGTCAAATACAGTCCTTGGCCTTCAAAGAAATTTCAAAAGCCCCCTGCAAGCCACCGCCAGTTCACTCTTCCAGCAACAGCAATTAGGGTGGAATCCTATGCATGTTTAGACATGCTGGCTGGGGTGTGCCGAGAATTGTAGGACTTTTTTTTCCTGTCTAAACATGCATAGGATTGCACCCTTAGTCCATCTCCCAGCAGAGAAGGGTAGAGAGGAAGAGGGGGACAGAGAGAGAGAGAGAGAGAGAGAGAGAGAGGAAGGGGGTGTCAGAAAGAAGAGAGATGTGAGTGGCAGAAAGAGAAAGATCAATCAATCAATCTTTATTATTGTGCCATCACAGACCAACAAGAAAGAGAAAGAGAACATGGGCGGGAAGGTGCTGTTGCCCTCGTGTCTTGCTTGTGAGATTCCCACGGGCAGCTGGTGGGCCACTGTGTGAAAGAATGCTGGACTAGATGGACCCTTGGTCTGAGCCAGCAGGGCTCTTCTCGTGTTCCTATAGAAAGGGGTGGCTTTATTCACTTTTGGCCCCTGCCCCGCCCACTGCTGATCTCAGTCCTATCTACCACCAGCATGTAGTGCCGGCACATGACCTCAAGGGAATGTTGCCCTCAATGGAAAAACGGTTCTCCACCCCTGAACCAAACGACCAGGAATGAGCCCTGTGCTCACGTACTCCTTCTCTCCAACCTTCATGTGCATAGTTTAATGCATGACTTCCTGGTCTGATCAAATCATTGTTTGCAGCAGTTATTGTCCAAACTGGCAAATTATGACTTGAGAGAGAGAGCCTTCCAATCCAGGATTGCTAACCAGGATCAAAACCATAGTTTGTAAACTTGATTTAGAGGGCTTGCTCAAAGAATAGTTTGTTGGTTTGGACAGAGCACCAAACAATGGATTAGTTCTAGATTGGTCAATGGATTGGCCAGAACAGCAAACAATGAATTGGTCGATCCACTTGTGAGAGCAAACAAGCACAGGACTTGTTCCCAATCCTCCAATCCATAGCTGGGAGGATCATCTGCATGCAGAATGAATGAATGCATTTGTGGGGGGGAATGCATTACTAATTCATGTCAATATTTTTGTGCATCGTATTTAGAATGCTGCTCTGTCAAAACATTTTATTTCATATCTGAAATGTAACTTACTGGTGTATTTTATTTTATTTTTAAATTGAATTATGAGAATGCTCATACCTCTGGCAATATAAGGAAGCACTTAATGTACTAGCTAGTTTTTATATAGGTTTTTTTCCTTTAGTTTTAGGATATTTGAGGGTGGGGGGGGGGAAGCATACTTTGCATCAAAAGGCTGTTTCACTCCTAAGGCTGTTTCTCCAGGAATTTGATGGCATGTGATGGGCAGTTTAATGCATCAGTTGAATTGTTCTTGGTTGCCACTTACATTTTAGTTGTCTTATAGGATACTTGTATTTTAATGGATAACTGTTGCAGCTGTTTTAAATTTTGTATCTTTTAATTCTACTGTAAGCAGCCTTGAGTCTTTTTTCGCTTTTGTTTTTTTAGTAAAGTATCTAAGGGTCTAATTCTATGCATGTTTAGACAGAAAAATGGCCTACAACTCCCATCATGCCTGAGCCAGGAGTTGTAGGCCTTTTTTCTGTCCAAGCATGCATAGGATCATGCCTTAAGCAATGTAATACAGTAATACCTTGGATTGCAAGTAACTTGGTCTGAGAGTGTTTTGCAAGACAAGCAAATTTTTTTTTTATAAATTTTGACTTGATAAACAAGCGACGTCTTGCAATACGTAGGGATGTAACCGCTCGCCTCGAGCAGGTGTAGCAGGCCGAAATCGGCCCCGCTCACGCCTGCCAGAGACTCGCTTTGATATATTATATTGTGTTTTGGATTACAAGCACGGTTCCGGAACGAATTATGCTTGCAATCCAAGGTATTACTGTAAGTAACAACTCCTACTGCTGATGCTAAGTAGAATACTAGTTTCCACTGTTCTCAGCCTGACTAAATGATAGAACTGGTATGGGCTGGGTCATTTGTGAGATGATGTGTGACTATCATTTTTAATTTTTTTAAAAAAGTGTTTTTCAGTGGCAGAATTAGGGTTAAATCCAACATCATGCTAGTAGAAGTCTGCTAGTGCAGCAGGACTTTCTCCCTCCCCCCCCCTACAGCCCGCTGTCCCCGCAGAAATCTGTTCCAGAGGGTTTCCCAGTCCTTAGGAGCAGATTTTGAGGATGTGCAGTGGACTGCTGGTGCATTTGTGTGTGTGGAATTGTACCTCCCATATGAACATAGGAAGAGCCATGCTGGATCAGGCCAAGGGTCCATCTAGTCCAGCATTCTGTTCACATAGTGGCCAGCCAGCTGCCCAAGGGATCCCACAAGCAGGACATGAGTGCAACGGCACATTCCTGCCTGTGTTCCCCACTGGAGTACAATAGGCAAACTGCCTCTGATACTGGAGGAAGCATATAGCCAATCAGGACTAGTAGCCATCGATAGCGCTCTGCCTCCATGAATTTGTCCAATCCCTTTTTAAAGCCATTCAAATTGGTGGCCATCACCACATCCTGTGGAAGTGAATTCCACAGTTTAATCTCCCAGTTCCACTGATGGAAACACTTCCATCAGGAGAATAACACCATTGGATTCAACCCTTAATTTTCCATCCCTGAAGAACAAAGGCATTCTTTCTCCCCCCCCCTCTCTCTTTTTAAAAATACATTTCTACAGTCGTTATCCCTTCTAATAATACAAGATATTGCCATCTTGTCTGGAAAGGGAGCCGTTGGCTGCTTACAAAATATAAATATTAATAATGGCCTTTCGATGAGTATCTATTTATGACACTGATAATTAATTACCGGCACACATTTGCGACGACTTCTGCTATTACACTAATATTGTTATAATTACTCTCCGGGTGCTATATCAGTTAACACTTCTACTGTTTGTCAAGACGCGTGGAGGCTTGAAACAGCATTTCTTCCCCATGAAAAATGTTATTAGTTATATAACCCATAAATACTGCATCCCAGATAATGTCCCTGTGAAAGAGGGTCGATCCATCATGTTTCTCATTAGAATGCAATTTGCGGCTGCCATTAAATTACCCATTACAGTAAGAGTGGAACATTTTGCCACTGTGAGCAGCATTACATTTGGCGACAGTCCAGGGAGATGTTTAAGAGGACAGCAGCTTGTTTTTCACAAGCATCGCAATAAATTTACTATCCATCAATTTCATCTGGGCACATTTGTTTCGGAAACTTTTCGTCCAATAGGGCTGTTTTGCCAGTTCCAGGCAGGTGGCAGAAACAGGAAGTTTACTGAGCCCCTGGCAAGACTACCATAAACATACACAGGTGGCGGGATTCAGTGCCGGCAAGACCCCCTCCTTCAGCAGAGGTGGTGTCAGGGTGTGTCCCACTATGGCTGGAGCCCTGAATCTTGCATTTGGAGCCCCAAATCTCCAGGAAGCCATCTGCCCCATCACCCTGCTTTCCATGGACACTTGCTGAAATTAAGGCACAGGGCCCCCGATGATCTCTGTTGCATCGGATCCCCCTGGACTAGCTGGCTTTTAGCCCACATGGGCTTCACCTCCTGCTGCCCACCCATTGAATCTTTCCGCCTGAGGGTTTTTCTGAAATCAAATGCCCTCCTCTCTCCTGTCCCTTTTTACAAATAGGGGTGTCCTTAGGAGACAGGGCCCTTTAAAGAAACACACACACACACACACACACAGAGAGAGAGAGAGAGAGAGACAGACTTTTGAGCATATGTAAATTAGCAAAGGCACATTTGTGCAGGGTTTTTGTGTCCTGTGGGCCTGAGCCCTGGATCTTTTGGATATCTAGCACCAGGGCTTTTTTTCTGGTGGAACTCACCGGAACTGAGTTCCAGCACCTTTTCTTCTATTAATTGCATTACAATTTAATCGCCATCTACTCCCGAGGAAATGTAATCCAAGAGTTCCGGTACCCTTTTCTCCAGAAAAAAAGCACTGTCTAGCACCATCCCTTTCCTTCAGTGAGCCTACTTCTCACCAGCTGCTATGGTTCCCCATCCTCTTTCTCATAATTGCTACATCTTGCTTGCTTGACTGGTAGAGAGCCAGTGAGCAAGTCGGCAGTGGCATCTGCTGCTCCTCCTTCTCACCAACAATGTTGTCTGGGCCAGAGCAAGAGGCAGGGGAACAAGCAGGCTGCAAGGGTGAAGGGGAGGGACAAGTCTGGGGCTTCTTGTCAGTGGGCCCCCACTGGGGAGTGGGCCCTTCGTAGGTGCCCAACTATACCTACCCTTGATTCCAGCCCTGGTGGGATCCATTTGGCTTGGTGGGTTACAACAAATTGTGCAGACCTGCTTTATACCAACCTTGCAAAGAGGCCTGCAAAAGCCCCCCACCCCAAAATGCAGTTTTACTATTCCAAGGAGCTGTAAGGTACCAGGGTCTCAAACCGAGCACTCTGGTGGCAAGGCCAAGAGGCCTTACTCCCTGCATCACTTGGACAGTTCTCAGGCAGGGAGACCTTCCAGCCTAATCTCCACTGTGCTGCAGCAGCACCCCTGTAATGGCTGCCAGAAACAGCGCTACGGCTCTGTCAACCCAGCCCAACCATGTGACCTGAGGAACCAATAGGGGCTTGCCTGGAACTATATAGCTATTTGTTCCAGGTTTGGTTCCTCCGTCTGAGAATTTGTCAGACGTTGCTTGCTTGAACTGTTCCTGCCTTGCCTCACCACTCTGCAAACTGACTCCCAGTCCATCTCTTAAACAACATCGTATACCTCTGGCACTTTGGACCTTTATCAGAGGGTTCTAGAGCTTATCCACCAACCTGCTTAGACACCATCGCTTGCGTATGAGCTTGCTGGGCCCTGATAAGAGTTTAGGGCAGCATTCGCGGATTCCCTTTTCATTTCATCCTCACAACAACCCTGTAAGGTAGGTTGGGCTGAGAGATGGCGACTGGCCTGAGATCGTGTAGTGAGCTTGATGGCTGAGCTGGGAACTGAATCCAGGTCTCCATGTTCCACTGATACTCACTAGCCTGTCCCCCTTATATGTGAGGTCAGTAAGTTGTGGCATATTGATGGTCTGAGGGCGGGGGGAAACATACCACGATTCACTCTTTTCTAGTATTTCCCAGCCTGGTCTCCTGGAAAAAGAATCTTACTCGCCAAGGCGAGCAAGCAACTGGCTATTTACAGTCCAAGTTAACCAAAAAACCATCTCTCGAAAGCACACACATACCTTTCTGAGCCACACCATACCCGGCAGGGCACGCTGTGTGCTTCAAGCAGAATTCTAGGTCGAGGTACCGTCCTTCAATGCACTCACAGACACGGTTCTTGGTGCTGCTGCATCCGACTTTCTCAAACTGCAGCTCCTGGCACACCACATTGCAATACTGACACTCATCGTTACTGTTCCAATCATCCGCATAGTACTGATCTGGACAGGGGGCGCACTCAGTCTTCGAGGAAGCCGTGCAGTGCTGTTTGACGTAGGTTCCCGGAGGGCATTGGTCGCACACCAGCTGACGGGAGATCGTCGGGTCGTAATGGAGGTACTTTGGGGGAAGAATCTCCTGGACTGTCCATTTCACAGAGATGTCCAACAACTAATAGGAGAGATATAACACAATTTTAAGGTCTTTCTTCTTTTCTTTCAACACACTGATGTCACTTTGAGAGCAGATTTAGGGCAATTTTAAATGCTATAATTTTATTTTTGCGGTGGGGTTGTGTGTACCTGGTGGAGAAGTGTCAAACAGTGAGGGACACTTATTTATTTATTTATTTATTTCTATACCGCCCAATAGCTGAAGCTCTCTTGGCAGTTTACAACAGTGTCACTTACCCAGAGGGATGTAAGTGGAGTTCTTTAAACATACACTAACATAGAGTACAGCTTCCCACACAAACAGTTTGTACCTGTATCAGACCCACCAAATCCTCTCTATAACATAACGGGGTTCGACAAAGAAGCAGAACTTCTTTCCTCTTCCCTACCCATCCATTTCTCCTTGCGTGGCGTGTCTCTTTAGATTGTAAGCCTGTGGGCAGGAACCATCTTACTTAACTGTTTGCTTGCGAGGCTCTCCAGGGGCCTTTTTGGCTGAGGAGTGGGATTTTTAAAAAAGTACTTTAAATAAATAAATAATATATAGATCAAGGCTCACCCAGATTATTTCACAATCCTCGTAGGGAAGCAAATTCTGCTCCTGGGCAAGATCGAGGGTGGTGAAATTCCATAGGGGAGGGAAGGCTTTATACAGCTGGGTGATAGGTCTTCTTTTATCTTGTTCTGCCACCTGTGGAGGTGGCAAGAGCTCTTTCATTGGTGGACCACCAACCACCATTTTCTTATTTCTCCAGACCATGTCAGAAGACTACAAGTCCCAAGGGACTTTGCTCTTGACACTTTCTTGCAAACGACACCATGTACAAGAGCCAGGGCAATTGGAGGGAAAGAAAACGATGACCAGGCCATGAAGCAAGAAGATTTCTTCATGGCCGGTCCACCATTTTCTTCACGGCCTTGCCACATATTTTTCATGTGGTGGCATAAAAAAGAAAAGAGGTGGGGGAAGTCACAGTTTTGCTTTCTAAAGATAACCCCCCCTCCCCCAAGGTGGCCAGTTCTGGCACCTTCCAATCAGTGAAATGGTGCCCGATTTTGCCACCCATGAATGTGAAAGTTGGCAACTGTTTCATTCGCAGCCCTAGATCCATGACAGAGATGGATGACTTCCTCAGGAGACAGAACACTGGAAAACATTGGGGGGGGGGGAATTGCTAGTAGGCATATGAAACACTTCTCAGAGACCACTACGACTGAGCTTGAAATGACCTTCACGTAACCTTTAGTCATCTCCAGTGGTGCAGTGGAGCCGGGCCTCGCAGGGATGCAGCACCCACACTTTTTGATTAGCAGGAATGCTGAAGCCATCTGCCCCCCCCCCCAAATCCCCTGTTCCCTGCGAGCTTAGCTGCAATCCTCACAGTAGCTGCTGGGGGGGGGGGGGATGAATTTTCCCAGCAACAATATATTATCCTCTGTTGCAATGCAAAGTATTTTGGGGTGGCTTGGTCTGGAATGCACATTCAAGACCCACTAGCTTTACAAAAGACCTGCTCCTCCTGGCCTGGTGGAGATGAAAACTGCTAGAACTGGTGTGTTGATATGGAACCACACAGCTGCCTAAATCTTTGGCCTATCCTTGCACATCTGCACTCCAAAACTTACTGTAACACCACTGGTCATCCTACATATAATCTTTAACACCGTTATATGGTGTGGAAAACATTAATGCGGCATGCAGTGGTGTTGTGGAGGTTCTGTTAAAAGCTGCAGATGGAAATATCTATGTGTAATCTTACATTTTCGTGCATTTCCAAAATCCCAGGATCAAACAGAGATTTTAGTCACCTTTTTTTTCTTTCTTTCCTCGGAAGAGGATTTTGAAAGAGAAAGAACATCTTATTAATTTCCCTTCGAACTTGGACACCCCCTTCCCACTAATCTCCAAACGGAAACCAAATGCCATTTGTCCCCACACCCCCGCGAAATAAGCACAAATTAGATAACAACCACAAAGACAGCCCAGATTCCTTCAAGCGGGCTTTCCCTTCAATCACAGCCTTGTGAAAGTAAAGAAACTAGTTTTTCAGCCTTCAAAAATATGATTATACGCTTTGGCTTTGGGGTTTTCACACAGACCACAGAAGAATGTTTGAATTTACTGAAACAGATAAAGCACCCAGTGTTTGGAATGCCAAACACATCCTGAAGTCTAGTTTTTCTTTGAAAATCGCTGCCAAGTCAAATCTCTAAATTCTGGTGCTCACTTTTCAACATCATATAAAAACATCATAATTGCCTTTGAACCAAAATCCATCTGGACTACCATTCTCTTTCCAGCAGTAGCCAGCTAGCGGGACCTCACCAGCAGGGCCTGATGGTTATGATCCTCCCTGCACCACACTGTATATCACCAGGAATTAGCATTCAGAGATCTACTGCTCCTGAAACTGGAGGTTCCATTTAGCTATCACAGCTAATAGCCAATGCTCAGCAGCATGTCCTCTGTTAAAATGGCTAATCCTTTATGAAGCCATCTAAGCCGGTGCTTATCACCACATCCCTATGGCAAAGAATTATACACTGTGTGAAGAAGGGGGCTTTCACTGGCCACTCCTGAACTTCCGACTACTAAGCAAAGTGCAGAAAAGGGCAACTAAACTGATCAAGGGGCTGGAGCAACTCCCCCATGAGGAGAAAGGTTACAATCAGTCCAGTGAAGACAGAGTGTGCTCACTGGCCACCAAATGCAGAGTGACTGTTGGGGGGTTGGTGACCAATCTGGTGCCCTCCCGGTGTGTTGGACTGCAACTCCCATCACTCCCAGCCAACATGACCATTCTGGCTGGGAAAGATGGAAAGATGGAAATTGCAGTCCAACACACCTGGAGGGCACCAAGTTGTGGAAAGCTTCCCTAGAGGTTCTCTACATATACATTTGCAGAGAAGGCCATCTGGACCAGCCCAAGGCGCCAATGTGGTGCACGCTTACCTGAGGATAAGCCCCATTGGATGCAGTGGGACTTCTTTCTGAGCAAACGTGTAGGATTGGGCTGGTATATCCCAGTATTCTGGTTTAACTGTTTTATGGATGAAGTAAGTTTAAATGTGAAGCTACCAGACTGACTGGGTTCAGACAACATGATGACCAACACTCAAGGGTTGAGTATGGGTTGAGTGTGGGTTGCTGTTGAAATGTAGGTTGTTGTTGAAACATGGGTTATCGTGTTGTCTGAACGCAGCCGAGATAACAAGCCATGGTGAACAACCCACAGTTCACAACACAACAACAAACCATGAGTTCTCTTCATGGGTTGTTTGTGGTTAGCAAGCCATGGTTTGTTAGCACAGCTGGGTTCAGACAACACGATAACCCATGTTTCAGCAACAACCCATGGTCCAATGACCTTGAGTGTGGGTTATCGTGTTGTCTGAACCCAGTCAGTGTAAATTGTAGCTGATTCCTTACGTACATGAGAAGTCTTGTATACCTAGTAATGCTTTTCTAATTTTCAGTAAGCTTTACATCCACTAGAGGTTGCTGTGGCTTCCAGGGAATTCATTATATATTTTACAACGCCCCTTCCACGTTAGCTTTTTACTCTTTACTGCTCCTTTGGTTAGAGTGTGCGAAGAGCAAAGAGGTTGGCAGGTAGTCAACCAGTCCTTGTGCTTGCCTAGTACCTATAATTACGAAATGGCCAGTGTACCATATCTTGTCCCATGTTTCAGCCACAGCATTAAAAGTGGAAGACACTTAGGGCACAATCCTATTCCTACTCATGTTTAGACAGAAAAAAGTCCTGCAACTCCCAGCATTTCCCCAGCCTCTTAGGTCACAACACAATCCTATGCAAGTTTAGACAGAAAAAAGGCTTATAACTCCAAGCATGCTGGGAGTTGTAGGCCTTTTTTCTGTCTAAACATGCATAGGATTGTGCCTTTAGTGTTGTTGTTGTTGTTGTTGTTTTACCCCAAGCGGGGGGGGGGGGGAGAGTTCTAGTGGTGTCTCCAATATTGTCAATTCAATATACTTTCGAGGATTCTTCTTTTTTTCTAAGCCCGCCTGCTAATCTCCCAGTAACCAGCTGCTCCTTCTCAATACCCTGAAGAGATGGTGTTGAGTTGAAAAGAGCTAGAGACAACTCCATGCACAACTCTTCTTCTGCTGAGGAAATGCCAGCAGAGGGAGACCTAATGCCCTTGTAGGAGCTGCCAGGTACTGCCACGTAAAGTGAAATGAAGCTAGTTTATGCCCTGCAATATAAATGATGCGCTGCACATGGTTTTTGCAGCCACTCATCTGTACCTGTGCATAATACATTGGAGCAGCCTTCCCCAACCAGGCAGTGCCCTCAGGATGTGCTGGACTATGATTGATTCCTATCAACCACAACCAGCAGGACCACCAGTCCAACTCATCTTGAGGGCACCTGGTTGGGGAAGGCTGCACCAGAATGAGAAGCCATGAATAGACCTGGTAATTTCTGGCAAATATCCTTCTAAGTACTTTTTTCTTTCTTTCTTTCTAGCAAGCAAACATGAGGAATATCCTTTCTCAAACCAAGGAGATATAACTTAGACTGTGGCTTGCTACCCACAATGGGTTGTCGTGTTGTGCGGACCCAGACCGATTTCCCCAGTGTGGCTTTTTTGTGGGCGTGGGCTGTTCTAGGGGTTGTTGTACCCACAATGGGTTGTCGTGTCATCCGAACCCAGGCAACCGACCCCATTGTGGGTATGAGGAATCAGCTACAGTACAGAGCTGCATGGCAAGCGTGGCAAAAACCCCTTGCTGCTCTTGCCAAGATGCTCCCAGGCGACCACCAGTGCCAGCCACCCCCAAAGTGCAGAAGTGGCCCATAGGGGCAGCCGGCACTGGCTTCCGCTGCCTTCCCACCATGATCGCGAGCCGTTTCGGGCTCACTGCAGCTTTTTTCCCCTTTAATTTTCCCCCCTGGAGATCACAAATTTCCATGCTTTCCAGAAGAAGAAGAAAAAGGTTGAAAGGGGGGAAAAAAGCCATGGCAAGCCCAAAACAGCTGGCAGTCGTGGCAGGGAGAGAGGAGACAACTTGGTTCTCTCAGTGTGGGTTGTTCGCATGACAACCAACCCACTGTTCCCAGGGCGGGTTTAGCGTGATTTGCAAACATGTCCAGTATGACAGGGACAATTGTTACATTATGCCCATCGTGTTGAGGATATCTGGCTACAGTCTCATTGCATAATAGCTGTATGTGGTGGTGGGTGAGATCTTATACAAATTGTACCTTTGACCAGCTCCTGTTCATGCTATTGGGGCTCACACAGGAGAAGGACCGATGCGTCCCTGACTGCTTAGAACAGATGCAAAAAAGGAACAGGCACAATCCAGCCAAAATTAAGCATATGCATGCTTAAGTCTCACATTGCAACCAATGGGATATTAAAGTCTTTTAAACTCTGACTGGACCATTCCCACCTTGCTTCATGCTCACAGCTCTTGTGTGTGTATATGTATACATATGGGTTTTATATTGCTTGATCAGGAATTGCCATTAACATGAATGTTGTGTATTTAGAGATGTCTTTCAATCTTCCAGTAATGCTAATAATGGTCTCAAAGTGCACAATCCGCCAGGAAGTGGATTTTTGTTCTCCTCTCCCCACATACTCGGGTTGCTGGGTTGTTGTTTTTTAACAAGGCACAACCCACTGGGAAGTTCTCCTGCACATGCCGCATGGGGAAATGAGGCTTGTGCAGGAGAACTTCCCAGTGGGTTGACTCCCATTTAAAAAAAAACCCCAATATAACTAATATAAAAGCCGAGGAACAACAACAAAAATACTTTCATTGTCCAAACAGTCTCTATAGAAGTGACATTGTTAATTCACCAAATACATGATCTACCATCAAATGTGAACATGAAACGAGGTTGACAGACAAAAGGAAGCATTCACAGTTGTTTGATCAGCCCTTTCTCCTCTTTCCCCCAAGATGAAAGATGTTGAATGTATACCGAATAGCTTCTGGGTAACATGAAACATCGCTCAATTGCATTAGTCACACAAGGCAAACAATTCTCTGTCATGGACTGAGGTTGATTTCAAAAGGTATTTGTAGGGTTTGATTCCTAGCTTGCCCTATCCTCAAGGGTGGGGCATAAGTTAAATAAATGGGTTCCCAAAGGTAAGTCAGAGAGGGGACAACTACAGGAGTGGAATCACGGGCGTTCAAAAATCACACGCATAGGTGGTGCAGACATGGGCATGATGATGCTTACTGGATCTCCAGGTGAGCAGGATCTGCCCCATTCTCTTCAACATCATAGGGAGCTCTACAAATGCAATGGGAACGAGCGAGTGAAACTTCTTCCTCTCGAGCATAGAAGATGCACCAAGACCTGGGCTGTAGTCATGTACACCAGGAGGAACCAGTGGTAGACCAGAAGATCTGAATTCAATCTCTGGCATCTCCCATTAAAGTGAACATGGGTAGCAAGGCTCAGAAAGATCCCAGACTGACTGAGACCCTGGAGTGCAGCAGAGTGCATAGTACTGGGATAGATGGACTAGTGATTTGACTGTATACGAGGCAGCCTCACATGCCCACTCATTCATACATACATACATATCAATAAAAAATTAACATGGCTGTTCACAACCTGAATAAGAACAGTCTTAGCTCAGTGGTAGAACACATTCTTTGCACACAGAAGGTCCCAAGTTCAATCCCTGGCATCTCCCTGGCATCCCCAGGAAAAATTCTTGCCCCAAACCTGGAGACCTGTTGCTAGTCAGTGTTAACAACATTGGGCTAGATAGACGAATGGTCTGATGGCGTAGTGGTGAGAGTGTTGGACTGGGACTCAGGAGATCCGGGTTCTAGTCCCTGCTCGGCCATGAAACTCACTGGGTGACTTTGGGCCAGTCACTGACTCTCAACCTAACCTACCTCACAGGGTTGTTATGAGGATAAAATGGAGAGGAGGAGGAGGAGGAGGAGGATTATGTAAGCTGCCTTGGGTTCCTTGCAGGAAGAAAGACGGGGTATAAATATAATAAATAAACTAACTAATCCATTCCCACTGATTTGCTCCTGTTCCTTCTTAGTCCTCTCCTCCACAGACTGCCCTGATAATATTAAACAGATAATCACATTTGGAGTGGCGTACTCTCATTGGAAGGTCAGTCAGAACTATGAGATTTAGAGGAACTCTCATACCTTGAAAATGCAGCATGTTGTTAATTCCTTTTTCCCCCCACCCGGAGAAGCCAGGGGTGCTTTCTCCCTGTCCAGTCTTTGCTTCAACAGCCCACTCTGATTATAAACAACAACAACAACAACAACAACAACAACAACTAGCAACCTTACTAAAAAGACCCGAAGAGGAAAACCCCAGCCAGCAGAGGATGGGGAATGCTATATCACACGGCTCTCTGATCATGTCAGTTCCAAAGCAATCGTCAGTCTCTGGGCAGCCGGGACTTACCACAAGCGTGCAGCACAGGAACTTGTTCATTGTGGTTGCTTTTAAAACCCTCAGGGAGCTGGGAAGGCAGTCAGGCAGTCCAGGGATCTCTCCAGCCTCTATAGCAGCTTGTGTTGTGTGACACTGCCGGCAGCACGTTATAAGCGCCTTTTTATATAGTATATCTACGGCCCCCATGCAACAGGAAACCTGGGCTCAGCTTTGAATACTCATTCCCTCCCCATGATCAATTTCTTTCTGATTTTTTTGTGTGTGTGTCAAAAAAAGGAACCTGTAGATGATTTCATGCAATTTCTTTCAGCACTATTTAACCACAGGCTGCTGGGCGGGCGGGGGGGGGGGAGAGGGTGTGTCAGGATCCGGGCACAGTGATGGGTTAACTAATTGCTGTCTGCCGGCCACCGCCTCTGCTGTGTTGCTGCCCACCCCTTTTCTGGGCATGGAGGGGGAGTCTAAAAGAGGCTCACCTCCAGGACAGCAAGGGGTGAGTTATTCACAGCTCTGGCTGTTATAGAAACTAAGGTTTAAAAATATCTTGCTGAGACAGAGTCTTCCTCGAGGTGCCTACTAGAGATCTTCTTTCTTTCTTTCTTTGGTGAAGTTTTTGCTTCTGATGCTCTAAACAAGAGCTGAAATAAATAACGTTAAAATATTTGTTTTTACTTTATCTCTTGATCCAGTTTAAATGGCTCCAAAGTTTATCATTTAATACAGCATACTTTTTCTCTTAACTTGTAAAATTACCTGTATTTTTAATCGAGGCATTCAGTAACTATATTGTGTCCATCCCCACCGTAACCCTAAAAGGCAGGCCATTCTAATTCACAGTTCACAGGTGGGGAACTGAGGCTAAGATAACTCTACCGGTGAACTTAAATGTAACACGTTTTTTGGGAATTATTTATTTTGTTTGAATGACTTATTCTATTTATTTGAAAACAGTTACAAGCATATCATATATTTTTTTAAAAGAAGGGATGTTGGACGCAATTTGTTTGAATGAGGCCTTCAAGCAAATGTACAATTATCTGTCCCATGAGGTGGTCTGAACAAAATTCCATGGGTTTCCTGCATGGTTCCGTCTGAACTGGTGAAAAGCTGACTGTGATAGGCAGCTATTGGCTAGTGCCCGTGGTAACACCGACACACCTTCTCTCAGGAAATCTCCAGAGCAATTTTGCAACTGTTTTAAAAATGCATTTGAATTTATTTGCGAAGGTGGATAAACACCTGACATAACTGTAAACAAATGTGCAACTTCAAGCATATCAGTGTTAAAAGCAGACAGCCCTCCTGGTACATGAACATTGGGGGCAAAGCTGTGAGCTGACACACCTCTTTGGCATGGGAAGAAACTTGCCAATCCAGTTTTCAACTTGCTAGTATGGTTGTAAACTCAAGTTGTAAAACTTGGTTCACACTGTGTGGGTGATGAACTCACTGCAACTACAAGACTACATTACATGCAATTTTGTGATTCTTTTTAGGGACAGTTTTCATTTTTACATGCTCCTGAGGCTACAATTTGAAGCGGGAGACCAGCATGGTTTGTGTGGTGGAGTGGCTTCTTAACTCTTACCTCTTGTGCCATTCTCTCATCGACTGGGTTCACACGATACCACAATCCATTGTGGGTGGCAAGCCATGGTAGGGTGTCATGTCATGTGAACCTGGGCCACTTCCCGCAGGGTGGCTTGTCTGAGGGCAACAAGCCACCCTGACAACCCATGGTTTGTTGTTGGGATTGTTGTACCCACGATGGGTTGTCGTGTCATCCGAACATGGATGACCGAACCCATCATGGGTTGCGGGAAGTGGTGAGCAAGCTGCTCAGCAAGAGTGGCAAAAACCCCTTGCCGCTCTTGCCGAGCTCACCCGGGTCACTGTCAGTGACTGTCACAGGTTTGGTGTACCCCTTGCGGACTGTGAGCCCTTTCGAGAATAAGCTACACAGTGTGGGCTGTTCATGAAACAACTCACAGTTTGCCCAACAGAAAATCGGGCTCACTGTGGGTTGTTCCCCGATCCTTTCCTCTCAGTCCTCCCGTGGGTTTCCATTGGACTCCGTGGCAGGACCCGTCTTGTCTACTGTTCCCTTGCCGACTATGAGCCCTTTTGCACTTGCCATGGTCCAGCAAAAAAAAATATTAGAGGATCTACTGGCCACCTCCTTTTGTGAGCAAAATCACTTGCAGCTTTGCTTTCCCTTGACAGCTCGCCTTTTGACAGCTGTCAGGAGAAAGCAAAGTAAAACATAACATTATTTCCAGCCTCTCTGGGTTAATGTCCATAGTGGGTGCCTGCTGGACTTTGACAGCAGACACCTCCCAGGATATCGCCAAGGTGAGGCTTCCCTTTCAGATCACTGCAAGTGCAACTAAAAAGAAGAAAATATTTGGGCACATTTGGGGTTAAAAAAAAAAAAGCTGTCAAACCAGTGACAGCTCCTCCAATGTGCCACTTGAGCACTTTGGAGGGGCTGTCACTGGCTGTCAACTCAGAGACTGTGACAAGCGATCTCTGGGGGGGGGGGAATGGAAAAGCGGGGGGAGAAAAGCTGTGGTGAGTGCAAAAGGGCTCACGCATGGTTGGTAAGAAACAAGATTGATCCTGCCACAGAGTCCCCTAGGATACCCACGGGAGGACCAAGGGGAAAGGAGGGACAACCCATGGTGAGCCTGATTGTCTGTCTGGAGACACCGGGGATTGAACCTGGGAGTCCTTCTACATGCAAGGCATGTGCCCTACCCACTGAGCTACAGGCAGCCCCTCCCGTTTCATCTCACCCTGGTGGGGAAGGCTGTGACCAGGTGACCTGTGTGCCTGCTCAGTCTGCTGTCCAGGTGTCCGACTGTTGATGGGCAATTTCATGGCCCCTGCTCTCCCTTCCTATGGGACTTTAGACAGAGGACACCTTCAAATTAAAGACTGTCCTCTTACAGCCCTTCAAATAGAGAACTGTCCTCTGTAAAGTAGGATGCATGGGCACCCTTCTCCCCATGCTCCCCACACCCTACCGTCCTTTCAAATTGTGACCTCGGTGGTTGCATTTTCCAAAAACAAAAACTATCCCTAAAAAGAATCACAGAAAGGCATAGAACATACTGTTCCACCCTAAGTCATGTTACTAGTAGCTCTCAAACATCTTTCCTAGCTCACCTGACCACAAATACCTATGTTAGTCATTTGTGGTAGATGGATGGAAGGAAAATTAAGTAACTTTCCTCCAATTTACAAAAGTGTCTTGCCTGGTTGCCCAGAAGCAGGTCACATTTGCCATGATCAACCTGATGAGTGGCTATTTACAAGCCTGGTGCTTTGTTTCTTTACTGTAGTGCTGTTCAGGCTTTTCTCTCCGCAAAATTGAGATTGCATGGAGAGAGACAGCAGAGCCGCGCACAGTCGCCCTGCCTCACCATCACAGCCCATGCTGGCTCCTCCCCAAAGCTGTCCACAAGTTGGGGGAAGGTCTGAAGGGGGAATCCTGCAGATCCACATGTAGGTGGTACCCCGTGAGCTGGCACCCTGAGTCTGCGCAGCCTCACTCTCACTCCCTCTCCATGTGTTCTCAGTTGCGTGGAGAGAAACTCCTGAAAAGGGCTTACATCAAACCTGGATGTCAGTTTCCTTGGGAGATTACTATCACTCACATTTGCTTCCGGCAGTCACTTTGGATTTGACTCTGCACCAATTGATGCTGACTTTCTTTGCATTTGCTTTAAACTCTTCACTTTGATTCATTCACTTCCATTAAAAATCAAAGCAGATATTTTTCACCGCTGTGTCCCACATGGCAAACACCTGGCCAGCCACAGGTTCCGTAAACATCTTACATAAATTCCTGGATTTGTAAATACCAGTTTGCAAATAATGAAGTGATAGTCATTTCTGCAAAATAAAGTCATGGAAAGGAGCTGCTCTTCCCTCCACATCCCAAGCCCACCACACAGTAGGAACCTGTGGGAGTAGAAGTGGGTGAAGAAGAGAAGATACCACATGTGCCTGTGGCCAGTCCAGGTGACTCACAAGTAGCCACTGTGGATCAGAGTGTGAACATATAAGGTTGTAGCCAACCCTGGTCATCCACCACTGGCATGGAAACCTCTGGCAGAATAGAGTGGGACTCTCTGGAATGCTTTTGGGAGTTGAGCATGAGGACTGCAGGGAGGGAAGAAAGCAAGGGGAAGTCCTGTGATGTGAACAGAGGTCCGATGGCACAACTGTGGATTTAAGCCATAGGATGCCCTGCTTTAAATTGCTCAACCCATCAGGAGGTAATGGAGACTGAGGAGGGCCAAGAGGCCAAGCTGACATCTTGGGCATAGCGTTTCCAGTTCGGATGCATACAAAAGTGCCCATGTTGCTGGGAAGCACATAGTTTCTATTTTCCTAGCGATGCAGTGGTGGAAGCATCAGCACTGGGAGGATACTAGACTAGATCAACCTTTGCTCTGATCCACTTGGGCTTGTCTTAGGTTCTAATGTATGGGAGTAGAATTGATTGGACTGTAATTAAGTAGGGTGCAGATTCTTCCACCGCTGCATCTGTAAGAAATTCTTCATCTCTAGGAATGTTGCCTGACAGAATCTAAAGTGCGATGCTAGAGTGGTTTGAACAAGATGCCAGAAGATGTGCAGATGGCTACTAGCTCAGATGGCTTTAAGGGGATTAGACGCATCCTTCAAACAGAGGACACCTTCACATGCTGTCCTCTGTAAAAGAGGACACATGGCCACCCTAGCCAGCAGGGTGCCAGCCTGGCCTTGAAGCACCATACATTCACCTGACCACCTAAATAAGACCATAGCATCCTTCCCCTGGGTTGAGGAGTAAAGAGTTATCATGTTAAGGGCTAGCTCAGGACAATTTGGGAGCTCTCAGTGTGAAGGCTCTTATCTTTGACCCATTATGACCCATCTTATGGTGAGAACCCTTTTGGAGAGGACCCATTTTGACCCAATATGACCCATGATCTTTGACCCACTGTGAAGGCTCTTATCTTTGATCCATTTCACCCCAGCCACACCTTCACCTGACCATCTGAATAAGATCATAGCATCCTTCCCCTGGACTAGGGAATGAAGAGATATTATGCTAAGGGACACAGCTCGGGACATTTTGGGGGCTCTCAGTCCTGGACCTAACCAAGATCACAGGAGCTAAATTGCGAATTCTGGCAGAGTAAGAGGAATGGCAGTCTGCTAGACATTCTTATTGGTTGTGTAGATTTAGAGCCGTTTCCTGGGAAACCTACTCTGCTCTCTTAGCAGAGTGATCTGCAAATAAAATGGCTTATATGGTGCTTATTACTATTTTGTTGCAATGTGATCTACCAGGCAAAAGAGAAGCATTTTCAGAATTCTCTGGGTTGTGTGCTGAAAACCATCCCTTCTGCCAAGGTTTCATTAACTGTGAATCAGGCATTGTTGGTTACACCCTGGAACCACCCAACACACAGTTTCATGGTGTGAGGAACTTGACTAACAATGTAGCTGGTTTATCAGCCCTTATTGGGAAGTTTGAAAATGGGAACAGATGTCTCCCCAGCCTGATCTATCTCTGATTATTCACAAATGTACGTGAGGTGCTGCAAGTGAAGCAGTTCTTAACTTATTCACCACCATGTACTGAAAAGGCCATGCTTAGAACTGTGCCCCTTCACCCATCTCTCTTTTCTTACTGTGGCGGAAACACATGTTCAACAGGAATGCAGTCCTGGGAACCAAGGAATCCTATGAAGAGGGGGCAATTTGAAATGGAAAATATATATTCCTGATCTTCATTATGGCTCAAAATGAGGTCATCAAGTTGGGAAGATCGGAAAGGGCCTTACACCAAGTCAGACCCAAGTTAAACGATAGCAAAACTGCTGCAGATAAGGCCTGCAAACAGGTTTTTAAAGAATTACCAAGACAGGAGAGCAATGAAGAGGAGAAGGCAGCCACAGATACTGAATGAAGCAGACACTGAACTTGGTGCACAGCCCAAAGGGACAAAATATCTGTGCACAGCCAAAATATTTCCCCTTCTATTTAACTCATTTTATTTATTTATTTATTTATTTTAGAAATATGCAACCCATCACCAGAATATGTTTCCAGGGTGGTTTATAAAAGAATGAACATACAATACATTTTTTAAAATACAACACGTACCAGTCACAACAGCCTAGATCAGAGGACGGGGCATAGCTCAGTGCAGGGTCAGTGTCAAGAGTAGGCATGGTTGGGCACCTGACGAGGGTCCACACCTCAGCAGGGTCCACTGACCAGAGCCCCAGGAGTTGCTCCTCCTCTTCCCCATTGCAAGCTATTTGTTCACCTGCCTCTCGCTCTGGCCCAGACAACGGTGGTGGTGGTGGTGGTGGCGGTGAGGAGGAGGAGGAGGAGGAGGAGATGCCTCAGCCTACTTGCTCACTGGCTCTTTGTGCATCAAGCAAGCAAGTGGTAGAAATGATGAGAAAGAGGGTGAGGAGCAATAGCAGCTGGTGACAATGGTGGTGAGAAGGTAGACTCCCTGAGGGTGGGAGCCCATGGAGGGTGACTTGGCCAAGGGCCCTCAAAAACCTGGAGCCAGTCCTGGCTCAGTGGTAGAGCAACATGCTTTCCATACAAAAGGTCCCAGGTTCAATCCATGGCATCTCCAGGAAGGGCTAGGAAAGACCCCTGTCTGAAAAACTAGAGAACCACTGCCATTCCGTGTAGATCAGAGGTAGCCAATCTGGTGCCCTTCAGATGTTTTGGACTACAATTCCTGTCATCCATGGCCAATGGCCCTGCTGGCTGGGGCTTCTGGGTGTCATAGCCCCGAACATCTGGAGGACATTCAGTTGCCTACCCTTGGTGTAAGCAACACTAAGCTAGATGGATCTAAGGCAGCTTCCTACCTTCTCCAGCAGATAAGACACGGTCAGCAAGCATAAAAATACGTAAGATCTTTAAAATGCTTAAACTGATTTAAATGCCTTGGCAGGTAAAAAGGTATTTGCCTGGTGACTCAAAGGAAGTAAGAGCTCCCAGTGAGCCTCCATGGAGAGGGCATTCTATCTTCAGGGTGCCCCTGTTGAAAAAAAGCTCCCTTCCTAGTAAGAGCAACAAAATGTCTTGTGGCATTTAAAAAAAAACTAACACATTTATCATGGCATAAGTTTTCATGGCCCACAGTCCACTTCATCAGATGCATGATCCATGAGTTATAGGTATATACAGTATACACATTGCTGGAGGGGTGCATTGTAAACAGTGAGGTCAGAGGGAAATGAAATGCAGAAAATACAGACAGTGTATAATGACGTTGTTCATAAACACTGTGTTGGTAATAATACAGCTTGTCAAGGGCCAATGGCTAGTACAGTAAAGTTGTTGTTGATGATGATAACAAAGACATCCTGGTATTGGTAAGCTAATTAGCACATGGAGTGTGATTTAAAACAAAAAGACCACACAACACACCTTTATTCGGATTGAAGCCATAGGTGCTAGAATTGAACCTCTTCCTGAACTGCAATTCATCAGTTTCATGTTACAGTCTCACTTTGAAGTTCCTTTGTTCAAGAACAGCCACTTTAAAATCAGTTACAGAGTGTCCTGGGTGGTTGAAATGTTCTCCCACTGTTTTTTTTTTTTTTTTTGTTTTTAATATATTACCCTTTCTGATGTCAGATTTGTGCCAGAGAAGGCAACAAGAGAAGGGTGTCTCCCAATGACCTAAGAGTGCAGGCAGGTTGGTATGGGAGAAGGCACTACTCTCCAAAAATGGAGTGGGAGATAATGTTTTGTAAAATCCCCACCACCACTATTTCAGAATATTAGAAACAGAAAAGAGCAGCAGAATTTTGGAGGCTTAATGATTTGCACATTTACTTAATAGACCATATTTATATTATCTGTTTTACTAGCTGTATCATGAAAAAAAAAATACCTTAGATGAAGGAAATCTTCTTCATTTTGCCAGTCCATTCAACTTTATTCTTCACACATATTGAGTACAGGAATAGTTGATATTTGGTATATTATTATTATTATTATTATTATTATTATTATTATTATTATTGGTTATAGAAAAAACAATGGTGGAAGTTCACATTTCCTAGTATATGTTGCTCTGAAATGAAGTATCGCACGTAGAAGATTTTGTTTATTGATTTAGCACGATCCCTGTTCCCAGTAGCCTCTGTTTCTTTTCCCGACTTCTTATTTTCAGTATTTGCTTTCCTGTCTTGCCTGTTATGATTGTTATAAATCTATTTTCCATCCCGCCTGTCATTATAATAACTGAATCTATAAATGGATCTGTGCTTTAATCCTGCCTTCAATCTTGCAGGGAAAAACATGCGAAAGTTGAGAACAGTGACTCAGTGCGTGGCGGCAGGTGAACCCTGTACAATCGACGCAACTCAGGGCTGTTGTGTTTTTTTCCAGAAGGATATTTGTGGAGTTCTATCAACAAACAGCGGCAAAACAGCAGCTTTCCTGCCGCCAGCCGCATCCTTCAGAATAACTTAACGAGCCAGGAGCAGCTCAGATACTTTGAAGCCCAACATGGCATGTGCTTGGCTGGCAGGACCATTTACATGGGATGGTCTTGTTGGGTTAGAACAGCCTTCTCCAGACTGGTGCCCTCCATATGTGTTGGACTACAACTCCCATAATTAGCACAGCCAGTGGCCAGGGGCAATGGGCATTGTAGTCCAACACATATGGAGGTCACCAGTCTGGAGAAGGCCAGAATGGGCTGAAGTTGACTCCAGACAAGACAGATGTGATGCTGCAGAGAAATCACAAAGCATCTCATGCGATTATGATGGATGTGATAGAGTTGAGGTTTCAACATCTGTACAGGTTCAGATCCTGTGGGAGGCTTTTTTAGGGATGGGTGAGAATTTCAGCTCAGTTTTGATACGAATCTACCAACATTTGCAAAGTTCTCCATATTTCGGACTAAAAGAACTTGAGGTTTTAAAAAAGCCAAATGTGGGAGCGACCAAAACTGATAGATTCATCCATCTAGGCCCAGAGCTTTGACTGCTTAGCTCTGAATAAGCCTGGGTTCAAATGTATGTGTATTAAAGCATGTTAGTGCTGAATTCAGGTTGCCACCTCTTTTTTCTGACAGGCTCCTCATCTTTAGCAGCTATGTGGCAGGGGGAGGTGGTACATCATGGTCCTCTCATGCTAGGAATGGCTGTTCCTATTGAATTGGGCTGGGGCAAACGGGTGAGAATTGCATTTCAGTTCATCTTTTTAACCGGATTTACCAACATTTTCAGATTTCTTCATCTTCAGGAGAGAAAGAACTTGAGGTTTTGAAAATTCAAACTCAGGAGAAAGTGAAACTTGCAGACTGGGTCTTACTCCCGACCCCATTGTTTTTCAAAGTGAGATCATCAATTGTGAGGAGCAGAGCTGTCACTGCAATCATCCCCAAATTTGGAACTCTTAATCCTTCTTGATATTTTGCAGATCATAGAAAACATACCTATTTTGAAAAGCATTTGGTTGCTGCGTTTTGTTTTGCTTCTGTAGTTGCATTTCATTTCCTGATTTTGCTCTTTTTAAAACAAACAGTTGTCTTTTTATTGTTTTTAATCTGTTGCTGTTTTTACAATTTTTATGTAAGCTGCCTTGAGCTTTGGAAAGGTGGGATAAAGGTGTTTGGAAATAAATCTACACACTACAATTCTAAATAGGTTTGAAAGTGGGTTAATGCTCATGGCTTTCTCCCAAAAGGCTCTGGGAACTATACATTTGTTGAGACTCCTAGCTTCTTTACAGAATGATCGTTGAGGGGGGGGGGTGTTAGTTGAGAATCCTGATGACAGTTAAAACAATCCTGAATGCTACTGATATCAGTGTGTACTGCAGAGTAGACCTGGCCATCGAGTTGGGAATGATTTGGAAATGGATACATGTGCCCCCCCCCCAAACATGCGTGCAAAAGAACATAGAAAGTGTGGTTCTGAAATCCTGGTAGTAGACAAAGGAACAATTTGTATGAAACAATTAAAGGCCAGTTTATAGGGCTGCACAAACTTTTTGTAAACAAAATTGCAAAGGAAGTTTGCACAGGGCACAAAATCCCCTAAAAGTGATTTTCAGGGTTGCCTTTTTTTTTTTAATGGCTGTTTTGAAACCACTGTGTTACCTCATCTACTTATGCCACTTATATTTTCTGAAGCATAAAGGCAATAACAAGCAAGCCAGTCCTTGCCCTCAGGCTTACAATCAAAATGAGAATACACAAAAGGGAAAAAAGGAGGAGGAGGGAAGAGGAAAACAAGCTAATGGAGGCACTAGTTCTTAAAGTCACAGAGTTCTTATAATGATCAGCTTTAATGGAAACAATTCAGGGAGAGGAGGGCCCAAATAGAGCTGGTTTCTCAGCCAAGCCAATGGACTGGGCTCTGCTGCTCCATCTTTTGCTTCAGCCAGCTGGAACTGCTGCTGCTAGAAGACAGTTGAGGGAGAAGAATAGCCAAATGGAGCTGGTCTCCCAGCAGAGGAGTGCCCCTGAAGTTCCATCTATTCCTCTGCTGTAGCCAGATGGAATTCAGTCCCCCTATAAAGCCATCTAAGCTCATGGCCATCACTACAACCTACAGCATTGAATTTCCATAAATTAACTGTGCAAAGAAGTTCTTGTCGGTCCTGAATCTACTGCCAATCGATTTCATTTGGTGGCTCATAGTTCCGGTGTTATGAAAGAAGGAGAAAAACGTATCTCTATCCACTTTCTCTACACTATGAATAATTTTATCACCTTCTATTCTCAGACCCATGCATCTCCTTTTTGTGTGTGCGCACTCAGCTAAGAGCCATTAACAACTTTTCCTTGGGAGGATGCTGCCAAATTCCAGTTTGCAAATAGGATCCACAGTGAAACAGTCAGGCATATTACTGATGTCATTCATTCTTCCATTTGGGCTAGCCAAAAAGAATCCCTACAGATGGAAAAGAAGCTCCTAAAGTTGCAGTGTAAATTGAGCCAACATCCATGTATAGTAGAGGCTCCAAATGCTTGTCAGGCTTGAGCTCTAGGCAGAGGCCCAAGATAAGCCAGGAACTGAGGACCAGGAGGAGCCTTGCCAAGAGAGCCAGGGGACAAAGCCGGAAAGCAGGACTGGAGAGCAAATCAAGATCAAAGGACAAACCAGGAGGCTGAGCAGAAGAACAACCAAAAGATACAGGAAGACATCAACACTCCGGAAGACTGTGTTGAAAAGGCAATGCTAGACCGGAATAGGAAGCCCTTCCTATATTCCTTCCTGTCTAGCAGGATCCAATGGCCAGCCTGAGTGGGAGGAGTAAGTCCAGGGCCTGAGGGTAGTTCACTGGATGCTGCAACCTGTAGTTTGGTTGCTCATCTCACCAATTAGCCACACACAGATCCCAGATAACAGTTCCAGAAGCTCCTGACGGTGCTGAAATATGCACTTCTCCAAATTTTGTAATCGAGTTCTCCAATCAAAATATGAAATACCAAAAATAAATAAAATGTGTCTATTAGGAGAAGGTGCACACAAAAGCACATTATTTTAGTGAAAATAACATTAAGAAATGCATTATATTACAGTAATACCTTGGATTGCAAGTACGGTAACTTGGTTTGAGGGTGTTTTGTAAGACAAGCAAATTTTTAAATATTTATTTAATTTTTTTTTACTTGATATACAAGCGACGTCTTGCAATACAAGTACTGTAGTACGGCTTAAATTAAAAATCTCTGTACAAATTTTTTTTGGGGGGATTTCGTTTTGATATAAGAGTGTTTTGGATTACAAGCACGTTTCCGGAACGAATTATGCTCTCAATCCAAGGCATGACTGTACTTGCAAAAATGTGTATATTATGCAAAATCTTGAACAAAAATGCATGTATTAGGAGAAATGTGCACAAAAATGCATACTGATGTGCATGAAAATGTTTTTTTAAAAAAATCTCAGTGTTTGGGACAAACCAAACTTAAGATTGGAAAAATGAGAAACCGAGAAAAACCAAAATTGAGAGATTTGTCTGTCCCTACTCAATTAGTGGTGCAGGTTTAATTCTTGGCTTTTGCCTGAGCACTGCTCACTCCCATCCAAATTCAAAGTCATGGCCCCCTATTGAATCCAAAGGACGGTGCTTGTACTATGGAGGGCAGCCACGAACTCTCACCCTGCAGAATCAAATGGTTGCTCAGATGTTCCTCACCAAAGGACTCAGTTGATGTGGTTGACCTGGCTGCACTGCCAAAGGCTGGATTCATTTTTGCACAGTGCCCTTGGCAGGGGGAGGTGCGGGGGGAAAGACCTTCTCCCAGAACATTCTTTTCCTATCTACACATCTACACATCTATAAAGTGAAAGAGTGCATTGGCCCTGGTGACATGGCACACATATATATCCAAGAAACCAAATCCCGGAGAAAAAACTGTTATGTTTGCTCAGTGCCCTCTTGATCTTCTTGGCCTCGGTTTGTATTCTATAACGAGCACTATTGAAGTGGGCAAGAGTCTCTGTGCAATATGATTCAAAGAGTCTCCATCCATGCAGACAACTTTAATCACTTCTGCAAATATCCAGTTTGATGTCAAAAGCTCAATATTCATGGACCTATCTGATAAGCCAGAGATGGCTGAAGCCAGTATCAACATCTCCTCCAGTTACAGGCCACTGATCCAAAAGAAGCAACACAGTGTTGTCCTTTTTTAAACCTATCACAAGTTACGGACATGGAACTGATGCAGGATAAGCTTTGACTAGTATGTTTTCCTAACTTGAGTGAGAGATATTTTTCCCCCTTCCTTCATCTCTGGCTAATTTTTGCTTTATGATGCTGTGATTTGGTTAACCAGTTGTGGGAGAGTGTTTGTTATTTCAAGAACTGTTATCATCTGTCCGTAATTTTCCATTTTATGGGCACCAAATCAGCTCTATCGCAATGGCAGAAGGAGTTCATTAAAAAGGATTATATTTGTGGGGCCAAAATTGTCTTTGTGAGCATCTCCTTATCACACTGGAGATGGTTCGAGATGAGTCTTGTGACCTGAAGTGCTGATTGACCATGTCATAACCGGGGTTCCTGTGGGATGAATGTGCTGTCTGGAATAGGGTGTCATGAAACATGTACCAGTAGTAGCACTAGTAAAAACATATATATGCGGAGATCAAAATGCAGTAATTTCACTTTGCTCATTGAGGAGCTGCAACTCCAACTGTGGCAGATCTCAGTACCACCAGTGGTCACCTAGACAATGAGGCTGCAATCCTATGGTCTCTGGGAGGTATGGTGGCCATCTGTCCCACTTTACAGAGGACAGCCCTCTATTTGAAAGGCTGTCAGAGGACCGTGCTCTATTTGTAGGTATCTTCTGCTTAAGGCCTGTTCGATCCAAGTCCAGTTTACAGAAAAAGGACCACCAAAAAAAAGAACAGGGTGGCCTTGAAGTTGCCCATCCACAGTTGGCACCTGAACAGCAGAATAAGCAGGCACACAGGTCATGATCTTCCCCGCTTTGCTGAGATGCTCTGTGTTTCTATTCAAATGTTAGTAATTATTTCCAAATTTGCATCCATACATATCAAGTAGCATGTGCAAACCTTGTGCAAACATATGCCCTCTGTTTGTCTTCTCTTTTGGCGATGTGTCAGTGGCCACCTGTCATTGGTCAGCACCTCAAATCATCAGCCTCAGAGGATCCCGGTCCTTCATCCTCAGAAAAGGCTCTGGAGTTAGTAGGAGAAGACTCAGCCATGGAAAGGCATCACGAGACTTCTGTCTCCCCAGGACCCAGTTCTCCAGAGGAACTCCATGAGGCGGCTCCCCTGCATCCAGAGGAGGCTACATTACCCTCCTCAGACTCTGAGGACTTGGGCTATGAAGAGACTAGTGTGCCACAACCATTCCCACATCGTTGCAGCCTAAGGCTGCTAAAACAGTCCAAGTCCCTTTAATGCCCCAGTAAAGCTGGAGATGGAGCCAACCAGCCTACAGGCCGGCAATGTCCCATTTAAGCCTCAGTCTTGCTCTGATTTTTGTTGGAGCAACATACAGACACAATCCCATCTAGTTTCCAGCCACAGCACCACTTGGAAGCTCTTCCTGCCTTGAGTCCTGAGAAACCTGACCTGACCTGATCCCTAACAGAACCCTGCGACCCAAGCTACATCTCAGAGAATCATCAGAAACTCACAGCCTGAAATGGCACACCATCCTAATTGGAGAGCATTCCGAGGGACATAGGATGTTTCAGATCCCCTTTCTGAGAGCAGAGAGAGAGAAAGAGAGAGAGAGAGAGAGAGACTCCAACCTTGCTGGGGAGGGGGAATCTGACCTCGTAGGCCCCTCCCAGCCACCATGGAAACTTTCATGGCTCTTGCCTCCCTGTCCGAGGTAAAACACACCCATTCTGTGGGTTTGTGGGCAGATCCACAGGTTCCATAGTCTTCCCATTCCACACCCACACCCAGACCCAGAGAGAGAGAGAGAGAGAGAGAGAGAGAGAGAGTTCAGGGAAATGCACACCAGCCCTAGAGAGCTGGCATACAGAATCCTCCATCACCACCACAGGATACCCTTCCCTACCAATGGGAAGGAAATGGTAAAAGAGAAAAAAAAAAAAATGAAAGGGGGGGGGAACACTCCTCCCTGTCAGTGTGATCCCATCTGGGCTTTGGATAAGATGGTTCCTCCGTCTTAGATCTCCCTCTCTCCACCCCCGCACTGTAAGGATAGCTCTGTCGGACTAATAATCGAATAAGAGCTCTCCTTATGGAAAACACGGTTTCGTATAGGCAATTATTCTGTGCGATATTACAATTCTGTGATGCTGTAATTATCACAGTAAACACCATAAATACAGTAAATACTGTAAAGGAAATAGTGCAAATGATGAAGTCCACCACCAGTAGAAATATATTTCCATAATCAAAGGGCGGGGGGAGGGGGAGCAGCAGGGGAGCATAAGGACGGAATCAGAAACGGAACCACAGCGGCCCCCTCCGTTCCTGCATTTTGTGGGAAAACGGGACTCAGTTAAGGATGTTAAGTGTTTTGCTTTAGAAAGGGTGCAGAATTGTGATTACAGTCATCTGAATTTAGGAGACAGCTGAGCACAGCAGAAAGCCTTTTTATTTTATTTCGTAGATTTCGAGCCTGCCTCATCAAAGACATTTTTGAGGCGTCGTATGTCATTGCTGTTTATCGTTTTATGTTTTACATTTACAACAACAAACAAAATAAAAAATAGCACCATCTAAGATGACGGCAACAAAACAGCAGCAGAGAGAAACAATCCAGCAAAGGGCGCAATCCGATGCATGTTTAGACAGATGCATGCCAGTGTGGTGTAGTGGGAGAGCCAATGTGGCGTAGTGTTGAGACTGTTGGACTGGGACTCGGGAGATCCGGGTTCTAGTCCCTGCTCAGCCATGAAACTCACTGGGTGACTTTGGGCCAGTCACTGACTCTCAGCCTAACCTACCTCACAGGGCTGTTGTGAGGATAAAAATGGAGAGAAGGAGGAGGATTGTGTAAGCCTCCTTGGGTTCCTTGCAGGAAAAAAGGCGGGGCATAAATATAATAAATAATAAATAAATAAATAAATAAACATGCATTGGATTGCGCCTTAAAACTCTAAAAGCAGCGGGCAAATAATTTTTTTAAAAGACTCTGGGTAGTAGTATCCTATTGTGCCTGTGCACTCATGGGATGCACCGCTTCCACAACAGGGCTTTTGAGGTTCTAAAGATATCCCCAAACAAGCGGAAATGCTTGTTTCCAGAATGGGGCAGGACAGCGGCGCTCGCAGAAAGGGTTATTTTTAGCAGCACAAAAGCCCCATTGCGCAAGCAGTGAGTCCCGTGAACGCAACAGAACCAATGAAGTGGAGCGGCCCCATTGGATAGTTATTTATTATATTTATATCCAGCAAATGGCAAAACAAGCCAGGGTCAAGTAGGAACTACAGAGAGAGTCCGCATGATAACTCCACTGCCCAACCTTCCCCTCCTCGCTTACACAGGGAACGAGTAAGGGATATGAAAGGCTGCTTGCTGTAAAGCAGGGGTGGGCAACTTCTAATTTTCCCTCCTCTGAACCCATTGTGGGCCACACCCTCCCTGGAATTGCCACTGCGCTGTCAGATTTGCTGATGAAATTCTGCGATGCTGTAGTGGTGGCTGGGGAAAACTCTGATTTCCCTGTAGAAGAAGACACGGGGGAAGCATGCACCTTGTTTTAAAGCAAAATCGTGCTTCCTGGAGGCTTCTGGGAATGTGGTTTTCCATTAAAACAAGCTGTGCACTTCTCCCCCCCCCCCATGTCTTCTTCTACAGGAAAATCAGACTATCAGAGTTGTTTCCTGCTGCCACACCTCCGACTTTTGGTGGCAAATTTGGCAGTGTGGCAACAGGGGGTGGGTATGGAAAATCAGCTGGGGGAACCACATGCAGCCCATGGGCCATGTGTTCCCTACTCCTGCTGTAAAGCAACATTTGGTCACTGCTGCTCTTGCTCTTGTCTTGGGTGGGGAAAATGAGACGATGGAATGGACTGGCATATACCGTACCCTTTGCTGTAGGCATCTCCCTTTTATTTAGGTGGGTTGAATAAAAAGTACGAAGGTGTTCCTCTCACTCAATACACAGTCACTGAGAATTCTTTACAATTTTATTTACATTTTTCTAGATTCTTGGAGTATATGTTAGAACAGAAGAAGAACCATGCTGGATCAGACCAAGGGTCCACCGCACCTAGTCCAGCATTCTGTGTTCACACAGCAGCCAACCAGCTGTCCACGAGAAACTCACAAGCAGGACAGGAGTGCAACAGCACCCTCCTGCCCATGTTCCCCAGCAACTGGTGTACATAGGCATACTGCCTCTGATACTGGAGGTAGCATATAACCACCAGGACTAGTAGCCATCGATAGCCTTATCCTCCATGAATTTGTCCAATCCCCTATTAAAGCCCTCCAAATTGGTGGCCATCACTACACCCTGTGGTAGCGAATTCCATAGTTTAGATATGCACTGTGTGAAGTACTTCCTTTTATCTTCCTATTAGCTTCATTAGATGACCCCAGGTTTTAGTATTGTGAGAGGAGAAAAATGTCTCTCTATCCACTTCCTGCTTTCTGTTACTGCTTTTCCCCTTTATATGTATATATGTATGGATGTGTGTATGTGTATCTTTGATAACAGATACAGTAATAGTATATAGACGGGATATAAATTGAATATATATATATATATATATATATATATATATATATATATATATGATATATATATATATATATATATATATATTCTTAGTCTTATTAATTTTGTGTCCAAATTCGAATTGATTTTAGAAAACGAAACAAAAAACAAGTAGGACCTGCAACATAATGTTACAATGTGGAGTATTCCAGCCACTCCAGTACACACACACACACACAGTTTTCTGTTTTTTCCCCAACAGTCTAATTATGTTTGGTTTCAGTTGCCTGTTGGTGGGCATGTCCGCTGCAGACTTTTGTGTCTTGTGGTATGCCTTGTTTTGTAGCAGAACAGCAGGAATTCGCTTTATTTCCATTTGGAAATGGGAAGAGGATGTATCCAGTGTGTGTGTGTGTGTGTTTTAATATAATATAGCAAAGACCATGTTAATAATACTTAGAGAAGCTGGGGTTGTTTTTTTTTTAATTTTGGAGGAAAGTTGCAGTTGGCTTAATAGGTAAGAGGAATTCCCTC
This sequence comes from Shinisaurus crocodilurus, assembly GCA_021292165.1. Lineage (NCBI taxonomy): Eukaryota > Metazoa > Chordata > Lepidosauria > Squamata > Shinisauridae > Shinisaurus > Shinisaurus crocodilurus. Next base: position 204,568,406 of record CM037880.1, on the reverse strand, counting down.
CAAAATTTCTTTAAATGGTTTAGGACATCTGTAATGCTACACAAAAGACTTGTTTCTTCCTTTTCTCTCCTCACATTAGGCATAGAAATGTATAGAAGAAAATATAGGGAAGCAAATCACAATTTCTTCCAGTATCTTTTTTTTTTAAAGGGCCAGATAGGCTGACCTGAGTGGGGAGAACCACAAGTCCATTGGCTATATAGGTCTCTCAGGGTGCTTCCAGGTAAAGCTTTTATCATGCCATTGCCCTGACCCATTCACAGAATTTTATGGGGGATCCAGATGATGATATCTTCGACACATAACCCTCCCGGGGTTTTCTCACCACTTCTTCCATCTTTTGTCTTACTGCAGAAAATCTGTTAAGGAAGGGAAGATGGAACACCTGCACGATGCTTTCTGGTTGGTAGTGCTAGGAGCCCTCCATCTGGAAGCACCCTCAGCTTGTGTTTTGAACCCCTGGAGGCCATCTCCTACCTACCTCCTAAAAAAAAGCTGCAGCTCTCATTCATCCTTAATTACTCTAATCCTATGTATGTTTGGACAGAAAGAAGGCCTACAACTCCCAGAATGCACCAGCCAGCCATGCTGGCATTCTGGGAGTTGTAGGCCTTCTTTCTGTCTAAACATGCACAGGATTGCGCCCTTAGTACCCTCTGCTGTGATGTTATCCTTCCTGGGATGAAAATACAGTTGAGCCAAAATTCTTCCACCACCGCCCCAGGTTTTGCTGACCCATTTGCAAGTGCAGCAGTTGGAGAGGTCATTTTGGCAACTTCAGGAGTGGGAGACCAAAGCTGCTTGAACTTGCTGGCAGAGATGATGTTGGTGGCCATTCCACCCCACCCCCCAGAAAGTCCTGTAGAATATTGCCACTTCAGGATATAATGTCATTCTGACTTCTGGTGATATGGCATCAGTGGGGGTAGAGCTAGCCTGCATGACCACAGGCCTGTGGCTCACGCTGGCTCAGCTTGTCTGAGCGTGGAAAGCTAAGCAGGGTCAGGCCTGGTGATTACTTGGATGGGAGACCCCTCCTCTAGTTTCCTGCATTGAGCAGGGGGTTGGACTCGATGGCCTTGTAGGCCCCTTCCAACTCTATGATCTATGACCCCAAGACTCCCTCACATGTGCCTTCAATATGTGAAGGGGAATGTGAACTTCCCTGTCATGTGTGGCATAGTGTGGCGTAGTGGTGAGAGTGCTGGACTGGGACTCAGGAGATCCGGGTTCTAATCACCACTCGGCCATGAAACTCACTGGATGACTTTGGGCCAGTCACTGCCTCTCAGCCTAACCTACCTCACAGGGTTGTTGTGAGGATAAAATGGAGAGGAGAAGCTGCCTTGAGTTCCTTGCAGGATCTCCCGAGTCCCAGTCCAACACTCTCACCACTACGCCACACTGGCTCTCTACCCAGGATCCTGATCTCCAATAACTCCTTCCTTGTTCCTGTGGGTTCTGCTCTGACACCAAGTGTGTGGTGGCTGGGCCTCAAAAGCGATGCCCATTCCTTCCCATAATTTTTGCCTACCTCCTGCTCCCAGAGAGACACAACTTAACGTGTATAACTGACAGCGCTTGTGTATTGATGAGCCTTAGCAAATTTCCCCCAATGCTCAGGAGTCAAGAAAAATCATTCTGCAGCACATTCAAGAAGTCCCTCTAGAAATTGTCTAAGGCATAAGCAGATTTGCTTTTTAAAGCTGGGAAGAAACACAATTGCTTTTGTTTTCTCTCTATGGGTTTATGAATATGGAATTTGACAGAATTGCATTCTCATCCCAACATGAATCGTGAGGGTACATTTTTCATAGATGTAATCCACACAGTGCCTGTTTACTCGGGGCAGTCTTTCTATTCTCAGGTATCTGACAGTAAATGATTGTACCTGTTTTTGTCTTCTGGAGAGTGTTGGGGGATGCCTTTTCAAATTTTTACTCTGAGTGGGCGGAAGCCGGAAAGGCAGATTGGGATCTACTGGTTGATGTCTGGGTGATTTGCAGTAGATTGGCAAGGCTTTATGACTCCCAGTGGTTTAACAACACCAACAACAGACAGTGCAATCCAATGTGGCTGCCCATAAGCCTCCAAACTTGGAGGATTACGGGCATCCTATGGAGGGCGGAAGGAGCGCGGAGGTGAAGGTCGCCTCTGTGCTTCTCCCACCCTGCAAAAGACTTAGATGACCAATTTCGGCCGTCTAGGTCTTTTTGTCCCAGAGTGCAAGGAGGAGAGGCTGAGGCACCGCCAGGATACTACATTTGCTGGCAGAGCCTGACTTCTCCCCACCCACCGGCCACCCCAGATCACCCACAGAATTCCGGCTCCGAGGTTGTTCTTACGACCTCAGAGCCACAGTCAGCGTGTTTCTTTCCACACTGGCTGCGATGGCGTAGGGAGGGCACTCTAAAGTCAGAGTCCCAGCTCCGACCTCGGAGTGCATTGCCCAGGTCGGAGCTGCGAGTCTGTGACTCCCACTTCTCCTATGGCTGTCTAGACTCTGCCTAATGGCCGTAGGATTGCGCCCTAAAAAGCTTTTATTTCTCCTACATTAGGCTGCTGAAAAAGAATGCTCGGGAGGAAACCAGGAGTGGATTTTTGTGGGAATGGACTTGTGCAATTGGTTCCGGTATGGTCACAAACTCTTGGGCATGTACTTTGAGGGGCCCTGTTCCTTAATTTGTAGTGTATGACTGCCTGGCTGTTCCACTCTTTCGCACCTGTCTCCTCTTGGTGGACCTCAGTGTTCTAGCAAAAAAACCAAAGTATTTATTTATTTATTTTAAATGATAAAAAATTTTTAGGCTGCCTTTAAAAGAAGAACCCTCTTAAGGTGGCATGCAACATAAAAATACAGAAATATACAAAAACAGATAAAAAAGCAATAAATAAACATTGACTAACATACTATAAAAACAGATAATACCAATAAAAACTGCAGCCCACTGATTATGGAAAGGCCAGCAAAAACAAGTGGAAATTCAGAGCAAAGAAAGGTCCTGATGAACCCCTGATGGAACCTGATTCCAGAAGTTCAGGGCCACCACTGAAAAGGCCTTCTCCCTTGTATTCACTAGCCTTGGTGGCAAGCCGGTGAGAAGGTGAGTAGATCCTGCAAGCCAAATGTCTGCCCAATCCTGTGCTAGAGTTTCTTTGGTTTCAGCCTCCTCCTCAGGTCTCTAGAATATAAATCTCCGAGAAGGGGACATACATTGCCAGCATATCACTTCTCTTCCATGGCCCTCCACTATCTGCCAAATCAGCTAATAAATGCTGATGAATTCATTCTATAAATACAACCATTCTGTAAGTACAACGAGATCATTCTATAAATGCAACAAGAACCATCACAAGATACTCTCATGTGGTGCTCTCTTGCTCATCTGTAGTTACAGTCTGATCAATAGGGTCAGGGGGGCTTTCCCAGTGGTGGCATTCTTCTCACATTTGTAAATGCTGTTTGAAGATGTTTTCTATTCCAGAAGGCATTTTATGACTGGATCTGCTTTTTAAAATTGTTTGCTGCTGCTGTGTAGGTGTGGATCCAGAGAAGTGTTTGGGTGACTTCCTCTCCCATAATGGGCCTTTCTTTTTTTTTAATGCCTTGCCATTGCAGCCTGGTCCAGTACTTTCACCTCCTAATAAGCAGCTGTTGAGGGTCCAGGGGACTTTCCGGAACAGTGTGGGATGTAGCACAGAGGGCCTCAGCTGATGCTGGGTTGGGAGAGAATTGGCAGAAATTGGAGCCGTTATCCACCTCCTTTTCCGCCTTCACAGCTGGAGCTCTCTGATCCAGAACCCATGTCATTCTGAGGGTCACCCAGAGCTCAGGGGCTGTGGTGGGAAAGCTTAATTGTGTGAATAGAACTCCGCTGATGTTTCTCTGGATCCAAGCCATCGTCCGTTGACTAGTACTCTTTGCTTCAGTTTTTTTTTTTTTATAGGGATGGGGAGAAATGTGTCTGGTTTGCATTTCACACAAGACTGAATTTACTGAATTTCACACTTTCGAAACAATATGCAAACCAAAACTCAGTTATCCTTTCAAATTTGCACTTCTCTGGATTTTGCAATGGAGTTCTCCAATTAAAAAAAAAAAACATGTACAAAAAATGTTTATATCATATGTAGGGATGTGGATGGAGCTCGATGGGGTGTGTGTGTGGAAGCTTGGTGAACTCGTCGCCAGGCTCGACCCCCCCCCCCAGCTCCACTCAACCTATCTTTCCCTGGCCTGACTCGAGTTCTCATGTGCCGAGCCAGGGAAAGCAGCCTCCGGCTTCCAGGCTTCCAGCGCTACATCGTTTATGTAGAAAACGGCATAAGATACGCTGTTTACATAGAGTATAGCGTAGCCGTAGTATACATTAAAAGTGGCCGCATTTACGCAAATTGCGGCCGTTTTTTTTACATATATACTACGCTATACTCTATGTAAATGACGTAGAGCCCGGGAACCCAGAAGTCCGGTGAGCACTTCAGCTGGCGCTCACTAGAGGCTTGGCTTGCGTGGCGGGAGCACTCACCGAGCACCCCGCGAGTCAGGTGCTGGGCTGGACGCCCATCCCTAATTCATTGTGCACAGCGAATTGTGTATATTAGTGAGAAATAAAATTCAAAATAATTTTCAGATAGATAGAAAATGCATTATATTAGCAAAATCGCTTGCAAAAAAAAAAAGTGAATGAAGCAAAATTAATACAAAAATAATACAAAAATGCATGGATTAAGAGAAATGCACCACAAAAAAGAGCATGAATTTTCATGCAACTTCTTAAAAAAAAAATTAAATCAAAGTTTGGGACAAACTGATCTTAAGGTTGGAAAAATGAGAAACTGAGAGAAACCAACATTGACAGAGTTGTCCGTGCCTAGCTACAAAAGCCAGTGCGGGACAGGTTCTTGCAGAGGAAATGAACAGCAGGCCAAGAAGAGCCTTGATCAGCAACAGGTACATAGTAGGAGGCTGGAAGCTCTTGGGAGTGATATACCTGTGGGGGTGTTATTCCAAGTGTCCTTCTTTGCCTCTCTGAAATGTTGGGTGGGGTGTCTTTGTACATAAAAGCTGCTGTCCAAAAAGCCCCTTCCGTGCCTCTGAGATGTCACATGCAGACAACTGGGTTCCTCTTATAACGCTGGGATAGAGTTGGGGCAGTCAAGAAATCATTTGCATCTTTAAAAAGGGGAACTGAAAGGAACTCTACACTTGAATTGGCTCGATCCATTGCTTTGCCCCCTTCTGATCTGTTTGCCTGTGCTCAGATTGAGATGGGCTTTGCAGGGTGTTGGTAATTTATGCAAAACAACAACAACACAGAGATTTGAAAGTGGCTGACCTGCAAACACTGCAATGAGCCGAGTACATAGTTTCCTAACTTCTAAATAATTTCTTCCTTGGATCGTTTCATAGCAGGGGTGCAGAACCACTTTCAGCCTGAGGGCCGAATTCCATTTTGGAAAAGCTTTTGGGGGCTGAAAGTAAAAGGGGTGGGGCCCAAAATACCAGCATATTTTAGCTTAAAGTGCTTACTGCCAGTAAGTAAGCCTTAGGAGAGGCATTTCAAACTTTTAGAATGGGGGGGGGGACTGCACAAATCCCAGAAACTACCAAATGTAGTTTGGTGATCAGGGGAAAGGGGGAGAGGGCGTGGCCATTTGGGGAGCCCCAGGCTGGACAAGTTGGGACCCCAGGCCTGAGGTTCTGCACCCCTGTTTTATAATAACAAATAGGATGGGGTGGGGATTACATCGTTTTTATGGTTTGGGAAGATTGCTCTTTTGTACAGGCCAGGGCTCTCCAACCTTGGGTCCCCAGATGTTGCTGGACTACAGCTCCCAGAATCCCTTGCCATTTGCCATGCTGGCTGGGTATGCTGGGAGCTGTAGGCCAGCAACATCTGGGGACCCAAGCTTGGAGAGCCCTGGTATAGGCTCTTCTGACTCCCCTCCCGCAAAAGTGTTTAACTTTCCCATAGTGGTTTCTGTAAGCTAACTCTTTTAGGGTGCAATCCTATGCATGTTTAGACCAAAATAAGTCCTACAATTCCCAGTATTCCCCAGGCAGCATGGGAACCGTAGGACTTTTTTTGTCGTTGTTGGTCTAAACATGCATAGGATTGCATCCTTAGTGAGAAAAGAGTGTATGGGGGGGCATTAGTAATGTTTGGGCAGGCTCATAGATTGCACCCAACAGTATCTGGTAGATATACACAGCTATGGACTTCATTGTCGTTTTTTACCATTGTGAAGGCGTATCAACAATTCAACTAGTCCCCGCTCAGCCATGAAACTCAGTGGGTGACTTTGGGCCAGTCACTGACTCGCAGCCTAACCTACCTCACAGGGTTGTTGTGAGAATAAATGGAGAGGAGGAGGACTATGTAAGCCACCTTGGGTTCCTTGCAGGAAAAAAGACAGGGTATAATAAATATAATAAATAAATAAATAAATACATAAACTACAGTTCAACTGAGACTAAATCACACCCTCTGTAAGTGTATATCTTTAAGAGAGATGGGACTAATAAGCATTTTGGGCCAATCTAGGGATGTGCTCGGAGTTCGATTGGGGGGTGGAAGTCCAGCGAACTCACTGGGCTCAACCCCCCCGAGCTCTGCTCGCCCTACCTGTTTCCCTGGCTCAATTCACATTCTTGCGAGCCAAGCCGGGGAAGCGACTTCTGGGTTCCCGGCACTACAGTTTTTATGTAGAAAATGGCATAAGATACATTAAAAATGGCCACGACTTGCGCAAGTTACGCAAATTGTGGCTGTTTTTAGTGTATCTTACACCATTTTCTATGTAAAAAACGTAGCGCCAGGAACCCAGAAGTCCGGCGACCGCCTTGGATGGCGCTCACTTTCAGCCCGGCTTGGCAGGCACAGCAGCAGTGTTCGCCAAGGCCGAGCACCCAGTGAGTCGGGTGGTGGGTAGATCACCCACCCCTATTTTGGGCTGAGTTGGAGTCAAAGCAAGGGGAGAGAGACAACTAGATCTTGTGTACAACTGATACATTAGGAAGAGCGGAAGCTGCTGAGTCAGACCATTGGTCGATCTAGCCCAGCATTTTTGACACTGACTGACAGCAGCTTCCCAGGCTTTCAGGCAGGGTTTTCCCCGGAAATGCTGGGGACTGAACCTGGGACATTCTGCATACAAAGCAGGGGCTCTACCATGGATGTTCCCCTACAATATTTTCTAAGCAGAAAAATGCCCAGATTCATCTTCATTAGCTTTATCTTCAGGATCATTAGGCTGCCACCTCACACATCCTGCAAAAGTAAAAAAAAAAAAAGGTTCTGCAACTTCTGCTCTCACCTAAGCACAGGGTTCCTCACACAGAAAGACCAAATGTATCAGGAATGATCTGGGAGGAGGTGTGTTATCCAGAAGTAATGAATCTGAAGTCCGAGGCTAATTTATTATCTATGTAAACAAATTATCTGGGCCAAAGTGATATTACCGGTACACAGTTAAAAGAAGGGAGACCAGTACAGCCTAAATAAAACTAAAAGGTTTTCCATCAACAAAATGTGTCAGACCATGGCAGCATTTCAACCCAGCGTATTACAAACTCGACTCCTGGTTGGAATACAGTGTAATGGAAAACACTGTGTTTTGATTTTTTGTCTCCATCTCACTGGAAAAGTAGTGGTGAAAACACATTTGCTCATAAAGGGTACAACAACTGGAAAAAGGACTGAAGCTGCATAGCAGAAGTGCAGTCCTCAAAGACTGCATGATGGCATGAGAGAGTTATAGACAAACACAGAAATACAGTGTTTTGTCTGTCTAATTTGTCCATCAAGGAAATGTTTGTGTAGGGACTCTAGCTTGAATGAAATCCTTTTTTCCTCGTTGTAGTTTGAATGTGGTCGATTAATGATCGCTATATAAAAATAAATTCTATCACCTACATTAACTTCATCAAAATCTGAGAGGCTCTCAGAGAAAATATGTTTAGAATGGGAGTGTTCATGTGAAATATACTGTTATTTCTGTTTCGGAAACACAACATGTGGCACACAGCTCTCCTTCCCAGAAATGCAGTTTGTCCCTTCTGTGCCCCCTAAAAATAAAAATAAAAATCTGGTGCTGCCATGGTATCTTTACAACAGTGGTAGGCAACCTGGTTTCCTCCAGATGTTTTGGAGTACAACTCCTATAATCCCTGATGATTGGCCATACAGGCTGGGGCTTATGGAAGTTGTAGTTCAAAACATCTGGCTCTGTAAGGCAGATCTAACTTAACTCGAAGGCATTTTTTGCATCGAGGTAGCTCTGTTCTGTTCACTCAGCATACTTAACTATTTTTGTGAGCATAAAAAGCTGCTATTTTCCCAACTCCCAGACATCTGCATTACAAACCCGAGCAAGAGCTGTTGTTCTCAAATTAGCATTTGAATCTTAAACAGGTTTTACCTGTGTTTTACCACCTGCTGTGACTTAGGTTTTGCATTTCAATCACTGTTACTACATTTCTTTGTGTGAGAACTTCTTGCTGAAGGACATGGGGAGCTAGCTAGGGTTTATAATATTCAGTTAGAAGGGAGCTATCTCTCGAGCCTCAAGCAAAAGATCTTGCTGATTCGCAGCTCAATTGTGTTCGCGTGTCAGGTCTGTGGAAGGGGGAGAAGGAAAATCGACTAGCTCGAAGAATTAGTTAGGCAGCCGCTGCAAGGCTTGCTCCCACTTCTAGCAAGAGTATTATACCATAGTTCAGATGCAGGGAACAGGATGGACCGAGAACCAGTGTCATATTCGAGAAGAACACCTACCGAAGGACAAGCTACACCTGCCGTTAAATGTGGGCAAACAGTAGCCACTGGAGGTTCAGTCAGCATTGGGACCATGACAGGTGAGTAGGAGAAATGCATGTGTGGCCCTCTGCCAGGCTCTTAGTGAAAACTGCCCCTGCGAAGATGCGGTTTGCACCAGAAGGGAAGCTCCCATCGGCACATGAGAGGACCCTCAGTTGCTATCTGCTACTGCTATATGAGAAATTCATTTCAGTTGGTTTCTGATCAGGATTTACCCAGATTGCACTTTCCGGACTGAACACAGACTCAGCCGCAATCTGTGGTCGAAGTCCGTTTATTTCCAGGCTTGCAATGTGATTCATGGACCAAAAAAAGGAAAGGGTTAGACTGCGTGTGAATATTTGAAAAATGTGTACTTCCTTTGAAAAAATGTGCACAAATCTGCTTTAATCAACGGGAGAAGAATGTGTCCATTTCAAAGATGTGTGCAATTGATGCGTACATTTGGGGGGGGAAATACGCATGGAAATACGCGCAGATTTTCATGCAGAAAGAAAAAGACAAAGCTTGCAATCTGATACAGGGCTCGAGTTGGAATGAACTTCGAGATGGAATTCGGAGAACTTCGGAGAGCTCAAGTTTTGCTGATTCACACATCCCTACGAGTATGTGCAGTTTTAAATGATACACGCCATGTTAAACATCACATGTAGTTTGGCTCTGACTGAGTTCATGGCTGAGGCAAAATTTGTACTAGGAACTTTGCGTCTCACAGCTAAACCTCTCAGCCGTTAGATGAGGACACCTCCTCTGAAATCGCGTCTTCATTTCTATGGGCTGAGATAGGCCATTCTGCCTTTCAACCACAGGTTTGCAGCTGAGGGGGCTGGGGAAATACTGCAGATGGGAAGCAAATATTGCCCATGAGCATCTCTGATGGTGTCCATTAAAAAGAAACAACAACAACAACAACAACGTTCATTATTAAGCACTGTTGGCTTAGCCAGCAATGAAAAGCCATTTAGGGAATGAAGGAAGTCAGATTGTCGATCTGATGGGACCTTCGTCTAATGCAAAAATGTTACTGACACCCAAATTCCAAATTTTTACAACATCCAGATACTCATGCTTCACAAAACATTTGCTGCCAGGCATTTGAGGCCAAACTACAAATTTCGCATAAATTCCTGTAACTGTAGTAGCCTGGTGGCCTTTTTCTCTCAAAACCCACTTCAGGCAGGGGCAATTGACTGCAGAGCAGGGCTGGCCCTACCATTAGACTGAATGAAGTGGTCACCTCAGGTAGCAGATGCTGGGAGGAGGCAGCAGCAAATGGTTGGAGGAGACAGCGGTGTGCCACATGTCCTGCTCTGTGGCATCCACCCCCTAAAGCAGTGATGGCGAACCTATGGCACGCGTGCCACAGCTGGCACGCAGGGACCTCTTTGTGGGCACTCGAGCCATTGGTCACCAGATCGCGAAAAGACCATCCCCTTCTGCATTCAGCATCGGGTTTCCATAGTAACTCCTCTCCACTCATTCCTCGCTGGCCTCCACAGGCAGGCACACTCCAACATCTCCACCCCCAGAAGTGGACTGCGCAGGCAAACAGCCCTCCTTCTGACTGAACAGACAGCTCAGAAGCACAGGGCGCGCGCGCCCGAATCTTTGCGCGCCCGGTGAAGAGCCATGCCCTGAGACAGAGCGGGGCGCGATTAGCTAGTGCCCCCTCCTCCTTCCTGCCAAATTTAAGGCACTTTGAAATAAATAAGTTGGTTTTGTGTTGCAGTTTGGGCACTCGGGCTCAAAAAGGTTCGCCATCACTGCCCTAAAGCTAGCCTGCTGCCTTCAGGTGAGGTGGAGGATGCTGTTCCATCAGCAGTGTGGAAGAAAGCGCCAACTGCCAGTCCAGCTGGCTTTTGTACATGGACTGGGAGAGGCCACCACCATCTCGTTCTTTGCTTCAGTTCAGTCAGCAAAACCTCTTGGGCCAGCCTTGGCTGAGGTGAGAGGGTATAATTTCACCAGGGGTGGCTCCAGGTCTGAAGGGGTCCTTGGCAAAGCTGTGTCCTCTTTTTGGCCCCCTCCTATGTCAGTTTACCTGGCACCGATGGTGGCAGTGGGCAGGAGCAGCACCACCGCGGTCAGCATCAGGCGAGGCGGAGCCATCATTTACATTTCCCACAATGCTCCAGGACAACGCTACAACAGGAACATTGAGAGAAGTTAAAATGGTGTCTCCACACTGGCTGGCATGGAGTGCCCAGGGCACAGGTCAGCACAGCTGTGGGTCACAGCAACTGCCTGAGGACCCACAAGCTCACACTGAGTCTACACTTAACTTCCCCCCCCAGCTGCTATTTGTTTTCTTCAAATCATCACTCCCCCCCACACCCACCACAATGGCTTTTCTCACTGTAGAGTTCCAAATGCATGTTTAGCAGTGAAAACATTTGGAAATTCTCAGGGTGCAGGAAAATGGGAGTTGGGGAAAGGGTTGAGTAAGCACATCCTCATCACTGTTGCTTCTTCCCCCTCAATTACCCTTTCCCAGAGCGGCTTTTCACGTTTAAAGGCTGCATTCAGGCTGCAGTTACAAACATTTGATTGAAATGTGTAGTTTGGCCCTCCGATACCCCCCGTATGTGGCTAACAAAATATTTGCACAGGCGTAACTCTTAGGAGAGTCTCATGATTCAGTCTTATTATGACTTGACAAAGGTATTTTTGCTCGTGATTTTTCTCTGCTTAGAAATAGTCAAAACATGTTTTACTACTAGAAAAGTGTTTTGGAAAAATGTGTGTTTTATTATATTCCTCTGAGAATCTATGTAAATACTTTGATGCTCCCTGTCAAAAAAATAGACCTGCCTCTTGATTTACTCTGACTGTCAATAACAGATGTTTCTTTTACTTAAGATATATTAAATGCAGGCATATTGAACACAAGACTGTATATTTTGTAGAGATGTATGGATTTCCCCTGCTCTTTTTATTTATTGTTTTATGGGTTGGCTCTGCCGCACCCACTGAGAACCAAATGGCATGCTATCCCAGTGTTCTCCAACCTTGGGTCCCCAGATGTTTTTGGCCTACAACTCCCAGCATGCCCAAGCCAGTGAAGCTGGCTGGGGCATGCTGGGAGTTGTAGGCCAAAAACATCTGGGGACCCAAGGTTGGAGAACACTGTGCTATCCTAATTGTGTAGCTGAAGGTTAGCTTATTTACTCTAGTGTCAGCTGTCATTTATTTGCAAGCCAAAGGCCATTGATAAGACCTATACAGAACTAAAAAATGTATAACAGGAACAAAATATTGGAGTAATTAAACAAACAAGAAGACCTCAATGAATCTGAGCCAAAATACAACTAGGCCTTTACACCAAAGAATCATAGTTACAGTTAACCATCACAAAAGAATCATAGTTACGGTTAACCGTCAAAAACTTGTGCTAAGATTTTAGCACAAGTTTTTGAAGCCACTAAGGCAAAAAACACAACCTGCTGGGTCACTTGACTATCTTGATCAGACAACAGGTAACATGTATTTCTTAACGCACATTCAGGTTTCAACCCAGATATAATATTCCCGAGAAATTTTGAACACGGTAATGCAGAAAAAGGTAATGTATCAATTTCTGGGGCTCCACAAATACATAGTCGGTAACAGGAAGGGATCTGATTATACTTACTCTAGTATAAGCATATACTAGAGGGGTTCCGGAGCCATCATTGTCACCTGAAGTTGAGTGGCCTCAGTGGCACAGAGCGCCTTCTACCAGCTTCGGCTGGAGGTCCAGCTACACCCCTATCTGGGCAGGGATAACCTAGATTCAGTAGTCTATGCTCCGGTAACCTCAAAGTTATGTTACTGCGATGCGTGCTATGTGGGGCTGCCTTTGGAGAAGGTTCAGATTCAGAAGCTGTAGCTTGTGCAAAATACAGTGGCTGGATTGATAGAAGGGATCAGGAGGGATCTGATAGAAGGGATCTGAATATATAATACCGATTCTGGCCCGCTTGCACTGGCTGCCTGTACATTTCTGAGCCCAATTCAAGGTGCTGTTTTTGACCTAGAAAGCCTTACATGGCTTGGGACCACGATACCTGATGAGAGTGTCTTTCCTGGAAGAACCTACCCATACACTACGATCTGATGCCCTCCTCCGAGTGCCTCCTTCAAGTGCTGGCCCCCCAATTATGGAATGATCTCCCCACTGATGTCTGCCTGGTGCCAACATTGTCATATTTTCAGCTCCTGGTTTAAACTATCCTCTACTCCCAGGCATTTGATGACATATAATGGGATTTTAATGTCAGTTGTTTTATCAGGTCCTGGTAACTTATTGTAACTGGGCTTGTTGTTTTTTTAGCTGTTTTAAATTGTGTTTTTAAATTTTGTATATTAAAGGTTGGGGTTTTTTTTAATATTATGTTTTTGTTCTGTAATTTTTGTGACTCGCACAGAGAGCTTCTGCTATTGGGCAGTACAGAAATGAAAAAAAAGAAAGAAAGAAATTAAATTAACTCTCCTTTCCCAGAATTTGGTTCGGGCCCTGCCCTCTGGAACAACAGAGTACAAGGATTTATCAGGATTTATAAATCCAGATCAATCCCGAGCCATGTAACTCCAAATAAATGGGTAAATGATTTGCAAGCTGAAAAGGAGGAGACTTTGGTGCCAACATGGAACAGAATTAGTCATCTCCTCCGTATTGAGTCAATCCAAGCTTGCATGTGTGGTCTTTGTAATTCAACACGTGTAATAAGGTCAATATGGCTTAATTTGCTCTCCTCGGATACTGCCAGAGTCTATTACTGCTGCTTCTTCAGTACTGCTGCCATCTCTAGAACTCCTCTAGTGGTCCTGACAACTCATACCACTGGCAGCAACAAACCAACCAACAATCTTAATTGTGTTCTGGGCCGGCAGCTTCTCAGAATGGTTTGTGACTGTAAAATTGATAGGGCTGTCAGAGAAATCAGCGATGGATTCAAGTGAGTTTGGATTTCTATGAATCTGACCTGTGGATTCCGCAGCAGGCTGGCTTTTTACGGGTTGTGTGGATTCCGCAGACTTCTGAACCAATTTTTTTTTACTGTTGGGTGGGATTTGCGCACATTCACAATTGTGCTAATGCACATTAATGCTAACGCCCACTTGCGCAAGAGGAACAAAATCCTCATGCATCCCTTTCTGGATGACGGAAGGAAAGACGCCTGGCAATCCGCAAAACACAGACGGAATGGATTTACCAAAACCACTCATCCCCAAGAATGGATGAGTCTGTGGCTCTAAGCAGTGGCCATTCCACTGAGGGGAGAGGGTCAGCAAGGGAATAGCCTGTTTCTAAGGGCCAATAAACATGTTCAGAAAAAAGCATGTGGTGCCATCTGTCTTCTTGGGACCAAAGCACTGCACAGTGTAGAAAGGGGGCCATGTGTTTATGTTTGAATGCTCCCCCATGTAAAAATCCCTGTCCTCCGAAAGATAACATGTCAAAGAGAACGATTCTAACTACAAGTTGGCTGTCTGGAGGGAAATGAACTGTCTAAGAGTAGCTTGAGCTTCTGTCAAACGTCAGGTTGTTCAAACTAGTGATGGACAACTCCGTCAGTTTCATGTTTTCCTCCTGCATTTGTTTTTTTTTTGTTTGTTTGTTTTTTTAATCTCAAGTTCTTTCCATCCCGTATGTGAAGAAATTTGTGAATTGCAGGAAATTCCTATCAAAAATGAACTGAAACAAAATTCCCACCCATCTGCACTCCGCAAATTCAATAGGTACAGCTATTCCCACCCAGCATAGAATGGGCCATGTTGCACCCTCCTGCCACATAGCTGTTAAAGATGAGGAGCCTGTCAAAAAATAGGAGGTGGCAACCTGAATCCAGCATCACCGTAGGGATGTACGCGAATTTCGGTGTGTGTGTGTGAAAAGCTCAGCGAAATTGCGGTGCTCGACACACACACCCCAGAACCCCCGTGCAACCAGCGTCTCGGTGCTCAAGGTACCCTGCGATTCTCCGGGACCCTGAAGTGACGCGACAAGGATCCCATTGCGTCACTTCCGGGTCGCTGGCGCTGCGTTTTTAACGTAAATACCAGGACAACCCACCTTAAACGACCGCGATTTGCCATTTGCAGCTGTTTTTAGGTAGTTTACCCTGGCATCTACATTAAAAATGCAGCGCCAGGGACCCAGAACAGAAGTGACGCAACAGGATCCCTGTCGCATCCCTTCCGGGACCGGGAATCACAGACGAGTGGGGGGGGGTTATCAGGAACACCCCCGCGAAAATGGGGAAGTCCGATGAGCGTGCGGTGCGCAGCAAAAAAAAAGGATTTCCAACATCCCTACGATGGTTGAATATACAGGGATTCAAACAAACCCACCTTTTAAAGAACTAACTCAAAGCCCTGGGCCTGGATAGATAAATCCATCAGTTTCGGTTTCTTCCACATTCAGATTGTTTCCATCTTTTGGGGGCGGGCATGTTTAGAGAGAAAAAAGGCCTAAAACTCCCAGCATGCTGGGAGTTGTAGGCCCTTTCTTCTTTTTTAATACTTCATTTAAATTTTTAAAATATAACATGCAGTATAACATAAACTTATTCATATACAAAAGAAAAAGAAAAAGGAACACATACCACAGATTGTTTCCATCTTAAGTTTGTGAATTTTGGTAAGTTCTTACCAAACTAAATACCTGAACCCAACAACATTCTCACCCATCCCAAGCTCAGACTGAGGAGCTACTGCCAGTCCACCTTAGATTTGCATCCTGGTTTTTGACCAGAATCTGCAAAGTAGCTAAAGGCACAATCCTATCCATGTTTAGACAGAAAAAAAGTCCTACAACTGCTACAAGATAGCTGGCTGATGAATGCTGGGAGTTGGAGAACTTTTTTCCGTCTTAAAATACATGGGATTGCACTCTAAGGACATTAATTCCCTCCCTTTCCTGGTTCTCTCACACAGGGCAGTTGGTCTTCCATGGCCACTGTGGTTGCTTTGTAGAGATCCTGAGGCAACAGTTGGATTGCCCATCTATAGCCATTTTCAAAATGAGTTTCCTTTCCTTTCTTGTCCTTTGGAAAATCATATCTTATTGGCTTGTTTTTGGTCTTGTATATACTTTTGATTTTCCCACTCGTTAGTTAAACCAGAGGATTTTAAACTATTCCTTTATAATCTATTCCAGATGTCATGACATAATGCTAGTTCGTGATGCTCACCAAGCCTTTCCCCTTCAAGGATGCTGATTTGCATTTGCAGGACACATCAAATCAACAAGAATCCAGATTTTCTTTGTTATGACAGTTACACTAGTACATAAAACTGCTGCTGTGAATAGACCTCTGTTCATGTTTTGTACAGACATGACATGCCTGTGTTGGTGTGGTCGCTCAGACCTAAAACACTTGCAACCATAATGGCAAGTTTCTTTCCCCCAGGACAACAATGGAAAACCTGCCATACTGAGTTCGATCCAGGCTTAGTCATACTTTAGAACATAAGAAGAGCCATGCTGGATCCGACCAAGTGTCCATCTAGTCCAGCATTCTGGTCACACAGCAGCCAACCAGTTGCCTGAGGGAAGCCCACAAGTAGAACGTGAGTTCAATAGCACGATCCTGCTCATGTTCCCCAGCAACTGGTGTACATAGGTATACTGGCTATAATACTGGAGGTAGCATATAGCCATCAGGACTAGTAGCCTCATCCTCCATGAATTTGTGTAATCCACTTCTAAAATTGGTGGCCATCACTACATCTTGTGGTAGCAAATTCCATAGTTCCCTTCATCTGTCCTGAATCTCCCACTGTCAAGGTTCCTCTACTACAGGGACCCCTTGATCTGCCTTTGGGAGATCTCTGCCTCTTCCCAAAGCCTCTCCCTCTCTAGGAGATCAAGTCCTTTGCCTGCTTCCAGTAACGTGGGTGTAGGCTTTAGACGTGGTGAATAAGTCACTCCAACAAACCAGGGTAAACAACAGCACTTTACTTATGATATTAGGGTATTTACTTAATAGAGTGGTTATAATTCAAAAGCAAGTATGGTAAAATAAAACAAACAAACAATCCAATGTTCTCTAGTTTAACTTCAGACTACCTATCTCCTCTGCAGCCAGTCTCTCTCTCTCTGCTTCTAGCTCTCTCTGCTGTTTCTCTGCTTCTCTCTCAGCACTAACTGCTCTCTCTGCTTCTGCAGTCAGGCTCCCTCTGCTGCTAGCTGACCACACCCCACACATATATAGCCTTCCCAGGACTGGAAGGTTATAACCATGTGACCTTGCACAGGAGAACTAATTCTTAACTTCTATTGGGTGAACTAAAACTCTCAAACTCCCCCTCCCATCCTGGAGTGTTTGGGCCTTCAGGCTTCAACAAACTTAAGCCTGTGTAGGCCTCAACAAACCCAATCCTGTGTAGGCCTCAATCCCTCACACCCACCATTCAGCTTTATGGGATGACTCTACAGTCTAGTGTTATGAGAGTGGGAGAAAAGTGTCCCTCGTTCTCCACACCATGCATAATTTTGTACAACTCTATTATGTCTCCCCTTACTAGCCTTTTTTCTAAGCTAAACTTAGAGTAGACCCATTGAAATTAATGGGAGCATCATTGATTTCAATGGGTCTACTCTAAGTCTGGATCCAACCCACTGACTGCAGTCCTGCACTGCTCTTGCAATCATCCTTTCTTGTCATGTAGGCAGGCACAAGAGCCATATGGACTGAAGTCCTTACCTATTTGAGTTGTAGGGATGAAATGTCCTACATGAGCAATCTCCTAAGCAAGCACCATCCAGACTTTCTATACTTCTCATTCCCTTAGATCACCAAGGTAACAACAACAGCAAAACTCCCTTTCCTGGCATAATGTTCATGACAGACTACAATTAAAGCCAAAATACAGGTGCATTCTCAGAAGAAGAAAAAGAGACCCGAGAAGTATGACACAACAAAAGACAGTCTTCACGCTGCCTTTGTACAGTTTCCACCTGGCCACATGTATCTTGGCAACAAGAGGTTCTGCTGCCTTAGCATAGTACAATTTGCATTCATTTGTTGGTTCCTTAGCTGGTGCCCAGAGACACCAGAAAGGCATCATTATGGGATTTTCCAAGATGCCCTTGGTTATATTTAGTGACTGTGTGTTGTGAGTCAAAGCGTCCACCTGTATCTTTCACAAATACACGTTATAAATAGCATTGACTGAAGTGACTAAATCCCAGCTTCAGTTCTCCAGTTTTAGCATGAATTCAAATAGTGTTCTTGATTCCAAGAACTGTAGTCTGTAACCTCTGGGTAAGGGGGCGTGGAATACTGGAAACCTCACAGTGACTCTTACTACCGGCTATGCTAGTGGAAGAAAGTTGGGGAAAGGAAACGTAACTTCATAATACTGTGTGATTCCTTCCTTCTTCCCTCCCCACACGGCCACACCCCATCAAATCTGCCTTTTCACACATGTCACTAGCAGTGGTATAGTGGTAAATACTGCAGTGCAGGCACTCATCATAATCATCCCCATAGCCATGCCAACATAGCCATGTCAACAAACCCAGCTCTACCAATTTTCACATCCACCAAGAGCAAATCTTTTGTAAATATACTGGCTCTTAACAGCCCATTCAAGAAGACCAAGGCAATTCAAAACACTTCACATTACAACAGGGAGTAATATATTATGGCTGAGAAAACTCAGATAGGTTCGCCACCACGGAGCACCATGGATAGATCCTATAAAGCTCAAAATGAAAGCTCAGTTGGATTCGGAGCCCCACCGAAATAGGAGTCACTGGCCACCAGTGAAGAGACAGTGTGCAGCTATTCCATCTTCCCCTCCTTAATACATTTTCGTGTGTGGTAAGAAGAAAGATGGAAACGGCAGTGGGAAAACACGGGAGGGTTACAAGTAGAAGACAATGGTGTCTGGTCCCCCAATAAAATTCTGTGAATGAGGCAGGGCAACTGCACAATAAATGCCTCATCTGGAAGCACCCTAAATGGGGTTCCGGCAACATACTAGAGCAGGGCTCTCCAACCTTGGGTCCCCAGATGTTGCTGGACTACAGCTCCCAGAATCCCTTGCCATTAGCCATGCTGGCTGGGTATGCTGGGAGCTGTAGGCCAGCAACATCTGGGGACCCAAGGTTGGAGAGCCCAGTACTAGAGAGTATTAACAAAGACTGCCTTATATAGTACAGACTTAAGCCTGATTCGCAGTCTGTGGAGGCTGGTGGGTCAAGCGTCAGCTGGGCTGTGCAGCCGTTCTGGATTTTACTCTGAAATTTTAAGGAGTAATCCATGGTGCCGACACTATTTGGGGGATAGGGTTCAGCACCATGGATTGCTCCTTAAAAGTTCAGAGTAAAATCCAGAGTGGATACACAGCCCCGCTGACACTGGAGCCAGCAGCCTCCACCGTATACAGTGTAATCCGATACATGTAGTGGTTATAGGTCAGTGGTTATAGGATTGCAGCCTTAGAAGCTCAACTGATTTAGATTCTGAAATGTTCGTTTGCATCTTTGTCAATCTTTGTCCAACGAGGTTTGGGTTGCCTGTTGAACCTTGACTACAGATGTTAATTAAGCGGGAAAACAGACACTACTTTAAATCCGCATCTAGCAGCTATGTCTTCTTTTTTAAAAAAAAAATACTCTAGAGTAGGCAGCAGGGAGCTGATCCAGATGGGGACACTAGCATGTGTGGGGTGGGTAGGGGAGTTTTAACCCTTTCCTCCTCCCCACCCCCACCCCTGCTGTTGGCCTGAGCCACACTGGGGGCCCTGTGCCTTCTCTACTTTAGAGTATAAAAAAATATATTAAAAGACAAAGCTGCCAGATATGGATTTAAAGTAATGTCTGTTTTGATTATATCAATGATATAATCAGTCCCTGGCAGGGCTCCAAACACAGGCCTGCAGCAGGGTTTCTCCTAGTCTCCTTAACTTTCTCTCCTTCTACTAAGGCAAGCGTGAGCAACTTGTGACCCTCCAGGTGTTTTGGCCTACAACTCCCAGCAGCCCTAGCCAGCATGGCCAATGGTGAGGGAGAATGGGAATTGAAGTTCAAAACATCTGGAGGACCACAAATTGCCTACCCCTGTCGTTAGGGAAGGGGGGGGAGAGATTCTACTTAAGGGGATAATGCACAGTTTAATTCACTGTGCCTGAATGTGACACAGGGAGGAGGACATTTTGTTTTTGATATCTGTGATCAATTCAGAGATATGTATCTGAATCTGACATTTCGACTTGCTTAGGACTGTTTCCGACACAATGCTCCGAAAGCTCACGGATACATCGTTCTAAAGCAATCACCCGACTGCTTCGTGCTTCTTCATAGAAACATTCCATGGGTATTAGCTAGCCATGCAACTTTACCGACGCTGGATCTGGGAGCTGTGAGAAATCTAGGATCTGGGAATACTTGCAGTCACCATGTAACAGTTCCTAGCGGAGGAGTCCATGTGTTAGATAAATGCCTTAACAGTCTGGCTTATTTGAAGCTGCTCCAGCTAGGCCCTTTCCCAGTGCAAATCAAGACCGTCCTTGTTTCAGAAAGCTTGCTAGCTTGAAAAAAGGAAAAAGGGGAAAAAAGCAGGATGCCCATAAATTGCGTCACCGACGACTAAATTACAGCCAGCTAGGCTTGGGCTCAAGTGGAGCCAGGCGGTTCTAGAAACACAGCCGCTATTATAATGATGCCAGCAATACCACACAAAGGGATGGGAAGAAAATAAAGAAGAGCGAGCCCTCTCCAATTAAAGCAATAAGAGAATGGAGGTGATTTTTCCATAGAGCAATGTGGCCAAGAGGGCAGGGTGGACACTTCTATTCTCTCAAGTTGCACCGTCCGATCGCCTGTGATGTGGTTTTGGAGTCAGGATCCCACTTTTAACAATTCACCTGAAAGATGCCACAAGCACCACGCACAGGGAGAAGCCGAGGAAGTTGTCACTGCACAACAACTGACTCATGTGGTTAACATCTGAATCACCAGCGGCTTCCCTTCCTGTAGCACTATTTTTGAATCCTTAGAGGATTCCCATGCACACCAAGGGGAAGTGGGGAAGGCTTAGAGCTCAGTGGTAGAGCTACATGTTTCTCATGCAAAAGGTCCCAGGTTTAACCCCCAGGTAGGGATGGCAAACACTCCTGCCCGAAACCCTGGAAAGCTGCTGCCGGTCAGTGTTGACAATACTGAGTTGAATGGACCAAGGGTGTAACTCCGTATAAGGCAGCTTCCTACATTCCTATGGGGATAAGCATGACACAAAGTAGCGCAGTGGTTCTGGGAAGATCCGGGTAGTCAAATATCACCTCCCCGTGAGTTCATTGGATGGCTCTCACCACTGTATCTAATACGGCCCTACTTCGCAAGCTGCTGTTATCAGGGTTACTGAGAAATGCTGTGTCAGGTTAGCACATTGGAGAAGTGCTGTATAAATGCTAAGCGTTAACTGCCGATATTGTTAGATGGCACACGTTAAGGAAATTCTGTACATCGTGCAGGAGTCCCTGAAATGGAATTTGCACAAAAGCTCAAAATTTGGCAACATTCCCAAAGTCTGAATGTTAGTACTTTTTGAAATGTGAATGGATCCAAAGATTTCTCTTCAAATTCAGCTTTGTGGGATGTGTTTCAAAGTTAACTATTGTGTTGTGTTTAGTTTTCAGTACTGCTCAAAAGTGTTACACCTTGCATTTCCCCCGCTCCTTAGTCCATTTGCAGTGTACTCCTATATGCAAGTCCCATTGTTTTCACCGGGGCCTACTCCCAGGAAAGTGTGTATAGGATTGCTGTCTAAACCCAACAATATCTTTTATTGGCAATATTGGGGTGCGGGTGGGGATCAAATTATATATTTTTAGTTTCTCCAAGCAGACTGAAGATAAAATAATTTGCTTGGAGGTTCCTCTTGCCTTTGGGTGGTGGTGGCGGCAAGGCAACTCTCTCCTTGGCCTAACACATTCAGGCCTGACCTAAGTCACCTGCTGGGTTCTTAAGCCAGAATCTTAGTTCCACTGCCTGATCTCCAGCACCCACAAGCACTGTTTTGCAGACTTCTCACCTCTCTGAATACAGGAGAGAAACCACCAGCTCCTTCTGTCCATGTTGGTTTTGGCAGGCTTTCCCCAGCCTTTTCATCTCCCTCTTTCCTACACATCTACTGTTGGCTAGGGATGAGAATTTCATTTCAGTTCACTTTTGATAAGAATTTACCAATATTCATGAAGTTCTCCATATTTATTTATTTATTATTAATATTTATTTATCGCCCATCCGGCCGGCAACCGGCAACCCTTTTTGGGACAAAAAGAACTTGAGATATTTTTTAAAAAAATTAGATATGGGAGAAAGCAAAACTGATAGATCTGTCCATCCATCCAGGGTTTTGAGTGCTGTATTATTGTTGTTGTTATTACTATTACCATTATTATTATTATTATTATTATTATTATTATTATTAACTTTATTTCTATACTGCCCAATAGCTAAAGTTCTCTGGGAAGTTTACAACAATTCAAGACGTTTTGCTCTTAAAAGTCTGGGTTTGAATCCTTGTGTATTCAACAAGCATCTTATATATGAGAGCCAGTGTCGCATCATGATGGTTAGAGTGTTGGACTGGGACGTGGGAGATCCAAGTTCTAGTCCCCACTTGACCATGAAGCTCACTGGGTGACTTTGGGCCAGTCACAGACTCTCAGCCTAACCTACCTCACAGGGTTGTTGTGAGTACAAGTGGAGAGGAGGATTATGTAAGCCACAATTGGGTTCCTTGCAGGAAAAAAGGTGGTACATAAATATAAATAAATAAATAAATAAATAAAGTTAGTGCTGAATTCGGGTTGCCACCTTTTTTTCCGACAGGCTCCTCATCTTTAACAGCTATGTGGTGGGCAGGTACATCATGGTCCGCTCCATTCTGGGAATAGGTTATTGAATTTGGCTGGTGCAGATGGGTGAGGATTTCATTGCAGTTCACTAAGGATGTACAAGAATTTCGTTTGTGCTCACTAAAAAGTTGAATAAGCCCCATTCACAACCCTGAATGTGGACGCAAGCAGGAAAACATGTTCTCTGAAAAAGTTTGCGCATTGTGTCAAGCGTGCAGTCATGTTCAAAAAGATGCACACATTTTTATCGAACAAACAGTTCACACTTGTGCAATTGTGCAGTTTTAAATGCACAATTTATGTGAATGGGAAAATTGTGTTAAAATTTTGTGTATTTCCCAAAGTTGCACAATTTCCCCCATAGACTAAAGTGTTAAATTGTGCAATTTTAAAATTGCACAATTTCACACTTTAGTCTATGGGGGGAAATTTTGGCGCAATTTCCCCATTCACACAAATTGAATAGAGATCGCAAATGACTGCAGTAAATGAGACAAGAAGAACCTCAAGCTGATGCTCAGAGAATCTGAGCAAACAGAAACATCACTTGTTCACTCAGTGAATATCTGGAATAAAGCGAGAGGAAGAACATGAAGTTTTGAAAAACTGAATGTGGGGGAAAGTGAAACTGATAGATTCACATACTGCTGGCAAATGCAGCTTCTTTTGAGAGTCACAGCCCCATGGAAGTCGTTCTGACCAGCATCCCAATGCTTGTCAGATTCCAAATCAACCAAGTCAAGTGTATTAAGCAACCAATTACAGGTTATCTTTGTTGGATTCCATACCTTGCTTTTTCCAACTCCACGTCCCCAAATCCATTTTTGCTCTAGTGCAAACTAATTTTATCCAAATGTAATCGCTCAGTTCATGGCGCCTGGAGTTCAAAGATGTGGTTACAGATCCAAAAGGAGGGCTTCCTTATGGCTTTCCATCAATACAGAATTACCCTTGACTTCCCTAACAAATGCACCCGTGAGGATATTCCTTAAAACGTTCACTGTAATAGCGCCTCAATTGTTTAATGATCTCTCCCTCTCTTGAACCATATCAGACTACAATTGTGAGGAATGACGACACTGGAAATTAGTAAATTCAGGGGGGGGGAATCTTTTGGCATTTGAAGCATGAGGGGGCTCGTGGGGGCATTGTTGTTGTTACGAATTATGTACTGTGTGAGCAACAGCTGCAATTATGTCTCCAACAATAGTTTAGATCATTTTTGCTGTCGTAAAAATGAGACCAAAATGAGGCTAGAGAGACTTGTGCAGGGGAAAATGAAACAGCATTCTCTAACGCAGGGCTCTCCAACCTTGGGTCCCCAGATGTTGCTGGCCTACAGCTCCCAGCATACCTAGCCAGCATGGCTAATGGCAAGGGATTCTGGGAGCTGTAGTCCAGCAACATCTGGGGACCCAAGGTAGGAGAGCCCTGCTCTAATGGAAGGTTTGGGGGGGTGACTAAGGGCTTCTTTATGCAGTTTATTTTTACTGGGTGCTCCCTAGCTCCAGTGTGGATATATGGAAGCATGCAATGTGCTTGTTCCAAGGTGCGATTCTTCCCCCACCCAAAAAGTAGCGGGTGTTTTTTTTTTTTTTTTTTTAAGAATTCACATCTTTGACTTTTGCATGGAGTGTTTGCACCACACGTTATGTTAGTCTGTCATATGAGTGGGACATTGGCCACTGTGGGAAACAGGATTCTGGAACAGATAGGCTTTTCATGTGTTCCAGCAGGGAACTTCTTACATTCTTAATAAGGATCATCTGTCTGGTTAAGTACTGGTAATGGGTACACTTTCCCCAGTCACTTATAATCCCAAGCCTGAGCCTACGTATTTCCAAACAACTTTCCCCAAACTTGGCAGCAGGAGGGGAAGCTTGGGTGTTTTCAGACTCAGTTCCAAGCCTGTTGTACCCCAATAATGTCACTGGAAAGGTAGAAGGGTACTATCCCTCTCCCAACCCCCCAGATGAACATCCAACACCTTCTCATCAGCCTGCTTTTATTATTTTTTATTTATTATATTTCTATCCCGCCTTTTTCCCTGCAAGGAACCCAAACTGGCTTACATAATCATCCTCCTCCTCTCCATTTTATCCTCACAACAACCCTGTGAGGTAGCTTAGGCTGAGAGTCAGCGACTGGCCCAAAGTCACCCAGTCAGCTTCATGGCCGAGCGGGGACTAGAACCTGGATCTCCCAAGTCCCAGTCAAACACTCTAACCATTACGCCACACTGGCTCTCCAAGGCTCCCACACACATTCCACACGTATCTTTGTTACTTCTCTGTCATGGGTTAGTAGCACTGGGAAAACTGCATTTCCCACTACTCCTTACATCATCTGACATGCAGCCACAGCAGCATACCACACATTAGATAGGGTCCTTCTCTGCTGCTTGACCAGTAAAAAATGTAAAGAAATTAGAGGGACTTTGGAGTGGGAGATGAGTGGATAGAAGTTGGTGGATGAATGGGAAGCAGGGATGTATTTATTTATTATTATATTTATATCCCACATTTTTTCCTCTTAAAAGGAACCCAAGGTGGCTTAAATAGTCCTCCTCTCCATTTTATCTTCACAACAATCCTATGAGGTAGATTAGGCTGAGAGTCAGTGAATGGCCCCAAATCATCCAATGAGCTTCATGACTGAGTGGGGACTAGAACCCCGATCTCCTCAGTCCCAGTCCAACACTCTAACCTATACTGCATTGGCTCTGGGTGGTGGGATGGGAAGGCTTAAACTCCTGTCCAGCTTGAATTTTAATCCAAGCAAAAGAAGAACTTTTAGGGTCATATTGCTTGTTTCTTAGTGAGGCGAGCATTACAAGCCTGCCTGAATTCACATTCCAAGATGTACTCCAATAACACTTGGATCCATCACTCACAAACGAGGCATACACACACACACACACACACACACACACACACACATCCTGCCAGTTTAGACTATTTCTGTTCAGAATAATGAGCTACTAACCAGTTCATTCAGTCTAAATACCAACATCTTTAGGGATTATTGTTCATATTAATAACGATTGTTTTCTGCTTTTCAGAGCCAAAATAAAATGTTTGCTCGAAGGAATGCTAAGAAGCAGGAAGTCTTAAGGGAAGGAAAGAGTCGAAGGGGAGGTGGTGTTAAGGGAGCCAGTAAACCGAAAGAAGAATCTGTAGACATTTGGAACCTATTTGCCACCATTTATCTTTCCTAAAACTAGATCTGTATTGCAAATGCTGCAAATCTGCAGAGGAAAATATCCCCTTAAGCTAACAGATTTAATTTGCAATATTATATAACGCTATTAGGCACTCCCCAAGCAGCAAGAAGTACAAGGATAATGCTATGGGTGTTTTATTTCCTTTGGATGAGAGAGAGCACTGGAGCAATGGTGTCTTTGTAACATTTGTTTTATTGACAGATATATAAGAGCAAAACCTACTGGGAGCAAGCAGGAAATGTACCATTGATCTTGCATGAGATTCTCAAAAGCAGCTGCATGGACCCCTGCAGGTTCTTCGGTTTCTTCCAGACCAGCATACTCCATCTAAAGTCTCTCAGCCTGTCCAAATTCAAACTGGAACTGCTTATCGTTGGCTGTCAGGCCGCCCTCCAAACTTTAATGGGTGTTTCATTTCCCGAGCTGGAGAGAGATTCCATCAAGGCTATTAAAAGTCTTTCACTATGTCCTCAAAATCCCAGGGACAGGATTCAAACCAGGACCAGGTCTCCTTGCAACCAGGATCTAGTGCAGTCTGAAGGGCCTGGTGGTATCCCCCAGATGTGTTGAATGGCTGGCTGGAAATGTTGGGAGTTGCACACCAACACATCTGCAGGGAACCAGGTTGGGGAAGGCTAATCTAGTGCTTCTTCTTGTTCTTGCTTCCTGCGCCAGCAACACTCTGCGTCAACCATACGTCTTGTAGACTGAGCTCGGTGCCTTAAGGGCACCACCGCAGCGGGAGTACTGGCCCCATCACCTGGTAGAATCATCAGTCGGCTGATCCCAAGGGTCCATCCCTGCCCACCAGATCCTGTAAAGCCCCAGCCTCAGCACTTCCACCTCACTTTGAGCACTGGTCTAAGCAGAGAAGACCTTGTCTGGCTAAGTTCCTGCTCTCTTTCGCCATACTGCTACCTTTTAGAGCCTGACCCCACCATGCCACCTCCCTCTGGCACTTTGGTTGCTGCCATTGGATCTTGACCTCTTGCCCATCTTGATGGCTGCCAGCCTTTAAAAAAAAAATCTCTGACTGATACAGCTTTGACCTGGACCTGTCCTGGGCCTCATTACTTACTTTGCTACCAGCACCACCACCTAGGTTGACAACTGGAACCCCTGTGGACCCAGAAACCTGACGACCAGGTCTTGATATGTCCATGATAGCAGCCATTGAGTCTGATGGGTCCATTCATACTCATTGAGACAGCCAAACATATAACAAGGCTGTATACTAGAAATTAAAGAGCAATATTCTAGTCAAACCAACAGTTGTTAGCTTGCAAAGCACAGAGAAAGGGAGGGAGAGAGAATTTGAGTAGCAAACATAGGATTTATAGGATCATAGAGTTGGAAGGGGCCTACAAGGCTATCGAGTCCAACCCCCTGCTCAGTGCAGGAAACTAGAGGAGGGGTCTCCCATCCAAGTAACAACCAGGCCTGACCCTGCTTAGCTTTCCACACTCAGACAAGCTAAGCCAGCGTGAGCCACAGGCCTGTATTGTGATGGACAAAGTAGTATTTCACAGAGTTTTCTGTTAGATGATACTTCCCTTTCTGAATGTAGTCTACTGTATCATTCCAGTGTAAAAACAAAACAAAAAGAACCCCACCTATTAGCTATTAATCTCAAAGATGTTATCTGCATACTGGAATTACCCCCACAGGCAACTTTAGCATTTTGCTTTCCAGAGAAGTTAGATCCTAATGTTCCCTTAAGGACAGGAAACAGTCGTTGAGTCAAGATGATGAATAAACAGCCATTTATTAACTGAGATACAAGAACTGGCCAACTGAAGTGGCCACGAACGGGCTGGATTGAGCTCCCGTCCCATTTCTAGCCACTTGACCACTTTCTTCTTGCTAGCGGTGCCCTGGGAGTTGGTGTTGAAGCAGCAACATTAATGGGTTGAAGGATTTGCCTTCTGCAAAAGGAAGGGACCTTCCGTGAGAGGAAGGGCTCTGCTTGCGGAAGGTCCTTCCGCCCCCATTTCTGGGGATCCCCCTCCACCCATCCCAGAGCTCACCCCATTCAGCAGGGTCTCCTGACTTTCTGTGTAACACTTTCAGGGGGGCTGGAGGGCTGCTTTGGGAAAGAGGGTGGAGAAGTCCACTTCACCAGCACAGTTGATCCAGTGTAAATCTGGATCCAGCCCATACATACGGCTATAATACTTCCTCTTTTCCTGTGGGTCCCAGGGTAGAGAACTTTACTGACTCAGTGTCCATAGCTCAACATGTTCTGATAGACGGGCAGATTGACAAATAGCTTGAACACACGAAGCTGCCTTACAGCATCGGAGTCAGGCCCTTGGTCCATCTGACTGGCAGTGACCCTCCAGGGTTTTGGAGAACCCTGACTGGCACACGGACTGGCAGCGACCTCTCCAGGGTCTTTCCCAGCCCTACCTGGAGATGCTGGGGATTGAACTTGGGACATTCTGCATGCAAAGCATGTGTTCTACCACTGAGCTACAGCTTCTTTAATACATGGAAATGTAGCTACCTTGCAGCATGGCTGAGTAGCATTGTGCAACCATTCCTTCATTTCCATATAAACACACAGAGATGGAACAAACAAGAGCCACACCCAGTGGAGCTGAACTACCACTGGGAAACTAGAGAGGGCAAATCCAACTGTTCCATTACAGACTCCTTGAAGATACATTCAAAGTACCACAGTAGCCCTATTCAGACATTATCCCTCAATAGGGTAGACCAGCCTTCTGCAACATGGTGCCCTACAAATGTTTTGTACTACAGCTCCCAGAATAAATGGTGAATTCTCCCAATGGAGAACTGTCAACAGTGGGGTTCCAGAAAGCTCTGTATTGGGACCAATGCTTTCCCGCTTATTCATAAATGATCTGGAATGAGGAGTGAGCAGTGAGGTGGCCAGGTTTGCTGATGATACCAAATTATTTATGGTGGTTAAAACAAACTGGGATTTTGGGCATTAAAATGCCAAATACAGTTCAATGTAAGCAAGTGTAAAGTGATGTGCACTGGGGCAAAAAATCCCAACTTCACATATATGCTGATGGGATCTGAGCAAGGAGTGACAGACCAAGAAAGAGATCTCGGGGTCATGGTGGACAGCTCAATGAAAATGTTGACCCAGTGTATGACTGCTGTGAAAAAGGAAAATTCCATATTAGGCATAATTAGGAAAGGAATCAAAGATAAAACTGACAATATCATACTGCCCTATGGTTCAAGCACACTTGGAATACTGTGTACAGTTCTGGTCACTGAACCTAAAAAAGGATATTGTGGAGTTGGGAAAAGTGCATTAAAAAACAACAAAAATGATCAAGGGGCTGGAGCAACCTCCCTATGAGGAAAAGTTACAACAGCTGGGACTGTTTAGCTTAGACAAAAGGCAAAGGGGACACATGATAGAGGTGTACAGAATTATGCATGGTGTGGAGAAAGTGGATAGGTAGGGAGACATTTTTCTCCCTCTCTCATAATACTAGAACCGAATGGGGTCATCCCATGGAGCTGACTGGTGGGAGATTCAGGACAGATACAGGCCTGTGGCTTATCCTGGCTCAGCTTGTCTGAGCATGGAAAGCTAAGCAGGGTCAGGCCTGGTTATTACTTGGATGGGAGACCCCTCTTCTAGTTTCCTGCACTGAGCAGGGGGTTGGACTCAATGGCCTTGTAGGCGCCTTCCAACTCTATGATCTATGAAATCTATGAAAAGGAAGTACTTCTTCACATAGCTCATAAACTACGGAATTCGCTACCACAAGACGTGGTTGTGGCCACCAATTAGGATGGTTTCAAAAGGGGATTGGACAAATTCATGGAGGAGAAGGCTACCTATGGCTACTAGTCCTGATGGTCATATGCCTCCTCCAGTATCAGAGGAGGTTTGTACACCAGTTGTTGGGGAATTGGGCAGGAGGGTGCTGTTGCCCTCATATCCTGCTTCTGGGTTTCCCATGGGCAGCTGGTTGGCCACTGTGTGAACAGAATGCTGGACTAGATAGACCTTGATCTGATCCAGCATGTCTCTTCTTATGTTCTTATGTTAATTACTGACCACTGGCCATGTTGGCAGGAGTTGGTGGGAGTTAAAATCCAAAACATCTGAAGGGCACCAGGTTGGGGAAGACTGGGGTATCTCCCATGTGTCTGGGAGACCATCTTAAAAAGTGCTTGTGTTAACACAGAAAGATCTGAAGCTCAAACTCGCTTAGGATGGAACATGTACAATTTCAATGTTGTGTTTTAGACCTTGTGGGCTGGTGGCTTTTAAAAGAAAACAGGTTTCAGTTATTACTGCAGAAATGTTGCATAACTTGGCACTGGAACCTGGAGAGGAGTAAAGAAAATGTAACACAAGTAGCCGTTCCTTGAAAACGAAACCCCCACAGAGCACCACGCTGGATTCTCTGAGGTTAGGTTATATTTATTGGGACACCATGTTCTAATTGAGTTTTTTGGTGCGATTAATTAAGGCAACAATCCAACACAGAGTTAAGCATGCTTGACATCCAAGCTGGAGTTCT
The DNA here is from genome assembly GCA_021292165.1 of Shinisaurus crocodilurus. NCBI lineage: Eukaryota > Metazoa > Chordata > Lepidosauria > Squamata > Shinisauridae > Shinisaurus > Shinisaurus crocodilurus. Next base: position 204,537,987 of record CM037880.1, on the reverse strand, counting down.
GCAATCTGCTCTATGTGGGGCTGCCCTTAAGGACGGTTCAGAAAATTCAAGTGGTGCAGAATGCAGCTGCCCAAGCGCTAGTGGGTGTATATGGTGCTCAGATCATGTGACCTATGCTGCACAGCTGCACTGGCTGCCAGTGCGTTTCCAAGCCTAGTTTAGGATGCAATCCTATGGGATTGCAGCCCATTAGATGGAAGCCTATGAGCTCGGAGGCTTCAGAAAATCCTATGCCTTGGCAGGCTGTTGCCAGCAGGACAGGAGGACAGAGGCGATTTCACTTCCCGTTTCTCTCCCCCCACCCAATTTAAAACCTCAGCTTGATGGGCTCTTGATTCTGTATAGTTTACTCACCGGGATGGGTGGGCATGCACGATGGTCAGGCCATATGATACTTTGGAGCCTGGTCTCTTGCTGGTCTTATGGCTGTAATAAATTGGATTGATTGATTGATTGATTGATTGATTGATTGATTGGAGCCTGGTCTCTCCTCTCCCCACCCACCATCCTGCCCCCTCTTCACCTTCCCCAAAGCCACATGAGGTCACTTTTTGCTACTTCAAAAGCAGGCGCTGTGGTTCTTTCTGTGGTTGCTGCGAGGGGGGAGGGATCAGATCTCCCAGGAACCATAGGATTGGTCTCTTGGAGTTCTGGTGTTAACTTTAAACAGCCTTCCCCAACCTGGGGCCTTTCAGATGTTTTGGACTACAACTCCCAACATCCCTGACCATTGGTCATGTCAGCTGGGGCTGATGGGAGTGGTACCAACTTCACTCGTACCAACCTGTCCTCAGTCTGAGATCATCAGCTGAGGCCCTTCTTATATGCCTGCCTTTGAGAGCAATCAGACTGATGGGCACAAGGAATAGGGCTTTTCCAGTTCCACCATACTTATGGAACTCATTACCAGCTGGAGTATGACAAGTCTCATCTTTGCAGTCCTTCAGAAGAGCCCTAAAGATAAATGTATACTCAATGGCCTTCTTTTACGGGTTTATGGGGCTGCATGATTGATATTAATGTTTGTATTTGCTTTTAGTCTTATTGTTTGGTTTTCATTGCCTATGATGTCATTAATTGAATTTTAATTGTGCATTATTGATGTTTTATTAATTTTGTAAACTCTTTGAGAAGGTTCTTTTGTCCTATAAGCGACTATAAGCACTTGAAAATAAATAAATACATTTCTCAAGAGCCTTTACTATATCAATGGTACAGATTCTCCAATGTCTACTTCCCTGGTTTGAAACTTGAAGAATAGATAGACAGATAGATAGATATTGTTTCCAGTTAGTATCCAAGACCATGAGAGGTAGTTTTTAGTTGTAAGAAGTGGAATCTTCATAGGGCCTTGAAGTGATTCTGTTCCTGACTCCCAGCTGAGCAGGAGCACAACAGGAGAGAGGCTCCAGCTGTTTTTGGGGGTGTGAAAAGGCAAGCAGGCTCCCAGAGAGCGAGCGAACAGAGCGAGCGAACAGGGAGAGCAAACAGGAGTTTGGCAGCGGAGTTCGGCGGGGGGAGGTCAAGGGGGAGGTCCCTAAAAAAAAAAAAAAAAAAAAAAAAAAACCATATATATATATATATATATATATATTCTAGGAAGACAGAAACAGAGCACTATGGAAGGAAAGGACTCAGCAGTGGTGGTGACCTGCAAGGGGTGTGCAATGTTTGTTTTCCTGCCGGAGATCAACATGGCCTACACGTGCAACAAGTGCAAGCTGGTCACGCTGTTGGAAGAAAAGGTCAGAGGACTGGAGCAGCAAGTGTCAACCCTCAGGAGCATAAGAGAAAGCGAGGAGTTCTTAGACAGAACGGTGGATCTACAGCACCAAAGCATAGTACAGGAGCCAGAAGGGCAACGGCAGGATGAGGCGGAGTCGGAGACTGCAGAGGCAAGGGAAAATAACGCAGGGGGAACTCCCTGGAAAAGGGTGACTGTTAGGAGCAGAAATACTACAAGACACTCTGCGCCTGTGGAAGCAGTGGAGCTATGGAACCGCTTCCATGTACTTGAGGACGAGAGCAGAGGACAGCCTGCAGAGGACGGATTACCGGTCACCCAACGTGACAGCGAGCAAGAGGCTGAGGGTCAGTCAAGTGGAGGCAATCAAACCAAGGCCTACAGCAAGAGGAAGAGAAGAGTACTCGTAGTGGGAGACTCCCTCCTGCGGGGGATCGAAGCCAAAGTATGTCGCGAAGACCCATGGACTCGCCAGGTGTGCTGTCTCCCTGGGGCACGGATTAAGGATGTGACAGAGCAGCTGCCGAGGCTCATGCAGCCCACCGACACATACCCCTTTCTTCTCTTCCACGTGGGTACAAATGATACTGCCAAGCGGAGTTACAAAGAAATCACGGCAGACTTTGAAGAGCTGGGAAGGGAACTCAAGAACTTCGGGGCCCAGATAGTTTTCTCATCCATCCTTCCAGTACTTGGAAGAGGCATAGAAAGGGAAAGAAAAATACTCCGAGTGAATGACTGGCTACGAAGGTGGAGCCGACATGAGGGATTTGGATTCTGGGACCACGGGCTACACTTCCTGGAAGATGGACTGCTGGCAAAGGATGGGTTGCACCTCACAAGGACTGGGAAGAATGTGTTTGGCCACAGCATGAGGAACTTAATCAGGAGGGCTTTAAACTGAATCCAACAGGGGAGGGAGACATAAACTCGGGGGTACCAATGGAAGAAGGCCTCTTTGCCACAATGGAGAGAACAGCTCCAGCGGTGCCCATTGATAGTCTACCACAAAATGTAGGGGGAAAGTCGGACTGTAAAGCACATAGTCTTCAATGTCTCTATACTAATGCCCAGAGTATGGGCAACAAACAAGACGAACTTGAACTCTTGATACATGAGGGCAAGTACGACTTGATAGGGATAACTGAAACCTGGTGGGATGACTCCCATGACTGGAATACAGCAATTGAAGGGTATAACTTGTTCAAAAGGAACAGAAGCAACAGAAAGGGAGGTGGAGTTGCACTGTATGTTAAAAATACGTATCTCTGCACAGAGATACAGGAAGAGGAGCTTGGCAGCCCCATTGAGAGCATCTGGGTTAAAATAAAGGGGGCAAACAATAAAGCGAACATGGCGGTTGGAGTCTACTACCGACCACCCAATCAAGGAGAAGACGAGGATGGAACTTTTGAAAAACAAATTGCCAGTGTTTCAAGGAGGCACGATGTGGTAGTAATGGGAGACTTCAATTTCCCTGATATCTGTTGGGAGACTTATTCAGCCAAACATGGCCCCTCCAAGAAATTCCTGAGCTGTGCTGCTGATAACTTCCTCCTACAGAAAGTGGAGGAAGGAACTAGAGGATCGGCTATCCTTGACCTGATTCTAACCAACAGAGACGAGTTAGTGGATAAAGTGGCAGTTTCGGGAACTCTGGGGGAAAGTGACCATGTTATACTTGAGTTCTTGATTCTAACAGAAGCAAAAGCTGAGTGTAGCCAAACACGTACCCTGGATTTTAGGAAAGCCAATTTTAACAAACTCAGAACAATGATTAGTAAGATCCCATGGCAAATGACTCTCACGAGAAAGGGAGCCCAGGAGGGGTGGGAGTTTTTAAAAAAGGAAATTTTAAAGGCACAATTGCAAACAATTCCCACAAGGAAAAAAGGCAGAGGGCAACAGAAGAAGCCAATGTGGCTTCACAATAAACTCAAAGATGACCTGAAAACAAAAAAGGACACGTATAGGAAGTGGAAGGAAGGACAGGCTACAGGGGAAGAGTACAGGCAGGTAGCACAGAACTGCAGGAATAGTGTCAGGAAGGCTAAAGCTGAGAATGAGCTACGGTTAGCGAGGAATGCTAAAAGCAACAAAAAAGCTTTCTTCAGATACATGCACAGTAAAAGACAGAAGAAAGAACTGGTGGTTCAACTACGCAATGAGGATGGCAAATTGATAACAGAAGACAAAGAAAAGGCAGAAGTGTTCAATTCCTACTTTGGCTCGGTCTTCTCCCAAAAGAGGGTCTATGACCCCCCTGGCAAACCTGAAATGCAGACTGAAGGGGCAGAATTGCAGCTTGAGATTGATAGGCAAATGGTCAAGGAGCACCTGATTACTCTGAACGAGTTTAAATCTCCAGGGCCTGATGAGCTGCATCCTAGAGTAATAAAGGAACTGGCAGAAGAACTCTCAGAACCACTGTCTATTATCTTTGAGAAATCATGGAGGACAGGTGAAGTGCCAGACGACTGGAGGAGGGCAAATGTTGTTCCCATCTTCAAAAAGGGCAAGAAGGAGGAACCTGGGAACTATAGGCCAGTCAGTCTGACATCAATCCCCGGGAAGATTTTTGAGCAGATTATAAAGAAGTCAGTCTGCAAGCACCTTGAAAACAATGCAGTGATTACTAGAAGCCAGCATGGATTTGTCAAGAACAAATCCTGTCAGACTAATCTGATCTCATTTTTTGATCGGGTAACCTCCCTTGTGGACTGTGGGAATGCTGTGGACATTATATACCTGGACTTCAGCAAAGCTTTCGACAAAGTGCCTCATGATATCCTGATTAGTAAGCTAGCTAAGAGTGGGCTAGATGGATCAACTATCAGGTGGATCCACAATTGGCTACAGAATCGGACTCAAAGAGTGCTTATCAATGGTTCCTTCTCAAACTGGGGAGAGGTAACGAGCGGGGTACCACAGGGCTCGGTCCTGGGCCCGGTGCTCTTCAACATTTTTATTAATGACTTGGATGAGGAGGTACAGGGAATGCTTATCAAATTTGCAGATGACACAAAGTTGGGTGGAACAGCTAATACTCTGGAAGACAGAAACAAAATTCAAAGTGACCTCGATAGGCTGGAGCGCTGGGCCGAAAACAACAGAATGAAATTTAACAGGGATAAATGCCAAGTGCTGCACCTAGGGAGAGGAAACCAAATGCAGAGTTACAGAATGGGGGACACTTGGCTCAACAATACTACAAGTGAGAAGGATCTTGGAATTGTGGTAGATCACAAACTGAATATGAGCCAGCAATGCGACGTGGCTGCAAAGAAGGCAAATGCAATTTTGGGCTGTATTAATAGAAGTATAGCTTCCAAATCGCGGGAAGTGATAATTCCCCTTTACTCGGCACTGGTTAGGCCTCATCTTGAGTACTGTGTCCAGTTCTGGGCACCTCATTTTAACAAGGACATAGACAAACTGGAGAGGGTTCAGAGGAGGGCAACAAGGATGATAAAGGGACTGGAAACAAGGCCCTATGAGGAGAGACTGAAAGAACTGGGCATGTTTAGCCTTCAGAAGAGGAGACTGAGGGGAGATATGATCGCACTCTTCCAGTATTTGAAGGGATGTCACACAGAGGAGGGCAAAGATCTCTTCTCGTTCATCCCAGTTTGCAGGACACGGAATAATGGGCTCAAGTTACAGGAACCTAGATTCCACCTAAACATCAGGAAAAATTTCCTGACTGTCAGAGCAATAAGACAATGGAATCAACTACCTAGGGAGGTGGTGGGCTCTCCCAGTCTGGAGGCATTCAAGGTGCGGCTGGACAGACATCTGTCAGAGATGCTTTGACCTGGATTCCTGCATTGAGCAGGGGGTTGGACTCGATGGCCTTGTAGGCCCCTTCCAACTCTACTTTTCTATGATTCTATGATTCTATGAATCTTTCATGGATTCCTTTTGAAATGGAATAATTGTTGTGTGTGTTTTATACTTCATATGATTTTTTAAATTATTTCATATTTTATTTTAACCACTTGGGATAAGAAGAGTTGTAAATAAGTGACTCAGAGCAAAATATTGTGCATGTCTAATTTGGGCTGCATTAATAGAAGTATAGCTTCCAAATCACAGGAAGTGATAATTCCCCTTTACTCGGCACTGGTTAGGCCTCATCTTGAGTACTGCATCCAGTTCTGGGCACCACACTTTAAGAAGGATGTAGACAAACTGGAGAGGGTTCAGAGGAGGGCAACAAAGATGATAAAGGGACTGGAAACAAGGCCCTATGAAGAGAGACTGAAAGAACTGGGCATATTTAGCCTTCAGAAGAGGAGACTGAGGGGAGATATGATAGCACTCTTCCAGTACTTGAAGGGTTGTCACACAGAGGAGGGCCAGGATCTCTTCTCGATCATCCCAGTTTGCAGGACACGGAATAATGGGTTCAAGTTACAGGAAGCCAGATTCCACCTGAACATCATGAAAAATTTCCTGACTGTTAGAGCAATAAGACAATGGAACCAATTACGTAGGGAGGTGGTGAGCTCTCCCACTCTGGAGGCATTCAAGGTGAAGCTGGAGGGCCATCTGTCAGGGATGCTTTGACCTGGATTCCTGCATTGAGCAGGGGGTTGGACTCGATGGCCTTGTAGGCCCCTTCCAACTCTACTTTTCTATGATTCTATGATTCTATGAATCTTTCATGGATTCCTTTTGAAATGGAATAATTGTTGTGTGTGTTTTATACTTCATATGATTTTTTAAATTATTTCATATTTTATTTTAACCACTTGGGATAAGAAGAGTTGTAAATAAGTGACTCAGAGCAAAATATTGTGCATGTCTAATTTGGGCTGCATTAATAGAAGTATAGCTTCCAAATCACAGGAAGTGATAATTCCCCTTTACTCGGCACTGGTTAGGCCTCATCTTGAGTACTGCATCCAGTTCTGGGCACCACACTTTAAGAAGGATGTAGACAAACTGGAGAGGGTTCAGTGGAGGGCAACAAAGATGATAAAGGGACTGGAAACAAGGCCCTATGAAGAGAGACTGAAAGAACTGGGCATATTTAGCCTTCAGAAGAGGAGACTGAGGGGAGATATGATAGCACTCTTCCAGTACTTGAAGGGTTGTCACACAGAGGAGGGCCAGGATCTCTTCTCGATCATCCCAGTTTGCAGGACACGGAATAATGGGTTCAAGTTACAGGAAGCCAGATTCCACCTGAACATCATGAAAAATTTCCTGACTGTTAGAGCAATAAGACAATGGAACCAATTACGTAGGGAGGTGGTGAGCTCTCCCACTCTGGAGGCATTCAAGGTGAAGCTGGATGGCCATCTGTCAGGGATGCTTTGACCTGGATTCCTGCATTGAGCAGGGGGTTGGACTCGATGGCCTTGTAGGCCCCTTCCAACTCTACTTTTCTATGATTCTATGATTCTATGAAGCAAGTCCCACTGTGTACAATGGGACTTACTCGCAGGTCAGTGTGCATATGATTGCAGACTTGAATTATATCTGTTTATTAGTCATTATATTTTTTATACCATCCTTCAGTTATATTCCCAGAGCAGTTAACAAAAAGATGCAATTAAATTAATATATAAGATTAACAAGCTAGCAGATAGTTTATCGTTCAGGGTAAAAGTATGACATTTCTTCTTCTAATTAAAGTTGGTGGTACCCATTGTTATATATCGTATAGATTTTGGTCTCCTGCAATACTGATGGGCCTTGAAATTGTTTGATTATGAAGTTATTTGGCTCTGGTATGTTATTGTAGTAGGAAGTATTCCACATTAGCAAATTTGCTGTAGAAACCAACATCAATGATGGTATTTCCTCCTCAGCATCTGTTTCTTCAAATTACATTTGAACCATTTCAAAGTAAGATGCAGAGTAAAAAAAAAACATCATGAGGAAGAGGAGACTTCAGCAACAAAGATGGTAACCAGTAGATTGAGAATGACTTTATCCAAAATATAGTCTCAATAAATTGGTGAAATGATAATGTTGGAGGAGGAGCAATCCTATGGCCTCTAGACAGCGTGTGAGGGACCATAGGATATTTCAGATGCCTCGATCCGAGGTCAGAGACAGCCCTCAAACCTCAGAGGGGGGAATTGGAGCTCTGACCCCCCCCATCCCCCTCCCAGTGGCATGGAAAGAACCACACCGGCTGCTCTTCGAGGTCAGGAACTTGACCTCGGAGAAGGGGGCATTTTGGTGGGCAGGGAGAGGAGGAGACTGGAAAAGCCAGGATACAAGCTATCCTGAGGCCTCTCCAGCCTCCTTCCCTCCCCTTCTAACACACTCCAGCTACGTGGGCAAAAATGCCCGTCCAGTGAAAAATGCTAGATGGGAGGACAGGGAGGCAAAGATCGCCTCCACCATTCCTCCCACACTGCATAGGATGCTCATAAGCCTCCAAGTTCGGGAGCTTACAATCATCGAGGACGCAACGCGACCCATAGGATTGTGCCCTTAACCCAGTGTTCTCCAACCTTGGGTTGCCAGATGTTTTTGGCCTACAACTCCCAGCATGCCCCAGCCAGCTACGCTGCCTGGGGCATGCTGGGAATTGTAGGCCAAAAACATCTGGGGACCCAAGGTTGGAGAACACTGCCTTAACCACTTATCTAAAACTATAAAACAATGGCACCAAAAACTGGCAAACTTTGAACCCTCACTAAGAAATGGGTTCAAAGGTTGTGATGTCCAGAACATAAGTGGAGCTGTGCTGGAATAGACCAAAGGCCTATCTACTCCTGCATCCTGTTTCCTACAATGGCCAACCAAATGCCTCTGGGAAGCTCACAAGCAGGAGATGAGGTCAACAGTCCCCACCCATGCTGTTTTCCCTCTAGTGAGTGTTGGAATAAGGCCCCACTGCATGCAACTGTGGATCCAAGATCTGTGGGTGAAGAACCCTATGCAGGGCTGTTTCAGAATACCGTAATAATTTGGGAGGGTCATTTGATAATAATTTAGGGAATGCCTTCTGCTGCTATTTAGCACTAGAACATTTCCAATATTTGATCAAAATTCATCATTGTGGAAGCAAATTTTGTACTTTATCATTTCTAGGAAAAACAAAAATGGGAGCAAACATTACATCACATTCTGTGAAAAGGAGCTTTGATGTCTGGAGAGAAATTTCCCTCAATGCCAGTTCTTCTTCTTACTTGGCACATGTTAATGGATTGCCAAGAGACCTTCATCAGATGAACACCAAATTCAGAAATGAGAAAGGAAGGGATCATCCACATGTCTGTTCTACAGATGATTTGGATTTTCCAAAACATAGTAACTGAAAATTACACTTTCTTTTTCCAGTTAGTCGGTAATGCTCAAATAATAGCAGGGAAGAAGAAAGTTTATGTCCATTATTCCGGCCGGGAACATTCAGTTCTTGCTGGGAACGCTGCCTTTTTGGTAAGAGAATTACCAAGAGAATTGTATTCTTTGTTATCACTAGTATATGGGGTAGTGCTCAAATTACTGGGCGGGGCGGGGGACAGCATGATACAGAGGAACCCAGTCCCTTTACCGTCCAGCTACTGTTTTTAGAAGGCTTCGGGGTGGGGTATGATTTGGCTAAAATTGGAAGGAATTGGTGTTGTGTGTGCAGATTTCATGAAGGCTCCCCTACCTACCCCATACATAATTTGAGCACTGAGAACGTTGACTTTTGTCATATGCTTTGGCCTTGTGTGGATGATTTTAAAATTTCTACAGAGAGCCGGGGGATGGAGGAGTGAGCTATATCAGGACTGTGATGTAGGAGAGGGGGCTTTAAGCCTTTGCCCCTGCTGTGGTCCTGATTGGAATCACCACTTCCCCCCCACACACACACACCAGTGCCTATTATCTGCAATAGGAAGAAAGTTCCCATTGATGCCAATGGGAGCTTTCTTCCCATTGTGAATAGCAGGTGGGGTGGGTGATTAAAGCTCCTCTCCCACCAAGCCATGTTCCCAATTTGGCTTGGTGGTGGGAGCAACTCCAGGTCATGTGTTGTTGTTTTTTAAAAAATCATCTTGTGCAGATGGTGTCTCGTCTGCTTTGGCACTAACATTAAACCAAAGGGTTCATGCTGGTTTTTGAGCTGGACACTGTATCTCCAAAGCGTCAGTGCATTTGGGTTCAGAAACACATCCCTTTAGCATTTCTGTAGTAGTTCTGCATTCAAGGACTAGATTTTCCACTACACTTGGGAAGAAAGGGGAGAGAAAGATTTAAGGGAAGAGGTGACCAAAAATATAACTGTGTGTGTTTAAATCCCACCTACTGCCCAGTACAACCTTTCCCAGTGTGCTGCTCTCCAGATGTGTTGCAGTACACTCACCATCATCCTCAGACAGTTCCTCAGCCCAGAAATTCTATTTACTTTCTTCTTCTGCAACTAACTTCTCAGTTGCTTGAAAGCCTCCCGTTAGGTCTCATATTTACAATGATGATGCACCTTCTGCCCTCATCTTTCGTCATACATACCCAGGAGATTCTCCGTTCCCAACAATGAGAATCTTGTTCCAAGGATGAAGTGCAAAACTGAGGTTGGAAGGAGAGGTTTCCAGATGTACTCTTAAGTCTTGGGTTGAATTAGAGGGGATTTCCCCCCCCACCACCAACCAATGTTTGCTTTCTCCCTTGAATGCGAAACCCAGTGCACAAGCATACCAATCCCCCCCCCAAGCTATTATGGACAGCTGTTTACCCACTCTCTCATTTGGGATAGCAACTTTTTCATAGCAGCTGACCTTTGTGACATCTTGACTTGGTCTACACTTCTGCATTTTCCACTAGCCTCCAGAGATTCTGACCTAAACTTAACTTAGATGCATGAGCTGTGTCAATAAGAAGCTGGTAAACACACACACGCACAAGGATTTTGCTGTTCAACACTCTCTGCTAACTGTGTTTCTTTTCATACGGACAGTTCTCAGGGGCTTTAATGTCCTGTTTGCTCAGGTTACAATTAAATCTTTATTACTGAAAAGCAAATAAATAAAATAAATAAAACAAACATACCTTAGGCCAGACCTAAACATTATGCAGCAAACCCAGAACTTCCACGATTGCATTTTCTACCTAATATACGGTAATAGGTTGACAGCTGGCGAGGGCATTCGCAAGCAAGAGGTGAAGGGGTGCTTAATTTTCTCCCACCAGCTGTTTTTCTCCCCAAAATTCTCCCTGGGCCATTTTTCTTCTAGTGGGGATACTTTCCACAGTCTCAGAAGCCACCAAAGTGGGGAGCAGAAGAATGCAGCTTCAGCAAGTGTTACAGGAGACAAACAGGGCCAGCCCAAGAAATTTTTCTGCCTGAGGTGAAGGACAAGATGGCAGGCCCCTCCCCCCAGCCCCATCCCACCTATTGAACCTGACTGGACTGGCAGTTGAATCTTACTTCAGCACTGATGACAGGACAGAATGGTAGGTCCTGCCCTGTTGTTGGGGGTGCTGCCTGCAGTATGTAAGAATCTCTGGGCCTCTTCCAAGGGATGAGATCCATAATTCCTGGGACTTTATTTTTTATTATTATTATTTATTTTTATTTACAACATTTTCATACCACTCCACATCTCAACAGATTCCGAGCGGTGAACAATAAAAAGCTAAAAAAACAAACAAACAATTATATTAAAGCAGAATATCAGTTTTAAAAAAAACGAAACAGTGGCTGGTCCACCAAGGAAGACTTACTGAAATAAAGAAGTTTTCAGGAGGTGCCAGAAAGAACATAATGTTGGTGCCTACCTGACCTCCAGAGGCAGGGAGTTCCACAAAAAGAGGGCCACCATACTGAAGGCTCCTCTCCAGGTGGATTTCTATTACCTTCTTTGATCCTGACTCTAATTACAGTCATGCCTTGGATCGAGAGCATAATTCGTTCCGGAAACGTGCTTGTAATCCAAAACACTCTTATATCAAAACAAAATCCCCCCAAAAAAATTTGAACAGAGATTTTTAATTTAAGCCGTACCACAGTACTTGTATTGCAAGACGTCGCTTGTATATCAAGTAAAAATGAATAAATAAATAAATATTTTAAAAATTGCTTGTCTTGCAAAACGCTCTCAAACCAAGTTACTTGCAATCCAAGGTATTACTGTATTGTGTTTCAGGCCCATATTTATTTATTAATTATATTTATATCCCACCTTTTTTCCTCCAAGGAACCTAAGGCAGCTTACATGATCCTCTTCCTCTCCATTTTATTCTCTCAGCAACAAGCCTGTGATGTAGGTTAGACTGAGAGTCAATGACTGGCCCAAAGTCACACGATGAACTTCATGGCCAAGGGCACATTAGAACCCGGATCTCCCAAGTCCCAGTCCAACACTCTAAGCACTGCACGCCACACCGGCAAATGGGAGTTTGACTGGATCTGGGACAGAAAGGTTCACAAAAGTGAAGAAATGGGTTCTGGACCTGGAAGAAGATGGCAATTGGAAAGAGACATGATAATAGTGCTTGTAAAGCAAAATGATGACCTTGAGCTAGGAGGGCAGGAGATACAGAGTTCAAATGAGAGATGGTAATACGCAGGCTGCATAGGGACAAGGAGAAGCTGACCTAGAAAGGCTGGGAAGGCATGAGGCTGACCCAGTTAAGCCCAGCCTTATCCACGCTAACTGGAAGTGGATCTCCAAGGATTCAGACAGATTCTTTTCACCCCTGGCTCCTTTTAACTGAAAAGGCCTGGGACTGAACTTGGGACCTTCTGCAAGAGAAAGAGATACGTCTAAGCTTATCAGACTTTGGCACAACAACAACAACATTAATGCACCATATAATCATTAATCAATAATAAATTAATAACATGCAGTGCATTTAAGCTGCAATCCTATGCACATTGACCTGGAAGTAAGCTCCATTTAACAAAGTGGGACTTACATTCAAGTAATGCATAGGACTGCACTGTTAAGTGTGTTCAAAGTGTTTCACAGTCATCTCTTGTGAATACTTACCGCAGTCCTGAAAGGTAGGGAAGTATTATTATTATCCCCACATTGTAGGTGGAAAGACACTGGTGCTGAAATAGAGAAGCTTGCCTAAGGCGACCTGGTAAGTTCATGCCTGAGAGGTGACGCTTGAAATGAGGGTTTCCTAGTTTACACTCTTAGCCACTAGACTTCACCCGCTCTGCACAAGGACTACCACCTGTACACCCATTAAAAATATGAAAGATTGCTGCAATACAGGCAACACTTAACATTCATCTAACCTACCTCACAGGGTTGTTGTGAGGATAAAATTGAGAGGAGGAGGAGGAGGAGGAGGATGTAAACCGCCTTGGGTTCCTTGCAAGAAAAAATACAATAAATAAATAAATTTCAATTGGGTGTTCGTTTGTTTGTTTTTGCAAAGGGGAGGATTTTGTGGCGGATGCTGCCTTTCGTTTCCCCCTTAATATATATATTTTTAAAGCACCCCCAAAAATGCACAGAGTAAGAGTGTGGAGTTTACTGAGGACAGGCAACCTCTTGGTAGTCTGACCACATTAGAGACTCAGTGGAAAAGTCAAAGCCACCAATGCAAATAGCTTTGGAACGACTCTAAAGGGAGAGGTTGCTGCAGTAAGCACAAATGGTTGGACCTCGGGCCCCTTAACCATAAGATAAAGTGAAAACAGACTGAGACTACAGAGTGTAAAGAGCACGTCTTTCTCCGTCATAATGTGTTTTAGTGGTTTCCACAAGGCAATTTAAAGAATTCTCTCTCTCTCTCTCTCTCTCTCTCTCTCTGAAAGAGCTAACCTTAAATGATGATGAAGTTATTGCTGGACTCTGAAGCCTACCATGCCCTCTTTCAGTTGGCATGGGTTCTGGACCAATCTCAAACAGACAGTGAGAAGCTTCAAAAATGATCTCTTTAAACTGGGCCACGGAACAGTGGATAAGATCTTGACATATGTCCAAGCTGCCCCCATTTCCCACGGTCAGTCGCAGAGGCAGTGTTAGGGGGCAGCCCACTAGGGCAGGAGCCCCGAATCTTTCATTTGGCCCCCAAATCTCTGGGAGGCCATCTGCCCCACCACCCTGCAGTCCATGGACATTGGCTGAAAATGAAGGTACAGGGTCCCTAATGATCTCTGTTGCATCCGATCCCTCTGAATTGGCTGTCTTTTTGCCCACATGTGCTTCCCCTCCTGCTCCCCCCCTTGAATATTTCTGCCTGAGGTTTTTTTTTTTTCTGAAATCAAATGCCCTCCTCTCCCCTGTACATGCACCCCTTTTTACAATCAGGGGTCTCCTTAGGAGACAGGGTCCTTTAAAGACTTTGGAGTGTATGCAAATTAGCATATGCAAATTTGTGCTCTGTTTTTGTTGTTTTTTTGCCCTGGGGGCCTGAGCCCTGGATCTTTTTGGTACCTAGCACCACCCCGGGCAGTCCTCTTATTCTACATTTGGGGAATGGGGAGAGACTGGGGGATGTCATATTTAAAACATCCTTGCATCCTGATTCCACGCATGCACGGAAACGCATGCACACAGACACAAAATGCCAGCGCGCTGCTTCCTTTCCATGCCCCCACCATAACCACCAATCCAGATATCATCATATACAGGCAGTCCCCAGGTTACGAACGAGATCTGTTCGTAAGAATGTCTTTAAGTCGAATTTGTATGTAAGTCGGAACAGCATAGCACTCTATACATTAAAATCGGCATTTACGCAAATTGCGTAAATTATGCAAATTGCGTAGTATACTACGCTATGTACTCTACATAAATGACGTAGTGCCGGGGAGCCCAGTAGTCCATTCTTAAGTATGGGTTGTCTGTAAGTCGACATTCTTGACTCGGGGACTGCCTGTATATCAGGAGTGTTGAACATCGGGCCTGTGGGCCATATACAGCCCACCTGGGGTCCCAATATGGCCCTCTGGGTTCCCCAAGACCTACACCCCCTGCCCATGCCCCTGACCCCTTTCGCCCAACCACCGATCATTGGTCATTTCTCAGCCTTTGTGCAGTTTTTTCCTCCATTCAAACAGAACTGGAAATGCCTCTCCTAAGGCTCAGTTACTGGCAGGAAGAGTTTCAAGCTAAAGCATGCTGGCATTTTTAGTGTTTTGGCCCCGCCCTTTTCGCCTTCTGCCCCACCCACCACTGGAATGGAGCCCCGGAGAACTTCTCTGAAATGGAATTCAGCCCTTGAGCTGAACGAAGTTTTGACACCCCTGAAAATAAAAAAAACATGGGATGGGCGACCCGCCCGGCACTCGACTTGCGGTGCGTGAGCCAAGTGCTCCCGCCATGTAACCCGAGCCGAGCGCAAATGCCAGTTGAGATGCTTGCTGTACTTTTGGGACACCAGTGCTACGTTTATTTAGAAAATGGCCTAATTTGCACAATTTATGGCCTAATTTGCACAAATTAGGCCATTTTCTACATAAACAACGTAGCACCGGGGACCCGGAAGTCGCTTCCCCAGCTCAGCTCGCGAGAATGCGAGTCGAGCTGGAGAAAAGGTAAGGCAAGCGGAGCTCAGGGGGTCAAGCCCAGCAAGTTCACCAGACTTCCACCCCCCCCCCATCGAGCTCTCTGCACACCTCCTCCACGTGTGTGTGTGTTGTGCACTTACCCCATGGCTTGTCTCACGGGGCGCTCAGCGAGCCCCCCGCCACGTGATCCGTTTCGTGCCAACGCGAGTGCCAGCTGAGGTGCTCGCCAAGGCACTTGGCGGACTTCCAGGTCCCGGTGCTTCACTTCCAGGTCCCCAGCACTGCATTTTTTACGTAAAAAACAGGGTAAACGACCTTAAAATGGCTGCGGTTTGCAAATTGCAACTGTTTTAAGGTGGTTTCCCCTGTTTTTTTACATTAAAAACGCAGCGCCGGGGACCCAGAAGTGAAGCACCAGGGACCTGGAAGTTCCTTTCCCCGGCCCCTTTCGCAAGGAGATGTGCCGAGCCGGGGAAAGATAAGTCACATGGAGTCGAGCTCCGCACACATCCCTGTAAGTGTAATATACTAATAGCTAACTCATTCTCCTAGTCCAAATCCTTATGTAGTCAAAACAGCACCATCCCCACGCAAGACGGGAGTATCAGCAGGCTCAGGAAAACCCCAAGGTTGCAGAAGTACCAAAAATTAGAGATGCTTTCAAATCGGGGGGGGGGGGCGCCTCTCCGCCACCTTGACTCTCCGCGGCGGCGAGGCCCCCGCCTCGATCTTCTGAGCGGCGCAGAGCAGTTCTCCGCGCCGCTCGAGCTGCCGGTGCTGGTCCCGTCGCGTCACATCCGGCCCCGGAAGTGACGCGACGGGACCCTGCGCAGGCGCAGTACATCACGTGGGGGGTCCACCACGCCTGCGCAGGGTCCCGTCGCATCACTTCCGGGGCCGGATGTGACGCGACGGGACCGGCGCAGATGGCTCGCCACGGAGAGGCAAGCCGCCGCTGGATCAAGGTAGGCCCGCGCGAGCCCCACGCGGATGTGAGCGGGGCCGATTTTGGCCCGCTCATGCCCGCGCAAGGTGAATGTGCCCATCCCTACAAAAAACTCTAGGGGAAAACTCTAAGGGGCGGGGGATCAGCCCAATAAGGATTGAGCATGCTCAGTAGCCATAGAATGCTGAGTGTCTTTTGGTGTGGGGGGGCGGGGGGTGTCAGAAAAGGGGGCCATGGAATGGAGTATTCTGAAAGAAGGAAAGGCTGTCTGTCCAGCTAGAACACTGAACAGACACCCCCACACACACACATTGCAGCATCGAGGGCGCAATCCTATGCATGTTTAGACAGAAAAAAGTCCTACAACTCCCAGCATTCCCAGGCCAGCATGGGGCTTGTAGGCCTTTTTTCTGTCTAAACGTGCATAGGATTGTGTCCTTAGCTGCAGGTCCCACTGGTAGTAAACGTTTCTGAAATGTGTTTGAGTTGCGGCTATTCCATAACACCAACAACAAGATTCATTGTGCTATCCTAATAAACATTCTTAAGTATTTTATTTCTTTTAAAGTAAACTGTTCTGGTCACTTCAGTGTATGGCTGTGGGACCTTGGCCCATCCTGGGGAGAGCTATAGCCTCGGACACCGATTCTGACTCAGAGGGAGGAGAATTTCTCCGCCATCATGTGAGCTGGTTCAAATCTGGCTTCAGCCTTCGGTGATGTCTTGTAAGCCACTGCCTCTCTCAGCCTAAAGCCTCCCATTTGTAATATGGAGAGAATAATACCCAGCCATAGTGTGCTGTGACAAATTTTAAATGGCAGGTTCAATGCTAGGAATGAACTAGAAAGGAGACGAAACAAAACAGCAAGTATTCTAGCGTCGTTATATAAACCTTGGCCACCGTCATTCTGGTTGCTTTATCTCAAAAAAGGGTATCTCAGAACTGAATATACATTTATACTCTTATGCTCACCCCACTGTTTCAAGTGGTGAGAAGTTCCGGGGCGGGGGGGCATGCTTACCTGGGCTTGGTTCCCTTTGGAAGGAGGGCACTGGAGGCTTATGGATGTATGGCAATATTGGTGTTTATTTACAAATATACAGGTTGAGCCTAGATGGAGGCACAACTTAAAAGGAAAGGGGTGGAAGGCCAAAGTCCACTGCTGGAAGACACCCAGCACACAAAGATGCTCTACAACGCTGGGGCATGCTGGGAGTTGTAGCTGTATTTCTCTGCCCTTCTCAAGTTTCACTCAAACCAGGGCCGGTGCTACCATTAGGCGAACTAGGCAGCTGCCTAGGGCGCAGGGCAAAAGGGGGCGCCACTGAGGCGTGCAGAAGGAGGAGGGAGGCGGAGGCAGCAGCGTTTTCTCTGTCCTTCCTGGCCTGACACGCATCCTGCTCTGGCATCTGTGCCCGGCCGGAGCCTGCGACGCCGCGCTCCGGCTGGCCCTGCAGAGCCCCAGGATGTCCTGGCCCACCTCGCTGCATCGACACCAGTAAGCACGGTCGGAGAGGCGGCGGGGAGAGCTCCGGGGACACGCCCTCCCTTGGCCAGGCGCGGCTGTGGAGGCCGCTTAGGCAAGGCGCGCGCACGGGCACCTTTGGTGAGCTCCGTGTGCCCTGCAGTTCCTCCAGGGCGCACGGCACTGGGGTAGGAGGGGGCTGCCGGGAGCCCCAAGTGGGGGCTATTTGAGGCTGGAGGGGGCTCTCTGGCTGCGTTGTTGGTGGGGGCGGGTGGGGGGCTGAGAGCCAGGAGCTGCGTGCGCCCCGCGTTTGGAGAGGGTCGCCAGCTGCGTGAGCCCTGGATTGCAAAGAGGGGGCGGATAAGGCGGGTTTCCTGAATTTTCGAGCGAAATGTGTTGGGGGGGGAATCACCCAATGTTGGAGGACTAGCGGCTTCCTATTCTTTCTTTCTTTCTTTCTTTCTTTCTTCCCTTCCTTCCTTCCTGGGCTGGGTAGAATTTTATGAACGTTTGTGTTTATGATAATATTTTTTTTAGGTTTTGCCAATTGACTTTTATTTCATAATGGGCATAGGGCTGGAGGGAGGGAGGGCTCAAGTGGGAAGGGGGGGCGCTAAATATCTGATCTTGCCTAGGGCACCAAACTGCCTTGCACCGGCCCTGACTCAAACTGCAGTCTCTCCTCACAGACATACACCCAGAATACAACAGTCCTTCGCTGGGATGAGGGCAAGTCTGCCTTTTGCCCCCTTTCAGGTACTTCCTAGCCATTCAGGAAAATGGTCTAACAACTAGTTCCCATGGAAACACATTGCCAGGCTATTAACACTCTTCCTGGCCAATCCAGCTTGCCTCAGGCAGGCTGACCCACAAAGACACTCACAGAAGCCTGATATGAAACCCATAAAAAATACCCTTTGTTTCACTTTATTTAACAGAGAGCTGGTGTGTGGTCGAGCTGCTGAGAGAGTGAGCTGGAAAGTCCCTGATTCAAATGTTACCTCTCTGCCACAAAGGTGGCCCTTATTGTCTCGGCCTCCCCCACCCGGCTGCCACCTGTTATATGGAAACAATAATGCTAGCCTAGGTGGCTTAGGAAGGGAAGAGAGATTGAAAATTATTGCTCAGGTGTTTTCCTGCTCGGATGGAAATGAAGTATTTGAGAACGTTTAGTTCAGTGTTCTCCAACCTTGGGTCCCCAGCTGTTTTTGGCCTACGACTCCCAGCATGCCCCAGCCAGCATAGCTGGCTGGGGCATGCTGGGAGTCGTAGGCGAAAAACAGCTGGGGACCCAAGGTTGGAGAACACTGGTTTAGTTGAACCTAAGGGAAAGAGTTAATTTTGGAAGGAAAGGGGTGGAAGAAACTGACTCCCTAGATGTATGTTAGAGGAGCAAAGAACCAACTCTGTTTCAGGAGATGGATAAATCTGAAGCACAGTACAGTGAATTTTTATATCTCATGCCTCAGGGGCGATTTAAATGGCCATTTCTGAGGTAGAACGCAGACCACAAAAGTTAACATTTCTGATCTACATTCACTTGTGGAAAGAGCCTCCAAGCGGTAAACACATAAATTATCTCATCTTGAAAAGGGCTGGAGATTTAAGGCACAATTGGAAGAAATTCATTTCCATTATGGAGTTTGAGGGCCAAATTACACATTACCTTTAATATGTATGTAGCACGCAGCTACAATTGTTCTTTTTTTCTAAGGCAAAAGTAAGTGCAGGGGACCTGATCCAGGTCAGGATCCTGATGGCGGTGGGGTGGGATGGGGTAAGGGTGCTTTAACCCTTCCCCCCACTGTGGCCCCTATCTTGATCAGGGGCCCCCACGTATGCTATTTACCAGTTGATATGTTCATATGCAAATTGCAGGTGTGGGGACCTAATCTGGATTGTGACTACAGTGGGAGGCACAGTGTTAACATGGCCTCCCCACCCACCCCATGATAGGGTCCTAATCTGGATCTGTTCCCATGTGCTTACTTTTGAGTAAGAAAAAAGAACAGAAGTAGCTGTATGCTACATGTTAAAAGTAATGTGATGGTGGATGCAGACTTATCCATGCTTAGAGTAGACCCATTGAAGTAATCACCTTAAGTCGCATTTATTTCAAAGGGTCTACTACTAAGCATGACTAAGGGTGCAATCCTATGCAAGTTTAGACAGAAAACGGCCTACAACTCCCAGCATGCCCTAGCCAGCATAGCTGGCTTCAAGCCATAGTCTGGCTTCAATGCCATTGCAAACTGAAGGGGGTTTCAGTACAAAATTGGGATGATGATGATGATGATGATGATGATGATGATGATGATGATGATGATGATGATGATGATGGCCAGGGAATATGGTCATCCGTTGTTATATTTTAACATAGTCTCCAATTAAAATCTACTTGCATGACATATCTGGTGGTGCTGTAAAATTATTCAAAAGTTTAGGGGGAGTTGTGAAAATAAACCAAAAGATTGTTTGTTTGACTGCTTGTGTGTTTGGTACTCCACTCTTCCTTCAGCCCACAAAGAGACTCTGAGAAATACTTACAAAGGAGTTTTTCAAATATGTTATGGAAGATCTACTCATACATACATCACAAACAATATTACCTAATGATCTGAAGTAAACTGTATGGGAAGAAAATTAAGTTCTGGTGGGGAATGTGTTGTCAGGAACAAGAATTATGGCAAAAATGAGAAACTCAGAAACAATTAATTGACAATTGGTGTAGGAAATGGTGTCCGTGTTACCTGTGAGGAACATATCAATGGCTGGGTTCAGACAACAAGATATCCCATGCTCAAAGGTTGAGTATGGATTTGAGTGTGGGTTGTTGTTGAACCGTGGTTTGTTGTTGAAATGAGGGTTATCATGTTATCTGAACCCAGCCGCACTAACAAACCATGGTTTTTTCACCACCATAACCCATGAAGGGAACCCATGGTTTGTTGTTGGGTTGTGAACTGTGGGTTGTTTGTGGCTAACAAACCATGGTTTGTTAGTGCGGCTGGGTTCAGACAATATGATAACCCACGTTCAACGATAACCCACATTTCAATGACAACCGTGTTGTCTGAATCCAGTCATAAGCTGTTAGGAACATAACCCTTGGTCAATTTTGCTCAGTATTGTCTACACAATACTAGCAGCAGCTCTCCAAGGTTTCAGACAGGAATCTTTCCCACCCCTACCTATAATTATTGGGGATTGGACCTGGGCAACCCAGGCAGAGCAAAGCATGTGTTCTACCATTGAACTACACCCCTTCTCAGCCTGCTGTGGTTACGGCACATGCCGTTCAAGAAGGAGCTTTAGTTTTATTTATGAACCAATGGGGAAATGTGGACGGTAATGGAATAAGAAACATCCTCAGGAGTGTGGCATGCTTTAGGTGCCCATTAAAGACCCATCTCTTGACCAAGGCCTTCTCTGATTGACTGTTCTGTCCAGTTTGCTTGCTAATTATGGCACCATGGGTACTTGATTTTAATGTTTTTATAAATGTTCTATTTTAATGTATTTTTGTAAACCACTTAGAAATGTTTTTTTTAAATATGGTAAGCAGCATATAAAAATAAATAAATAAGAAGGAGATACACATGTATAAAGTCCTTGTCCATGTTGTAGGCTTGTTAACTTGAGACCTTATTTCATCAACATGATTGGATGGTTCTGTTCATAATATTTGTTGTGCGTTCCTTTCAATGATGATTGTTTACCTTTCTTTGTATATTTTATAAAAACCCAATTAAAATAAATATTTTTTAAAATCTAGCTGCATGATCCATTGCTTCCTTACTATGGGCCTACAGTTTGGGTTATGTGTAAACCACTGGGCATAACAAGTAGATGTGAGTATAAGTTTGTTGAAGTAAGGGAACATCTATTTGGATCGATGTTTGTTTCTCCAAAGCCTGCTGAAGGATTCTCTGCCATTTGGAAACAAAAGGTTTTACCCATAATGCACATTATTTGCCGAAAAGTTACGGTAGGTTGACTCACACCGCATTATGGTGTGCTCCAATTAAGACACTATAATTTGGCCGAGCGGTAGCCGTTTCAGTGGTTACCTCTCAGCCTGATGATTTGTTTTGATGCGGCAGTGAAAGTTTACCCAAATTGCATGCAGGCGCTAGTCATGCCTAAAGGGCCTGTGTCATCTCAACGTACATTTCTTTGCGCGATGATTCACGCAGCTGACTAACTTCCAGTGTCTGTCTAGGTCAAGAATTTATCCTCGGCGTTGTTGTTGTTCATACTGATAATTTCAGGGAGCAACATATGATGTCTGGCCTAGAATCTTTTTATGAGTTAGGCCCTGTTTTATAGCTTAGCACCATGGCAATTAAGCTGTAGCCTCACCTCTCACATTAGGAGAGGCTTCCTGGCTTGAATGGATCTGTACACAGTTAATCAAAAATGGCAAAGCAGCCATGTGTTTGCTTTGTCACTGTCAACACTGGGCAGTATTTATTTAAAACACTTACTACACCGCCCCTTTACGCTGGACATGTTGACGCCCCCCTCTCATTCCATGTACAAAAGCTGACCAGACTGGCAGTTGAATCCAGTGTTGGCTCCATGTTTTTGAGGGTCCTTGGGCAAGACCCCCTCAATGGGTGTCCCCCTCCCTCAGTGAGTATACCTTCTCACCACCATCGTCACCAGCTGTTATTATTCTTCACCCTCTTTCTCATCATTGCTTGACAGGCAGAGAGAGAGCCAGTGAGCAAGTAGGCAGTGCCATCTGCTGCTGCTCCTTCTCACCGCCACCGTTGTCTGGGCCAGAGCGAAAGGTGAACCAGCAAATTGCAATGGTGAAGAAGAGGAGGCACTCCAGAGGACTCTTGTCAGTGGACCCTTGCTGGGGTGTGGGCCCTTGGCATGAGCCCAGTCACGCCTACTCTTGATGCTGGCCCTGGCTGAGTCCTACTGCAATGTATTATCCTCCACCGTGCCTGAAGCAGCAGGCTAGCTTAGGCGGTGCAGGGCAGGTTGCATGACACACACAGCACTTTGTCCTCCCAAAATCTTGCTGCAGCTCCCTGTCTCCTAACATCTGTTGCCTGTGGCAGCCTCCTCACACTGCCTAATGGTAGGGCCAGCAGCCATGCTCCAAGTTGGCTCACAATAAACCATTAAAAACAATCCATTACAAGAGAATAAGGCAAGAAAGAAAGATAACAAAAAGAGCAGCCAATAAACAGATCTATAGCCAAACATTCTGCTACGTTACATGATCTGTAAGCTACAACTTCAGAAAAATGGTTGATTTTTAAAAAAAATATCCCGTCGGCATAAAACATCCTCTCCACCCACTCCCATTAAGAGCAGTGCATGTTTGCTCAGATTCATTGAGTTCAACATGGCTTAGGCTTAAGTAAATGTACATGGGATTGCAGCCTTATAATCCGATCCTATGCATGCTTGCTCAGAAATAAGTCCCATTGCACTCAATGAGATTTACACCCAAATAAGTATGAGAGGTAGGTTAGGCTGAGAGCCAGTGTGGCATTGTGGTGAGAGTGTTGGACTGGGAGTCAGGAGATCCGGGTTCTAGTCCCCGCTCGGCCATGAAACTCACTGGGTGACTTTGGGCCAGTCACTGGCTCTTAGCCTAACCGACCTCACAGGGTTGTTGTGAGGATAAAATGGAGAGGAGGAGGAAGTTTATGTAAGCCACCTTGAGTTCCTTGCAGGAAAAAAGGCGGGGTAGAAATATAATAAATAAATAAATTAATAAATAAAATTATTTATTTATTTATTTATTACATTTCTATACCTCTTATTAGCTGAAGCTCTCTGGGTGGTTTACAAGACAAAGCTTAAAACCATAAAATACAATAACATAGTAAAACATAATATAAAACCAAAGTTTATGAGTAAAAGCCATATTAAACACAGAAACCCTGTTAAAAGCCCTTCTGAGTAAACATGCATGGAATTTCATGACCCATCTCCTATGTAAATCTTAAACAAATAGGAGATAGTCATATGCGTGTGTATATAGACTGAAAGGGAAGGGGTTTTCAACTGGCCGCTACGGGTCAAATGCAGCCCTTAGGCAATTTTATCTGGCCTCTGGCGGTCCAATCAAATTTTAATCAATTTATGGCAAATTTTTGTTTCACTGGATAAGGAGAAGAAAACGTTTCCCTTTCAAGGAGTAAGAAACTAGGGTGGCCATCTGTCCTACTTCAGAGAGGGCAGGCCTCTATTTGAAGGGCTGTCAGAGGACAGTTCACAATTTGAAAGCATCCTCTGTTTTGAAGGGCTGTCTGTCTGGTCCAAGTCCGGTATAAAGATAAAGAATCAGAAGAAGTCGGGAGAGGAGGGGTCTTCTTGAAGCTGGCCATCAACAGTGAGCACCTGTTTTTGAAACAGGTGATTTATTAGCACCAGGTGATTTTGAAGCTGATTGGGGATCTCTGGGAAGGATTTTAATAGAAAGACGATTTCTGAGGAAGCTGGAGCTGTTAGAACAAAATAAGGATTTGTTTTAGTAGTAACTTAGAATTTGAAAGGTAAAGTGTTATTGGTAGAATGTACTGAACTCTGCTGAAATTAGTGATTGAGATTGAGTAATGGAACAGATGTCAATAAAGTGGGTCAAAAATGTGGGGTGTGAGGTGTATTGATGTAAGGGTGGCTTGTCCTTTGATAAATACAGTAGAGGGAAAGAAACTAGGGAACTGTATTAAATAGAAGTAGAAATGTTTTAGATTGCTAGAAAAATTAGAAGAATTAACATATATGTTTATGGTTATTAATAAGGTTTTGTGAATTTGTGAGGTGGATGAATATGAAGGAAAATGTTTGACAATAGAAAAAAGAGAAAATTATTTGTAAACCACAAAGTAGAATATATAATGTTACTTATACTTGTTGTGGGGAGAATCGGAAGTCCATTTTAGTTTAGTGCTGCTGTTGTGCATTTTTTGATGTTTGTCTGTGTTTTATTTTTCTTTTGGAAATAAAAATTGGGGGGGGGGGGAACCAGTTAGCACCTGGACAGCAGACTGAGCAGCACAGCAACTAGGGTTGTATGAGAAGTTCGTTCCCGTTCGCAAATCATGTAAACATATCCAGTTTGCAACCCCAAACGCAAGCAGGAGAGCAATTCTCAGGAACTTTTCACAATTTCCCAAGCTTGCATTCATGCTCAAAAGTTCGCACTTCTGAAAGTGTCAATTTCCTCCAAACACCCACATTTTCACACTTTAGACTATTGGGGGGGGGAGTGCATTTTGGGTGCAGATTTTTAAAAATGTAATATGTTCTCAATTGAAAATGTGCATTTTCCCTGATCAGAAAAAACCAAAAAAACCAAGACGCTCACATTTGGGAATGCAAACAAGGTAAATTAAGCTCCGAGGAGGCATTTGGAGAGCTTCAACGAGCTTGAACATCGTATGTTCACCCTTCCCTAGCAAGCATACAAGTCACCTACCTGGTCACAGCCTTTCCCATTATGCTGAAATATATTGTGTTTCTATTTAAGTTATAGTAATTGTTTCTAAATTTGCATCTATGCAAATTTAATGCAAATTGATATCCTCTTTTGTCCTCTCTATTGGTGATGCTGCATATCTTCTTTTTTGGAGATATGTAAGTGGCCAGCCTATGAGAAACAGAGATATTTCACACTTTTTAATGCTATGTCGCTCTCTGTTTCCTTATGTGCTCTGCAAATATATACATACTGAGCTCTCTTGCATTCTGTAACTGAGTATCCTTTACGGACAGATGGCATGAACTGTATTGCAGAGTCTGACTCCACACACCCGACCCCCAAGGATATCCCTGGCCCTCTGTCTGCAGAATGAAGTCATCATTCTGGGGAAAGAGAGGTTGAGCTGAATGTTCTTAACAGAAGTTTTCTTGGCTTCAGTTTGGTAGCTGAAGGGCAATGCTGACAGCTTTCCCCAAATCATCAAAGTTCCTTCCTACCCAGAAGATGTCAGAGTGAGGGCAAGAAGCACCACATAAGCCTGAAGCCAAATCAGAGTGATGGCAGGAAGTAATGCTTCCTGTCCTTAGTCAGGTGTCTTCTGGGTAGGAAGGAACTCTGGGGAAAAAATGGTGCTCAACAGCAGCAGGGTATATTTGAATGCTACCATCAGTAAGGGGGGTGAACACTTCACCCCTGTTCATATCTCCCCCATCTCCAAAACCCTTTCCCTCAACCTTGCAGCCTGTGAATGGTGTGGCGAAGTTGGTTCAATTCAACTCAAGTTGTCTGTCAGTAATATCTAGGCTCCGGGAACAATATAACAAAAACTCTAGTGAATTTCAAGAATGGCATCCCAAGTTCTTAAACAATCCATTGGACTTGTTGTGGCTGACTTCTGAGTGATTACAAAACAAGCAACATCTACAGGCCAGGAGGCGACAGGGAGCGGACAGAACATGACATGAGGGTCTTTTCAGTAAAATATTTGTGCAACACTGGCTAAAGATAATGTTCAGGAAAAAGTTGAACTCTTAAGTCTCAAATCCCACATATTGCTACATCACCTTGGAACGCTACCACAGACGATAAAGATACACTTTGTCAGAGTGCCCAGTCCGTATGAAAGAAGTCCACATTAACGACGCGGAGACGTAGGATAAGCCAAGTGCTGTGCTGTGGTGGGTATTCCGTCGCCCACACATGATGGGGAAAGACTTCTGCGGGTTACTGACTCATCATACCACTTGCAGTTGATACTCCTTAGAGGAGAACACACACACACACAAATTTGGGGAAATTCTTTCTGGGGCTGACAAACATTCTCAGGCTTCTCTCGCTTATGAAGAATGCAGGAGGCCAAAGAGCGGGCTGGCTGTTGAGCCACAATTGGTTGCTGCTGTCAATGCAGGTTGCCAATCCAAATCCATCGCTGGTGGATATTGGTACCCGACAGGAATTGGTTTACCACGTTAGCACGAAGGCGTCATACCATGCTACCCGCTAGCTTTGGAGTGAGCAGTTCCAAAGCCATATGTGGGCATTGCCTAGGGACAATTGAGGAAGAGTTCCAAACCCAGAGATGTGGATGAGGCTGCATGGCTTATGCCGCTGCACATATATGGCCATGAATGGGACACGCTCCACAAGAGCTTTATAGCTAGATGCATATCAAAGTACAGACAGATGGTTCTAATTGGCCATACCTACACCACGGGCTTACAGTGGTTTCTTGTAACCTAGATACTGTGCAGTCAAGGGAGGCGCAAATCTCGAAGAGAGAATGTTACCACTCTTACCACCTCCAAACTACATTTCCCAGGAGTCTTCAGGGGGAGCCACTGACAGTTTGCCAGGAGCTACTGGGGATAGAATTAGGAAGGAACCCACAGAGTAACTGAGGCTACACTTGGAGCAATAACTGGGCAAAAAAGGGTTGCTTGGCCCCAGAATGACTCTGATTGGCCATTGGCTCCATGCGCTGGGAAGAACAATAAAAGCTTCCTGTGAAGGTTGAGATTTTGTCTGGGCAACAGTAGTACTTACAGCCCTTGGCTTCTTTCTCTTAGTTTATTCTCTCACTCCTGGCTTGACGCCTGCCTCCAACTCAACCCTGGCCTGTGTCATGCCTCCACAGGGGTGTACAAAATGGCCATGTTTGCTCAGAGTTCAGTGCTGTAGTGTACAACCACAAGCACAGCAGGAAGTATCCCTAGTGAAAGCGGGGCCACTTTTATACCTTGCAATTATCCCATCAATCATTCTCACATGGACAGACAGGAAACAAGCAGGGATGGCCCTAGTCTCATTGTTGCCTCCAGCGAGAGGCCAAAGTTCATGCATGTTGTTTGTATCTCTCGGTCCATGGCCCTACCAGGTCCCATTCTGCCCATCCTTGAACCTCAGACCGATGGACCCAATCCATCCTGCCTGGGGACCCAAGCCAGCCCTGTGGGGTTCTCTAGAGCAGTGTTCTCCAACCTTGGGTCGCCAGATGTTTTTGGCCTACGCTGGCTGGGGCATGCTGGGAGTTGTAGGCCAAAAACATCTGGCGACCCAAGGTTGGAGAACACTGCTCTAGATGGCCACACACCCCTTTCCCCCAACTGCCAATTTGGTGGTTTCCTGGCTTTTTCTCATTCTAAACTGTTGAAATGGCTCTCCTAAGGCACAGAGTCTCTGCGCTCCATGTGGGGCTGCCCTTGGACCTGTTTCAGAAGCTGCAGCTAGTGCAGAATGCAGCAGCGAGGGTGCTCAGCTCACTGGGAAACTCAGCTATGCTCATCTAACATCTGTGTTAAAAGAACTGCACTGGCTGCCTATTAGCTACTGAGCCATGTTCAAGGCTAGGTTATTGTCATACAAAGCCCGAAACAACTTGGGACCAGGATATCTAGCAGACCGCCTTCCCTTATATATATGCCCAACCAACTGTTAAGATCGTCGGAGGAGGCCTTGCTTGTCAATCCAAAATTATCGGAATGTCGCTGTGTTATGCCTTGACAGTGGGCCTTCTTGGTAGCAGCACCCACCTTGTGGAAAAAAACTCCCTCATGCAGTTCGGGAGGCAGAAAATGTGGCATCTTTTAAATGCCTCTTGAAAATACCCCTGTTCACCCAGTCTTTCCCTGGCTCATAAATAAATTAACCATGCTGTTCCATTTTACTGCTGCTGTACTGCTATTATTATTGTTGTTGTTGTTGTTCTTGTTGTTCTTGTTATCATAACTGAATTGTTTTTACAATTGTGTGTTAAATGTTATTTTAATTGTGATTTTAATATTTATATGGAAACCGCTTAGGGATTTTTTAAAAATACTGAGTAGTATAGAAATAGTACAAATACATAAATAAATAGTTGCTGGCAGTAAGCTAAAATATGCTGGTACTTTTGGTATTTTGGCCCTGCCCTGTTTGCCTTTGGGCTCCGCCCACTCTTGGAATGCCGCCCCTGAGAGCTTCGCCAGAACTGAATTTGGCTCACGAGTTGAAAGAAGTTCGACCCCCCCCCCTCTGCAATCGACCCCTTCCTCTTCCTTGTGCTCCTTCAGCCACATACATACATAGCTGTGCAGCCGGTCTAGCGCCTCCTGGTTCTTCTCCTTCCTTTGCTGCCTGGGAAGAGTCTCTGAGATGTCACCACTGGCATCCTGGAGGGGCTGATAATCCTTCTCAGGCATGATATGACCTTGAAGATCTTTTCCCAGCCAAGAAAAGAGCAACAAGGAAGTAGCCGGCACGGCAGCAATAAGAAAAGTTGGGGCAGAACCTGTCTCCCTGAGAGGCGGGGAGCTTTGCACCACCACGTCGTCATTGGCCCAGCACTGGAGGCCCGTTTGTGTGTACTGTGCAAGGCCAGCCCAAGTGGTTTTGCAGCCTGAGTCAAAGGAAAAGATGGCTCCCCTTCCCAACAATGTCCAGAAGCTAACTGGACCGGCGGTTGATTCTTACTTCACCACTGGCATTGGGATAGCATCCTTTACTGCATCTGACTACATCAGACTAGCTTAGGGCCCGGGACAGGCTGCGTGACACAGAGAACTCTGTCTGCTCCCCATCCCTCAGTATCTGCTGCCTGAAGTGACCACCTCACTTCTGCCTAATGATGGTACTGTGGTGATTGGCAGGGGAGCCTGGCGACCCCTATGTCAGAGGGGCTTCTTATCCATTACAGCTTTTCTTCTGAGCTTTATAGGAGCTATGCATGGTGCTGTGCTCCATCCCCCAAATAGGTTCACCACCATGGAGCACCACCATGAATTAGCTCCTATCAAGCTCAGAATAAAAGCTGCAATGGATAAGGAGCCCCACTGACATCGGAGTCGCCAGCCTCCCCTGGATTGGGTACCCTGAAATGCTGTATCTGATCTGGGGATGAACAACAAGCTTGCCTCCGCTTGATTCTGAATCGGCTCAGTGATGATCAGCTTCCTCCCCGCAAGTGTTCAGAAATAAATGACTCATCTTCCATTGCATAACGTTGATGCGTGTGCGTTGATGGTGCCATGCCTCCTGGGAGAAGATGCCCTGCCTTTTCACGTCTCCCCTGGGAATGGTAGTTCTGAGCACCTGGTCCTGGCAGCCAGCCACTCGGAAATTCAGCCACCATCGCCCCTCCCCAAGCAAACATTCCCAGGACTGCAGAACAGTGTCCGCAAGAGGAAGGAGTTCCACATTAAAACACATTTGTGCCATCTGCCTACAAAATAACAGGCTTTGGGGGCAGGTAGGCTGCTGAATGCTGAGTGACTGCACACTTGCACAGAACCAAGCCACCCAGAGAGGAACTTCTGGGGAAAATGACACTGTGGCTGCACACAATTCATATTCCAAACCAAGCAGTTACAAACTTCGGGGGAAGTCACTATAACATCCTCTAGAACAGTGTTCTCCAACCTTGGGTCCCCAGATGTTTTTGGCCTACAACTCCCAGCATGCCGAGTTGTAGGCCAAAAACAGCTGGGGACCCAAGGTTGGAGAACACTGCTCTAGAACAGAGTCATGAGAACAAATCCTAAAGGACTGGGAGGTATCTCAAGCAGTGCGGTAGCGGAGCCAACAGCCAAGGTTCACAAGGGTCGAAACACCAGGACCATTTGATTAGCAGGAACAATGTCATCTGCCACCCTGCCTCAGGCTTCCCTTATAAGCATAGCTGCAATTCTCACAGTAACTGGGGCAGGGGGAGAGATGGGTTTTTTTCCCAGCAACAAAATACGATCCCTGTTATAATGCAAAGTGTTTTGCATTGTTTTGGTCTTGAATGAGCAATTAAGACCCATTAGCTTGACAAAAGACATGCTAGAACTGGTTCATTGATATGGATCAACACAGCTTCCTGCACATTTGGACTGGCTATGGGGACTGTCATGATGGGTGCCTGTACTTCAAAATTTACCACTGAACCAGTAAACTCAAATGATGTATGGTGGAGTGGCCGGTTGCAGCAAGCAGAGATGTGAAACACTGTACATTGTTGTGAACCACCCAGAGAGCTTCGGCTGTTGGGCAGGTATATAAATATAAATATAAATATAATAATAATATAAATACAACAACAACAACAACAACAACAACACATTAAGTAGACTTTTATTTTATTTATTTTGGACACATGCTCCTCTTTGATTTCCAGTGGAAGAAAAATTACTCTCCCCATGGGACCTAACAAAATCCTGGTTTGTGATCATATGCTACATAGCTGGAAAAACAGATCTGGCTCTCTGCTTCCCCTGTGATCTGTTGTTTTTATCGTCTTGCATCTAATGTTAATTTTTTTGTTCCCTGCTGAAACGGTTTGGGGCTACATCTGCTCTGTGAGTGTTTCCCAAATGATCTTCTTTGGTGATGCTTCAACGGAATTTAGAATTCTAAATAGAATTCACTCAAGGTTCACTTGTTAGCCCTCTTATCTCTGTGATCTGGTCTGTAAGGATGTAAAAACTGTCTTGCCAGATCAGCCCTTCTAGTCCACCACTCTTTCCTCAACTGTGGCCAGCTAAATTGTAGCTCATGTGTCAGATTTGCTGGAGTCAATCAGAGGCAGAGTTAGAGGAGAACAAGCAACATTCTGGACAGTTAGCTGGGGATGGCCAATTCTGTCAATTTCAGTTCCTCAGTTTCCAATTTTAACTTTGGTTCATCCCAAAGCCTGAGATTCCCCCCCCCCCCCAGTCTTAAATTTTGATCATCCTGAACTTTTGAGGGAAAAGTTCGCACGAACATTCGGAAGCATTTTGGTGTACATTTTAATCAATGCATACATTTTTGTACACAATTTTGGCTAACATACAGATTTTTTGCAAGCTCTTTCCCTAATCAAATGCATTTTAATGTTATTTTCACTAATATAGAGATTTTTTGTGTGTGCACTTTCCCCTAATACGCAATTTTTTAATATGCATTTGTTTTGACTGGAGAACTCCATTGCAAAATTCAGAAAAGACAAGTGCAGTCTTTTGAAGGATGTCTGAGTTTCGGTTCACATATTGGTTTGAAAGTGCAAAATTATGTAAGTTCACATTAAAACGCGAACTGAACACATTTCTCCCTCACCTCTAGTTGGCCCAGGTTCTCCTCTAGAAGAAAGAGACCGAGGGAACGAGAAGTTTTACAGGAAACTCTCAGACGAATAGTTTGAGAGTCCAGGTACCACACTTCTCTCACTGCGCTGTGCTCTGTCAAGATCTAGAAGTCCCATGGTTCCTAATTTCCTGCAGGCATTTCCTGTGCACACACAGGAGAAGCGAACAGGGTCAGGCCAGGCACCAGAACTGGGATAATTTCCAGGCCCACACACCCCAGGTGAGCTCACTGGGGCTGATGCCTTGCTGCCCCACCCCAAGCACCTGCTTCCACCATTGCCCTCCTCCTCTCCCAGTGACCACAGTGCTTTAATGGGCTGGGAGCCAAGCTACCACTTGGCTGAGATGGGCACATGGTGGACATCAACTAGCTGTGGGTGCTGGGGCGGATGGCACTGGAGGCGCCCACCGTAGGCAGCCTCCCGGGGGGGCGGGACCAAAACCTGGAGCCAGGCCTGAACAGGGTGCAGCATCACACTGGCAGCAGCCAGGAAGAAGGGACAAGTGCCACGATAATTAGAGACACTGAGATTTCAGGGACAGAGGAGCCGGTGCTGCTGCTAAGATTTAGGCCAGGCTCCAGAACACATCTGAGCAAATGAGTTTGGCGTTCTGATCTCCAGAGTGCATTAGGGTGGCCACTTATGAATCACCAAGAAAGGGGACAAAAGAGGGCACTAATTTGCATAAAAATTGCATATGCATAGGTATAGATGCAAATTTAGACATATTTATTTATTTATTATTATATTTATACCCTGCCTTTTTTCCTGAAAGGAACCCAAGGCGGCTTACATAATCCTCCTCCTCCTCTCCATTTTACCCTCACTACAACCCTGTGAGGTAGGTTAATTTAAATAGAAATGTAGGACGTCTAACCACAGTGTGGAAGACTGTGACCAGGTAGCCTGAGTGGCTCCTCGGTCTGCTGTTCAGAGGCTAACTGGAAAAAGCGGTTCATACATTTCAATAATAATAAATAATAATAATAATAATAATAACAACAACAACTACTACTACTACTACTACTACTACTACTACTACTACTGTAGATGGGCAACTTCAAGGCCCCCTCTCTCCCTTTTTATAGTTTATCTTTAAACCGGACTTGGACCAGACAGACCTTCAAACAGAGGACTGTCCTCTGTAAATGAGGACACCTGGCCACCCTGGAGTCCCTGTGGCCGGTGAAGGCGTTGAGCGTGCTCTCTTTGGCTATGTTTTAGTCACTGCTGTTTTGTTTCTGTTTCGATTTAATTGCATTTCTAGCTGCTGCCATGCTTGGTTATTGGTCGTATCGCTGTTGTTCTTTTGGGGCGTCTGGGAAGAAACCTTTGGGATGGCTTTCCTCAACCAGGTGTCTTCCATCTGTGTCAGGGTATGCTGATTGGGGGTGATGGCAGTTGTAGTCCAGCAACACCTGGGGACCCACGGTTGGAGAGCCCTGCTCTAGACATTTTCAGCCGTCTAGATGAAGCCCCGTGGAGGGGGAGGGAAGGTGGCTGGGGTGCCGCGTGGATACGTGGCCGCAGCCTCCTCCCCTCTCCACCCCCCGCCATGCCCCTTTTGCCCTCTCCGAGGTTGATTCCCAACCTCGGAGAGGCAGCCAGCATGGTTCTTTCCACGCCAGCTGCAAGGGGGTGGGGCGGGGGCTCCATATTCGGAGTCCCAGCTCTGTGCTCAGAGGACCTCGGAGCTGGGACTCCAAATAATCCTATGCCCCCCCCCCCCAGACAATGCCGGGCTCCACAGGATTGCACCCTTACTTGGATTTAGCTTCTGCTGCTTCATCTTGACCTCCTATGCTGCTGCCCTCTTCCCCACTGCCATAATTTGATATTGCCGCTTGGGTTAAAAAATGTGGTGTTTTGATATATGTGTGTATCCCTTGTTTATATGGGAGCCAGTGTGGCGTAGTGGCGTGAGAGTGTCGGACTGGGACTCGGGAGATCCGGATTCTAGTCCCCACTCAGCCATGAATCTCACTGGGTGACTTTGGGCCAGTCACTGACTCTCAGCCTAACCTACCTCAAAGGGTTGTTGTGAGGATGAAATGGAGAGGAGGCGGATCATGTATGCCACTTGGCTTCAGGGGGGCATCATCATCAGCGACTCGACGAGGAATGTCTCCGGGATGGGATAAGAGATGTATAAATAAATGTGTGACTATTATAGGGATCCCAATGATTAAAGAGGGGAGGATACATTTTGTGATTACTGTGAATAAAAAATATGCATTTATTTTAAGGCTTGGACCACAAATGCACCACACTACACATTCGGACATGACCTGCTCGCGAGGTGATGTTAGCAATTTGCCCCTAACTCTTTCTTAGTTAGAGAAAACCATTGCTTGGACCGCACAATGTTAACGCAGTTTAATTTGCGAAGAGACACAAGATCTGTGTTCGCTTTTCTCAAGGCCACATGTGCTCCAGAAGGAAATACATAAATATTTACAAAAATGAAGCAGGAAATATTTTCCCAGGGTAGTAGCTTTTCTCTTCAGAGCTTTATCGAGGTCATGAATGCTGGCATTTATTTTAAGCCAGAAGTTAACAGTTTATGCTCACATTTGCAGAGTTCTGACATGGATACAAAGCTGCCTCTTAGTAAACACGCTGGGACGTATACTTACATTGCTCTAGAGGGCAGAAGGCCGTATCCCGGACTCACTGGTAGTAACAGGCTCTCAATTTCTGTTTGTTTTGATACAGAATAAACCTAGAATTGCTCTGCATACTCATCTTATCCGCCTCAGTGCAGCATAAATTAAGTTGTGTGGCAATCCTGGAGTTATTCATCCACATAGCAACCCTGCAAGGTAGGCATTTCAGAATTTGTGGGTGGGGGAGGCTCTCACTTCCCTCTTAGATGTATGAAAGAGAAAACTGCAAAGAACAGGCAGACAAACCTGTGCATTTTAAGACTGTTTGTTGTTGTGCTTTATTTTTATACTTTATGCCATTGTAGGAACGTAAGCTGAAAATCAGCCAGGAATTAATGTGGTAGGTAAATAAATAAAATGTTTATTTATGTATTTATCGGATAAGTTTATTTTTATGCCATGTTTTATTTATTGCGCCTTTCCTACAAGGAACTCAAGGCAGCATACATGATTCTTCCTCACCCACTCCCACTTTATCTTCACAACAACCCTGTGAGGGTCAGGCGGAGCAATATTGACTGGTCTAAGGCCTGAGAGATTAATGGCTGAGTGAGTAGGGATTTGAACCCTGGTCTCCCCAGTCCTAGTCCGACACTCTATTCTTAATAAATAATTACTGTGTTATCAAATCACATCAAATAGTCATCCGTGCCTTTTGGAGGGGGGGTTGAGCTTGGCCCATTTAATTTAATTGTTTATCAGCCTTTCCCATCCTGGTGCCCTCCAGATATTTTTGGACTACAGCTCCCATCAGCCCCAGCCAGCATGGCCAGTGGTCAGGGATGATGGGGGTTGTAGTCCCAAACACTGTTACAGCACAACCGTATGCATGCTTACACCGGAGTCAGTCCAGTTTTATTTATTTATTTATTACATTTATTTATACTCTGCCTTTTTTCCTGCAAGGAACCCAAGGCGGCTTACATAAACCTCCTCCATTTTATCCTCACAACAACCCTGTGAGGTAGGTTAGGCTGAGGCAGTGACTGGCCCAAAGTCACCCAGTGAGTTTCATGGCCGAGCGGGGACTAGAACCCGGATCTCCCGAGTCCCAGTTGAGTTCAGCGGGGCACTGGTGGCAGGACAGTGTCCCCCATCGCACCCGAGGGCAGCAGGCTAGCTCAGGGGGCACATGGCAGAGGCAGAGCACATGCAGCTCTGTCCCCCAACACCTCACCACCCATCTCCGCCCCACAGCATGTGCTGCCAGAGGTGGCGATCTTACTCTGCCTCAGGGCTGGCATCAAGGGTGGGCACGGCTGGGCACCTGCCGCCAAGGGCCCACAGCCCAACAAGACGAGCCTCCTGGACTTGCTCCCCCTCTTCACCCTTGCAGCCTGCTTGTTCACCTGCCTCTTGCTCTGGTCCAGACCATGGTGGTGATGAGAAGGAGGAGCTGGAGACGCCACTGCCGACTTGCTCCCTGGATCTCTGCCTGTCAAACAAGCGAGTGGTAGCCATGAGGAGAAAGAGGATGAGGAGCAACAGCAGCTGGTGACCATGGAGGTGAGAAGGTGGACTCACTGAGGGAGGGGGGGGGTCCACTGAGGGCGATTTTCCCAAGAGCCGGCACTGCTGTAGCAGAAAAAGCAATGAGTCAGCAGTGTGATGTGGCTGCAAAAAAGGCAAATGCAATTTTAGGCTGCATCAACAGAAGTATAGTTTCTAAATCATGGGGAGTAATAGTTCCACTCTATTCTGCACTGGTCACACCTCACCTTCAATCAATACTGTGTCCAGTTCAGATAAATTGGAATGGGTGACTTCTTAGGGATGTGTGCAGAGCTCGATTGGGGTGGGTGGAAGTGTCCGTCGAACTTGTGGGGTTCGACCCCCTGAGCTCCGCTCGCCCTACCTGCTTCCCTGGCTCGACTCGCGTTCTCGCGAGCCGAGCCGGGGAAGTGACTTCCGGATTCCCGGCGCTACGTTGCTTATGTAGAAAATGGCGTAAGAATCTGATATGTTAAAAATGGCTGCGATTTGCACAAGTCACGCAAATCGCGGCCGTTTCTAATGTTTCTTATGCCATTTTCTATGTAAACAACGTAGAGCCGGGAACCCAGTAGTCCAAATGAGTGCCTTGGCTGGAGCAGGAGATGCCACTGCCGAATTGCTCACTGGCTCTCTGCCTGTCAAGCAAGCAAGTGGTAGCACTCAGGAGGAGGAGGAAGGAGGAGGAGGCAGCTGGCAACAATGCCAGTGAGAAGGTCGACTCACTGAAGAAGGGGGTTCATGGAGGTTGGAGGCAAGACACCCTCCAACCCTCAAAATCCTGGAGCCAGCACTGCTCTGCTTAATGGTAGGGCCGGCCTCGCTTAAGAATGTATAGGATTGCAGCCTTCCAGGGCAAGTCTATCCATGTTTACTCAGAAGCATGTTCCACTATCTTCGAAGTGGGGGTTACTCTTTCGTGTGTTTAGAATTCCAACCTTAAGTCGCCTCATCTCATGTATTTCCCCAGTGAACCCGAAAACACGTAAGAAACTGGCCCTGGCCTTTTCCTGGGAGGCGAACAGAAAGCAGAGGCAGCCTTATGCATTCAAGGCATCTCTTCCGGCCTGCGCACTTAATTATTTCACAGCCAACAGATAAACGTTAATAAACAACTGTCACTGCTGTATAAATATACCACACAACTTATGATCTGTGCTGCGAACTTAGAAAAAAAACAAACACCAAAAAACACCATGCTGCCTCTTCAGTGCCTTCCTTTATTTAGCTCTAATCAAGGGGGATCTTCAATTCTGTTTGCTCTCCAGAGTTATATGGGAAATCTTCTTTTAGCGATTATTAAGGCTGGAACAACGACGGGCATTTCCTGTGGAGCCGAACAGCGAGCAGCATGAAGAAGCAACTTTGGAAACACGAAACCTTCCTATTGCTGTTTCTCGTCCTAGTTCAGATTTTTGGTTTGGATGATGACAACCGACCAGCCACAGAGGTCTGCTCGACACACTACAATTTTACCAGGACCAAAAGGTGAGGCATCCGAGGTAAACATCCTTGCTGCAATAGCTAAAGGCGTTTTATGTGCTTCAGGGGAAATCCACATATGATTCACTTTCTCTTTCCCCCTGAGCTTATGTCATGGGAGTGGGGAGAGTACGGTTGCCAACTTTTCAGCTGGTTCCTGCAGCTGTGCTTTAACAGCAACTTATTGCATTGGCTCTGACAGTTGATCATGTTTCTCTCCATACAGAGCAAAGCTTCACCTGTGGGTTTGTTTGTTTGTTTTTGCTTGGTTGGGGTTTTTTGGGGGGGTTGCACATCAAGGTGCTGTTAAAGAAGGGTGGGGAACCTGTGTACCTCCAGATGTTTCTGGACTCCAACTCCCATCAGCCACAGACAGCATGGCCAATGGGCAGGGACGATGGGATTTGCAGACCAACGACATCTGGAGAATCACAGATTCCCCACTCCTGTGCTGAGGGCGCAAGAACAGCCCGGGGTTTTTTGGCTAGTCAGTTGGCAATCCTTGTGGGGAACTGGTTTATATTTTAAGCTGAGAAATGAGGATTAAGATTAATACAATGTCAGTTGCACAAATTACTGCTATTAATCAATGCATTTTATGATCTAAGCATTTAATCTATCTGGGTGCAGAGATCACAGATAAAAGGAACTTACAGTGAAACACTGTAACAGCATAGCTGGCTGGGGCATGCTGGGAGTTGTAGGCCATTTTTTTCTGTCTAAACTTGCATAGGATTACACATTTAGCTTCTTCACCCAAGCAACACTGCACTCTTCAAGAAAGCAAGAAAGGTGTACCGTTGTTTGGGTTAAGAAGCTTAAGTGTTTGGCAAAGAAAATTCATCTGGAGATATTTTAACTTTAATTAAGACCAAAGTGAGTAGCATCAGAGAGGCTAAAGAAGTGGATGAGACAACTAATCTCTGCCCCACATTACCTGGCTTCCATCCGTGTTTTATGCTAATGATTTCACTTCCACAATAAAGAGGCAGTATGGCATAATGGTTAAAGTGCTTGGTTAGCATTTGAGACATCCAGGCTGAAATCCCTGCTCAGCTATGAAGCTCCATCGGGGTCCCCCGTGTATCAATATCCCTGAACATAATCTACCTCACAGGATTGTTGTGCAGCTAAAATACTGCTCCAGGCAGAATGGGTGGGACGACAATCAATATTGATGTTATTGTACTAGTCGAGCCTTTCCCAAACCTGGTGCCCTTCAGAGGTTTTGGACTACAATTCCCAGCATCCCTGACCATTGGCCATGCTAGCTGGAGCTTATGGGAGTTGGAGTCCAAAACATCTGGAGGAGGGCACCAAGCTGGGGAAGGCTGCATTCGGTCCGGATACCAATCAACAGATATCCTCTACATCAGTGTTCTCCAACCTTGGGTCCCCAGCTACGCTGGCTGGGGCATGCTGGGAGTTGTACACCAAAAACATCTGGGGACCCAAGGTTGGAGAACACTGCTCTACATACAAAGTGTAACTCATTTTGTATTTCAAAACTTGTCTGCACCCTAAGCAATTCTATTGGTCACAAGGGGGTGTTAAAAGCACACACATGGGGAACTTCTCATGGGAACTGCTTATTGTGTGGAACTTTACCTCTATACAGGCAGTCCCCGAGTTAAGAACGTCCGACTTACAGACAACCCATACTTAAGAAGTGACTTCTGGGTTCCCCGGCGCTACGTCGTTTATGTAGAGTACATAGCGTAGTATACTATGCAATTTGCGTAAATGCTGACTTTAACGCATAGAACGCTATGCTGTTCCGACTTACATACAAATTCGACTCAAAGACATTCTTAAGAACGGAACTCGTTCGTAACCTGGGGACTGCCTGTAGTTCCATCAAGTGCTCCCTAGCTGGGTGGCTGTAACTTTGAACTGGCCCTAGGTTCACCTTGTTCTCTTGTACTTGTAGATCTGGTGCACATCTAAGTGCAGCGTCAGAATCCAGCACTCCTGGGCAACTGCCAGTGCCCCAGTAGGGCCCATCAACCATTTCAAATTGCTCGCAGTGCCCTGCTACCTGAGATGCTCCATGGCACTATGGGAAATGTAAATGGTGGCTTATAGCCAGATCAGCTTGTAGCCAGAGGGGGCACCGATGTAGGAAGGGGCCCAGGGAGGGAACTTTGCCTAAGGGAGGGATGATGAACAACTTTTGGCCCTCCACATATTTTGGCCTAGAACGCCCCTCATTCCTCACCATAGACTACGCTGATGGGAGTTTAGACCAAAACAACTGGAGGGCCACCAGCTGCCTACCCCTGGCCTAGGCCTTCCTCAAACTTGAAGAGCATCACATGGACAGCGTTTTGAGAAGGGTTGTACTAAGAATGGGTCTCCCAGTGTGTTGAAGCTGTTGAGGGAGGGGGGGGAGTGAGAACTGGAATTCCCCCATTCCAATCTCAGCCCAGCCAGAGGGTGACCTTAGACAAGCCACTTGCTCTCAGCCATGTCCCCCTCTATATCACCTTGTACAACATAAGGACAATAACACCTTGCAGGGCTGTCGTTAGAATTACGTAGATAATGCCAGTGAAGTACTCTTCAGTTATTTTCAGTTGCATTTAAGCTGTTGGCGAGATCTACTGGCGGGAGCAACCATCACAACCTTCACTCCAGCCAGGGTGGGAGGTAGGCTTTTTCTTGGGCGGGAAATAACGACACCATCTCTAGGACGACTGGCATAGTGTTAGGCTGTTTCTGTGGGCGTGCCAGAGGAACAAGGGGACTTTGGAGCCAACAGATCCACAGCTGCCTCCACCATGCCCAGTTTTTCCCTGCACCGCCAGTGGAACACACCAGTGGAACATCCATGCCAGTGGAGCTTTCCACCAGTCTAACGGGACACCTTCGGCAGCATTGGGCATCTTCCCACCGATGGACTTCCCTTTCCACTGGCACAGCAGCGCTTCCACTGCTATCTAAGGCCCTCCAGCCAGCTTCCAAGGACGGTTAGGATTGCAGCCTAGATAAAATAAAATGTGAAAAATAAAATGAAACAAAAAACAAATGCATTGTGTTTTGGTGGTGCTGGACTGCTAGACACCACTGATCAATGATTGGACCTCCCACATTTTTAAAAATAGGTACATGCAGCCTTGAGGTTGGGGGGGGGGTATTCAGTCTGGAGTCTCACTTTCCACTCGTGCCATTTTCCTGATCTACTCACCCTTTCTCTAGAGCTGCTATTTCTCGTGTGGTGCAAAAACTATGCAGATCTGGCGATTTTTATGGTGACTTGGATCAGGAAAATGACAGAGGGCAAAAATGATTAAACTTTCCCTCCCCTAGTGCCATGGCTGCAATCTTACCACACAATCCTACATGAGTCTACTCAGAAGTAAGTTCCACTGAGTTCAATGGAACTTACTCTCAGTTACGAGTGTATAAGACCGCAGCTTTAATGACCCTCTCCGTGGCTGCATTTACCCCTTAAAAAATAACAACAGAAGATCCTATCACGGTTCTCCGGCCTTCTTGTCTAGTTGTATCATATATATATATATATATATATATAAAACTAATTCTCTGGTAGCATGTTCTTTTACATGGGCACATCCCATCACAGAAATTGCTACCTGTTTGCACAATGTTCACTTGTACATTTGCGTGAACTGAGGTTTGTGTGTGTGTATGTGTGGTTGGAAGAGAGAAACAACACTCAGGCATCCAAAACCACAGTGTTGCGATTGTAGACGAGACCTTGTCCGTGGACCCTGTTTGTAGCCAGCATGAAGAGATACCAGTCCTGTTCCTCTTTTCCTTCTGCCTTGGCAGTCTCCAGGCCAGGGCAGGCTTTCATGGCATACATGGCCTTCCAAATGCTGTTTTTCCTCCACAAGAGATGAACTGTATATGAGGCTGCCTGATGCTGACCTCAGTCTATGCTGGTTGGGGCTGATGGGAGTTGGAGTCCAACAACAGGCCTGTGGCTCACGCTGGCTCAGCTTGTCTGAGCGTGGAAAGCTAAGCAGGGTCAGGCCTGGTTATTACTTGGATGGGAGACCCCTCCTCTAGTTTCCTGCATTGAGCAGCGGGTTGGACTCGATGGCCTTGTAGGCCCCTTCCAACTCTATGATCTATGGATCTATGAAATCTATGAAACATCTGTGGGGCCACAGGTTCTCCAGCCCTGTTTTAAGAGGAATGCCAGGGACTGGAACTGGTATCTCGCGCATGCAAAGCATGTTCTCTACCACCGCACTGTGGCCACTCTCTAACAGGAGCAGAACCCCACCACACAGACACACACTTATCTGAGCGCAACGTGGGCTAACAAAACAAAAGGGTGCTCGCTAAATGGGACACCTCAGTACACACGTACTACAGGACACTCTCGGCTTTAGATTGTAAACTCCTCTCGGCAGGGAACTGTCTTGGGTTTACCTTATTTTGTGAAGCGCCACGCTATCCAAGGAAAGGTGCATCCCAAACTCAGCATGGACAGTGTCCACTAGACATACGCTCCATGCATTCTAGCCCAAACCGGCCCTGAGCTCCATGTGTTCAGCCAGAAGTTATGGTTGTGATAAAGAAAGTAACTTACTGGCTGAAATCCTATTGCACGGATTACGCTGGCCACATCTGATTATTTCAATAGCCTGGGCTGGCTTTAAAAGTCAGTTCTTGATAGGCGTAGTAGATGAGTTACCGCACCAAATGAAAAAGGATTGACGGTCACTACCGACTTGCTTAATGGATATTCACGCCTGCCCCCTGGTGGCCATGAGTGACACCGATGCTGCTGCTGCTGCTGCTGAGAATAATATGGGGGAAGCCACATTCCTATTAAGATGTGCCATGCTGACTTCTTCCAGGCAAGAAGACTTCCTTTTTCTTCTGGAGCCTTTCTTCAGACTCAGATAAAACCCTAATGAATCCCTTGTCAAAGAAACTAATTTCTCATAACCAGGATTCTCCTGGTTTGATTTTCTTTTGTGCAATAGTCACAAAGGAAGTTCAGGTTAATGTACACATTATTCATTTATAATATTGATACCCGGCTCTTTTTCCATCATAGAATTCAAGGTAGCATATATAAGCTTGCAAGGCCACACCCACACCAGGGTCATCGTCAAGGGTAGGCATGGTTGGGCAGCTGCCAAGGGTCCACACGCTAGCAGGGACCAACCGGCAAGGACTCCCTGGACTTGCTCCTCCTCTTCACCATTACGACCTGCTTGTTCACCTGCCTCTCGTTCTTTGGACCAGACAATGGTGGTGGTGAGAAGGAGGAACTGTAGATGCCACTGCCAACTTGCTCGCCAGTTCTCTGCTTGTCAAGCAAGCACGTGGCAAGAATGATGAGAAAGATGCTGAGGAGCAATGGCACCCGGTGACAATGGCGGTGAGAAAGTAGACTCACTGAGGGAGGGGGCCCATCAAGGGTGTCTTTCCCAAGGGCCCTCAAAAACCTGGAGCCAGCACTGACCTGTACCTTAAGATCTTCAGTGCAAGACTTTCTGCAGATGTCCCTGCCATCTAAACTGTGGTGGGTGGCTTCCAGAGAGAGGGCCTTTACTTGAGATGCTGGCACCTTCTGCCTGAAAGGAATGTGGTCTGCCACTGAGTTATGATTCCCAGTGGTACAGCTAGGTAATTTTAGACCGTGGACTTGATGGCCTTATGGGGGGGGGCAGAGGCAGTGTTAGGGGGTGGACCACTAGGGCTGGAGCCCCAAATCTTTCATTGGGAGCCCCGAATCTCTGGGAGGCCATCTGCCCTACCACCCTGCTGTCCAGGGGCACTTACTGAAATGAAGGTACAGGGGCCCTGATGATCTCTCTGCTGCATCAGAACCCCCTGGATTAGCTGGCTTTCCCCCCACATGTGCTTCACCTCCTGCTGCCCCCATCTCACCTGAATCTTTCTGCCTGAGGTTTTTTCTGAAATCAAACGCCCTCCTCTCCACTGTCCATACAAATAGGGGTATCCGTAGGAGACAGGGTCCTGTAAAGACACACAGAGAGAGAGAGAGACTTTACAGCATTTATAAATTAGCATATGCAAATTTGTGCTTCTTATTTTTTTGGTCCTGTGGGCCTGAGCCCCGGATCTTTTCAGTACCTAGCACTGCCCCTGTGGGGGGGAGGGGGCTTGTGTATTACGCAACTAATATTTCTCTTCACCCCCACCCCCACTGGCATTCCATGCTTGGCAACTGCTTCTACTTCCCTTATATGTTAGGGCCAAACTAAGCATTCTCCTAATCACACATCGCTCCATAACTTCCCTGCTCTCCTTGCAAATGTGTGCAGCCCTAATTTGGATCAGGAACATGAGAGGGTTGAAGCTTTCTCCCCACCCACTTATTTTCATCCCAAAATCACATACACGCACTCACACCCATGTGGGAGTTAACAACGTGAAAAGAAAAAGTAAGCCTCTCCCGTGGTTGTGATTTGAATTGGGGTCACCTCTGAAGTACCAGTTACTGGAGAACAACAGCTGGAGTGGGCTATTGCCCTCATCTGGTTGGCCAGTGAAGGAAACAGAATGCTAGCTAGACTAGAAAGGCCTTTGGTCTGATCCAGCAGGCCTCTTAGGGTACAATCCTATGCATGTTTAGACAGAAAAAAGTCCTACAACTCCCAACATGCCCCAACCAGCAATGCTGGCTGGGGCATGCTGGAAGTTATAGGACTTTTTTCTGCCTAAACATGCATAGGATTGTGACCTTAATGTTTTAAATACAGATTTAGTCCTACTTAGGGTAGACCCATTAAAATCAATAGGACTTATTAGTTATGACTAACTTAAGTCACATTGATTTCAATAGGTCTACTCTAAGTAGGACTAAATCTGGATCCAACCCCCTATGTTTGTTGTTTATCATCTTAAAGACTAATCAATTTATTTAGTGGCCAGAGACAACTTTGTCAGATGCATGACATCACGCCCCCCCCCAAAAAGTATGTATGCCACAATAAATGCCTTCATATTAACGATGGCCCAAAACTCCTTGTTGGTTTTGCTTCAACGGACCAACACAGCCACCCCTTGAGAACACGATGAACGAGCCATGTTATTGTTTCAAGCAGGATCCAAATTGGAACTCGCGGTGT
Organism: Shinisaurus crocodilurus; assembly: GCA_021292165.1. NCBI lineage: Eukaryota > Metazoa > Chordata > Lepidosauria > Squamata > Shinisauridae > Shinisaurus > Shinisaurus crocodilurus. The sequence goes on along the minus strand of CM037880.1, from coordinate 204,493,651 downwards.
CCTCGCTGAACATTCTTGAGGATATAGGGAGTTGCAACTTTGAAGACATATTGAAGTAATTGCAAGATTGGTTCACCACCTCAAAAACAAGCCAAATGGAGGTGGGGCGGTGGAGGAAGAGATGAGCTTAAGAAAGGTTGATGGAGACTTCAAAGGGATTTGAACTGGGCCCTAAGTGTTGAGTAACTGGAACGGACGGCAATTTAAAGGGCAATAATGGAAGTGATGTGGTGTGTCTGGAAAGTTCCCCTTTCATTATTCTGACAAATGTCAATTATAAACTCTTTGACATCAGCCAGTGCCTTTGAGCCCTGCTGTTTCTTGTGGTCACCACTGCCGCTGCCCATCTTCCGGACCTAATAATTGTACTTGCACAAGTCTCCTTTTGGAAACTGAAACTGCCACATTCTGGGCTCCCGGCTGGAACTGCAGAAAGCGCTCGCCACATCCTCAAGGCCGGCTGAACCATTGTTCCTGCCATCTTTATAATCCCCTCTTTCTCTTCAGGGCCCTGTGTTCTCAATGCTGAAAAAACAATCCAAATCAGAATTCTGTGCCCAGGTAACCCTAAACTCTGCAATTAAACAAGGTCCAATCCTGCAACCCGCATTATTTATATACATTTGCATGATTTCTCTTGTTTTGCACCATTAATTCTGCTCCCACTAGCTATAGAGAGGTACAAAGAGCTATGCAAGGTGCTTCCCTGACTACTGGAAGTGGAAATCGTATTCAGCGGCTCCTGATGAGAGAAACTGAGATCTCATCAGACATTGTCCACAGACTTTCAAGCATATCTTCCATGAGGGTTAAGAAGAGAGAGAGAGAGAGAGAAAGCTAGCTAGCCTGAGAGAGTCTTAAGAAGCTGAATTCTGTGACCAGTTCCACAGTTTCTGCAGGGCTGATGTCGACCGTTGGCATTCATGAGCAGCTGTCAGGGAACCAGAACCCTGGCATGGTCCACTTCTGATGAAGTACTGACACACACACCCCAACCCCCCCACACACACTTTTCCCCAATTTGCTGCTTCGAGTAGTGCCTGGCAGCTGGACCTAGGAGCTATGTAAATTTCCCACAAGTCCCCAGAGCAATGCTACGTCAGGGGATTGTGGGAAATTAAAATAGTGGCTAGCCCAGTGTTCTCCAACCTTGGGTCCCCAGATGTTTTTGGCCTACAACTCCCAGCATGCCCCAGCCAGCTGGCTGGGGCATGCTGGGAGTTGTAGGCCAAAAACATCTGGGGACCCAAGGTTGGAGAACACTGGGCTAGACCAAGCTGCTCGGAGTGCTGCTGCCGCCATGATTTCCTTCTACTGCCAAGCTCACCAGGGCCCAACCAATGGAGGTGGGACCCACCAGTGGGCACTTTGCCTAGAGCCCCCGCCTCAAACCTTCAGCCATCCCTGCTTTTCTGCCTTCTTGCAGGACCGAAGTATACACAAAGCCCTGCGTATGCGATACTGCGCACAGGGGCACCACCTTTTTTTGTTGTGAACAGAGGGTTTGTGCCTTTAAGAGCCTGCAGAAATCAAGCGGCGAAACTCTTTTCAGCACAGAAATGCTGAGAGAGGGGATGATACTGTGGCTGCCTCTTACACAGCTTTGAAAAGCACAGAAACTCTGTCCTGGAAAAAAATATGACAGCCTACGTTGGCATCCCTGAGAATGAAGTGAACGAGGCAAAGCCTTACGGAGTATTCTCGCTTGCAAGTTATCTCGTCATAACACCCTTTCGGCAGTGGTTTGTTCATGCTGGCTGGAACCAATCTCTAGGACAGGCTTCCCTGACCTGATACCCTCTTGTGGTGTTGGACCACAAGTCCTATCATTCTGAGCCAGCACGCTGGCTGGGGATTATGGGAGTTGTGGCCCAACACATCTGGAGGGCACCAGGTTGGGAAGACTGCTGTAGGCTGGGAGATTGGAGGCTAATGAAACTAAAAGAAACTTCAGCTAGGCCAGCTTTTCCTGACATAAGAGATAAAATGATGGGGAAAGCTGTTGGGAGCTGCCCCTTTTCAATACGTAACTCCTTTACTGAGGGAACTGCACTGGCGGCCTATTCGCTATTGGGCCAGGTTTAAGGTTCTGGTACTAGTGTGCAAAGCCTGAAACAACTTGGGGCCAGGATACCCGAGAGAGTGCCTTCTCCCTTACCAACCTGCCTGGTCACTGAGGTCATTGGAGGACGTTCTCCTGGTGGTTCCACATGGACCTATGGCCCAACTAGAGTCCACCAGGACAAGAGCTTTCATTGTGGTGGCTCCACTTCTATGGAACTCCCTGCCTCTGGAGGTCAGGCAGGCTCCAGCACTGTGTTGTTTTTGGCACCTGCTGAAGACGTCTTTGTCGCAGGAGGCTTTCCTTGCTGACCAGCCACAGTGTTAATGTTATCCTGTTTTTAATGCATTGGTTTTGTTATTTTATCCATTTTATCCTTTTATTGTTCACTGCTCCGGAATCTGTCTAGATATGGTATACAAATGCTGTAAAAATAAATAAATAAATAAGAATATAAGAGGAGCCCTGCTGGATTAGAAGAAAAATCCATCTAGTACAGCACCTGGTTTGGTAGCGTGACCAACCATTTGTTACATTACATGTATATCTAGCCTTTCCTCCACAGAGTTCAGGGCAGTGTACATAGTTCTACCCACCCACCCATCTCATTCTCACAACCCTGTGAGGTAGGTTAGGCTGACAGTGGGCGACTGGCCCAAGGTCCCCCAGCGAGCTCCATGGCTGAATAGCGATTTCAACCTGGGTCTCCCCAATTCTAACCCAGTACTCCAGCCACTATGCCACATGGCCTCTGGGAAGCCCACAAGCGGGCATAATGGCAATAGCCCTCCCCCCAATCCTGCGCACACCCCAGTGACTGGTATTTGAGGGCATACTGTCTCTGAACATGGATGGAGGCAGGGATGTTGAAGAGTCCTTGGTCTCGAGTCACGAGTCACGAGTCTTTGGACCCGAGTCTCGAGTCCGAGTCCTTGGTCCAAAATGGTGACTCCCGAGTCCCAAGACCCGAGTCACTCCCAAAACTGACTCCACGAGTCCCTGTTAAAATCAATGGGGTTTTTCCCCAACAAAATAAGGCTACTTCAGATGTGTGGCTTAAATAAATTCTAGGCACAAGTGTGCCTTTTTATTTCAAAACTCTGCAACTGATTTGGACAAGAACAGACCAGGCAGACAAACCCAAAATAACCAGGCAGGCAGAGGAGGCAGGGAACCCCAAAGCAGGCAGGTAGAGGCAGCCAAACCCAAAATGTCTGAAAGGTTGCATTTTAGGGAAATGATTTAAAAAAAATAAAATCTTTGCTGGCGATTGCACTTCTCTCCACTCCTTCTGGCACAGCCCAGGGATGTTGAAGAGTCCTTGGTCTCAAGTCCCGAGTCGAGTCTCGAGTCCCATTAAAACTATTGGGACTCGAGTCCGAGTCGAGTCAGAGGGGGGACTCAGTCCTGACTCACGAGTCGAGTCCTCAAGTCCGAGTCCCCATCCCTGGATGGAGGTTCTTCTTCAGCCATCCTATATCCTAATAGCAAGCTCACTTTCCAAGCATGGATCTTTATGTAGCCAAAACAGCACCACCCACAGCCAAGACAATTTTCTCCCCTACGTTTTTGGCAGCTCCCCCAGAACATTTCGGCTGGCTACAGGCCTGACACTGCATCATGTTGTCCCACTCGTCATGACTAGTAGCAATGGATAGATCTGCTCTCCGTGAATTGGTCCAATCACCTTTTAAAGCCAGCTATCTTTGGCCATCAGTGCATCTGGTGTTGGTGACTAATATTTTCTTCTCTCTGTCAGATGAACCTGAGTTCTATTATTACTGTAGAAAGGGGGAATTTATGGAGAAGGGGCCTGTGGCTCACACTGGCTCAGCTCGTCTGAGCATGGAAACCTAAGCAGGGCCAGGCCTGGTTGTTACTTGGATGGGAGACCCCTCCTCTAGTTTCCTGCATTGAGCAGGGAGTTGGACTCGATGGCCTTGTAGGCTCCTTCCAACTCTATGATCTATGAAATCCGCTTTCTCCTAAACTTGCTGAACAATGTCAGGCCTGTCAAGAAAAAAGTGTTGGGTTTTTTAAAAACCTGTTGCAACAGAAGACACCACAAGAGGGCAGCAATACTCAAATCTTGCAGCAAGGTGTGAATGAATGGATGGATGGATGGATGGATGTACTTCTGAAAGGATTCTTTTCGGTAGAAAGAGATCAGCTCATCATGGTCATGAGAGGGATGAGGATAAGGATGTACACGCTTGGCTTACCCATGGCCGGTAGGATTCCCATGTCTTCTGTTTGCCCTGCTGCTGTACCTTTAACAGCATCCTGGCATGCAGAAATTAAGCAGCTGAATATAAACATCTCCGAGCCTGGAGGAAAAAGCTGCAACTACTTGAAAAGATCTCAGATAAGGGCCTTTACCTGAGACCTTAGGGAGCCACCACTGCCAGCCAGAATAGATGTAGAATGGGACACACTGGTGGCTGGGAAATCCTTCCGGGGCGGCATTGGTGGGCGGGGTCAATGATGGGCAGAGCGAAGGCCATGGGGGGGGGGCACAGGCACACCCTTTCCCACTCACCAGGGCCAGCTCCAAGAGGTTGAGGGCCCTTAGGCAAGACACCCTCCTCCCTCCGTAAGTCTCTCTTCTCTCCGCCACTGTCACCAGCTGCTCTTGCTCCTCATCTTCTCCCTCACCATGGCCTACCACTTGCTTCCTTGACAGGCAGAAGGCCAGGGAGCCAGCAGGCAGGGGCACCTGCAGCTCCTCCTTCTCACCACCTCTGAACCAGAGTGAGAGGCAGGTGAGAACAAGCAAGATGTAATGGTGATGGGGAGGAGCAGCTTCAGTCAATGAGCCCCTGCTGGAGTGTGGGCCCTTGGCGAGTGCCCTTCGATGCCTACCCTTGATGCTGTCCTTCCCACTCACACACAGATACATACGGTAAATAGACTTACAACGTTCCCTTCCTCTCTCTCTCTCTCTCTCTCTCTCTTCTCTCTCTCTCTCTCTCTCTCACACACACACACACCCTTCCCTCCCCAAGAAAATCACATGCACACATGCACTGCAGACACTCTAGCAGTTGTGCTTAGAGGGCTAACCATAGTGAGTGAAGCTGCTAGAGCAACATCCTCTCTGGCTCTTTACAGGCCCCAGGAGGATCCCAGCAGCAGCAGCCGCCGCCGCCTTAACCATGTTGGTGAGGAGGCTGTGAATCGTGGAAGGGGGAAGTTTAGGGCCACATGGCAGACTGCAGGGGAGACCCCCCCCCCGCCCCACCCTTCGAGGGCCGAAGGCGGCCCGCAGGCTGCACGTTGCCCATATGTGGCCGAGACCAACCAATGGTCCGACTCAGCGCGGCAGCTTCATGCGGTCAGTTTCTTTGAGTTCAGCAATGCAGCAAGCCTAATGGCAAGATATATGTACCTGACCGGGGGCGGGGGGGGGGTAATGTGAAGGGTTGAAAATGCACCTGAGGGGGTTGTGGGGTCATGCTCAGTGGCTCTGTCGATGCACACGCCAGGCATGCCCCTGGCTGGCCCTTGGCTTGGGGCACCTTTGCCTCTTCTGGCTTGGGCCGGTTCTCGATCTAATCTTGCAGTTTCAGCAGTTCTGTTGCTGCAAGCCAGTTATTTCTCACACTCACACAGTCTACGGCAGTGTTCTCCAACCTTGGGTCCCCAGATGTTTTTGGCCTACAACTCCCCGCATGCCCCAGCCAGCCAAAAACATCTGGGGACCCAAGGTTGGAGAACACTGGTTTACGGGAATAGTTGCTTCTGCCTCAGAGCAAACCGAGATAGAGAGCAGGCGATAATGAAATGTAAAAATAGGTGCACCTTGGCTCACTCTTGCCCTGTCCAGAGCATGGCCCATTTCTGCTTCTAACACATGCAAAGGGGCTCTACGCAAGTACAGCTGCAATTGCATAGATCTCTCCATGTGAGGGAATGAATCAGAAACTTCCTTCCCCACTCTTGCATGGAGGTGGTCCTTGGTCTGAGTCATAGAGGTGTCCCGAGCGAGTGTACAGCAGTATCCCTATTTTCCTCTGTAAAATGTCAGAAGGTTTGCTATTGCATAAAGTAGGCGTAGGATCTGCTTCTCTATACAGTTTTGTTCTTTCCATCAGGCTGGACTGCTCTTTCCTAAAGATCGTTGTTGTGACCTGTAATGTGATGGTGGTTTATTTTTCTATGTGTTTCTTTTCAAAGGAGATGATGGTGAGAAGGGAGACCAAGGAGAAATGGGCAAACATGGGAAAGTCGGCCCTACGGGATCCAAAGGTAAAGGCGTGCGTGGTTATCTGTTGTGCTCTGCAAACATATGAGGAAACCTCTTGCTCCTGCAATGGCGCATATTCAGCTGATGTTTCTTACGCTTCCACAAGTGTGTGTTGTTGCTCATTGAAAACACCTCTGGATTAATAAAGATATTATTATTATTATTATTATTATTATTATTATTATTATTATTATTATTATTATTATTATTATTATACCGCTCCACAGCCAAAGCTCTCTGAAATGACAATGGAGGAGCAAAATTCTGCTCTATGACTTGCTTTGGAGCAGGGGTGGTGCTAGGTACTGAAAAGATCTGGAGCTCAGGCCCACAGGACCAAAAAAAAATACACAAATTTGCATATGCTAATTTACATGTACTCTAAAGTCTGTAAAGGACCCTGTCTCCTAAGGACACCCCTATTTGTAAAAAGGGATGTATGAACAGGGGAGAGGAGGGCATTTGATTTCAGAAAAAAACCTCAGGCAGAAAGATTCAGGGAGGGGGCAGCAGGAGGTGAAGAAGCACATGTGGGCAAAAAGCCAGTTGATCCATTCCAGGGGGATCCGATGCAACAGAGCTCATCAGGGCCCCTGTACCTTGATTTCAGCAAGTGCCCATGGACGGCAGGGTGGTGGGGCAGATGATGGCCTCCCAGAGATTCGGGGCTCCAAATGAAAAATTCAGGGCACCAGCCCTAAGTGGGCCACCCTCTAACACCGCCTCTGGGGTTGGGGCAGGAGATGTGGTGGATGCAGAAAGGAACCACCCAGAAAGAATATTAGGCAACAAGGACTGGAGAGGAGGTGGTATATTTATAACGAGTAAGGGCACACAATCCTATGCATGTTTAGACAGAAAAAAGGCCTACAACTCCCAGCATGCCCCAGCCGGCCTTGCCGGCTGCGGCATGCTAAGAGTTGTAGGCCTTTTTTCTGTCTAAACATGCATAGGATTGCATCTTAAGAAGTTTAGTATTGTTTAGGGCAAAATATGACCAAGGGGTAGCAGGCGAGGGGGAATAAAGGCTTCTAAATGTGCTGTGTATTGAACCAGTGGCCTCAATGACAGCTGTGCAGGCTGCTGGTTATGGATTAAAGTGCAAAACTGCACAGCAAAAGGCTTGATATTTTCAGACAGCTAGTCGGGCGCAAATAATGGCTGTATAAATTCTGTCCACACATTTATAATGGCCTAAATGCTTTAAGCTTTGATCGATACTTTTTTTTTTTTTTATGGCTGAAGTGCATTGGATACACAGCCATAATAATAACAACAATTCTCTGATGTGACTTTGCTTCACGTTACAAAAATGGGGTTTGAAACAGAGATGCGGGGGGGGGGGGAGAGATGGATGGTCTGCCATGTGCATGTCTTGGCTCTTAAAAGGACGCAAAGGAAAACCTCTCCAAATTTAGGACTGCAGGTGCTGCTCAGTTTAGCCAGCTGGTTTGCAGCACTGGGCAATGTCGAAGAGAAGATGCTGAACCATCTTCCCATGTGCACAGAGCTCAATGTTGCAAAAGACACAGGGCTGCCCCTGTGTTGAATCCTCCGCTTCCCCTTCCTGTAGTATGTAGTAACTCTTATCACATCCTCTAGGGCACCATCATATTATGCATTTCCCCACCCTACCTATATCAGTGGTGGCTGCCAGGCTGCCATTGATGGGGAAACAAATGGCATGATTTTAAAACCCTATACAGCTCCGGTCCAGTCTATCTCAAGGAGTGTCTCCAGCAACACCAAGTAGGCCGCTCAACAAGATCTGCCACAGACGGCCTTCTCCTTGTCCCTTCAGCCAGAGCAGCTAGACTGGTGGGGACTGAGGAAGAGGGCCTTTTCTGTGGCGGCCCCCGTACTGTGGAACTCTCTCCCGAGTGAGCTCCGCCATGCCCCCTCTCCGCTGAGTTTCCGCCGCTCACTAAAAATTTGGCTGTTCAGGCGGGAATATCGGGTGGGCTAGGATTTTAAAATGTTATACTGTTTTAAAGGTATTTTATCCTGTTTTTATCTGATGTACATCGCCCAGGCTGGCCGGTTTGCCGGCCAGATGGGCGATGAATAAATGTAAATAATAATAATAATAATAATAATAATAATAATAATAATGACATCATGACACAGAGAGGACAGCATGATAAGATCATTATGACATCAGGACACAGAGTGGGTCTCACAACATGTTTTGGTGGGTAGGGACGGAGAAACTCAACACAAGTAATCCCTTATCCCAATCTGATCAATGAATCCAGACTTAGAGGTAGGACAGGAAAGGTTTTACCACTAACTGCTTATGAACTGTGTGACCTTATTATTATATATCTGGAATTGTGCGCATGATTTTGTGAGAAATTTAGGGATGTGAATTGGATTTGGCCGAAGCCCGAAGCCTGAGCCGAATTGGCCCCCTTTAGACAGTATCTGGTGCTTCCCAAGGTGAAGCAGCAGGCTTCCCCCCCCCCCAAGCAACCAGAACTGAAGCTGGACCCTGCATGAAGCTTTGTCTGTGATACGGGGCTTCAGAAAGGCAGACTGCAAAAATAGCATCTTTCTTTTGGTTTCATGGAAACACTGATGACGGGGGAGAGGGAATCTAGTTGAGTGACTGACAAGTCCACCTTCTAATCCAGTGTTCTCCAACCTTGGGTCCCCAGATGTTTTTGGCCTACAACTCCCAGCATGCCCCAGCCAGCTATGCTGGCTGGGGCATGCTGGGAGTTGTAGGCCAAAAACATCTGGGGACCCAAGGTTGGAGAACACTGCTCTAATCCTAGGGCACATTTTGGTAGGGGGTTTCCAATCACCAGGGGCGGTGCCAGGTATTGATAAGACCCGGGGCTCAGGCAAAATAATGCACAAATTTGCAGATGCTACTTTTACATATGCTCGAAAGTCTGTGCATGTGTGTGTCTTTAAAGGACTCTGTTTCCCAAGGACACACCTATTTGTAAAAAGAGATGTAGGGACAGGGGAGAAAAGGGCATTTGATTCCAGAACAAAATCTCAGGCAAAAAGATTCAAGGGGGGGTGGCAGCAGGAGGTGAAGCACATGTGGGCAAAAAAGCCAGCTCATCCAGGGGGATCCGATGCAGCAGAGAGATAATCAGGGCCCCTGTACCTTGATTTCAGCAAGTGCCCCTGGACAGCAGGGTGGTGGGGCAGAGGGCCTCCCAGAGATTCAGGGCTCCAAACGAAAGATTTGGGGCTTCAGCCCTCGTGGGCCATCCCCTAACACCACCTCTGCCAATCACTGTGCTTTGGGAAGGGATTGTGGGTTACATATAAACATTGTTCCCAGCTTCCTTTTCTCAGTTGCTCATGCTGTTCTGTAGCAAGCAAGTAGGAAGGAGGTCTGAGGTTGTGTGTTGGATTGTGGGGTGGCTTCGAGTTCTATTTGTTCATGATTTCAAAATCCTTCTGTTTCTCCTCTCAATTATTAGATCAATCCCTCTCCCAGACTTTTCCTGCAGCGCCCCTGCAGTGAAAAATCTTTCTTTCTTTTCTAATGCCAACAGGCTTCAGTATTTTTTTTAAAAGCCTCAAATTGGTTTTCAACCATCATAAATCCCTAGCTGCAGTACTTATCCTTCTGAATTTGTGCTAGTTTCTTGCCTGGGGAAACCTCTGTGATGTGTGCCATTCAGGGCCCGTGCTACCATTAGGCCAACAAGGCAGCTGCCTAGGGCGCAGGGCTAAAGGGGGCGCCAGAAACACCTTGGAAAAAAAATACAGCGCTCTCAAGTGGGAAGGGGGGCGCTAAATATCTGATCTTGCCTAGGGCACCAAACTGCCTTGCACCGGTCCTGGTGCCATTTTCATACAAAAAGTCACAGGGGGAGGGAAGAAGAAGGTGAATCACTCACCACCACCCCTAAATTTTAGGGCTTCCCCTTCCACATAAATCACCGTACCTATCCTTCCGAAACTTTGCAGGTTCCTTACTTATGGCCACCTCTAGGCTTTCTGTCATTTTCAGAACAATGGTCCACAAGGAACAAAGGGGGGGATAAGCACACCCTGTTTCGGATACCCTCAAAACATAAAGCCTGCTTTTGCACAAAAACATCATCTGTACCTATTCACTGGAAACTTGGCAGGCTTGATCCCCTCAGAAGGGGTAGCTACCTATGTAAATTTATCCAGTTCTGCCAAGATACAAAAAAGTATCAGCATTCAGCAGCCTCTTTTAAAACAAATCAAAATATAAAGGTTTCCAGAGGCAACCATCGAGAAGACATCAACTGCAGCAGCCAAACACAAGCGCTTTTTAGAAAGAAAGAAAGAAAGATACACCGCAACAAATGTGACTTTAAAAAGTGGATGTGATCCTAAGGCATGAACAAGAAAACAAATGTGATTTTAATGCAGGGATAAAGAAAAGAATGGAATTTCTAATAAGGAAAATGAATGGGAGAATGAAACCACTTTTATTTTCCTGCACACTTCTCTTTCTCACATGCAAGTGTTGCTTGCCATGATTTTCTCCGAGGAGGGAAAGTCAAATGCTGCCAGGGACACTGTATAAGCAAGGGCAAAAGGTGCATCCATCCCTAAACTGCATGGCTTGTCCCTCACTGAGAAGGATCCCAGAGAGGAGGCTACAATCTGTCTTTACATGAGCCCTCAGAGCTGCATTTCACCCCAGGATCTTTGCATATGCAGCTGCTCCTTTCACAAGCACACCCTGCCCAACAATCAGTGACAGGCGATTGTGCTAGTTATCAGTGAGAATAACATAAAGGGAGTTGTGGATTAATTCAATCACATGCTGGTCTCTGAATCATCCTAAAAGGATTGGTGTTTGTGTGTGTGATGCCTCCAGGCATCCCAACTGGGAGCTTTTAGTTAGGCAAATCTGCTTTGAAATTTCATGCCATTTCTTCTGCAACGCTGTGGGGGAGGGAGCCGAGGGGGGCGGCAGCCATCTGCTACCAGTCACTACAATACCTTCAGTGGCAGCAAATCAAAGACAGTCGCTCTTCAGAAGTGAATCCAGTCTGTTGGATTGGACTCTCAAAGCATATGTGAAAACTACTGCTATGCTGGCAAGGGGGTGGTGGGAAGCATGAACCTTTTATAGCTTAAGCTATACAGATGGCCACATCTTCGTGGCTGGGGTACCGGATTGCTCTGCACGTGGGGGTGGGGAGGGGAAGTGTTGCCACCTTTTCCCCCTTAGAGGGCTCCTGTGCTTTGCACGACAGTCAGAAATGTCACAGGGGAAGCCTCTCTCCATCACTGCATTAGGGAAACACTTGGCCTGTTGAATTTCTGCCTGTCACACCGCTATTAAAAGAACAACAGCCCTCTCTGGAAAAAAAACAAAAAACAGTGGAAACCCTATTCCTCAGTAGCCAGTTATTGGTCGTGGCACATTTCCAACCAACCCACAGTCCCTGTCCCCATTACCGTAGCCGCCTCCCCCCAGCAGCATAACAACATGTTACTCTATAAATTTATTTATTTATTACATTTGTGAATCGCCCATCTGGCCGGCCACCCGGCCACCCTGGGCGATATACAATTAAAACAATGCAATAATAAAAACAAACATAACAATTAAAACAGTATAGAAAAAGATCTTTTAAAATCCTAACCCACCTCATATTCCCTCCTGAAATACCATGTTTATTTCAGGGGGCATGGCAAAGGTCACTGGGGAGGGAGTAATTGTAAACACCCAAATACATGTATGAGGCTATATAAAGCATAATTATGAGGATGATCCTACCCATCACTCACTCAGTAACACAACAGCATGTTTAGAGAATTAGAAGTGCAACCATCATAGCCATAATTATTATTTATATAGCTACATCAGTGTTTACCTAAATTTTACTGTATATGCTCACTTTATATAGTCACCTCAAAAACTAGTGGCGTGGGAAGGTGACAAATGAGGCTGCAATCTGAAGATGCTTACTTAGGGAGTACATTCCACTGAACTCAGTGGGACTTGCGTCTGAGTAGACCTACTTAAGGGTGTGCTTTTAATATAGGATTTAGGCTACTCCTGACCTGAAGATCATGCGTGGAGTTTAAAAACACAGGAAGAGGTGATCTCTCTCCTTGACCTGACTGATTATGTGTGGCATCTTTCTTTTTAGAAAAATGTTTGGTTTCCTCCTTCCCTCCCTAATAAGGGTGAGGCACCATAGTGCAGTGTTAGAGCACCTGCTTTTCATGCAGAAAATCCTAGGTTCGATCCCTGGCGTCTCCAGTTAAAGAAGGATTAGGTAGCAGATGTTGGGGGAAAACCTCTACCTGAGAACCTGCAGAGTCAGAAGAGACAATAGTGGGCTAGACAGACAAAGAATCTGATCTGGTATAAGGCTCCCTATGGTCCACGTAATTTGAGAGTGGTTGCTATTTGTCCAAACCCACCCACCCCCAAAACCCCCAAACATTTGTTATATTTGAGTTCTTGGCAATATTCAGCATCCACCCTCCATTGAAACTGGAAAGAAAAGCATTAGGTGTTTTGAGAAACTGCATGTGATCAGGACCGGTGCAAGGCAGTTTGGTGCCCTAGGCAAGATCAGATATTTAGCGCCCCCCCTTCCCACTTGAGAGCACTGTATTTTTTCCCCAAGGCGTTTCTGGTGCCCCCTTTAGCCCTGCGCCCTAGGCAGCTGCCTAGTTGGCCTAATGGTAGCCCTGCATGTGATGTAAATAAATAGCTTAACTTAAGGACAGGGCTGGCCCTACCATAAGGCAAAATGAGGTGATCACCTCAGACAGCAGACGCTGGGGGGCAGGCGTAACAGCCTCCCGGCTGTTCCTCCTGAACTGCTCAGCTGCTCCCCTTTTTCTGAGGTCAGAGCTGTGCCTGCCACACAACCTCTCCTGGAGCCGCTAAATTAGCCCACTGCCTCAGCTGTGGTAAAGGGCATTTTGCCGTCGCCAGTGTTGAAGTAACTGCTAGACCAGCTGGCTTTTGTACATGATATGGGAAGGGGGTGCCATCTTGTCCTTCACCTCAGACAGAAACATGTCTTGGGACTGCCCTGCTTAAAGATATACCAAAATAGTGTTCTGAGAGACTCTTCTTCACTGTGTTTCCTTTCCAGGAGACAAAGGAGCAGTTGGCGATATTGGTGACCAGGGAATGATGGGTAAAATCGGACCGATTGGCAGAAAAGGTAAGATGTCTTTTAATCCTTGGTCAAGCCTTTTGAAAGTGTTGTTAGGCACAGAACAAAACACGAAACAGCTGCTATTTATGCTTCCCAAATTAAACAGATGGCGTTTCTTTCCAAAGCAGACATACTATGATTTAAATCAGATCGTATGCTTCCTACCCTTGGCTAGCAGAAGGGAAGCCCTGAGATAAAACAGGCAAGTTTTCAAAAATATCTTCGCAACTGTAAGAGCTCGTGAAAGTTGAGCTTTCCCAGTACCATATCCCATGCTTATAGTAAGCAGTTCCACCAACTGATTTTAAAATTGTTTAGGACCTGTACATACATTTATTGTACAGGTCCTATATATCCAAAACCCGATAGAAGGGAAATGTTACTTGATAAAGCAAAGGATTCCTATAGTTTGTGTTAAAGACAGAACACACACACACACCCTGCCAAAGTCGTGAAGACCTAATAAATTTAGGGCACAATCCAATGCAGATGCCCATAATAACCAGGGCCGGATTAAGAGCATTATGGGCCTGGTGCTGAGGATTTTGGTGGGCCTTTTTATGGAAATAAATAAAATGAAGACGCAATTTTATATTAAAACAAATTAAATATTTTAATTACCATTAAAGTGCCAAAACAGAAACATATTGAAAATATTTCTTTTTTTGTAAACAATAAGCTTGTTAACTCAATAAAACCTGATGGAAGTGGGCAGTGTCCGTGAAAGCTTATGTCAGAATGAATGTGTTGGTCTTTAGGGTACCACAAGACTCTCTTGTTGTTCTTGCTGCAATAGACTAACACAGCCCACCCCTTCGGGAATTATGCAGACTGTTAGGCAACAATGTACACGAACCGAGCTCTTACTCAGCTGCCCCCCCCCCCCCACGTGCTGTATGGAGAGAATGCTATTGACCTGCCTTACAGGGTTGATGTAAGGATTACAACAGGGGTCCTCAAACTTTTTAAACAGGGGGCCAGTTATTGTCTCTCAGACTGTTGGGGGACCAGACTATAGTTTAAAAAAAAAAAAAAGAACGAATGGATCAAGTAAAAAAAAGGACCTGGGTCATTTTTTTTCACTTGATAGGGGTGAATTTTTTTTTCTTAAATGGAAAGTTATTATAAATTAATTATAATGTTAACAAGTGATTAAATGGAGGATGGAATGTTATTTTGATGGCAAAAGTGGGTAGAAATTAATGATTTATTTATTTATTTATTGCATTTATACCCCGCTCTTCAGCCAGAAAAGGCTCTCAGAGCGGTTTACACAGATTACCGGTAATAATAAGACATTCCCTACCCTCAGGCTCACAATCTAAAAGACGTGACACAAAAGGAAAAGGGATTGGGGGGGAGGAGGAAGAATGCCAAACATTATATTGGTGCCTGAGTTTGGTATTCTTCCTCCTCCCTCCCAATCCCTTTTCCTTTTGTGTCATGTCTTTTAGATTGTGAGCCTGAGGGCAGGGAATGTCTTATTATTAATCTGTGTAAGCCGCTCTGAGAGCCTTTTCTGGCTGAAGAGCGGGGTATACGGTAAATGCAATAAATAAATAAATAAATAATAAATGATTAAATGGAGGATGGAATTTTATTTCGATGGCAAAAGTGGGTTTAAAAAATAAGAATGTACTACCTTTTTTGCTGTCTAAAATTGAAATACATTATAAAAGGCTACCTACAAATTATAAGCGTGTTTTGCTTTTGTCTGGCTGCTCTGTGTGTGTGAGTGCTTTGTGTGGGGTAAACTGAAATACATTATAAAAGAGTCCCTGACTCTCAGCCTAACCTACCTCACAGGGTTGTTGTGAGGATAAAATGGAGGAGGAGGAGGAGGAGGAGGAGGAGGAGGAGGAGGAGGAGGAGGACTATGTAAGTCGCCTTGGGTTCCTTGCAGGAAAAAAGGTGGGGTATAAATATAACAAATAAAATAAATAAATAAATAAAATAAATGTGAAAAGGCAGCAGTGCCTGTATGGGAAACAGGTGGGCAGGCAGGAAAGAGGGCACTCTGAGGGAAACTGAGGCAGATGGCGGGAAGGAGGGAGAGTACTTTGAAGGAAGCTGAGGCAGAAATGGAAGGAGAAAGGGAATAGAAGGGGGGGGACCCACTTTGTGCCTGCCTGCCTGCCTTTCTTTTTTGCTTGTTTCCCTCGAACTTTGAGGGAAACTGTATGCAAACTTTGAGGGAAACTGAGGCAGGAAGGAAGGTGCTTTGGGGGAAGCTGAAACAGGAGAAAGAGAACGGAAGTGTCTGCGTGTGAGGGGGGGGGCATTTTGTGCCAGCCTTGCTTTCCTTTTTGCCTCGGTTTCCCTCAGGGAAACTGGACAAACCTCGAGCCCAGCGAGAGCAGCTTGACGCGCTTGAAGTTGCAGCTGCTGACGACGAGGCCGGGTTTCTCCCGGGGCTTTGCCGCCTGTCACTCACGGCCGAGACGAAGAGGAGGGGCCAGCAAAACGAAAGGGAAATCCGACGCCGGACGAGTCCCCAAGACACAGGAGGAGGAGGGAGGAGGGGGAGGAGGAAGAAGGAAGAAGCCGGAGAGGGTCCGTCCTCTACCTGGCTCTCTCCATGAAGCTGTGGCCGTGGCTCCTCCCGTGCCTGCTTCCCTCCCTCGCGGATGGCGCCTGCCCCGAGCCTGCCACAGGAAAGGACGGCAGTGGCAGCGCAAGGCTCCCTTTCCCCGGACGTCTCCGAAGGGGGGGGGAAATCGCCGCGTGTCCCTATAATTGTGGGCCTGTTTTCTATTAGGGGCCTGGAGCTGCCGCTCCAACAGCCCCTAGCTTAATCCGGCCCTGATAATAACCTTCAAATTTAGAGGATTACAGGGCATCCATTGAAGTGTCACGCCTTGGAGTGGAGGGAAGGAGAATGAGGCGCTGCTGGGACATTTCATACCATGGGCGGCACCAGTCTCCTCCCCTCCCCGCCCCCTGGAATGCCCCCCTAAACCCCATCTCCAAGGTCGCACGAGCGACCTCAGGGACGCAGCCAGCGTGGTTCTAAGCGATGTATAGAGGACAAGATTACCTTCCTTGGAATGCGTGTTAGAAAAGGCACGTTTTAAGTAGGCACGAAAAATCCAGAAGGATATTCGTGTGTCTGCCTAATCTGTAGCAGCGAGGAGTTCCAGAGAGTGAGTGCTAGGATACTAAGGGTGCAATCCTGTGCATGTTTAGACAGAAAAAACAAGTCCTACAACTTCCAGCATGCCCAAGTCAGCTACGGGGAGAGCTGTAGTAGGAGTTTTTTCTGTCTAAGCATGCATAGGAGTGAGCCCTGAAGGCCCTATTCATAGATCGTAGATCACTCGAAGCCATGATGGACTGAATGAACCTCTGAAAACTTGGGTACCAGCAGGAACGTATCTCCTGAAGAGCACAGCAACCAAGCAGACTGGTAGGGGACCAGGTAATCTCTTTATCATCGTTAATGTTATGGTTGTAAGCCTCCTTGGGAGGGCTCCTGCCCAAATGAAATGAAATGAGTATAAGGGGTGTTCAGACAGCCCCTCACAATCACATACACCTTCAATGAACATGTGAGTGAGTAGCAGGATTATGCCTGCCAGCCCCCATTGGGGAAAGACCACTGCTCAGTGGTAGAGCACATGCGTTGCATGCAAAAGGTCCCAGGTTCAATCCTCGGCATCTCCATTTAATGTTAGGAAAGACTGTTGCCTGAAGCCCAGGAGAGCTGCTGCTACCAGTCAATATAGGCAATAATAAACTAGATGGGCTGACTTGGTATAAGGCAACTTCCTATGTTGATTTTGTGTAAGCCATGGCCTCTGACACCGATGTGCCAATTGGCCATGCCCCCAATATCCATGTGTTGGTCATTATTGAGAGCAGTGGGGACCGAAGCGCTCACGCTGGCTCAGCTTGTCTGAGCGTGGAAAGCTAAGCAGGGTCAGGCCTGGTTATTACTTGGATGGGAGACCGCTCCTCTAGTTTCCTGCACTGAGCAGGGGGTTGGACTCCATAGCCTTGTAGGCTCCTTCCAACTCTGTGATCTATGAAGCCTGTACAGATGCATATAGGGTTCCTCCACACTAGCAGGAACCTTGGCAAATCAAGCTGAATGCATATCTGTTGGGGTGCATGGCCCGCAGACATATTTGCACTGGTGATCGCCGCGATGTACTTCTTACTAGGGCCATGCTGGACAGACCACCGACTAATCTGGTCCACTATGGTTATCAACATTGCTCCCCAACGTAGGCTTCAAGGAAGGAAACCAAGGCGTAAAATGAACATCCACGCCCTTCAAGATCCTATTAAGCAAACTCATCTTCAATCACTTCTTAAGGAACATCTACCTACGGAACCTCCTGACAACATTGAGGACCATTGGTCTAAGCTGAAAACCTCCATTACTGCAGCTTGTGAACAAACTATTGGATACGAAACTAAGAAACATCAGGATTGGTTTGATGAAAATGATAATGAGATTAAATATATAATTGACCAAAAAAGGAAAGTCTTCCAAATATGGCAAAATGATATTAACTGTGCTGCCAAGAAAAAAAAATCTACACTAGTGCAAAGGCTGAGGTCCAAAGAAGAACAAGAGAACTTAAGAACACCTGGTGGAAAAAGAAAGCTGAAGAAATTCAACAACTTGCAGAATCTCATGATGCACGGGGCTTTTTTAAGGCCACAAGGGCCATTTATGGACCAAAAACCTATGGTACAAACCCTTTACAATCAAAAGATGGCACCAAACTCTTAAAAGACAAAGAATCTATTGCACTGCATTGGAAAGAGCATTATTATGACCTTTTAAATCGTAAATCTAAGGTAGATAACGAGATTTTTTCGCAAATCCTGCAAAAACAAATTAAAGAGGAACTTGCAATACTCCCCACTTTGGATGAAGTAAAAAAAGCCAACATCTTCATAAACTCATCGAAAAAATCTAGATAAGAGAAGAGATCCCAGAAGACTTCAGGGATGCCATAATTATCACCCTCTTTAAGAGAGGTGATAGAACAGACTGTGGAAACTATCAGGACATTTCTCTCTTAGCTACCGCAGGTAAAATATTTGCCAGGATTCTCGCAAACCGTCTTCTATCTATTTCAGAAGAGATCCTCCCTGAAACTCAATATGGTTTCCGCCCCTCTAGAGGGACAGTAGACATGATTTTTACTGCACGTCAACTCCAAGAAAAATGCCGGGAGCAAAATCAACCCCTTTATATGGCATTTATTGATCTTGCTAAGGCCTTTGATACTGTAGACCGAACAGCTCTCTGGACTATCCTTATGAAAATTGGATGCCCCAATAAATTTGTGAATATCTTGCAACTTCTCCATGACAACATGACGGCTACGGTCTTGGACAACAACGGCTCTCATGGTGCTCCATTTAAAGTGGGATCAAGTGTTAAACAGGGATGTGTTATTGCCCCAACATTATTTGCTATTTTCATTGCCATGATTTTACATCTTGTCGAGGGGAAACTTCCCACTGGTGTGGGAATTATATATCGAACAGATGGAAAGCTTTTTAATCTCAGCAGGCTGAAAGCAAAAAGTAAGGTAATTACAACCTCCGTTGTGGAACTACAGTATGCTGATGATAATGTGGTCTCCGCACATTCAGAGAATGATCTCCAAACTATCCTAAATGCTTTTGCAGAAGCATACGGAAAACTTGGTCTCTCACTTAACATCAAAAAAACCAAAGTGCTTCATCAGCAAGTGCAAGCTAACCCTTTGGTGATGCCATCTATCCAGCTTGGCGGGACAATACTGGAAAATGTCGATCATTTTCTCTATCTTGGCAGCTATCTTTCTGTTACAGCTAACATCGACAGTGAAATCCAGCATCATCTGAGCTCCACAAGTGCCGCGTTTTCTCGAATGAAACATAGAGTGTTCGAGGATCGGGATATTTGTAAGAAGACCAAAACACTGGTTTATGAAGCCATTGTATTACCAACTTTATTGTATGCCTGCGAAACATGGACTATCTATAAACGTCACCTCCAACTCCGTGAAAGATTTCATCAATGTTGCCTCCAGAAAATCCTGTGAATTACTTGGGAAGATAGGCGAACAAATGTCAGTGTACTGGAAGAAGCAAAGACTACTAGCGTTGAAAAAATGATCCTTCAACGCCAACTTCAGTGGACCGGTCATGTTGTTCGAATGCCTGACTGCCGTCTCCCAAAGCAGTTACTTTATTCCCAACTCAAGGATGGAAAGCGGAATATCGGTGGTCAATATAAGAGATTTAAAGATGTTCTTAAGGCTAATCTAAAAAAATGCAATATAAACATCAAAAACTGGGAAGCTCTGGCCCATGAACGATCTAACTGGAGGTTGGCCTTTCAAAAAGGTTCCTTGGACTTTGAAGAAGCCCGAGTGCAAGGTGAAAGGGAGAAACGTGCTAAGCGAAAAGAATGTCAAATGAATCCTTCACAGGACCATCTTCCATCTGGTAACCTGTGTCCTCACTGTGGGAAGCTGTGTGGATCTAGAATTGGCCTCCACAGTCACTTACAGACCCATCGCTAGAGTCTACACAATTTTCTTTAGAATTCTCCTCCTTTTAAAATCGCCTTTTTGTAAATTTTCTTTTTTATCCTGGAAGACAATCTTACTCGGTCACGAGTGATCGCCTGACTGACTGACTGGTGGCATGTGGGTAGAGAACATGATCCCACTCCCTCTTACATGTTCCCTGTCAGTGTGGGTGTCTCCACACCCCTATAGTTTGTGCCATTTCTATGGCCATTCACAGCAGCAGCCATTGATAATAACACAACCTTCCTAGCTTTGCTATGCTAACTGAACATCTGTAGTGGGAGATAAAACTTAGCTCTCGATTTAATCTTATATGAATAGAATCAAACTTGCTGAAAATTTCATAGATTTCATAGATTTATAGAGTTGGAAGGAGCCTACAAGGCTATCGAGTCCAACCCCCTGCTCAGTGCAGGAAACTAGAGGAGGGGTCTCCCATCCAAGTAATAACCAGGCCTGACCCTGCTTAGCTTTCCACGCTCAGACAAGCTGAGCCAGGCCTGTCTTCTAGTTCAGCAAATTCACTCTGGAGTCTCCTTTTGAAGTTCTTTTAATGGAGAATGGTAACTTTCAGGTCAACATGAAAGTGTCCGGGCAGGGGACCTGAAAAATTATTAATTAAAAACAACAACCCATAAATGTGGTGTATAATAATGGTTGGCCCTTAAGTGTTTTCAAAACCTGCCAAAGCTGTTTGACTAGAAAGTATAGCAAGATCCAAAGGAATTGGAAGCAATTGTGATTCTCAGATATTACCGTCAACTCTCTTACAAGCTATTATCCGTCTCCAGTGTTTGCTGCTCACCCAAGCAGGAAGGGAGTAGTACCAGGCTCCATCCAGCCACCAAGCCTCTAAACTTTTAATGGGTCAGCTATTAAAGTTTGCAGCCAAAAGAAAAGCTTGACAGAGCAGCCCTATGGATGTTTACTCAGAAATAAGTCCCATTGTGTTCAGTGGAACTTACTCTCATGTAAGTGTAGGGTTGAAGTGTTTACTTTGGCACATCCGCTCGTGCAGCCCTGTCCATCTCTCAAAATCCACTCGGTGAGTGTTAGTCAATAAAGCAGCAACATTTGTCTGTGTGTACACCTCCTGCTGTAACTAAGAACGCACATCTATATTTCTCTCCTTAATTCAGGTGACAAAGGACTGAAGGGTTTATCTGGCATATCTGGAGGAAAGGGCAAAGCAGGTACATTGATTGTTTGCTTTCCTTTATATTTCCTAAGCAATCACTTTCCTTTAGATCAGGGATGACCTCAGACCACTGTGCTCTCCAGCAGGGGAGGTGCTAGGTCCTGAAAAGATCCAGGGCTCAGGGGCCCACAGGACAACAAAAAAAAATAATGCAAATTTGCATATGCTCTAAAGGCGCAATGTGTGTGTCTGTAAAGGACCCTGTCTCCTAAGAACACCCCTATTTGTAGAAAGGGGTGTATGCACAGGGGAGAGAAGGGCATTTGATTTAATAATAATAATAATAATTAAAAAAAAAAACTTGGGCAGAAAGATTCAAGGGGAGGGCAGCAGAAGGTGAAGTACATGTGGGCAAAAAGCAGGCTAATCCAGGGGGATCAGATGCAGCAGAGATCATTGGGGGCCCTGTACCTGTATATTTCAGCAAGTGCCTATGGGCAGCAGGGTGCTGGGGCAGAGGGCCTCCCAGAGATTTGGGGCTCCAAATGAAAGATTCGGGGCTCCAGCCCTAGTGGGCGGCCCCGTAACACCGCCTCTGCTTTCCAGGCAGTAGTTCCAGGGAGTGGGGAGGATGAAAGGCTCTTGCCTAAGGTAACCCTAAATCCGGCCTCCCCCAAGATGGTAACCTCCAAATGCGGTGGACTACAACCAGGATCGGCCCAAGACATTTTTCTGCTTGAGGCAGAAGATGGCGCCCCCTTCCCATTTCATGTACAGAAGCCGGCTGGATTGGCAGCTGAATCATAATTCTGCACCAGCAACAATATAGTGTCCTCCACTGCATCTGAGGCAACGGGATAGTTTAGGGGGGCCCGGACAGACTGTGTGGCATACCCAGGGTGTCTTCTAACAGGAGTGAATGTCTGGCAGCTCAGCAGGAACAGCTGGGGAGGCAGCTGAGCTGCTGCCATTCCCCAGAATTTGTTGCCTGAGGTGGTTGCTTCACTCTGCCTAATGGTAGGGCCAGCCCTGACTACAGCCACATGATCCTGATGGGAGTTGTAATCTGACACTGCTCCTCCTCTTCACTGCAGCAATCTGCTTATTCACCCGCCTCTCACTCTGGACCAGGCAACAGTGGTCCGGGGAGGAGGAGGAGGCCGCGGTAGATGCCACTGCCCGCTTGCTCATTGGCTCCCTGCCTGTCAAGCAAGCAAGTAGTAGCAATGATGAGAGAGAGGAGGAGGAGCCACAGCAGCTGGTGACCATGGCAGTGAGAAAGTGGACTCACTGAGGGAGGGGCCCCCTTTGAGGGTGTCTTGCCCAAGGGCCCTAAAAGAGCAGGATCCAGCCCTGCCTGGTTCAGATGGTAAACCATAATTACCCGCTTTTGGTTAATTTAGCTTTACATGCTGCAAAAGGTAGCTATGATGCCATGAACTGTGTTAGGCATTTGACCACATATGACCATACCGATGGATGGGTCCCTCTTGACTTTACAATCGATGAATGTACTTTGAATGGCTATTTATCCTTACCCACCTTGATAGCCTATCTCGCTGATATGCCTATATTGAGCTAGGTGCGGTCTGTGACTGTGGAAAATATCGCAAAGTTGTCGGACAACTGGATATTAACATCGCTCGGCTCAAGAGTTCCATTCAGTTTGTAAAAAATGGTACGTTTCATAGCCAGCATTCTAAAATGGTCATTTGTTTCTTCTAGCGTGTTTAACTTCTGTCCCAACATGTAATACAAATAGAACGGCAGGTGGCAGGCCTGGTTTGGGGGAAATTAGCATTCCTAACATCTGGGAAACGATGGAGCTACTCCCCTCAGAGCGCTGGTAGGATCTCTTATGGAATAATGTGTTCAGTCTTCGGTGCCGTGGCACAATTCAAGAAAGCAAGCTGAGAAGTTGGGAAGAAAGATTCTTAAGACAAGTGGTAAGGAGTGGGGAAAGTAATTGTATGAAGAAAAGTTCAAGGAGCTGAATTAGCATGGCCATGTGTCTAGGGATGCGCAACAGTGGAAAACTCATTCTGTTTGAGCTTGATGGACTTTCAACACATTTCCAACACAACAGCCAAAAGTGGGCTGAGTCAAGAGGAGGCTTCCAACTTCCGCAAGATTGCTTGAAATATTTGGCAAATTTGGAGCCGAGAACTGCGTAACTCTAGCACTATTTGCGCAAATCGCAAATTGTGCAAATTGGGGCTGACTTCTTAGATTCATGATTCATAGATCAGAGTTGGAAGGGGCTTACAAGGCCATCGAGCCCAACCCCCTGCTCAATGCAGGAAACTAGAGGAGGGGTCTCCCATCCAAGTAATAAGCAGGCCTGACCCTGCTTAGCTTTCGAGTCGTTGTTCTTGCTGTTTTTCTTGTTGTTGTTTCTTCTGTAACATGCAGGTTTAGACAGAAAAAAGGCCTACAACTCCCAGCATACCCCACAGCCAGCCATGCTTGTAGGCCTTTTTTCTGTCTAAACATGCATAGGATTGCACCTTAAACGTCTTGGTACCAGGTTACCTGAAAGACCACCTTCTCCCACATGCACTAACTCATATCTTAAGGTCTTTTTTTAGAGGCCCTACTACAAGTGCCTCCACCTAATTAAGTGAGCTGGGTAGCCACCAGAGGCCCTTTTTGGTAGTGACACCTCGATTTTAGAACATCGAACAGCCTTCCCTGAGAGACTCACCTGGCACCATCTTTATGTCCTTTTCAGCACCATGTGAAGACCTTTTTATTCACCTGGGTCTTTTAAATAGCTTGTTCTAACCTGGGCCTCTCAGTTTAAAATTCAGTTTTATTTTACTGTATTTTTACTTTTAATTGCTTTTACTGTATTTGTTTGTGAGCCTCCCAGAGCATGTCTATTATAAGACAGCTACATAAATACATTAATTAATTAATCCCCTGTTGTATGTCATGTTCATTATGAGCATGTTTCTTGAATTAAGGAGAGTATTGTGGACATCCTGAAAGGACTATTTTTAAAGGGCCTTTTTCTCTCTCCCTCCCTCCCTCTATCCCAAGTGTTAGCAGGAATCAGAGAAACAGAAGATAAATACTATTACATTGTGCAAGAAGAAAAGAGCTACAAGGAAGCCCTCGCTGACTGCAGGATTCGAGATGGAATCCTTGCAATGCCCAAGGACGAGGCTGCCAATGCGGTGATCTCCGACTACGTCTCCAAGAGCGGCCTCTTCCGTGTCTTTATCGGGGTGAGTGACATGGAGAAAGAGGGCCAGTTCATGTACGCCGACCGTACCCCATTGCAGGACTACAGCAACTGGAAGGAAGGGGAGCCGCAGGACCCCTCAGGGCATGAAGACTGTGTGGAAATGCTCAGCACTGGGAAATGGAATGATACAGAGTGCCACCTTACGATGTACTTTGTCTGCGAGTTCCCAAAGAAGAGAAAGTAAGGTGCCAGGAGAGGGCGTCCACGTGGTTCAGGCACGCAAGATCGTTCTCGGTAAGCCAGCTAAAGAGTTAAGAGCCTGGGAGAAGAACTTTGCTCCGGTGCAAGGACATCACACTATAATAGGATGTTATAATCTTAAACGATGGGGTTTACCTCCGAATAGATGTTTTGGTAGCCCAGTCTGAAATGGAGACTTGCACCTCCCGCTAAGCCACTCCATCAGTTCTGCATTATCTTCAAACTGAGTGACTGTCAATAACCCGGCGCCCTCCAGATCTCAGATGACAACTCCCATCAGCCCCAGCCAGCATGCTTTCTGGGGATGATGGGGATTGTAGTCCAACACATTTGGAGGGTGCTGGGTTAGGGAAGGCAAAAAGTGCACCTCTTCGCTATTATCTCCGCTTCCTCTCTCCTTACACTTGCTTCCCGCACTCTGGCATTGCACAAGTGCATCTGGAATACACACAGGCCTGGCTATAGACAGCCACTGGCAAATGGTGTAGAGATCGCCTGCTCCTATATAGACCTGCCCAAACACTGCAATCATCTTCAGAGACCCTCCTGGCTGTACTCCATCTTGCAGGTGCTCATCTGGCAATGGCCAAGAGGAGAGATTTCTCTGCAGTGGAGACCAGGCTCTGGAACAGCTTTCCGTTCAGATATAAGACATGCGCCGACGCAGTTACAATGTTGGTGCATGCATGCTGAAGTCCTTGTGTCTTACCTTGGCATTTGGCAGCTTATAACACCAGCAGTTATTATTTTAAGGGCGCAATCCTGTGCATGTTTAGACAGAAAACAAAGTCCTACAACTCCCAGCTCCTGTGCATGTTTAGACAGAAAAGAAAGTGCTACAACTCCCAGCATGCCCCAGCCAGCATGGCTGGCTGGGGCATTTCAGTCTAAACACGCAGAGGATTGCACCCTAAGTTGTTCTTAAACATTATAGATCTTGGAGAGTCTTGGATTTTATTACATTTGTAAATTGTATTGGGAAATTTTACACTTTTTATTCTTATTTCTTGTACACCACCTGGAAATGGGAACATGACAGGTGGTATATAAATATTGAAAATAAATAAATAAATAAATAAATATCTGTGATGAGAGCCAAAGCCACAAGAAAATAAAGAAAGGGAGTCTTCAGCATGAATGGATGTCATTCTCTGGCAGCAATCCTCAAAATACTTCCAGTCCAGTCCTGAGCAAGTTTACTTGGAGGTATGTTCCACTGAAATCAATGGGACTTAGTCTTGGTCTACACATGCAGAGCAATATGGT
Source organism: Shinisaurus crocodilurus (assembly GCA_021292165.1). NCBI lineage: Eukaryota > Metazoa > Chordata > Lepidosauria > Squamata > Shinisauridae > Shinisaurus > Shinisaurus crocodilurus. Next base: position 204,467,807 of record CM037880.1, on the reverse strand, counting down.
GGCAGAATGACCTGCATCACCTCAGATGGCAGGTGGGGGTAGCAATTATGAGTGCTCCCATTTAAAAAAAATTAAGGGGAATTTTACACATGAGGAGCATTCCAAATTGGCATCCCCCACCACACCAGCAGTCTGAAGTGGTCCAGTTCATTCCACTACTTCATTTTCATCTCATTCCCCCTGCATGCATAAATCCAGTCTTACTTCCTCGTATGTTTAAGGGCTTCTCTACACGAGGCATTTATTGTGCGCTCATGATTCCTCACTCATGGTAGTTTGCGGGTGCTTTACACGACATTGTCATCCTCCAGGGCCTCTCCCATGCTTTCCAAGCATTTCCGTGCCTTTTTTTTAGAGCGAGGAAAGTGCGCTATTATCTGGCTATCATGCTAAATCGCGCTAAAACAAAGATGTGTATTTCCGCAATTGTGCTATACCACAGCACCACCTTGTGCTTGTGTCATGGAACATACAAGAAGGCAGGGAAAGAAAAAAACCTGGGGGGGAAAACATGTGTAAAGGAGCCGATCTTAATCCCGCAAAAAATCTGGAAGCACAAGCCTCGGTAAAGTGGCAGGTTATAAGGCTCATGTAGAGGAGCCCCAAGATTGCAGTCTTACCCTAAAGCAGTAGTCAGGTGGACTGATGCACTTCAATGAGATGTCAGTGAGATCAATCCTAGGGCTCCAACTCTCATCGAATGTACTCTGTTTTGTCCTCCTACCTCACAGAATTGTTCTGAGGGTAGAACGACAAGGAAGGTCGTAATGCACAGTGCAACACTAAATGTTGTTATAAAACAACACGCTGTAGATAGTATTGGGACTTCTCTTTACAGTCAACTAAAATCAGGCTTCCCCAACCTGGTGGCCACCAGTTGTGTTGGAATATGGCTCCCATTATCCCCAGTGAGGCCAATGGCCAGGGGTGATGGGAATTGTAGTCCAAAAACATCTGGAAGACACCAGGTTGGGGAAGGCTGAGCAATGACCCAACTCCCACTTCACTTCTTTGTTCCAACCTGCAGAAGGGAAAATGGGTTGATTTCCTGCTCTGCTCTTTGGGGCCTCTTTCCAAGAGTTATTTATTTTGTCACAGTGGAGAGTAAAAGGAGCAGAGGAACTTGAATCACAGGTTAGTTTGGGAGACACCACCTGAGTCACCGGCTTCCTGGGATGGGTGGCATCGTTCAGTCAAATTAGTTGCCATTGGCAGGGGTGTTGAAAGAGATGATAGGAGCGGCCCCATGGCTTGGAGCAATTAGATCAGCCACAATAACAATAACATAAAGGCCAAGTGTTGTCCAAGTCTAGTTGATCTGTCATCAGAAAGACCCCACTATGGAACACCAGAAAGCAGGAAAAAAGGGAAGAGAAAAATAAAGACATCATCTGTTGTATACCAAGTCTGTTGTAAATGGCTCTTGCAACCAGATCTGATGAATGTTTGGATAGCAGTAGGTCACTGAGTTCAATAGGGCTCACCAGGGGGGCAGTGCTAGGTACCAAAATGATCCAGAGCTCAGCACCACGGGAGGGGGGGGGATGCACAAATTTGCATATGCTGTTATATATGCTCTAAAGTTCTCTCTCTCTCTCTGTGTGTGTGTGTGTCTTTAAAGGACGCTGTCTCCAAAGGACACCCCTATTTGTAAAAAGGGATGCATGAACAGGGGAGAAGAGGGCATTTGATTTCAGAAAAAAACCTCAGGCAGATAGATTTGGGGGGGGGGAGCAGGAGGGGAAGCACATACGGGCAAAAAGCCAGCTAATCTAGGGGGATCAGATGCAACAGAGATCATCAGGGCCCTTGCACCTTCATTTCAGCAAGTGCCCATGGACAGCAGGGTGGTGGGGCAGATGGCCTCCCAGATATTTGGGGCTCCAAGTGAAAGATTCAGGGCTCCGGTCCTAGTGGGCCACCCCCTAACACTGCTTCTGGGGCTTATCCTCAAGTTACGGGTGGCCTCCAAAAAAGAAGTCAAGCATCATAAAAAAAAGAGAGAGAGAGAGATCCAGTTGCATAAAGTGTGCATATGCTGATTGATATGTATAGGTGCAAATTTAGAAAGAATTACTATAACCTAAATAGAAATGCAATGAATCTCACCATAATGTGACCAGGTGACCTGTGTGCCCACCTTCTCAGTCTGCTGTTCAGGTGCTCACTGTTAATGGCCAACGTCAAGGCCCCTCTGCGCTCCCAGACTCGGACTGGGCAGCCTTCAAATAGAGCAGTGTTCCCCAACCTTGGGTCTCCAGATGTTTTTGGCCTACAACTCCCAGCATGCCCCAGCCAGCTACGCTGGCTGGGGCATGCTGGGAGTTGTAGGCCAAAAACATCTGGGGACCCAAGGTTGGAGAACACTGAAATAGAGGGTGCCTTGTGTCGTAAATCTGTCCAGTTCCAAGATCAGCCGTGGTCGTTATCACAGTCCGAGGGTCGAAGCCAAAATGTATCATCCCAAAATACGACAAACGTAAACCAGTTCGGGATCAGGCAACGCCGTGGTCAAGGTCGTTCCAAGGTTCAGAGGTACAGAAGTCTGAGGTCGGGAATGTCAGGAGCGTCTGGCTGTAGCTGTAGTAACAAACAATCGCTTTCCAGCATCTGCGTGTGTTTGGGACCTGCCTTTTTGAGCAGGCGCTGATTGGTAAGGCTGCCCAGCTGGGTCAGGCAGCACCACGTAGCCTGACCCAGGGATGGGGACTCGGACTCGGGGACTCGACTCGTGAGTCCGACTGAGTCCCCCCTCTGACTCGAGTCCCACTCGAGTCCCAATAATTTATGTGGGACTCGAGACTCGACTCGGGACTCGAGCCCAAGGACGACTCCTCCTCCTCCTCCTCCTCCTCCGCCTTCGCCTCTGCCGCCGCCGCCGCCCTCACCTCCTCCTCCTCCTCCTCCTCCTCCGCCGCCGCCATCGCCGTCGCCGTCGCCATCGCACGCCGCGTCACGCCACCAGCGCCGTCGCTCTGGTTTTGGCGGGGTTGCTGTGGTTCAAAAACAGAGCGCTGTCGCTAGCGGCGTGACGCGGCATGCCACGTCACGCCGCCAGTGCCGTCGCTCTGTTTTTGAACCACAGCAACCCCGCCAAAAACAGAGCGACGGCGCTGGCGGCGTGACGCGGCGTGCTGTGTGCTACGGCGATGGCGACGAGGTCGACGGCGGCGGAGGAGGAGGAGGAGGTGAGGGCGGCGGCGGTGGCAAAGGCGAGGGCGGCGGCGAGGGCAGCGGCGGCAGCGGTGAGGTGAGGGCGGCGGAGGTGGAGGTGAGGGCGGCGGCGGCGGCGGCGGTGAGGGCAGCGGCGGCGGTGGCAGAGGCGAGGGCAGAGGCGAGGGCGGCGGCGAGGTGAGGGCGGCGGCGGTGGCGAGGTGAGGGTGGCGGCGGTGGCGAGGTGAGGGGCGGCGGAGGTGGAGGTGAGGGCGGCGGAGGTGGAGGTGAGGGCGGCAGCGGCAGCAGCCCATGGAGGGAGCACGAGGGTCTCCGCGGGAGGAAGGGCAGCTCTTCTTCCTCTCGCAGAGACCCTCCTGCTCCCTCCATGGGCCGCCGCTTTGGGAGGGACTCGGGACTCGACTCGAGTCACCATTTTGGACCTCGGACTCTAGACTCGACTCTAGACTCGGGTCCAAAGACTCGGGACTCGACTCGGGACTCGGGACCAAGGACTCTTCAACATCCCTGGCCTGACCCCACCCCAAACACACTCCGGCACGGCTGGTCTCTGTCTGACCTACCGGAGGCGCAACACCTTGAAACAGAGGACTGTCCTCTGTAAAGTAGGACACATGGCCACCTGTATGTAAGATCACACTGTTCGGCTACTTTCACAGGTCATAGCTGTTACTACGTGTGCTCCTCTTAGATAGATGTACAAACCTGTGCATGTTCTACAAGGACAAGCATACACACCCACAAAAGCTTCCGGCATTGGCAAAAGGACATCCATGGCAAACAAGGCAACCCCAACCAACACATACACACACACACACAAGCTTCAGAGAAAGCACATGTATTGATTACAAACACACATTTAAAATGCGCACGTTGATTAGGGGAAATTAACTTGGTAGAACAATTGCAATGCATATATGAGTAGAATAACTGAACCTCAAAGCCTTCAATGAGAACTGCTATTTCATGGGGAAATTTAGCTGAGTTCTCACACAAAGTGGCCCGGGAGGCTAAACCAGGCCACTGACATGCGCTGGCCGATCAGGAGGAAGGGTTTGTTGGGGTGAGAGGTTGCCAGGATGAGATAGGGAGAAAGAGGTTGGGGAGAGTGTAGGCGGGCAGAGAGGAGGAAGGAGGTGAAAGGAGGATTTGTCCAGCTGCCCATCAATACTTCCCAGGCGCACTAACAGTAGCAAAAAGGAATGCAGGGGGAAGGCTATCCAAACAAAGCTCAGTTTCTTTTCTACTGCTTTGTGCGCTTCCTCTTGGTTCCTCTTCTAGAAATTATTGTGCAGAAGGGGCTCAACACCATGTTGTGTATGAAGACAACTTCCCTGGGAAAATCTGTCTTGGTGACCATGAAGAGCAAATAAAGGGAAGAAATTCAAAGAAAAATAGGAGTCTCGCCCGTGATCATTGGAAGTGGCCGAGGCTCTGACCAAATTCAGTTCAAAAGAAACAGCCTGTCAACACATACGTGCAATAGAAGAGATGTTGGAGGCTACATTTGTAGAAAGCCCTCTGAAGATAGATGGGGAGTTTCAAGATGCTTTTCCCTGAGCAGAAGCTCTTTCCTGAAGACTGACGAATTGGGGTGCATTGACACTCCTGATTCAAGCAGCAACAGGAAAAATGCACCTCTGTCAAATAAGACTTGAGAGAGACCGATGCCTATGGCCAGGCACAGACCAAAACAGCCAGACCAGAGCTAAACTGGTTGAGCATGAAGGTGAGACTGAGAGCTTTTCTACACAAGGTATTTATTGTCCGCTCATCATTCCCTACTCATAGTTGTTTATGGGTTCTTTGGCCAACAAAGTGACCTGCCAGTTTCACTTAAGCCTAAAGAGCAATTTGGGGGGGGGGGGGATTTAGAGCAGGGAAATGCTGTATAATTTACGAAAGAAAACACTTTTTCCACATGTGTAATTACACTATTCTGCTATACCACAGTGCCACCTAGAGGTTATGTAGCAGAAAAGCAGGGAAAGAAATGATCTCCGTGTAGTGCTTGGATCTCAATTCTGCAATGAAACTGAAAGTAGATACAGCTCATTAACAGCGTTGTGTAGAAAAGCTCCTCAGTATCCCGTACCATCTGTGAGAGCCCTGTCCTACCTGGAGTAGTGCAAGGAAAAACCAGATGCTAGAATTTGCCTTCCCGGGGAGGGACCAGCTGAAACATGGTCCCTCCAGCAGCGGGTTCTTGAGTACAATAATCTGGCAGCCCTTCAAATAGAGGACTGTCCTCTGTAAAAGAGGACACATGGCCACTCTAGGATCTATTGATTGGTATTGATATTAGAATAGTGTGGGATGTGAGAACTGCAGGCTACAGTAAAGACATCCTCTCCCCCCACCCACCCCAGATCTTATTGCTGCTGTTGCCTGCCTGATTCGGTGCTCTTCCTGCCCCACCCTTACTCTTCCCCCAAATATTTCCCCATGTTGATGTTTCGCCATGCCATTCCGGAGGCAACGTTTCACTCTCTGATTTTCATTAAAAGGGTGGAGTTCATAACAACTTGTACCATCTTGTTTAACAGAGAAGAATATACCAGGAAGGAATAATAAGGCGAACTAGGGAGAAATCCTTGACAAATATTACAATGAATGAAAGGTGTACAGGTGTGTGCCAAGACATTCATTCTTAGGCAATGATTCAGTACTTACACCTGTGTTTAATTTTAAGTATGTGTTTGGGTACAAACTTGTGCTTTTTTTTTTATTTTGAGGGGAGAGTTAAGCATAGGCTTGCTTAACGCTCTCCCACTGGAGTCAATGGGGCTTTAAAAAGTGCTAAATTTAGCTGGATCATGCCCATTCCTGCTGAAGTTAGGACAGGCCTACACATATGTCTGGCCTACATAATGTAGTAGAATGAGGTGATGGAATATTGGGGTGGTAGCGCAGGGCCGCATCCTATGCTGCCCATGCATGAACGGCACCCACTGACAGAGCAATGCGGAGCTAACGGAACCAGAAACAGGTGAAAACATTCGTTTCTGGAAAGGGGCAGATCAGCAGGGCTTAGTTGCAGAAGTGAGCTCTGTTGAGCTGTCCCGATCCAGAAGCAAGCATTTCCACTCATTTACGGGATCCTTTTACAAAGCACTAACTCCCCATCGCACTAGCGGCGGGTCCCGCTGGTGCAACAGAATGAACAGGAGTGCAGCTGCATGCAGTATAGGATACTGCCCATAGACGGTACTATTTCAGACTGCTGGTGAGGAAGGATTACCATGTAAACTACATCTTGTAAGGTTTATTTTGTTTGTTTCTTTTGAATAAGCCTCCCATATTCAGGGAGAAAGACTCTAGCCCATCCCGCTCCTTGCTTTGCTAGTTTAATACTTGCAGGGAGAAGTGGTACAGTCCACTCTGCCACTCTATCCCGCTGCATATGTATACTAGGCCCCACTTCCAAGTGCATGCATTTAGAGCCAGCGTCTAATGGTATTTTTACACACAAGGCTTAATTCACTTTTGAGCCTCTCTCACCTGATCATCGATCATGTGGAACAGAAAGCACAGCAAATGTGTTTGTGTGATGGCCAGGAACATTCCAGCCAAAGCAGGATTTACATTCACATTATAAATTAATTGAAGCAAGAGCCACTGCAAGTCTCATGTGTGTAAGCACTCTAAAGGCGCAATCCCATGCAAGTTTAGACATAAAAAAGGCCTACAACTGGCTGGGGCATACTGGGAGTTGTAGGCCTTTTTTCTGTCTAAACTTGCATAGGATTGCACCCTAAGACCTACTGACGGTGGTGCTACGACTTAATACATATATGATCGAGGATGGAGTTAAATGCATGCGTAAAGCACTGTAGTATCATCTATTTCTCAACAACACAAGAGGGGAAAAAACTTCCTGGGTCACACTAGTAGTCTACCCAACCCAGTATCCTGCCTCCACCAGTGACTAGTTCCAGATGCAACACACAAAATGCACAGCAAAAAGGGCAAACTTTAATTGGTAGATTAACCAGCCAAAGCTTTCTTTGATAAAACAGCAGGAATTTAGTTTTAATCAGTAAAATCAAATTTTAATCAGTTGTGGCCAATACACTTTTTTTTGTATTTTTTGAGCATATATTGGTTTTGATGTCTTATTCTAACAGGGAATAAAAAAGAAAATATTATGGATGGTCTTTGTTTCTATGTATTTATTTTTCTTCCAAAAGGATAATAAAATGTCCATCGCTAAGGTGATTTAAAAAACAACGACGTTTCATTGATGAAGAAGAAGCAGATTTTGACGGACGCATCGCACATTTCCGTAAAGGCCTCCCACATTTTCAGACGAGCATTCTGACTTGATGGAACCACAGATTTTGGACAAAATTCCACTAGCACAGTCTTACCCAACCTGGCACCCTGCAGACGTGTTGGACTACAGTTCCCATCATCCACAGCCACCTTGGGCCAAGGGCTGGGGATGAGTTGTGATCCAACAGTGGGTTGTGGAAGGCTGCACAAGGATTATCCCAGATTCAGCGGCAAGTGAACGTTACACTTTCTCTTCTTAGGGAATTCTTCCCAAACTTACGCTTTTGCACTAAATCACTACAACTCCTTTCTTCTGTCTCAACTTTCTTCTGTCTTAACTTGCATAGGATTGCTCCTTTTGTGATTCATGGAGCATAAGACATTTGGCTCCATTTGGCTCTCGACATGTAAAAAACCCACACAATTTATTATAGCATTACAAGTCACAACTCCTTTGGTGTAGCACATAACAACTTTTATTCCTCTGCGAGAAGAGACAAGCGAACAAGAAGAATGCAGGCGAACTGGCTTTTACCTTTTGAAAAAGGACCAGCACAAATCAAACCTGTTTGCTCTCTTTTGGATTGAAGTATCCTTGATCAAGCAATCTGGCTTACCTGACATCTATTTTATTGACATCCGAGAAAAGTCAGGAGCACATCTTGCGTAAGATTTCTGGGGCTGGGCCCATTTTCTAGAACCTCCTTGTAGTAATATTGTGTGGACATGACTGCAGAAACAATTTAATGACCAGTGTTCATTTCTTAAGGGCTGCAATCCTAACAATACTTACTAGGGAGCAGCGATGCGGGTTTTCTGAAAAAATTGAATTGGAACATTTTCCAGATTTTGCATACAGTCATTTATTTTATTTATTTATTTATTTATTATATTTATGCTCCACTTTTTTTCTTTCAAGGAACCTAAGGCGGCTTACATAATCCTCCTCCTCCTCCCCATTTTATCTTCACAACAACCCTGTGATGTAGGTTAGGCTGAGAGCCAGTGACTGGCCCAAAGTCACCCAGCGAGTTTCATGGCCGTGAGGGGACTAGAACCCGGATCTCCCGAGTCCCAGTCCAACACTCTCACCACTACGCCACACTGGCTCTTTTGCATAGGAAAATTTTCCGTTTGCATCTGATGCCCTAAGGGCGCAATCCTATGTTCTCCCGACATTGTCTGGGGGGGGGGGGCATAGGATTATTCGGAGTCCCAGCTCCGAGGCCCTCCGAGGTCCCCCATCCGCGCAGCTGAGACTCCGAATGCAGAGCCCCCGCCCCCTTCACAGCCGGCGCAGAAAGAACCATGCTAGCTGCATCTCCGAGGTTGGAAACTGACCTCAGAGAGGGCTAAAGGGACATGGGGGGGGGAGGAGACTGGGGCCAAAGGCTTATGGTGCCCCACCCTCCTTCCCTCCCCCTCTGCAGCACTTCATCTAGATTCCCAAAAATGGCTTTCTGGATGAAATACAGGGTACAAGGTGCCTCACGCCTTGCATTCATGGATTCATAGATCATAGAGTTGGAAGGAGCCTACAAGGCCATCGAGTCCAACCCCCTGCTCAATGCAGGAAACCAGAGGAGGGGTCTCCCATCCAAGTAATAACCAGGCCTGACCCTGCTTAGCTTTCTTTCCACACTCAGACAAGCTGAGCCAGCATGAGCCACAGGCCTCTGTGTTCAGAGGCGTACTTGCATCGAGGGCGGACAACGTAGGGTCGTGCCCTAAATCAGTGGTGGGCAACTTCTGGCCCTCCAGAAATTTTGGCCTACAACTCCCATGATCCCACATCATTGGCTATGCTGGCTAGGGCTGATGGGAGTTGTAAGCCAAAACATCTGGAGGGCCACAAGTTGCCCAGCCCTCCCGTAGAGAGATCTAATTTAGTGTGTTTATTACACTTGTATTTAATAAACAACAAAGCTAAAAAGAAGTACCTCCTGTTAATTTTTTGTCCTGGTGCACCACAAGTAGTTGACCTGAAATATCAGAGGGGGGAAATCAAAGCATTTAATTTGATTTAAGTATTATATTAGGTAGACATTTTTATTGGAATGGTTGTAAATGTTTATAGACACTAGCATGTACTTCCCCCTACATTGTTTAAATATAAGGGGGGAGGGAGAATAGTACTGAAACCCGTTGACTCACTAATAAATTTTAGCAACCCAAAGAACTGCGCAGCTGTGAATCCTGACAACCACTCACCTATTTCAACAGAGTTCAACTCTCTCCCACGAAGGTTGTGAAGGCAGCTTCAGTTTCACTGCCAGTATTTATTAGTTCCATTTTACTCTGAGACATAAATGTATTTCAGTGACGTATATGTATTCTTCTCTCACATACTTGCTAGGGCTAATCACCTAAAAACATCCATTACATACAACTTTGAAACAGCCAAGCTTGCCTAATATTGAATTTGTAATTGCCAAACATTCTTTTTTCTTTTTTTAACTAATGAACTTATGAAACAGAAACTTTTTTGCGGAACAATTAAGCACTGGAAAAAATTTCCACCCTACACCCCTACTGGGGAGTAAGCCATACTGAACACAGCAGGACTTGCTTTTGAGGAAACATCATCATCACCACCATCATCACCACCATCACCACCACCATCATCATCATCTTCATTTCTATACCGCCCAATAGCCGAAGCTCTCTGGGCAGTTCACAAAAAAATACAAATCACAATACAAGATAATAAAACATAATATAAAATCTCTAACATGCAAAATTTAAAACAATTTAGGGCGCAATCCTATCAGGCCTCCTGACCTTGTCTGTGGGGCCACAGGATAGGTCGGGGTCCCTGCTCCTAGCTAAAAAATGACTTCCGAGGGGAACTCCGCCTGCGGAGCATGCGGTTCTTTACGCACTGGCTGGGCTCCGGTGAGGGACTGGCACGGAGGGGGCGTTCCCGGGGGGCAGGGAAGGGAGGAGTGAGGCACTGCAGTCCTCCGAGGAATCTAGGCAGTGCCTCCGCTTCTCCTCCTCGCGAGGAGGGGAAAAACATTTAGACATCGGTTGTCTAAATGTTTTGGAGACTGATTAAAGAAAGCCTAGGCCACCGTGATCAAAATTATTCCAAAATTCTTATAACTTTACAAAATTCTTATAACTTTATATTAATTACAAAATAAACAATGAATAATATGATCAAGTAAATACAATATATATATATATATATATATCTTATATTTTTCAATATCTTTCAAAAGTCCTGGGCTGGCCACACAGGATAAAGTCCTTCCTGTATCCACCGTTCTTTCATGTGGTTAACAGAATGACCACCAAATTATGTGTAGTTGTTATCAACTTGATACTGTAGTCCTTCCTGCATTCACCGTTGTTTTTTCTTTCAGATGGTTAACAGAATGACCAACCAAATTATGTGTAGTTATTTTCAACTTGATACTGTTATTTTTACTCGTAGTCCAACAGGAAACCGGTTTGTATTCCCGTTTCGTTATCTTCCTCAAGGCTACTTTAAACAGGATTCAATTTCCTCTGCACTGCATTCGATTTTATAATTCTCCCAATGTCCTGGACTGCATACAGTTTCAAATTTTGATATTCCTTGTCAGCGTTCTGCTTTACCATCAACGTATTCACATCCAGAGTCCTCAAATGTTTTGGAGGGCAAGAGGAGTGCAGAGGCAATCCCAGCCGCCACGCTCCTCCCATCTTCCATTGGACGGCCGTAATCCTCCGAGTTTGGAGGGTTACGGGCACCCACATTGGGTGGGGCTGCCCAACAGCTAAAACATTTACAATAAGATACTGGACCTGATAGAAACAACTGACATAAATGCCCCATCTATTATTATTATTATTATTATTATTATTATTATTATTATTATTCAAATGACATCAAATGCCTCAGTGTAGAGGACAGTCTTAACCTGGCACCAAAAAAAGATGGAAGTGTTGGCGCCAGGCAGAAGAAAATTTTCCATTTGCATCAGAAAATGTTCTGATGCCCTAAATTGGGGGTGGGATTGAGAGAAGGGCCTCCCCCCCCGAAGGTCTTAAAACTTTTGTGTTTCCTTTCAGACAGAGACCTGGGTGGCTTGCCCTCTCACCCTGGCTTGGGGTGGGAGGTGAGAATAAGGATGAGTCATCTCCAACCACCACCTACCCTTCTTCGGCCATTTTAGCTGAAATGGAGGCACATCCAAACGGAGACACATCCATAGAATGCGCTATCGACACTCTTTTAGCAAGTCCGAGGCACCAGTCCATATAGTGCCTCAGGGCAACCCGCACTGAAAGCCCCACTCCCAGAAACCTGACACGGAACCCATAAACGCTACAATGTGCGGCGTAGGGCCCCATGTGGCACCTTGCCTATTAATGAGCACAAGCCAGGAGCTTCTTCATATATGCCCATATCAGCACATGGTAGTACATGCTGACTTCCAGCCACATCAGTTCATGATAGCTATGTATAGTACATCCACTGGCAGATGCAGGGGCATTTCGGGAGAGAGTCATGCCAGCAGCGCTACCTCATGCCAATTGTTCCTTAGGAATATATTATTATAATGAACTAGCAAACGGACCTGGCTTCACATGGGTTCAAGTAACCCACATTTTGATGCAGTGAAGCCCTCAAGGAAACCTACGAAGCTGCCAGAGTTGGACATGTTGTGCCTGCCCCATCTGAGAGAAGCCAGGCCTGCTGGCACAGCTTGGCATGGCCCCTGCCATGGCGCACCCCATAGCCCCCAGAAGGAGGGCTGCCGCACAGCAGAAGGGAGGGGAGGGCATTATTACTCTGTCCCTCAGACTACTCCTCCGCCCTGGTTTCAAATTGCAAAGGTATGGGCTGGTTAGAGAAGTCCACCACCTGAAGATGGCACGGCAGGCTTCAAACACAGAGACATATTTAAATTGATTTAAATTAATTAACATGTTTTAAAGCAAAATAATCCAGAGGTGCAGTCCCCTTAGTGTGAAGGCCAAGTTTCCGATGTCTAGGTTTCACAGTTTGGGCGCTATGGCACTGACAGACAGACACCCTCTTTTATTATTATAAATGAATTCCTCGGCTTAAAAAAGAAAGGAAGTGACTGTTGACCTACATTGATACTGCTACTGTCGTGAGGCACAAAACAAATAACCTAACCCAAACAAAGACTCTTAAAACACGTGCCCTTTGTTTGCCATCTAATCTCAAATCCAACCAAGGCTGGGTCTTGAAACCTTTCTGAGAATCTCCCCATCTCTAAAATGGTACACCTGGGCAAGTGCAGAATTCACCCCAAATTGGTAAATTTTGATAAACCAGCAGATGTGATCCAAGAGTTTGCAGCTGAGTACCAGAAATCGGTCCCAGCACTAGCAGAGTGCCATATGCTAGATACCTTGCTAGCAGCACTTAATTTGTCCTTTCTCATATGTAGCTTATTATTATGGCTTAACTCCAACATCCACTGGCGCTATGGGACTTTCTCCCTCTCTCCTCCCCGCTGCAACCTTCCACACCATCGGAAAATCTGCTCCGGAGGATCCCCCAGCCCTCCAAAGCAGATTTTAAGAGCACACAGGGGGCTGCAGGTGGAGGCTGGAACTCCCGTCCTTTTGCTTCCACTGACAGAACTGCTTCCATCAGCGGAACACCACAATTTGATTCAACCCTATATACAAGCAGGGCCTGCAATGAAAAGTTTTTCTAGGTCTTCACGTCTCTGGGATGGTGCATTAGCAGAGAAACTGACTAAACAGGTAAAAATAGCAAGAGGAAATAAGGACTTTATAGAACTATAGTACTGTTTTATTACACACACAAACACTATGAAACCACCCACACCTGGACGGTTGTGGAAAGCCACCATAAAGGAGAAAAAACAAACCTGATTCTTTATAAATTCGCTTCAAAGTCATTCTATGAGGAATCTACCAGTCCCCAAAATGAAATCGACAAGTCCCATTATACCTAGTTCTTTTTTGAACTGTTGTTCTTATTGTGAAGTATTGCTTTTGGGGGGGGAGAAATATTTTTTAAAAAACAAACTGAAAAGAAACAACACCCTGCTGAATTTCAGGGTCACAAAACCAAAAAAGTAAACAGCAGTGAATCAAAGCATATAAGCACCAAGGACCAGATTCTCCAGGACACAGCAGCTGTATGGGACTTCTGCCTTAATGCCCAAAGCAGGTGTGTTCCTGGATTAACTGCCTAGTTAGAACTGATTTACAGCTGCTGTGCGCTACCAGAATACCACAGAACAGCTGCCATCTAGAAGGGGAACCTGTCTAATGACATTCCTCGCTTGCCTTTCTGCGTAAAAGGCTTTGGACCTGATCCAGCAAGCATTATTGCTCATAATGTGTGAAGAAGATGGATTTAAATTCCATTGGGTCAACTGTTTCGTTTTGTTTTCAACCAGTTGACCAACGCAACCCACAAACATAAAGGGACGGCGAATCCAACTGTAGTTGTTTCAGTGGGCCTAGTGCAGGAGAACATCCCGGTGGGCAGGACAGCCAGATGTAAAAGAGGACACAGCTCCACACCTTTAACAGTTATGTAGAAGTGGGGGGGGGGCTCCCTCTTCTATACAATGAGTAAAAGTGCAGGAGCCCTGATCCTCTGCCACTCTACCAGTGGGTCGTGCCACATAGTACAGATCTGTCTCCCTTTCTACAGCTTTCAATGGTACCCCTAAACTTAGTCCCTAAAGGAGCTACCTCATGCTACAGCCACCTCTACAGCTGAATGGCAATACTTGCTATTGCAACGCTTGAAAGAATCTAGGTTTGGCCCTGCTGCCTTTACAGCTTCAGGGTCTCCTTCGCTATTGGAAGTAGTTATTAAGGCTGATCAGATATATATTGACCCATGATCCAGGTTTTCAAATACTATCGGTGAATAAATACAATACACAGAGTCTTAGGCAGGAATGGAATAAGGAATTGGAGCCTGTCCTATTTTTACCCAATCAATGGACCGCCATTTTAGCGTCTGTACCAGAAGTGTAAATGGATCTTAGGTTCTTCTTCGTGGTCTCTGTGCATCACACACATGGGCTCTGCGCCTGCGCGGAGGACATTTTGGAATATTCTAAAGCTGAGGAAAATTGGACGGGAGCCCCTCCCCCATCGCACGTGCTCCTCAGCACGGCTCCCACCCTTTCCCTATGCGAGTGGTTCGTTTTTGGAATATCTCTCTCTCGATTTTCTCTTGCTGAGCGTTTGTTGTACTTCTACTTTACTAATTCTCTAGTTTTCCTCATAATTTCTCTATATCTATTATCTAGATTCTATTTCTTAAAAAAAAAAAAAAAAAAGCCAAACAAAAAATTCTTACTATCTCCATTTTCCAGCCTTCGCTTTCTCTTTCACTTTCCACTATGCCTCCTAAGGCCCCTTTCCGTAAATGTGTCCGCTGTGGGACAAAAATCCCACCAGCAGACGGCCATTCTTTGTGTTTGCTCTGTTTAGGGCAAGCACATATCATGGAGACATTGCCAAGCCTTCACCAAACAGGCTAGGAAACATCAGATGATAAAGTTAAGAGTCCTCATGTGGGAAAAATCCCTATCCGCGAGTTCCCCAGCTCCGGAGGAAAGACCTGGAGGATCTCGTCCTGCTTCGCGATCGAAGCCGTCGTGCACTCTGACTCGAGAGGCCTATCTAGCAAAAAAGCTAGCTAAAAAGGCCAAGGAAACAAAAGAGCAACTAAAAAAGAAAAAGGAGAAAAGCCTGAAAAAAGTTGGAGAAGAGAGTCATTCCTCGGTGGCTAAAACTCCAGCGGCAGACCGGCCGGTCGCTCCAGAGGCCTCTATCAGTGCTGCCGCATTGACAGGGCAATCTAGCCCGAAAGGAAATACCATCAGACAGACCTGAATCTCCATTGGTGCAAGAATTGGCCCCATCTCTGGATGTAATCCAGGTCTCAATGGAACCTCAGCCTCAAGCTACGAGACCGACGGTCCAATCTGTCTCAGATGGCGAGATCGTGGATTCTCCATCTATCTCTCGCAAATTGCCACAACAGCCAACACGGGATCGATCACACACTCGATCTCGTACTTGGTCTCGAGGGTCCTCACGACGTTGAGAAGTTTTATCACCTCGGCGTAGCCCAGCAAGTACGAGCCGCTACGAAAGACCGTGCTATCGATTTCGATCTCCAGCTTATAGAGAGAGCTCGGTGTACTCTGTAGCCTCTACCTCGAGGTCTTACTATTCTAGCTACACCTATGACGACCCTCGACGCCGATCTGCTAGTCGTAGCGAACACTACTATCGGCACAGGCAATCACCTCGGCACCGAGAATGATTCTTTTTCCACACCGTCGATCTCGCTCGCCATCTGATAGGCATCGTTCCACTCCATCTCAATCAACACGATCAGAACCTGACCCTGCACCTACTTTTGAAGATACAGCAACTGAGCCACCACCTCCGCACACTACTACGACTCCAGTAGAGCGTGGACAAACCAAATAGTCTTCAGTGATGGATTATTCAACTGATTCTGAATCCATCATATCGGAGTCGACACATTCGATTTCGCCAGACTCTCAGGTCGAGTCCAAGGCATCCGCCTCATCATCTGAAGACATGGGATCATTTGCATCGACCTCAAGGATGCCTTTTTCCACATCGACATCCATGAGGACAGCCAAAAATATCTTCAGTTTCGAGTCGGACAAGATACTTACCAGTTCATCGTGTTACCATTCGGCCTCTCCACCGCGCCGAGAGTATTCACGAAGCACTTCCCCTGCTCCTTCCAGGAAGATCCAAACGATGGCTTTTAACCAAAAAGCTTTATTAGAAAAATGCAAGTCTGGCTTAGAAGTACAAATGAAGTGGATTGCAGAAATCAATCACAAAAGAAACTAGCTTAGTTAGAATACCAGCCATTAAGGAAGATTGCCCTACTGTTGATAAGTTGATTCCAAACTGGAAAACTCTCCTCCCTTCCAGAGTCAAATCTCTGTCTCTCTGTCTCTCTGTCTCTGTCTCTGTCTCTGTCTCTGTCTCTGTCTCTGTCTCTGTCTCTGTCTCTCTCTCTCTCTCTCTCTCTCTCACACACACACACACACACACACACACAAAACCCTAAGGCGGATCCTTATTCTTAAGATCCAATCTCTTAGAGCGTCTGACACTTCTCAGCTGGTACACTTCTCAGCTGACCTCTGACCCAGGGGTTAGTGATGCTTGATTCACCCTCCTCCTGATCAGAGAGCTCAGCTTACTTTCCCATGGAATTTGACACTGACTGATCCTCACTGACTGTTGGGCTTCCCTAAGTCCACTGGCCTTGCAGAACCAGCTGCAGGTTCCCCCCCCCCCCATCATTCCTCCTCCCCGTCAGACTCAGAATCTGTTTCCAGATCCTCCTCTGTAGGAAGAGTGGGCCCAATCCCTACAGCTGCCCTATTGGGAACCACAGGTAGGCCTAGGCCTCATGCAGTGGCACTTAAGAGAGCAGAACTACCAGAAGAGAGACTGACTAAGGCCTGGTCTTAGAATTAGCGATGTCTCCAATCGCCTCACGCGAGCGTAGTGGGCCGAAATCGGGCCCGCTAACGCTCGCGCGAGGCTCGCATGGGATCACCTTTTTCTTCTGGCGGCTCGCCGCAGAAAGGCGAGCCGCCCGCGCTGGGACCCTGCTCCAGTGCGCTGGACTCCCATGCTATGTTTTTGGCGGGGAAACCAGGGCAACAGGGCTTAAACAGCCTTGTTGCCCTGGTTTCCTCCGCCAAAAGCATAGCGTGGGGGTCCAGCGCACTGGAGCAGGGTCCCGTCGCGCCCGTCAGCGGCAGCTCCGCACCGCTCGGAAGAACGAGGTGGGGGGCGCCACCGCGGAGAATCGAGGCAGCGGAGAGGCGAGTCCCCCCACAGGTACGTGAACACCACTACTTAGAATGGCCAGAAGTAAAGGAGGACAGGGCTTCTGCACCTTTAATAGTAGCTTGCCAGCTGCTGAAATCCCCTCTTCTACACAACTATTAAAGGTGCAGGAACCCTATGCTCCTTTGCATCTGGCTATCCTGCTTGGGCTACCTAGTAGTATGAGGGGGTGTGAATCCTGAGGTGGTAGAATGGACTGTACCTTTTCAGACTATAGGTAGGGACACCAGCTTTGAATGCTCTCCCCCATGTAAAAACAACTCCCTGCAGGTAAACACTGCATATCAGGGAGAGAGATTCTAGGCCAGCTCATTGTGCTAGATTTCTGCTCACACACACACACACCCCGCAGAGAGATTTTCATGCAATGGAGCATTTGAAAATGTTATTCCTCCACCTGCAGCCTAAGTGGCAGAACTCTACCTCCTCATTCTGCCACTTGTGTTAACCTAATCTTCCTGTCAGACTGATCAGGCACACTAATACCTCTCATTTGAGAAATTAAACACACACTACACCTTACCATCAAAATATGATATCACCTCATATCTCATATCTGCCAAAGCAAAATATTTTCCCCCAGACAGCTCTACCCTAAAAGCCTACTTCCTGGCACAAGCTTCATTAAACCAATCTCCGAATGTTGACATTATTTCATTGCTAACAGCACAAACCTCCCTCCTACACCAGAGTTTCTATTTCAGGGTAGTTCATCTTCTAGTTCAGGATCAGACAGAGCTGTGTCGTATCATGCATATTATCAGGTGCTTCATTCATGCTTAAGAGATTGCAACATTAGACCTGCATACATTACTCTGCAGATACAGTTATGCAGTCAAACCAGAAAGTACTGAGCTGGTTGGGCACAACAGAAGGAGGATGAATCATTTTTTAATTTTTTAAAAAAGGCTCTTGAATCCTGATACACAGTTACAGATGCTCATTATAGCCACACCTACCAGGGCGTGCATATCCTGCGTACAAAAATGAGAAATCCTGTGGGAGGTCCCTGAAACCTAGTAGAGAGCTCCAAACAAGGTTGGAGAACAGGCATCCAATCTGCTAGTAATATATGTCAATCCAATTAAAAACAAAAAAGCTCCCGAATGAATCACTTCCAAATCCCTCACATTCTCCTTCAATTCAGCCAGACCAGAATTTATATATTTAGTAAAATGTGCATATTAAATGCTCTCCTCTCTTCTTTTGAGTGGTGAGAAGTTCCAGGGCCACAACGCTGACCTGGGTTTGGTTTCCTCTGGAAAGAGGTCACTGGAGACTTATTGGCATTTTGTAATATTTGCATTTGTGTACGAATCTACAGCTTGAGAATAGGCGAAGCGAAGGTACAGCTTAGCTTAAACCAGCCTCCAGATGTGTCAGACTCCAAACCCCATGATCCCCAGCCAGCATGGCTAATCATCATGCTGTCTGGGGAAGATGGGAGTTGTAGTCCGACACATTTGGAATGTGCCAAGTTGGGGAAGGCTGGCTTAAGCACTCTTGACTACTGACATCCAAAAGCCACAGCTCACGCATCAGACCTCTGGGGAGGCAGCCAGCACCAGTGTGGCTTTCTGGGGAACCCCAGAGGGCCAGATTGGGGCCCCAGGCGGGCCAGGTTTGACCCCCCCCAGGCCTGAGGTTCTGCATCCCTGCTCTACAGCCAGCATGCAGGCTAGTAAAAAGATCTGCAGGCTAGTAACTTTTGTGAGGTTAATTACGAGGCAGATAGGATAGATAGATAATAGATTTCATAGATCAGAGAGTTGGAAGGAGCCTACAAGGCCATCGAGTCCAACCCCCTGCTCAATGCAGGAAACTAGAGGAGGGGTCTCCCATCCAAGTAATAACCAGGCCTGACCCTGCTTAGCTTTGCACACTCAGACAAGCTGAGCCAGCGTAAGCCACAGGTCTGTTCATAGATACATGCTTAAAAAGTATTAAAGACAATTAATCTGACTTGTATGTTCTTGAATATGGACACCTAAAATTACTTCCAACAGATCAGCTAGGGACACTGGCATATATTAACCGCTCTGAAATGCTCTCAGTCTTTATGGCATATGCCAGTTAAAATGACAGCTCTTTCTACCCTTGCAGTGCCTTCTTAGGCTTGATTGTCACATCAACAAGGCATTATCATAGCTACACCCCCCAAAAAATCTGCTCCCTTCTGTATTGCATCTCTGCATTAAATAGCCTGGTGTACACATGGAGCAAGATGAGATGGTGGAAAGTTCGGGTGGTACAATGGACTGTACCTCCTCTGCCTGCAGGTGGGGGAAAGCACATTTTTTTCTAATAGTTCCTCCATTTCTTCCAAAACTTGTGCACATCAAAAGGACGGATCCTAGCCCAGTCTGCTCTTTGCTTCCCCAACTTGGCTGCTGATGGGAGATTTCACATGATCCAGAGCTTCATACATTAGAAGCATCGTGGGACAGAACCAGGGAAAGATTTCTCAGCTGACGCCTCAGTAATGGGAGAATTGAGACTTATAGGTGGTTGGTGTAGGGATTTCTAATTGATGTCTGTGGTTGTGTGAATACAGAAACAACAGTGATATTTCTCCTGGATTGATCTGCAGCAAAATAGGATGACTCTGTACATGTCCCAATGTTCTGCCTGCCTACCTTCAGGAATATTATCTCCCACAATCCTTCCTAACACTTTAGAACTACCCAGCCGTGGTGCAAAGTCTCTCACTGCCTGCAGCTGTTGCTGAACACATGCCGTTGCTGCATTGCACCCCCATCACACCCACCCCCTTTACCTTTGCCGCCGCAACACGGACCAACACACGGCCAGAAGAAGTGGTTGTGGTGGGGCTCTCGTGAGAGTTCACCCAGCTCTCGTGAGACTTGGGGGAGCTCACGCGAGAGCCCGGCAACCATTTCTTCTGGCCATGCGCAACAAGGCAACGAGAACCCCTCCGGAGAACCCCGCCACCCGCTCTCTCTCGCTGCAGCAAATGCCACAGCAGGAGAGCAGCTGGCAGGGCTCTTTGGAGCACCCACTGGAGGAGGCAGGGCGGCGGTCCCTCCTGTGGTGGGGCAGGCACAATTTGCCACTCCACCTGCTCTGCCACCTGACGTGAGTGCCTCACTCTGCTTCACGGGTGGGCCAGCCCTGGAGCTACCACCTCATTCTACTTCATCTGCATCGGAAATGGAACCACACAACTGCCTCACACTGGCCATGCGGTTTCTTCCCAAACCAGCCACGCTTCCCCAACTTGGCTGCTGTTGGGAGATTTCACATGATCCAGAGCTTCATACATTAGAAGCATCGCGGGACAGAACCAGGGAAAGATTTCTCAGCTGACGCCTCAGTAATGGGAGAATTGAGACTTATAGGTGGTTGGTGTAGGGATTTCTAATTGATGTCTGTGGTTGTGTGAATACAGAAACAACAGTGATATTTCTCCTGGATTAATCTGCAGCAAAATAGGATGACTTTGTACAAGTCCCAATGCGCTCAGTGAGGAGGTGTATATGGAGCTAGACTGACAGTGAGTATGAGAACTCCCAAACATGTTAAGGATGAATCTCCATTATGAAAAATGGAGCATACCTTCGCATTGTGCAAACCATGGACAGAGAGCATCTTTTTCTTCCTTGGGTACACTCTTGAAGAAGCCAGTAATTAATCTCCATGCCTGTCCCAGCCAGAGAACAAGTTTTGCCAGTTAGATGTATTCAGACTCATGATTGACCATTCTGCCCACATCTTTGGCTCCTTTTTTTTTTTTTTTTAAATCCCACTGAAAGACACAACTAGAGCAGAAACTAACAAAAACGGTAAGTCTTAAAGACTAAAAGATTTATTGTTCATGTGCCTATATTTACATACCAATGGAGGGCAACACTTCATGCATCTCAAGAAGCAGGCTAAGGGGGCAATCCTACCTATAGCCCCTAGACATCGCCTGAGAGGGGCCATAGGATACTGGGGCTTTCCCCCCACCGAGGGAGGTTGGAGACAGTGCTCAGACTTCAGAAGGGGGCCCCTTCGCAGCCGGTGTGGAAAGAACCGCACTACACTCCAAGGTCAGAAAAGCAACCCTGGAGGAGGAAAGGGGGCATTCTGGTGGGCGGGGAGAGGAAGAGGCCAGAGAGGCCAGGGCATGAGCTACCCTGTGAGCCTCTTCCAGCCTCCGCCTCTCCCCCCCTCTGAAGTGCCATCACTAGATGGGCAAAAAAAGCCCATCTAGCAAAATCTGCAGGGCGGGACGGAGGACGGGGAGGCGACTCCTCTTGATCTGCCTTGGATGATCTGATTCTGAAGCCTCCTGGGATTGTGCCCCAGGTCCACAAAATCACATCCCACAATAAATTTGTTAAGACTTTAAGGTGCCACAACAAGACTCTCCCTTGTTTTTTTGGCTGCAACAGACTTAACAGTGCAAGCCAACGCACGTCTACGCAGAAGCAAGCCTCACTGAGTTCAGTGGGATTTACTCCCGGGGGGGGAATGTGTCTTCTAACCCTTGGTTATTTTAATGCGACATCTTATTGTTTTATTGCTGTTTTATTGATTGGTTTTATTGTATTTTATCATGATTTTACTTTGTGAACTGGTTTGGGATTTATTTTTTTCTGAAATAAGTACATAAATAAATATAAAATTACAGCCTCACTTGACTGGGAGTAAGCCCCATTGAATTCAATGGGGTTAACTGCTGAGTAGACGTGTATACAATTGTACTGTTTGAAAGGCTATCCCTCTTAGGACTGGGGCAGAGTCACAGTAATACCTTGGATTGCAAGTAACTTGGCTTGAGAGCGTTTTGCAAGACAAGCAAATTTTTAAATATTTATTTAAAAAAAATTTACTTGATATACAAGCGACGTCTTGCAATACAAGTACTGTAGTACGGCTTAAATTAAAAATCTCTGTACAAATTTTTTTTTGGGGGGGATTTCATTTTGATATAAGAGTGTTTTGGATTACAAGCACGTTTCCGGAATGAATTATGCTCTCAATCCAAGGCATGACTGTACATGGAATTCAAGTAGTGTCACCCAGGGCTTAGCTGCAGAATGATCTTTTTCAGACTCAGGTGTGTGAAGTAGTTAAAAACAGAAGACAATGCTTCTGAGCATGCAGAGTGCCAATTCCTTCCTGCTGACGAGTAGCAACTTGAGGCAGCCATCTCCAAAATACGAACTGGAAGGGCGGGGGCAGATGCCAGGCTAGCCAGCCTGGAGCCCTAAATTGGTTCCATTTCTTAGGGCTAAAACAGCTTTACAATCTGTGTCTAGCCACTGTGGGGGTCTTGTTTGTTTGTTTAAGAAAATTAGGGCACAATCCTAAGCACCTTTAGACAGAAAAAAAAAAACCGTCCTACAACTCGCAGCATTCCCCAGCTGGGAGTTGTAGGACTCCCCACCCCACCCCGTCTAAACATGCATAGGATTGCGTCTTGATTGTAAAGTAGGCGCAGGGCCCCCGATCCGGACCTTAAAAGTCCCGCCACCCCGACGCGAAGCTCCCGATCCGGACTGGGCGTAGCCCTGCAGCTGCTCGGGCGTAAAAATGGGGAAAGGGCGGAAGGAGAGGGGGACAGAGAGACCTAGCTGCTAGACCCAGATTTACACTCATGTGTGTTTTCTTTTCGCCCTCAGTAGATTCTCTGGACAAGGTCTTTTGCGCAGCGCCGAGCACGCCCTTTCTGTCCTAGTAATAGAAGCTCAATAGAAGAAGCGAGGCGGGGTGTGTGGGAGGCGGGTGTGTGGGAGGCGGGGAGCCTTCGCCAAGGGGGAGCCCCCTCCCCCGCCAGGTCGGCGTGGCTGGAAATCTAGGGCCACGCGCGGTGTGAGGGCGCGGCAAGAAGGTGCAAAGGCCGCGCCGGCGGCCGGCCGGGCGAGCGAGCGAGGAAACTAGGCGGCCGGGAGGGCGAACGGCGGGGCGGTGCCTCGCAAACTACGCGCTCGCTGCCCGCCACCTGCGGCTCCCCGCTTCCCAGTCCCTCCTCCTCCTCCTCCTCCGCCTGCCTTCCTGCCTTCCCTACCTGGCCGCGGCCACGTCAGGGGCTCCTGGCAAACGCCGCTCCCGCTCGCTCGGATCCCGCCGCACGCCGCAACCATGATCAATGCCCGAGGCGGGGGCGCCATGCCGCCGCCCCCCAACGCCACCGCCTATTACCCCCCGCCGCGCATCACCCTCCCCTCCGGCGTGGAGATCCTGCGCACTTACTCGGGGGCCTTCATCTGCCTGGAGATCGTAAGTGACGGGAAAGAGGGCGATGCAGCGTTTCAGGGGGGGGGGGGTAGCTGAACGGAGCGGGTGAGCAACAAGTGAGTAGGCGGAGGATGTTCGCAAATGCTGTCCTGTGCGTGGCTACTCAGAAGTAAGCCTTGTCTCCCACTCTCATAATACTAGGGACCCGTGGGGTCATCTCATCCCATGAAGCTGATTGATGGGAGAATCTGGACAGATGGAAGGAAGGACTTCTTCACACAGCGCATAGTTAAACTACGGAATTCGCCACCACAAGCGAATTTGGAGGGTTTTGAAAGGGGATTGGGCAAATGCATGGAGGAGGAGAAGGCCATCGGTGGCTACTGGTCCTGATGGCTATATGCTACCTCCAGTATCAGAGGCAGTGTGCCCGTGTACACCAGTTGCTGGGGGACATGGGCGGGGAGTGTGCTGTTGCACTCATGTCCTGCTTCTGGGATCCTGCAGACAGCTGGTTGGCCACGGTGTGAATAGAATGCTGGGCTAGATGGACCCTTGGTCGGATCCGGTATGCCTCTTCTTACGTTCTTAAGCCTCGCTGAGCTGGGGGGGGGCAGGAGCTTCCTTCCCAGTAAGTGTGTAGAGCAGCCGGAACCTAGTGTGCTCCAGATGTTTTGGACTTCAACTCCCATCAGCCCCAGCCAACAGGGAGAATGGTCAGGAGTGCTGGGAGTTGTAATCCAAAACATCTGGAAGGTATCAGATGGTGGGATGCTGGTGTACAGCAGCACTGCCGTGACCACTTGGACAATCTCTGTCATGTTGTTTTAAGGGAAAGGGAATATCTGATGCGTTGTAATTTTAAGATGAGGGGTTCCTATTATTTATTTTCCCAGCTCCCCACCCCAACCCCGTTTCCGTACAAATCTGCCATTCCTAGGACTGCAATTTTTTCTTTCTTGCCGAGCAAAAATGCACCCGATGATATCCCCCCCCCCCCATGGGGCCGGGGGGGGGCACACATCTCACCCATCCATCACTGCCACATGATGGAGCCACCTTGCTGCAGGTCTGGCCTGTGCCACTTGAATGGGGGAACTTCTTCTACACACAGTCTTGAGTTCCATGAAGGAAGAAAGGCGGGATATAAATTTATTTTATATACTATATATATATCCGATACTGGAGAGAAAAAGGCCCCTGTTGGGATTTCTGCATATCATGCAGCACTGCTACACACAAGAGAAGAAGATGGCCAACAGGTCCCAATTTCTTTAAATGTTATTTTCTGTCCCCGCACAATCCCTCGTAACTCCAATTCTTCTCTTTTCCTTTTTGAGATTCATATTGCACAGTCTTATTCTGTTTTCCATGCTTCTTGGTTGTTAATGCGTTGTCTGTGGTTGTTTTTTTTTTTTTTTTTTCAAATGATGGTTACATTACCCAATATACAGCTAATAACAATATCAAAAGTATTTTTAAAAACATTTTAAATATTAAAGAGCCAGCAATAAAGTTAATAATCAGAGCAACACATTAAAGATTAGGTGCCTGCTGGAACATAAAGGTCCTAGCCTGGTATCTAAATATACACAGTGAGGATGCGAGGTGGATCTCCCTGGGAAGTGCGTTTCACAGATGGGGGCCACTACAGAGAAGGCTCTTTCTCTGGTAGCAACTCGTTGCGCCATTGTGGGTGGCGGCACCCAGAGAACACCCTCCAAAGATGATCTTAACAGTTGGGCAGGAACATATGGGGAAGGCATGCCTTCAGGGAGTCTGGTCCTAAGCCTTTTAGGGCTTAAAAGGTTATTAGTCCATTTAGCAAGTGATCCTATGGCCCCTAGACCATGTCTAGTGGGCCATAGGATACTTCAGATTCCAGGGTCGGAGACAGAGCTCTGACCTTGGAGCTGGAGATCCGCGCTCTGATCCCCCTCCTCCCCCTCGCAGCTGGCACAGAAAACCACCTCCAAGGTCAGAAAATTGACCTCGGAGAGCGGGTAAAAGGGGCATTTGGGGGGGGGAGGGGAGGGGAGGGGAAGAGACTGGGGCTGCCAGGATACAAAGTATCCTAGGGGCTCTCCAGTCTCCTTCCCTCCCTCTCCGAAGCACCTCAGCTAGACAGCTGGAAACAGCTATCTAGCTGAAATGCAGAGCGGGAGGTGCGGGGAGGCGGAGATTGCCTCCACCAATCCTCCCACTCTGCAGCAGATGCTTGTAAGCTCCCAAGCTCAGAGGCGTACGAGCATGGAGGGTACAATCCATAGGATTGCGTCTTTAACCCAGTATGGTCCGTCTGACTTGCAGCAGCTCTTTGGATGCCTGGGCGTGAAAGAGAACAGGGCCCCTGCACCTTTCATAGTTGTGTAGTAAAGGGAGTTGCACAAGGTGTACCTTGTTATGCCAGCTAGACGTGCTTAGCTCTCTTCTGGCCCTTGCCTATAAGCGCCTAGTTTTCCTCATCCAGCCCTACACACACCCTCTTCAGCAGCACAGCTTCCTTAGCCTAGGCTGTTCACACAGCCCTTCCATTCTTGGTTAAGCCGGCTTTGTTTACAGAGCACACTCAAAATGAGTTTGTAGTGGTGATGTCCAGTCTTGTGAGTGGCTTCTTCCCAAGTATGGATCACAATGTACGCCCGTGGGCCAGATCTAGCCCTCCTGGGGTCCGAGGCCAGCCTGCTGGGTGGGGTTCCCCAGGTGGACTTGCCCCCTGCCGCTGGTCCTGCCCCCTTTCTCCCAACCTCTGATCATGTGTTGGTTTCCTGGCTTTTCTACAGCTTCTTCCTTATTCTAAAAGGTTGAAATGCCTCTCCCAAGGCTTAGTTACTGGCAATAAGTGTTTTAAGCTAAAATATACTGGCTGATTTATTACTTTTGTATCACACCTTTTTTCCTCCTGCAAGGAACCCAAGGCGGCTTACATAATCCTCTTGCTCCTCTCGGTTTTATCCTCACCACAGCCCTGTGTGGTAGGTTAGGCTGAGAGTCAGTGACTGGCCCAAAGTCACCCCATGAGCTTCATGGCTGAGCGGGGACCCGGATCTCCGGAGTCCAAGTCCGACTCTCTCACCACTACGCCACACTGGCTCTCATTTGAACCTGCCCCTTTTGCCTTTGGCCGTGCCCTACCCCTGAGAGCATCCCTGAAATGGAATGTCTCTCCTAATGCAGGTTTAGTGGCAGGGTTGCCATCTTCTTCCCCCCGTAAGAGCTGCTGTGTTGGATGCAGAAATACAAGAGGTGGAATTTTTTCTATTCTCTATTTCAGTGTTCTCCAACCTTGGGTCCCCAGATGTTTTTGGCCTACAACTCCCAGCATGCCCCAGCCAGCTATGCTGGCTGGGGCATGCTGGGAGTTGTAGGCCAAAAACATCTGGAGGGGCCATGGTTGGAGAACACTGGCTTAAGCCATAGGATCCCTGCCGGAAACAAGAGTTGCCAACAGCTCCTTTTCTTATCACCTCTGCAAATGAGTCCCATCTCCTACACCTTTGTTACACGCACCTATGTTGCAGAAACTTCTCTCCCTATTATTATTATTATTATTATTACTCCTGCTGCTCCCTCCTGCCACGATTCTCCCTCTCCCTCTCCTGCCACGATTCTCCCTCTGCTCTTTCCTAAAAATCCATTCTCCCTCATGTTTCTGCAAAGACAGCTGCGGGGTGCTTCCCTTCCCCATTCCTCACACCCCTAGCTGCGCTGAGGACAATCGCAGGAAAAGCTTACTGGGAGAAGTTTTCTGGTGATACATAAAGGAGCTTAATCTAGAGCAGGGATGAGTGGCATTGTCCTATTTTCCTTGCGGCCCTCTACGAGCAGTCAGTTCAGATCTCTTGCAAGAGGTCTCTTGCCCTCCCGTGGCAGCCCACCTTGCAGGGAGAGAAGCGGTGACCCCGCCCACTGGTGGCTTTCGTCCCACCCGCCATGAGCATGTAGCTCCCAGCGGATTACGCCCCACCACACCCACAGGGAATCTGGCCCTCAACAGGAAGGGGGGGGAAGGCTCCCCGCCTCTGATTTAGAGAATCTAACGATCAAAGTGGATTGCACCCATTTGCTTTGCAACCACGTCTGTACCTGGCCTGCACAATTCTCCAGTTAGTCACATAGGCTCTTCCTGCTTTTAAAATCTGCCATTTCGTGGCAGGGTGAATTCACTTAAATCACCAGCATATCCCGTGATTTAAATAAACTTTCCTTTTTTTTTCTTTTTCTTTTTTTTTTTTTACCACCATTCATATATTTCCTGAACAGGTTTGCATACTCATTTAAATTAAAACACACTGATTTGCAACAGTATCTATGCTCCGTGGGAGTATTCCGTACTTTGATCCATGTGGCCATATACCATGTTGCAGTTACAGAATTATATTGCCTTGGAGATGGGGGAGGGGGGGGCAGGCGAGGAAGTGATCGATCGTGAAACTGAATGACATTTGTTTGGCTCCCTCTGTGTACATGCAGGGATATTAAGCAAGATCACCTGGTTGAAAACTAATGCTGCAAAATCCTCTGCAACCAAGTCCCAATGAATGGTAAACAGTAAACAGGCATCAGATGATGCGGTATGTGCCTAGAACTTTCCAGAATGAGCTGGCAGTTAAGAGCAGAATAGTATGTTTCCCCCATGAGATCAAAAGTAAGCCTCCTACTTGTTTAGTTAGTAGGATCGTAAATATTCAGCAGCTGAGAAGTGAAAGTAGTTAGATTACAGAGTTCAGTAAGTCAGAGGGCATACAACATAAGCACAAAATGATGCAGATGGGTAGAGTCAGTGGATTATTCCAGATAGTGTCTACTGGATCTTAGTTAGGGTGGCCAGTTGCAAAAGAAGGCAGAGGATTTATTTATTTATTTTATTATATTTATATCCTGCCTTTTTTCCTGCAAGGAACCCAAGCTGGCTTGCATGCATGGTCTTCTTCTTCCTCTCCTCTTCCTTTCCATCGCCTGCATTTTCCCCACTGAGTTTCCTAGGGCTGGTTCACAAATGCATGCACATCGCTTGATTTCTCTGGACTTCTTATTACGGTACATATGCTGACTACCCACTGAAGGTGGGTGAACTTGAACACAGTCAACTAAAGAGCACTGTATTTGCAGACGTGTTTTGTGCTTTTGAAATTTATTATTACATTTATATCCCGCATTTTTTTCTGCAAGGAACCCAAAGTGGCTTATGTAATCCTCCTCCTCTCCATTTTATCCTCACAACGACCCTGTGAGGTAGGCTAGGCTGAGAGCCAGTGACTGGCCCAAAGTCACTCAGTGAGCTGTATGGCTGAGTGGGGACTAGAACCCAGATCTCCAGAGTCCCAGTCCAACACTCTAACCACTACGCCACACTGGCTCTTGAACCTTTAATATACACCTGCTGAAATTCCGTCTTCTGCACAACTATTAAAGGTACAAAAGCCCATCCTCTTTTGTATCCAGCCACCCTAATTATACTGTTTGTGGTGACCTGACCCATTTCCTAAACATAGGACTTGATACTGAGTCAAACCGCCGGACAGGGGTAGGGAACCTCAGGCCTGGGGCCAAATCCGGCTCTCTGAGTTTCCCCAGATGGCCATGTCTCCTTCCCCCGGCCACTTACCCTTTCCCCTGACCTCCGGTCATTTGGTAGTTTCCAGCTTTTGTATGTCTTTTCTTTTCCCCATTCTAAAAGGTCGAAATGCCTCTCCTGAGACTTAGTTATGGGCAGCGAGAGCTTCAAGCTAAAATATGCCGGTATATATATATTGGGGGGGGGGGCTATTTTGGCCCACCCATTTTGCCTTTGGCCCTGCCCACCACTGGAATGTACACCCCCCCCAGAACTTCTCTGAAATTGAATTCGACCCTCTGGCTGAATGAGGTTCCCACCCCTGCTGTTGGACCTTCCAGCCGAGTCTACTGTGAGTAGGGGCAGCTCTCCAGGGTTTCAGACAGAGGTGTGTTGTTGTTGTCGTCTCACCTAGTCCTGCTATTGGAGATTCTTTAAAGCAGGGGTGGGCAACTTGTGCCTCTCTATATGTTTTGGCCTACAACTCCCATCAGCCCCTAGCCAGCATATCCAGTGGTGAGGGACGTTGGGAGTTCTAGGCCAAAACATCTGGAGGGCCACAAGTTGCTCACCCCGGCTTCCAAGTGGAGTGGAGTGGCCCTGTGCACTGGAACCATCAGAAATAATAACGGGCACCAAAGCCAGACAGATGCTGGACAATTTATATGTCTCCAGTTCAGCACAGGCATGTGGCAAATGACCAGGATATGGCCAGGAGGCACATGCAGCTTTGCTGAAACAAAGGCGGTTTAGGTCTCATCAGTACCTAAATGAGAGTCGTCTTGGTGACCATATGAATGTCATCTCGAGCTCCCTGGGGGAAAGCAGCAATAATTCTGGCTGGGGATGAGCAAAGAGCCTCTTCTCTTTCCATTTTGTTTCTGGACTGCCTTCCTGGACTGGCCTGACCACAAGGGGGAAGCCCACCAGATACAACAAAGACAGAGGGTGACTTTGTCGGGGCGGGGGGGGGGCGTAGCTCAGTGGTAGAGCACATGCTTTGCATGCAGAAGGTCCCAGGTTCAGTTGCAGGTTCAATCTCTGGCTTCCCCAGGTAAGGCTAGGAAACAATTCTGCCTGAAACCCTGGAAGAGCTGCTGCCAGTCAGTGTCAACAATATTGGACTAGATGGACCCAGTTTAAGGCAGCTTCCTCTATTCCTAGGTTGGGCTGGGCTGGGCTGGAATTGCAGGACCTTAGAGAGTTCCAAGTACACCACTTGCTCCAAAGTCCAGAATTCAACTGAAGCCTTTCTTTCCTTTACATCCATCGTGGGCAGGGATCCCCAACCTTTTTGAGTCGGTTGGCACATTTGGAATGTTGAAAGTCATGGGCTGTCTCACAAAATGGCTGCCACGGGCAGCTTGCCCATTCGTAAAATGGCTGCCATGGTAGGCATGGCCGGTTACAAAAACCCTCATTTCCCAGAAGGCAAATTGGTGAGATCGGGCCATCATACTCAAGAACATAAGAAGAGCCAGGCTGCTGGATGAGACCACGGCTCCATCTAGTCCAGCATTGTGTTCACACGGCGGCCAACCAGCTTCCCACAGGATCCCACAAGCAGGACATGAGTGCAACAGCACCCTCCCGCCCAAGTTGTCCAGCAACTGGAGTACATAGGCCTACTGCCTCTGTGCACCAGCTGTACACCATATTGATTCTGTACACCAGAGTCCATAGACATACTCCTCTCCAGAGGGACCACTGGATGCTACTGCCTGTGCCACATAAGCAGTGCTCAAACTACTTGGTAGGTTACCAAGTAATTGGCACTGCCCCCTTGCGGCCGCCCCCTAACCTACTGTTTTCAGGAACGTAGGAAGCTGCCTTATATACCATCTAGGCTAGCCTTTCCCAACCCAATGCCCTCCAGATGATTTGGACTTCAATTACCCATCAGCCTCAGCCAGCATGGCCAATGGTAAGGGATGGTGAGAGTTGCAGTCCAACACATCCAGAGGGCAACAGGTTGGGGAAGGCTGATCTAACCCAACACTGTCAGCAGCTACTACTACTACTTCACCGCCATCATCTTCATCTTCATATCCCACCCTTCCTCCAAGGAGCTCAGGCTGCTGTACATATTTCTCTCCTTTTATCCTTATGACAACCCTGCAAGGTAGGTTAGGCTAAGACAGTGTTCTCCAACCTTGCCGTTGCTGGCTGGGGCATGCTGGGAGTTGTAGGCCAAAAACATCTGGAGACCCAAGGTTGGAGAACACTGGGCTAAGAGATGGTGACTGGACCAAAGTCACCGAGTGAGCTTCATGGCTGAGGCTGAGCAGGGATTTGGACATTTGAATTCCCTAGTGCACTGCATCCCACTGGCTCAGCCTGAGTATGCAGAGCTCTGTCTGGGGTTCCAGTGGGGAGTCTGTTGCCATATAGGAGTGTCTGCTGCTGTTTGTCCCCCACATGTCCTCCACTTCAGGAGTGTGCATCTTGTGATCTGCCAGATATTTTGGCCTATAACTGGCTCAGCTTGTCTGAGCGTGGAAAGCTAAGCAGGGTCAGGCCTGGTTATTACTTGGATGGGAGACCCCTCCTCTAGTTTCCTGCATTGAGCAGGGGGTTGGACTCGATAGCCTTGTAGGCTCCTTCCAACTCTATGATCTATGAAATTGTAATATACTAGGAGTGCACTTAATTCTTGCCTGCAAAACATGTTCATGGTGAAACTCAAACATATCTCTTTGGGGCTTCTGCTTGCAGTCACTGTATGTATACCCCTTTCTCTGCTGTTCCGTCAGCACCGTTCTTTTCTCCATCACTACAAAAACCCCAACCAATCAGGGATCACATAGTGAGCATGATGACATTCCAACTCCATGTAGCACTAGCAGCCTCATAACTGAGGGCTGGCAAAGCCACGTTGCGTTCACTGACCGGGGGAGCACGTCCCCGTGGCTGAGACAACCAAGCCAATGTTCCCTGGCTTGCTGCAGTGATTTCTCTCTCGGCATGACTGGAATGGTTCGTCCTGTTGCCTTGGCAACAGGGACATGTATTTTTACACACACCCAGACACTGTTGCACCCTTTCAAGCCTTCCCCAGAAAAATCACAGGAAAGATGTGGGGTGCAAAAGAGTTAGCAAAAATTGGCCATCCCTTTTTGGCTTAGCCCCAACTGTTTTCCATGGCCCTCGACCTATTCCTAGAGCCCTACGTTTCCATTGGTAGTAATAGAAGGTTTCCCCCCCTCAGCTTAATTGCCATGCAGGGACCAGTTTTCAAGAGGGATTGCAGCCTGGGAGGGAATAGTTAAGCCCCACACACACACGTGCTGCAACACTCGCCTCAATCCCCCTGCATAGCAATTAAGCTTAGAAAAAAATATATCTTTCCATTGGTGCTAACAGGAGGTTTTTCCTAAGCTTAGCTGCCATGCAGGGGGAGGAGTTCCAGGGAGATCCCCATTGGGGAGGAAAGGGTTACCCTCCCTTCCCTGTGCCCCCCATCCCACCTTCACATAGCAATTAAGCTTACAAAAAAAAACACAACCTTCCATTGCTTTCAATGGAAAGATTGGGCCCCGAAACTGTTAAGTGCCCAGCAGTGCCCTAGCTGCAAAGTATTCCCTGTTCGCTTGTACCAGAGTTCCTTCTGTTCTATTGAATGATCTGAGATTGGCTACTCCACAGTCAGGGTCTTTAGAATCCAGGTGAGGAGACTAGGCCAAGAGGCAAGCACTGGATCCATCCTAAATACTGCATGGAGATGGCAGGGACTTAGCCAGCAACCTTCTGCATGCAACACCTGTCCTGCCATAATTATCACCCTCTTTAAGAAGGGTGATAGAACAGACCGTGGAAACTATCGGGGCATTTCTCTCTTAGCTACTGCAGGTAAAATATTTGCTAGGATTCTCGCAAACCGTCTTCTATCTATTTCAGAAGAGATCCTCCCTAAATCTCAATATGGTTTCCACCCCTCTAGAGGGACAGTAGACATGATTTTTACTGCACGTCAGCTCCAAGAAAAATGCCGGGAACAAAATCAACCCCTTTATATGGCATTTATTGATTTGGCTAAGGCCTTTGATACTGTAGACCGAACGGCTCTCTGGACTATCCTTATGAAAATTCGATGCCCCAATAAATTTGTAAATATCTTGTGACTTCTCCATGACAACATGACGGCTACGGTTTTGGACAACAACGGCTCTCATGGTGCTCCATTTAAAGTGGGATCAGGTGTTCAACAGGGATGTGTTATCGCCCCAACATTATTTGTTATTTTCATCGCCATGATTTTACATCTTGTCGAGGGGAAACTTCCCACTGGTGTGGGAATTATATAACAAACAGATGGAAAGCTTTTTAATCTCAGCAGGCTGAAAGCAAAAAGTAAGGTAATTACAACCTCCGTTGTGGAACTTCAGTATGCTGATGATAATGTGGTCTCCGCACATTCAGAGGATGATCTCCAAACTATCCTAAATGCTTTTGCAGAAGCATACGAAAAACTTGGTCTCTCACTTAACATCAAAAAAACTAAAGTGCTTCATCAGCAAGTTCTTCATCAGCAAGTGCAAGTTAACTCTTTGGTGATGCCATCTATCCAGCTTTGCGGGGCAATACTGGAAAATGTCAATCATTTTCTCTTATCTTGGCAGCTATCTTTCCGTTGCTGCTAAAATTGACAGTGAAATCCAGCATCATTTGAGCTCCGCAAGTGTTGCATTTTCTCGAATGAAACATAGAGTGTTCAAGGATTGGGATATCTATAAGACCAAAACGCTGGTTTATGAAGCCATTGTATATTTACCAACTTTATTGTATGCTTCCAAAACATGGACTATCTATAAACGTCATTTCCACCTCCTTGAAAGATTTCATCAACGTTGCCTCCGGAAAATCCTGTGAATTACGTGGGAAGATAGGCGAACAAATGTCAGTGTACTGGAAGAAGCAAAGACTACTAGCGTTGAAAAAATTATCCTTCAACGCCAACTTCAATGGACCGGTCATGTTGTTCGAATGTCTGACTGCCGTCTTCCAAAGCAGTTACTTTATTCCCAAGTTCCAACTCAAGGATGGAAAGCGGAATATCGGTGGTCAGTATAAAAGGTTTAAAGATGTTCTTAAGACTAATCTAAAAAAATGCAATATAAACATCGAAAACTAGGAAGCTCTGGCCCATGAACGATCTAAATGGAGGTTGGCCTTTCACAAAGGTTCCATGGACTTTGAAGAAGCCCGAGTGCAAGGTGAAAGAGAAACGTGCTAAGTGAAAAGCACATCAAACGAATCCTTTACAGGGCCATCTTCCATCTGGTAACCTGTGTCCTCACTGTGGGAAGCTGTGTGGATCTAGAATTGGCCTCCACAGTCACTTACGGACCCGTCGCTAGAGTCTATACAATTATTTAGAATTTCCTCCTTTTATAATTTTCTTTTTGTAATTTTATCCTGGAAGACAATCTTACTCGGTCACAAGTGATCGCCTACTATAGCAACACCTGTGCTCTAATGCTCCGCTATGGGTCTCCCCCAATTCCATAAAATCTCCTAATTTTCTCCACCGATAAGGTTGCAGTCCTATGCACACATAATCAGGAGAAATGCCTACTGAACACAGTGGGACTTATTTTGGAATATGTGTGCATAATTGTGCTGCTCAGCTCCCCAAGGTGGTTATTTTGCCAGTGTGGTGTAGTTCTTAGAGTGTTGAATTGGAACTCGGCAAAGCCGAGTTCTATTCCCCACTTGGCCATAAAGCTCACTGAGTGACTTTGGGCCAGTCACCGACTCTCAGCCTAACCTACCTCACAGGGTTGTTGTGAGGATAAAATGGAGAGGAGGAGGAAGATTATGTAAGCCGCCTAAGGTTCCTTGCAGGAAAAAGGTGGGAAATAAATGTTGGTGTTGAAAGAGATTTGTAATCCATGTGCTAGCCTTGCCAGGCATTCCACACACAGCAGCAGAGTATCTCCCACACGGCAGCAGACCCGCCAGTGACCCAGCAGCACAGCCACTCCAATTGCAGATTAATCCAGGACACAGGAATCACTCTGTAACAGCAACAGGTCTATACCCATTTATTTACTTATTCCAAGTAAGCACTACAGATACAGATTCCCTAGATACAGTCCATGTGCAGAGTATAAATGCATAGCAAGCATTAGTCCAGTGGAGAGAAGGAGAACTTCACCCCACCAATACAAAGCGTTGCATTGTAGCAGTTGCAAGAACAACTGCAACCGGCCAGATGGGCGATTGATAAATGTAATAAATAAATAAACAAGAAGGAGAACACAGGAGCAAAGCCAAAGTTCTTCCCCTTAAAGTGGCTTCTGTCTGGAGCAGTTCACTACGTCAGAGAAAACAAACACGTGGCTGTTGATTCCCAGAGATCCTTTCCCAGGCTGGTCCAGGAATAGTTTAACAATAACACACTCCTGGCTTAGACGTAAACATAACTGCTTGAGACAGCCATTGTACCAAAACATTACCATAACAAAACAAAACAAAAGCGCCCAGCTTGCAGCTAATAACACAACAATAAATATAATAAGTAAATATAATAAATCTTGTAAGGGTGCAATCCAGTGCATGTTTAGACAGAAAAAAGTCCTAGAACTCCCAGTATTCCCCAGCCTGGCTAAACATGCATTGGATTGCACCTCAAGTCTATTTTCTGTGCCAGGACGTGGAAACATGCATCAGCAATGAGAGGTTATTTCAGAGCAGCCTTCTCCAATCTGATGCCCTCCAGAACCGCAGCTCCCATCATCCCCAGTCAGCATGGCCATATCCCATGCTGTACTCATTGCTCCTGATATGTTACCTGCATCTCCACCTCTCCCAGCAGTGTAGCCCTTTAAAATGAAGGTGCTGTTTGGTCTGCTGTTCTTTTTTTGTCCGCTTGTTTAATTTATATCCCGCCTTTCCACCAAAAGCTGGTGCTCAAAGCGACTAGCCATAAGCAATCTGTTGTGCAGATAACTGTAAAAAGAACTGTGTGTGTTGGGAGTGTGGGGGACAGAGATGGAATGGATTTTTAAAAAGTATTTTAACTGAGCAAATTCGGTTGTAGGGCTGGCTCTGAATGGCAGTGATAATTTTGAAGCCATTTAACTCGCATCAAGATGGCTTGATTTGTAAAAAATTTTTCAACGAAACGGTGAGATAAAGAAAAATCTCTTGCAGAAACCCAAATATACTTTATTCGAAAGCAGAGCCAGGAGCAGGGGAACTTGTAACCCTCCAGGTTGTGTTGGACTACAACTCTTATCATCCCCGACAATTTGCCATGCTGCCTGGGGCTAAGAGTTGGAGTCCAACAACATCTGGAGGACCACAGCTTCTGTACCCCTGGGGGGTGGGCGGGAAATCTGAGATTAACAGTGCAATTCTATGAAAATTTAATCAGTCATATAAGCCCTACTGAGTTCCAAAGTAAACATGCTGAAGAATCAGTGTAATTAATCAGCAAAACAAAGTTGGAAGTTGGAAAGCCGGTTCACAAAATGATTTCTCCGTGAATTACTATATCAATTTCACAAACTTTTGAATGGATCAATGCTTCTTGCCAGTTCCAGTTTGGTGTCAGATTTTCAGTGCAATCCTATATTTTGTCTACTCAGAAGTAAATCCCATTTGAGTTCTGTGGGGCTTACTCCCAGGTAAATGGGTATAGAATTGCAGCCGAGAGAGAGGGGGGGAGAGAGAGAGAGAGAGAGAATTGGTTTAGACTCCTGCCTTAACCACTTGTATCGTACTGTATTGAGCGGCTGACCATGCTGGACGTGGTCATGTGACCTGTGGTGGAATTTATGAGGCGCGCATATCAAGTCCCATATTTACTAATGGGCCTTACTATGTTTTTTGTTTAAACAATTGGAGCAACAACAGGTGCCATGCTTCCGTGTTTGGGGATTGCAAACCACCAAAGCAAGAAGAACGAAGAAGGCTTTTAGAGAAGCACAAACGCTTGCTAAGGCTGTTCTGCACAAACATTCTTGCTAAAGCCAGTTGTTCTGTGACCTCCATCCAAATCATTACAATAAAAGCATACAATTATAGTCGAAGCACACTCCCCAATACGGGGAGTGTACTCCTATGCCCTCTCTCTAATTCAGTGTTCTCCAACCTTGGGTCCCCAGCTATGCTGGCTGGGGCATGCTGGGAGTTGTAGGCCAAAAACATCTGGGGACCCAAGGTTGGAGAACAGAACACTGCTCTAATTGGAAGGATTGCCACCTCTTTTTATGGACCCTGCTCCTGTTCCTCGAACATACAGTTTTCAAACCTCTTTCAGCCCAAGGGGCTGAATTTATTTTCAGAGAAGCTCTGGGGGCAGGGGTGCATTCTAGTGGGCTGAGCTGGAGGCAAAGGGGTGTGGCCAAAAACACCTGCATATTTTACCTTAAAGCCCTTCCTGCCAGTGCCTAAGCCTTCGGAGAGGGATTTCAACCTTTTAGGATGGAAGAAAAACTGCACAAAAGCCGGGAAACTACCAGTCGATCAGTGTAGAGAGTGTGCTGGTCCAATTGTGTCAACAAGCGTGCACACGGACACAGAGAAAAAAGAGTATGCCACTAAATATGGGATAAGGTACATTTTTGTCATACATAAAGTGAACGAGAGCAGTTCCACCTCTGGAAAATGATAACTTAAGTCCTGGGAGATTTATTTTTCATAAATATGCTATGAATTTGTGGGTTTGTTTCACTTCAATACACACACACACACACACACACACAATATATATATATATATATATATATATACACATACACATACATTTTAGCTTTAAAAGTTAAACTTGGTTTGTTTTCTTTTTTGTGTCATTCTTCTACAGCTGCTTGGAGCACTAGTCTGGATTTTAGTCGCTTCCACCAAAGTCCCTTTGCCGTTGCTACAAGGCTGGGTGATGTTTGTGTCTGTGACGGCCTGTTTCAGCTCCATCTGCTTCCTCTGCGTGTTTCTCTTCAGTTATAGAGAGAGAATTGCCATTGATTGGAACCGTTTGGTAAGCATTTATAAAGTGACATGCTAAAAACTGGAAATAAGTGGATGTCAGTTCAGTGTCTAAATGCTTCGTAACTCTCATCTCCTTCTCCTGGTGGTTCCACGTGGACCTCTGGCCCGATTGGAGTCTACCAGGAGAAGAACCTTCAATGTGGCGACTCCACTTCTGTGGAACTCCCTGCCTCTGGAGGTCCGGCAGGCTCTGACGCTGTGTTGTTTTCAGCACTTGCTAAAGACATCTTTGTTTCTGGAAGCCTTCCTTGCTGACTAGCCCCAGTTTTAACGTTATCCTGTTTTTAATGCATTGTTTTTAATCTTTTATCTGTTTTATCTTTTTATTGTTCACCGCTCCAGAATCTGCCTACATATGGAGCAGTATACAAATGCCGCAAATAATAAATAAATGAGAGCTTTAGGCCTGGTCCACACATGCAGTCACAGGTGCAGTAAACTAAATGCTGAAACCGTGCTTTCAGACATATTGGGTGTAGGTCTTGGATATATTAAGATGAAACGTTGAGACTAATGCTGTAATGCAAGGATGCAGGACCTCCAGCTCGTATGCCAAATCTGGCCCATGGAGCCTCCTTGAGTTCCTCCAGGGTATGGGGCTTAGCCTACAGGCCCTGCCCCCTGGAGGAATCTCTGATCTCTTCCCAGCACCAGACTAGTGGCATCTGGTGGCGCACCCTACCCCCCATGGGGATGGTGCATGCTGCACAAAGCCAGGGACTTTGCTAGCACTGGGAGAAGCAGCCGCTCTTTCCAGCGCTAGCCGATGGGGACAGTGAGAGGTGCACAAAGGAGGCTCCCGACTCAGCCAATACTGGGAGGAACTGCTCCTCCCAGCACCAGACAAGTCCTTTCATACCTCTCTCATTATGGAGAAAGATAAAATAGCCAGGGGCATGACCCCAGTGGGTGTGGCCAGGCCCACTGATTTTGTCTGGCCACAGAGGGCCTGGTAGAGGGGGCATTTCCTCTGCCAAAGCTCTCCAGGGAGGTTCACAAAATAAACAGGATCTTTAATTGCAGAATCTTAGCAGTAATGCATAGCACACAAATATGACCAACATCTGTGAGATAGCTTTGGGCTGGGATTTGGTTTGATGTGATTAGGCGACTGATGAAGACTTTTATGTCGAAACACGTTTGGCTTATTTTGGTAAGAGATTTTTGGAGAACTAGGCCTATTAGAGTTTTTATTATTTGTGTGTCATTATATGTTACTGTTAAATTTTGCAATTATGGATCCTGTGCAGGAGGAGTGGGGAGCCGCCAACCCACAGGCCAGATACGGCCTACAGGTATTCTCCATCTGGCCTGCCCAATTTCTTCCCCAGGCCAGCTATTGATCGGAGATAAGAGCTTTCCCCTGCAAGGAAAAGGGAGTGGGTCCTACAGAGGAAGCTGCTGAGTGATTAAGTCCTGCTTGCTTCTGAGGCTTGCCCTGCAGAGTCTTGCCCTGCTTACTTGTCGGTATACATGATGCTCATGCTTCTTTCTGAGTAGACATGCAGAGGCTTGGCTATTTGAAAGTGCTGCTGAGTTATTCAGCCCTGCTTACTTGTGAGTAGAGATGCAAAAGCCTTGACCTGCATACTTCTGAGTAGGCTTAAAATCAGTAACCTATTTTATCCCTGCCTACTCTGCTTTTAGCTGCACCCACTTTGCCTTTGGCCACACCTACAGATGGAATGCCTCCCTCCCCCCCAGGACCTTTCTGAGATTGGAATTTGGCCCTCAGGTTGAAAAAGGTTCCCCACCCCGCTGTACAGTGTTTATTACAGTATATCCTTCTTGTCCCCAGTAATCTGACTAAAAGTTAATCAAGCTCAGGAAGATATTTTGAAATCAATTTTACTTGTAAGTCAATATCCTCTTGAAGCATTCTGAACATGAGGGTTCGGGAAAACTAATGAGGGAAGGTGGGACAGTTTTTAAAACCGACTATAGTGTGGGACCACTTGAGAGAGTGTTGAGAGTACAGACTCAGATCCAAAGGACTTACAACTCCAGTAAGTGAGCAATTCCATTAGTTTCAGTGGACACAATTTTCAATTGTGGATAGACTGGTCCATGCCTGGTCCTTCACGTTTGTGCTTGCATATCTGCCTGCAAAGATGGCATGCCACCATGGTTTTGTTTGAGTGTTCCTTCAGGGTTGCTGCCACTGTTGTAGTTTGGCATTTTGTCCGATCGTTTGCTTGTCTTTTTTTCTGTGGAGTGGAAGCATTGTAAGGACACCTTTTTGACCAGGAAAGCCACAAAGACCCTGAGATAAGCTTACGTTAATCCTTCACTTGCTTTCACAGCGAACAAGAAAGACCCAGTTGCTCTATGTCTGAAGAATACCCCTGGTTTAGTCCATAGTGTCATATAGCACTATGGTTCAATCGATAGTGCCATAACCCATTAAATTACAGAAGTTGCAAATAATCTTCTCCAACTCCGTATCTAAATGGGCCATCCTGACTCCATTTTGAATGTTTAAGGTCATCATAGGTAGCTGCTGTTCGTTGACCTTTGTTTTACCCCAGACAATGAATGTGTATGGGCTAATACAGGCCCAGACCTGCCTGATGTATGACTTTGTTTCTTGTCTTAAGAACAGAAGAACTGCCTTGAGGGACAAAAGTCAGCATGCTTTTCCCCAGCAGTGGCCAGCTATAGATGTCTCTGGCCAATCCACGAGCAGAGCGGGATGGAGTTGGCCTTCTCCAGCAGCTGATAGACCAAGGCCTACAGCAGGGATTTTGGAGAAGCTCTTGAGGGTGCATTCCGGTGGTGGCTGGGGCTGAAGGCGAAATGAGGCAGGGCCAAGTACTGTACACCAAAAATACCGGCATATGTTAGCGTAAAGCTCTTATTGCCAGTAGCTAAGCCTTAGGCAAAGTATTTCAACCTTTTAGAATGGAGGTGGATTGCAGAAAAGCAAATGATTGGCGGTTGGGGGAAAGAGGGTTGAGCCAGAGGAAGCGGGCATTGCAATACTGATGAGCGCCTTTCCCAGCATGAACCTACCCGTACACTGTGTTCATCATCTAAGGCCCTCCTCCAGGTGCCTGTTCCAAGGAAGGTTTGGAAGGTGGCTTTGAGGGAGAGGGCCTTCTCAGTGGTGGCCCCCCAATTGTGGAATGATCTCCCCGACGAGGCCCGCCTGGCGCCAACATGGTTATCTTTTCGGCACCAGGTTAAGACCTCCTTCTTCTCTCGGGCATTTGGCAGCATATGATGAGGTTTTAATCAGGGCTTGAATTTTTCTTGTTGTTGATTGTTTAAAATTGATTTTAGATATATATATGTGTCTCTCTGTGTGTTGTATGTTTGGGTGTATCTGGTTTTTATAATGTATTTTTTAATATTTTAATCTGTGTAAACTGCCCAGGGAGCTTTGGCTATTGGGTGGTATAGAAATGTAATGAATGAATGAATGAATGAATGAATTTCCATCTGGGGACTTCCTTCAGAGGGCCGGATTTGGCCCATGGGCCTGAGGCTCACCACGCCTGGTCTACTGCATCAGTTCATGAAGGTTCCTTTTTAGCTATCGTTGTAGATGCAGGAAGCTTCACCTGGATGGGCTGAAGGAAACGGGGGTTCAGGAGGGTGTGCATAGCTCCAGGCAACTGTTGCCAGGTGGGGTGGGAATATTGGGGATGAGGAGTTGGGCAGTCGAACTGCAAATGGAGGGCAGAGGTATGAAGCTGGTACAGGGAAAGGAAAAGAAGCAAGTGCCCTGGGATCCTTTGGAGGCGGGAGGCGGGAGCCAATCTGGGTGAAGCAGCTGGAAGCTGGCAGCAGAATTTAGCCTAGAGCAACCGTCCCCAACCTGGGACCTTCCAGATGTTTTGGGTGTCAGTTCCCATCAGCCCTAGCCAGCATGGCCAATCTTTTGGACTGCAGCTGGGAGCTGCAGTCCAAAAGATCTAGAGCTACAGGGGAAGGCTGGCCAAGAGACGGTGAGCGGGGCAACCGATGAGGGAGCAAGGGCAAGCATTTCTTGCTCTCCAAGGTTCCTTGTGGCCAGGGTACGTCAGTGGGGTGGCCTAAAGGAAGTATGAGCCATGTGGGATAGAATGGGAGTGGGGTGCAGTGGAACCAGCAGTCTTCTTCCAGTGCCGATGCCAGTGTTCAGGGGTGCACTGAGCAAAGTACCCTTGGTGGGGCCCACCACAGCAGCAATGGCAGGGCGTGACCCAGTGTAGATTAGGGTAGCCTGACAGTAGCAGCTGAAGAGAGCACCAGGGCCATGAGTTTAGACTCACTGGGGTGGCCACCATTCTAATTTTCCCACAATACAATGCCCTTTCAGAATGAGGCCATATCTCAGTGTTAGAGTACAGGTTTTGCAGGCAAAAAAAAAACCCAAGTTCAATGTTAAGCATCTCGAGCTAGGGCTGCCTGGAGAGCCACTGCCAATCAGCATCAACAATATTGGGCTAGATGGAATCTGACTCCGGCAGCTTCCTGTGGGTGGATGGATTCCAGTTTTGACAACTCTGTTCACATTATTTCCCGGGTTTGGCCATATTTAAATAACAGCGTGGTTATAAAGCAGCAATAAATTGGGAGCTTAGTGTCCTGTCTAAACTTCCTGTGCCCCTCCAGCAAAAAATTCGTACTTACAGAAGTCCTGGCCTTTACTTCTGCTGGTGACAGAGAACTTCATTGTAATTGTTGCCAAGCGGGAGAGGAAGGTCCAGGGCAGGGCAGCTGAGTAGAGGAAATGAGATCACCCCCCTCTGAAGTCCTGCACACACTATGCTACACATAAGGATGTGTATGCTCCCCTTCGTCCGCTAAGGTGCCAGAAATTTGAGCAAAGGGAGTTGTACGGTAGACATCTCACTGCCTCGAACATGGAGGGTGGTCCTTAGTCCATATTCGTGACGATCTGCTTATTATGCTGCATGTTTTATGGAACATGCCCTTTTTACAAAGTGTCCTGGCTCCCCTATGTAACCCAGTGGGCAGGAACAGCCGTTTTTGTTTGTTTGTTTTAAATTGCTTTGCAGCACCTGGTTTGCTT
Source organism: Shinisaurus crocodilurus (assembly GCA_021292165.1). Classification (NCBI taxonomy): domain Eukaryota; kingdom Metazoa; phylum Chordata; class Lepidosauria; order Squamata; family Shinisauridae; genus Shinisaurus; species Shinisaurus crocodilurus. The sequence continues at coordinate 204,424,725 of CM037880.1, read as the reverse complement.
CTCTTCACCTCTTTGTATAATGTTCTAGCAGAATGCCTTTTCCTATGGGTGGGTGTGGAGGGGAAGCCTGTATATTGCAAGGAGCCTGGAGATCACAAACTGAATATGAGCCAGCAATGCGATGTGGCTGCAAAGAAGGCAAATGCTATTTGGGGCTGCATTAATAGAAGTATAGCTTCCAAATTGCGCGAAGTGATAATTCCCCTTTACTCAGCACTGGTTAGGCCTCATCTTGAGTACTGCGTCCAGTTCTGGGCACCACACTTTAAGAAGGATGTAGACCAGTGATGGCGAACCTTTTTTGAGCCCGAGTGCCCAAACTGCAACACAAAACCAACTTATTTATTTTCAAAGTGCCTTAAATTTGGCAGGAAGGAGGAGGGGGCACTAGCTAATCACGCCCCGCTCTGTCTCAGGGCATGGCTCTTCACCGGGCACACAAAGATTCGGGCGTGCGCGCGCTGTGCTTCTCAGCTGTCTGTTCAGTTAGAAGGAGGGCTGGGTGCCTGCACAGTCTGCTTCTGGGGGTGGAGATTTCATGGATCCTAGAGTTGGAAGGAGCCTACAAGGCTATCAAGTCCAACCCCCTGCTCAATGCAGGAACCCAGAGGAGGGGTCCCCCATCCAAGTAAGAACCAGGCCTGACCCTGCTTAGCTTTCCACGCTCAGACAAGCTGAGCCAGCGTGAGCCACGGGCCTGTATTATGTTGGAGCGTGTGCCTGCCTGTGGAGGCCAGTGAGGAATGAGTGGAGAGGAGTTACTATGGAAACCCGACGCTGAATGCAGAAGGGGACGGTCTTTTCGCGATCTGGCAACCAATGGCTCGAGTGCCCACAGAGAGGTCCCTGCGTGTCAGCTGCGGCACGCGTGCCATAGGTTCGCCATCACTGATGTAGACAAACTGGAGAGGGTTCAGAGGAGGGCAACAAAGATGATAAAGGGACTGGAAACAAGGCCCTATGAGGAGAGACTGAAAGAACTGGGCATGTTTAGCCTTCAGAAGAGGAGACTGAGGGAAGATATGATAGCACTCTTCCAGTACTTGAAGGGTTGTCAGAAAGAGGAGGGCCAGGATCTCTTCTCAATCATCCCAGTTTGCAGGACACGGAATAATGGGCTCAAGTTACAGGAACCCAGATTCCACCTAAACATGAGGAAAAATTTCTGGCTGTGAGAGCAATAAGACAATGGAACCAAATACCTAGGGAGGTGGTGGGCTCTCCCACTCTGGAGGCATTCAAGGTGCAGCTGGACGGCCATCTGTCAGGGATGCTTTGACCTGGATTCCTGCACTGAGCAGGGGGTTGGACTCGATGGCCTTGTAGGCCCCTTCCAACTTCTACTTTTCTATGATTCTATGATTGCAGTGCATCTCTGTGAGATCTCTCACGGAGGCACGTTGCATATATACTCCCTGGATCCCAGTCAGTGAAGCCCAGTCTGCAAAGTAGATTTTGCTCCCAGTTGTAGCATTGTCCCCCAAACACGGTGCTTTACTATTTTCTTCTTAAGAGTGAACTGAACAACAGCCATTCACTCGTATGGGAGAAACTATAGGGATCAACCCGGGGTATCTGACTAGATGTAATGGGAATGTTGCCAACCCACATCTGCCCCACACTCTTATCCCTCGTAACTTTTACCAAAGGGAACATGGGACATGCCATCATGGCATTTAGCATTTCCCCGCAGCAGCATTTGGTTGCTGCTTGCAGAGGGCAGAGAAGCATTGATATTATTTATTATTTATTTAGAGCATTTGTATACCACCCCATATCCAGACAGGTTCCGAAGCGGTGAACAATAAAAAGATATAACAGATAAAATAATAAAAACAATGTGTTAAAAACATGATAACATTAAAACTGTGGCTGGTCAGCAAGGAAGGCTTCTCGGAACAAAGACGTCCTCAGCAGGTGCTGAAAACAACACAGTGTTGGGGTCTGCCTGACCTCCAGAGGCAGGGAGTTCCATTTTTTTATTTATTACATTTTTGCCCCGCCTTTTTTCCTGCAAGGAACCCAAGGCGGCTTACAGAATTATCCTCCTCCTCTCCACTTTATCCTCACAACAACCCTGTGAGGTAGGTTAGGCTGGGAGTCAGTGACTGGCCCAAAGTCACCCAGTGAGTTTCATGGCCAAGCGGGGACTAGAACCCGGATCTCCCGAGTCCCAGTCCAGCACTCTCACCACTACGCCACACTGGCTCTCTCACCACTACGCCACACTTCCATAGAAGTGGAGCCACCACACTGAAGGCTCTTGTCCTGGTGGACTTCAATCCGGCGATAGGACCATGTGGAACCACCAGGAGAATGTCCTCTGATGACCTCAGTGACAGGGCAGGTTGGTAAGGGAGAAGGCACGCTCTCAGGTATCCTGGGCTTTGTACAATAATACCAGAACTTTAAACCTGGCCCGGTAGCAAATAGGCAGCCAGTGCAGTTCCTTCAGCAAAGGAGCTGCATGCTGAAAAGAGGCAGTTCCCGACAACAGCCAAGCTGCTGCATTCTTGACATGATGACATCCATCAGGTGTCCCTTTTACTAAAGGTAGACATGGGTCAGCAGCAGCCACGTGTCCCTGGTAACATCGACTTGGGCCCTGAGAACATCCATTTTCGTGTCTCCCATATAAGTGAATGGCTGCCATTCACTCCTCACATCTAGATAGCTCCCTCTCAACTTGTTTTTCCTGAAAACCTAAACTTGCACCTTGACCCAATGCAGAGGAAACCAAATGCAGAGTTACAGAATGGGGGACACTTGGCTCAACAATACTACAAGTGAGAAGGATCTTGGAATTGTGGTAGATCACAAACTGAATATGAGCCAGCAATGCGATGTGGCTGCAAAGAAGGCAAATGCAATTTTGGGCTGTATTAATAGAAGTATAGCTTCCAAATCGCGGGAAGTGATAATTCCCCTTTACTCGGCACTGGTTAGGCCTCATCTTGAGTACTGCGTCCAGTTCTGGGCACCTCACTTTAAGAAGGACATAGACAAACTGGAGAGGGTTCAGAGGAGGGCAACAAGGATGATAAAGGGACTGGAAACAAGGCCCTATGAGGAGAGACTGAAAGAACTGGGCATGTTTAGCCTTCAGAAGAGGAGACTGAGGGGAGATATGATCGCACTCTTCCAGTATTTGAAGGGATGTCACACAGAGGAGGGCAAAGATCTCTTCTCGTTCATCCCAGTTTGCAGGACACGGAATAATGGGCTCAAGTTACAGGAACCTAGATTCCACCTAAACATCAGGAAAAATTTCCTGACTGTCAGAGCAATAAGACAATGGAATCAACTACCTAGGGAGGTTGTGGGCTCTCCCACTCTGGAGGCATTCAAGGTGCAGCTTGGACAGACATCTGTCAGAGATGCTTTGACCTAGATTCCTGCATTGAGCAGGGGGTTGGACTCGATGGCCTTGTAGGCCCCTTCCAACTCTACTTTTCTATGATTCTATGATTCTATGACCCTGGGACCCCAGTATCTGGGGGTGAGGTTAAGAGCAGGTTTAGTCTGCTTGCAATCATGATCCAAATTATACCCAGTTTATTTTTGCCTTGGAGAATCTAACTGAGCTCCGCCCCTAATTCTGTTTCTTGATAACACACTGCAGTCTGTGATGGAAAACCAGGAACTGACTTTTATATGTATCTTTAATGGGCACACACCCCTTACTATGGCCAAAATTATTGGTCAAGGCTGCCTCCGTATGCTCACTAGGAGAATTCAGAGCTAGGAACTTGAGAGCCAGTGTGGCGTAGTGGTGAGAGTGTTGGACTGGGACTCGGGAGATCCGGGTTCTAGTCCCCGCTCGGCCATGAAACCCACTGGGTGACTTTGGGCCAGTCACTGACTCTCAGCCTAACCTACCTCACAGGGTTGTTGTGAGGATAAAATGGAGAGGAGGAGGATTATGTAAGCCGCCTTGAGTTCCTTGCAGGAAAAAAGGCGGGATAGAAATGTAATAAATAAATAAAAAACTTTGCACCCAGGGCAATCCAGGAAAAGTTTTAAGAGTACTACTAGATGGAGGGTTCCTAGAGCTAACAATCAAAAGACATTGTGCAGCTAGTCCGTCTCTTCTTCCTTGACAGATTTTTTTTTTTTCTGGTAAGAAAAAAGATGGAGGAAGCCATGGGAAAACATGAGCGGGCTGCCAATTAAAGACAGTGACATCTGGAGACACAATTACATGAATGAGGCAGGGCAATTGCACAGTATAAAGCCTTGTCCAGAAGCACCCCAAGTCAAAGCATCACAGTAGACGTGAGAAAATGCATTTGAGTGCATGTAGTGTAGTGCAGCCTTCCCCAACTTGGGACCCTCCGGATGTGTTGGACTGCAACTCCCATCATCCCCATCCATGATGGGAGTTGTAGTCCAACTCATCCGGGGGGGCAGGTTGGGGAAGGCTGGTGTACTGGATAGAATCATGGAATTGGGCCAAGGAGTCCTGGGTTCAAATCCCCACTTAGCCTTGAAAAGCACCAGGTGGCCTGGGGTGTGTCGCTATCTCTCATCCCAGCCCAGCCCTATCTCACGGGGTTGTTGAATATATAACCCATAAATAAACAGTTCTGATACAGTTATTGTTAGCAGCGGCAAAGCTCTCTTTAGCAAAAATGTTGAAGGGCATGAACATTCCAGCTATTAAGAGTTGGTTGATGAGGACATGCAATGTAGTTTTAATGGGATGTGGGTGGGGTGGATGCTTTTTCTACTAAATCTAGAATTAATGACAATCTGACTCTGAAATTTCAAAATAAGTGACAGGTAAGTATTTCTGGATCTACCTTGGACATCTTTGTGGGTTAGAAAACTCTCCTGTGGATGTGAAAGGATATTTTAATATGTTGTGTAAGATGTCATACAAGATACAGCGGTTTAATTCTTATAAAAGTACGTGCTTATTCATTTTTTGTATATACTGTACATTTTCCCCTTTTCTTCTTTATTATGGATGGATTAAAATAGTAATGGAAGAAGGGTGGAATAACCTCATATATATGCTACCCTGAGTTCCTTTTTCGAAGTCATGTTTGTCCGTAGCCATCATAGCAATACTGTCCATGTGGCAACGGATTCTGCAAGTGAATTCTGTAATTTATAAGCCAATTCTTCTCTCCCTGCATAGTGGTTTTACTCTTGTTGGTTTGTGTGGCAAGGAGTTGCACTGCCAAGTGCTTTGCTGGCTGTTAAAGCAAAACTTGTGACAGGGCAGATGCGCCGTTTATATCGGCTCAGACTAACTCTGTGTTTCCCTTTTTTCATTCCAGGATTTTCTTTACCATGCAGCTATCTTTGTCTTTTATTTTGGAACCTTTCTACTGCAAGCAGCTACAACCTCTTTGAACAACCATCTAACTGAAGCCCATAGTCAATTCCCAGGGCAACTACACCAGCACCACCCCCACCCTTCTAAATGACCATGAATATAACTTGAGCATAGCAGCTTCCGTAAGTATTCCATAGGCATGTCCTGTGCTTTCCAATAATTCTGGCTGGGGATGAGCAAAGAGCCTCTTCTCTTTCCATTTTGTTTCTGGCCTGCCTTCCTGGACTGGCCTGACCACAAGGGGGAAGCCCACCAGATACAACAAAGACAGAGGGTGACTTTGTCGGGGCGGGGGGGGGGGGACTGTAGTTCAGTGGTAGAGCACATGCTTTGCACGCAGAAGGTCCCAGGTTCAGTTGCAGGTTCAATCTCTGGCTTCCCCAGGTAAGGCTAGGAAACAATTCTGCCTGAAACCCTGGAAGAGCTGCTGCCAGTCAGTGTCAACAATATTGGACTAGATGGACCCAGTTTAAGGCAGCTCCCTCTATTCCTAGGTTGGGCTGGGCTGGGCTGGAATTGCAGGACCTTAGAGAGTTCCAAGTACACCACTTGCTCCAAAGTCCAGAATTCAACTGAAGTCTTTCTTTCCTTTACATCCATCGTGGGCAGGGATCCCCAACCTTTTTGAGTCGGTTGGCACATTGGGAATGTTGAAAGTCATGGGCTGTCTCACAAAATGGCTGCCACGGGCAGCTTGCCCATTCGTAAAATGGCTGCCATGGTAGGCATGGCCGGTTACAAAACCCTCATTTCCCAGAAGGCAAATTGGTGAGATCGGGCCATCATACTCAAGAACATAAGAAGAGCCAGGCTGCTGGATGAGACCACGGCTCCATCTAGTCCAGCATTGTGTTCACACAGCGGCCAACCAGCTTCCCACAGGATCCCACAAGCAGGACATGAGTGCAACAGCACCCTCCCGCCCAAGTTGTCCAGCAACTGGAGTACATAGGCCTACTGCCTCTGTGCACCAGCTGTACACCATATTGATTCTGTACACCAGAGTCCATAGACATACTCCTCTCCAGAGGGACCACTGGATGCTACTGCCTGTGCCACATAAGCAGTGCTCAAACTACTTGGTAGGTTACCAAGTAATTGGCACTGCCCCCTTGCAGCCACCCCCTAACCTACTGTTTTCAGGAACATAGGAAGCTGCCTTATATACCATCTAGGCTAGCCTTTCCCAACCCGATGCCCTCCAGATGATTTGGACTTCAATTACCCATCAGCCTCAGCCAGCATGGCCAATGGTAAGGGATGGTGAGAGTTGCAGTCCAACACATCCAGAGGGCAACAGGTTGGGGAAGGCTGATCTAACCCAACACTGTCAGCAGCTACTACTACTACTTCACCGCCATCATCTTCATCTTCATATCCCACCCTTCCTCCAAGGAGCTCAGGCTGCTGTACATATTTCTCTCCTTTTATCCTTATGACAACCCTGCAAGGTAGGTTAGGCTAAGACAGTGTTCTCCAACCTTGGCGTTGCTGGCTGGGGCATGCTGGGAGTTGTAGGCCAAAAACATCTGGGGACCCAAGGTTGGAGAACACTGGGCTAAGAGATGGTGACTGGCCCAAAGTCACAGAGTGAGCTTCATGGCTGAGGCTGAGCAGGGATTTGGACATTTGAATTCCCTAGTGCACTGCATCCCACTGGCTCAGCCTGAGTATGCAGAGCTCTGTCTCGGGTTCCAGTGGGGAGTCTGTTGCCATATAGGAGTGTCTGCTGCTGTTTGTCCTCCACATGTCCTCCACTTCAGGAGTGTGCAACTTGTGATCTGCCAGATATTTTGGCCTATAACTGGCTCAGCTTGTCTGAGCAGTGGAAAGCTAAGCAGGGTCAGGCCTGGTTATTACTTGGATGGGAGACCCCTCCTCTAGTTTCCTGCATTTGAGCAGGGGGTTGGACTCGATAGCCTTGTAGGCTCCTTCCAACTCTATGATCTATGAAATCTATGAAACTCCCATCAGCCCTAGCCAGCTTAGCCAATGGTGAGGGATCATTTTATTATTTATTATATTTATTTATTATATTTATATCCCACCTTTTTCCTGCAAAGAACCCAAGGCGGCTTACATAACCCTCCTCCTCCTCCTCTCCAATTTATTTATTTATTTATTTATAACATTTATACCCCGCCTTTTTTCCTGCAAGGAACCCAAGGCGGCTTACATAATCCTCCTCCTCTCCATTTTATCCTCACAACAAGAACCCTGTGAGGTAGGGTTAGGCTGAGAGTCAGTGACTGGCCCAAAGTCACCCAGTGAGCTTCATGGCCAAGTGGGGACTAGAACCCAGGGTCTCCCAAGTCCCAGTCTAACACTCTAACCACTACACCACACTGTCTGTCGTGGGGGTTGTAGGCCAAAACATCTGGAAGGCCACAAGTTGACCACCCCTGATCAACTGGTATATAGAACATTAAAGCAGCTATTAGGAAGTCTCCACTGTACACGCTCGTCTAAACTAAGCCACACCCAGATAGCACTGTGCCTTTGGCATTTTGACCATTTGGAGAACTGCGGAGTGTGCAAGACTATTCTGCCATGACAGTGACAGTATGGCAGGCAGGGGGAGGGGGTTAAAAGCCATCTGGCATGAAACTCACCTTGCCGTTTTCTCCCCTGCAGATTTTTGCCTTTGCAACCACTGTGTGTTACGGGTGCAGCACAACCCTTGCTTTAAGACGGTGGAAACTATAGCCCTAGAAGAGACGGACCGCCCCAAAGCATCCCGTCTGGTTTATGTACCTGTTCCAGTGATCAAATGGTGTACGACATGTCCATCAAATAAGAATGGAGTTTCAAAGGATATTTGGCATACATTTATATTTTTCTAAAATGTTGATACATACACAGAAAAAGTCCATGTCATTATTATTATTATTATTTTGTCTGGGGTTGCGGGGGAAATGTGTTTATTTTAAAGCTGCATCAAAAATGCCGCCTCACTTTCATGGCCCCATTCTCAGGCAGCAAAACTGCAGTAGTGTTTTTGGCCAAGCTCTTGGGGGCAGGATACATTCTTAAAAATATTTAGACTTTGGAGGGGGCTTCCCTTGACAAATGGAGGTGTTGGCGGCAGTGGTTTTTCTGTGCGTGTTCTTTCTTTAATAGATAGCTGACTGCCGTTTGCAGCAGCCATATTTCCCCCCACACACACACACACACACAGTGCCTCTGAAAAGATGCTACATCCTGATGTAGGCGCTTTCCACATGCATTATGGGAGAACATGGCAGCCCACTAGGACAATGATTTCCAACACACACAAGCCACTCCCACCGTTGCCACCACTTGTCAAAATTTCTTCTCCCCCCCTCCCCCAAACACACACACGTCTCCATTTTTATTTTATAATTTTTTTATTTTATTCTTCGGGAGTGAAAAAAGCTGCACTGAAAATTTTGGCCCAGCATTAGCTTGTTTATTTCTCCCACTTTTCTGCTGCTGACATTGACTGATCTGCTAGGAGCATTATCCTCTGTTACAAGATAGTATTATAAAGTTGAGTGATGGCAAGGACTGTCGTTAGCAGACATTTGAATTTTTGGTGCTAAACAACAAGGAGAAATAAAACTCAACAGATGCCTTGTCTATCTCGCAGGTATGCAAACGCAGGAAGGCAGCTGTAAAACAATTAACTACAACTGTGTTTGCAACCCATCAGGCACAGCTCCTGAGCAATCTCTATTAATTTCAGCGGGGTTTGTGTGGAACCAGGGTTGCTAATGCCCAGGCTTTGGCCCTGACTCAGGTTTGAGGGTCCATTCTCAGGGCCTAAGGGTGGCAAATTTAAATCTCAGGGGCATCATCATCTAGTCTCCGATTACCACCTTTTGAATCTTAGGGACACAGGAAGCTGCCTTCTACTGAGTCAGACCCTTGGTCCATCTAGCCCAGTATTGTGGACACTGACTGGCAGCAATGGCTCTCCAGGGTTCCAGGCAGGATTCTTTCCTAGCCCTACCTGGAGAAGCTGGAGATTGAACCTGGGACCTTCGGCCTGCATGCAAAGCATGTGCCCTACGACTGAGCTCTTGGGTCTAGGAGTTTGCAGTAGTATTATTTTTAAATACTAAAAACAATTCACTCATCACAGAGAAAATATTGCCTGAGATTTTCTATCCCCAAATCCCCCCCCCCTCCAAAGTGTATTTCTTGAGTTTTTCCAATGGGAAAATTGGGGAATTCCCCCACCCCATTAAGTGTTTTCCTTGAGTTTTTCCAGTTTCCTTGGACTTCATACCTCTGTTTCTACCCCTTTGCTGCTCGGCCACATCTCTGAGCCCTGTCCTGCTTATCCTATTTTTGTCTTATAAGAATCAGCAACCCAAGAGACTGAGGCTTTGGGATTTCAGAGACCTGGCAGCTTGATGTGGGGTCCCCACACAATCCTATTGAAATGACTAGAGAGCGCTTATTAATGGTGGTTGGTGGATTTCTCCTCCTCCTCCTCACGCTCTTGAGCTGATGTCTAAGCAGGCAGGGCTACAGGCTTCTATAACAGAAATCTAAGTGTAATCATTTAGGTAGATTGCCTTCCCATTTTTAAAAAGTCATTTGTGGAAGAAGGGGAAGTTGTTTAATATTCATCCAGTACATATAACTATCTAGCTCAGATGACTAAGCTGTGCACTTTTCATCTGTATACCTCAAAGCACTTTATGGAAGAGGTAATTAGTATTGCCTGGAGGGGAAACCCATTGGCAGAGAACAGAAGCGTAGATTTTATTTTTATTTTTTTTAAAATCTGGATTTATAAAGCTGGACAGATAGAAGGAAATACCGTACTTCTTCACACAGCTCGGAGTTAAACTGTGGAATTCACTTCCACAAGATGTAGTGATGGCCACCAATTTGGAGGGCTTTAAAGGGGGATTGGACAAATTCATGGAGGAGAAGGCTATCAATGGCTACTAGTCCTGATGGCTATGTGCTACCTCCAGTATCAGAGGCAGTGTGCCTATGTACTCCAGTTGCTGGACAACTTGGGCGAGAGGGTGGCGTTGCACTCATGTCCTGCTTGTGGGATCTCGTGGGCAGCTGGTTGGCCACTGTGTGAACAGAATGCTGGACTAGATGGACCCTTGGTCTGATCCAGCAGGGCTCTTCTTATGTTATATATTTGTTAGATCTGAAACCATCTGATCATGACAGCTAGCTAATTCATGAATCACAACTCTCGACATGCAGGTTTCATCAATCTGACTTTTATTGGAGCTGTACCCTGGGAAAAATTCTCCAGGGCTGAAAATTTTGTTGTAAACCAGGGGTAGCAAACCTGTTTCAACCTGAGGACTGAATTCAATTTCAGAGAAGCTCTCAGGACACATTCCAGTGGTGGGTGGAGCCAAAGGGGTGGGGCGGGGCGGGGCGGGGCCATTTGGGGAACCCTGTAGGGCCAGATTGGTGACCTGGGCTAAGGGCCTGGGGTTCAATACCTCTGTTATAAACAACCTTTACACCTCTGGATTCCAACGATGCATTTAAAGCCCCTTTTGAAATGGCTTGTGTTTTATTCAAGAGAAAATCATATATTCAGTAGGATGTAGGTTAGTGTGGTAGCCCATATGATCAGTTTACAAAATGGATGGGCTGCCCAGCCCAGATTTGATTTCATATTTCTATCAGTACGAGTCTTACTGCAACAATCTTGGGTCCCATGTCACATTTTGCAAGCAAGATTTGCATGTATCGTCTGCCTGTGCCAATGTCTCTTAATCTGTACTCATATTTTCTAATTTATATTGTAGATTCCTGCACTTACCAACACCAGTTTTAGCTGTTGAAGGCTGATAGCTTCTTAGGTTGACCAATGTTGTTTTAGTGAACATATTTACATTCCAGGACCCCTCTAATTGCATCTGTGTTCTGCATGTGGAAATGTCTATTTGTGGTGAACTGTTGTGCAGATTGGTTTCCCTTGAACATAAATGTTTGTACTGTTTTATATTTGAGGGTACACGTTCTTAAATCAAGTGCTCACACAGGTCAGTTGCATTTGAACTTCCTTCTAATATAAGTTCTTGAAATGTTGTGCAAGTGGAAAATGACCCGATGTCTCCAATCTGATTTCTTGTAATGACTTCATTGCATTGTAAGACCCACCTCAATTCAAAAGTATTGCCAGTGACAGAAACCAATCCCTACTTTTGGCTCCTGAGTTCAGAAATAGCCATTGGTAGGGGATTGGAGGCTCTGTGTAGCAGGTGGACTGAATCTAGGCCAGGCATTGGAGACTGGACAAGATTCAAGGCAGACATTCGAGTGAAACTTTGCAGCAAAGTGGGCAGAATGGGAAAGAGGACCTAAGCAGTGACCTCCTGACTTCACGCACACAAGGCCACATGAAGAGCTTCCTATATGTGTAGGGAGAATAGACCAATAAAGATGGTGATTACTGATGATGGCCAGTCAAGTCATTTGGCCATCTCCCTGTATGAAAAGGAAGGAGCCCAAGCCCATGTGGCACAGCCTAAATATAATGCTTTGCCATAACTCTGCAGCTAAAATTGATGGGCTGCTTCAAGGATACTTTACCTATCATTTGAGGTTGAGCTGTAAGATTATGCCTGAGCAGAGCGCTGAAGTCAGTGGGTTCCTCTTCTGTTTTAGCCATAAACACATGTCGGTGTATTAGCCAGAATGTTTTTGAAACCTTTCCAAATGTGTCTTGAGTGGCCCATTTGGGGATTGAAATGCTGTGCTTATGAGGACACCCAAGAGTCTAAAACATAGTTCTTCATAGATCATAGAGTTGGAAGGGGCCTACAAGGCCATCGAGTCCAACCCCCTGCTCAATGCAGGAAACTGGAGGTGGGGTCTCCCATCCAAGTAATAACCAGGCCTGACCCTGCTTAGCTTTCTACACTCAGATAAACCGAGTCAGCATGAGCCACAGGCTCTTCTCTCTATCTAACCTGGAGTTTGGCAACTTGTGGCGCCCAAGTTGTTTTGCCCTACAGCTCCCCTCACCACTGGCTATGCTGGTTAGGACTGATGGGAGTTGTAGGCCAAAACATCTGGAGGGCCACAGGTTGCCCAGCCCTGATCTGAACAATAACTTCAGCAGGCAGTGAAAAGGTATGTTTCAAAGCTGGTTGAGGCTGCATTCCTAAGCACCCTTACTGGACAGCAAGACTCATTGAACACTGTGGGATTTACTTCTGAGTAATTAGGGTTGCGCTGGCACTGCAGGTCTCTTAGAACAGTATAGTATCATCAGCTCACCATCAATATTTAATGACCAATACTTGATTTTAAAAATGTGGGCAAGTTTTATTTTATGTAATAATAAGTCAGATCATGTGGGATTACAAAAATATAGGGCTCAATAGCCACAGCTAGGAATAGGAGCACCAGCGATTTTCGAGCTGACCTAAACTCTCCAAAAATCACTTCGAAGCTAGTTTTGCCTTGTTCCTGTTTTCATTTTTGACCTGTTTTTGTTTTGTTTGTTTTTTGCTCATTCAAATGGGGAAAGTGGGCATTTCTCTGTATATTCTTCAAAACTCTGCACTTCCCCCCCCCCCCGACTAAAGTGTGAAAATGCGTATTTTGGGGGAGATGTACAGTTCAAAGTGCACTTTTTTAAAAAAATCACATTTTTCTAAAGCATTCACAAATTTGGGGATTTGCGATCATTTCTAAGGGGGGCGGGGAACCGCGCATTTGGGATTGCAAACAACATGTTTGCATGATGTACAAGCAGAAATGAAATTCTCATACATAAGGCCAACCTTTAAAAATTGGGCAGGCAATTAGTTTGCTAGAGGAACCAAGAAGAAAATTGTGCCTCTTTCCTTCCATAATGCTGGAAAGAGGAGACAAAGAAATAACAGCTGCACTAGAGAAGAAAAGACAGACAACCCACCAACCCAAGGATCACTCCTTTTCTCTTTGGTGCATTCAGGTCTCCATCTCTACATTCTAGCTGGCTTTGAAGTTTTTCAAGCTTTATATCCTGCTCTCGTGTGCCTTAGTCTGGGCTGGTATGGGGTGGGAGAAGAGAAGGGGGGGGCAGTCATAGGCCAGAAGGTACAAAACAGGTTTGCAGCTAAATCAGTGGATGCACTGCTTCTGCCAGAGGCTGTGAAAAGGAAGAGGGAATTCCCAGTTAGACTGCCTTGCCTCTTAATAGTTTAGCTGCAGAAGCGTTTCCTGTTTGGTTCAACTCAACAGTGCCAGAAAGGTGAACTGCTAAAACCCCTACTGCTAATATGCCTCCACTTCATAATCCCACGCTGAAGTATTTCCACTTTGACCACATAGTGCCAATAAGACAGGTACACAAGTTGCTGATTTCGGAGTCAAAGGTGCAGGGCAGAGCGGTGTGGATTTGCCCCACTGGCCTGGTTTCTTGGATCTGCCGTTCAGACGCCGCAGCCACAAATGCCACTGCAGTTAAAATGCCCGTAGGATCGGTCTGACATTTGTTTTCCTGGTTTGTATATTTGTTTCGTTCTTTGCACATATCAAAAACTTGAAGAATAGTTGTTTTAAAAAAATAATAATAATAATCCTGTCCTCCACTAGATATAGCAGAGCTCTCAGTGCTGTGTGTGCTTCTGTTTTGTATAAAAGTGCCATTTTACTCAACCCCTCAGGTGTTTTGAGCATCATTAAAGTGACCAAAGTCAATGTGGTGGTTTGGAAGTTACTGAGGAATTCATGTCCAGTATCAGAAGTGGGAAGTGTGAGCAAAGTGAAATAAAAATATCTTTTTGTTAGGAATGTGTTGGGAGTCGCAAGAGGGAAGGTTTAGTCAGGTGATGCTTGTACAGGCTTCACCACAGCTGGAACCTCTGGAGAAGAAAGAGGAAGATGGAAGTATAGTAGTAGGCAATCACTCGTGACCGAGTAAGATTGTCTTCCAGGATAAAATTACAAAAAGAAAATTATATAAAGAGGAAATTGTATAAAATTGTGCAGACTCTAGCAATGGGTCCATAAGTGACTGTGAGGGCCAATTCTAGATCCACACAGCTTCCCACAGTGAGGACACAGGTTACAGTGCCTGGAGTCAGTGGCTGGCTGGATGGGAAGGAACATGCTGAAGCTGAACCCCGACAAGACCGAGGTACTTCTGGTGGGGGACAAGGGGAGGTTAGGGGATGTTGACCTGGTGCTGAATGGGGTACATCTACCCCTGAAGGACCAGGTCCGCAGCTTGGGGGTCATTCTAGACTCCCAGCTGTCCATGGAGGCTCAGGTGGCAGCTGTGAGCCGGGCAGCGCTGTATCAACTCCATCTGATACGGCAGCTGCGCCCCTACCTTCCTAATCACCTGCTCCCATCAGTGGTTCATGCCTTGGTCTCCTCTCGCCTAGACTACTGTAATGCGCTCTACGTGGGGTTACCCTTGAAGACGGTTCGGAAGCTACAGCTGGTACAGAACGCGGCTTGCCTGGTTAAAGGCAGCTGCCGGCGGGATCACATCGCGCCAGTGCTGAAGGATTTGCACTGGCTACCAGTTGCTTGCCGAGCCGAATTCAAGGTGTTGGTTTTGACCTTTAAAACCCTATACGGCTCCGGTCCAGTCTATCTCACGGAGCGTCTCCAGCAGCACCAAGTGGGCCGCTCAACAAGATCTGCCACGGATGGCCTTCTCCTTGTCCCTTCAGCCAGAGCAGCTAGACTGGTGGGGACGAGGAAGAGGGCCTTTTCTGTGGTGGCCCCCGTACTGTGGAATTCTCTCCCGAGTGACCTCCGCCATGCCCCCTCTCTGATGAGCTTCCGTCGCTCATTAAAAACCTGGTTGTTCAGGCGGGAATATGGGGTGGGTTAAGATTTTAAAATTTTTATATTGTTTAAATGTATTTTATTGCTTTTATTCAATGGTGGGGAGATATAGTTAATATAAATGCCTAAAAATAATAATAAATAAATAATACCAGATGGAAGTATAGTAGGAACTCTCTCAGCCCAATGGTGGGCTGGCATCAGTCTTGCATTGCCTCTCCTTGTTTCTTTACTACAGTCCCTGTGGTCTTCTGATTATGTTTTAAACTGGGGAGGGTGGGGGACAACCTGCTCAGCTCCAAGGGCTTCATGTGATGCTGGCTCTGGGCTTGGGGGCCACACATACATGCATGTGCATCCGCGCACACATGCCACCACCTCCAGGAGATCCTGATACAGACTGCTTTTCCTCGTCCCTAGCAGCAGCAGGGAAAGAGCAATCTGGATGGGTCTCGGGAAGGAAGTGGAGCGCTTTCGCTCCAGGGCCTCCCCAGGTGATCCTGATAGAGATCACTCTTTTCTCACCACTGCTACCCGCAAGGAAAGGGTGATCTGGTATCAGGTGTAGCTGGTGGAGGGAATTAGGCAACAATTCAGGCCTTGAGGGGCTGAATGCAGCTTCTGGGACATAGGGTTGTCTGAGGCAGTGTTAGGGGGTAGCCTGCTAGGGCTGGAGCCCCGAATCCTCTAAACTAGGACTGAGTTCACACATCCCACCTTAAAGACCCTTGAGATTCTCTCCTGCTAATGGCGCCTGTGCTAGACAGAGATGCCCGTGCTGACTTTTCAATACACTTCTTTTATCAGGTTTTTAAACTGATTGGTGGCCTTGCAGAAAGAGGGGCTTACAATTTCATTCCAGCCTTCCTACGTTTGGGGTCACCTGGGAACGGATGTATTCTATCTGAAACACATTTTAAATAATCCTCCCATCATTTTATTTTCCACCTGTGGAAATGGTTTTTCTCACATTTTAAACATTTCTCCTTGTGTAAAAAAAAGGGGGGGAGGGGTCCCGGGTCACTATTAACAGGCGTGGCAGAGCTACCTTATCTGGATTCTTTTCTGTGACTGTTGCTCTGTGGTGAACACTGACAAGATTAGGGAATGTTTTGTGATTTAATTCCAGCAGAGCAACAGGCCTAAGCTATACATTACACACATTCTGGTATACAAACAAACTAAAAAAACAACAACAGTAATACCTTGGATTGCAAGTAACTTGGTTTGAGAGCATTTTGCAAGGCAAGCAAATTTTTAAATATTTAATTATTTTTTTTACTTGATATACAAGTGACGTCTTGCAATACAAGTACTGTAGTATGGCTTAAATTAAAAATCTACAATTTTTTTGCGGGGGATTTTGTTTTGATATAAGAGTGTTTTGGATTACAAGCACGTTTCCAGAACAAATTATGCTCTCAATCCAAGGCATGACTGTAAAATGTAAATGACCCACATGTTGCTGAAAAGCAGTCTTGGAAGGGAGTGCAAGCATAGGAAGCGCCGTGGTCTGATCCAGCAGGCCTTTCGCCGTTCCCTGTTGGTGGGTGGAGTGAAATGTGGGGATGAAGATAGAACATAATAAAAAAAATCCCACAGTAACTGCACACCGCTCCCCTGTCAGCCTGCCCAAGACAGAACGGGTCCTGAGGACTCTTCTGAATGTAGGAATGTAAGAAGAACTCTGCTGGATCAGACCAGGATTCAGCATTCTATCCCCACAGTGGCTGGCCAGATGCTCCTGGGAAGATGACAGGCAGGACATGGACGCAATAGCACCCTCACACTCATGTTCCCCAGCAATTGGCATTTAGAGGCATGAGGCCTCTGATAGTGGAAGTAATGCATAGTCATCATCATGACCAGGAACATAGGAAGCTGCCTTATACTGAGTCAGACCATTGGTCCTTCTAGCCCAGTATTGTTGACACTGACTGGCAGCGGCTCTCCAGGGTTTCAGGCAGGATTCTTTCTAAGCCCTATCCGGAGGCCGGGGATCAAACTCAATAGTCACTCAGAGCCAAACTAGGCAATATGTTAAATTCGTGTGTGTGTGTGTGTGTGTGTGTGTGTATTAGAAGCAGCGCTGGGGAACCCTTTCATTGCATGCCATTTTCCTGAATGGAAATTACTCCCAGCCCCCCACCCCAAAAGCTTTTTGTCCCCAGGATGAAACTGCTGTGGGGGGGAAATAGCAACTTGTTGTTGTGCTCTTTGGCCACTATCCCCACCCCACCCAGCTCAGAGGAAGACACAGATAGGGAGGAGATGCCTCTTGGGGAGACATCATTACCCACTCCAGGGCCGTCTAGGCCAGAAGATGTTGCTTTGCCAGACTACGCAGTGCCCAACGCAGAACACACAGTGCAATTGCCATCACCCCCGTGCCGTAGGCGCGAATGGTTGAAGACTAAGGCCATGGCCTTGTAAGAGCACACCATTCCTCACAAGGGGCAGGGGCAAGAGCAGCACTGGACCAGGACTGCCTCCAGATGGCCTTGGCATCTTGCTGAGGCACCAGCCCTGTGGGCAGGGTGCGGGGAGAATGCTCCAGCCAGCACTTTCCACAGTGCTCTGTCCAGGGTCCTGGTGACTTCTGCTGTGCAGGTCGCACAGCTCTACTGTGGACACCTGCCTTCTGTAAGCCTTGATGAGGGCAAATTTTGGTGGGAAAATAGTGGAAGGGGAAAGACCACCCATGACTATTTTTGTTTGATAGATAAGCAAATGAAACCATGTGTTCAATGCAGGGGTGTTGAACCTCCTTCAGCCTGAGGGATGGATTTGATTTTGCAGAAGTCCTCAGGAGCCGAATTTCAGTGGTGGGTGGAGCCAAAGGCAAAAGGAGTTGAGGCCAAAGGTAAACAGGGCTGGGCAAAAATATTAGAAATACCTGCATATTTTAGCAGGTATATAAGGTTCAACACCCTGGTTAAATATATCATATAATTTGGCCTTCTGCTTACAGAACCAGCAAGCAGAACATGACAGATGCTCCTGATGTGGTCACCTGGGATGTGAAAATTTGGGAGTAGGGTGGGAAACATTGGGAGCGGGGTGAGCCACCTCTGCCCTCCATAAATGTTGCCCCAGTAGACCCAGGCCCTGCTTCTGTGATTGCCAGGGATGGGGACTCGCCTCGGACTCCAGGACTCGACTCATGAGTCGGATTGAGTCCCCCCTCTGACTCGAGTCCCACTCGAGTCCCAATATTTTTAATGGAACTCGAGACTCAACTCAGGACTCGAGACCAAGGACTCTTCAACATCCCTGGGCTGTGCCAGAAGGAGTGGAGAGAAGTGCGATCGCCGGCGAAGATTTTATTTTTAAAAATCATTTTCCTAAAATGCAACCTTTCAGACATTTTGGGTTTGACTGCCTCTGCCTGCCTGTTTGGGGTTCCCTGCCTCCTCTGCCTGCCTGGTTATTTTGGGTTTGTCTGCCTGGTCTGTTCTTGTCAAAATCAGTTGCAGAGTTTTGAAATAAACAGGCACACTTGTCTGTTTAAGTCACACATTTACGGTAAGTCACACATCTGAAGTAGCCTTATTTTGTTGGGGAAAACCCCCATTGATTTTAATAGGGAGACGTGGAGTCAGCTTTGGGAGTGACTTGGGACTCAGGACTCGTGAGTCACCATTTTTGACCAAGGACTCGGACTCGAGACTTGGGTCCAAAGACTCGTGACTCGACTCGTGACTAAGGACTCTTCAATATCCCTGGTGATTGCCATGAGTGCTGTGCTGGTGATCAAAGGAAGTCTCTGAAACATGGCCAAGTCCCAATATCTGATTTGTACCTAATGCAACACTGGAAAAATGAAGGGGGAAAAAAGACATTGTCAGTTTTGTCCATCCATAGTCATGTGTGCTGATTTGAAAAGAAAGAGGCTTGTATGGAAAAATCAGAGGTGCTCTCTTCCCTTTTAACAACAGAAGATGGCACTCTAGCCTTGCTTGACACGTCACGGTTCACATTCTGTGTCATTTAGAGAGCCCTGACCAAAAAAATGTGAAGATTCTAAAGCAGCCTTTCACAACCTGGTGCCTTTCAGATGGTTTGGACTACAACTCCCATAATCCATCAGCCGGCAGCTGGGGATTATGGGAGTTGTAGTCCAAACCATCTGGAGGGTGCCGGGTTGGGAAAGGCTGTACTTCAGTGGTGGGTGATATTTGGTGATATTTGGTGGATGGAGAAGGAAAGGCATTCCTAAAAGTACGTTCTGCATTTTTCTCCACTCAGCTTCCTACGGCTGGTTCATAAATGCATGCACATCACTCGATTTCTCTGGACTTCTTATTATTGTACATATGCTGACTACCCACTGAAGGTGGGTGAACTTGAACACAGTCAACTGAAGAGCGCTGTATGTGCAGAGGTGTGTTGTGTTTTTTAAAACTTATTATTACATTTATATCCCACTTTTTTTCCCTATTGCAAGGAACCAAAGGCAGCACACATGGTCCTCCTCCTCTCCGTTTTATCCTCACAACAACAACCCTGTGAGGTAGGTTAGGCGGAGACTCTGTGACTGGCCCAAAGTCACCCAGTGAGCTTCATGGCCGAGTGGGGACTAGAACCTGGATCTCCCAAGTCCCACTCTAACCACTACACTGCACTGGCTCTCAAATATTCAGGGATGTTATTGTTGTGAATGTTTTGGTGGATTCCACTTAAGTAGAATGTGTTCAGGATGGAAAGATCAGATTGTGACCCCCTGTGGACTTCCAAGCATTTGAGTTCTAAGAAACTATGATTAGGAAGCAACGTGGAACACCATGTGTCCCTGCCTTTGCAGTTATGAATCCTAAAAATAGCTGAAGGAATTACACTCTAGTCCCAAAGAACCCAAAGTCACAATGAGTTCAGCAAACAATCTGGCACTTTCTCCCAAACAACCCTACGCTAGTTAGAACAGACTGCTGCTATTGGCTGGCACGGTCACATGTCGATACACTGCTGTGCTGAAAATGTGCTTGCTTCATCTGTGCCCTTCAGAGCTCTGCCAACTCTGGACTGTTCGGGACATGCTTTTTATGTTGTTCTGCAGTACTCGGCCGATAAGCTGCAGGGTCACTAAAAGGGGGTCTAAGCTGTTGAAGAATATAGGTCAAAGGCAAGTAACGGTCCACAATTTTGTGGAAAGGCAGCGGTTACAGTAAATGGGGTGTTTTGCATTCTATCCAGGGTGGCGCTTTATTTATTTATACTACTTTCATATACGAAAATCCCTAAGCAGTTCGTATTAAAAATATAACATAACAAGATAAAATTATATATTTTCCTTTACTTTGATTTTTACCTGGCCATATAGGTTTGAACCATCTGGTCAGAATCTATGGGGGTGGGGAGAAGCGTGGGCAAAGCAGGCACTGAGTAATTTGGTCTTCTGTTAATAAAACTCCCCTTGCTTTGGACCGAACCTCTGCTAAGTCTCCCCTATTACTTATGATGTCCATGTGGAGGACTGCAGAATCTCCCTATCGCCCCATCCCTTCACGCGCTCTTTTCAGTGCCCTGTGCTAGACTAGAGTCCTAAATAACAATTTATTTAGTTCTAGTCCCCACTTGGCCATGAAGCTCACTGGGTGACTTTGGGCCAGTCACTGGCTCTCAGCCTAGCCTACCTCGCAAGGGTTGTTGTGAGGATAAAATGGAGAGGAGGATCATGTACGCCACCTGGGATTCCTTGGAGGAAAGGTGGCATATAAGTGTAACAAATAAATAAAATAATTTTAAAACATTACAACAGAATGACAATAAAACAGGGCAGTAATATAATCTATTACAGGTCACAGGGCAGAATCCAATGGGGTGTTTCTGCCCCTGCCAGTTCTCTTCCGCCCTGCCAGTTCCGTTGTGCAAGCAGCCTCCATCCCTTGTGCAATGGCATTTAGCAATTCCTGGGCAACCCGAAACAAGTGGAAACAATCCTTTCTGGAAGGAGGCAGGCAGGTCAGTAGAGCTTGCATAAGGGAGCTCCACTGACCTGCCTCCTTCCAGAAATGAGTATTTCTGCTCATTCTCGGGGCCCACCACTTGTGGAATGGAATCAGCATGGCCGGAAAGGACTCGGCAGGGGCGTAAGAACCCCATTGGAGTCTGCCCAGGGAATGCCTGTGTCAACAAATATGTTTTCAAGAAATTCATTTTCAATAAATGTTGAGTGGGCCCATCAGATCAAACCTCCAGGTGAGTTGATGTCACCTTAGTGGACAAGCAACAACATCATGATGATGACGATGAGAATGCCTGAACACCTATGCTTGATGATGTACCTGTGTGGCATTCAAAAGACTGAAAAGAAATAACCCTGTGCAAGATATACAAATAGCACCATTTGGAGAAAGGTTTGTGTGCTGTACCCCTTAACACATCTTGCATACCATGTGTGACAATAGCACATCTATATGTTAGAATAATAAGAGTTGGAAGGGATCTTTAAGGTCATCTAGTCCACCCCCTGCTCAGTACAGGATCTACAATGTAGATGCAACTTCAGCATCCCTGGTAGATGGCAGTATTCCACTACATTGAATTGAATATAGCACTATACCGTGTTCAAGTGTCTCACATACATTAACTCAGTAATGTTTACAACAGCCCTGTAAGGTAGGCCAAGTTATCATTTTGCAAATGAAGGGTTGCCTAAGGCTCGGAGGTAGTGGCTTGAATAAGGCTACCTAGTGAGTTCACAGGACAGGCAGGATTTTAATCATGGACTTCCTGGTTCAGATGGAGATTCCCACCTGGGCAACAAGTAGTAGTTTCATGTCACAAAGCACAACAAGACCTCCATCAACACACACGACAGGATTCTTTGTGATATAACAACTTTCTATGTACCATGTACTTGGGAATGATTCCCATGGAGAAATACATCAAAAAAAAAAAAAAAAAGATCTATGAGCAGGCTCAGAGGAGGCTATGAGCAGACACAGAATTCAGCATCCTGAGAGTATTTTAAAACCAAGTTTCTAGTCCTTATGTCTGTGAGGTGTGCAGCCAGTGTGTCGTGGGGGGGGGGGGCTTTTCCCTGGCAGAAATGGTTGCAAATAACATAATTTCCTCCTCCAGTTATTGCAGTCTCAGACCGCTCCTCAGCAGAAAAATACACTTCACCAACAAGCTGGAGCGCCTGCCTTCAGTTTATTTTTATTTTTATTTATTATATTTATACCCCTGCCTTTTTTCCTTCAAGGAACCCAAGGCGGCTTACATAATCCTCCTCCTCCTCTCCATTTTATCCTCACAACAACCCTGTGAGGTAGGTTAGGCTGAGAGTCAGTGACTGGCCCAAAGTCACCCAGTGGGTTTCATGGCCGAGCGGGGACTAGAACCCGGATCTCCCGAGTCCCAGTCCAGCACTCTCACCACTGCGCCACGCTGGCTCTTCTTTTCCTTCTTCCCTGAACTTCTCCCTGAACTGCCCCAGGAAAGGCTTGTGGGTCTTTGGGGGGCAAGGGAAGAGGCAAGTGGTGGCTTGCAAGCATTTTGCAAGCACTCACATGGAGCACGTGCAGAACATTGGTCTTTTGCCAGCACTTGCATAGAGTATGCACAGAAGGTCAAACCTCTTTGGGGTTGACCACAGGCAGTGGAGGCCGGTGACTCCTATTTCAGTGGGACTCCTAATCCACTGCAGCTTTTATTCTGAGCTTTATAGGAGCTATCCATGGTGCTCCATGGTGGTGAACCTATGGGGGGTTCAGCACCATGGATAGCTCCTATAAAGTTTCAAATGAAACCCACAATGGATTAGGAGCCCCACCAAAATAGGAGTCACCGGCCTCCCCTGACCACAGGAATGCTGGTAGAAACATAGGAAGCTGCCTTATACTGACTGGGTTCAGACAACACGATGACCTACACTCAAGGGCATGAGCATGGGTTGAGCGTGGGTTGTTGTTGAACCATGGGTTGTTGTTGAAACAAGGGTTAAATGCGTTGTCTGGACCGAGCCGCACTAACAAGCCATGGCTTGTTAACCATGAACAACCCATGAAGAGAACCCATGGTTTGTTGCCAAGCTGTGAACTGTGGGTTGTTCATCATGGTTTGTTATCTCAGCTGGCTTCAGACAACACGATAACCCATGGTTCAACAACAACCCACGGTTCAATGACAACCAAACATTCAACCCATACTCAACCCTTGAGTGTGGGTTTCATGTTGTCTGAACCCAGTCACTGGGTCAGACCATTGCTCCACCTAGCTCAGCACTGTTGACTCTGATAGTCACTGAGCTACAGCCAGGGCTGGATCAAGGGCATGATGGGCCCCAGAGCTAGCCATCTGTGATGGGGCCCCCTACTCTGCCCCCAATAATGAATTTTCACATGACATTTGTGCATACACACACATATACACACAGTCAAGAATGTAATAATAATGCAAAAACATTTTTCTCTACATGGTCTAAAGCAGGGGTGGGCAACTTCAGGAGGTCTGGGGGCCATTTTTGCCCACCGGAAACACTGCCTGTGAGCCACACTCCTACCACCACTGGTGTCAGCAAAAGAAATTGTGGCAACAAACTGCAGTGAACCACTACAGAACACTAGAATGGCCAAATTTAGCTTGAAAACAAGCCATCATAGTGTTCTGTAGCAGTTTGCTACCAATATTCAGTGGCAAATCAACCATTTCTTTTGGTGCCACTGCTGCAAATTTCTGCAGTGCAGCAGTGGGGCAGAGTCATTCCAGGGGCAGTGGGGGCAACATGCGGCCCACAGGCCGCAAGTTGCCCACCTCTGGTCTAAAAGCACATGATGCAGTAACCTTGCTGAAGCCCAGCAGGTCTGTGTCTGGTCAGTGCCTGGTTGGAAGATTGCTATGAATGTCACTTTGAATTCCATGGATGAAATACAGATTATAAATGGAATAAATAAAGCTCCAAGCTTTACAATGTTTCCAAGTTCTCTTCCACTCTTTTTTTTTTTTTATGTCTAAAGGAAGGATTCATATCATCTCTGCCCTTTTAGTGTCTAGAGCCAAAATATGTCTCTGTTATATTTTATGCTACCCAATCGTAGATTTTGGCTTAGCACGATATGGAAGATGGGATTATCTTTGTTCAACATTTTAATTTTGGTACCGCTGAGTATAAACAGTCTTGCCCATTGACAGATCCATCTGCTGTTTCCAGATTGTAGGGAGAACCAACATGCTCTCCGTTACATCAGTGCTTCAGGTAGGTGCAGTTTTTGGGCCAGCTTCCCCTCTGTCCATGGCTTTGAATGCTGATGAATAGCTTGTTCTTATGAGCTGGACTCGGTTACAATTACAACCATAGATAGCTGGCAGCTAAGCAGATGGGAGAAGGGTGGGGTGCTATGAAGAAACATGTCCAGGGAAGAATTAAAATATTTCCTATTGCTAGGATCTGAAAAAATATTGACTGTTCCGAAGGCTCAAATGTTATAGTGTAACCCTTGTGGTTTTCTCCACAGCGTCTCTCCAACTGTTTCCTTTGATGTGTTGCCTGCAGCATAATAAACTTTGGCAAAGACAGGGAAGGGGGAAAAACAAAACAAAACCCAAAACCCCTGACCAGCTGCTCTCCTTGAAAGCGAAGAACAAACTGAAAGGAAACCAGCTTGAAATGATCTGCATAGGGTGCAATCCTGCACTTGTGATCCTCTGGCCGAGGGGTTTTAGGATCTGGTGAAAGCCACAGAAAATAGGTCGACTCGGCAGAACACCCCAGTTATGACAATGGATGGACCACTCTGGTGGTAAAGATACACTGGCCCCAGTGGAGTAATGGAGCCTGGGCTTGAAGGGATGCACACCTTTTTTATTGGCAAGGATGCTGACGTCATCTGCCACCACTACCCCAGACTTCCCTGTTTCCTCTGAGATTAGCTGCAATCTTGCGCGGTAGCTGGGTGGAAATAACTCTCCCAGCAACAATATATTATTGTTCCCTGATGTAATGCAAAGTATTTTGGGGTGGCTTGGTCTTGACTGGGCAGTTAAGACCCACTAGCTTTTCAGAAGACCTGCATCTGGTGGAGATGGAAAAACTACTAGAACCGGTTTGTTGATATGGATCAACAAATTTGAAAACAGCTGCCTGCATTCTGGGAATCTCCTTGAGGGCACGGTTATCGAGACTGTCCTGGGGGTGAGCACCTGCACTTCAAAATGTGCCACTACACAAGGGATGGGCAAACTGCAGGTGGTCCAGGGGCCATTTTCATCCCCAGATACACCCACACCCATGGGCCACAGTCTGTGGTGCACCACCACCACACAGTCCACAGGAGGGACTGTGGGACCCCTGAGGGAGGAGGGAAATCAGCGGCTTGCTGCCAAAATTCAGTGGCAAACCACTCCAAAGCACTAAAAGGGTTAAATTTAGCTTGTTTTCAAGCTAAATTTGACCCGTTTAGAGCTCCATAGCGGCTACAGAGCACTAAAGCGGTCAAAATTAGCTTCAGGACAAGCTACGGTAAGTTTGAATCTTTTCATATTCCATGGTGCTAAGCACACAATTTTTTTTCATTACACTTTTTTTTTGAGGCCAACAAAAATTTGGCGGTGCAGCAGGGGTCACAAGCGGCCACAGCCCACGTGTTGCCCACTCCTACCCTACACCATTGACTGGTGTTATTTATTTATTTATTTATTATATTTATACCCTGCCTTTTTTCCTGCAAGGAACCCAAGGCGGCTTACATAATCCTCCTCCTCTCTATTTTATCCTCACAACAACCCTGTGAGGTAGGTTAGGCTGAGAGTCAGTGACTGGCCCAAAGTCACCCAGTGAGTTTCATGGCTGAGTGGGGACTAGAACCCGGATCTCCCGAGTCCCAGTCCGACACCCTAACCACTACACCACACTGGCTCTTGGCCGCACATTGGCCACACTGGCATTATGGCCAAAATCGGGCAGAGTTGTGGATGGGACATGGCAGAGGAACACTTACACCATATCCTGTACACCTTCAATCCATGGCCACACTCCCATCAGTGGCACAAGTTCACACCAGCCCCAGGCCTGACTCCAGGAATTTCGCTCCCAGTGCCTTCAACTGGTGGAGGAAAATCACGTTAAAAGGCCAGAGAAATTTTTTTAAAGGTATTTTCCTGGTGCTGAAAGACATTAATGATCACTACAATCTACATCTGAGGTCTTCCTCCGAGTGCCACCTCCGAGGGAGGCTCGGAGGGTGGCAACAAGGGAGAGGGCCTTCTCAGTGGTGGCCCCCCAATTCTGGAATGATCTCCCATTATCATCTTTTCAGAGCCAGGTTAAAACTGTTCTCTACTCCCAGGCATTTAATGGCATATGATGGGACATGTCAGCTGTTTTAAGAGGCCTAGGGTTTTTTAAATTGAAATTGTTTTAACTGTTTAAACTGTTTTAAATTGTTGTTTTTTATATATATATATATATACCACGCAATAGCTGAAGCTCTCTGGGCGGTTTACAACAATTAACAAGACAGTCCCTGCCCGCAGGCTTACAATCTAAAAAGACACGACACACAAGGAAAAAGGAATGGGTAGGGAAATTTTGAAATTTTATGCTGTTTTTTATGCTGTATTTCATTATGGCATCTGTGTTTTGTGACTTGTTGTGAACTGCCCAGAGAGCTTTGGCTATTGAGGGGCTTTCTGGCAGCATCCCTTTCCGGCTGCGTCGCTTCCGTGACCGGCTCAGTCTTCCCCCTCGTCGGTGGCCAGGCCGTTTGTGTGGCCAGGCCGTTTGTGTGGCTGAGGATGAGCGGCGTCCCTGCCAGGCAACTCGCCCGCCCGTCTGTCCCCGCGAGGCCTCTTTCCTTCCACCGCCCCACCTCGCGTCCTCCTTGTCACCCACCAAAAAAGCGAAAAAAGTGAAAAAGCTTCGGCTATTGGGCAGTATAGAAATAATAATAATAATAATAATAATAATAATAATAATAATAATAATAATAATAATAATAACAACAACTACTACTACTACTACTACTACTACCACCACTACTACTACTATTATTATTATTATTATTATTATTATTATTATTATTACTATTATTATTATTATTATTTTAAATGTCGGCACCAGGCAAGCCTCCCTGAAGAGAGATGTCTATACAGAGGGTGCCACAAATGAGAAGGCCCTGTCCCCAGTCACCCCACCTCACCTCATCTCACCCAGAGAAGGGTCCCTGAAGATGATCTGAGTGCATGGGCACGTTGATCTGGAAGCAGATGGCCCTTCAGGTACTAAGTTCCAAGCCATGCCAAGCCAGGCATTAAAGCTGGGGTGGGCAACTTGTAGCCCTCCAGATGTTACAACTCCCATCATCCCTCACCAATGGCTATGCCAGCTGGGGCTGATGGGAGTTGTAGGCCAAAACATCTGGGGGGGGCACAAGTTGCCCACCCCTGATTTAAAGGTAAGAACCAGCATTTAGACTTAAGGAGTTAAAGTTAAGGAGTTTCGAGAAGATGAGCTGCATTTTGCAATGGGTGGGTGTTACTTAGGCCTGAAGGAAGTTTCTCAAAAGTTTGGATAAGAATGAGTGAAACACATTCATTTTATTTATTTACAGGCAGTCCCCAGGTTACGAACGAGTTCTGTTCTTAAGAATGTCTTTAAGTTGAATTTGTATGTAAGCCAGAACAGCATAGCATTCTATATGTTAAAATTAGCAATTACGCAAATTGCGTAAATTACTCAAATTGCGTAGTATACTACGCTATGTACTCTACGTAAACGACGTAGTGCTGGGGAACCCAGAAGTCCGTTCTTAAGTATGGGTTGTCTGTAAGTCGGACAGTCTTAACTCAGGGACTGCCTGTATTACATTTTTTTAAACCATCCAATAACCAAACTTTGTCAGGCACAGTTTGCACATTCCTACGTAATTCGTAGCTGAGGGAACCTGAAAAATGTAGCTGAATATTCTTTTAACATCAACAGCAACACAGGTATATAATGACAGTTGCATGATTCTCCTCAGGGGGAGAAGGAAATGACTGCTTTAGTGCTTTGGGGAAAGACAAGTCGTTTGAGTGCATGCCAATGTCGTTATGTCGGTTTCACATTCATTTCATGTGGCTTTGCTGTAGGGCCAGTTCTGAGGGAAGCGGAAGTGTTTGCTGCTCCTGGATAAGCATGAGGTTCGGTTGGCCTTGGGCTCAGGCCAAGGTGACTCTACGTTCTCCGGGAGCGATTCCACAGGGTGAAGCGAATGCTGCTGCAAGGTTTATCAAGGCGCAACTGCATTCAGACCTCACACACAGCTGCATCTTCAGCCAATAGGTTGCTAACTTGGGATGATCAGCAATTTAGCCTACAGTTTGCTAAGCTGGATGATGGGAGCTGTAGTCCGACAAAATTTTGAGGGCCACAGGTTCTCATCTCCTGATCTAGACCCAGGATTGCTCTGGCCCCTGAGCAGATTATGCAGGTCCAACCACTCATACAGGTTTCTGCTGCAAAAGCGAAACTGCGTCTTCCAGTTCACTCACATGGCTTGCTCATCTTAGGCCTTCTGGCTTGCCCCTTAAAAAGACAGAACATAATAGGTTTTGTGTTTTTTCTCTGAGCAGTTCTGCCTGGAAAACAATTATGAGAACCTTGAAAGTTCTCTGTTTTTAAATTGCCCGCCACAAACTAATCCAGTAACACAGATGGGTCACCTGTAGCTTGACATGCAACCTACACCTGCTGAAATCCCCTCTTCTACACAACTACTAAAGGTGCAGGAGCCCTGTCTTAGACTCTCCATTAACCTCTTGAGAACTTGCAAGTTCCTTGTGGAAATCTCACCTCAGGCTTGAACTCATGAGAAATCCTTCGGCATGCTATTATCTCATGTTGGAAGAAAAGGTAAGAGGACTGGAGCAGCAAGTGTCAACCCTCAGGAGCATAAGAGAAAGCGAGGAGTTCTTAGACAGAACGGTGGATCTACAGCACCAAAGCACAGTACAGGAGCCAGAAGGGCAACGGCAGGATGAGGCTGAGTCGGAGACTGCAGGGGCAAGGGAAAATAACGCAGGGGGAACTCCCTGGAAAAGGGTGACTGTTAGGAGCAGAAGAACTACAAGACACTCTGCGCCTGTGGAAGCAGTGGAGCTATGGAACCGCTTCCATGTACTTGAGGACGAGAGCAGAGGACAGCCTGCAGAGGACGGATTACCGGGCACCCAACGTGACAGCGAGCAAGAGGCTGAGGGTCAGTCGAGTGGAGGCAATCAAACCAAGGCCTATAGCAAGAGGAAGAGAAGAGTACTCGTAGTGGGAGACTCCCTCCTGCGGGGGATTGAAGCCAAAGTATGTCGCGAAGACCCATGGACTCGCCAGGTGTGCTGTCTCCCCGGGGCACGGATTAAGGATGTGTCAGAGCAGCTGCCGAGGCTCATGCAGCCCACCGACACATACCCCTTTCTTCTCTTCCACGTGGGTACAAATGATACTGCCAAGCGGAGTTACAAAGAAATCACGGCAGACTTTGAAGAGCTGGGAATGGAACTCAAGAACTTCGGGGCCCAGATAGTTTTCTCATCCATCCTTCCAGTACTTAGAAGAGGCATAGAAAGGGAAAGAAAAATACTCCGAGTGAATGACTGGCTACGAAGGTGGAGCCGACGTGAGGGATTTGGATTCTGGGACCACGGGCTACACTTCCTGGAAGATGGACTGCTGGCAAAGGATGGGTTGCACCTCACAAGGACTGGGAAGAATGTGTTTGGCCACAGCATGAGGAACTTAATCAGGAGGGCTTTAAACTGAATCCAACAGGGGAGGGAGACATAAACTCGGGGGTACCAATGGAAGAAGGCCTCTATGCCACAATGGAGAGAACAGCTCCAGCGGTGCCCATTGATAGTCTACCACAAAATGTAGGGGGAAAGTCGGACTATAAAGCACATAGTCTTCGATGTCTCTATACTAATGCCCAGAGTATGGGCAACAAACAAGACGAACTTGAATTTTTGATACATGAGGGCAAGTACGACTTGATAGGGATAACTGAAACCTGGTGGGATGACTCCCATGACTGGAATACAGCAATTGAAGGGTATAACTTGTTCAAAAGGAACAGAAGCAACAGAAAGGGAGGTGGAGTTGCACTGTATGTTAAAAATACGTATCTCTGCACAGAGATACAGGAAGAGGAGCTTGGCAGCCCCATTGAGAGCATCTGGGTTAAAATAAAGGGGGCAAAGAATAAAACGAACATGGCGGTTGGAGTCTACTACCGACCACCCAATCAAGGAGAAGACGAGGATGGAACTTTTGAAAAACAAATTGCCATTGTTTCAAGGAGGCACGATGTGGTAGTAATGGGAGACTTCAATTTCCCTGATATCTGTTGGGAGACTTATTCAGCCAAACATGGCCCCTCCAAGAAATTCCTGAGCTGTGCTGCTGATAACTTCCTCCTACAGAAAGTGGAGGAAGGAACTAGAGGATCAGCTATCCTTGACCTGATTCTAACCAACAGAGACGAGTTAGTGGATAAAGTGGCAGTTTCGGGAACTCTGGGGAAAGTGACCATGTTATACTTGAGTTCTTGATTCTAACAGAAGCAAAAGCTGAGTGTAGCCAAACACGTACCCTGGATTTGAGGAAAGCCAATTTTAACAAACTCAGAACAATGATTAGTAAGATCCCATGGCAAGTGACTCTCACGAGAAAGGGAGCCCAGGAGGGGTGGGAGTTTTTAAAAAAGGAAATTTTAAAGGCACAATTGCAAACAATTCCCACAAGGAAAAAAGGCAGAGGGCAACAGAAGAAGCCAATGTGGCTTCACAATAAACTCAAAGATGACCTGAAAACAAAAAAGGACACGTATAGGAAGTGGAAGGAAGGACAGGCTACAGGGGAAGAGTACAGGCAGGTAGCACAGAACTGCAGGAATAGTGTCAGGAAGGCTAAAGCTGAGAAGGAGCTAAGGTTAGCGAGGAATGCTAAAAGCAACAAAAAAGCTTTCTTCAGATACATGCACAGTAGAAGACAGAAGAAAGAACTGGTGGTTCAACTACGCAATGAGGATGGCAAATTGATAACAGAAGACAAAGAAAAGGCAGAAGTGTTCAATTCCTACTTCGGCTCGGTCTTCTCCCAAAAGAGGGTCTATGACCCCCCTGGCAAAGCTGAAGTGCAGACTGAAGGGGCAGGATTGCAGCTTGAGATTGATAGGCAAATGGTCAAGGAGCACCTGATTACTCTGAACGAGTTTAAATCTCCAGGGCCTGATGAGCTGCATCCTAGAGTAATAAAGGAACTGGCAGAAGAACTCTCAGAACCACTGTCTATTATCTTTGAGAAATCATGGAGGACAGGTGAAGTGCCAGACGACTGGAGGAGGGCAAATGTTGTTCCCATCTTCAAAAAGGGCAAGAAGGAGGAACCTGGGAACTATAGGCCAGTCAGTCTGACATCAATCCCCGGGAAGATTTTTGAGCAGATTATAAAGAAGTCAGTCTGCAAGCACCTTGAAAACAATGCAGTGATTACTAGAAGCCAGCATGGATTTGTCAAGAACAAATCCTGTCAGACTAATCTGATCTCATTTTTTGATCGGGTAACCTCCCTTGTGGACTATGGGAATGCTGTGGACATTATATATCTGGACTTCAGCAAAGCTTTCGACAAAGTGCCTCATGATATCCTGATTAGTAAGCTAGCTAAGAGTGGGCTAGATGGAACAACTATCAGGTGGATCCACAATTGGCTACAGAATCGGACTCAAAGAGTGCTTATCAATGGTTCCTTCTCAAACTGGGGAGAGGTAACGAGCGGGGTACCACAGGGCTCGGTCCTGGGCCCGGTGCTCTTCAACATTTTTATTAATGACTTGGATCAGGAGGTACAGGGAATGCTTATCAAATTTGCAGATGACACAAAGTTGGGTGGAACAGCTAATACTCTGGAAGACAGAAACAAAATTCAAAGTGACCTCGATAGGCTGGAGCGCTGGGCCGAAAACAACAGAATGAAATTTAATAGGGATGAATGCCAAGTGCTGCACCTAGGGAGAGGAAACCAAATGCAGAGTTACAGAATGGGGGACACTTGGCTCACCAATACTACAAGTGAGAAGGATCTTGGAATTGTGGTAGATCACAAACTGAATATGAGCCAGCAATGCGATGTGGCTGCAAAGAAGGCAAATGCAATTTTGGGCTGTATTAATAGAAGTATAGCTTCCAAATCGCGGGAAGTGATAATTCCCCTTTACTCGGCACTGGTTAGGCCTCATCTTGAGTACTGCGTCCAGTTCTGGGCACCTCACTTTAAGAAGGACATAGACAAACTGGAGAGGGTTCAGAGGAGGGCAACAAGGATGATAAAGGGACTGGAAACAAGGCCCTATGAGGAGAGACTGAAAGAACTGGGCATGTTTAGCCTTCAGAAGAGGAGACTGAGGGGAGATATGATCGCACTCTTCCAGTATTTGAAGGGATGTCACACAGAGGAGGGCAAAGATCTCTTCTCGATCATCCCAGTTTGCAGGACACGGAATAATGGGCTCAAGTTACAGGAACCTAGATTCCACCTAAACATCAGGAAAAATTTCCTGACTGTCAGAGCAATAAGACAATGGAATCAACTACCTAGGGAGGTTGTGGGCTCTCCCACTCTGGAGGCATTCAAGGTGCAGCTGGACAGACATCTGTCAGAGATGCTTTGACCTAGATTCCTGCATTGAGCAGGGGGTTGGACTCGATGGCCTTGTAGGCCCCTTCCAACTCTACTTTTCTATGATTTCTATGATTTCTATGATAACCTCAGGTCCCCCCGCATCCACCGATCTATAATATGGGACTAATAATACTGTCCTACCTTGCAGGGGGGTTAGAAGGATTTCTGAGATAATGTAGGTTACGAAGTGGCACCTTCTCACCAAGTGTTGAGAAATTTTATTGGTTTTAGTTTTCTTTGGATCGACTCCCCTATGAGAAAAGGTTACAGCAGCTGGGATTGTTTAGCTTACAAAAAAGGCGAGTAAGGGAAAACATAATAGAGGTGTATAAAATTATGCATACTGTGGAGAAAGTGGACAAGGAGAACATTTCTCTCTCTCTCTCTCTCTCTCTCTCTCTCTCATAATACTAGAACCCGGGGTCATCCCATGAACCTGATTGGTGGGAGATTCAGGACAACTCAAAGGAAGTACTTCTTCACACAGCACATAGTTATACTATGGAATTCACTTCCACAGGATGTGGTGATGGCCACCCATTTGGAGGGCTTTGAAAGGGTATTGGACAAATTCATGGAGGAGAAGGCTATCGATGGCTACTAGTCCTGATTGGCTATATGCTACCTCCAGTATTGGAAGCAGTATGCATGTGCACTTGTGCTGGGGAACATGGGTGGGAGGGTGCTGTTGCACTCATTTCCTGCTTGTGGGATCCCATGGGCAGCTGGTTGGCTGCTGTGTGAACAGAATGCTGGACTAGATGGACCCTTGGTCTGACCCGGCAGGGCTCTTCTTATGTTCTTATGTTGGATGAGAGAGCACTGAAGGCATGAGGATTCCTCTATAATCATTGCATCATTTACAACAGTCTCCCCCAACTGGGCGCCCTGCAGATGTTTTGGACTTCATCTCCCATCAGACCCAGTCAGTACAACTAATGGTCAGGAATACTGGGAGTTGTCATCCCAAACATCTGGAGAACACCAGGTTGAGGAAAGCTGATTTAGAAATATGGAAGCAGATCATAAGTAGAAGCAAAAGGGCACGCCCACAAGGCAGACTGGCTACCCCATATCTGATTCCCAGAGAGAGGCCTTGTAGCCCCAAAGTGCCCCCCTCTCTCCTAAAACTGCCAACTGCTGTTTCACTTTCTCACACATACAAACACCTGCCACTTCCCCTTAGCTGGAGGGATGCTATCTTCCCCAAGCTCTGATGGCTACTTCATATAGAACTACAGGGAGGCTTCCAACAATCAAGAGACTGGCTGTTCCTAACCATTGGCTCATCTTGATGAAACATCAGCCAATCATCCTGGCCTCTAATGAGAAAGAAATGATCAGCCGATATTTTTTTTAATGCATATGAAGAGCTCTTGGAACATTGGGAAATGTGGTGATCATTGTACATTTCTCATTTTGTGGGATGGCCAATCAACAATATCCTTAATTTAAATGGACGTGATGGGATGAAAAATGAAAGATACAAAATACAAAAAAAAGTATAGGCAATCATTCCCTCTATTTCAAATGTTCAGGCTGTGAGTGCCATTGCTTTTGTTGCCAAAATGGTACCACCCACATGCAAGAAGGAGGCTAGGCTTGAGGGAATGCAAGTTTTGCAAAAGTATCAAACAATCTTAAGGGGAATCGAAAGTGGGAAGAACCCCAAAAACAGCCCAAAGAGGACAGTGTGTGCTCAGAATGCTGACTGGCTATTCCACGAGGAGACAGAAAACTGGATGAAACATCATGGAGAAGGCACGATGGACTGACTGAAACACTGAACAGGAGCAGGACCGGTGCAGGGCAGTTTGGTGCCCTAGGCTAAATTATATTTAGCGCCCCCCCTCTCGTGCCGTGGGGGGGGGCTCCGGAAAGCAGCCCTGCTCTGCAACCTCCCGCCGCCGCCGCCGCCGCCGCCGGACCCCCCCGCGCACGCTGCCGCTGCCGCCCCCCACCTACCTTCCCACGCCTCCTCCGAAAAGGGACCCCCGCGCTCTGTTTTCTGCCGGGGGAAACCAGAGCAACAGGGCTGTTTAAGCCCTGTTTCTTCCCGCCAAAACAGAGCGCGGGCGGGGCTCCAGAAACAGCGCGGAGAAGGTAGGTGTCGGGGGGGGGAGGCGGCGCGGAGGCGAAGCGAAGTGAGGCGATGTGGGGGGGGGAGATTTCGATTGATTTCAGAGTGGGAGTGGGTGGGATATTGGGGAATCACCCCATAAATAATAGGGGGGAGGAGGCTCACGAATCAGCCCCGGTTTAGGGGAGACTCCCATATCAGGCGATGCCTCTATCCCCACCCCCACTCCACACCCCCGCTCACTTCCAACCTCTTTTTAGGCAACTTCCAATCCTCCGATCCCCCAGCTCTCCCCTTTTCCAACTCAAAGTGGCTCCGATCGGAGTAAAAAAGGCCAGATCCGGGGGGAAACCCGGCCGAGGCGTTGCTTTTGGACGAGGTGACTGGTAGCGAGCGAAGCCGCCTCAGCCCCAGCTGTCTAGCACCGAGGAAAGTGCCTCGTCTTTTGCTTTGCCATACACACAGCGCTGAGAGGAGTTAGAGGCAGCCGGCATTGCTATGCCTTTCCCCCTTTGCTGTAATTAGCAAGTCGGATTCCGTGGGCAACAAAAGAAAAGAGGCTGGGGTAGGGAGGGAAAGCGGTCCCTTATTTGCTACACACACACACACACACACACACACACACACAGCGCAGAGGCGAGGCGAGGCGAGGCGAGGTGGGGGGGAGGCGGCACGGAGGCGAGGCAAGGTGGGGGGGAGGCACCCAGGCTCGGCCCTACCACTACTCCGGGCACAATCCCCCGCACTGACCTGGCTTTCTCGGTGAGGCGGGCGGGCGGGCAAGGCAGGAGCGCGCTGGCAGCGAAGAGGAGCGCAGCGTTCTGCGCCCTCTTCCGCTACGCGCCCTAGGCAACAGCCTAGTTGGCCTAGCGGTAGCGCCGGCCCTGAACAGGAGCATTCCACACTGCAACATTTTGTTGCCGGTTCCACTTGTATGTCTCTATGCTTATTCCTCCCTGGGTGATCACCAATACAGAAGCCACAAGGCAATGGCCGTAGCAGCAGCCACGGTTGGGGACATGACAATGCCAATGGTGGTAGGTGACAGGATGAAGAAGAGGGATAGGAAGCCAGAGGGATAATCGATCGTGTACGGCACCATACACATTTAGAGTGGGCTGAGTGGCCACTTCTGAATCACCGAAAAAGAGGACATGCATCACAAAAAAAAGTGCACGGTGATTTGTACAAAATTTTCATATGCTAATGTATATGTATAGATGCAAATTTAGAAATAATAACTATAATTTAAATAGAAAGTCAATAAATGGAAAGTCAACTTCTATGGAACTCTCTTCCTCTGGAGGTCAGGCAGGCTCTGACGCTGTGTTGTTTCCAGCGGCTGCTGAAGACATCTTTGTTTCAGGAGGCCTTCCTTGCGGACCAGCCACAGTTTTAATGTTATCCTGGTTTTGATGCATTGCTTTTATTCTTGTATCTATTTTATCTTTTTATTGTTCACCACTCCAGAATCTGCCTAGACATGGAGCGGTATACAAATGCTGTAAATAAAAATAAATAAATAGAAAGTCAATACATCCCATCTCACCATAGTGGGGAAGACCAGGTGACCTGTGTGCCTTGCTCAGGCTGCTGTCCAGGTGCTGTTGATGGGCAACTTCAAGGCCCAGCTCTTCCTTCTCGTGGTTCTTCATCTTCAAATACTGTAAATAAATAATATTAATAATCTTTAAAACAGACTTCGACTGGACTGCCATTAAAGTAAGAGGATGTCTTCAAAATAGAGGAGAGTCCTCTGGCAGCCCTTCAAATCCAGAACTGTCTTCTGTAAAAATAAATAAATAAATAAATATAAATAAATAAATAAGGTCACATGGCCACCCTACGCGATGGCATCTTATGAAACCCATGTAATTCCATGTGGGACAGGCTGAGTCCAGATCACTGTGGCCACAATCCAAATTAAACCCTAGCACATTTCAGCCCATTCAAATCAGTGGGTTCAAGCAAGCATGCTTACCTCTGTTGGGTTGTGGCCCATATATGTATACTATTATGCCTTGGTTGCCATGGCTTTCCACAAAGTACCCCAGGAATTGTAGTTTTGTGTTGAGGTTGAAAATGTTTTTTTGGATATCATTAAAGTGGAAGACCGACAACCTGGTCTTCTGCGCGGGTTCAATACTAAGGGGGTAGCGAGTCCTCCACAATTAATAACACTTTGATTTAGAACTCACAGTTCCCAGGCTTCCTTAGTTGAAACCCGTGACACTTAAACAGATTTGAAGAGCACGAACCTATTCATGTCTATTCAGAAGTGAACTCCACTGCGTTCAGTGGGACTTACTCCAAGATATGTGTGCATACGGTCTGCATCATACATGCATAATGTAGACTTCTGCCCATATACCCACTTGGATGGTATTCCCTACATCACAAATTTATTTATTTACTGTATTTTTAAATCGCCCATCTAGCCAGTACCCGGTCACAAACATTTGTGTCATCCTTATTACCTTATGGAATTATTTCCATAGCATTGGTGCAGTGCCCAAAGAAAGTTTTATGGGCAATCAAGGAGTCTCTGAGCACTAAAAGCTGACATAGCTATGAATAAACATCATTCATTACATAGGAAGTACGGTAATACCTTCTTAATGCTCCAGTCTTGCAGTCTACATCAAAGGCCAAATGTGAATGGAATGTGGGGAGTTCCCTCTAATCTCTTCCACAAAAATGCATTTTTTTAAATTAAAAACAGGAGATGAACTGAACACACCATCCTCTTAAAAAATTGTTTTAATCTTAGCTATCAAGGGTTAAAATTCATGTACCGTGATTAGACATATTCTTGCTTTTAAAAAACAACACATTTTTATAAAAGAAAAGACAAAAACAATTCCAGACCAATAATATAATTAATTAATGATCACAAAAAGCTGCTTTTTCGTTTCATATCATGTCAAGCTTTCTTTTAAGAAATGCTAGTGCATTCCTCCACAACCTCGGGAGGCTACGAATTATAAGCATTAAATCTTCCTCGTTGGATATGGGCAAATCTTTTTGAAAAGCATTTTCTTCCTTGCAGGAGACTCAAGATAGTCACCCCGGTCTACCCATTATAGACAGGGACCTCTATCTGAAATAATGGCTATAGCCATGAGTCAACAATAATTAGTCCATCTCTGAACTTCCCCTCAGCCTTGCCTTATATAGCAGTAGAGGTCGTAACTTATGACCCTCCAAATGTTGTTGGACTATAACTTCCATCATCCCTCACCATTGGCCATGCTGGCTAGGGCTGATGGGGGTTGTAGTCCAACAACATCTGGAGAGCCACAAGTTGCCCACCCCAATCTATCTTCGGTGAAGTTTAGAACATCTTCTTAGCCTTAGGTAAGTGTCAGGTTGTAGTAGTACTTCACTTCATGTCTGGGGGAAGGAAGTGATGGAAGCCTTTCACCCCAACAGCTCAAGTCCACTCCCAACCCTGAACTGAGGAGAGGTTGGTATTCATTTGCTTATTTTAAAAATATGGCTCAACATGGTGCCATTTTCAAACCTCTGTGCAAAATGCACAACCCAAGGTCTGTTTTGCTGCCTACCATGTGCACATCCAGTGACCATGATATAGTCATTGTTAGGGCAAAATACTTTGCTAGTTTCTTTGGAGTTCCTGATTTATGATAGATCGATTGCACGGCCAAGTCATATCAACGAATAGCCAAGGAGTGTGCTTTTCTTTTCATTTTAGAATCCAAGGGACTGTTTTCTTTTGCATTGCACTGTTTCTCATGGCAGCCAGTGCTGTGCCCTACCCTCATCTAATGGAATGGCACAGAAGAGGAATTGCGGGCACTTCTTCGATCCCGTAAAAGAGGCCTTTGATATTATACAATCACAGAGTAGGAAAGAGGCCTTGAGATCTATCAAGTGCAACCCTCTGTTATGACAAGATTTTCTAGACTTAAGTCTTCGCCACTTCGTATAGCTCCAGTCTGCAAGGAGGCTGCATACTACCCTTGTCAATTTGACCCACAGGTTACATTGAGTTAAGATCAGCTTTCTCCAACCTGGTTGGGAATTGTGGGATTTGCAGTCTAACACATCTGGACTGGAGGGCACCAGGTTGGGATGTCTGCTTTAGATGGCTTTAAAGGGGGATTCCAGCACAAACCTATACCCACTTACCTGAGAGTAAATCCTATTGAATTCAATGAGGCTTTTTTTCTGAATAGATACATGTTTAGACACACTGTTAGACCATGTATTGGCCATGTACACTGTGTGGGACCACCCAGTTCAGAGGAAATGAATATCAGCTGCTGCAGATCAACAGCAGGACAGAACCAGCACCTAGGTCCTCCTTGTCTGGAGGCATCTGGTCAGCAGCGGCTGGTGCCTCCAATGTCAGTGGGGCAGAACTTTTACAGAGTTGTCTATGGTGCTGAACCTATTTGGACCCTAGGGTTCAGCACCACAGATAGCTCCTTAAAAGTTCAGTCTAAAACCCGTAGTGCATACACCACCCCACTAATGTTGGAGCCATCAACCTCCACTGCATGTTTATGACCTTGAAAAACCTATATGCTTTGGGACCTGTGCGGGACCACTTTCCCCAATATAAGGCTACCCAAGGAGTATTATGAGTTTTTCTACACGAGGCATTTATTGTGCACTCGTGATTCCTTACTCACATTTGTTTATGGGTTCTTTAGACGACATCACGATCCTCCAGTTTTGCTTCTGTTTTTTAAGAGCACTATCCTGCTTGTTTGTTTTTAGAGCGGGAGGAAATGGTGTATTATTTCTGAAAGTGAACAAAAAGGTAGCTTCCGACTTGTGTACTTGCACTATTCCACTATGGCACAGTGCCACCTAAAGGTTATGTAGCGGAAACACAGGAAAGGAAAAGCTCTTTGTGTAGAGCTCAGAGCTCAGTTCTGCAACGAAATCGAAAGCAGATACAGCGATTAACAGCCCTGTGTGGAAAAGCTCTAAGATCATCAGCCAGCTAGCACCACAGATGTGTTCCAAACTCATGGTCAACAAGGACTTTTCAGTGGCTGCACCCTAGCTCTGGAAGTCCCTGCCCAAAGTCCACCTTGCCCCCTCCCCTGATAGTCTTCCACCGCAGTGTACTGAGTGTCTACACTGACTGAGAATGGCTCTCCGGGGCTTCACCCAGTTCTATCTGGAGATGCCACAGGGATTGAACCTGGGACCTTTTACATGCAAAACATGTGCCCTACCACTGAGCTGCAGCCCTTCCCCTGGTCCCATTAGTGCTCTTCTGACCAAAACCCAATCTTACACCCGAGAATCACGGGGCTGTAAGGGATCCCTCAAAAGTCATTTTGACCAATTCCAAATTTCATTATATGATGGTGCAGCCTGGAGGCAAAGGGTGGTGGTGGTGGTGGTGGTGGTGGTGGTGGTGGTGGTCAGGGGAGGTGCGGGGACTTGCTGCCTAACTGATCACAGATTCAGAGAAGTGATCCATGCACATGATGGAGGATGTCTGTGTGGGAGTGACCCTTCCGCTGATGTGAGTGAGGAAGCTGATGTACCGGGCCGGCGTCCAGGATGGGCATGGTTGGGCAGCTGCCGAGGGCCCACTCCCCAGCAGGGACCCACTGACAAGAGCCCTCTGGACTTGCTTCTTCTCTTCACCATTGCAACCTGCTTGTTCATCTGCCTCTCGCTGTGGCCAAGAGGTGGTGGTGGTGAGGAGACGCTGTAGATGCCAGTGCCGGCTTGCTCACTGGCTGTTTGCATGTCAAGCCGGCAAGTGGTAGCAATGATGAGAAAGAGGATGTGGAGGAGCAATAGCTGGTGACAATGCCATGCCAGTGAGAGAAGACGGGTTCACTGAGGGCTGGGGTGCCTTGAGGGTGCCTTGTCCAAGGCCCCCCGCCAAAAAAACCTGGAGCTGGCACCGCTGACGTGCACAGGAGCTGTATCGCGGTGTAACTTACTTTGCTATGAGAATCTCTCTCTCTCTGTGGCTCACAGCTCTGCTACAAGAAATTCTATACCGGCGTGCCAACTTTCAGAGTAAGTTGTTAACCTAGCAATCTAAATAACTAAGAGGGGTGGGGAAGATATAACAAGAGAACTTAATTTAAGATGACATTATGCGCTTATTCCTTAGGTATGTGTAGGGTGAATATTTATTCAAAGGGGGAAAGCAGCACCATAAATCGGGAAGTGTATAACACACAACATCTGGGCCTGACATGGCTGTACATGTAAACGACGGTTGCAGTCCTCAAATACCAGGAAGACAAGGGAACACCTTCTGGCACGTCTTTAAGGGCAAAGGGGAACGATTGAAAGAAGCAAAGTACTATTCAGTGTTTTCATTCACCTTTGATATTTCTGTGGAAGCCAACAGGTAGGAAACTGTTTCTGAGAAGAAAGATTTTGAAAGTGTGCCATCAGCCTTCTCCAACCTGGTGCTCTCCAGATGTTTTGGACTACAATTCCCCAAATCCCCCAGCCAGAAGGGCCAATGGTCAGGGATTATGGGAGTTGTGATCCAAAACATCTGGAGGGCATCAAGTTGGGGGAGGCTGTGCTATATAAGTGCATATGGCATGGATGGCAAACATCTGTATTCTTGGTTGTGGGGGGGGGGACACATTCACAAATGCAAATATCAAACCTTAGAGAGAACCATGCTGGATCTCTCAGTCCATTTCCAAGCAACATTCAAAGTCTCTCTCCCCGAACAGAGAACCAATTTGCTTTAAAGCCCTCCTTGGTTTGGGACACCTAGGTACCTGATGGAATGTCTGTTCCCATATAACAAAGGCAGTATCTAAAGATACTAAGGGTGCAATTCTACGGCCGCTAGATGTTCTATAGATGGCCATAGGTAGGATAATTCAGAGTCCCAGCTCTGGACCTGCTGAAAAGCACTCTTGAGGTCGGAGGTGGGACTCTGAATTTAGAGCACGCTCCCCCTGCCCTTGCAGCCAGCGCAGGTTCTTTCCGCGCCGGCTGAGACTTCAAAGATGGAAGGCCGACTTCAGAGCCGGTGCTGCGTGGGGGCAGAGGAGCGGGGAGGGAAGGAGCGAGGCACTGCCGTCCTACGAGGAATCCTGGCGGTGCCTCCAGCTCCTCTGCTCGGACTCGTGAGCTAGTGTAAAACAGTTAGATGGCTGAAATCAGCCATTTAAGGGCACAATCCTATGGCCCTCCAACCTTGCCGGGGGGAGGGGGGGATAGGATTATTCAGAGTCCCAGCTCCAAGGGCCTGTGCGCTCTCGGAGCTGGGACCCTGAATGCAAAGCCCCCGCCCACCTCCTTATAGCCCGCACGGAAAGAACTGCGCCAGCGGCCTCCCAGAAGTCGGAAATTGGCCTTGGAGAGGAGGAAAGGGGCGTGTCGGGGGGCTGGGAAGGGAGGAGTCTGGGAAGCTGTATCCAAAAGGCACCCTCGCCCCCTTCCCGAAGAGCTTCATCTAGATGGCCGAAAATGGCCGTCTAGATGAAATGGAGGGCACGAGGCATGGCAAATGGAGGGTGGCAAAGGTCGCTGCCACTGCACCTCATGCCATGCATTGGATGAACGTAAGCTTCCGAGTTCAAAGGCCTACATCCATTGAGGGTGGGGGCGATAAGTGCAAAAGGTGCAAAAGCAGGGGAGATGTGGAATGACGGTGCTCCAAAACAAAACAAAACAAATGACCAAAACGACAGCGCGCCCAGTTCATAAAAAGTATAGATTTTAAAAAGATATATGAACAGATTTTAAAATGTGCAGCGTTTCGGCATAAAATGCCAGTTTCAGTCACCAATAAGAGGATGCTACAACAATACCTCTTATGCCCTGAGCCGGAACCAATCAGGATCAGGCCAAACCTCAGTGGACGAAACACGAATTGACAATCAGCACCCATATTCAACAGCCAATCAAGCCGCGTTAATAAACATCATGGCTTGTTTCATCTCATCCTTCACGTCGATATCAGGCTTCAGCTGATCGATACACCTTACCTCCTTAGGGAATGATCCTATGGCCCCTAGAGACTGTCTGAGGGGCCAAAGGATAGTTCGGATTCTCCGCTCTGAGGTCGGAGACAGCAATCTCCCCTCGGACCTGGGAATCGGAGCTCCGCCCCCTCCCCCTTGCAGCTGGTGCACAAAGAACACCAGCTGCTCTCTGAGATCGGGAAAGCGACTTCGGAGAGGGGTAAAAGGGGAGGGAAGGAGACTGGAGCAACCAGGATTCAAGGTATCCTGGGGCTGCTCCGGCCTCCTTCCCTCCCCCTCTGAGACGCCATTGCCAGACGGCCAAAAACAGCCATCCAGCAAAAAGGCAGAGCGGGAGGAGCCGGGAGGCGAAGATCACCTCCGCCGCTCCTCCCGCTCTGCATTGGATGAGTGTGAGCCTCGAAGTTCAGGGGCTTACGCTGGTCTCCATAGGATTGTACCCTTCATCTTCCTACTTTGGAGGTTCCCTTTAATTGCTAGCATAGAGGTCTTCACTAAAGTTGCTCTGCCGGTATGTTTCTGGCAGAGCAGCTGATAGGTGGTCAGGGAAATGGGGGTGGGGGTGGGGTTTGGCTACCTGTGGAACCCCCAAAGGCCCAGATTGGGACCACAGCCTGGCCCAATTTAGTCCTTGGGCCTGAGATTCTGCACCCCCGTCTTAGAATATGACCAGTGGTGCAGCTTTTGCTGGATCTTCGAGCCAACGTCCAGGGCCCCCAAATGACGCCTGTCAGCACATGGGTTGCCATAGCAATGCCGGGGCCCACTAGAATAGGACTGACACAGGCCACCATAGCATCCTTTCATCTTATTTTTAAAAACATTTTATTGCCAGGGGTCTGGCTGCCAACTGGGCATGTGCACAGTTAAAGGGGCTCCTTTTTTTCTTTTTCTTTTTCTACTTTTCAAATCTGTTATCCTTTTTCTACAACAAAAAGGTGCTTCTTCCCAAGTAAATGTGTTTTAGTGTGAGGGCAGCAGAAGCAAACTCCATTTTATTCCTGTGTAGTCATGATGGTGCTATGATTTAAGTGAGTTTAAAATGCAAAACTGCACATGCTCAGTATATCTCTATCTGTTGTCGTACGGTAGTTGTTTTTCCTCTAACGTATCAGCATATCAGGGATGTAGAAGAAGTTGTAAAGCACTGAAAATTGGGGTGGTGGTGGAAAAGAAGAGAGCCAGTGTGGTGTAGTGGTTAGGGTGTTCGAATGGGACTCGGGAGATCCGGGTTCTCGTCCCTGCTTGGCCATGAAACTCACTGGGTGACTTTGGGCCAGTCACTGACTCTCAGCCTATCCTACCTCACAGGGTTGTTGTGAGGATAAAATGGAGAGGA
This sequence comes from Shinisaurus crocodilurus, assembly GCA_021292165.1. Taxonomy (NCBI): domain Eukaryota; kingdom Metazoa; phylum Chordata; class Lepidosauria; order Squamata; family Shinisauridae; genus Shinisaurus; species Shinisaurus crocodilurus. Next base: position 204,380,598 of record CM037880.1, on the reverse strand, counting down.
GGATGAGGGTAATGTAAGCCGCCTTGGGTTCCTTGCAGGAAAAAAGGCGGGGTATAAATATAACAAATAAATAAATAAATAAATTAAATGTGTGCTTTGCAACTGAAGGAATACACATGGCTCAGCCATGATGGCTGTCTAAAGGGTGTCCCCAGCCATCCACCCATAAGGGCACAATCCTGTGCATGTTTAGACAGAGAAAAGGCTTACAACTCCCAGCATGCCCCAGCCAGCTATGCTGGCTGGGGCATGCTAGGAGTTGTAGGCCTTTTCTCTGTCTAAACTTGCATAGGATTGCACCTTAAGACCATTATGTCCAGGGTCTAAATTTACCTAGCTGCACTCATCACGCATAGCTATTCAGAATGTTGCGGGCATTTGATCAGGGGTGCTCGCAAATGCAAACACCCCCGATTGAATGCTTGCAGAACTATGTGAACCTCAGCCATCTTCCCCTTCCCCAGTCTAGTCAGTGGTAGGAAAAGACACTCCACTAGGGAAACACCAAAAGAATGATTAGACAGGTAGGAAGAGAACCATCTCATAGCTAAGCAGTTTTCTAAGTTACGCGTGGCGTCCTTGTCATTCCCCGTTTTTCTTTGTGCCGCACGTTCTTGATTAGGAAGTGCCTCTCAGCCTGTCCAGCCTTGGAAGGATGGTGGGAGTGTATATGTTCCACCTAAATCAATGGGACTTCTACGTAAAAGGTGCATCTAAGGGGGTGCTTCCAGATGAGGCTTTTATTGTGCAATCGCCCTGCCTCAGTCATGGATTTTTACAGAAGATCCAAACCACAGTGACTTCCATTTGTGGCCCTCCCATGTTTTCCTGCTGCTTCTGCTGTCTTCTTTTTCTTTCTGTTAAGGAGGGAAAGACAGAATAGCCATGTAATGCTTTTTGGATTGGTAGCTGGAAGTGGACTCACAATATAATTGACACGATACAAGAGGGTTCAATTCAGGAACCAATTCTTAGGTTAAGTAAAGTTACACAATTGTTATCATGACCGGCTGGAATGGCGACAGAGGAGGCAGTTCTTTTTTTATTATTATTTATTTAACTTTATTTCAAACATTATATAAAACAAATTAAAAAAAACATACATATAACTACTAAGGTGCACCCATCACCACGGGACCAAGAAATAATTTCTATCATAATAATCCATTATTATTCAATATTCCAAAAATACATCATATCTTGACATGGCTTACTCCCCTTTCCCTTTACTAAAACACATAGTCTAGGAATAGTCCCCAAATATCCTTGAAGTTTTTTTTTTCTTTAATGGTCCCTTTTTATTTTTTTATTTATTTATTACATTTATACCCCACCTTTTTTCCTGCAAGGAACTCAAGCCAGTTTACATAATCCTCCTTCTCCTCTCCATTTTATCCTCACAACAACCCTGTGAGGTAAGTTAGGCTGAGAGGCAGTGACTGGCCCAAAGTCACCCAGTGAGTTTCATGGCTGAGCGGGGACTAGAACCCAGATCTCCTGAGTCCCAGTCCAACACTCTCACCACTATGCCACACTGGCTCTCTCCTTTTTACATTTGATATTACGCGTTAATGTATCATTTAAGGAGATGTCCCACACCTCTTTATACCAATCAATAATTGAAAACTGATGTTGAACTTTCCATTTCCTTGCTATCATTAATCTCCCCACAGTTAACACGTTTACAGTAAGTTCCTTTATGTCTTGAGAACAGACAAGTTTCTCCGTTATTGATAGCAATGCTAATTTTCAGAGGAGGCAGTTCTGGGAGAAGTGGAGCCAAAGTGCAGCGGGTCTGTCAGCCACAGTGGTGGAGTTGGCTTTGCTTCCTCACCTGTCCCTCTGAACAGACAGCTGATTTTCTGGGACAGGAGCAGCCAAATGGCCCTTGGTCCCAGCTGAACCAATGGCGTGGGGTGTGCTATTTCACCTCTCCCTCTGATAAGAATGTGATCTGGAAGAAACAGAAACCCCCCAAAAGCTGACTATCATATATAATCGATAGTATTATATATGCCACACGCCACTATCCTAAGGTAAGCGCCACATTAAGCATCCTGAATACAGTTGAAATACACACCGAAGACATAAATTTGCACACAGGGCTATTTTTATAGAGACCTGTTGATCTTGGCAGAGCAATACATTCCTTCCTTCCTTCCTCCTCCTCCTCCTCCTCCTCCTCCTCCTGCTTCTTCTTCTTCTTAAGCCAAGACAATTCCACTTGTCTTTTTTTTTAAAAAAAAAATCTTGGTGCCAAAACCATCATTTGGTTAGCCACATAGCTCTGTGGTTTATAGTCAACAGAGGCAGTAAAAACTTTTACAGAAGAGGCAGCCAGCCAGGATGATTTTTCCTTGTAAATCATAGTGATATTTTTTTTTTAGTGCTGTGAGATTCGGGGGGCTGGGAGGGCATTCATTTCAACTTCTGCTGGCCTGTAAACTAGTCAGATGAAGCCACATTCTTTCTGAATTAGCAGCATCTTTCCCTCCATTTTTCTTATGGGCAATTCACAAATCAACAGCCCTCTCTACGTCTCCTACAGAGCTGGGGAACCTTTTTTTTTTCTGTTGGGAGTCGCATTCCCTTGGGGGTAATATGTCAGGGGACATGAGCCAGCAGGAGGCGGAGCTGAAACCAGCAGAGGGCAGGGCCAGAGCCAAAAGTAGGCAGGGCCAGCCTGTTTCTCTCTCCTTTCCCCCTTCTCTCAATCTCCCCCGTCTCTATCCCTTGTCCTCCTCACCCAGAAAGCTGCCAGGAGAGGGACACATCACTCTTGCCAGGGATCTGAAAACAGGGCTGGCCCTGTCAAGAGGCAGAGTGAGGCAACTGCCTCAGGCAACAAATGCTAAGAGGCAACAGTAGTAGTCCCCCAGTCTTTCTACTTTCTTAGGAAGAGAAAGTTGTGTGCGCTTCACAGCCTGTCCTACAGCCTTTAAACTAGCCTGTTTCCCTCACATGTGATGGAGGACTCTATCCTGTTGCCAGTGTTGATGTAAGGTTCAAGTGCCAGTCCAGTTGGTGTCTGTACCTGGAATGGAAGGGGGCGCCAACTTGTCCTTTGCCTCAGGCAGCAAAGTGTATTGGGCCGGCCCTGGACTGGCCCTACCATTAGGCAGAGTGGAGCAGTTGCCTCAGGCGGCAGATGCTGGGAGGCGGCAGCAAGGTGTTGGAGGAAAGACCTCTGTGCCACGCGACCTGCAATGTGTTTCCTAAGTCAGCCAGCTGCCTTCAGGTGGAGTGGAGGATGCTGTCCCATCACCAATGTTGAAGGAAGATTCACCTGCCAGTCCAGCTGGCTTTTGTACATGGAATGGAAGCGAGATCCATCTTGTGTCACCAACATGCCTTGGGCCGCCCTTGACTGATCGCTTGCTGGAGGCTTTTGAAATTTGGCTGAGGGCCACATGCAGTCCTAGGGCTGCAGGTTTCACACCCCTGCTCTAGTAAATACTAACAGCTAAACAAAGATCTTCCCAAAATACTGGAGTGGGGCAGGGCAGGGATGGGGGAGAGAGCCTCGCTGGGCTGTACCAATCCCTCCACATAGAAAGTTGGGGAGAAGGCTAGGCTAAAAATTTTCTCCTTGACATGCTAATCTTCTGTGTATGGGGTAGAGGCTGTTTTTTGTGGGGAGGAGCATTCAGTCATGTGAGTTGTCACCTGCAGTCTGAAGTCTGACACAGGTCAACCACTTCAGTGAGAACTAGGCCCTTCTGCTCCATTTTAATTTTCTGTAGAGGTTCAACTTAAGCCTTTGGGGAGGGTACACAGACGAGAACCATGCAAGGCAGCAGCCATGGGGCTGAGCTTAATCAAAGCAAGGAGGAGTCCAAAGGGACTTTTATCTTGGGAGGGGAGAGGATGCTCAGGAAACACCCATGGGAAATAGAGGCTTCCAATGCCAGGAACCTCACCAGGGTTTATGTCAGGGATCCCCAGCCTTTTTGGGTCAGTGAGCACATTTAGACTTTTGAGGTTATGTCATGGGTGCTCTCACAGAATGGCTGGGACGGGGCTTGCGCATACATAAATTGGCTGCCATGGTGGACACAGCCGGTCACAAAAACACTCATTTCCAGGGGGAGGCTGGTGACTCCTATTTCAGTGGGGCTCTTTTTCCATTGCAGGTTTTGCAGCTTTTACTTGGGAGCTCCATAGGAGCTATCCACTGTGCTCCATGGTGGTGAACCTAATTTGGGGATGGAGTTCAGCACCATGGCTAGCTATTATGAAGCTCCAAATAAAAGCCGCAAAACCAGGAGCCCCACTAAAATAGGAGTCACCAGCAAACTGGTTAGACTGCAAGAAAAGTAACTTGCCTAAGAACATAAGGACAAGACAGAGGTTGGGGGGGGGGGGTCTGAGCTCCAAAACACAAAGCCACTCTGTTGAGCCCAAATAAAGATGGTGCTAGAGGGCAGCCCTTCACTTTGCAGCATGATGCAGGCCTCCCAATTTAAAAAAAAAACATCTTAATAAGATAAAAATCAGAAGGGGCAGAGATCCTGGTGGGCACCGAGAGAGGCACCAGTGGGTGAATTGGTGCCCACGGGCACCACATTGCAGACCCCAGCTTTGCATGGTCCTCAGTGCAGCTCGGGACCACATACCTGAGGGAGTGCCTCTCCCGGCATGAACCTACCCGCACACTACATTCATCATCTAAGGCCCTCCTCCAGGTGCCTGCTGCTAAATTCCAGCATATGTTAGCTTAAAGCTCTTATTGGCAGCAACTAACCCTTAGGCAAAGTATTTCAACCTTTTAGGGGGTAATAGCAGAAAAGCAAATGATTGGTAGTTGGGCCAAGAGGGTAGAGCCAGGGGAAGGGGGCATTGTGGTCCCGAGCCCTTACACAGCTTGGGACTGCAATGCCTGATGGAGCGCCTCTCCTGGCATGGACCTACCCATACACTACATTCATCATCTAAGCCCTTCCTCGCTCCAGGTGCCACAGACCAAAAGTCCTCTTCCAAAGGAGGCTCAGAGGGCAGCAATGAGGGAGAGGGCCTTCTCAGTGGTGGCCCCCCCAATTATGGAATGATCTCCCCGACGAGGCCCGCCTGGCACCAACATCGTTATCTTTTTGGCGCCAGGTTAAGACCCTCTTCTCTCAGGCATTTGGCAGCATATGATGAAGTTTTAATCAGGTCTTGAATTTTTCTTCTTGTTGTTTAAAATTGTTTTTAGATATATGAATGTCTCTCTGTGTGTTGTATGTTTATATGTATATGGTTTTTATAGCATATTTTTAAGGTTTTAATCTTTGTAAACCGCCCAAAGAGCTTTGGCTATTGGGCAGTAAATGTAATAAAAGAAATGGAGAAGCCTATCATGGGGGAGGAGGCTATCAATGGCTACTAGTCCTGATTGACTATATGCTCCCTCCAGTATCAGAGGCAGTGTGCCTATGTACTCCAGTTGCTGGAGAACATGGGCGGGAGGGTGCTGTTGCATTCGTATCCTGTTTGTGGGTTTCCCGCAGGCAGCTGGTTGGCCATTGTGTGAAAAGAATGCTGGACAAGATGGACCCTTGGTCTGATCCAGCATGGTTCTTCTGCTGGGTTGGATGGACTAACAGTCTGACCTATTCCTTTTCTGTATTCAATTCTGCACTGTCTGCCAAGAGTGTCCTGCAGTTCCTCTGCTTGCATCTTACTCCTCCCAGCTACCTATATCTTCTTCTGCTTGTGTCTTCCTTGCACATAGAAATCTAGACTGTCAGGGGGAACAGTTCTAGGATTTTAGAACTATGCTAACAATTTCCAGAGGGGGGATAGCTGTGTTAGTTAGTTGCAGCCAAAACAACAAAGAGTCTTGCGGCACCTTAAAAGCTAACAAATTTATTAAGGCATCAGTTTGGTAGACTACAGTCCATCAGATGCATGAAGTATGATCATGTAACTTACAAGATTGTAAAACAGTGAGGTCAGAGGAAACTGAAATGCAGAAAGTACAGACAGTGTTAATTACCTTAACAGTGGCCATTCACTAAACAGTTGTTGGGTGATAACACAGACATCCCTGCATTGATGGTTAACAGATGTGGTGGGATAAAAAGACTTTGTCCTTACTCAAACCACAGGAGATGGAGTTGAACTTCTTGATGAATTCTTATTCAGCTCTTTTGTGTTGAAATCTGTCTTTGAAATTTCTTTGTTGCAGAATGGCCAACTTAAGGTCATTGAAGCATGTCCTGAAGTCTGAAACGTTCCTCCACTGGTTTTGGAATATTGCCATTTCTGATGTCAGATGTGTGTCCATGTATTCTGCTGTGTAAAGACTGGCCGGTTTGTCCTATGCAGAATGCAATAGGGCAGCCTTCCCTAGCCCGGCGCTCTCCAGATGTTTTGGACTGCAACTCTCAGAATTTCTGATCATTGGCCATGCTAGCAGCAGGGACAGATGAGCGTTGAAGTCCAAAGCATCTGGAGAGCATTGCTGACAAATGATGGCATATGTCACTTTTGGAAGAGGAGCCAGTGCATGGGTCCCTGATGTTTCAGATGACATTATGAGGTCTTGTAATCGTGTTGCCAGAGTAGACATGGGGACAGAGTTGGCATCTGGGTCTGCCACAGGGTCTGCTTCCTGTTCCCATATAACCTGCATGGGCAGAGACAGCATACTTCTGACTATCAGATACTGGGGACAGAGGAAGACTGATGGCCTTCTTGCCTTGCTTATAAGCTTCCCAGAAGCACCTAGCTGATCTCTGCTGGAAACAGAATAATTAACTAACAGAGCAAACCTATACAGTAATACCTTGGATTGCAAGTAACTTGGTCTGAGAGTGTTTTGCAAGACAAGCAAATTTTTTAAAAAAATTTGACTTGATAAACGAGCAAGGTCTTGCAAGACAAGTAGTCGTAGGGATGTAACCGCTCGCCTCGAGCGGGCGTAGCAGGCCGAAATCAGCCCCGCTCACACCCGCCAGAGATTCGCTTTGCTATAAGAGTGTTTTGGATTACAAGCACGTTTTCGGAATGAATTATGCTCTCAATCCAAGGTATTACTGTACATGTCTGCCTAGAACTAAGCCCCATTGATTTCAATGGGACTTAATCCCAAGTGTGTACAGGATTGCAGCTAAATGGACTTTTGGTCTGATCCAGCAGAGCTCTTGCTAAGTTAATTTATACCTGATATTGTGGCATTTGGTTGGGAATAAGGGACAACCTCACTTCTTCACCTCCTACTGTTAGGATCCGAGGAGGAGGAGGAGGAGGAGGAGGAGGAGGAGGAGGAGGAGGAGGAGGAGGAGGAGGAGGAGGAGGAGGGGAGGGGGGAGGATTGAAAATTGCTGAAATACATTTTTAGACTAACAATAAATTACACAGTGTGAGACACTTATTTCCTAAAACAGGGTAGAGATATTTTGCTCTCTAATCCTTTGGCATAACTTGATTCAGAACTATCACCACTAGCCCAGATGTGTTATGGATGGAGACAGGTCAAGGAAGCAAATATGCAGTTCTGGACCTAGATTAGGTTTAGGTTGGGTCAGGCAACGTTGTGGCTTGGAATCTGTTGTGCCACTGCCAGGAATCTCACAAATGGCTGCCGTGTGATTTCCACCTCTTCTCAAAGAGGAACTTTCCCAGAACGGGCAACAGATCAGCATTCTCCAACCCGGTGCCCTCCACATGGTTTGGCCTACAGCTCCCATCAGCCCCAGCCAGCATGGGCAATGGTCAAAGATGATGGGAGCTGTTGTCCAAAAGATCTGGAAGGTGCCTGGTTGGGAAAGACTGTAACAGATGAAAGACCTCTTGCCTCTAGCCACAAATCCTTTCCTGCTGCCGTTCTGTAGTTCTAAGGCTGGTCAAGAGAAAATAGGATTTGGAGGCTGGGTTGGTCTTGTTGCTGTTTTGAAGCACTACCAAAGCCTGCAAGAAATGTTGGACTACAATAGGACATAAGGGGGTGCCGGGTGCGGAATGAATGAATGCCTGTGAAACTCTTACTTTTCTTATTTAATTAGTACAGTTGCAACTATCCACCTGTCCTTCAAGGCGCTCAAGATAGATGCCAAAGCGGGGGGGGGGATTAAGTATACATGGTCACAGTCAGCAATCTCCCTTTTCCTCCCACGGGGGCGGGGGAGGTATCAGGCTGAGGCAAGTGACTGAGCGCTCAGATGGCACTCAGATGGCCCCAGCAGTCATTCTTCCCTCTCCTTGCCTCACACAACGCCTAGGAACATACGAGCAGCCCTGATGGATCAGACAGTTCTCATGGTGGCCAACACGGGGACACCGTGAAGTCTACAGATAGGACCTGAGTCGAGTGCAATGGCACCCTCCCACTCATGCTCCCCCAGCAACTGGCATACTGCCCCTGATACTGGAGGTAATATACACCCATCATAAATAGGGATGCGTGCTCCTGCCCGGGGAGCTGTGTTGTGCTTAGTGGAGCACAAAGGGATTTGAACCTCTGCCTGTCAGGATGTCTGTCAACTGACAGTATTGGAGTCTCGGCTGGCTGTGCTGTTGGAGCGGATGGACTAAGGGTACTCTGCTGCCATTTTGTGTGCAACGCAGTGATGCATACTGTTGGGGCATGTCCCCATTCTCATTCATGCATTGTCTCCCTCCTTGTGTGGGCTGAATATGGGTGTCATCACTGGCCACGTCCATGACTGGTGGACATTGGTGATGTCTCCAGTGACACTGGAGGGGGGTCTCCCTTTTTTAACACCGTTTTTGAATTTTCTGGTTGTGTGCTTTCTCCCTCCTCTCCTGGGCTGGGCATGTATAACAGGGGTGTGGAACCTCAAGTCCGCAGGCCAAATCAGTCCTGTCCGGGGTCCCAATCCAGGCCTGCGGAGTTCCCCAAATGGCCCAACCCCTTCCTTGGCCCCACCCCATTCTCTTCGACCACCAATCATTTGGTGGTTTCTTGTCTTTTGTGTGGATTTTCCCCATTCTAATAAGTTGAAATGACTCTCCTAAGGCCTAGTTGCTGGCAGTAAGAGTTTAAGCTAAAATATACTACTGGCATTTTTGGATACCCACCCCCCTTTTGCCTTTGGCCCCACTCCCCACTAGAATATGGCCCCCGAGAGCTTCTCCAAAATTAAATTTGGCTTATAATTAAATTAAAGCGGATTGACACCCCTGACGTACAGGATATGCTAGCTGGGTTTCCCACACATTCAAACCTAATACTTTAGCCACGGCACAACACTGGCTTTGTTCTTGTGCTTCAGTTCTCTCAAACTGATCCATGACCCAGTTAAAACTGAAAATCCTGGATGTAAGCCCAAGTAGTCCTACTTGCCAGAATTCATATTGATCCAGTGGCTATCCCATTGGAAAATTGCTCCCCACCTCCCAGCCCCAAAATGCCTGAGATGGAAGAATAACCTCCCCTCCCCTTTTTTAATATTTTTGGCACTCTTGATCAATCACTGAAGAGTATAAGACTTTTGAGAGAAGATACTTTGGGAACCGTTGGCATTATTATGCATTCTTACACAAAGTAATTGCCCTGGAGGAAGGGGGGGGAAGAAGCATTGCTGTTCTGCTGAGTGTCACTTTACCTCAGGAATAAGCAATTTGTTCCCTACCAAAGGCAACTCTGGAAACCCCTTTTAGTACAGCTGCCCTCCGGATGTTTTTGACTTCAGATCCCATCAGCCCCAGCTAGCATGGCCAGTGGTCACCAGTGCTAGGAGCTGTAGTCCAAAATTGTCTAGAAGGCACATTGAGGAAGGCTGTTCTCGTTCGGCCATAAAATGCTCTCTGTGGTATGGAATGTGAAGGTGATAAATAATGTGATTTTTTTTAAAAAGTGCAAATAATTACTAAAAAGCCTGACTGGCTTCTTTTCTTTTCTTTTTTTTTAAAGAAGCAGCCAATTTCTTCCTATCTTTCTATCATTAACCTCCACCCCTTCCAATGGTTGCTTTCCCTAATCACCATCCTTTGGGTTTTATTTATTTGTATATTCAGTGCTTTTTTTCTGGAGAAAAAGGTACCGGAACTCTTGGATTACATTTCCTCGGGAGTAGATGGCGATTAAATTGTAATGCAATTAATAGAAGAAAAGGTGCTGGAACTCAGTTCCGGTGAGTTCCACCAGAAAAAAAGCCCTGTGTATATTCATTTATTATATTTATACCCCACCTTTTTCCTTTCAAGAACCCAAGGTGGCTTACATAATCCTCCTCCTTCTCTCCATTTTATCCTCACAACATCCCTGTGAGGTAGGTTAGACTGAGAGTCAGTGACTGGCCCAAAGTCATCCAGTGAGTTTCATGGCCGAGCAGGGACTAGAACCCGGATTTCCCGAGTCCCAGGACAAAACTCTCACTTTTTTAGGACTTAAAAACTCTCGACGTAACATGCTGTGCAGAAGCACATCCTGTTGATTTCAAACACAGGATTCAGTACCAGGATATATTGGGACACATGTCCTGGATCTCACTATGTCACCACTTAGCTAGACAGTATTTTTACACAAAGCTCCTCTGGCATACATTGGCCCATTAATAACTGCAGGAGCATCAGATCCATTCCTCTCCATGACAGCCAGCCTGCAATGCTGTAACCACAGCACTGCACGCTATTTGCACAAAAAGGAATTCCATTTTATAGAATAGCCCAGGCCAGGCTGTAGACCAGCCTAAATCAAAGCATCACAGCAGATGAGAGTGCTAGGTTCTAGAAAAGCAGGGTTCATATTGAACTGCACTATGCATTAATATTGGGAGTGCTTGGACAAATGGTTGTTTTCTGCTTCAGTATTCCCATCTGTAAAATTATTACTATTATTACTATTAAAATTATCTGTAAAAATTACAACAACAACAAACAATAACAATAAATTATTTGTTTGTTCGTTCATTTCACGCTCAGAGGTTGAGTATGGGTTGTTGTTGAACTGTGGGTTGTTCTTGAACCGTGGGTTACTGTGTTGTGCTAACAAGCCATGGCTTGTTAACCACGAACAACCCATGAAGGGAACCCATGGTTTGTTGTTGGGTTGTGAACTGTGGGTTGCTCACCATGGTTTGTTATCTCGGCTGGGTTCAGACAACACGACAACCCACGTTTCAGCTACAACCCATGGTTCAGCAACAACCCACACTCAACCCATAACGCCTGAATGTGGGTTATCGTGTTGTCTAAACCCAGTCAAGGTGTGTGCTGTTTGGATTTTCTGTCTCAGGAAATAAAGCATTTTACACCAGTGGAACTGAGTGTTTAAAAAGCTTTCCTTGAATTAAAAATATATATCAAAAACCTTAAGGAAAGATGGGATTGAAAAAATGTTTTAAATAAATTACCAGATCCTAAAGATGTGAGCTTTCTAAAAATTATTTTTAAAACATGATGTTCATCAAATGGTGCTGGCACGAGAAAACAGGAATTGCTCCTCAAGTGACATCACACAACTATCATCCCATAAGAGCCCAGCATAATCTCTCAGCCATATCCCATGCTGTACTCATTGTACCCGCCATGCAACCTGCAGAAAGAGACACATCTTCCAGCAGCACAATGTCAGCTTCCATACTTTGGAAATGTAATCAGCCCACACCATTAACACTTACAGATGCAAGAAGATCTCCAGTATTCACTACATATGCTACCAAACATAACATGCTATTATTATTAAGAATATTTCCTATGGCACTTTTCACTCTGTTTTTGCATACTTTTATCTGCCTTTCCCGCACATGACAACCCTGTGAGTGGTTAGGTTATTATTACCCCATTTTACGGATGGAAATAGTGAAGCTGAAAACAGTGATAAAGACTGCTCAAAGAATCCTGGGGAATGTAGTTTGTATGGGTTCTACAGACTGCTGTAACCTGCCCCCCCCCCTTCCAATCCCTTCGATTCTCTGTGAAGATTCAGTGTGGCTATTTCTTTTATTATATTTGTATCCCACCTTCCTTCCATCGTGGACTTCAGGATGGGGTCCCTATAGGCACTCTCCCATCCAGGTACCAGCTATACCCAGCCCTGCTTGCTTCAGCAAGGTTCTGGGTTCATTATGTACTTTCAGACAAGTCTTGAGGAGAGGAAGTGCCCAGAGTCTGCCGAAAGGGATGAAAAGACTGCAGAAACAGCCATCCCCAGCCTAGTGCCCTCCAGCGTTGCTGGACTGCAACCCCCATCATCCCCAGCCAGCACGGGCCCCTCCAGAGTTGCTGGACTGCAACTCCCATCATTCCCAGCCAACATGATGGGGGTCGCAGTCCAACACCTCCAGAGAGCACCAGGTTGGGTGAGGCTGCTCTGAAAGAACCTCTCGTTCCTGAGGCGCGTTTCCAGGTCCTGTCATAGAAAACAGATTTAGGAACAGAGCCCCCGGATTAGGAACTGCCCCCACCCCAACCCGAAGTGTGGTCCTTTGCCATTCTAGCAGCGCTAATCGGCAGTCAGTGAGTCTTGGCTATTTCTGCCATCACCTTCACCTCCAGGCGTTGCACTAAGAACATATAATACTTTTTCTGATCCGGTACAAATTCCAGCGCGGACTTCTTTCCACCCCAGCTGCCTTTTTCCACACGCTTCTCTCTCTCTCCCCCACGCCCACCCCGCGAAAGAACGCTGAAGTGCGAATCTGACCCCGCGGTCTGGGATTGGCTCCGGCTCCCTCCGGCGTCGACCAATAGTAGGACGAGGCTTGCGGAGGCGCTGTATATAAACCGGCCCCAAGGACTGCACGCGCGTGGCGATGCGCATCAGGCGCGATGCGGGGCGCAGCCGGGGAGTTCCTGGCGAACATGCGGTCTGCCGGTAGCCAGCTGGGCCACCATGCGCTGCTCTTCTTCTTCCTCCTCCTCCTCCTCCCGCTGCTGTGCATGGTGAATGGGGCTTGTTTGCATGTGGGAGCGGCGGTGCATCTTCTGCTCGCGTCGGAGTAGCCGCGAAGGGCCTCTGCTGACGACGCGTCTCGCTTTTGCCCCCCCCCCCCTTTCCAGGTGCGCGGCCAGGAGGAGCGCAGGTGCCCGCTGTTGTGCGATTGCCCCGCGGACCCGCCTGCCTGTGCGCCCGGCGTGCCGACCGTGCTGGACGGCTGCTCCTGTTGCCTGACCTGCGCTCGGCAGCGAGGCGAGAGCTGCTCCGAAAGGATGCCCTGCGATGAGAACAGCGCCCTCTACTGCGACCGCGGGGCAGGCACCGAGGCGGGCTTTGGGGTCTGCATGGGTAAGTGTGGGCTGGGGTGAACAGATTCTCCCTCTGCCCCACGTGGAGCTGCAGGAATTTGGATCCTCTTACGCAGGCATGGGCGGACTACCCTAGGTGTGGAAGTCCCATCGGTCAGAGCCAGATGTAATATAGTGGAGAAGAGCGCAGGTGGAGCCAGGGGCAAAATGGTGCTTCGAAGGATGGAGCTAATGACCTCCGATACCGCGTGATAACCTGCATGTACCAGTTCAAGCAGGTATCCTAACAATGTAGGGATTTGATGGGAAGGGAATTAGTTACTGTAATTGGGAGCCTGAAACGTTTGTTGAACCCAGCCGAGATAACAAAGCCGAGATCCTACATTGTTAGGATATCTGCTTGCAATAGATTCTATTGCAAATCATCCAGTGATCTACTGCAGCAGTCTTCCTTCGGGATGACTGGGGGATTCTGGGAGTTGTAGTCCAACGCATCTGGAGGGCATCAAATTGAGGAAGGCTGCAGTACAGGGTTGCCCTCTAGAAGTTTTGGACTACAGCTCCCATAACCCTTTAGCACTGGCCATGCTGACTGGGGCTGGTGGGGGTTGTGCCCCAAAATATCTGGAGGGTGCCAGGCTACCTACTCCACTACAGATCTGCCTTCTGTCCAGCCCTGCTCTTGAGTGTGTACTCTCTAAAATGAGATGGGCTTGGACTCTGTCCTGCCCTAGGCCTGATCCCAGATGTGTAGGGGGGAATGCGCCCTCTCCTGTTGCTACCACACACAAACCCAGGGCATAGGTATAAACTGTTACATTTAAGTTGGGGGTGGGCAACCTCTTTTCTGACAAGGGCCTAGATTCCCTAACAGGTAATCTCTTGGAGGCCCCATGCCAGTGGTGGGCAGGGCAGGAGCTGGCTGTGGTTGGGGCTCGAGTTATTTATTTATTATTTGCATTTATTTATCGCCCATCTGGCCGGCAAACCGGCCACCCTGGGCGATGTACAGAAAATAAAACAGAATAAAATACATTAAAACATTTTTCTCCATTAAAATACATTAAAACAGTATAAAATTTTAAAATCTTAGCCCACCCCATATTCCCGCCTGAATAACCAAGTTTTTAAAGAGCGGCAGAAGCTCAAGCAGAGAGGGGGCATGGCGGAGGTCACTTGGGAGAGAGTTCCATAGTACAGGGGCTGCCACAGAGAAGGCCCTCTTCCTCGTCCCCACCAGTCTAGCTGCTCTGGCTGAAGGGACAAGGAGAAGGCCATCTGTGGCAGATCTTGTTGAGCGGCCTACTTGGTGTTGCTGGAGACGCTCCTTCAGATAGACTGGACCGGAGCCGTATAGGGTTTTAAAGGTCAAAACCAACACCTTGAATTTGGCTCGGCAAGCAACTGGTAGCCAGTGCAGCTCCTTGAGCACTGGCGTGATATGATCCCTCCGGCGGCTGCCTTTAACCAGGCGTGCCACCACGTTCTGTACCAGCTGTAGCTTCCGAATCGTCTTCCAGGGTAACCCCACGTAGAGCGCATTACAGTAGTCTAGGCGAGAGGAGATTTCTCCCAGGCCCTCTAGCCTGGAACTACATCTGATCTGGCTTCCATGAGTAGACGTACCCCTGAGTGACAGTGGTTCTGGTGCAGCCTGGCAGCACATTTCCTGTAGGTGGGGGCAGCCCCTGCAAGCATGGTGCCAGGAGCCCTAGAGGCCGGAAAGAAGCTTCAATACTGCATCTTCCCCAGCGTGTCTCTCAACTGCCCCACCCCCCAACAGACACTTGTATTCAATATAAGGCACTTGTATTGAATAGTATCTTCTGTTGTAAGCTGCCTTGGGGATCATTTAGATTGAAAGGTAGATAGCATGTGCTACATGTGCTGGCCTGGGGACCAAATTGGGCCAAATCTGGGATTCCCCAGATGACCACACCCACTTCCCTTAACCCCACCCTCTTTCCCCCCCAACCCCAATCCAGTGTGGCATCATGGTTAGAGTGTGGGATTGGGGACTCGGGGAGATCCGGGTTCTAGTCCCCACTCGGCCATGAAGCTCACTGGGTGACTTTGGGCCAGTCACTGACTCTCAGCCTAACCTACCTCACAGGGTTGTTGTGAGGATAAAATGGTCCTCCTCTCTATGTAAGCAGCTTTGGGTTCCTTGCAAGAGGAATAAAGGCAGGGTATAGCTGTAATAATAAATAAAATACTTTAAAAAGATGTGTGCTGCTACTGTAGGGTCTCCCTCCCACACTGGGAACAGATCTAAAATGAAACCGATTGAATTCTTGTGTGTGAAACTGTTTTGAACCTTCCAGGAATCCAAATGTGAGATGCTCTACAGATAGCATGTGCTACATCTGGAGAATAGCTTTTTGTAGTGGGTTTTTATTAGGTAACCTGGGAGTCCTTCAGACAAACTCCTGTCTGGTGCCGCATGCATGAATACGTTGTACGTTTCCGATTGCGGTTTGTTCTGTGGCGGGTAGCTTTGCATGCCGCTTTTCCTCATAGCAAGCGGAGCACATGTTAGCCACAGGCGCTCCAATGTGCTAAGTTCGCACACAGCTTGATTGCTTTCCTTCTTTGCTTCAGACCTTGAAGGAGACAACTGTGTGTTTGACGGAGTTATTTACCGGAGTGGTGAAACGTTCCAGCCAAACTGTAAATACCACTGTACGTGCCGAGATGGGCAGATAGGTTGTGTACCCCGCTGTAACCTGGACTTGTTGCTTCCTGGCCCCGATTGCCCCTTCCCAAGGAAAATTGAAGTCCCCAAAGAGTGCTGTGAGCAATGGTCATGTGACCCTAGAGAAGATGTCAACGTGGGAGGCTTTGCCATGGCAGGTGAGTAACTTAAAACCAAAAGTTAGTTCTGTAAGGCTCTCTTGCAACTGTCTGACTTCACTGAAGATAACAATTAGGGCACTGTGAAGCAAAAAAGATGATCAGGGGACTGGAAACAAAGCCCTATGAGGAGAGACTGAAGGAACTGGGCATGTTTAGCCTTCAGAAGAGAAGACTGAGGGGAGATATGATCGCACTCTTCAAGTACTTGAAAGGTTGTCACACAGAGGAGGGCCAGGATCTCTTCTCGACCATCCCAGAGTGCAGGACACGGAATAATGGGCTCAAGTGACAGGAAGCCATATTCCAGCTGAACATCAGGAAAAGCTTCCTGACTGTTAGAGCAATACAACAATGGAACCAATGACCTAGGGAGGTGGTGGGCTCTCCCACTCTGGAGGCATTCAAGATGCAGCTGGACAGCCATCTGTTAGGGATGCTTTAGCTTGGATTCCTCCACTGAGCAGGGGGTTGGACTCCGTGGCCTTATAGGCCCCTTCCAACTCTACTATTCTGTGATTCTAAGCTTGCTTCCCTTCAAGGGAACGGCTCAGTCACCAGTAGCAGCCATGGGGAAACTTGAGAAGAACTTGGTAATGGCTGGTTCCACTGGGACATCAGAAATGTGTCATCCTTCCGATGTAGCTCAATTTAAGGTAAGCCAGGGGTGGGAACCTCTGGCCTGGGGACCAAATTGGGCCAAATCTGGGATTCCCCAGATGACCACACCCACTTCCCTTAACCCCACCCTCTTTTCCCCCCAACCCCAATCCTTTGGTGGTTTCCTGGCTTTTGTGCAGTTTTCCCTCCATTCTAAAAGGTTGAAATGCTTCTCCTAAGACTCAGTTACTGGGCATTAGGAGCTTTAAGTGAAAATATGCTGGTGTTTTGGCCCCACCTCTTTTGCCTTAGGCCCCACCCATAATTGGAATGCAGCCCCCGAGAACATCCCCAAAATTGAATTTGGCCCTCAGGCTGAAAGTGGATCCCCACCCCTGATCTAAAGGGAGACATCGGGAGCTCTGGTGTACCAGATATTCGTTCCAAAGCTTTTCAACAAAGTCGCAGGAAGATTTGCACTGGGAAACTGCAACAGCTCCAGTTTGTAGTTGCCGGCTCTATATTCTCAAGATCCTGCCTTGGCTATACAGGCTTCCCTGTATGACCGGAGTGGAGAATTGCTAGGAGAAGCTGCTCAAGACAAAACCACCACTAAAGGTGCAATCCTATCTATGTATTTTTAGATGGAAAAGGGGCCTCCAACTCCCAGCATGCCCCAGCCAGCCATGCTGGGAGTTGGATACCTTTTTTTCTGTCTAAACATGCATAGTATTGTGCCCTAAGCCCCCTTTTTAAGGTGAATACAAGATGCTCTGAAGCCTGCTTCTGGCAAATGGCAAACTTTGAGTTCCATGCAGGAGCCTGCTAGTCATTACAGCAAGCTTGTCAATAACTATGTGCCATCTTGCTTCTGGCAAGCAAGAACTGGCTCCATGCAAAGAAGCTTTCGTAAACTGGAAGGCTTGTTTCTGAACTTCCGGGCTCTTGACATGTTACAAATGATCAACAAATCAGCTAGTAAAAAAACTAATGGGCCAGTTAATTTTGTGTTCTTACTAGCAAGGCTCCTTTGTGGTTAGTATATACGAAGTTGTTGTTGTTTGTTTGTTTATTATATTTATTTGTATCCCACCTTTTTGGGACCCAAGTTAGGGTGAGATGTACAGATGCCTCTATTGTAGGTGACTAGAAACTCACTCTTGTGACCATTTATTCTTGAGCAATAGGGCAGGTCTACTACACATGCAGCAAGATGGACTCTTCAGATTACAGGTAGTAGATACTGTTTTTGAAGGCCTTTCTAGGACTAAACTCACTCCAAATAGAAAATTAACAGTGGGCAGTAAGGTTCTAGCCCCATTCTTTCCCTGCTGCAGTATTAGTTTTCAGTGTCTATGGAGTTTTTAAATGTAGGTCAGGTGAACATTCAAGCCCCCCCCCCGCCTTGCCGTCTGAAGTGGTACAGTCCATTCTGCCCCAGAAGTTGATACTGCCTTGATTCTTAATTCCACCCAATGGAGCGAAAATTTAACTTTGGAAGCTTGCTTCCATGCAAGCAGAAGCTGGACTGAGAGACTAAACTGGCACTATGCTTGTATGAGAGGAGGAAGGAAATGTATGTTTATTTCCATGGGACAAAACGTCTTTAAACCGAGCTCTTTCAGGCTCTAAGATGGTCATAAGTCCAAATGTACCTCTTAAAAACCATGTGCAGTCTTGGTTATTTGCAGTCTCAACCACGTTAAAAGATCACTTCATTTTTGTGCTCTACAGTTGGTTTTTATTTATTTAACACATTTTTATACTGCCCAATAGCTGAAGCTCTCTGGGCGGTTTACAACAGTTAAAACCATAAAATACAATACAATATAAATATAAAATTTAAAACCACAGATTAAAAACAAACAGCAGAGCTAGCAGCAGCAGTTCAAATTACAATAACAGAGTTAAAAACAACTACAAGATTAAGATTATTAAAATGCCTGGGAGAATAGAAAGGTCTTCACCTGGCCCGGGAAAGAGTACAATGTGGTTTCATACCACTTGTTCTTTGGCCCATAAAGTTTGGTAATGTTTACATTTTTACAACTTAAGCATATGCTGTGATGTCCGTTGGACAGTATCATAAACCCAACATATGTCTTGACATGCCTTAATTTCTCACAATTGGGCCAAAGCTTACAAACAAAAAAATTGTCCGGTAATAACTATTTGATGAAATTGATTTATGGTGCCAGTCATAAACCAATCAAGGTCTATTACATTTGGACAAACCATAAAAGCTGTCCTTGTCTAAGCCATAGAGGTAAACAGGCATAGCTTGAATCTGTTTAAGGTTGTACAGCCAAGAGAGCTACTGATACTGAAAGGCATGTGTCTTGCTTGGCTGCCTTGGCAAAAACCGATGTAGACAGAGTAGATCAATGCAAAACTTAATTGTGTTTTCCACTATTCCAGCCTTTCCCAACCTGCTGCCTTCCAGATGTTTTGAACTACAACTCCCATCATCCCAGACCATATGCCATGCTGATTGGAGCTGATGGGAATTGTGGTACAAAACAATTGGTGGGCACCGGGTTGGGGAAGGCTGGAATAGCCTCTACCATGACTGATCATGAGCAAAGAAACTGGTACTTTCAACAAAAGCAGACCAAATATCCAAATAAGTATCCATTTGAAGGTGGTGTCTATATGCCCACCATTCAAATGTTAAAACTGTTGTAAGGTCCACAGTCCACTGCATTACAGGAGGCGAGTGGTACCAAAAGTGGTAATACCATCTTTTGGCTGTCAAAATGGTGTAGAGAATTCATTTCCCTTTCCACTTGCTTATTTCCATGAAGCAGGTAAATTAAAAGAGCATGTGTATCAGTGAATATTAAAGACTGTTCCAGTACAAAATTTATCTGTAACAACCTCCCAAAGAGTAGCAACTACTGGGCATTGCCAAAACATACATTTAAAAGAAGCATTAGCTGTGTTGCACTGCCAGCAATTAGCCAAATTAGACAATCCCTTCTTAAATGTATTTATTTATTATATTTATACCCCGCCTTTTTTCCTGCAAGGAACCCAAGGTGGCTTACATAATCCTCCTCCTCCTCCTCTCCATCTTATTCTCACAACAATCCTGTGAGGTAGGTTAGGCTGAGAGTCCGTGACTGGCCCAAAGTCACCCAGTGAGTTTCATGGCCGAGTAGGGACTAGAACCTGGATCTCCCGAGTCCCAGTCCAACACTCTTCACCACTGCCACACTGGCGTAGAGACGTTGCAGTGTCCAATAGACATGAAATAAAAGTTTTTGCTGAATAAGACATGGCCTAAGATCCATAGACATGACAGGTAGATGCCAAAGCGGAAATCCACTGATTAGGCATTTTGTGGTGCCCGCAGCAGCAGTTTCTCAAATTCGCAAATACGCCCACGGGTCCAGAAAGGTTGGGGACCCCTGTTGTAGGCTGTTGATTCTCTGTCCTAGACTACAATATGGCCGCACTCAGAGAAGCTCGAATAGTTTTGTCAATGTAACAAAGGCTTGAAGGTATGAGCCAAAGCTCCTAGGAATTTGCCTCTTTATCTTAGTAATCATATTTGACTTTCACCTCGCTGACCATTCCTTAACACTACAATTTGTTTAACATTTGTAGAACACCTTTCAGCCATAAGGCCCACAAGGCCGTGTACAAAACGAATATGAAAACAACTTAAAAACAAAATAGATTCTTAAAAAAGGAGCACTGAAAACATCCCAAATAAAACCAGCTGTCAGCCCTTAAAAACCAACAAACACTGAGCTAACTAGAGATGTCTGAACTGCCTACCAAATGCTAAATAATAAATGGGCTAATCTAATCTCCCCAAACAGGGACAGGCCTGTGGCTTACGATGGCTCAGCTTGTCTGAGTGTGGAAAGCTAAACAGGGTCAAGCCTGGTTATTACTTGGATGGGAGACCCCTCCTCTAGTTTCCTGCATTAAGCAGGGTGTTGGACTCGATGGCCTTGTAGGCTCCTTCCAACTCTATTATGAAAGGGAGTTTCAGAACTGGGGTGCTGCCACAAGAAAGGCCTGCCCCGTATTCCCATCAGCCTAACCTCTTTTGGTAGTGGGACATGTAACAGGGCCTTAGACAAAGGTCATAAGCTACAGGTGGGTTCATATGGGAGGAGATGGTCTTTCAGATATCCTGGCCCCAAGATGTCTAGGGCTTTATAGGTAAGATTGGAAGCCAGTGCAACTGATGTAGAACTGGTATAATATGGTCAATAGAGCACACACCAGAAAGCAACCTGGCTGCAGCAGCTGTAGTTTCTGAAAACTCTTCAAGGGCACTCCCACACAGAACATGTTGCGGTAGTCAGACTAAGGTATATGTCACTGCAGCAATATCTGTCTTCAGTTTTATTATTGTATTTTGCCATTCTATGTTCATGAAGACCACCCCCTGAAGAAAAATGTTACTGCACAGCCTATATAAATGCCATAAATAAATGTTGCCTTCAGCATACAGACAAGAAGCCACCCTCGGGATTGACTCCTCTGATTCGAGTTCCAATTGTATCGAGCAGACAACAGAATGGAGCGCGTGCTCCACAAGTTGCGGAATGGGCTTCTCCACTCGGGTCACCAACAAGAACCCAGCCTGCGAGATGGTGAAGCAGACCAGGCTCTGCGAGGTGCGGCTGTGTGAAGAGAGTCAACCACCAGATAAGGTATGACTTAACCTGACGAGCAAGTCCTTGGCATGGTAGGCTTGTAATAACCTGCTCGTCAAAAAAGCACCCAAGATGCAGGCTTGGTGGAAGATGGTAGAGGTGCTTTGTCATGAGCCCCCTGAGCGGTATATGTTGTTGCTGTCAGGTTGGCTTCATAGGGCACCACTTCCATGCACAGACTTCCACGAATGGCTTCTAAAATGGAATTGTGACAGCATGGAAACAGTTCTTGGTTCTTGTAGAATAGTTTCTAGACCAGGAATGTTGAACCACTTCAGCTCGGCGACCGAATTCCATTTCAGAAAAGCTCGCGGAGGAGGGGGTGCATTCCAATGGTTGGCAGGGCCAAAAAATACCAGTGTCTTGTAGCTTAAAGCTCTTACTGCCATAACAAAGCCTTTGGATAAGCATTACAACCTTTTAGAATTGGGGGAAACTACACAAAAGTCAGGAAACTACCAAAGGATTGCTGGTTGAGGGGGAAGCGATCCAGCCAGTGGAAGGGGGAGTGGTCATTTGGGAAACCTCAGTGGGCCGGACTAGGAAAGTTCTGCACCGCTGCTCTACAGCCTACTGCAACTTAAGCCCAAATGCATCTTCTTCAGTGCAGTTTTGAAAGGTAGCTATTATGTAACCAGAGCATGAATTGGCTCTTTGGGGGGACGTGGGGGCACTGCTTCAGTAAGCAGCTAGCCAGAGGGAGGGGGCAGGAACTACCGTGTCATAGCTTAGAAAAAAGGTGAGTGAGAGGAGACATGATGGAGGTGTACAAAATTATGCATGGTGTGGAGAAAGTGGATAGGGAGACATTTTTCTCCCTCTGTCATAATACTAGAACCCAGTGGGGTCATCCCATGAAGCTGATTGGTGGGAGATTCAGGACAGATAAAAGGAAGGACTTCTTCACACAGCACATTGTTAAACTATGGAATCCACTTCCACAAGATGCAGGGGTGGCCGCCAATTTGGAGGGCTTTAAAAGGGGACTGGACAAATTCATGGAGGAGAAGGCTATCAATGGCTACTAGTCTTGATGGCTACATGCTGCCTCCAGTATCTGAGTATCTCCAGTTGCCTCCAGTTGCTGGGGAACATGGGTGGGAGGGTGCTGTTGCACTCATGTCCTGCTTGTGGGTTTCCCATGGGCAGCTGCTTGGCCACTGAACAGAATGCTGGACTAGATGGACCCTTGGTCTGATCCAGCATGGCTCTTCTTATGTTCTTATGTATTTACAAAGCTGACTCAGCTTAGAGACAGAAATATCATTACTTGTATAAGAACAGCATCACAGGAAGTACTTGGCTTTGTATGCAGGCATTCCCTTAGCCTGGATCCACATGCAAGAGCAGTATTGTGCCCATGATGCATGTTCTAACTCCCACACTGCAGTGGTAGTATTACTTAGTAGGAACCATGTTGACCAGGACAGTTGTGTGGGCTGCTCTGCCAGAGTCGCATCCCCTTGAGAGATCCATCCCACATGGCTCCTGTGTATAAATGTTTGAAACTCCCTTCTAAGGGTGTCTCTGTGTGTCTGAAGTGTACAGTTCCCTCTGCTGCACGCTGCATCGTTGTATAGCCAGACTGCTAATTCTAGACTACTGACTTCAGACTGGAAGGGAGAAGCCCAGCAGGTGTCTCCTAACTTGAGGAGAGTCCTCTGCTGCCTGTTCTACCACCACCACCCACCTTAAGGTGAGGCTTTTCTCCCTTGGAGGAGGGAGTTAGTATGGCTGGGGGCAGACTGGCTCAAGAGTGGTGGGCTTTGTCTGCCTCAGTTCTCCTCTCAGCCATTCCAGCAGGGGCACTCACCTACAGTGTGGCGTAGTGGTGAGAGTGTTGGACTGGGACTCGGGAGATCCAGGTTCTATTCCTCGCTTGGCCATGAAACTCACTGGGTGACTTTGGGCCAGTCACTGACTCTCAGCCTAACCTACCTCACAGGGTTGTTGTGAGGATAAAATGGAGGAGGAGGAGGAGGATTATGTAAGCTGCCTTGGGTTCCTTGCAGGAAAAAAGGCGGGGTATAAATATAATAAACAAGCAAATGCCTCGGCTCTGAACATGCACTGCATACCTGGATCAGTGGTGGAGCTAGGATTGGACCTCAGAGCTGAAGTCTAGGACCCCACAGTCTGGGGAGCCCAGTTGCCCACCCAGACAGTAGCAGGTGATGGGGCAGCAACAAACAGTCCTGGCGTCGGCAACTGAGCCAGCATGGGTCTGCCTGGAGCCCACTGGGACTAACACTGCTCATCTCAGCATCCTTTCATCAAATTTTCTTTTCACATTTTATAATGGGGTACAGCTGGTCTGGCATGTGCATGGTTACAGATGCTCCCATTGCTGGTTTTCCTTTGAAAAGAGAATCCTTTCCTGCAACAAAAGAGTGCTTATTATCAAGTAAATATGTTCGGCGTCAGGACCACAGAAGCAACCTCTATTTTATTCCTGTAGTCCTGATGGCGCTCTGATTTAAGTGAGTTTAAAACGCAAAACTGCACCTGCTCCGAGTCTTCCTTTCTTTTATCAAGTTTGGCACACAGTTTTGTTTTGCATGTCAGGAATGTGGAAGCGGTTGTAAAGCACGGAATAGCAGGGCCCGTAGGGGTGGGGGAAAGAAGATAAATACTAGTTGTGTGCTTCACCACTGATGTAATTCACATGGCTATCTAAAGGGGTGGGGATGCGAGACCATTAAGTCTAAACTGACCTAGCTGTGCCACCAACCTAGAGTGGGACACTGTTTGATTATCTTTTCTCCACCATCTACTACTGGTCATCCAGCAACTTACCCCAAAGCTTCTTGTAGCTACCGTGTTTCCCCAAAAATAAGACACTGTCTTATATATATATTTGGCTCAAAAAAACACACTTATTTTCGGGGTAGGTCTTATTTTTTTAATGTACAACAATGCAGTTATTCACGTACAGCAGTCTACATTTATTCATGTACAAAAATGTACCATACATTTATTCAAATACTGTACAGTCATGTCATCTTCTTCTGGAACATCGTCATAAGACACTAGGTCTGATTTTCGGGGTAGGTCTTATACTTTAGCAATTTCCAAAAATAGTACTAGGTCTTATTTTCAGGGAAACACAGTAGCTAACAGGTCATGTGCTGTTACTTGTATGACCATTCAGTAATCCCCTGTTCTCTCTTAGAAGGGCAAGAGGTGTATCCGGACCAAGAAGACCCTAACAGCTGTCCACCTGGAGTACAAGAACTGCACTAGCATCCAGATGTATAAGCCCCGTTACTGTGGCGTCTGTAACGACGGCCGATGCTGCACCCCTCACACCACCAAAACCATCCAGGTTGAGTTCCGCTGTCCTCAAGGCAACGTCATGCATCCTGTGATGTCCATCACCACTTGCGTTTGTCATGGCAACTGTCCTCAGGATAACAATTCTTTCTTTAGAAAGCTCAGTTGGGTTGGCTGATTGGGATGCTGGAACTGACTAAAAGGGGAAAACAAGGAATACAGAAAAAAATGGCTTACAGGCAATCTTAACATCTGAATTGGAGGTATCCGATGGGGTGATATTGTTTTGTTTTTCTTCTGGTCGGCAGTCGTTGGGGCAGGGGGAGTGCTGTACTTTCAGATTCAATCTAATTTTCATCTGGTTCTATAAGGGTGCAGTCCTATGCATGTTTAGACATGCTGGGAGCTGTAGGACTTTTTTCTGCCTAAACATGCATAGGATTGCGCCCTAAATGACCCATCTCGGTTCCTGCGGAGTTCCTAGAAATCTTTGCTTGCTTCAAGTCCCGTCACTCCATCCATGTATCCTCGTAGCAGTCCCAACATGCATTTCTCCTTTTTAGAATAAAGATTTCATAGAAACTGCAGCCACGACACACATTCTTGTTCCTCAGCTTCATGTTCCCGCTCATCTCGAGTCTTATTTCCACATTCTTCTCGCTGAACGAACTGTTTGTAAACTCCATGGGTAAGATGTTTGCAGTCTGGCCTTAACTATCACACCAATAACAGCCAGATGTTGGGCACAGCCTGTGTCTGGAGAATGCCAGGCTGCTGTTCTTAGTACTGATAAAACAAAGTTAAGACAAGTGAGTACTTGAGAACCTAAGTCAGTTCCCTATAATGGCACAACTGCAAGCAGGCTTTTGCAGATCATGCTTGCAAGATCTTGCCTTCCCATTAGTTCCCACTCCCTGCCAATCATTTGCCCCATGTACCAGTTCACCCTTCTTGTTTCCACCTCACTTGCCTTCCTCAGGGGTGAGTAATTTGTGACCCTCCAGATGTCCTGCCCTACCGTTTCCATCAACCCCAGCCAGCATAGCTAATGGATCATGGAAGTCAAAAGCCAAAACATCTGGAGGGCCATAAGTTGCCCACCCCTGCTCTATTGGTCTATGAAGAGTCTCCAAGATGGATGGCACCATTGTCTTAAAAGAAGCTAGAAAGACGACGGTCTTAAATGACAGGCAAGAAATGCATTTAATAATTGTTTTTTGAGCACAGCACCATATCGATGACTCTTGCATGGCCAGGAGGAAAGGAGTGTGGCCATGATAGGAGATTCTATACCAGTCTTTGCATCGCACATCATGGCCAGGCTAGCGATGAATACTTGTCTTCAAGTCAACATTAGATCACTCTCTTGTTTATCTTGGCACGTGAACTGGTTTTGTGGATGTTTCTGTGTGTCTTGACAAAAGGAGAAACTTCTAAAAGTAGGTCACAGCAGGACAGGAGCTGCAGTCGTAAAGACGTGTCAACGCACTGAAATTTATTTGTGTGCACTTGAAGGTGATGTTGCAATGTTCATGTGGATTTAACTCCTAAGATTATTTGGTCTGCTTGAAATATAAGTATTGTAGATCCTAGTACAGGATATTTTGAATGGGATTTGGCTGCCAATATCCCCGATTTTCTACAATCCAATTTAGTGGTAGTCAGTTTGTGTTCCACTTTGAAGCTTGTGGATTGACCTTTTTCTTGGTGAGAAAGTAAAACTTGTAAATCTATATTTTATAGAAATGGCAATGTAAATAGAAAGCATGCATAGTATAATCTCTTTTTTTCTGTAAATGTTCAAAGGTTACTGAATAAAATCTAAAGGCGTGATGTGAAGGAGTGCTGAGAGGTGTCTGGGAGGTCTCCTTGCTTTTCATTAAGCTGAAAGCGCTTAGTGGGTCAAGTATGTTCCGTTAGGTTTCCCCAATCAGGTGTTTTAGGCTTCAGCTCCCAGCATTCCTGACCATTGGCCGTGCTGGTTAGGGCTGATGGGTCTTGTACAGTCCAACACATCTGGAGAGCACCACGTTGGGCGAAGGCTGACTCAAACGTATGTGTATCCTGTCTCGCCAATAAACTGCTTGAGGTGGCTGAAGCACAAAGCCCTAAACACATGCTGTATAGCAGTTGCTGGCTGGGGCATGCTGGGAGTTGTAGGCCAAAAACATCTGGGGACCCAAGGTTGGAGAACACATGCCGTATAGCCTTTACCACTTCAACTCATGGTCACTAGCCCCAGACCTGCTACAGAAAATTTATATCCCATTAATTTTAAAGGGAGAGGAATCTTAAAAATAGCCCCCATGTCAGTGGCCACCCCACCCCATAGGACTCCAACCAAGCATAGAATATGGTAGCCATGGTGGCTGGGAACTATAGGAGCTGCATCTAACCCATCTGGAGAGCATCTGGTTAGAGGTAGCTGGTATAACTTAGCATCCCCTTACAGTACACCACCACAGTATAAACCCCACACAGGGAGACCATAACTCGGATATCATGGGGCTGTATCCTTCTGACTCCATGTTGTAACACTTGGTGCTCTCAAGGGGGAACTTCAGGGAGGAGAAGCTATGGGGAAAGTGCACTTTGCACAAAAGCACAGACAGGGATACATGAGCTCATTGCTTGCCCTTCTCTGCCCAGAACCTTGCCTTCTGACTCCAGAGACAAATGCCTAACGCCAAACTCCACTCCAACCACTGGGGGTGACCGGACAGATCACCACATACAGGTAAGCAAGGGAAGGGAGAACAGATGCTGTAACAACATGACAGGTCAAATGCCTGTCAAAAGAAACCCCGCAGAATAGGGGAGAGCTGAGTCTTTGTAGGTATGGAATTCTGGAACCTGGATGTGTTGACAGAGAAGAGTCTTTGCCATTGGTTTTTTCAGCCGGGGATGGTGATCTGAAGGTTGGGGGACTTTGAATTGGTCCCTTTGTCATGGTCAGATCACTGCTGGTTTAGATTTAGACTAACAGTGACTCTTCCCCTCTGTAAGGGTGGGGGACCTATTAAGATGCTCTGCCCCTGGAGGCTAATGGATCTGGATGGTTTCCAGAGGTTGGAGAGGTTTCTGGTTGATATGGCTGGTGGTTCTGTTGAATCCCTGGTTGATCTCTGGAATACAGATATGACCCGGGAGGTTGACACGATCGCTCCTGAGCGCCCTCTCTGTAGTAGAGCTTGTACGGCTCCATGGTATACCCCAGAGCTGAGAGCGATGAAACAAAACAGGAGATGGCTTGAGTGCAGATGAAGAAAAACTAGTGGGTGCAGTCGAGTCCTGGTATGTGCCTATATAGCCAGGTATATTTAGGGGCAGTGAGGGCAGCAAAGAAACATCTCACTGCCTCTATTCAGCCATCTCTTTGCTGCCCAGCGGAGCTATAATTAGGGTTGTCCGAGGCTGGCCCCAAGAACATCCTAGACCCATCTGAGACCCACTGTAATATATTTGCAAGTCACTTCCAGGAAAAAATCTCTTGCATCCGCTGGGACTTGGACTCCAAAGTTATAGCAGTTGAATCGAGCGAAGTACCCAGAGCACAGCCTGGTCCAGTTTTCTTGGATGAGTTTCAGTTGGTACAGCTTGAGGATGTTGACAAGGTGCTTGGAAAGGTTTGTGCAAACCACATCCGTACTGGATCCTTGCCCCTCTTGGCTTGTAAAAACTAGCAGGGAGGTAACAGCCAGCTGGGCCAGAGAGGTGATCAATGCCTCCTTGCGAGAAGGAGTGGTCCCATGCAGCCAGAAACAGGCAGTTGTGAGGCCACTCCTGGAGAAACCCCCTCTAGATCCAGAAGATCTTAACTTTAGGCCAGTGGTGAATGCTCCTTTCCTGGGCAAGGTCCTTGAGCGGGTGATAGCCAACCAGCTCCAGGCGCTCTAATCTGGATCCATTTCAGTCGGGGTTCAGACCAGGTTTTGGCTCAGAAACAACTTGGTCGCCCTGTATGATGACCTATGTCAGAGGAGACATGGAGAGTGTGACCCTGTTAATACTCCTGTATCTCGGTGGCTTTCAATACCATTGACCAAGGTATCCTCCTGGGGTGGCTGTCTGAGTTGGGAGTGGGGGGGTACTGCATTGAAGTGGTTCTGCTCCTACTTGAATGGTGGGCTCCAGAAGGTGGTGCTTGGGGAATACTGCTCGGCCCCATGGACTAGTATGGGGTTCCTCAGGGGTCGGTCTTATCCCCCATGCTATTCAACATCTACATGAAATGGCTGAGAGGGGTCATCCAGAGTTTTGGAGTACTCTGATGACATGCAGCTCTTTCTCCTTTTCATCTCCAGCAGGTGAAGCTGTGGATGTGCTAAACCAGCGGCTGACTGCAACAGTGGACTAGATGAGGGCTAACAAACTGCTCAGTCCAGACAAGACTGAGATGCTGTTAGTGGGTGGTTCCTCTGACTGCATGGAGGGTGTTCAACCTGTTCTGGATGGGGTTGCACTCCCCTTGAAGGAGCAGGTTTGTAGCTTGGGGGGGCCTCCTTGAGCCATCTTTGTCACTTGAGGCTCAGGTGGCCTCAGTGGCATGGAGTACCTTCTACCAGCTCCAGCTGGTGGCCCAGCTATGCCCCTATCTGAACAGGGATAGCCTCAGCAATCTATGCTCTGGTGCTCTCTAAGCTAGACTACTGCAATGCACGCTACACCGGGCTGCCCTTGAAGACTGTTCAGAAGCCGCAGTTTGTGCAAAACACAGCAGCCAGAGTACTAATGGGGACCAGAAGGTCTGAATACATAACACCAGTTCTAGCCTGCCTGCATTGGCTGCCTATATGCCTCCGTGTCCAATTCAAGGTGCTGGCTTTAACCTATAAAGCCCTACACAGCTTAGGACCACAATACCTGATGGAATGCCTCTCCCAACTGCAATCTACCCAGACACTATGCTCAACATCTAGGGTCTTCCTCTGACTGCCACCTCTGAGGGAGGCTCAGTCAGTGGCAACAAGGAAGAGGGCCTTCTCAGTGGCAGCCCCCCAATTCTGGAAGAAGCTTCCCACTGAGGCCCGCTTGGCACCAACTCTACTATCCTTTCAGCACCAGGTTAAGACCACCCTCTATGCCAAGGCATTTAACAGCTCTAAATAGCACATGGATGGATGGAGGGTGGTATGTCAGCTGCAAGCTTAGTTGTACTAACTTTAGTTATTTAAGTCATTTCAAATTTGGTTTTTAGATTTGGCTTTTAAAACTTCTGCAATGAAATTTTATGATGTTTTTATTGTTATTTGCATTTTATGAATTGTAAAGCACCCAGAGAGCTGCAGCCATGGGGCGGTATAGAAATGATGATGATGATGATGATGATGATGATGATGATGAAAATAACAGTTGAAGTTAAACACAACTCATATTGGCAAGATACAAAGGAGAGCTGCTGTAAAAGACTTTAATGAGTGGGCAGGCCCATTAAGACAGGAGGCATAGTTAAGGGGAACAAAGCCACCTGTGTTGTTGTTTTTTAGGTCGACTCATTGTAGTGTATACAATGAGGATACCTCCTAAAATAGGGGTGCCAAATTTTTATTTCAAAAAGCCATAGCGCCCCTGCCTTGCCCACCACACAGGGCCGGCATCGAGCATTGCCATGGCCAGGCACTTGCCATCAAGGGCCCATGCTCCAGCAGGGGGCCACTGACAAGGGCCCCCTGGAATTGTTCCTCTTCCCCACTGCTACCTTCTCGTTCACCTGCCTCTCACTCTAGCTTAGACAAAGGTGGTGGTGGGAAGGAGGAGCAGTAGATGTCACTGCCTGCTTGCTCACTGGCCCTCTCTGCCTGTCAAGCAAGCGAGTGGTAGCCATGATGAGGAAAGAGGAGGAGGAGGAGGAGGAGCAAGGGCAGCTGGTGACCATGGCGGTGAGAAGGTGGACTCCCTGAGGGAGAGGACTCATCGAGGATGTCTTGCCCAAAACTGGGGACAGCACTGCTCACACAGGGAAATGGGTCCAAAAGTAACCCACACACCCCTGACACTGCCTAGTCGCCATGTTGTTTCGCTACCTCCCGTCCCGCCACATCCCTCGTCTCAGCAGAGGCTTTTGACGGATGGCTATGAGGGAATCATTTAGTGGAAGGGCGGCCGTGCTATCTTAGGTGCAGCAACCTGTAAAACAGTCCAACGGGGCTACTCTCCAACCAACACTGGCCACTTAGTTTGAGCATGTGCACTGAGTGAAATCGATGGTGCGAAAAGTAAAATCTGGTGATTGGTCCAAAAGGTGTTTTGTCTTTGTTTTACAAAAAAAAAAAAACCCACCACAGCCAAGGTGAGGAGGAAGCTTTGTTGTCATCCACAGTCTAACTCGTCTGTAGGGTATAAATAGTGGAAACAGTTAAATACTGAATGAATATCGTTTTAACACAGTGTTCTCCAACCTTGGGTCCCCAGATGCTTTTGGCCTACAACTCCCAGCATGCCCCAGCCAGCATAGCTTGCTGGGGCATGCTGGGAGTTGTAGGCCAAAAACATCTGGGGACCCAAGGTTGGAGAACACTGTTAACATATTGCAATTAATTGTTGCTTATGCTGATGTTTTTCATTTGTGCTACCACTAGATGGTGCAACATGAAAATACATTACTGATTCTATAAATTTTTTGGTAGGAACTAAAAGCCAAAGCTGCAACTAGGACACCTTTTTTTTTTTTCTTTTCTTTTTTTTGGCGCTTTTCCACAGCAACCTTGACTTTAATATACAGTATTCTACTGCCGCTGACGGAATTCTTAACTGAATTTATCCAGAGTTTTGTTGGTGTGTGTGTGTGTGTTTTGCTTACTTGACAAAATAAAATTACCCCCAAACTGCAGCAAGAGAAAGTTAAAATGTAACGGAAGGACCTCTTTCACTCTTTTTGTGTGTACAATCACAGCACTGCTTCATTTACCAGAAAGCATCAAGGAGCAGAACAAATGGATCAAACAGGCATTTCAATAAAGATAAAAAGTCCTGTTTTATGTGAAGTTACCCAAAGGCCATTGCAGTTTCTGATAAATATTTGGGCAGTAAGAGTCCTCCCCCTCTCTGACTCAGTATAACATTTGTATGATGATTTCAATAAACAATACAAAGACAAAACCAAGGAAGCACAGGAAGAGTGTTGGACTGGGACTCGGGAGATCCAGGGTTCTAGTCCCCGCTCAGCCATGTAACTCACTGGGTGACTTTGGGCCAGTCACTGCCTCTCAGCCTAACCTACCTCACAGGGTTGTTGTGAGGATAAAATGGAGAGGAGGAGGAGGAGGATTATGTAAGCTATCTTGAGTTCCTTGTAGGAAAAAAGGCGGGGTATAAATGTAATAAATAAATAAAGAGGTGAAGCAGCATCCCATTTAAATATTTCTACATCATCCCCCACCCCCACAAAAAAGTATGATCAAAGCAGCTTAAAATAAATTAATTGTACTACAAATCACAATATTATAAACAGCAACCACCCTAGAAGTATTAGTCAAGACAGTAAACAGCAGTAAAATAAAACATCAGAGGTAGTGGTGCTGAAATAGCATTCCCCAGCCTGGGCCTGCCAAGATATTTTGGACCACAACTCTCTCAGCATTCCTGACAATTGTCCATGCTGGCTGGGGCTGATGGGAGTCGAAATTCAAAACATCTGGAGGGCACCGGGTTGTGAAAGGCTAGAGCAAGACCTTAATTATCCAGGATTCATCCCAAAGCAGAAGCAAACCTGGTGCCTAATTCCTTCCTTCCAGTGAAGGTGCCAGGCGGATCTCCCTCCACGGATGTTTCCTAAGTGCAGCACTACTGCAAGGAAGCCCCCTTCTCTCTTCACTGCCTGCCTTACCTATGAAGATGGTATTACCATGCATCCTCACCAGGGGCGGTGCCAGGTACCCAAAAGATCCGGGGCTCAGACCCACAGGACCAAAAAAAAAAAAAAAAGCACAAACTTGCATATGCTAATTTACATATGCTTTGAAGTGTGTGTGTGTGTGTGTGTGTGTCTTTAAAGGACCCTGTCTCCTAAGGACACCCCTATTTGTAAAAAGGGGTGTATGGACAGGGGAGAGGAGGGCATTTGGTTTCAGCACAGTAGGAGGTGAAGCACATGTGGGCAAAAAGCCACCTAATCTAAGGGGATGTGATGCAACAGAGATCATCAGGGCCCCTTGTACCTTTATTTCAGCAAGTGCCCCTTGGACAGCAGGGTCAAGGGGAACAATATTAAAGACAATTGGATATCGGGTTATTCTCAGAGTTGAGACACATTGACTGGATTCAGACAATTTTGTTTGTTTGTTTGTTTGTTTATTACATTTATACCCCGCCTTTTTTCCTGTAAGGAACTCAAGGTGGCTTACATAATCCTCCTCCTCCTCTCCATTTTATCTTCACAACAACCCTGTGAGGTAGATTAGGCTGAGAGGCAGTGACTGGCCCAAAGTCACCCAGTGAGTTTCATGGTGGAGTGGGGACTAGAACCCGGATCTCCCGAATCCCAGTCCAACACTCTCACCACTACACCCACACTCAAGGGTTGTCATTGAACCATGAGTTGTTGAAACTGTGGGTTATCTGAACCCAGCCGTGGTAACTTACCCTGGTGAACAACCCACAGTTCACAACCCAACAACAAACCATGGGTTCCCTTCATGGGTTGTTCGTGGTTAATCAGCCATGGCTTGTTAGCACAACTGGGTTCATACAACATGATAACCCACATTTCAACAACAATCCATGGTTCAACAACAACCCACACTCAACTCGTGTTGTCTGAATCCAGTCACTAGCATGAGGGATACCGAAGGAAAAAGGATGAACAACACCTGCCCAAATTCCAAGGCAGTTATAGCACTGAGAACAAAAAGACTGATGGCTCAGAGGCTGGACCCAGGATGGGTTAAAAGAAATCGATATTGCACAATACACGTCAGAGAGCCAGCATGTCTGAAGCTCTTCTTTAACAGTGCAGGTAGGGGACCCAGGTGAGGGGCCTTCTGTTAGAGTGAGATTTAGTGCAAGGAGCAAACTATGCTATGTGTGCACAAGTTCCCAGTTCAACCCCTGGTGTCTCCAGGTAAGAGGACCACATAGGAAGTTGCCTTACACCAAGTCAAACAGGCCATTGGTCTATCTAGCTCAGTGTTGTCTACACAGACTGCAGGTAGGCCTTCCAAGGTTTCAGACAGGAGCCTTGTCCGTCCTACCTAGAGATGCCAGGGATTGAACCTGGGACCATGTGCTCTACCACTGAGCCATGGCCCTTCCCTGCAGGATTGCAGGGCTGTGATATACCCATGCCTGAGAATGGAAATTGTTGTTGCCTGTAGGAGTAGTTATTTGGTTACTCCAGTACCTTAATGCAGCTGCAGAGGGATCCAATTTTGATCAAAGCAGTAATGCAGCAGGGAGAGGTGCTTAGCCCTTTTTCTTGCACCATTTCCCTCATTTCAACCCTCCTCCCAGCTAATACTAAACCCCTGTGGGGCTAATAGAAGCTTCGGGAGGGAGCCAATTCTAGCCAGGAAAAGAGGGGAAAGCTTAATACCTCCTCCAGTGCCAGTACTCCAATCAATTCAAAGCCCCACTCCATGGCTGCATTTAATAGAAAAACACATGTCAGAAGATGAAGAATGACATATCCCATATCATCTGTGGTTTAGCCCCGAGAATAAAAGCAGAAGCTAGTATCCCATATATCTATGCACTGAGTACTGGAGCTAGCTATCTATTCAACTATGTCTGATCAGGGGGATTTATGCACTGCAAACAAAGAGAAGCCCGTCCTGTAATAGGCAAAGCTGAACTGCATAAAAACGTAAGAAGAGCAGTGCTGGGTCAGATCAAAGGCCTATCTAGTCCAGCATTCTGTTCCCACAGGGGCCGACCAGATACCTATGGGAAGCCCACAAGGAGGACACAAGTGCAACAGCACCCTCCTGGTCGTGTTCCCAGAATTCGCATACAGAGGCATATTACCTCCAGTACTGCAGGTAATATATAGCCATCATGACTAGTAGACATCCTCCATGAATTTGTCTAATCCTCTTTCAATGCCGTCCAAGTTAGCGGCCATCACTACATCTTGTGGTATCCCGTAGCTTAATTATGCAATGTGTGAAGACGTACCTCCTTTTCTCTGTCCTCAATCTCCCACCGTTCAGCTTCATGGGATAGCCCCGGGTTCTAGTATTTTGAGAGGGGAGACGTTTTCTTCCATTTCATGATAGTATAGACTGGTTACTGGTACACCTAGGGGTGCCCACATCACACCAGTTTTAAAAGCACTCCACTGGCTGCCAATCAGTTTCCGGGCGAAGTATAAAGTGTTGGTTATTACCTTTAAAGCCCTACATGGTTTGGGTCCAGGCTACCTACGGGATTGCCTTCTCTCATACAATCCACCCCGCACACTCAGGTCCTCTGGGAAGAATTTACTTCAGTCAGCCTAAACTAGGCTGACAGGTATTACCCAGAGGACCTTCTCTTCTGCTGCTCCCAGATTATGGAATGGCCTGCCGGAGGAGATTCGTCAACTCAACTCACCAGTATCTTGGAATTTTAAAAAGCCATAAAGACTGATCTCTTCCGGCAGGCCTATCCAGGCGGAATTTTAGGATGCCTTTAAGATGTTTTTAAGATATTTTCAGATGTTTTAAAGATGTTTTAAAGATGTTTTAATAGTATGTATTGTGTTTTGCTTAGTCTATGTATTTTATATTTTTTGCTGTTCCCCGCCTCGATCTAGATGGAGAGGCTGGTAAGAAATTATTATTATTATTATTATTATTATTATTATTATTATTATTATTGAAGCTGGCGTCAACCAACAAAGCTGAATGATAGGAGAACCAGGACAGAGAAAAGGAAGTACTTCTTTCTCCCTACCCCCCACCCCTTCTCCACACCGTGCCTAATTTTATACACCTCTATCATGTCTCCCCTTTACCTGCCTTTTTCTAAGCTAAACAGCCCCAAACTGCAGAAGCGTACAATTACTTTTCCAGACCACAGATGCACAAAAGTCAAGTAATTGATATATATTCTGTGAACGGCAGGCAGGCCTCAGACCTATTTCTGAAAGATCAAAGGTTGTTTTCAGTGGTGTATGGCTGCTTCTGGAAAATCAATTGACATTATTTTTAGTGCCGGGTTAGAAACTGTACTGTGTGAGCAAGCGACTGTGCGCTTTGCCAAGAACATGGTGAGACAGACCGACTTTGAAAACTGGAAACTGTGGTTCCCTTCCAAAGGCAAAGTGTATCGTAGCTGCTGCTGGCACCTCTCTGTGGAGAGGTCTGTGCTTTTAATCCATGTTTGTGAGAATCAATGCTCACTTTAATAGGAGGTCTATAATCACAGGCCCACTGGGACATCTCCTTTAATAAGGATTAGTCAGACCACTGAATGTCCTCAGAAATTGAGAATATTTGCAGTTCACCCTATAAAATATTGAAAGGGGTTGACTAATAATACAGTGGGGGTATCAGATGGCCAAATCCCTCCACTAAATAACACTCAATAGCTACTAGTCATGATGGCCATATGCTACCTTCAGGATCAGAGGCTTCGGAATACCGGTCGTTGGGGAACATCTGCAGAAGGCAGGTGATGGCACTCCTGTCCTGCTTGTGGGCTTTCCCAGAAGCATCTGGTTGGTAGGGTGCTATCTTCTGTCCTACTTTAGAGAGGACAGTCCTCTGTTTGAAGTCACCTCCTATTAGAAGGGCTGTCCAGGCCAAATCCATTTTAAAGACAAAAGAACTAGAAGAAGGGAGAGCTGGGCCTTGAACTTGCCCATCAACAACACCTGGACAGCAGACCGAGCAGGGTGTGCCCTTCACCCAGCTATAGTCTTCCCCACCATGGTGAGATGTATTGACTTTTCCTATTTAAAGTAGAGTCATTATTTCTAAATTTGTACTTATACAGATACGATAGCACATGCAAGTTTTATGCAAATCGGTGTCCTCCAGTTTTGAGGATAGGTTTTCTCTCTTTTTGTTTTTGGTGCTGCAGAAGTGGCCACCCCAGTGGTCTCCAATCTTTTCGGGCCCCTGGGCACCTTTGAGAAACAGTCCTGGGCACCACCACAAAATGGCTGCAATGGGAGAGGAGGTAGCTTGTCACAAGGGACACATAGCCTGCCCAAAAGACAGTATACAAGGCAGAGGTGGGTTCTGAGACCCAACACACAAAATAACTCCTCGGAACCCAATTTTCTATGCCAACAGAAACCAGCCAACTCGTTCCTGCATCTGTTTTTCTCTCACCCATATTCTCTCTCTCTCTCTCTCTCTCACACACACACACACACACACACACACACACACCTACCCACAAAACATGCACAAATAAGCACCCCATGTATCCCTCATGCATGCACGCACGCACGCGCACACACACAGGTTTCTCCCTGCTGGCTCCCCTAACCGCCACTGACTTCCCACCGAACCCCCCCCCCGACTTACCTCTGGCCTCCTTGACCCACTCCTGGCTTCCCCACTTCCTGCTGGATTACTGCTGCCCTTCTAGCCCCGGTTTCCTGTATATTATACAGAATATATATAGCCCCTGCTACTCTCTTTATTCTCCCCCCCCCAGCTTACTAGACAGCAGTGACCAGGGTCCCCTTTTCTTCCCTCCCCCCACTTCTTTTTCTTGGAGGCTGGGTGTGCTAGCAGAAGACAGCGGCCTCCAGCTGCCCTCCATCGTCATTTCCTAAGAATGTCTCCGAGTCCCACAATGGCAGCTGCCCTCACTTTCCTTTGAAGCAATCTCAGGCGGGACAGGGGCCCCCAGTGGGCAGCAGGGAAGGGAAGGTGTCTGGGGCACACTGGCCTGTACAGGTAACATGTTGCCTACCCCAGGTCACCCTCTTGGTTGGCCACTGTGAGAAACATGATGCTGGACTTGACAGGCCTCTGGTCTGAGCTAGCAGGGCTGTTCATATTCTTACACTCTCATTTTTTCTGGGCCATTTTTATTATGATTACATTTATAACCTGCCATTTCCCCCTCTTGCAAGGAACCCAGGGTGGCTCACATGATCCTCCCCCTCCCCATTTTATCCTCTCAACAACCCTGTGAGGTAGGTTAGGTCGAGAGTCAGTGACTGGCCCAAAGTCACCCAGTGAGCTTCATGGTTGAGTGGAGACTAGAACTCAGATCTCCCGAGTCCCAGTCCAACACTCTCACCACTATGCCACATTGGCTTTTGCACATTACATGCCAGCCAGCCTGGATTTGCCACTACAGATACACTCAAATCAGACTCTGCTGGCACCCTGATTGGGCTATCTCCCTGTGATGCACATGAATGTTCATATGGAACTCCACAAGCACAACAGTGCTTTAAAGCCCTTCTTCCCACTGTAGCCTCAAAAAAACCATTCCCAAGGGTTGGTGGCACTGTCAAGCCAAGACATCTTGCTACTTGAAGTGGAGTTGAAATGCTGCCCTCCTCTGGTAGGGCCAACGCTTGCTGCACATTTAAATACCAATTCTTCCCCATATCTCTTCCCGGCCACACTCCCACTCCCACTCCCACTCCCACCGTGGTGCCGCCTGAAGCAAGTCACTTCACCGTACTGCGTGCCAGAGCCAGCCCAAGTTGGGGACTTTCCAGAACAGCATGGGAGATTAAGGTAGGAAGATAGGGTGGTGAGGAAATCGGCAGAAAACAGAGGGACTGCGTCATGTGATGGACTTCCACTCACATGAGGCATCTTTTGATACAACCCATAATGTTGCAGTTCCCTATATTTTAGACCAAAGGAACAAAATCTTGCTTTCCCCATTTTTTATTTTTCCTAGCAATTATAGCTTCGGAAAAGTGCACAAATACAACATGAACGAAACATAGATTTCATAGATCATAGAGTTGGAAGGAGCCTACAAGACCATCGAGTCCAACCCCCTGCTCAATGCAGGAAACTAGAGGAGGGGTCTCCCATCCAAGTAATAACCAGGCCTGACCCTGCTTAGCTTTCCACACTCAGACTAAGCTGAGCCAACATAAGCCACAGGCCATCTAAGTATTTGCATCTTTAAGTACTGTACTTTGAGCAAGGTCCTCAATACTTCTGTAGGAATAGTAAGAGCAGGAATTCCAACACATTAAAGAAAAATGTTAAAATTCAGTGGGTTGGAGCCGTAGGACATTTAGTCCCATTGAAATCAATGGGACAAGTTACCTATGAATGACCTCAAGGGGACTAAAATATGAATAACTTCCTCTGGATCCAACCCAATGCATTTAAACAATCTTGCTGCATATAAGGTTGCTGCCTCAAAGTGCTGTGCAGCTTTGGCTGGATTATGTTCATTTTTGTCCATAATAATGACCACTTTGTTTTCTCATGTGAAGACAGGAAGTTTGACTGTTGGATTATGATTGATTGTCCCTGCACACCCACAATAACGTGGTCACATGATGCCTTCTGTAGGGTTGTCAGTTGAGCAGAACTCTCGGGCACTCAAGAATTGTGCGTAAAACCCAAATTTGAGAGGGGGGGTACTATAATTTTGTTTTAGTGAGCCCAGAATGTTTAAAGAAAAGGTCGGCTGCAGCTTTGTCGGCGCCTGGTGTGCATGCATGCATGCATGGCTCTAGAACAAGCATGCACACTAAGGTGCCAGACTGTGGAGTGCAGGCCCTGCGTGCCATTTCACATGTCATGCTGCAACATGGGTGTGTGGTTCCTTTGTAGCTGCCCGTCACAAGCTCTCTTAAGTCAGAGATGGCAGCAAAGCAGAAGAAAAGAAAAGAAAAGAAAAAGGAGGCAGCACTGTCACCTGGCTCGCCCTTCCCATGCTGGAACCCAAGTGCAGGCTCAGCTTCCTGGACCCCTTGGAATATTGGTGAGGAGCCGCTTGTGAGAGCAACAAACAGCATGGCAAAGGGCTGGGGCAGCTTTTCCCAACCTGGTTTGTTCCAGATGTGTTGAACTGCAACTCCCATCACCCCCAGCCAGCATGGCCCTGTTGGTTGGGTATGATGGGAGTTGTAGTCCCACACATCTGAAGGACACCAGGTTGGGAAAGGCCTAGCCAAGGGCATTACAGCTCCACACCCAACTACTGGGCTCCGCCTGCTTTCCTGAAAATAAATAAAAATATATTTATTCAGACAGTTGAGAGCCTAGGTCTCTTATTCATATGCATATTCAGTCTACTGCACTAAAAGAATCAGAGGATAATTTTTAGGTTCATGCAGTAAGTTATGCTCTGTTTGCGCACAGCATAAGGAACAGGCTGGAAACGTGTGAGCTGGGAAGGCGGTGGGCAAGGTTTGACAGAAGAGCTGGATCAGACCAATGGTCTATCTCCTCTCATCTAGCATTCAGTTCATGCAGTGGCCAACTAGCTCCCTACAGGAAGCCCACAAGTAGGTCATGAGTGCAACAGCACCTTCCTGCTCATGTTCCCCGGGAACTGGGGTACATAGGCACACTGCCTCTGATGCTGGAGGTAGCATATAGCCATCAGGACTACTAGTAGTAAGATCAGTAGTAAAATTCATCCATGAATTTTAAAGCCATCCAAATTGGATGGCTCAGAGTGGCCGGATGTCTGGCCAGATGGGCGATTCATAAATATAATAAATAAAATAAATAAACATCACGTGGTAGAGAATTCTAGATATTCAAGACACTCTATGAGAAAGGAACACAAAGTACAAAACTGAATGTGTGGCTTTATTATATTTAAGTTTCTATCTCTATGGAGTTTAAATACGTCTATCACATAGTTAATAGTAATTGTCATTTTACATGTTTGATACACAGTACAGGACTCAAAAAAAAAAAAAGGAACAAGGCAAGGGAGTGCTGGAAAAATTAAGTTTCCTCAGAGTTAAGTAATTGATTCTGCAGCACCATTTTAAAAAGCTTTGACCAAGAGACTCGAGTGTTACTAACACTCCAAGAGTTCTCTCTTTAAAAAAAGAAAACACCAAACACATATGCCCTACTATTAAAGAATAAAAAAAACCCTGACACAACTTTAATATATTTAAGATTTGATGCAAGATTAAAACACACTAATAATTTTAATGTCCTGTTTCAAATTAATAAATATAATATAAAAATATACACCACTTCATGAGAGGATGGAACGGCTGAGTTTAAGAGATAGTTAGATTTCACTTTCAAACGTATGCAGGTATGTCTTTAAAGAAAGGATTTCTGTGTAGCTTCGGCTGGTCTTCCTGAAGAAGTCCAAGCTAGTAAGCTGCTCAATATCACGTATTCGGGCAGTGTGCATTTTCAAGAGTTCTTCGACCCACCGGGATTCGTCTTCGGAGGAATTCTGGAATTGAAAGGAAACTTGATTTAGGATGTGTTCTCCTTTGAAAGAGGGTGTTCCACCATTCATAATTATTTATGGTCTTTACAGAGAAGGTTTATAATCTGTTGAGAAGAATCATAGAATACGTAGAGTTGGAAGGGGCCTATAAGGCCATCGAGTCCAACCCCCTGCTTAATGCAGGAACCCAAGTCAAAGCATCCCCAACAGATGGCTGTCCAGCTGCACCTTGAATGCCTCCAGTGTTGGAGAGCCCACTACCTCCCTAGGTAGTTGGTTCCATGGTCGTATTGCTCTAACAGTCAGGAAATTTTTCCTGATGTCCAGGCAGAATCCTGCTTCCTGTAACTTGAGCCCATTATTCCATGTCCTGCAATCTGGGATGATCGAGAAGAGATCCGGGACCTAGGGATGTAGCCGAGTAGCCCGGACGTTGCCGAGGCAGCCCGAACCGGGCCTGCTCGTGTCCGCCGAGCTACTCAGGCCACCACGAGCTTACCTGCAGCAGGAGAGCCTGCCTCCCCGTCCGCTGGTCCCGTCGTGTCCTTCCGGCGTGGAGGAAGTGACGGGACCCCCGCGCTCTGTTTTTGGCCAGGGAAACCAGGGC
Source organism: Shinisaurus crocodilurus (assembly GCA_021292165.1). Classification (NCBI taxonomy): domain Eukaryota; kingdom Metazoa; phylum Chordata; class Lepidosauria; order Squamata; family Shinisauridae; genus Shinisaurus; species Shinisaurus crocodilurus. The sequence goes on along the minus strand of CM037880.1, from coordinate 204,339,165 downwards.
AACAGGGCTGTTTAAGCCCTGTTGGCCTGGTTCCTCCTGCCAAAACAGAGCGCGGGCGGGGCTCCGGCAATGGCGGCGGCGGCGGCACAGAGAAGGTACCGTATTTTTCCGTGTATAAGACAATATTTTTTCCTTAAATTGATAGTAAAAAAATTGAGGGTCGTCTTATACACGGAAGTACGGTAAATCTGAGGAAGCTTTGAGAGAGGAGCGAAACGGGGCCCCAAGCTTACCATAACCTCCGCTCTGCCTCCCCAGACTACCTCGCTCACTTCCAATCCCTGCCGGATTGCTTGGCCTGACAGGGTGGGGGCGGCGGGCAGAAAGCGGAGAGAGCAAGAGAGCAGCGGCAGCGGGCGAGCTTGACCCAGACAGGCAGAAGGCGCCCTGTCCTGCCCGGCCGCCACGAGAGAGTAGGCGTGCCTGCGCGAGCGGCGGGGAGTGCTGCTGCAGCGCCCGCCTGCCCGAAGCCCTGCAGGGCGAGCAGCAGTCCTGTGCCAGCGTCTCCTGCGGGGGAAGGGGAGGAGGGACGACTGAGCCGCCCGGCGCAAGCCACCCGCCCGCCCGCCCGGAGCCCTGCAGGGCGGGCGGCAGTCCCATGCGGTGCGGACTGCCACGGAGGCTGCACGTGTGCTCGGGGGCATCGAGGGCTGCTGCGTAGGCCGCCCGCAGGAGCCTAGGCCTCGCCCGCCCGCCTGCCCCTGCCCGGCCTCTCACTGCCGGCTCCTGCTTGCGCTTGACCAGCTCAGGGTGCGGGGAGAAGCCAGCGAGGCGGAGCAGAGCCTGTGAGGGGAGCAGCTCGGGCGCACCCGCCGCCCGGCCCAGTCCTGCCGTGCGCCACGGCCCAGGCACCAGCAGCCCTCTGGCAAGCCGAACATGGGTCATCTTTGTTGCCCTCCTCTGAACCCTTTCCAGTTTGTCTACATTCTTCTTAAAGTGTGGTGCCCAGAACTGGACGCAGTACGCAAGATGAGGCCTAACCAGTGCTGAGTAGAGGAGAACTAGTACTACCCGCGATTTGGAATCTATCCTTCTATTAATGCAGCCCCCAAATAGCATTTGCCTTTTTTGCAGCCACATCACATTGCTGGCTCATATTCAGCTTGAATGGTCTACAACAATTCCAAGATCCTTCTCACTTGTAGTATTGTTGAGCCAAGTATCCCCCCCATAGATTTCATAGATCATAGAGTTGGAAGGAGCCTACAAGTCTATCGAGTCCAACCCCCTGCTCAATGCAGGAAACTAGAGGAGGGGTCTCCCATCCAAGTAATAACCAGGCCTGACTCTGCTTAGCTTTCCACACTCAGACAAGCTGAGCCAGATGTAAGCCACAGGCTTGTTCCTCCATCCTGTAAATGTGCAGTTGGTTTCTTTTTCCTAGGGGCAGCACTTGGCATTTATCCGGATTAAATTTCATTCTGTTGTTTTCAGCCCAGCGCTGTAGCCTATCGAGATCACTTTGAATTTTGTTTCTGTCTTCCAGAGTATTAGCTGTTCCACCCAATGTTGTGTCATCTGCAAATTTGATAAGCATTCCCTGCACCTCCTCATCCAAGTCATTAATAAAAATGTTGACGAGCACTGGGCCCAGGACTGAGCCCTGCGGTACCCCGCTCATTACCTCTCCCCAGTTTGAGAAGGCACCACTGATAAGCACTCTTTGAGTCCGATTCTGTAGAATTTGCAGGAAGCTTGGTTGAATACCTTGATGCCCATACCTACCTACCTGGCCCTTAAGAACACCTTCTGAGGCCCTTCTCAGGTTGCCCCGGCCCTGCCATATGAAGTGTGGCAGGTGGCAACTAGAAAAAGGGTCTTTTCAGTGGTGGTGCCCCAGCTGTGGAATGCCCTCACCAGAGAGGCTCACCTGGAGCCCACATTGTGGTCTTTCTGGTGCCAGGTAGAACCCTTATTTTCCAAAGCTTTTCAACCTTAATCTTTTAGCACCTCAAAAACTCTAATGTTATCTCCTTTTGTTGGTTTTATTTTCGGTTTTATGCTGTTTCTGGTTTTTATGCTGTTTTAAACTTCATATTTGTATTTTGCTAGGTTTTATGGTTTTAGAGAACCTTGGTTGTTGGGTGGTACATAAATAAAATGAAAATAAATGTCCACCTTCTCCTATACTCGCGGTGCTTTAACCTTGACCTGTTGGCCATTTCCTGCTCCAAATTGTACCCATCCCCTCCGTAAACATGCACCTGGGGTGGTATTTTGAACAGAAAAGACAGCCAGCAAAGGGAACAGTACGGCACCAGCTTCCTCCCGCTCCTCAACTCAAAACGGCCGCATCACAAGACTGCCTTTCAGTTTGAAATTATATATACAGGCTTCATTACACATTGGATGCAACATGCAGTTTGCCGTTAGAGTACATATAACGGCACCTACTCAGATTCATAGGATTCATAGTATCATAGAGTCGGAAGGGGCCTACAAGGCCATCGAGTTCCTCTACACCCCTCTGGGAGGTTATGCTTTGTTTTGTTTTTAAACTGATAGCACTGCTGATATTACTACTACTTATGGTGATTAATTATTACATCTCTAGCCAAGCTGTGATGCATGTTATTTTAAGTGGCTCATCCAAACCCCTCAAGGCTTGCTGCACCACATTGCTCCCATTTGAAACAAGCAGAGCGCAAATCCCTTCTTGCAGCATAAGTCAATAGAAACAGATGGCAAAAACAACCCAGCTGCCTGCTTGATTTTCACAGTGGAACACTCTTGCTGTGCAAATATGCTTAACGAGCATGACCTGTAAAGGAACAGGTACGAGATATACCTGAGAAAGAGAGAGATGCCAAGGCATTTACATTTCTTAACATTTTAATACTTTAGATTTAACTTAATTTATTTTAAAACTGAATTGGCTTGCTCGTTGGAAGTGTTGCTGTTTTTAATTTGCCTTTTCATGTAAAATTGTATGGTTTTATATTGGATTTTTTTGTTTTTAATGTTTTGTACAAGAAGGGCAATCTATAAATTTTAGAAATAATTTTAAAAAGACCTCCCATCATCCATGACCATGGTGGCTGATGGGGTGATGGGAGTCCAACCACATCAGGAGTGCCACAGTTTCCCCATCACAGATGGATGGCTCTCCAGCCTCAGCTTAAATGCCTCCAATGAAAGAGAGCTGACCACCTCCCATGGTAGTCTGTTCCGCTGTTGAACAGCCCTTAATGTAAGGGAGTTCCTGCTAATGTTTAGCTGAAATCTGCTTCCCTGCAATTTACACCCATTGGTACTAGCCCTGCTATCTGGAGCAACAGAGAAGATGACTGCTCTCTGAGTTAACTTCTTTGGATATCTGTGTTTTTGCATTGGGTGATGGGCTTTATTATGATTATTTGGTGTTATTTTACGATATATTTTAAGTCACCCTGAGGGCTTTGTGGAGTAATGTGGCAGGATAAAAAGTCTCAAAGAATAAAGCCTATCAACTTTGATCTTCACAAATATTACCGTATTTTTCACTCCATAACCCGCACTCCCCCCCCCCAAAATAGGGGGAAATGTCTGTGCGTGTCATGGAGTGAATATTGTAAAAAATAAGTTTTTTTTTTAAACGTAGTACCTCCTTCTGCGCGCCTCCAACCGGTCCGGGGAAGAGCAGAGAGCTCCTGGGCAGAGCGAGGCAAGCCCCCGCCTCTCAGCTGATTCGGCTGCGGCGCCCCCCCCGCCCCGCCCGGCAGCAGGGACCTCCGGAGCCCACTGGCTGGCGGAAGAGAGGAGGGCTCCTACGCGGAGTGGGCCGCCGCCACGCTGCCACTGCTGCACTGGCAGCAAAGGGAGCAGAGCTGGCCCTGCACCCGCCCGCCCGCCCACGTTCCTGCCGCCAGAGCCGCCCGGCCGTGCGGAGCGGGACAAGGCCACCTGCACCCACCACAAACCCCCGCCGGTGGGCGGGGGGACCCAACGCCGCTGCTGCTATCGATGGCGCGGCAGCGCGGCGATGGCGGCGCGGCGATGACAGCAGCGGCGCGCCGAGGGCGGCGCACCGAGGCGATGGCGGCAGCGGCGCGGCAATGACAGTGCGGCAATGACGGCGCAGCAATGGCGGCGGCGCGGTGATGACCGCAGCGGCGCAGCGGCGGCGGCGCAGCGGTGTTGGGTCCCCCCGCCCGCCGGCAGGGGTTTGTGGGGGTTTGTGGTGGGCACGGGTGGCCCTGTCCCGCTCCGCACAGCCAGGCAGCTCCGGCAGCAGGGACGGGGCGGGCGGGTGCAGGGCCAGAGCGGCGCGCGGCTGGGCAGGCGGTGGCTGCAGAGCAGCTCATGGGCCCCAATCCCGGCAGCGGGGGCGGCCCAATTTCGCTCTTCTGAGCAGCGCGGAGTGTTCTCCGCGCTGATGGAGCCGCCGCCGCTGGCGGAGCCAATGCTGCCGGCGGCGGCAGAGCCACCACCGTGTCACATCGGCTGCTCCGGTGCGCTAGACCCCTGCAGACCAATCCTTTCCCCTGCAATGTGAACTCCAGCCTGCAGCTTTGCCATTCTCACCACCACCACCACCTCCACCAAAGGAGAGCTGCTCTCCAGAACAGGCAACGTGTGCTACCAAACGCCATGCTAGGTGAAAGCTGCACTTGTTGAATTGATGCCTGTCACACGGACAATAAAAGCAAAGGTTCTCTATGAATGGTGGGGGGAAGGGAGAGCACGAGCCGGCGAGGAGGCAGGTAGGCCCGCGTGAAAGTACGGTAATGGTTATCAGAAAACAAGAAAAAAATATATTTCATGTGCAAATTATTGGAAAACTAATAACAAGAGAACAAAATAATTTGAGTTTTATTCTTTATAACCTGTTTTGGATTGTTTTTAAGAAATGCAGGGTTAAAAAAGCAATAAATAAATGTATGGAGATATTTTTTTGTTCTCCTGTTATTAGTTTTCCAATAATTTGCACATGATTATTTTTTTTCCTGTTTTCTTCTTCTAAAATCTAAGTGCGTGTTATGGCCAGGTGCGTGTTATGGAGCGAAAAATACTAAGTAGACTACTTGCCAGTTTCCACCGTTGACAGAGACTGGAAGTTAAAACATATCCTTTACTGAGGTTCGGTTTAAAAAAGCCTAGTTTGTTATAACTATGAATAAAGTCACAATTTATCACCCTGAATTTGAGTTAGATAAACTCTAAGTTGTTGGAACTGGGCCATGCAAGAAATTTTTACTTTTTGTTACTTCACTGGTTTTCGTTATCAAACCCAGCTTTCTTTTAATTATTCATTAATTAAGGGTGCAATCCATGCTGGCTGGGGAATGTTGGGAGTGGAAGGACTTATTCTGTCTGAACATGCATAGGATTGCACCTTAACTTGTATTTGTTTCATAATTTGTTGTAAGTCATCTTGGGTCTTTTGTTTTTACAAGAAAGGCAGTCCAGACTTTGTCTGGAAGGGCACAGGAATTCCCTTACACAGCACTGTGCCCTCATAAATCCCTTACGAGGGTGCAGCGCTGCGGAGCGCTCGCCCCCGCACCTCTTAGTTGGAATGGCTTCTTCCACGCTGGAAGGGAACCGAGCACAGAAGACCGTATTTGGTTATCCCTTGGGGGTCATTCTGGGGGGTGGGAAGGGGAGAGGATCCTCCAGATTATGAAGAATCCAGGTGATGCCTCAGCCTCTCCTCCTCGGGAGGAGGGAGGAAACATTTAGATGGCGGAAATCTGCCATCTAGATGTTTTCCAGGGCGAGGGGAGCATGGAAGATATCCTATCCTCCGCGCTTCTCCCGCCCCAGATAGGATGTCCAAGTTTGGAGGGTTTTCATAGATTCATAGATCATAGAGTTAGAAGGGGTCTACAAGGACATTGAGTCCAACCCCCTGCTCAATGCAGGAAACTAGAGGAGGGGTCTCCCATCCAAGTAATAACCAGGCCTGACCCTGCTTAGCTTTCCACGCTCAGACAAGCTGAGCCAGCGTGAGCAGCCTCATTGGATTGCACTGTAAGAAAATCAATCATCAATCAACATCATCATCAATTCATTGTACAGTAGTACCTTGGATTACGAGTATAATTCGTTCCAGAACCATGCTCGTAATCCAAAATGCTCGTACATCAAAGCGAGTTTCCCCATTAGAAATAATGGGAACTCCGCCGATTCGTTCCACAACCATTTAATCACTGCTTTGCCCCATGAAGGGAGCCGGCAAAGCAGTGATTAAATGGTTGTGGAATGAATCGGCGGAGTTCCCATTATTTCTAATGGGGAAACTCGCTTTGATGTGCCGGCTCCCGGGCTCGCCTCGCGCGCTGCCATACCGGCTCCCGGCGGACTCATGTCAGACCCCCCCACATCAATCCGCCCGCCCCGCCGGCACAGCTTCTTCTAGACTTCGGAGCAGCAGGAGGGAGAAGCAGAAGCAGCAGCAATAGCAGGGCTGGGGCGAGGGAGGGAGGGAAATCCCAAATCGCTGCTGATAGTGCTGGGTGGGAAAAGGGGACGGGGCAGGCGAGAAGGAAAGGGGGGGTAAGGAAGAGGGAGGGGGACGTAGGGAAGGGGGGACGTAGGGAAGGGGGGACATGGGGGGTAAAGGAAGAGGGAGGGGGACGGGGGACCTCTCCCCCGCCGCTTGGGGAGGAGGAGGATCCTCTTGCTCGCTCAGGCAGCCGCTCTCTTTCCTCTCGCTCGGCAGGAGGGGCGTGTTCTTCACCTTCACTTCCCTCTCAACTCCGACCAAGCTAAGCGCTCACCCGGGTGCCTGTCTCTTTAAATCGTCCTCTCGCTTCCCCTACACCACCACCTGCCCCCCCTTCAGTGTTTAATGATCCCCTCCGAGAGAGAGAGAACTCAACCTAAGCCCCACCGGGCCCAAAGCGGGACAACCAATTGGGAAAGGAGCGAGGGGGAAGCAAGGGGAGGGGGAGAGAGAGAGAAGCGCTCTCTCAGGGCTCCTTCGCTTCACCTCCGAGGCGCAGCCTCTCGCTCTGCGTGAGCCTCGCGCTGCCGCTTTGCCGGCTCCCAGGCAGGAGCAGGCAAAGCGGCAGCGCGAGGCGCACGCAGAGGAGCGACGGCCAGGGCTCCTTCGCTTTCCCCTCCACGGGGTGCTGGAGGCTTCCTGGCGCTGCTGCATGCCGGCTCCCAAGCAGGGAGCCGAAGAATGGAGGCGCGAGCTGAAGAATGGAGCTGCTTTCTACCGTCGCAAGCGGCGCCCGCACCGCCTGCAGTCCCGTCGCGTCACATCCGGCCCCGTCAATGATGGGGCCGGATGTGACGCGACAGGACCGAAGGCGGGCGGGGCAGCTCGCCTCTCCGTGAGCCGCCGCTGCAATGGGAGGACAGCGGAGCGGCTCCATGCTAGCAAAGCCCCCGTGGGGTGAAGCGAGGAGCCTGGCCGTGTTCGCTCTGATGCGCCTCGCGCTGCCGCTTTGCCTGCTCATGCTTGGGAGCTGGCAAAGCGGCAGCGCGAGCGCACGCAGAGCGAGAGGGAGTGGCAAGTGGCGGAGGCACGAAGCGAGTCGCCCGCACAGCGAGCGGCCTCGCCTCATGGGCTCCCAGGTAGACTGCGCGCAGCAGCAGCGGGGCCGCAGAGTGAGCGCGTGCGCCTCGCTGTATGGGGCTCCCTCCGGCTAGGCAAAGCCGGGAGACTGGCACTTTAAGTGCTGTCGTGGCACCAGTGTGTGGATGTATGCGAAACTGATGTCCTCGAAGTCATACCATGATCAATTTGCTCGTTTGAGTGCTCGCATACGAGTTACTCGTAATCCGAGGTATTACTGTACTCATATTGGTTTCATTATTCCTATTCTGTTTTGTTATGGGTTTTGTCTGTGACCATTATTTTTTGCTGCTGTTTGTTTCAGCCGCAAAGCTAATTTCTACAGCTATTCCAGGCAGCAGCCATATTGCTAACTCAAAACACCAGAGACATTGCACTATTCCAATATATGCTGGATAAAAAATGGCAGCCCCCCCCAATAAAATGACAGCCCCCACTACTCAACACCATTTTTCCTGGAACACAACATCTGCAGCATTCTGGATAAATAACATGGCGGCTGCAGGAACAGCTGCAGAAATTAACTCTGCTTCCAGAGAGAGGAGGAGGAGTCCTACCACCACCAGAATGGGAGTCAGATTCATACCCACTCTTTCCTTCTGTGCATCTGTTTTGGGAATGCACACACACCCATTCTAGACTCCATCCCCAAAATATTGGCTGAAAGTTTGACTTTTGACCTAGTTTTAGTATTCTGGACCTGCACTGTGTGGATCAAAAGCCTGAACATCACTCCAAACAAGACTGAAAGAAGTTACCGTATCTCCGTTTTTTGTTTCTGTTTTTTGGTTTCGCAAGACAAAAAGCAACAGGTATCTGTTCGGACTTACAAAACAGCTCTCGTCGTTGTCAGGCCGGTGTGGGAATATATATGACAGCACAGATAGTGGTCCATCACACTTGTCAGCAGGCTGAGTGAAATCTAAGCAACTTGTGATTATAGCGTAGTAGTGGGTTGGAACTGGGATTGAACTTCCTTCCACATAGCTAGAAGATAAGAGGGATTTTAATGGATTTTTATCTTATTTTTTTACAAATACATCTAAAGGGAGACATATTGGAAACATTTCTGAGAAAAGAACTACCACAGATTTTGTTACCTATTGGAAAGGATCTGTAGGATATTGTGTCATTATACAGAAGGAAGGCAAAATCCTCATACCCAAGGGAGCAAATTATTTCAACTCTCATCCATCCTGGCTGGTGAAAGACAGAAGGAGATTTTAATACCTCTCTTGTATTAGGTGGAATACCACCTACTATGGAAAGGAACTAATAGGGAGATCTCTGCTGTAAACCCCCCCCCCCCCTTGTTGGACCCTACTCTTGTAGATAATTATTGGCCGGTCTCTAATTTGCCATTTCTTAGCAAGGTACTTGTGTGTGGGTGGCGGGGAAGGGGGGTGACTCAACTCCAGACTGCCTTGGATGAAACTTATTATTTGAATCCATTTCAATCTGGGTTCAGGCAAAGTTTGGAACTAAAACTGCCTTGGTGAATAACCTTTGCCAAAACCTGCATCGTTGTTGGTTCTGCTGGACCTCTCAGCAGCTTTCAATACCATTAACCACAGTATCCTTCTGGGGTGCTTGTCTGGGATGAGAACCGGGGGCACCATTTTCCAGTACCTCCAGTCCTATCTGACTGGCAGATCCCAGAAGGTGATGCTGGGGGACCACCTCTCAAACCCTTGGCCTATAAAGTCCAAAAGAATTCTATTACTGTCCTTCATGCTATTTAACATCAACGAATGAAACCACTGGAAGAGGTTATCTGGGAATTTGGGGTTTGGTATCATCATTATGCAGATAATACCCAGCTCTCTCCTTTTCAACAGATGCCAAGGAAACAGTGGAAGTTTTGAACTGGTGTCTGAATGCAGTAATAGACTGGCCATGGGCTACAAAGCTGAGGCTTAATCCAGGCAAGACAGAGGTGCTGTTGGTCAGCTGAACTAGGAGTTGAGATAGATCCTGTTCTGAATGGGTAAGCATTTGAAAGACTAGCTCGGGAGTGCTGCTTGACCCAGCCTTGCCCCTGGATGCTCAGGTGTTGACTGTGGCTAGGCTATTTGCACAGCTTCGGCTAGTGCACCAACTATGCCCCTTCCTAGATGAAGCAGATCTGGCCATTGTCACACATGCTGTGGTCATATCCAGACTGGATTACTTTCACACACACTACGTGGGGTTGGCTCTGAAAAGCATTTTGAAACTTCAGCTGGTACAAAATGCAACAGCCATATTGATTTCTGGAGCCCACTTTGCTGACCGTATCAGCCCAGTTTTGTTTCATCAACACTGGCTTCCAGTTCATTTCTGGAAATAATTAAAAGGGTTGGTCCTTACCTACAAAGCCCGAAATGATTTGGGACCAGGATATTTGAAGGACCGCCTCCTCCCATACAATCCTGCCTTCCCACCCCCTGTGTCCAACATCAGAGGCCCTGCTATGCATCCCAACGCTTTCAGCGGCACAGTTGGTTGGAACACAACATGGCATTTTCTTGCGTAGTCTCCGTGTGGAGCTCCCTTCCTAGAAAGGTTCTGTTGGCCCAAGTTTCAGGCGAAGACCTTTTTATTTCACATAGAACCGTAACCCACTGTAAAGGCTATCTTCTTGTGTTTATGCTGAGTTAACTTATTGCATGAAATTGATTTGGGGGGAGACACTGTTTTTACTATGCTTTATGTAGTTTATGAACTTTTCCTAAGCTGCTTGGAGCCTATTTTTATAAAGAAAAATTGGGAGTGAATTTTTGAATAATACAATACCGGTAACTATTTTATTTATTTAATTTTGGAAGTAACTGCTTATTTTCCAAGTCAATCTGATGTGATCCTGGGGAAAGTTATCCCTCTCTACAAGTAAGTAAGAATCTACTAAGAGCAAACCGATCCTATGCTGGGGAGCTTCCTCCTAGGTAAGTGTGCCTAGGATTGCAACCTAAAACAAAAGATTCTTACATTTTTATTTTGTCCGGCGTGTCATGCAAACCATCGAAGTCATAATCAAAGATGGGTCCAGTGATAACATTGACTCCGTTCCGTTCAATGGCATATCTCTTCACCAAAACCCGTTGGAAGTAATTCCACACCTCTGCATTAAAAAAATAAAAAAGGATACAAGATTATCTTTAAATCAAACTGAGAAAGTATTGTATGTATACTAACAGCTAATTGAAAGGAACCCCAAGGTTTACAGATATACAAGAATTCTTTGAGAAACCTTCAAGGATAGAACTCCCTAAAAACAGTCCACTGAGGACTGAGCATGGCCAATGGGCACAGACTGCTGGTTGTCTGTTGTGGGGAACGAATGGAAAATGAGGGAATGGAGTGTCTGGAATTCTGAACACCACTCCGTACTGCAACATTGTGTTGTAGGTCCCACATGATCTATATAGACCACTTCTCAACATTCTCTTACACACGATCATGTGATCAAGAAACAGAGCCCAGGATAGAGCCCAGGATAACCCAGAGCCTGTTTACATAACAGAGCTGTTATGTAAACAGGCAGAGTGGCCAGGGGCAGGGTGCCAGCTTAGTTCCTGCGGTGTCTTAAATTTCACCCCTTTACTCACAAATTCTCTCTCTCTAGATCAGTGTTCTCCAACCTTGGGTCCCCAGATGTTTTTGGCCTACAACTCCCAGCATGCCCCAGCCAGCTACAAGGTTGCAGAACACTGATCTAGATAAAATACACATATACACAATTGCAGTTCAATGCTGTATGGAGAAAATGCAGCGTACTGCACTTGGAGATACTCTGTTGATGTAAGGCACCAACACTGGATGGCCCTCACTGCCAGGGAACCCATACAGGTGCAGTGTGTCTCTGCACACAGAGGGCACAGGGATGCATTGTGTGTAATGCACTAGTCAAGCCTCCATACACCCCCCAACCCAGTGTTTTGATGGGCATTTTGCTAGCATCTAATAAAAAAGCACTTAACAAAATGTGCATTGAGAATCAGGTATGGGATGGGGACAACTCAATACCTTTGAAAACAAAATGGGCCTTAGTCACTATTTTCTAGAGTAGATAAAAGGGGTTATCAGGAATGTATATTAATCTGCACCTCTATAAGCATTCTCTAACCAGCAGGTTAATATAGGCATTCTTATGGAAAGTATTTTATATAATATGGATATACTCAATTTTAATTTAAAAATTATTAAAACACAGTAATTCTTTTAAAATCATGTGTCATCATAATCAACAGCAGTTTGGGGCTTATGCATGTGGGTTCCAAAATTGGCACAGTATTAAAAAAAGGGGGGCACAGGGATTTTTCCTTGCTTTCTGGTCAAATATCCAAAATAAGCAGATGATAGCTTTACTGCAGATTCATTTTGTTTCTCCTGGAGGGGAAAAAAGCAACCATGTTTTGTTCTCCCGTTTTCCTCCCTTGAACAAAGGAAATCCACAGTGCCATTCAGCGGCTGACATTACAATGAGCACTACAATATTACAGATATTGCATTGTTCTTTCCCTACAAAACAAGATGGGTTGCATGCAAGTACACACTTGCGTCAACTGCGGTTCCCTGATATTACACTTTTAAATAATCTAAGTTAGGTGGATCATGCCATTTGCCCTATGCTATATATATATATATACAGTATTTTTCCATGTATAAGACTATACTTTTTCCTAAAATCGTTAGACTAAAAATTGAGGGTCGTCTTATACACGGAAGTAAGCCGAGGAGAGAACCGTGCGGTTGTGAAACTGCCCAGTGGGGGGCGTCTTATACATGGGGGCGCCTTATATACGGAAAAATACGGTGTGTGTATATATATATATATATATATATATATAATATACTTTTATAATGCATGTATAGTTGAATACAGCGTTTCTCGAAAAGAGAGGCACCAGGGCTACAGCACCTTCTCCCATATGAACCTGCTGCCCAAACATTAAAATCTACAACAGAGGCAGTTTCCCAGGTGCACACCCCCACCCCGCAGATGTGAGTCCAGCAGCAACCAGAAAGAGAAAGGGCCTCTTCAGCAGCTATGCCCCATTTATGGAATGCCCACCCCAGACAAGTGAGGGAGTTAGCCCCATTTAAGTATCAGGGCAACCAATGCCATTTTATTCCCCAAAGCTTTTAAGTGACTAACTCATGATCTGCTGTTTTATTTAGCTTGTCATTTTGCCTGCCTCTGTGTCTAACTTTCTAGTTCATTTTCTGAATTGTTTCCCTCGACTGCTTTTCTCTCCCTCTTTTGATTGTATCCATAGCTCATAATTTACTTATTTTTGACCGAAGTTTTAATAGTTGCGAGCTGCAAAGTCAAAAAGTAACATATAAATATTTTTAAAAACCCAAACATTCTGATCTTCTCCTTATTCCCTGATGTGTGGGAAGATATTACTAGATGGGAGAGAAATGCTCTTTGCAACTACTTGGCCATTTTTAGCAATGATTTCTCCGGGATGTTTGAGAGACTGCCTCATGATGGGCGCACAATAAATGTGTTGCATAGAAAAGCTTGTTATGGTTGTGTCTTTTTTATTTTGGCTTTGAATGCTCTTCTTAATTTTAGTTGTTGTGCTATTTTATTGTTGAAAGCCTCCAAGGTGTAGTTGTTGCTTTTAACCAAAAGGTAGTATAGCAATGTTTTATAAATGAATAAATACAATGTATATTCTAGGATTCTGTCCTGGCATAGAAAACAGATACTAGGGCTAAGTCTTACTGAGCCCTAGCACTAATAGCAATGGAAATGCAAGTGATCCATACTCCCCTTCTGAGGAACTATTGATATCCTACTCTGATCAGGAGCTTTAAGTGCATCTCCATGTATAGCACCACCCCCATGTGCATCGCCTCCAGGTATAGCCTACTTAGCTCCACAATGAAGGATGCTCAGTTGCACATCTGCTAGCCAGGAAGGCAATTATGGTTTGAATCTATTTTTATTCTTCCAACAGGGCAGTTGGGAAGCTTAAATGTGAAGGGGAGAGCCTTGCAGACTGCCTTGAGCTCCTTGGAAGAAAGGCAGGATATAACAGTAGGGATAAAACTAGGAGATCAGGATGGAGCACATTTCCCCCTTCTTTTGAAGGAACACCACCAGTATTCCCAACTCTGTTGGCACACCCACCCACATGATGGCTTCCAAAGGCATAATGTGCAGGCTCATGCAACAAACCAGCACTTCTCTATGTTACACTAACCTGATATCTAGGTATGTATTTTACTGTAAGTATTTTATACTGGTGTTTAGGTAAACACACACACACACACACACAAGTGGTTTTACATAAAAACATCATCATTGTCATCACCATCATCACCTTTATTATTATTGAAATTTATTAGATGCCTCCTTCTTAAAAAAAAAAAAAAAAGACACAAGGCATCTTATAATAAGGGTTAAAACATATGAAAAGTTAAAACAATTTAAAACAGCTAAAAACAATGTAGAATGCCAGGACTCAGTAAAAACAACTAAATTAAGAAGCCCCGCCATCTGCGGTCAAATGCCTGGGAGTAGAGGAAAGTCTTAACCTGGCCAGGCCAGACCTCAGCTGGGGAAAGCATTCCTCAATCAGGGGGCCACCACTGAGAAAGCCCTCTCCCTTGTTGCCATCCTCTGAACCTGCCTTGGAGGGGGCACTCAGAGTAGAGCTGCAGATGTTGATTCTAGTGTAAGGGAAAGTTCATACCAGAAAAGGCACAGCAGCGAATAAAAAAAGTACAATCAAGAATAGAACCTGTAACTCTACACCCAACATATACTCTATGTTTGGCATTGTTCCTGCGATTAAGATGGTTTGAAATGAATGCAGCATCACATGATATCATCAGACACCATCCTGATATCCTTGGGTGAAGGGCAGTTTTAAAATGTTTAAATACATAAATCAATAAGTGTCAACATTTTATACAGATCTTTTTTCATCTGGCCTGGAAATGCACAAGATCAGTCCTTGAAGTGCCTCAGAAACTAATAACGTTAGAAATGCAGCCAAGTATTCTATTGGTTTCATGGCTAGTAGAGCATTCAGATGGCATCATGGGCAGACAATGTATGGTCTTGGTCTGAATGCATCAGAAATGTGGCCGAATATTCAAATGGTTTTATTAAATCTGTCAATATTTTCTCCTGTGACGGAGGGAGATTATTTTTTGGCGGGGGGCATTGCTATTTCCATACAAATGTATACAAAGATTGCGCCTCCATAGAGGAGATAACTAGGTCCCTAAATTAATGAATTCCCCTTTTCACCGCTACGATAATAGAATGAGCCAGAAGCTGGATTTTACCAAAGCAAACAATAAAAACAGGGCACTTACTTTTGAAGGCAGGATACACTGGAATGACATTTGTTATTAGGAAAGCATCGTATTTCGCTTCTGCTGAGGAACTGAGTTCTGAAAATAAAAATTAAAAACAGTTGGCATGTCCTGTCAAGAGTTATTTTATATTGGTAAGCCTCAGTGTCAGCGTGGAGATGATTCTGAGGAAGTACTGCAGGGCTAGTGAAGAGATCTCCTACAACTGGAGAAAAAGATCAGGGGGTTGAAACAACCCTCTGCCTCCCCACCCCCAAAACAAACACCCCCAGATGATGGTTACCTGTTGCCATTCTTCCCCTTCTTCCAAGAAGATCCACTGGAAAGCTTTATTAGGACAGAAGACAGCCTAGCAAACTGGCTTAGAATTACAAAGAAGTGATTTGCAGAGTCAATCACAAAGGAGACAAGCTTAGTTAGAATACCAGCCATTAAGGAAGATTGCCCTATTGTTGAGAGGTTGATTCCAAACTGGGAACCTCTCCTCCCTTCCAGACTCAAATTACCCACAACCCTAACTGGCGGTTCCTTGTTCTTAAGGGCCAATCTCTTGGAGCGCCTGACATTTGTCAGCTGTTCCCTCCTCCTTAGCTGATGTCTGACCCAGGGTTAAGTGATGCTTGATTCACCCTCCTCCCAATCAGAGAGCTCAGACTGCTTTCCCACAGAACTTGACACCGACTGATCCTCCCTGCCTGTAGAGCTTATCTCCAAGGCTCCTGGCCTTGAAGATTCAGGTGCCTCTCTCCCCCCAACTTCCTCAGAATCTGTTCCCCAAATCCTCCTCTGTAGGAAGAGTGGGCCCAATCCCTACAGTTACATGTGCATGCTTCCTAATATGTTTCCAGGGAATATTTCCAGCCACAGAGGGTAGCTCAGCCATGCTAGCCCTGGAGCTGCAGGGAAACTCCGTTGGCTAATGTCAACACAAGCAGTTGCCATGTGGGAAGAGTGTGGGGGATGTAGTTTCCATGCTCTGAGAGTTCTCAAGACAAGGTATTGGCCACTCCTGAGTCCCCTTTGCCTTCCGGTTCCATGGAACAACTGGGTGACAGGGCTCTGTTTGGCAGCAAAACATGGGCAGCTCCTTCAACACAGAAAGAATCCCAAGGGAAGTAACAAGATGACCATCTAAAGACAGTATGGGATACTGAATTTGAGGAGGAGACTTCGAAGATAGGTTGGAACAATATATGGGATAGATGTATTCTGAAAGTTATGTCGATAAGGATAAAGGAGAATTTCTATAAACTAATTTGGAGATAGTACTTAACTCCAGTAAGATTAAATAGAATAGATCATAATTGCTCCGCACTTTGTTGGAGAGGATATCAGGAGAAAGGGACATATGCTCATATGAGGTGGAGTTGTAAAGATGTACTGGGGTTTTTTGGCAAGAGGTTTTTACGGAAATTATTGGTATTAATCGAGGTCTGTCCAAAATTAGCATTGTTATCAATAACGGAGAAAGTTATTTGTGACCAAAATATGACGGAATTAATTGTGAACTTGTTAACTGCAGCTAGGCTAATGATAGCGAGAAAATGGAAAGTACAACATGTCTTTTTAATTACTGATAGGTATAAGGAAATATGGGATATAGCCCTAAATGATAAATTAACCTGTAATATCAAATGCAAAAAGGGACAGTTAAAGAAAAATAACTTTATGGATATTTGGAATCGATTATTAGAGTATGTATTAATTAAGGGGAGGGGGAGTATGCCTTGTCAGGATATGTTATATTTTTGGAATATGGAATGTAATTGATTAACGGGATCGAAGTATAGCAATTAGTCCCTAGGAGGGTGGGGGGTGCACTTTATGATTTTGTGTCTGCAGATTTAGTTGTGTGTTTTTGTTATATTGTGTTGTATTTAGTTTATAAACATTAAATAAAATTTAAAAAAGAAAGAAAGAATCCCAAGGGACTCTGAGATTGTGCAGATAGGAAGCTGCTTGGCTGTGGGAGCCGCAGTAGCAAAAAGGGAACACATTCTCTGTCTCTCCACATCCTGTCTTGGAAACCCAGCTCTCAGGTTTCACATCTATACTTATACTGACACATATGAACAGTGAATATCAAAATCTGTAGCCATTGTGCTTTGCCCCACATCCTGTTTAAGCTTACGGGGAGGGAAAAGGAATCCATAAGACATTTGTCTGTCCACTCTGTAAGCTGCACAGCATTGACTATTGGTTGGAGAAATGCGCAGGTCAGGCCGCACACAATTGACCAACTGCTCCGGGACTCCAGAAACCTCTGCCTGCAATGAAAGAAGAGGAAAAAGAAAAAAGTACTCTTCCATTTTTCTTCAGATGAAGATCATTCCAAGCATATCACTATGTAAAGTGCCTAATATTTTCTGCAAGATCTTAAGGAGAGCCAACATGGTCTAATTGAGAATGTACTAAAAGTCCTGCTGCCATTAATGTGTCTTGTTGCTCAGACAAATAACTTTCTACAAAATGGCTAGCATAATAATTAAGGCTTGTAACGAATTGCGCACACTGCAAAGTCCTATAATATATTTTGTGCTATATAGGAGATACATACTTTGTACTCTGCTATGACAGAGGAGTTATTAGAAGATAGATATTATATATGATATGTAAGTACTGCAATGCTCCACCCTAGCTGCCAGCTTCAAAGGAATGGCTAGCAATAAAAAAAAAATAGTGTTAGGCTAAGCAGTAACAACAAGAAAAACAGTGTTGGACTAATCCATTCTTTCAGTTATTGCCAAATTCTTTTGGTCTTGGGGCCAAACTACACGTTTTCTTTGCTGAATAGTTCTGGCCTTTAATGCAGTGTTTTTGTTTTGTCTTTACAAATTGCCAGTGCAGCAGGGAGGTGATCTGGATCAGGGCGTTTGCATGGAGGTAGTGGGCTTTAACCCTTTACCCCCTGCTGCAGTCCCGATCTGGATCGGGGGCCCTGAGCTGGCAATTTGTCAGGGGGAAAAAAACACCCTGCACTCCAGTCCAGGACTATGCAGCTTAAGGTAATGTTTAGTTTGGCCTTCGTAACAGGTTTATTTATTTAAAGCATTATTATCCTGCCCTTCAGCCAGAAAAGGACCCCAGAGCAGGTTACATGCAATCAATGAAAACAAGACCGTCCCTGCCCACCAGCTGACAGACTAAAGGAATTTAGCAACACTTTGAGGGCCGATTCTCACAATGCTTTCTGCATATCTGAGTATAAACACACACACACCTCCTAAGAACAGGAGGAGGGATGGCTGAAGAGTGATCTAGTCCACTCCCCCACCCCCATTACCCACATTGGCCAGCCAGGTGCTTCTAGAAAGCAGGGCATGAGTGCAATTTCCTTCTCCTGCTGTTGCTCCCCAGTAACTAACACTCAATGGAATATACTGTCTTTGGGCATGGAAGCTCCTTATAGCCATCAAGACTAATACCTATTGATAGACCTCTCCTCCATGGAGCCATCTAAGCCAGGGTGGACTACTTGTGGCCCTCCAGATGTTTTGGCCTACAACTGCAATGATCCCTTCACCTTTGGCTATGCTGGTTAGGAGCTTTTCTACACGAGGCTTCTCAGTGATGTATCTGCTTTTGGTTTCGTTGCAGAATTGAGATCTGAGCTTTACACAAAGAGCTTTTCCTTTCCTGCTTTTCCACTACATAACCTCTAGCTGGTGCTGTGCTATAGCAGAATAGCGCAAATATACAAGTCAGAAATTACCCTTTCTTTTGCTTTCAGAAATAACACCCCATTTTCCCCACTCTTAAAACAAAACAAAACCAGGAAAGTGCTCTTAAAAAACAGAAGCAAAACTGGAGGATCATGACACTGTGTAAAGAACCATGAGTAAGGAATCACAAGTGCACAATAAATGGCTCATGTAGAAAAGCTCTTTAGACTGATACGAGTTGTAAGCCAAAACATCTGGAGAACCACAAGTTGTCCACCCCTGATGTAAGCTAGTGGCCACCACCATGGTTTGTAGCAGCCAATTCCATAAATTATGTGCTATGTGAAGTAGTATCTTCATACCTCCTCCAGAAAAAGGGTGCCTGCCTGCATGTATTTTCAGCTTTGTTTCTAAAGTACATCGAAGCAATGATCAAGAAGCATGGCAGGAACCACACACACACACACACACACACACTTTCTCTCTTCAGAGTTGATGGGACGCTTGTGTATTTAGTATCCAAGTCTATACACCAGAATACAAGAACTCAAGTGACAACAGGCCCTTAGAATGGCATTGCCCCCTCAAAACCATCACCCGCCAATTGCCCATACTTGGTCTTTTCTCCTCTCCCCCTCTTGCCCATCTCTTTGTGAAAATCTAGATGGAAAGCTACTCAGAGCAGGAGCTGGTCTCTGTGTTTGTGTTATTCAGGAAAGTGCCACCTTCACAGATGGTGCCACACAAATTAATTGTGCCAAATGGTCTCTCTTGATTAATTATTTGCTCACTTGGAATGCGCGCCTTCATGACTTGGCAACGGTAAAAAGCTGCAGAAAGTAGAAACAGAACATCATATACAAAAAGCACTCTTACTGTGGGCCTTAAGCTGTTCTGTCAGTCTTCAGAGGGCTGTCTTATTATAGGAAAGTCTTCTCCAGTCACTCAGACATGGCATGTGCTTAAAGCACCTTTGTCTTATTTCTTCTTACCCCATTTGCAAATGACATTCTATGGCTCCTCTCCACCCCCCTCCCCTCCCACCCAAACAGAGATTCAGGCAAACATAGTGACCTGTTTTGAAATAGTATAAGATGTCCAAAGAGGCATCAGGAACGTTTCACTGTAGCCACTTTCAAAGTCGTGATGATGCAAGATATCGTATTTTGTACGATAAAGAACAGCAGGACGGCCGTAAAGGAGGTGTTTATCTGTAAGTTAAAGAAAATCATGCATGGAACTAAGACATTAAATACATAGGTTCATAAAAAATGAAACTCAAAGCACACCACCAGTATAATCAGGCACATATGTTCTCTGCACATACACACACAAACACACTCTTAAACACACTGTGGTGCAGGGAAGCTTTGCAGCAATACTTTGGGAGAGGCTAGTGTAGTACAATAGCTAAGAGCAGCCTTCCCCAACCTGGTGCCCTCCAGAGGTGCTGGACTACTAACTCCCATCATCCACAGCCAGCATGCCTATGAATGGAGTTGTAGTCCAACACATCTGAAGGACACCAGGTTGGAGACAGCTAAGAGTAGGCTGGGAAGCTCTTGGTTCAAATTTAACCTCTGCTGTAAATTTACTAGGTGGCCTCAGGGTCTTTTCCATACATTATGTGACAGCAACCCCAGGTTAGTCACTGAATGTATGCTCTTAACGGGGAGCTACAGCCAATCCCATGGCCCTGACCATTAGGCAGAGCAAGGCAGTCGCCACAGGTGGCAGCGAAGTGCTGGAGAGGTGTGCGCCACCCAGCCTGCCCTGCACCCACTAAGGTGGCCTGCTGCTTTCTGGTGTGGCAGAAGATGCTGCTGTCTCATTGCCAAGGTCCGAAGAAAGATTCAACAGCCAGTTCAGTCAGCTTTTGTACATGGAATGGGAGGGGGCGCCAACTTGTTCTTCACCTCAGGCAGCAAACTGTCTTGGGCTGGCTTACGGTCTGTTGTTGGGTTAACTCTGGGTTGCTTAACCCCTAAACAACCCAGAGTTCTGGGTTCAGATGTCACAGTAACAACCCAGGAACGGGGTGGTGTTGAATGAAAGCAGAGGAGGCAGTGTGCTCATTCATTGCTGCTCAGGCCCCAGCAATTCCTGGGTTAAACAACCCAGGGATTGTTGTTATGTGTGAACCAGGTCAGAGTGTCTGTGGCTAGTAATGCAAGTCTCAAATAAGAAGCGAGCGTTACAACTCCCAAGAATTATTTTCTGGCTCAAACCTCCTCTCACCCAGCTTCTCCCCAAGCCTCCAGATTCTCAACACACACACACACACACACCAGTGCTCCAGCTGTGACAAGCTGCAGAAAAAGCAAGGAAGGAGTGAGGCCGTTTCTACTTTCCCCCTTGCAGATGCCTAGTGTGCTACGTAAGATTGTAAATTTGTAATAGCCCTTGGGAAAACTGGGTTCACACAACATGGTAAGCCATGGTGACTTATAAGCCATGTTTGTTTCAGAGTGGCTTGTCATGTTGTCTGAACCCGGTCAGAGTGGCTTGTGTGTGGTTAACAAACCATGCTGCTGGGTTCAGACAACACAACAAGCCACTCGAAACAAACATGTCTTATAAGCCACCATGGCTTATCGTGCTGTGTGAACCCAGTCTTTATCTTCATGGAAAAAGTTTGGCCTGGTGCCATGCAAGGGCCCCATCTTCTTTTCCTTCCCTACTGCTCATTGCTGCTGCCAGAGCACCTCTGCACCCCAGCTGCTAAGTGCGGTGATAGAGAAGGGACTGGGAAGGTGGCAAGGGCTCAAGGGGGTGGTGGGAATAAATTTCGGTTGGCTTGACAATAAAGCTGAACTACTTCCTGATTTCTGAACCAACCTCCCACAAGAGGAGCAGGGAGGAGAGCTCACCCGTAGCATTTCTAGTTAAGTATTTAGGCCCGTCAATCAAAAATAAGAGAAAAGAAATGTTAGTTGATTAATCAGTTAAAATGCAAATGCTACTGATTATTTATATACATTTGCAAATTACCGACATCCAAATCAATTAATCATTTTTGCATTTTAACTGGTCAGCGCCTAGGCACTTGATCCCACGACACTCTCACGGTCAATGCCACAGCACAAGGCAGGGCCCTACAGAATGGTAGAACACATGTACGGAAAAAAGATTCAGATTCCATATATGACACACACAAACACTGACTGGCTGATTGATTTGATTATTGGGCATAATTTACAGAGTTTGCTACCGCGTCCTTACCTTCGGTTCCTTTGACATGAAGACGCCGATTGAGTTCATCCAACTTATTCTGTTTTAAAAAAAGCAAACCAGATTGGCAGCTGAACTAAGAGAACATTCTCTTATTCCCAACTCCAATATTTACCTAGCAAAGCAACACTAGTCCTGTCAAAAGGCTTATTTCGTAATGTTTCCTAATTTGTGAAAGCCACATTGCACTAGTTGCTGCGAAGCATGTGCTACAGTTTTATGAACAGGCAGGACCAAAAGGGATTCTCTGTATTCTCTTGTCTCAGGCCTTCCCTTGCAGTGTGGATGAACAGTCCTCTATTCAGAGGTATGTTCAGGCCAATTCATACAATCAGACTAAGAAAGTCGATCATATTAATGCATCCCCTTGAGGTCATCCGGCCTGCTGGCTTGGTCTGGGAAGCGAGGGTGGAATCCTGCCCCTGGACCAAAAGAGGTTGCCCATCCTTGGTCAAATGGATTTGTACAATGTTCAGCAGCAGTCAGCCAACTGCTTTACCCAGCATGCAATTCAGCCTACTTATACCAGGTAGGGATGTCACGTAACAGGACTTCAGTAAGGTTCATTAGGGGAGACTCCAGTCCTGCCTCTCCGGATTTTCCAGTGCTATGCTCTCTCTTGGAGCAACAGAGTTACATGAACGCTTACTTTTCACTGTAATGACCAACACAATAAAATTCTGTTTGTTCATTCATCCATTCCTTCATCTGCCAGAGACACTCTTTATCTCACCAGTTGTAGGATTAATCTTGGAGACAAACTTTTCAGAGCTCTCTGCCCGCACCTTTTTAGAAAAAATGACCCCTGAAGAAATCCTAGTTATGTGGTACGGGGCCAAAATGCATTGGGCTATTTCAAAGAATAAAAGTACATATATATTTTTTCCTCCAACATCCTGAGACTGTGCCTCTTCATTTCCTTGGGTTATTTTGGATGTTCTCCAGTTTTGTTTGACCCCATGCAAACAATCCATCATGCATTGTTTTGAAGTACACATTTACCCAAAGGTCAACTTTGTTTTCTTGGTGATACATTTTGTTTTCTTGGAGATCCTTTTTACTTATTACCAACAATCCCACAACTGAATGGAAGGGTGGACTACATCATTTCATAGAACATGTTTTCCACATTGCCATTAAAATGAAGTACAGTTTTAAATTGTGAGGAAAGACTGCCAAATAACATCCAAAGGAGAGGAAAGATGCCATATCCTTATTGATGTGAGACATGAGATAGTAGTGGAGGCAGGAGATGGCTTGAGTTAGTGCTATGCAGGCCGTGATTGCTGACTGGCTAGGAGAAACTAGTAGCAGTGTGCCTCTTCTTTGGACAAAGCCACTTCAGAGGGTTTTTTAAATTTTTATTTAATTTTTCCCAAACAAAATATGTCAAAATATAACAAAATACAACTATAACAGATAATTTAAACTAAAACTGCATACAATCTTATATATAAAGGAAGGTGTCCTGACTGACTGACTGACTCATCAATGCCCAGCTCAAACCGTTTAATCTAGGAACGTGAAATTTTGAAGGGACATTGCTTTTATGACGTAGACCCCCACTAAGGAAGGATTTTGGGAAATTCCGTCCCTAAGGGGGTGAAAAAAGGGGGCAAAATCGCCCCACTCTCATATTTGTAGTTCTGCAAATAGGCCTCACCTCATAATTGCTGCAGGAGCCAACTTGCTGCATGAGCCAATAGCAGCAGTTATGCAAATAGCCCATACAACACTTAGAATGTTCGTATTAATTCCTGCAGGGGCCAATAGGGCTGGGAATGCAAATCTCCCCTAGGCTATTCAGAATGTTCTCTGAGGGGGTGAAAAGGGAGGGAAACTTTTTACATGACTGACTGACTGCTGTGTGTGGGGCATCGTCGCATAGGCTCCATCACATTTAGACGGATCTACCCCAAACTTGGCATGCTCACTCTTCATCACCTGTAGACTCTTAGGATTAACCTGATTTTTCTTTAAGAACAGATATTTCTGTCACAAAAGATTTCTGCTGCCAGCACCCAGCCTAAACTGTTACACTTTCAGTCAGAGACACTGCATCTTTTCCGTAAATGTTTCTTTTTAAAACAATTATACCAAATCCTAAAATCCATGCGAGCGCAGCCGCGGGCAACAGCTAGTAAATCATAAAGTGCACCCCCCACCCCCCTAGGGACCAATTGATATGCTTCCATCCCATTAAACAATTACTATTCCGTATTCCAAAAATATAACATATTCTGATAACCTTGGATCATGTTGACTGGGGCTTATGGGATTTGTAGTCCATCCAAAGGCACCAGGTTGTCTCCCACTACTTTATCATTTGAGGAAACTCAACTGAGACAAGCGCTGGTTTATATTTGAATGCAATTCCAACAGAAGAGACTGGTTCCGAGTAGAACAGGCCTGTGGCTCACTCTGGGTCAGCTTGTCTGAGTGTGGAAAGCTAAGCAGGGTCAGGCCTGGTTATTACTTGGATGGGCGACCTCTCCTCTAGTTTCCTGCATTGAGCAGGGGGTTGGACTCAATAGCCTTGTAGGCTCCTTCCAACTCTATGATCTATGAAATCTATCCCTCATCGCAAAGGTAATTCAATCCTAGTACAAGCATTGTCAGTAGGGTGGCCAATAGAGAGCAGTCCTCTATTTGAAGAACTGTCCCCTATCTTGAAGGCATCCTCTATTTGAAGGGGTGTGCAGTCCAAGTCCGGTTTAAAGATAAAGAACCATCAGAAGGAAGAGCCAAAGGGCCTTGAAGCTGCCCATCAACCGCACCTGGACTGAGCAAGGCACACAGGTCACCTGGTCACAATTTTCCCCACTATGGTAAGATGTACTGTATTTTTATTTAAATTACAATACTTTTTTCTAAATGTGCACCTGTACATATAAATTAGCATATGCAAATTGTACACAAATAGCCACCCACTTTTGTCTTCTTTTTTGGTGATTCACAAGTGGCCACCCTAAGTACTGGACAGATACAAGTTATACTACAGATCCAGCAGATCAGAAAAATGATTGATTTCTCTACCTGGCAATGGCTCCAGTACACATCTGGTACCATTACATATTTCACCTGTTTGTAATTGCCTGATGGGCCCACAAGTACCAACAGCTGCCACAAGCTTACCTTGTCATCACATGTGCATCCCAGATCATAGTCAGATAAAGCTGCTGTAGCTACAGGATAGAGCGGCCTTGCAACTTCTTCTGGCATGGTTGGTTTATACGTACTGCTCCGCAGTAGGTGATTTAAGCTTCCATGAGTCCCATTATTAGGAGCAGGCTTTAATCCAAG
The DNA here is from genome assembly GCA_021292165.1 of Shinisaurus crocodilurus. Lineage (NCBI taxonomy): Eukaryota > Metazoa > Chordata > Lepidosauria > Squamata > Shinisauridae > Shinisaurus > Shinisaurus crocodilurus. The sequence goes on along the minus strand of CM037880.1, from coordinate 204,314,142 downwards.
TAGATCTGGAGAGGGATTAAAATGTGGGTGTAGAAAAGGTAAGTATTGATTAAAGTTCCAAAACTGTATTTCTGAAAGTGTAAATAGAACGGCAACAAGACATTCAGCCCAGTTGTGTCAATTTGGCAAGTGGAGACAAACTGAAATAAGGCTGAGGAGATAGGAAAAAAAGTCCAATCTGAAACAGTTTTGGTGAGACCCCCTAAATTAATTTGCAAGCTGAAGGGCAGGATAAAAATCTGCTTATGATGATGATGGATAATAATAGTAATAATACAGTAGCTCTTGCTGTTGGGAGATAACCCCACATAGAAGAGACATAGGATTCTGTCCTTCTGCCAAAGAACCTGCTGCAAAAATGGAAGTTTAGGTGTCAGCACATCTGTTTTCAAATACAGCTTTAAATAAAAACAAATACAGTTTTAAAAACTTACCGCACATAACATTGTAAAGTTCTATATTCTCAAATGGCGGAACCTTTGCCCTGTATTTGAATGAAGGTCCGTAGCCTACAAAGACAGTCTATGAGAAAAATGAGGGGAAAGAAAGAAAAACCAACAACATAATTAGGGACGGGCACATTCTCTGGCTCTGTACAAGCACAATGTACACAAATGTTGTATTTGGTAGATAATCCAACCTCCTAAAAATCACAACTTTTAACCTTTTTTTTTTTAAAAAGCAAGATTCTAGCCCTTATAACTCTAAAGATAGGCTTGGAAGCATGTGAAAAATATCAGGTGAAACCTCTCTCAAGCCAGAGGGAAGGTCAGTTAAGGCCAAGGGATATTTAGGAAGCTGTCTTAGACAGTTAGGGTTGAACGGGCTTTATAAAAGCTGTTCTGTCTACATTTTGCGGATTTTCAGGCACCTTTCGTTCTGTCATACACTCATTGTTGGAAATGGATTTTGCGCAAATGCGTTCGTATGAATTTACACAAATTCACACTTTCGAAAATGTGCACATCCCCCCAAAATATGCAAATCCCCCCAAAATGCACATTTTCACACTTTTTAAAATTTATTTTATTATTATATTTATACCCCGCCTTTTTTCCTGCAAGGAACCCAAGGCGGCTTACATAATCCCCCTGCTCCTCTCCATTTTATCCTCACAACAACCCTGTGAGGTAGGTTAGGCTGAGAGTCAGTGACTGGCCCAAAGTCACCCAGTGAGTTTCATGGCCGAGCAGGGACTAGAACCCGGATCTCCCGAGTCCCAGTCCAACACTCTCACCACTACGCCACACTTTACTCTATGAAGGGAAATGCACATTTCTGGTCAGGTTATTATTATTTTTCGATGATTAAATTTGTGTAAAATTATGGGAAGGAAAAAAAAAACCCACAGAGGAATCCATACAACTTGGGAAAAGCTAGTCCTCTGCAGAATCCGTGGGTAATAGAAACCCAAACTCATTTGAGTCCATTGCAGATTTTTCTGATGTCCCTTCTTAGACCAGGTCAGACTATCAGTCCATCTAGCCCAGGATGGTGTTCTCTGACTAGCAGTGGCTCACCAGGGTCATAAGAACATAAGACGAGCCCTGCTGGATCAGACCAAGGATCCATCTGGTACAGCATTCTGTTCACATAGTGGTCAACCAGCTGCCCACGGGAAACCCACAAGCAGGACATGAGTGCAACAGTACCCTCCGACCCATGTTCCCCAGCAACTGATGTACATAAGCATACTGCCTCTGATACTGGAAGTCGCATATAGCCATCAGGACTAGTAGCCATCAGTAGCCTTCTCCTCCATGAATTTGCCCCATCCCCTTTTAAAGCCCTCCAGATTGGTGGCCATCACTACATCTTGTGGTAGCAAATTCCATAGTTTAACTATGCACTATGTGAAGAAGTACTTCCTTTTGTCTGTCCCAAATCTCCCACAAATCAGCTTCATGGGATGACCCCATTGGGTTCTAGTATTATGAGAGAGGGAGAAAAATGTCTCCCTATCCACTTTCTCCACACTATGCATAATTTTGAACACCTTTATTATGTCTCCCCTTACTCGCCTTTTTTCTAAGCTAAACAATCCAACCTCGGAGCTGGGAATCTGCGCTCCGATCCCCCTTGTCGGACCTTGCCCTGGCTCGGAGGGAGCTTCGGTTTCAGGCACGGATCCTGATTCAGGGGAAGAGGTGGCAGCTGTGGGGAATCAGAGACTTGACGCTTCAGCTCTGCCAGGCCTCCCACTGCCCAGTGAATGGGGGTTGGGGGAACGAGGCACTGGAGGCTGATACGGAAAACTCTCTGCAGCTGGACAACTCGGCCTTGACAGAGGCTCCTGCTTATCAGTCCGGGACATCATCCCTGGCAACCGGGCAGCAGGAGGAGGGATCTCCGGGAAAGCTTGTTCCAGGGGTGGCCCCTTTGGTCCACTTCCAGCAGAAGAGGGCAGGACAGAAATGCCCAGTCGGGTGTAGCCATCAGTTGAGGGGCCAGTTTCCCTGGCAGGACCCAATGTCCAATAGCAATTCCTTGTAGCCATTCCCTGTATATAAACCTTTGTAGCTCCCTGTAACCCTCATAGGAGACAATGCAACAACATCCTGGACAGCTTCCCACCTACTTGGAAACAGGAATGTTGTGAACTTACTTGGCGAGCAGCACTGGGTGTGTTGCACTCTGTTCATGCTCTGGATGGCTGGATTTATAGCCTGGGACTTATTATCACCCTGTTTATTTGGACATTTATTGCCCCTGTGAGAGCTGTTTGCTCATTAGTGGAATTACTGCAATGAAAGCTGTTCGCTGAGACTCTTGCCTTGTCTGTGGGAGGCCAGGACGGGACACCCCCCCCCCCACAGCTGGCATAGAAAGGATCAGGAACTCGACCTCGGAGCAGGGGTAAAGGGGGCATTCCGGTGGGCAGGGAGGGGAGGAGACTGCAGAGACCAGAATACAATGTATCCCATGTCCTCTGCAGCCTCCTTCCCTCCCCCTCTGAAGCACCCTAGCTACAGCGCAGAGAGCAGGAGCTGCACCTCCACCACCGTTCCTCCCGCTCCGCATAGGATCCTTGTAAGCCTCCGGGTTCAAGGGCTTACAAGCATCAATTTTAAGATTGCACCCTTAACATCATTCCCCCCCCGCCCCAGCTATATGGATTACACCACCTTTTCCATGCAGCTACAATCCACAGGCAGAATGCTGGATTGTGGTACGGTATATAATTACACTGGAAGTTATAACAACAAGTGACATGCATGCCAACAATGCTCACTGTCTTCCGCAACCACCAGCCCACCTCTAATAGATTCTCCTGCCCTTACCTGCATGCTGTTGATCTTGTTGTCATATCCATGATCTCCATGGAAAAAGCATTTTCCTGGTGTTTTCTTAATCAGTTCTCCGGGCCTCCTAGGTGTTTAAGAAGTTTCTTTAGCACACCAGCAATGAAATATAGCTTCATATCTGACTCCCAATGGAGTGGAGAAACACAGCTGCTCCCAAATCTATTAGGACAGAGATGGCCAACTTTTGCATTCTGGAGAGCCATTTTTATTTTCCAGACAGTGGTCCAGGGACTGGAAGTATATATTTTTAAGCACAACCTGTTCCCTTCCTAGCGGTGTATGTGCGTGTTTATCAGGCTCCATCATAAAGATGGTGTCATCTGATAGTAAGGGCATGGCTGGATATTACATACAAAACCTTAAAGGTGGCCTAGAAATAATTTTAGATAGATAAATAAACCCTGAGCTTTTCTACATGAGGCTGTTAATAGGTTGTTAATCTACTGTATCTGCATTCGGTTTCGTCACAGAATTGAGATCCAAGCATTACACAAGCTTTTCTTCTCTTGCTTTTCTGCTATATAACCTCTAGGTGGCACTGTGGTATAGTGGGATAGCACAAATACACAAGAGGAAATTGCGCTTCCTTTCGCTTTCACAATTAAATACCGCATTTTCCCTGCTCTAAAAAAACTCGCCGAAAGTGCTGGTTATACACAGAAGCGAAACTGGAGGGTCACAATGTCATCTAAAGAACCCATAAACTACCATGAGTAGGGAATGACAACTGCACAAAAAATGCCTCATGTAGAAAAGCCCCCTCTGTTGCAGAAGAAATTGGGGCCCCAGGCTAACAGTTGGCCATCCTCTGTCAAGGACAAGAAATTAATGTTTCAGCCAAGACTCCTTGAGAAAAAGTTGTAAGAAACCTTACTCAACCCTTGTGACAAGGCTTAGTCTAACTAGCTAAGTTATTTTATAATACTGATACTTATTCCTATTCTTATAGCTGTGCCGCTTAGGAAATCAAGGAGACGGTATTGTAAGAGGAACCCATGTTGTTCTTACAATATTTTCTGAGTCCAAATTGTACAATGTATAGATTTCACAGATCACAGAGTCGGAAGGAGCCTACAAGGCCATCAAGTCCAACCCCCTGCTCAATGCAGGAAACTAAAGGAGGGGGGTCTCCCATCCAAGTAATAACCAGGCCTGACCCTGCTTAGCTTTCCATGCCCAGACAAGCTATACTTTCATCATTATCTCTAGGACTGCCTCTTCTGAAGCCGATGATGGGTAGACATGCAACAGTTCTTTGTCTCAATAGCCACACAGGCCTGGTGGTGCAGGCATAACAACGCAGCTGATCTCTTGGCCATGGCTGGGGATCTAGTAAGAACATTCACCATTTTTAAATACGGTATGTTAGATTTGGTTAATGGGAAATCTCAACAAAAGAAACAAAGTTATAAGGAGAGGAAAACACCCATTTACTTGGCCACATGCCATCTTCTTTCCACCAACAAATGAACATCCTCGATCCTTCGGTTATTCGCATAATGCAGACGCTTGGGAAGTTGGTGCTTCAAATAGGGCTTAAAGTGCTGGTCAGGTTTCTTGCACTGAAACAAAGAAAACAAGTTTAGAAGAAGGCCTTGTAGGTCATCATCCAATCCACCTGCTGAAAGATGCAGGAATCTTGCTTAATGCACATCCCTCCCCATTTCTTATAAAGCTTATACCAAGTCCAACCACTGGCCCCACCTGCACAAGTATCATCTAATCTTCCTAGCAGCAGCTCCCCAAGATTTCGGGCAGGAGTTTTGCCCATTACCTACAACTGGATCCCATTTCTTAAAACCAGGGGTGCCCAGGGATTGAACCTATGAGTTTGTACAGGCAGATGAGCTATGTACCCAGCAAACTAAGGGTTCTTGCTGATAAGCACAGCTAATGGCACCCAAACCTGCTGTTTGGGCCCCAAGTGTTTTATGAATCCTTTACAATTGATTGAAATGAGTTATACTCTTGCTTAATACCTTTTATTGCATTGTATATTATTGCTTTTTAAAATGGGGTTGGTAGGAACGGAGAGGAAAATAAGTAACACAATGATGTGAGCTAGGGCTGGTGGGCGTTGTAGGCTCCATGGTGGTGAACCTATTTTGGGGATAGAGTTTGGCACCGTGGAGAGCTCCTCCAAAGCTCAAACAAAAAGATGCAGTGGATAAGGAGCCCCACTGACACAGGAGTCACCACCAGTCTCCCCTGCATGGATGTAGGCCATATCAGCGGTTGGTTGCTGTTCATTTCTGTGCGGGGAAAGCAAAGTACTACACTTGGTGACTAAAGCCCTGTTCAGGCGTTCACCTGAATACTGAGGGCTGGAAGTGGGTAGAGCAGTGTTCTCCAACCTTGGGTCCCCGGATGTTTTTGGTATGCTGGGAGTTGTAGGCCAAAAACATCTGGGGACCCAAGGTTGGGGAACACTGCTCTAGAGGAAAAAAATGAACGGGAAGGGTCAACTATATACTACATCATTGACGTAATGTGTAGTTTGATCCCAAATACCACTAAGCAGTGAACCCATAATTAGTAACTATTAGAAAATACATGTACTAAGCAAATACTTACTGTGAGATTGGCAACAATGGCTTTTGGGTCAACTGAACATAGATGGGGGAGAGAAAGAGAAAAAAAGGAGAAACATCAACTAGCTGAAGTTCTCAGTACAAGAATTAGCTTTCATATGGAATGACTTTTATTGTAGCTACTGGGTGGGATTCAAAAAAGTGCACTCTCGCACATGGAAGGCATCTTCTGCTCATTGAAGAACTGTTGTCTACCTTGTGCTTGAGCAATGTGCAAGAAAAGTCACACTAAAATCTAAAGATGATCTTCTGGTTGCGGCATGACAACTACTCTAGAACCTACCTATTATTATGTGAGGACTCATGCGCACCATCTTCGCAAGCATTTGCAGAACAGCACTGCTGTATTTTTCCTTCTACTTGCAGCTCCTTGGATCCAACCCATTGTATGTAATGAAATATTAAGTAATAAACCTTTTAAACATATGGACTTGAATTAGGGCTTACCTATCAGTCAATATAGCCATTGTCATTCCTAAACATCGACGGTATCTCAGAATCCCTGAAGTCAAAAGTACCTCTTTAACTTAAAGACAGAGCACATCCCGCTGCTACCATAACTCTTGGCTGTGGGGCAGTGTAGTGAAAACTGGGTCACACTCCAAGGTACAGGGTGAATATTGCAAAATCAACATACATCTGACGTTACTGTTAGCTCTGGCTCGAATACGTCCTAGTGTTCCAGGTACCAAAATTATGTCATCCACATTAGACAGATAGGAGTTCAAATATTCCGTTCTTTCACAAGTGGCATCATCCATCCCTGCAAAATAAGTTACATTTTCAAAAGAAGCAGGTGATGGCATTTGTTATTTGAGAGAAGACTGAAGGGAACAGCAGACCTGGGGGGCTTGTAAATCCTCTTTTAGCTTCAGAGTGGGCATAGGTACCTGTGAAGGATCACCACCTGGATCCTTTGCGTGAGTTCGGCGCTTAACGGGCACCACCCAATGGGTCAGCTCTCCCAAAACACTTCCAGTCATAGGGGAGTATCCAATGGTGTCATACCATTCGACAAACCCAAATAACGCTAGTGGAACTCCTCCAAATCTTTCTGCTGCGCATTGCACTTCTGCAACCTGCTGTAACAGTGGTTGCGTTAACAGGTTGTGCAGCTGGTTGCACAACTGCTTGTGCAACTGTGCTTCTGAAAACATAACTTTAAGCTGGATTCTCCTCTTGTGCATAATTCAGAAGCTTGTTTCTGCTAGCGCAAGATCATTTGCGCTAGCGGAATGACAACAGTTGGATACTGCTCATAAATAGACCAAACAGAAGTGTCTAATCTTTAAGATTTTACTAGGATTTTAAATGATGCCACTTAAAGTGAGAATGAAGGGTATCACATTGCTTTTTACAGATACAATTTCAATGAATTATGGCAAACCTGTACATTTTCTTAAATAAAGAATTAAAGAAAAATTAAGAAAACACACTTGCAGCACACTCTTAAGCCTGATTACTCAGAAGCAAGTCCCACACAGTTAAATGGTACTTCTCCCTATTAAGTGTCTTAGGACTGCCACCTTAACAATGAAAGATATTAATGTACAGGAATTTAAAAAAATTAAAAGTTAAAATATCCCTACAAAAATCTGATTACCCTACAAACATCCAATTAGTATCCCACAAACATCCTAGTATTAGCAACATGAGAACAGTTCTAACAACTGAAGGTCCAAACTAAAGCCCAAAGAGTCTGATCAACCCAGCCAAGATTTTTGGTAGTTACCAAAGTTATAGCTATTTAATGTTACACTTGGTTGGGTTCACACAACGCAAATTAAAGAATCAAAATGGCTGGCTGGAGGATGCTGGGAGCTGAAGGACTTATTTCTGTCTAAATATGTGTAGGATTGCATCCTTAGCCATCTTGAAGCTGCACCATGGTATTAGCCATCAACACCCTAAGCTCAAATGAGGAATTAAATGTTTTATCATGGATTGTCTATCCATGTCCTGGGCCAGACCCATACTGTGGGTTTGTACCTGTTGTTCCATCAGCATAAGTGGAGTCTTAATTTGACTGCAGCTCAAATTAATAGGTTGGTTAGAGAGCCGTGAAGTCTTCAGTGCAAAGACATCCAGAACTATCTTCCTTTCAGCAGAAGGCATCTTTTATCTTCTAGAAGTTCATCTCCCAGCAAACTGCTTGATACATTAGTACAGTTCCCCCAACCCACCCTGCAACGTTGGCTTTGCTGTAGAAAAGACTAACTACAACCGCCAAGCTACCTTTAAAGCAGGGCTCTCCAACCTTGGGTCCCCAGATGTTGCTGGACTACAGCTCCCAGAATCCCTTGCCACTAGCCATGCTGGCTGGATATGCTGGGAGCTGTAGGCCAGCAACATCTGGGGACCCAAGGTTGGAGAGACCTGCTTTAAAGACTTCAAAACAGCTGAATTTTTTGCTCAGGGAGCAAACTGCTGTAAGACAACACATTTGTCACTTTGTCTTCTTCCTTCCTTTAAATCCTAGTGTTTTCATTCATTTCATACTTTGACCTTTAATCTAATGATGCCATGAATTGTGTTTATATGTTACATGAAGACTTCACTGGAAGCCGTAGGAATCCTCAAAAGCAACTTTCTCATTTACAGGCAGTCCCTGGGTTACGACCGTCCCAACTTACAGACAACTCATACTTAAGAACAGACCGCCAAATATGTAAAAATCTGAGTTAAATACTGTACAATGGTTCGTACTTACGAACGCAAGCACTATACTTTGCAATACTTTGAAAACATTGCATGGCTTCTGTTCCGACTTACGTACACGTTTGACTTAAAGACAGACTTACGAGAGGAGGAGAGAGGAGAGAAGGATTATGTAAGCCGCCTTGGGTTCCTTGCAGGAAAAAAGGCGGGGTATATAAATATAAAAAAATAATTAATAAATAAATAATAAAATAAAATATAAATACGAACAGATCTCATTCGTAACCCGGGGACTGCCTGTACTTACATTCTCAATATCTTTTATTTATTTATTTGCAATATTTATATACTGCTTCTCATTAGAAAACAAATCCCGAAGCAATTTACAAAAGAAAACAAAAAACCCACCAAAAAACAACAAAAAACCACACACACTGTGGTGGGAAGCCAATGACAGTCGTGGGAAGCCAATGACAGTCGTGCTAAGTGCCACTTGGGCAGCTGTCATCAGCCAAAGGGACCAACCCAGGCTCCATATCTTCAGAGAGGGCACTCAGGAGCAATCATGTAGATGGCCTGTCTCACCCCATCATTCCAGAATGAGACTAGAGCCTCAACAGGATCACCTGTTCTAGCTACCAGAAAATCCCCCAGAGCATTCAGGAATCCATCAGATTCCATAAATCTCAGAGGCCAGACCAACTTAATGGGTCCCCACCCCTGCAGGGGGGAATAGATGCTGCAAAACTAAACTTTACCCGGAAGTGGTCTGATCATGACAACGGAGTCATCACAACCCTTCCTATATCCAAACCACTCCTCCCACCACCTGAGGCAAAGACCAAATTAATGGTATGCCCTGCCTTATGGTTTAGGCCAATAGCTAACAGAGACAGCCACATGGGTGTCATGGAGGCCATGAAATCCTGAGTTGGTCCGCTGACCGTGGCTTCAGTAAGAAAGTAGAAGTCACCCAGGACAATTGTTCTGGGGTTCTCCAACACCACACTTGAGACCACTTCAGCCAGCTCAGTCAGGGAGGCTGTTAGGCAGCAGGGTGGGTAGTAAACCAACAGCAGCCCCAATCTGTCCCTTTGGCCAGCTGGAGGTACAAGGTCTCATAGCCTGTGCCACTGTGTGCCAGAGGGAAGAGGTTTCCTGGTGTGGAAGAACGTATCTCTGTGGATCAAAACATTAGCTCAGCCTTCAAACGTTTGGTATAAAAGTATTATTATTATTATTATTATTATTATTATTATTATTAATTACCATGATCACCAACGAAGATAATGTTGACACATCGGTGTAGGTTCAACTGCTTCAGTCCATCCATTAGTTGCCCCAGTATCTTGTCAATATCTCTTAGTGGATTCAACATCTATATATATACACATATATTAGCACAAAGAATGAGAATTAGCTATCTTTTCTAATTACCTTGCAGCTTTCAATGTACATTTACAAAGCCAACCCCCTGCCTTTTGACCTGGGATGTTCTCACGGATGCTGGCATGTTTATAACACCCTTTCTCTTTAGTCCAGGAAGGTTATTTATTTATTACATTTCTACGATCGCCCATCAGCCAAAAGCAAGTAACATAATATAAGAAGAGTCTTGCTGGATCTAGTTCAGCTAGGGCTGTCTAGTTCAGCATCCTGTTATCCACAGTGGCCAAGCAGATGCCCCTGGGAAGCCCTCAGGAGGGCCAATAGCCTCTCCTGCTATTATTTTCTCCAGCAACTGGTATTCAGATACATGCTGATAGCTTTCACCTCCATGGGAATTTCCCCCCTCTTTAGTTATGTTCTTTGCCATGCTTATCCCATACATGAGCATAGTCAAACTTACCATATTTGAAGATTTTCCATGAAATCCACAACATAGTAGTGGATTCTGACCCATCACATGGGGAAATCAATGATCTAACAGGATTAAGGTGAATATATGGAAATAATACCAACCTTCATGAACTAGGCTAGAACGCACAGACATTGTTTTTGGAGACTAGTATTAAGGAACAAGTCACACAAGGCTTTTAAAGTTTAAACAAAGTTGTGATAAGTCTGTTCCTAGCTTATTTACTTCTACTATTTTTTGTTATTCCAGGCTAGACAAATTGAAGATTCCTGAAACTCATCCTTTAAAGCAGACATTAGGCATACAGCCAGAATAACTCAGACACAGAACAATGCATCACTGAAATCCAGTATGGACGTTCTTCTCATGACGTTTCTTTTCTCCAACCGTGATTGCAGAAATGTGCTTCTTTTTTTAATGAAATTTGGTTCTCCCAGATTCTTAACAAGAAGATGGAAGTCTTTCCAAGGGGAGACCATACATACAGCCTGCAGGTTACACACTCTTTACCTAACAAATACGTTCTAAAGCAACCTTGAGCAGCTGTCTATTTCAGAATAGGAACAACTGGGCAAATTCTTACCGATCTAATCCTGTATTTTGCCTACCTAGTAAACGATGACATAGAAACAATTTATCTCCATACCTCCTCCCTTTCAATGTACAAGCTTTACATATGAGAGTTTGAACGGAAAGTACTCATGAATTTCAAATGAGTGGTTTGGGGCAGCTTTGACTTGTTTGTTTATGTGGGAATATTTACTTCTAAGGAAGAGTGCAACAGTATTGCCAAGATGAAAAGGACAGCCAGTCACACATATTTACATCTTATGTCCAAATTCACCGGGATAAGACATTTGATACTGTGAAATAAGTACACTCTCACAAATGTCAAAAATCAGTCTACTTCTGCAGGTCCACAGCCGGAGAAACTGGGCCAAGCCTCAGACACTCTCAAACTAAGTTTAAATCATTTCCCTGGCCTATACTGAGCCTAAAGCTAGAGTGACAGCACCCTATGGATATGTTACTTCCCCAAAAGCATGATCGTGTCCAAGTGAAGATTGCTAATCCTGGAATGCGACTGCTCAAATAAATGGATGCCTGGCACAAATCTTTCCTGATATCACTTGCTGATGTTCATTGCCTCAAAACATTAATCAAGGTCCAAGAATCCTTTAATCTTCCCAAACAGCTGCTGCCATTATTAAGTTGTTGGCCATGAAATCAAAGATTTACAGACCAATTCTTGAGAAAACAGCCAAGGGGATACTAACTAACAACAGTTCTGTGCCATGTTCTGAAAGGAAGCAAGCTGGTAATATTTCCCAGGTATTACTAATATTCCAGATGGGTAGATACTCAGTTTCCAGGAATACATTTTTGGCTGGAAAGGATAACATCAAGTATGATAATAAGCCTGATTTTGAAGGCTAGTCCTGAATTTTCCACCTGTGGATGAAGAACTTTGGATGAACCTTTGCACCAGAATGTTTTGCTGGTGCCCCTACTGTGACTTTTCAAAAAATGGTTAAGAAGATGGGTTTTATTTAACAGGCTAATATAGGAGGAATGCAACTCAAAAAAAAAAAAAGAGAGAGAGAGAGAGAGAGAGAGAAGTTAGACTACCCATGCTACTTAAGTAGTAGCAGTCTGCTGACATATATTCAAGGTGGCTGCACTGGGAGTTCCACTTTGAAGAAGAAAATTCCAAAGTTGCCCCAAAAAGAAAAGAAACCAAGCTGTACAAGGGCTTCAGAATTTGATATGTGTCAGTTTTGGAAACTTACTTTGTTCCGACGGGATTCCGCAGAGTATTGTTCCGTTCTAGGCACTTTTCTTCTTCTCTTTGAAGAACCAACACGTCTTTTCTGTCTCCTCTTAGGAGTGATCTTTCTCTTAGGTCTTTTAGATGGAGTAAGAGGTAAGCCAAAACTACTCTCCTGTACTGGCGGAGAGAGATGCCTGGACTCAGAAAAAGCTCATCTCAGCCAACAGCAGATAGTTAAAAACTACCTGTGTCAGGAGATCTAGGTACACCAAAGTCTTGATTAAAGCCACCAGAGGTGGTTCAAAAGAGAAGTCAGGGTGAAGATTGAAAGGAAGGAGTTAGTTACTTGTAACTTGTAAGAATAGCTCTAGAGCCCATAAGAAACAACACACTGAAGGAGTCTATTTTTATTTTTTAATTTTTAAAAAAGGACCCATTTCATGCTTATGCTTATCTGCTTTTTAAATTGTCATTGGGTGCTCAATATATTTATGCCTTCAATGTCGATAATCAATGGCTCACAGTTCAAATATACGGTATGAGGCCATAAAACCTTTTCATGTTATTTCTATGTAGCCAGATTTCTAATCGGTAACAGTCCCATGCAGCAAGAGACATGCCCAAATAAAAAAGCTCAGAAGGCACAGTGCTCCTGTCTGGCAAGTCTGGCAGAAGTCCTCATTGCCCCATCCTCAATTTTGATCTTTAAAATTTGGAGAGAGAACCCCCACCACCACCTATTTCTCATGAGAAGAAATCCCAGTGTTACTACCTGTAGAGTACCATTTTGTTATTTAGCCAGGTAGCTTTCGTGAGCATTGCAGGTACATTATTGTTCATAATCACTGCAGCATCTGGTGGGGAACAATGTAAAGAAAGATGCTGGAGGGGGTGGAATGAACCGTCCAAGTATTAAGAGGTGGGGAAACCATGTGAAGAAAAGAAGAGCTGCAGAACCAAGCAGTGCCCAGTTGTTTGATACTACTTTAACTGATCTTAAAAAGAAGCCACGTTGCATGCAACTCCAATTGACTATTCCAATGAGAGTTCTTGGCATCTTTTAGGATCAGATTCTCAGAAGAGTGCAAGATGACACATACAGGAAGATAGTGCAACGAATTCAAAAAATAGAGAAGAAAGGAAGCACAGCGAAGGGTTTGAGACTTGGGCAGTGATTTACAATGCCATTTGTTCCTATCCACTTAGCCATTCTCTGTCTTTGTTGTTCAAATTGCAGAGCCGCATTCTTGGAAGGGAAAATAGTGTTACCATCTGCCATGCTGTTTCATTGCTTCCTAGGCAAGCAGCTGGAAGGGAGATGCTAATTCAATTCCATTTGTCTCTCTCCAGAAAGCAGCTTCAGAGTTTTCATTTTTTTTTGAAGGGGGGGAGAAAGAGAGAGAGGAAGAGTTCAAGCTTCGTGCAGTCTTGATGAGAGGAGCAGCGGGGGGGGGGGGAGGATTCTCACAGTTTACTCACTTTTTCCAAAAGAAGCGCAGCCAGAGCTTTAACTGTGCCACCAAGTGGTTCTAATAATCAGAATCGCCATCCCAGGGTAGCGTGTTAGAGGAGCAGCTGGACAGCCCTTAAGCACATGGGTTGGCTGTCCGATTCATATGCTCAGAGTAGACTGTGCATTTGTGCATACATTCACAAAGTGATAGTTTCTCTTTCTAAAGAAGTTAGAGCTAGGAAGAAAGCCATGTCTTTATTAACCAGCCAAACCTTAGCCTCACTTTGAAAGAATGAGAACAGAGATCAATGGGAGAAGGAAGATGCGTAATACCTCTTTTGCTTTGTAGGAGGAAGAATTATGGAATCACACCAAAAAAAGAGGCAGGAACTGGTCAGCCAAGGTTCTACCTTGAAGGATAATTTCCCATAATAGTACATAACAAACTGTGATGAAACAGGCACACGTGTGGCCTAGGGATGCTTCTCAGATGGTGGATTTTTCAAGTGCTGGGGCTACAACAGACTTGACACAAGAGATCTGTGATCAGATCTCTCAGACTTTTTCCCACTCTTCAAAGCAGGCACTTGGGGCTCGAACTGGGTAAATTGTTTTTTGTTTTAAATTTAAAAAGTTTGGGAGGTCCCATTATAGATCTCCTGCATCACTTCTGTTTCGGCCCTCAGGCAAGTTGATTCATTGTGCCCTGACTCCTATGAGCCACATGGGGACTATACCAATCCCCATACTGATTGCTACTCGCCCATATAGCAGACTGGGGTCTAGCGGGATCAATTTGGGCCACGGTTCAAAACTGGAGCACTAGCATAAAGCCCTTATATTAACCAATACCTGTTCCTTTCATCAGCAACCTCCACCTCTTTTGATTTAGCTTGATCTTCTAATCAAGTGCTACTGCTAAATATACTAGGTAGGATCCAGATTTAGGTGCATGCAATGGGGCTGATGGAAGTGGACTTCCCCCCGCCCATTCCTCCCCATGACAGCCTCAGTCGCCACCAAAATGTTACTCAGAGGTCCGTGTAGTAGGTTGTGGTGTGGAAGGATCTGTGCAGATTGAGCAGAAGTACCTTCCAAGAGCTCTGTTGCACACGGCTAAATCTGGATCTAACTCCTTAGATGCAGGTGGACAACCGTCAAAGCATACAAAATTCTCCTAGAAGCTAGTTCTTGTTAAGACTTCTAATACCTAACCACTCAAGCACCCAGCAATGCGCGCAGATGCAGCATTAAACATCATGGGAGAGAGATCAACAGGGAAATCTTTCACCCTCACAGCTCATCTGTCTAATTGTTGTGACACACAGCAGTGCAAATCAAAAGTTCAGCACAAACAAATGATTCTCTGAAACAGTGAATAGTTTAACCCTCCTATTCTCAGAAGGAAATAGGTACTTTAATAAGGTGTAGGGGCAAAAGAGATTCCAATTAAATAACAGGGTTGGAAAAAAGGACAGAGAAAAAGAATATGAGATACTTGGGACATCAACTCTAGTTTATTTGGCGGGGGGAGTGCAATATTTTATTAAAGGTTACTGTTTATTGCACAGATACCTTCCCGTATTGTTAATCAGCATAGTGCACACACAAAAAATACTCTGCATCAGAAGGTAAATGTCCCTATCACTCAGGAATCTAGAAAGGCACAGAAATTATATATAGCAGTGACGAAACAACAAAAATATTTATAAAATAAAATAAAAACAAGCCACTCTGCAGGAAGTAGCCTCAGTTTGGTTGACACAACCCACCATGACTAGTTACCCACCATGGGTTGTTGTGCCGTGAGAACCAGGTCAGTAACTACCTACATTTTTTTCTCCATTCACTTTAATTGGGATTTAACTGACCCCAATACATCTCACACACACAATGGGGCAGAGGATAAAATGTCACGAAACTGCCTTTTTATAAGAAGATACATGGAGTGACACTGGTTAGAGGGGGAAGTCTTCGGTGTTAGTTATGATGACCCCCAAGTGCCTAGGAAGGTTAAAAAAAAAAACTGAACATGATTTTTCTCCCTTAAGTTTGTTTCCAAGCTCTAGTGTATTGCTCAAACACCATATGGAAAGAAAAAGCTCACATCTGTTCCAAATGCTTAAAGTGCAGCCAGCTCTGTACAAAGGAAAGGGGCAGGTGAGAGAACAGGATCCCATGTGATGGCCAAACTATCATGATTACTAAGCAAACAACCTTGAGGGGGTCTCCACTGGGGTCTTCCTCCTAACTGATTTACGAGACATTCACAGCTCCTAAAAACTGAAAATGTTTAAAGAAACATTAAATACTTCCTATCCTTTCTTTAAAAAAAAATAAATCTTGCCCATAGTAAATCTTAACATTTGTGCAGCTTGCATAGCTGTACTGACTTCTTTAAATATTGATTTAGAAGCTTGAGGCCAAACTTGCTGTGATGTGGGAGATCTAGATACCTGTTTTCTCTCCAAATAGCAGCTTGTGAGTAGGATGGAATATTTAAACATGGGGGAAACAGCATGGGAGAAAATGGTTCAATCCCCATCTCCCATCACCACAGCCAGATAGCACTCCTCTGACTGCTTTTAAGCAAAGAAGATGGTGGTGAAGACAAAAACTGGGAGATCCATGGCTGCATCTCCCACATCATATCTAGTTTGATTTTCAGTCACTATGACACCAATTGC
Source organism: Shinisaurus crocodilurus (assembly GCA_021292165.1). Taxonomy (NCBI): domain Eukaryota; kingdom Metazoa; phylum Chordata; class Lepidosauria; order Squamata; family Shinisauridae; genus Shinisaurus; species Shinisaurus crocodilurus. The sequence goes on along the minus strand of CM037880.1, from coordinate 204,297,819 downwards.
ATGTTCGGGGGCCAATCTATGCAGGATTAAACAAATTTTGGCTGGCCTTGGTCCCCAAGCGAAAAACCTGCAGAAGTCAAGATCTTGTCCCTCTCGTCTCAGGTTCCAACCTTGCAGCTGGGGGAAATGAGAAGGTTGTTGTCGCCTACATCATGAGCACAGGAGACGGTCTCTACCTGTCCTCTTCCCCAGCTGCAGTTTTAAAGCTCAAGGTGGGTGAATGATCATCACACCACAGTTGTGGGACTCCAGCGCAAATGTGAGGATGATCCACAGGCCCTCTGCTGCTCCAAACATGGTGATACAGAATGAAGAAGGGGATTGTTTTGATGCTGGACTATAGAGACATTCTGAGCACTTTGGTAGCCTAGTGCATAAAACAGCCTGCTCCCTCACCAGAGCTGAAAATAAAAGTACTGGCAGGTCTCTCTAGGGAGGGAATTCCAGCGTCTAGCAATCAAGCCAGAGAACTTTGATTTTCATAGGTTTAATTACACTAAAATGATTTATGGGTCAAGCTACTAGAGAGGTCAACCTTAACTCTCAGCTACAAAACCATTAAAAAAAGTGAATCTGATTGTTTTGTTTAATACCCTGAACCAGAAATGGCTAATTTCAATGTCATTAGAGGTGTCTCAATAGTGGTCCAGGGGCTCGATGTGTATTTTGCCTCTCAAACTGGCCTCTGCAGAGTATTACATCAAAAATTCAAGAACAGTTCAGCCCACCAGTGGGTAGATAAAAATGGGTTTGTGTGGTGGTTCTGACTCAGGATGGACAAATCTGTCTGTTTCACTTTCTATAACATTTGCATTTTTTCCCAAGCTCACGTTTGTTCCATCCTGTTTCTTATGAATGTGTGCATGTTTTTTTAAGTGCACAGAAAAATGCATTTCTTTGCACATTAAAATTTGTATGCAATTTTCTCTAAGATACACATTTTTTTGCAAGCTCTTTCCCCTAATATATGCCTTTTAGACGCTATTTCCCCCTAAAATATGAATTTTGGTATGCAATTTCCCCTAATGTATGCAGTTCTTGAATATTGGGGAACTATTATCACATAATTCAGAAAAGTGCAAAAATTGAAGGAGAATTATGTCCTAGTTCATGTACAGTATTAGTTCAAGAAGCGTGACAAAGGTATGAGCTGGAAGTTCTTGTTTCAAATTTCATATTGGCCATGAATTTACTGAGAAAGAAACCTACCCTCCAAGTCTTGGCCACCACTCACAATCTGTAATGGAGACTGCAGCACTGAACTACTTCACAGGGGTTTTGTAAGAATTATCGAGATAATGTATTTGAAGTACTGTATAAAATAGCAAGTATTTTTACTGATGTGACTTAAACAGTAGACACACTTGTAACAAAAGCTTTTGAAACTCCTCTCAGGGCCAAATTACACATTACATTCATCATATGGTTTGACCTTGAGTGGAAGGTTTCCTCCTCACAAATACCCGGCACAGAGACCCCAATCTGGATTGAGACTGCAATGGGGGGACAGGGTTAAAGCCCCCCTGCCTGGGTCCCACTCTAGATCAGGAGGCCTTTGCCAGCTACTTGTGGAGGTGGCGGGGAATCCTTGCACTCAAGGGGAAACCACAGGATTAATGTAACATACAGTTTAGCCCTCAATTTCATGAGTGCTTTGACATGTGCGGCTGAGCTGTCATTTTAAACACACACAAATACTACACAAGTCTGGAGCTACTTGCATGCTTCTGTGGATTGTGGCCAGAGAGGAGCTTCCAGCCAGGGACACCATTTAGTGGAGAGCAATACCTCGCTCACTTTTTAAACCATAGGTGATTATTCATTGCTCAGGAGCACCTATATTTCCAACCAACTCACCAATTCTACATATACATCAGAGATGTGGAACCTCCAGCCAGCGGAAGTTCCACATCCAGCCCAGGAAGCCTCCTTGGGTTCCTCCAGGGGGTGGGAATTGGAATCCCCGCCATTATCTCTGATCTGAGATTGGAGATAACGGCGGGATGTAGGTGGCAGGGGACTTGGTTGATGCTGGAAAGAGCAGACACTCTTCCCAACACTGGCTGAGTGGCTTTGTACAACACATGCCCCCTGAAGCCAAGGGACTTGGTGGCTGGCTCTATTGTTTATAATATAAACCATGAAAATGGACCTATAAGTATACATGCCAAAGGCAAAAATCCCTTTCCTTAAAAAGAAACGGGGGAGGGGCAGGCGGGAGGGAATGCACATAAGTGACTTGCATAAGTGACTTGGATTGTTGTGAACCGCCCAGGGAGCTTCAGCTGTGGGGCGGTATATAAATAAAATTAATAATAATAATAATAATAATAATAATAATAATAATAATAATAATAATAATAATAATAATAATATAACATTACAGTCATGCCTTGGATTGAGAGCATAATTCGTTCCGGAAAGGTGCTTGTAATCCAAAACACTCTTATATCAAAACGAAATCCCCCCAAAAAAATTTGTACAGAGATTTTTAATTTAAGCAATACTACAGTACTTGTATTGCAAGACGACGCTTGTATATCAAGTCAAAAATAAATAAATAAATATTTAAAAATTTGCTTGTCTTGCAAAACGCTCTCAAACCAAGTTACTTGTAATCCAAGGTATTACTGTACTATAATTGTTATTATACAGCATAAAATGTAACAACAAATGCTTTTTTCACCCACCACTATTTCCCCATCAAATTTTGAATGTATCCAAGACTGTAAGACTGCACCGATCATCTTGCCCCTGCCCAAAAAACAAATGCGACACTCTTGGAGACTGGATATTTTCAGGAACCTTTTCCTGTCCTTTTCATAATATCGCCTCTTATATTTTCAACAAAGCTCTCTTCCTCATTGGACGCTTACAGATGTGGAGAATAAACCAGCAGCTTAGTACAATTCAGTGAAAGATTAGCATTTTGGCAGGCTTTGCATTAAAGGCAAAGCATTGAACCCATCAATGGGAGAAGAAGAACTAAACTAACCTCAGGGTTAAAGGGACCGTATCTGTGGCCAGCGAGATCTGGTTGTTCAGAGTAGAATGCATAAGCATAAGGCCTGGGGGGAAAAGAAAAAAGTGTTGTCAGAACAGTTTCCCTTACTTAGCACAGCCTTCCACAACCTGGTGCTCTGCAGATGTACCGGACTACAATGCCCATAATTCCCCAGGCATCTGGGACACCAGGTTGGGGAGGAACTAAGTTAGATAAGGCTGCCTTAGCAGGTCAGCTCAAGTCAACCTTTTCAAATTCACCTCGCCTTAGTTGGGTGGAAAAGAAGAAGAAAAAACTCCCTTGTCATAGGTTTTCCACAGTCTGATTTGACAATTTGTTGTTCCATAACTTCATTAAAACTATTAGAAGGCATGCTGAGAGGTGCATGCATGGGGGCACAGTCTCACGGAGAAACATTCCACAGTTTCATAAGAGGGAGGAAAAAGGTACAACAACAACTTCCATGGACTGTGCCTGTTGGCAGGATACAGTGCCATGTGTACTCAACAACACAATTAAAAATCATGACATCTGCCCAAATCTCAGGGAGAAACACTTGTTAAGCCACATTAGTCTAAACACAGACACCAACATTAACCCATGTAATTAATAATAATAGGGCATTCACATCATCAAGAGGGACAGACATGGCTGATCAAAGGTAGAAGTCCTACAAAGGATACTGGCAATGCTGGCATTCCATTTCCTGCTACAAAGCTACATTTAAGAGGGTGGGCGGTGGGGGTTTACCTACCTTTCATTTTCTGGCAAAGTTAGCCAGTGCAGTATAGTTAATATTCTGCGCTCGTGAGAGATTACACTAGAAAAGAATAGAGAAAACAGCATAAAACACCAGCTAGGCCATCATTTGCCTGTGATCGCATACAGCCTGTGGACGTGCTATGCTTGAGCAACCCCATATTGTGGTTCACTTTGAGTGCATATCTGCACTATAAACCTCTGTCTGTTTTATACCAGTTTAATTGTAACTGCTTCCAAAACCCCAAAGAAGCCTGGGGATCATGGCGGTTTGGCAAAATGTGCAGAGAACCCTCTGTTAAAGATTCCCTGCCCCAAATCCATAGTTCCTAGAATTACCTGCAGAGAATGCTCATGCCTGTGTGATATAAATATGTCAGAAACGCAATATAACCAAGATTACAGGGCTTTTTAGCTTAGAAAAAAGGTGAGTAAGGGGGAGGGACATGGATGATAGAGGTGCACAAAATTATGCATGGTATGGAGAAGGAGAAAGTTTTTCTCTCCTTCTCGTAATACTAGAATCCAGAGTTATCCCATGAAGCTGAATTGTGGGAGTTTTGGGACAGACAAAAGGAAGAATTTCTTTACACAGCACAGAGTCAAACTATGGCATTCATTACCACCAGATGTAGCAATGGACAGTCAACTTGGACAGCTTTAAAGAGGGATTAGACAAATTCAGGGAGGGTAAGTGTGAAAAAAGGACTGCCAACCGGTCCTTTACTCCAGACCAGAGATCAAAGGTGCAAAACTGCCAGCCTTAGCTCTGCCGTCTTGACTTGATTCTCTCAGGGCCTTGCCCTTGTCTGTACACTGGATTTCGCACTGAACCATAGAGGAACCACACACTCCATGTGGGGTAAAACCAGGAAAGTTTATTCAAGGTAAACAGATTACAACAAAAGGTGGGAAATGAGGGAAGGAGACAAGGTGGGGAGATACTTTGGTATACACAGTAGAGCTATAAAACAACAAAGCTAGTTCCTTTACTCATATCACTACCCAGGCCTTACTCTCTTTACCTGGGGGTTGTTTGGTCCTCTTCAGGGCTTGCCTCAGCACAGCCCCCCTCCCGCAAAAGCATGCAGACAACAACGAAACCCAGAAGCCCCAGCAGCCCTATGATTCTTCCCCCCACCCCTCCTTTCAGTAGCCCAGGTGTCTTTAGCCAATCAGGATGAACTTCATCTGGACCAGGCAGAGGGGAGGGGTGGCTCTTTGCTCATGAATAGAGTGCTTGGGGCATTTGCATGCCAATAGCTGTGGCACCCAGACATCAACTGCCATGGGAGACTCTGAGGCGCCATTAGAGCAACTACTTACATTTTGCATGACTTTCCCAGCCCTCAGCTGGGATTATACTTGTTTACACGTGAGGAGGTGTGTGTGTGTGTGGTGCAGAAAACTGAGGCTTTTTCTCCACAGTAAGATTATTAATGGCTACTAGGCATTACTTCTTGTATCAGAGGTGGCATACCCCTGAATATCAGTTGCTGTACTACTGAACTTACATCCTGCTGTGGGCTTTCAAAAGAATCTGGTTGGCCTCTGTGAGAACAGAATGATGAACAAGGTAGGCCTTTGGTCTGATACAGCATGGCTCATCTTACGTTCTAATCATACAAGAAGTATTGGTTAGTTCAGCTTGTTTACCCTTGCTTTGAGTTTAAGACTTTGTAAAGAGATTAATCCAAGGGACAGTGTGTCGTAGTATTGGATATCGACAAAGACATCGGTTCAAATCCCTGTTCAGCCATGAAAGGCCTTTGGTGGCCTTGGGCAAATCACATCCTCTTAGAACTAACCTCTCTCCCTCTCAGCTCAGTAACAGTGCTGTTAAAAGAAAAGTGATGTTGCTATACGATTGGTAACCCTGGAGGTCAATAGGCATCCTTGCCAAAAACAAGCTAGCTTTGTACTTGGACGGCTGCTACACTACCAGTTCAGAAACATTGTGCACCAATCCATCTTCCTCTCCTTAACAGATTTTTTGCGGTCAGCAAAAAGTTGCAAGAAGAGGTGGGAAAACACAAGACTACAAATGGAAGATGACATTAGCCGAATCTCCCATAAATGTTGTGAAGGAGGCAGGGCAATAGGAAGATGAAAGTCTCATCTAGAAGCACCCTTAGTCCACTGCAGAGAGCAACATGCTTATTTCATTACTGACCCACAGGATTAGGTCCTGTAGGCAACAGCGCTGCATACATGTAGACTGCAACCCATTCCACAGCCTGAACAGCAGCAAAACACATTTGATTCTGATGCCTCCCTTAACAGGGATGATTTTGTTTCAATATACCATATCAAGCAAGGCACCAGAATTGGAATATAGGTGACTTCAGGGTTCTATGTAAAATTCCTTTTCTTTTGTAGTGACCAAAAATGTTCCATCATTTTATACAGTGGTATAAAGAGAGGTATAAAGACCCTCCAGAATTAATCTTATAGGGTTGTTTCAAAGTGGGGAGGACACACACACCTGTAGGCCTCCAGAAGTTCTTGGACTACAACTCTCATCATCCCTGACCATTAGCCATGTTGGCTGTGGTTGATGGGAGCTGGAGTCCAACAACTACTAGAGAACAGCAGTTTCCTTGCCCCTGCTTTAAAAGATTACTGTGATAATATTTGCAATGAACCATTTTGGGAAAGTACAATATAAATAACTGGGCATTAATAGTGAACGCAGTGCATAAAGGCATATTGTAAATAAAAGTTAACAAATTATGAAGAGAAATGGTAAAGTGAAAAACCAGGCGCTGACTGATTTGAAAGCTACTAACACATGAAGCCAGGGAAACTAATTTTACAGCTTCATTCTATCTTCACTAGGAATTTAAATCAGTCAATTTTTATGGCATTTGCTTCCAAGTTTAGGACTGTAACTATGTAACTGATTCCTGCTTGTGTGTGTACTCTAATTTTCAAAAAACCAACCACGAAGACTACTTACTTAGACCAAAAGAATGAACCAGCTTTCACTCCTTGCTTAACAGCAGTAATCCAGATCTAATTAGGAAAATATAAGCAGATTACAAAGGGCTCAAGACTTTTGGTTATAAAGAAGGAACATTTATTATTTTTTTAAAACCCACAATGTTGGCTTACAGTTCTGCACCTTAGAATTTAAGCATTTGTATCCAACTGGGATAAGCAGCATTAAAAATATTATATTTTTTTCATGGCATTTGAATTCTGCCACACAAAGTTCTCTGGGCAGCTTGCAACAGACAAACAAACAATCATAAAATCAAAGACAAGAAACAAAATTCACAGCAATCTCAAAAATTAAGGACACAGATTTTAAAAACAAGAGGCCTAGATGGCATGAATTATTTATAAGGCCTCAGTGAACAGAAAGGTTCACAGAACCCAGGGATGTTGAAGAGTCCTTGGTCTCGAGTCCGAGTCCTTGGTCCAAAATGGTGACTCACGAGTCACGAGTCCTGAGTCACTCCCAAAACTGACTCCACGAGTCCCTATTAAAATCAATGGGGTTTCTCCCCAACAAAATAAGGCTACTTCAGATGTGTGACTTAAATAAATTCTAGGCACAAGTGTGCCTTTTTATTTCAAAACTCTGCAACTGATTTTGGCAAGAACAGACCAGGCAGACAAACCCAAAATAACCAGGCAGGCAGAGGAGGCTGGGAACCCCAAACAGGCAGGCAGAGGCAGCCAAACCCAAAATGTCTGACCCTAACCCAAACCCCCCACAACAACACATCAATCAAAATAAATCTCAACACATCGTTGGGGCTGCGCTCCTGGTAGCTGTCCATAGTGGCCGAGCAGCGGCGCGCCTCGCTTCCACGCGCTCTTCACCGGTGATCGCGCTCCTTCTGGCACAGCCAGAAGACTCGTCAACAGCCCAGGGATGTTGACGAGTCCTTGGTCTCGAGTCCCGAATCGAGTCTTGAGTCCCATTAAAAATATTGGGACTCGAGTCCGAGTCGAGTCAGAGGGGGGACTCAGTCCGACTCACGAGTCGAGTCCTCGAGTCCGAGTCCACATCCCTGACAGAACCTAGCGCCAAACAGACCACAGGGATGGTACCAGGCAAACCTCTCCAGGAAGGCTGTTCCATAATTGGGTGCCACTACCAAAAAGGCCCTCTTGCTGGTAGTTACCCCCTCCCCTTCACTTCATCCTGTGGGGGCACCCGGAATAGGAGTAGGGTGTTGTTGTTGTTTTCTTATTGTTATAGTATTGTAATGGTTTTTAATGTTTTAATTATTTTATCTGGTCTGTTCTTTATTATTTTATTTATTACATGTCTTTACTGTATTGCATGTCTTTATTATTATATTATTGTGTTGTATTTTAATGTGAACCACTTATGGATTTCAACATATTAAGCAGTATATAAGCATTTCGATAAATGATAAAATCATCATGACAGAGATAAAATTCTGATAATACAGGCAGATTTATTTATTAAATTTATATCCCATCTTTCCACCAAAAATGGCACTCAAGGCAGATACCTCTTCTCCAGTCCCCTTGGGTTGTAACAATCACACATGTGTGAAGATGACATTACACTGAAGTCACTGGTACTAGTCATACAACCAGTGGTACATTTGCAGTTCATAGTTAAAACCTGGCAATACTACCTCCTAGCCTCACAGCAATATGATTGCACATCTGAGCATCTACCATCATGTCGGCACAGGTTGAGAAGTGTCATTTTCCTAGCTAGGCACAAGGTCGGCTCAACGCAGGCTGCAGAGTGGACCACCCACATGAAGGTTTCCCAGCCTCTCTTCCTGTGACTACCATGTGCCCAATTGTCATGCTGTATCCAATGGTGGTGTTCCACCAGTGGGAGAAATCTGCTGGTGGAACGGATTCCCCGTGCACCCCTGAAATCTGCTCCGGAGGGTTGGGAGAGCCTCCAGAGCAGATCTGGGGCACACGCTTGAGGCTGCAGGACGTGGGAGAAGCAGACAGGGAAGTCCTGTCACACAAATGGAATGCCCATTGTGCAAGTGGACTTCCACTCGCACGAGGGTTGGATGCAATCCACATATATGCAATGCAGATATGCAAAGAACTTGCAGCCTTGGTTGATCTGCAGCAAAACAGTAAATTGCATTTAAGGCTTCAAGAAGAGCAACACAGAGGACAGCTGCAAGACCCACACATAGAGTCCCTATGTCGTGTACCAGGTGGGGTAGCACTAAGTGGGCATAGTTCATGATCTTTCAGTTACTAGAACTCCCAGATCTGTTAAGTGCTTTGCATTTGGAACAATACTTCCAGTTTCTTTCATATTCCACTGTGTGTCTCCCAGAGCTTTCAGGAAACACAGAGCCAAGAACCTTTGCAAACAATAGGGTCACGTGACTGGTGCGTTACCAAAACTAGCAGAACATTAAACATAAACAAAGCACATCCCCATCTTTCAGATGGAAGTGATCCTTTAGTCCAGGGGTGGACAACTTTGGGTGGTCCAGGGGCCAATTTCAACCCCTGGGACCCCCTCGGGTCCCAGGGGTTGAAATTTCTGAAAACGGATTGTTATAATTTATTACATTTATATCCCATCTTTCTTCCATTGCAGAACTCAAGGTGGCTACATGTGGTACCCAGGTGGTCTCCCCTCCAAGCACTGACCAGACCCAGACCTGCTTAGCTTCAGCATGGTGGCTGATTCATGTGCTTTCAGGCCATGCCCTGCTGGGACTCAGGGATCCACATAGTAAAACAACTGGCTTTCTGCCACCAGATTTCAGCGGCAAACTGTGACGGAGGCCTAAGAAAGCCAAACATAACATTAAAGTCTTGTTTTAAAGCTAAATTTGGCCTTTTGAGGCCACCGTTGCAGGTTGCGCCTGAAATTTGGCAGGAGCAGCAGGGGATAGCGGGGCCATGAAGCCATGGAGCCACATGTTGCCTGAGGGACATGGGTTGTCCCTCCCTGCTTTAATCTTTCCATGGGAGCCTCTTTTCTTGTCTATACATACCCTCCCCCCCCCTTTCCTGGCCCAAGCAGTACAGCCATTTGTGTGTTCCGAGGTTACTGCAAGAAAAGCCTAAGCTGACCACGGTACTACTTGTCGCACCGTTTGTGCTTTTCCCCAGCTTCCTAAGAACAAGACCAGCACAGTTAATGAACTGCAAGTCTTAGGAGAGCACTATGCAAACATTCTGTCTAAAGGCATTCCTGTCAAAGGAAGAAGGGATTCTAAATTTGATCTATTGCTAGACCAGCAGCAACATCTGGGTGCAACATTGCTTCCTTATTAAAGGAGAGATTGTGCGTGGTGGTTTAAAACGAAAGGAACTGACCTACAAAGTGGCACACAGGAACCAGTTTTCTGCTCACATGATTTTAGTAGCACATTAGGAGGAAATACAGTATGATCGTCATCAGGTGAGTATTTGTGCTCAGTAACCAGTAAAGGCAGAATAAGGAGGCCCCCTCAGGTGGCAGATGCTCAGGGTGGAGTGGCAGTTGAAACTTACTTCAACACCAGTGACAGGAGAGTGACCTCCACTACACCTGAGGGCAACACACACTAGCTTAGGGGTGCACTCTTTTGTCACTGGTGTTGAAGTAAGATTCAACTGCCAGTCTGGCTGGATTCTGCATGAGGAACAGATGGGCTCCATTTTGCCCTTTGCTTCAGGCAGTGAAATCTCTTGGGTCATCCTGGTGGCAGCAATATTGCCCAATACCTAGAAGTCACTCATGACTTCCCATCAGCTCAGTCAGTGAGTTTACAAGTCCCAAAATGTATTGGTCAGAAACCTGGATAGAGCATCGTTCTGCTTCACCATTCATCTCTCAGCACCTCACATTTCCACCACGATTTACCCACTATGACCTGTCCATTTGCAGTTATGTGCTGTGCCTGTTAACCTCCCAGACTGCAGCGTTTTAGGTACAGCTTCAAAGCATTTAATGATCCTCCCTCTTGGGGGCCTGGCCAAAAAGGCTGGGCTTCCAGCCATGAGAACAACCAAAACACCACTGCAGTAACGGGAGTGAGCACTCTGAGAACACTGTCCAAGAAAAATGCTCCCTTTGTCTTATGAGTGCGATGCTTGTAGGAACACCATGTCCCTTTTGGGACATGATTGTTATAGCAAGGACCATAGATCAGCCTTCCCCAACCTGGTGGGGCTCCAGATGTGTTCAGCATCCCCAGCCAGCATAGCTGAGAGTTGTAGTCCAACACATCTGGAGGGCACCAGTTGGGGGGAGGCTGCCGTAGATCAAACTTTCATGATGAATGAAATGTCCCTTTACATTTGCTTTCACCTTCTGAAAGTGTCACACGGCGAGGATGTTTCCAACCCACCTTTTTGAAGTTACTAATAAGGCCATATTCACATCAACTGGATACCCCCATAGCATTATTTTACATTCTTCAAAAAGCTCCTGACCCCCATGACACTCTTGGAACTGCCACACTGAGCTGTTTCCAGCGGTGGCTTCTGTCCAAATTTTATTGTTAAACAGTTAAGAGGAAAGGGAGAAATAACATTTTGCCAATACAGCAAAACCCCATCATAGGGTAGTTGTGGTTGTTTTAAAAAGGGAAATTAAACCAAATTTGAGGGCTTCAGACTCCCACCCTTCCTAGGCCAGCTTACAAAATGAATCAAATTAAAAACATACAGAAATATACAAACACAGGAAAATCATTACGAGAAGCATAAATCATAGACCCAGCCAAGATGGAAAACAGATCAAATTCAATTGGGCCCTACTTAGAGGCCACATAAGACACACACAAAACCCGCACGTCACAACAACTTTAAGAAGTTTACAACCTAGGAGAAGCCGTGTGTAAAATCAAAATAAAGGACCAGATATCAAAGCATCATGCAAACAAAGGCGAGTCTACATCAGGTCCAGTGTTTTGGTTGGGACTCACTTTTTCCACCTGGGATGAAAATAAAGCACACTTTAAAGTAAGGGTTTGAAAAGGGTGAACACACCCCTCAACGAGTATGTTTTAACAGTAAAGGATGCCAGAACAGTAGCAAGCCTCTCAAGAAAAATGAAACTAAATGTAAATGCCTCAGGGCATTTCTCAGCTGGAGGGTATATAAAATAGAGAGCCAGTGTGGACTTGGGAGATCCAGGTTCTAGTCCCCATTCGTCTGTGAAGCTCACTGGGTGACTTTGGGCCAGCTGCTGCCTCTCAGTCTAATCTACCTCACAGGGTTGTTGTAAGGATAAAATGGAGAGGAGGAGAACCTTGTAAGCCACCTTGGGTTCTTTGCAAGAGGAAAAAATAGGCAGGATATAAATGTAATAATAAATACAACAACAGTAACATTAAAAAAAATTAAGTCAATGCTCATTTTAAACAACCAGGATTGATCCCAGGCCCCACATCAGCACCAGGGCTGGCGCTACCGCTAGGCAAACTAGGCGGTTGCCTAGGGTGCGCAGCTGAAGAGGGCGCGGAAACGCTGCGCTCCTCTTCGCTGCCGCTGCGCCGTCCTCACCAGGCCTCCGCCGCTGCTGCGCCGCCCCCGCCAGGCCTCCGCCTCCCACCCTCCTGCCTGCCGCGCCGCGCGCCTCCCCACGCCTGCCCGCTCGCCGCTGCGCCCCCCCCCCGCCGCCCCCCGCCCGCCTCCCGCTCGCTGCCGCTGCGCCTCCCACCGCCATCGCCACCCCCCAACCCCCCGTCACCTACCTTCTCCGCGTCGCGTCGCTTCCCGAGCCCCGCCCGCGTTGTTTTGGCGGGAGGAACCAGGGCAACAGGGCTTTTAAACAGGCTTGATCCAGGCCAACATCAGCACTGGCATTCCTAGACCTCCATGCAGGACACACCAGTGTTGACACCTGCCCCGGGGGGCCCGGATCAGAAACCGGGGTCTGCGCACCTCCATTTTAATTTCCCACAATGGCCCCAACCAACACTCCATTGGGCACTCCAGGACTTTGTGGGAAATTCAAGTGGTGGCAGCTTCCCACTAGCCTTCGAGTATTGTGGCCATTATCAGGTAAGCCTGAAGGGGTCTACCAGAGGCACTTTGCCTGGGGCCCCCTCAAATCTGGAGAAGGCCCTCATTAATCTGATGTAAATGACACTCTACAACTAGGAACGTAGGAAGTGTAGCTGAAGAAAGAAATGTAAAGCCCTTCAACTCTTTAATGCACTGATGAACCTGAGGTGCGGAGAGGGCCAGCATCATGTCAGTTCAGTTGTATTGCCTAAACCAATTTTTTGCTAAAGCTGTATTTAGTAATTTAAGAACTCTTATATACGGGGGGGGGGGGAGAGAGAACATGAACTTCCTACCATAGGCTTGTCTGCACAGGGCCGGCGCTACCGCTAGGCAGACCCAGGCGGCTGCCTAGGGCGCGTGGCGGAAGAGGGCACAGAAATGCTTGCGCTCCTTCCTCGCCGCCGGCGCGCTCCTGCCCCGCCTGCCGCCTCCGCCGCGCCTCCCCATCCCGCCCACTGCCGCCGCACCTTCCCCCCGCGCGCGCGCGCCCGCCCGCCACCTACCTACCTTCGCGTCATTTCCGGAGCCCCGCCGGCATTGTTTTGGCGGGAGGAACCAGGGCAACAGGGCTTAAACAGCCCTGTTGCCCTGGTTTCCCCGGCAAAAAAAAAAAAGCGCGGGGGTCCCGTCGCGTAGGAGGAGGAGGAGGCGGGCCAGCAAGCAGCCAGCAGCCAGCATCGGGGGGGGGAGGTAGGTGGTGGTGGTGGTGGTGGTGGCGGCGGCGGGGGGGGGGGTTGCAGAGCAGGGCTGCTTTGCTCCGGAGCCCCCCCCCACAGCACGAGAGGGGGGGGCGCTAAATATAATTTGGCCTAGGGCGCCAAACAGCCCTGCACCGTTCCTGTGTCTGCATAATCAATTCAGCAGCCCTGATCCATCTAGACCAGGGGTTCTCAACCAGAGGGGAATTCCCCCCAGGGGGAATATTTTAGGGTTTCGAGGGTGGGGGGGAATTGGGACCACAGACTCAAACTGTTGGAATATTGATCTTTCTACAAATTACAATTCTACAGATTGTTCATAATCTACAGGACATCACACACCTGTGATGTGTGTATGGCACAGATTAAGTCAGACAATCTTGGAAAGGGGGGGGAATGACATTCTGACATATGGTGAAGAGGGTGCATGGGGCAAAAAAGGTTGAGAACCACACTGCTCTAGATGTATGAGAATTTCATTTTTGCTCACAAAGCATATGAGCATGCCCTGTTCGAAGCCCCAAATGTGAGTGTGAACACGTGTCTGCCGAAAATATTCGCAAATCGTCAAACACGCGCTTGCGTTTGTCTTGTTCCCAATTCCAAGTTTGATTTGCGCAAATTTCCGCAATAGACCAAATGAGCCCCACTTTAGTCTACGGAGGAAATTTGCACAATTTTGGGAGATTCGTGCAAATCTCCCATTCAGTCGCTGTTCGGATTTGCACAAATCTCCCGTTCGCGTAAAATGAGCAGCAAACGCAAACGGGAATAGAGCACGAGATGAGCAGCGAGACAATTTTTGAGATCATTAGGATTCTCCGAACATCACTCATCTGCCCAACCCTTGTGACTAAGTCCCATTCAGACCAATAAGGCAAGTTACGCACATCTACCAAGTCTCAATACTTGTCCCAACTAACTTTAATATAACTGGCCCCAATCCAGCCAAAGTGAGAGCAGAAGTGCTAGAGGCAGGCGCTTCAACAACACACCCACACAAAAAAATCACAAATAACAACTTCTATTACTACTTCTGGATGCGGTTTGTACTAAGGCGTACAAAATTGAAACTTACCGGTTGACCTCCCCACCATCTGTGATTGAATTTTTCTCGACCTCGAAGGCTGAAGGTAGCATCAAATACGGGGTCATACATCGAATTTCCAATGATTCCATGAGATTCAGGATAGAGCCCCTTTGTGTGAAAGCAAGCTAAAGTTGGCTAAACCTTAGTTACACATTATTAAGTACGCTTCTCATGCATTTTTTAACATGATGGCTGGGGAATGCTGGAAGTTGTAGGACTTTTCTCTGTATAAACATGCATAGGATGCACCTTTAGGAGATTGAGCAGATTATTCCCTATGCAACAGGACCTTATGCAAAATGACCCACTGAAATAGCTTCAGGGCGCAATCACAGAGATGAGTGTAAGCCTCCGAAGTTGAAGGATCCCACTCATCCAATGCAGAGTGGGAGGAGCAGTGGAGGCAATCTTCACCTCCTTCACTAGACAGATGTTTTCAGCTGTCTAGCAATGGCATTTCAGAGGGGGAGGGAAGGAGGCTGGAGAGGCTTCGGGATACCTCGTATCCTGGCTGCCCTAGTCTCCTCCCGTCCCTGCTCCTTCCCTGCCCCCTTCTACCGCTCTCTGAAGTCGCTTTCCTGACCTCGGAGAGCAGTCAGAGCGGTTCTTTCCACACTGGCTGCAAGGGGGAGAAGGGGATCGGAGCTCTGACTCCCAGCTCGAAAGTCAGAGCGCAGTCTCCAACCTTGGAGCTGGGAATTAGAGCTCCAAACCCCACCCCACCCACTCAGAGCTGGAGCAGAAAGAACTGCACCAGCTGCCTCTCCGAGGTTGGGAATGCAACCTTGGAGAGGGGTAAAACCTCGGAGAGGGGTCTGGTGGACAGGGAGGGGAGGACACTGGAGAGGCCAGGATATGAGCTATCCTGGGGCCTCTCCAACCGCCTTCTCTCCACCTTTGGAACGCTGTTGTTAGACAGGCAAAACAGCCTGTCTAGTGAAAATGGAGGGTGGGATAATGGGGAGGCAAAAATTGCCTTCGCTGCTCCTCCCACCCTGCATAGGATGAGCTTAAGTCCACGAGTTCGGGGGCTTACAGTCATTGTAATAGGATTGTGCCCTAACTTTGATATCCCTTTTCTCTTCTCCCTGCATCGCCCCCACCCCACGATGGAAGTGCTACCCATAGATCTCAATGGAGAAACCCAGATTTTAGCACAGTTGTGACTGGGCAGTAATTTTAGCCCCACCAAAAAGGTAGCATTAAAGGCAGAAGTCCTGTCTTGGGGTTCGATATGAATTCTCAAGTTCCCTCTCAATAATAAGATGAGTTACTCTACTATTTTCTTATCTCTATGCCCTCAACATTCTGAAGGTCCCGAAAGCTCATAGATCCTGGAAGCTTACAGGGCTTTTTTTTTTCCCTTTCAAATTTACACACTTACACATTTCTGAGTACCCAGAGAGTGACCCATATATAAACCATCTACTGCTTTATTTTGGGGTTGCTCCATTTTATTTCCAAATCCAAACTTACAACCAGAGTTTGTTATTACGGGAAATGATGGTTCAGGTCAAATATTCTCATACCTCCACAAAGTTCAACTGTTCAAATGCCAGTTTCCCACCAGGGTTCTCCTTGGCGTATTCATACACAGCTCTAATGCTCCACAGTCTTTCAGACTGTAAGAGTCCCTACTGTGGTCTTTCACAGGTATATGCAAAACCACCCTTAAGTTCAGTGACCTTTTCTTTCCCCACTTCAAACCAAGACAACAACATATTCAGAAGCTTCCCTTCCTCAACCCCCATTTTATTATTTACAGAAAGATAAAAACTGTCCTATATACCCATAAAACCAACATGACTTACAGTCGCCAAAGTATACAAGTTAGGGAAGGTTTTCGTGGGGTAGACCGGTCTCATATACGGTGCATGCGTTCCACAGGATCCTGAAAATGCAATATGAAGTATTATATTATACTTTATAATAGTGCCATCAGTGTCCATGGCACTTTACAGGTATTAGACTACAGGTTCCTCTCCTGAGGATCTTACTATTTAAAATTCAACATAAGGAAGACAGAGTAAAGGATGGGGGGGGGGGGATGAAAGCAGCCACTATTATCTTGCACTATTACATTACATTAGAAAGAGTGGAACATGCAATAAAAGCTATAGTGCGGAATGCTCCTGTTCAGCCATGCCCTCTTTCAAGCTACTCCATTCCATTCCCCCCTACTGTACAGTTTTCTGGGTCTTTCTCCCCGAGTCAGCATTCTGTGCCCACTGAGTAATCTCAGGACTTATCGGGCTGTTTTTGGTATCTCCCACCTTCTTGGATTTGCTTTTCTAATGACGTTTTGTACTTCTGCAAACCTTGGGGCCCTGTCAAGCCTGCAAATTCCTCCCCCTTTTGTGAGGATGGCACAATTTTGGCTACTTTGGCACTGATACCCGAATGTCAATATAGAGGGAATTATGTTTACATAAGACGGACGCCATTTAAGTCAATAATTAAATATGGCATTTAACTGCACTAACAGTGCAATCCTATGTTTACTAAGAGGTACCGGTAAGTCCCACTGCCTTCAATGGGGCTAACTCCCTAGTAAGTGTGTTTTAAGATTGCGGTTTAGGAGGAGCACTGGGTTAGCAGACTAGACAGCCTTTGACATAACTTCTATGCGATAAAATAATGACTCTAATTTAGGGCATATCTGCACTACAAACTTAAACCACTTTAACGTTTGCTCCTTCCACCCAGGATATAGTGATGTATGCGTACCTGTTGGGGTGCTCGGCGGGTGCTCTGCGAACACCCTCGTCGCTCAATTCCTCCCGCGGCAACAGTGAGGCTCCCGGCAGACTTTCCAGGGATCCAGAAGTGATGCAACGGGTCCTGGCGCTGCGCCAGGAAGTGATGCAACGGGACCCGGCACTGCTTTTTTCACGTAAATACCATAGAAAACCACGGTTTTAAGGTGGTTTTCTATGGTATTTATGTGAAAAACGTAGCGCCGGGGACCCGGAAGTACCTCTTCCCGGCTCCTCTCTGGGGAGATGTGCCGAGCCAGAGAAAAGGTAAGTGCCGCAGGGCTCGGGGGGTCGAGCAGGGCGGGTTTGCCCCGCTTCCACCCCCTATGGAGATCCGTGCACATCCTTATCAGTACAGAATCAAGTTCTTTGGGAATATATACTCAGTGTTCTATATGCCATATATCTATATGAGAGATCAAAAGATTAAAGGTTTGCTTTAGCCAAACATATGCACGTACTTAGTTTTTCAATGTTGCGCATCACTTTGTCACCTTTCTTCATATACGATGCACGGAAGCCATCAACAGAGAAGATTATCAACGGAGGACGAACAAAACTGAAGTGCAAGACATATAAATGAGCTAGAGACTGGAGGAAGAACATGGCAAAAGAGGAACAAATCGGAAGAACGAAACCAGCTATAGCTTTTGAGGGGTTCCTTGGTAACCACCTTGGAGGTTCCCATAATTGCCCCAAGGAAGCATTAAAATGGCTAAATGGGGGGACATTTTTATTTTTATTTATTTATTATATTTATACCCCGCCTTTTTTCCTGCAAGGAAACCAAGGTGGCTTACATAATCCTCCTCTTCTCCATTTTATCCTCACAACAACCCTGTGAGGTAGGTTAGGCTGGGAGTCAGTGACTGGCCCAAAGTCATCCAGTGAGTTTCATGGCCGAGCGGGGAGTAGACCCCGGATCTCCTGAGTCCCAATCAAACACTCTAACTAACCACTACGCCACACTGGCACATATGTTTTACTCAGAAGAACAGTCCAATATTGATCAATGGGATTTACTCCCCAGTAAGCAAATACAGGATTTGCTAAAGCAAATATAAGCAGCCTGAGAACACATATCTAAGGTTTAGGACAATAATATATGCAAGTAAGATTGGTCTGAAATTAAAAGGTAATTGTCAGAGCCTTTCGAAACATTTTAAAAGGCACTGGCCTTACGGTTCCATCTTAATCCTTAATCTTTTGTTTTAAAAAACTCAATCTTAGGACATATTGCTACATCTACAATCCCTTAAGAGTGTAATCCTATGCATATCTACTCAAAAGTAAGTCACATTGGGTTCAATGGGACTTACTCCCAAGTAAGTGTGTATAGGATTGCAGCCTAAATGACTAATCTGAATGCTTCATACTGTGTTAGAATTCAAAACAAGTTACGATTATTCATTTTTATTTAAAAAGAATCCTCCAAGAGTATGGTATCAATTATAACAAGTAGCCAGACCACAGAATTACTTTAATTTCCACCCCAGTCCTATTCTCCCTTCTTCCATTACCTCAAGACAAAGATTTCTTGATCCTGCTGCTTCAAAATAATTCCAAACATTTTTTGCCTTGTTTCACAGTATTTTTTAACAATGTGGAAGTAAGAGTAGAATACGGCTTTAAAGCTGAACAGTAGCAAATCTAATCTATGTGGCAATATGAAGTGTTTTCATGTTTCTGCTCTCAAGATACATTTAAGAATACAATCTAAATGAATGCAAAAAAAGAAAAGAAACCCCAAACCCATTTTCTTGGGGTGCTTCCAGACCAAGCTTTTATTGTGCAATTGCCCTGCCACCTTCACATAATTTTATTGGGGGGGAGGAGGTTTTTCAGATGGCATCGTCTTCCATTTGTAACCCTCCCGTGTTCTCCCACTATTTCTTCCACCTCTTTTCTTACCACAAAAAACCAGTTAAGGGTGGAAAAACCGAACAGCCACACAATGGGTGCAGAGGGCTTCTAGCGCTACTAATCAAAAGGCATTCTGTCTTTCCCGCCTTAATGGGGGCCTTTTTTTTTTTTTAACTGCAGTGGGAATACACAGGATTATGATTATGAGGTGGAAACTGTTCCTCTGCTGCTGCTTGTGCTCTTTATTGTGCCCAGTTAAATCTCACTGGGTTGTATGTTAATTGTTAAGGAGGATTTGAATGTATTGTACTTCACTTTGAGCACCTGCTTGGGGCTGAATACAGCAACTCATATTTCAGCAACAACGACAAAAGCCAAACAGCTCTTCTGGTCTGGCAACCAATGGAAACCAAAACTTGCAATCTACTGTTGTAAATTAATAAAATAAATCACTTACCCTGCTGGGCATTCTGGAGTTCGTATATCCTCACAATCATCCATAACCCAATGAGTCTCTCCTGAAAGGGGATAATATAAAATATTTTGTATACTGCCTATACAGCTACAGATTCCAGTTACATGAGGCTGTTAATCGGCTGTATCTACTTTCAGTTTCGTCGCAAAACTAAGATCCCAGCACTACACAAGGAGCATTTCCTTTCCTGCTTTCCCACTACATAACCTCTAGGTGGCACTGTGACGTAGCTGAATAGTGCAAATACACAAGCTAAAAAAGTGTTTCCTTTCCATTTTTCAATTAAATACCGCACTTTCCCTGCTCTAAAAATACTTGGGGGAAAGTGCTCTTTAGACACAGAAGCAAAACTAGAGAGTCACAACATCATCTAAAGAACCCATAAACAACCGTGAGTAGGGAACTACAAATGTGCAATAAATGCCTTGTGTAGAAAAGTCCACATCTAAGACAGTGACATGCAGCCAGATCCTATGCATGTTTACTCAGAAGTAAGTCCCATGGTGATCACTGGGACTTGTTCTCAGGTAAGCACACCTCGGAGTGCAGCTGTGGCACCACACTTGCCTTTCTGAATGCTTGGGTGTTCACAGACAGTAGTCTTAGGGTGCTTCCAGACAGATATGGCTAATTGTGCTACCTATCAAAAGACATTGCACAGCTATCACGGCTTTTCTTCCTTAATGGATTTTTGTGTGGAAAGCAGTGGGAAAACATGGGAGATTTACAAATGGAAGACAATGATGCCTGGTCCCCTGTAAAATTCTGTGAATGAGGTAGGGTGATGACACAATGAAAGCCTTGTCTGGAAGCACCCTTCGCATCTGTATTGTATACAGGTGTGTGTGTGTGTGTGTGTGTAGCAGGGAGGATGCATATTTTCTAAGTTGTGCATGTTTTAAACAGGCATTTCTTTCTGGTTCTTGAATAATTTATTCCAAACACACACACACACCAAACATCTTCAATTCTCATAGCAGGGACCGTGGAAGATATTACTACTAAAAGCAGTCTAGAAGCAAGATCAGTGCTACCTCTTGCTTACTTGGTGCCGAAGTAGTTCCCTTCCCTTCTTTATTCAGATCACAAAGACCACTCCCATTTCACTGCCAGCCTCCTACAGTAGCCATAACTCAGTGGTAGAGCACCTGCTTTTCTTGCAGAAGGTCCCAGGTTCAATCCCCGGCATCTCCAGGTAGGGTTAGGAGAGAATTCTGCCTGAAACCCTGGAGAGCCGCTGCCAATCAGTGTTGACTATACTGGGCTAGATGGATCAATGGTCTGACTCAGTAGAAGGCAGCTTCCTAAGTTCCTAGTAGCAAAAGATCCCAGGTGTATATCCCACATCCAGTTTTTATGCTCTTTCTAGTCAAGATGGAATCCCTTTCTAAGCCCTCCTCTCTCAAAGCTACGTGAGTGTTTTTATTTTTCAGTTCACTCTTCCTCTACTCCTGAGGAAAGTTCTCTCAATTCAAGCAAGGATTTCACAGAACTGTAAAATGACTCCAACTCTGTGCAGTAGCTGTATTTTCTGGATGTAAGCGGTACATAACAGATAATGTTCTGGTCTTCTTTAAAATCTCAAAGGAAGAAATGCAATGTTCCTGGGCAACTACTTCTACTGCCCACCTTAAAACAGCTTCTCAATATCAAACCAAATTCCCTGGACCCTTCCATGAGGCATCAAAGCCATATATATAAGCCACGATGCCTTGGATCTAGCCTTGCTCCTGAAGTAAGAGAGCCTTCTTCATTTGTATTTTTCTGTTTCATTTAACTATCTAACTTCCGTCCCTTCCTCAGCCTTGACCTTCAAGGAGGACAACTTTATGTCACTCTGCCTCCAGCCACATTTCACCTGTTGAGGCCATAAGCACCTGGTTCTCCCAGAATGTGGTCAATTGCGGTCCAATGACAGTTCTCTTCTGGGGCTAATAGTAAGCTTTTGGGGTTGGCAATGTTCATTGGACCATGGCACAGCGGAAAAAGGGTTAAACATTCCTCCCTACACTTCGTGGTCCCGACTGCAGCCAGGGTTCTGTGCTTTTTTTTTTTTTTTTTTTGGAAAATCAAATCAGATACATGAAATACATTTCATATATTGGCTAGTTAGGCCTTCAGATACCTTCTCTCCCTGTATTAATCCTCCACCATTTTTTATGTCAAGACAGGGCCTGCGTCAATTACTGTGTCCTTGTGCTATATGAACATCTGTGATTGGAAACAGGAATTTTATAGCAGTGGCTCAGAGGCTACAGAGGATTGCCCTCAGGGATTGTTCCACTTTTGTTTTCATTCCAGAAACGTTATATAACTGATCCTTTTCCCCTCGAGCCTTCGGGATTTATCCCCACAGCAATTTCTGACCAGACAACACATTTTCTAGTTAAGTGGATTTAAAAAAACAGAAACAAAAACAAAACAGAAACCCACACACATTTCAATTTTATATAATTGTAGGGTTTTGCCTCACTCTGTTGCTGTAAGTTTCTTTGAACATCTGCTTGAAAAGCGGGATATTAAAAAAAAACACAAAGGGTTCTGCCTTAGCTTCTGTTGCTGCCCACACTGAGGGCTAACATGTTAGGTTAAATGCATAACATATACCTGCTCCTACATTTTTATTTTACTTTAAGGTAAGTGCATTGGCCCCTGATCCAGGGGTTGGGGGACACTCCATTAGTGCCAATCGTGGGTTTTTTTTCTTTAGCCCCCATACCATAGAACATAATAGAGTTCGAAGGAGCCTCCAAGGCCATCGAGTCCAACCCCCTGCTCAATGCAGGAAACTAGAGGAGGGGTCTCCCATCCAAGTCATAACCAGGCCTGACCCTCCTTAGCTTTCCACGCTCAGACAAGCTGAGCCAGCGTGAGCCGCAGGCCTTGTGTCTGTGTGTGCAAATATAGGGGTGGGGAAGTGGCTCGGTGGATAGATTAAAAAACAAAACAAAACCCTAGCCATGCACAATGATCCTGATTTACACTGGGCCCACACGCTTACACGAAAGTAAAAAGTAGTTAGGATAGGTTATACACTTAGTTTAGCCCTCAGGAGGCAGGGATTGAAAGAGCCCTTCCCCTTTATTTATTTATTTATTTTATTTTATTTATACCCCACCTTTTTTCCTGCAAGGAACCCAAGGTGGCTTACATAATCCTCCTCCTCTCCATTTTATCCTGACAACAAACCTATGAGGTAGGTTTAAAAATGTTGCAGAGGAAAGCGCGAACGCAGTCCCCCACTGCCACAAATTGTGCAGCTGAGTTTCCTGCATTTGGGGAAATTGCAGGGGTCAGCACACCCGGAGTGCAATGGATGAACCTCACCCTGGGAAAACCACCTTTGTGATCATGTCACCACCACCTTGTTAAAAACTGGATGCTAACCACAACTCTATGTTAATTGGGTTGGATCCAAATTTACACTGGATCAACAGCACTGATGGAAGTGAATTTCTACACCCCTCCTTCCCAAGGCAGCCCCTCCAGCAAGAGTAGGGCAACTTGTGGCTCTCCAGATGTTTTGGCCGACAACTCGCATTATCCCTCACCACTGACTATGCTAGTTAGCGCTGATGGGAGTTGTGGCCCTCAAGATGTTTTGGCCTACAAGTTACCCACCCCTGCTTTACAAGGCTTTGGCCTATCATCCCTCACCATTGGCTCTGCTGGCTAGGGCAGATGGGAGTTGTAGGCCAAAACATCTGGAGGACCACAAGTTGCCTACCCCAGCTTTACAGAATCTTTCCTGGTTGTGGGGTATACTTTTAGAGAAATCTGGAGAGAAAAACCATTGACAGCTTGTTTAGCTGGGGAAAACTCTCTTACCTATTAGAAACAGTAACCAGGGAGATTTAATCTATGCACCTTTAAGAAATCCCATGCTATTATTTGAAAAATAATACTTTATTCCTTTGTAAATGTCTTAGTTTTGTTCATCTTGCCTCTAGTGCAGGGCTCTCCAACGTTGGGTCCCCAGATGTTGCTGGCCTACAGCTCCCAGCATACCCAGCCAGCATGGCTAATAGCAAGGGATTCTGGGAGCTGAAGTCCAGCAACATCTGGGGACCCAAGGTTGGAGAGCCCTGCTGTAGTGGCTGTGTCAATCTCAGGCGGCCTACACCATAGGAACTAGGCTACTGGGCTTCAAAAAAAGGGTTATATTTTTGTAGTGGCAGTTAAAGCAGGGGTGCCGGACCTCAGGTGCGGGACCCAAATCTGGTCCTCCTAGGATCCCAACCTGGCCTTCCGTGGTTCCGCAGAAGGCCACACCCACTTCCTCTGGCTCCACCCCCTTTGTCTGGTGGTTTCCCAACTTTTGTGCAGTTTTTTAAAGCAGGGCTCTCCAAGCTTGGGTCCCCAGATGTTGCTGGACTACAGTTCCCAGAATCCCTTGCCATTAGCCATGCTGGCTGGGTATACTGGGAGCTGTAGGCCAGCAACATCTGGGGACCCAAGCTTGGACAGCCCTGTTCTAAAGGGTTGGAAATGTCTCTCCTAAGGCTTAGTTACTGGCAATAACTGCTTTAAGCCAAACTATGCTGGTGTTTTCAGCCCCACCCACCACTGGAATGTGACCCGAGAGCTTCTCTGACAGGGAATTCAGCCCTTAGGCTGAAAGAGGTTCTGCACCCCTGGATTAAAGGTTTTATACTTGAGACAGCCTTGCAGCATGGAGTGCCATTGACCCAAGTCTAAAAGTTTTAATAAAGGGACTGCGGTGAGAAAACTGAGATGGCTTTTCCACATTTGGTGACATAGGTGGAATAAGCCACATGTGCCCCTGCTACATTTGGTGGCAGCGTCAGGAAGCCCCACAGGACAGGTTTCTTCTACAAAGGCACTGGAGAAGAAGAGCAGGGAAAGGAAACTGGCAGCCACACAATTATCCCATTAAAGGTAAGTCAGAAGTGACTTCTGGGTAGTGGAGTAGCTGGACAACCAGCTTTATCCTAATCCCACTGTTCCCAAATCCCTGCCTGGAAATACCTGCAGGTTAAAATACAAGCTTAGATTTGTATTTGGCTGGCTGGGAATTATAGGGCTTTTTTCTGTCTAAACATGCTATAGGATTGCGCCCTTAGTGATGCAATTATGGAAGCTAAAATCCTCAACTCTCCCCACTTTATAGCAAGTAGGAATGCAAAACAAACTTGAAAAGTTAGTATTACCAGTGGAAACAACTTCTGGAGGGGTAACCGTGCTAGTCTGTTCAGCAAGCACAACAAAGAGAGCCTTGTGGCACCTTAAAGACTGACTAACAGATTTGTTACAGCATAAACTTTCCGGGACTAGTCTTTAAGGTGCCACAACGCTCTTTGTTGTTACCAATGTTTCTAGCACTCTTTGTTATTATCAACACTCGCTGTTATTACCATTGCTATGACAATGGAAGGGAGGCTTGAGTAAAATACAAAGTGATCAGCAAAAGGCATCAATTATTAGCTCAGGGAAAGGTAGACAGGATCAGTGTTCTCCAACCTTGGGTCCTCAGATGTTTTTGGCCTACAACTCCCAGTTACGCTGGCTGGGGCATGCTGGGAGTTGTAGGCCAAAAACATCTGGGGACCCAAGGTTGGAGAGCACTGGGATAGATGCATTCACACTTTTTAAAAGAGATTAATTTAAAGTTATTCTGCAGTACAGCCAAGGTCACAGAGAGCCTTTTGCTATCGGTTATTTCAAAGGAAGCCAGCTGGAGGCCCCCTGAAAGGTTCTGCTTGATCTACAGAAGCAGCACCTAAAAAAAAAAAAAGAAAAAAAGAAAGAAAGAGGAAGAAGAAAGCAGGACTTGAAAACTGTATTGTTACGGTTCCAAAGTAATGCCTGAAGAACGCTTTAACTGGGCTTTGAACAGAGGAAACAGAGTGAAGACACATTCAATGCTATCCCCCCACAAATAAGGATAATCATATTTCAAACGCTGCGGAGTAATCCAATAAGCTGTCTACAGATGTCATGGCAGTTTCTTCCTCGATGATTTAAAGGATGCAGGATAAACATTCAGGGTCAAACTACACACTATATCAAATACATGGTATGTATCTGACCCTCTCTTTGCTTTTTACTCGCAAGCAAACATGTGGGGATGCAATCAGGACTGGAATCGCCATGTATGGGTAGAGGAAGTTTAAAACTCCCCCACAACTGCTTGTTTTCTGAAATTTCTCTTCCTTGCCCCCTATCATGATGATGATGATGATGATGATTGTAAAGCCTCATGAACAAGTTTCTGGTATGGGGAGGTTTAAACTTCCCCTACCCTCGTGTGGTAATCCGGATCTAAATCACATGCTTACTTGGGAGTAAAAAACAAAGATACAGTATGTATTTAACATACTGTGTAGTTTGACCCTTATTTTTTGTATAGCTCAAAAGCACTTCACATGCATTATTTATTTATAGGTTACATTTATGTCTCGCCTTTCCTTGAAGGAGTCCAAGGTGGTATATGTGATCCTCCTCCTCGCCACTTATCCTCACAACAACAACCCTTTGGGGTAGGTTAGGCTGAGAGTCAGTGACTGGCCCAAAGTCACCCAGTGAGCTTCACGGCAGAGAAGGGACTAGAACCTGGGTCTCCCTACTCTTAGTCCAGAACTCTAACCACTATACCAACTGGCTCTCTAGTTCTGATCCTTGGAGATTCTCTGCATGAGGCTTTTAACCTGCCACTTTACTGAGGCTTCTGCTTCCGGATTCTTTGCGGGATTAAGATCAGCTCCTTTACGTGCAATTTTTTCCAGGGTTTTTTCTTTCTCTGCCTTTCTATATATTCCATTAAACAATCACAAGGTGGTGCTGTGGTATAGCAGAATTGCAAAAATACACAAGCTTCTCATTCCAGTTCATTCTGCTATTTCCAGAGAATACTGCACTTTCCTCGCTCTAAAAAAACACACAGCAGGAATACTTGGAAAGCACAGGAGAGGCCCTGGAGGATGACGACGTAATGTAAAGCGCCCACAAACTACCGTGAGTGAGGAATCACGAGCACACAATTAATGCCTTGTGTAGAAAAGCCCTTAGAAACAACCCTGTAAGGGGGCCTTCCCAAGCATAGAGCCCTCCAGATGTGTTGGACTGCAACTCCCATAATTCCTGGCTATGGGCATTGCACTCCACTACATCTGGAGGGCACCAAATTGGGTAAGGCTGCTGTAAGGCAAGTTGCCATTATCAACCTTAAAACTTTGGCTTAAGATCTTTATTTTCAAAATAGGAACAGGGCCGCTAACACATTGAGGACACTTACTGTAGCGGTTGGACAAAGTCTGTTGCCCAAAAAGCTGCCTGTATCGAACTCTCACCCATCTTACTCCTTCAAATGGGCTACAATAACGCATCTCCCTTCATAAGACAAAGACTCTGGGACATTGCTTTTCAAGAACTTCTGGCTCATTCGTGTACAGCCTGTTCACCTGGCTCTTTGGGTATCTCCTATGATGATCCTTTCCGGTTAGTTCCCTACTTTAGGACTCTGCACGTTGCTAAATATTGCAGAGCTTTTACTCTGGCCAGATTTGATGTTCTTCCATCCCAAATGCTTTGGGGCAGGTATGCAAGCAACCCTCTTTCTTCAAGGGTATGCCCTTGTAATAATCAACAAGTAGAATCCATAGAACATGTCCTTCTGTTCTGTAACCTCTATGCTGTAATTTCTTTGGCCCCTGACTGACCAAACTACCAGAAAGTCAGTTTAATTTTATATTTAATGTCTGATGGAAGATAAAATTCCAATGGTGTCACTGATAGTGGCTTACATTTCTATCTGTAGCAGTGAGAACAAAAGAACAACTCACAACAGCACAACTCAGGTCTTTGAAACTGGAAAGATCCCTACGCAGGGACCAACTTGTGATTACTGGGATTCTATAGAATTGTATTTATGTTATACTTTGAATCTGCTCGCTTTGAGATTCTGGTGTACTGCATGTTTTATTTATTTTTACGTCTATCGACTGCAATAAATTTGACTAAAGTTGTCTTTATCATCCCCCATACTGCAGATGGAGGAGGCCGAGTCCCTCACTAGTGAGTTCATGGCAGAGGCAAGATCCAAACAGTGACTTCAGTTCAAAGTTCAATCTTAGCTGCTACATGACACTAGCTACAGATGTCAAGGCTGCTTGACCTGCTCTTCTTTTAGGCTAGGAAGCTTCGACTGGATCAGGGGTGTGCAGACTTCAGGCTAACAGCATCTCCTTTTCTTTCTTTCTTTCACTGGAAGCCTGAGATCCACCAAAGTGCAAAATAGTGGCTCAAGCAGGTGAGCATAATGCTAATTAAGTGTTAGTTAGTTAGTTAGTTAATTAATTAATTAATTAAGGAACAGGATCTTGCTGGAGCTAATGCAGAATGCAGCAGCTCAGCTGTTGTGAGGAACTGCCCCTGGTTTCAGCATGCAACTCCTTTGCTGAGGGAACTGCACTAGCTGCCTATTCGCTACTGGCCCAGGTTTAAGGTTTTGGTACTAGTGTACAAAGCCCTAAAGAACTTGGGACCAGGATACCTGAGAGAGCACCTTCTCAATTATCAACCTGCCCAGTCACTGACGTCATCAGAGGGCATTCTCCTGGTGGTTCCACATGGACCTATATGGCCCAACTGGAGTCCACCTGGAGAAGAGCCTTCAGTGAGGTGGATCCATTTCTTTGGAACTCCCTGCCTCTGGAGGTCAGGCAGGCACCAACACTGTATTGTTTTCGGCACCTCCTGAAAACACTTTTATTTCAGGAAGCCTTCCTGAACTAACCAGCCACAGTTGTATTGATTTTGTTTTCTATATGCTGTTTTATTCTTTTATCTGTTTTATTTTTTAATTGTACACCACTCCAAAATCTCCAATATGGAGCGGTATATAAATTTTGTAAATAAATAAACAGGGTGCTTCTGAGCATATGCTCAGCCCACAACCAAGCCCACAAATTCTCTCAAAGTAAAACCAAGTCCTGATTTCTCCCCAAGCACTCTTTCTCAGCAACCTAATGGATTTTCGTTGTTGCTATTGTTAAAGAATTGAGAGTCAGAAATCCTTGCCAGTCTACTGAAGGATCACTCAGAAATCTGCCAGTAGATCCCAATGTTCCCTCCTGCCCACTCCTGGACTAGATGACTCGAACCTCCCACCAAAAGTTGTGGCTATCCATATGGGCAGTATTACCTAGAGTGCTTTACTTAGAAAGAACGGCACAGAAACAGGTACCTTTGCAAACAACTTGGTAGTTAGTACAGCAGTCTCCTCTGGATAAGCAGTCTTCAGAACAGTGGCAAGCATTATCTTCATTTCTTGTCTCTCCACAACGCTCTTTTGTACATTCCCAGCCTCCAGCTAACATTATAACAAAAGCAAAAATGTAAGATACAACTTTGAAAAAAAGAAGAAGACGCACACACACAAAGATACAAAGCATCTTTGGAGCAAAACAATTGCACAGCAGTCATTTAACATTTGCTGATGCTTCCACTGAAGCAAATTTTAAATGCTCTAGGGCGCAATCCTTATGTACGTTTAGACAGAAAAAAGGCCTACAACTCCCTACATGCGGGGAGTTGTAGGCCTTTTTTCTGTCTAAACGTGCATAGGATTGCAACTCTAGAGAGGTAGGAAAAAATAGCATACCTACACTAGAAACTTACATTGGTTTTGATACCTGATTAACTGGCATGGCTTCAAAAGAATGCTGAGGATTGTGATTTTTTTTCTTAGAGGTCCACATCCCACCACTCCCATAGAACTACATTTAAAGGGTTCCCTGCTGAACCAGTTTGAACATGTAAATGTAAATGAGCCCTGAGGCTCTAAAGCAGGAGTGGGCAGAAGGAAGATCTCCAGATGGTTTGGGGGTCTGTGGAAGCCCCTGCCACCATGGCCAATGGTCAGGAATGCTGGGAATTGAAATCCAAAACATCTGGAGATCTACTTTTTGCCCACTCCTGCTCTAAAGAATGCGATTCAAATTCCAGCTGAGGTGGATTTGGGAAAGTCCCACTGCCTCATCTATAAAATGGAATGTTAGAAGAAAAATAGAATGAGGGCTGCAAAGCATTGTGTATGCTTGCACTTTTATTCCATTCATAAGCATATGTTTGAGCATCTCTATCCACAAGCAGGATGTTTATTCCATTCATAAGGATATGCTTGAGTGACATACTGGCTGTCTTCGGATGCAATGTTAAACCATAGGCTAGGGAAGCCTTCCTCAAACAGGTGCCCTTCAGCTGTGTTGTCCAGTAGCCACGTTGGTTGGGGATGATGGGAGTCCAATACATATGGAGGGCATCTAGTTGGGGAAGGCTGGCTTAGTGTTTGAGAACAAGCGTAGGTGAGTCTGTTCTGGTATGGCCATGAGAACAACATCAGGAGGTTTCATTTCAGTTTTAGATTAACCACAGTTTAGCATGCTATCTGAATCTTAAAACTGTGGTTAATCTTAACTATGGTTAGTGAAAACAAGTCCGCTTCATAAACTAGGATTTGAAGTTGCCTTGTTTCCACTACCTATAGTTAAGATTAACCACGTTGTCCAGGTTTGGTTCATATGGCAAGCTGCGATTAATCTAAAATGCAAGCCAGGGGTGGGCAATTTGTGGCGTTCCAGATGCTTTAGCCTGCACCTTCCATCGTCCCTCACCACTGACCATGCTGCTAGGGCTGATGTGAGTTGTAGGCCAAAACATCTGGAGGGCCACAAGTTGCCCACCCCGACATAAGCAAAAGCTTCTGAACCTTCTCACAGCTCCGTCAGAACGGGAGGGAGCAGCACATGCTGCTGAGGCTGAGACTCATCCTCATAATGTAAGACTAAGGTTTAGCACAGGGCTAGGCAACCCTGGTGCCCTCCCAGTGTTTCGGACAGCAACTCCCATAATACCTGACCATTGGCCATGCTGTCGAGGCTGATGGGAGTTGTAGTCCAAAACATCTGGAGGGCACCAGGTTGCTTTCTTCCTGGTTTAGCATTACATCCAAACCAGCCCATTATGCGAAAGGTTCAGACCAGGCTTCAAAGCCCTGCTCAACCACATTTTTGGCAGATAGCTACCTGGGCAAATTGCCAAACTGAATGTTCACTATCTGTGAACAGTAGCGAGAAATATATTTGGCCTATTGCAAGCATAACAGAAGGACTGCAAAGTAGGTGATCCATAAGGACATGTCTGTGCAGGCCAATTTTCCAGGGACACTTTCAGTGCATCCAATCCACCTCAATTCAAGCCTGGTTATTACTTGGATGGGAGACCCCTCCTCTAGTTTCCTGCATTGAGCAGGGGGTTGGACTTGATAGCCTTGTAGGCTCCTTCCAACTCTATGATCTATGAAATCGATGAAATTCATAAACCAATGCCCGTGTTCCGTCTGCACAGTGCACAGAGGCGGCTGGCAGAACAAGTGCAAACAGTGCAGTCTGTTACTCTGTTAGTCCAAAGTGGAAGGTTTAACTGCATAACATCTTTCTTACTTTCCTGGGCACTTATTCCCTGTCTTTCCAAACCTTGATTGTTCAGCATTACACGGAAATGTGGGAAATGTCCCTGCAGACATTCCAAAGCTTATGTCACCTAAATTAATGTTAAACTCCCCATCCCAAGGAGAGTACATAAAACAAAGTGATGTGTTCGGGGCATTCCCCCCCTTTCCCTTTTTATAGTGACTGAAATGGAAAGAATTAAAGATGACACGGTCTTAGATCCCAAGAGGAGTCAATGGAAGGCACAGGGGAAACACAGGAGGATTACAAACTGATGAGGACACTGCGTGGGCCACCCATAAAATGTGACTGAACAAGCCACAGTGATTCCACAATAATTGCCTCGTCCAGAACCATCCCAGAGTAAGGCCCAGCCCCAGTGTTCTATATGCATCAAATGCCAAACAACCAGGCAACGATCCAGCCAAACGTAAGAACTTTCAGTGGGAGAGACTTAACATACAGATGCTTAACTCTTTCCCCCATTGGAATCTATCAGACTGAAAAGTGCTTGCCATTGTCTGGATCGTGCCTATGTGAAATAGTGGTGGAAATCAGTCCAATTCTAAGGCCTCAATAGCTACAATTTCCACTTGTAAAGATACTTATCTCACACACCTCTGATATGTGACTAAAGCCAATGACAGCGCCATACCTATCATTAGGCAGAGAGAGGCAACCGCCTCAGGCGGCAGATGCTAGGAGGCAGCAGAGGTAGTCCCCCCCAGCCATTCTACTCTCTTAGGAGAACAAAGCTGTGTGTGCCGCACAGTCTGTCCTACAACTAGCCTGCTTCCCTCAGGTGTGATGGAGGACTCTATCCTGTTGCCAGTGTTCAAGTAAAGTTCAGGTGCTAATCCAATTGGTTTCTGTACCTGGAATGGGCTGCCATCTCGTCCTTTGCCTCAGGCAGCAAAACCTCTTGGGCCAGCCTTGGCCAATGGTCACTGAACCCATGTCTGGGCTGTGCCACCTCAGACTACAAAGGGGAATTCTTTCAGTTCTTTAGATGAGAGCCTAAAGTAAGTTGTAGGCATGGATCGAGAAGCAGACCCATTAATACAAGGCACAGGTGATGGTGGGCGGGGGGGGACACTTTTCTCCAAGAGGTTCACATCCCGGATGACATATGAGACAAGGCATTTATTGTAGTTGCAGCTCAGAGTATTTATTAAACATGTATTATGAGGTTTTAAAATGCTGGGAACTATAGCCCAGACGTATAAAGATTTTGGGATGAAACTCCTACAGTTAGGACTCTGACCACTATCTGCACAGCACTGATTAGATTTCCCCAATTGTTATAGAAAAGGATCCAAGATCATGCATCGGGGGAGGCTAGAACATGTCATGGCACAAGAAGTGGCAAAAAAGGCCGTGATAAGTCTCAGTAGCTATAGCCATTAGATAAAGCAGGCAGTTAAGAGTTATCCTACCTGTCTTTAAACATAGTTCATCAAAGTCAGCACAACAACTGGTGTAGCTCTTGCACAAGTTGTCACAGCGGCAACCTGGAGGCTCTGCCTCTTGAAGTTCAAAGCATCTGTTTTTGCAGGAGCCAGAAGTACTGATCCAGGGGGAATCCGATAAGACTGGGGGTGGAGCTAAGGGGGAGGAAGAAAAATAGGATACCATAAGTCAAGCAACCCAGGGCTGGTTAAAGATTGCTCGAACTACTGCTCTTTGCAGTAGGTAGTCAACAGCCCAACTGCATTGCCCAATAAGAGAGAGGGGAAGGGAAATGGAGATAGATGGAGAAAGCTTATTAAACAAAAAGTTGGTATGATCACCAGTCACTTTTCTTATCCTGGATTAACCTGCAATAAATCAAAGCTGTATGTATTCTGTGCCAAACAAAATCCCAAACTTTGCATTAAAATCCCACATTTTGACCAAAATTATGCAAATTAAAGACTATGGATACTGGACACAAAGTAAGTAGACTGTCGAAGAAGAACTGGAAATTCTTTGGCCAAGGAGGGAAGGAAGAAGAGAAGTTTATGGAAGCCAGGGCCCTGTAGAGGCACAGGTCCTACAAGTAGCCATAGCGAGAGGGAGAAAGATCTGTGGAGAGCATCGGGGTCTCATCGCATGACTTTGGGAAGACTTGGCCAGACACTGACCTCTTGTGAAGAAGGTGGGATACAAATTCATAATTTAAAAAAAAACACCTGCCCCTGGCTTCTTCGTAGCAAGTTTCTGTGGTGTTGGGGTGTTGAGTAATATGAGGTGTTTACAAGGAAGCAGCATGTTAACACTTTTAGCAGATATTCACCTCCAGTTTAAATGTGTAAAGTGACTCTTGGAGTGGGATTTTACTCCCAGACTTTGAGGCATCAAGTCAGATTCCAATAAAACTTGTAGTGGGTTTTTTTTTTAAGTATGCAGGAGTAAACATTTATTGTTAAGTTTCAGAGAGAGAGAGAGAGAGAGAGAGAGAGAAAATGAACTAAGCCAAGCTATGCCATTTAATTCTACAACATCCTCTCTCTGTAGAGCAGTGTTCTTCAACCTTGGGTCCCCAGATGTTTTTGGCCTACAACTCCCAGCATGCCCCAGCCAGCTGGCTGCTGGGGCATGCTGGGAGTTGTAGGCCAAAAACATCTGGGGACCCAAGGTTGGAGAACACTGCCGTAGAGTGAGTGAATGAATGCATGCCTGTGTAATATATAGTATGCATGCCAGTAAGTTTCCAAGCTTCTATTACATTGTAGTGTGACCAGATTGAAAGTGATGAATCTTGGATTTTCTTACAATAATAGTGCACCACCATCCTCCACCACTCGGTGGCTTCTGTTTTCTCTCTACTACATCTTTACATATGGGTCTAACGGAAATAGGGCTCAGTTTTTACACTGCTCATTTTATTTCATTGGTCTCAGGGGGGCCATTAAGCAATCTGAAATTTAAAAAAAAACATTGTCTCCTCAAGAGACAGTATTCATGATTAGAGAACACACTGCCCTAGTGTGTTTCCCTAACAGACCTGGGTTCAATTAAAAAACATAAACTAAGTGGAACACGTTTTATAATAGAAACGTTCTTGACTGCTCCAGCTCTCTAGTACATGATGACAGGCCTCTTAGGGAGGCCAGGTGTCCTACTTTACAGAAGACAGTCTTTTACTTGAAGAACTGTCAGAGGACAGTCTTCCATTTCAAGCTGTCCTCTATTTGAATGACTGTCCAGTCCAAGTCCACTGTAAAGATAAAGAACCATGAAAAGGAAGAGCAGCGGAGGCCTTGAAGTTGCCCTCCATCAACAGTTAATAGCTGGACAGCAAACTGAGCAGGTCACCTAGACTCTGGTCACCTAGAGTTAGGCAAAACTGGAGAACATCCAAAATAATCAGATGTAAAAAAAGACACAAAGTCTCAGGATGTAGAAAAAAAAAATATAGTTTTCTACATCCTGAGACTTCTTTCTTTTTTACACTGGTCACCTGGTCAGTCTTCCCCACTACGGTGAGATGTATTGTATTTCTACTTAAATTATAGTTATTATTTCAAAAATTTGCATCTACACATATAAATTAGCACATGCAAATGATATGCAAATTGGTATCCTCTTTCTTTCATGATGCATTTCCTCTTTTTTTGGTGATGCACCCCAGTCCTGCACCAAGGATTAAGCCGTTTGCTTTGGACGCACCAGCCTTTACTGTCAGTTCTAGGCATGGTGCTGCTGCTGCCTACTACCGTAAATGCAAACATGAAAAAAGTATCCAAGAGGAAGAAGAAAAAACACTTTCATTCATTCATTTTCATTTATTACATTTCTATACCACCCAATAGCTGAACTGCTCTCTGGGCGGTTCACTTCCAGTTCTAAGTCCCTCCCTGATTTCATCTGCGGTAGTGCAAATGATTGAATAAGAATCTTATTCATGATCATGCTTCCTTGATTTTTCTAGGGGAGGGAAGGGGGGTGTAGCCTAGTGGCGGAGCACCTACTTTGCATGTAGAAGGTCCTGGGTTCAGTCTTGGCATCTCCAGTTAAAGAGGAGAACTGACAGACCTTGAAGGGCTGCTGGAAGCAGAGGAGACAATACCGGACTAGGTGGACCAATAGGGCTGACTCAATAAATAGCAATGAAACAGGCGTGGCCTCATTCACCCACCTAGGATGGTTGTGTAGCATCAGTTTGCCTCACTTGACTAGGACTCAAGGAGTTGGATCCTAACTTAGTCATACTTGGAATAGACCCATTGAAACCAATGGGTCCCAAGTCAATCATGACTAACTTGAATCCGATTGATTTCAATCGGTCTACTCTAAGCATGACTTAGTTTGGATCCAACCCAAGAAGTCTAACTGCTACACAAACATCCACATTATGAATATTGCTGAATAGTGTAGTATCCTGTAACATGACAGAGGGAAAGCAAGGGCACAGCTATGTGTCTGTGGTTTTCCAAAAGTATGGATCAGCAGTTTCCCATCTGTAGCATTCTGCAAAAATGCAGTAAAGACAAGACAAGGTCACAATGCATGGCATTATGAAGCAAGGATGCTATGATTTGAATCATGATAATAATGCAATGTCACAGTGACCTGCATCATTTTTGAGTAGAAGAGATGACTGTTTTGCTCCAACATATGTAGGAGAAACAGGGATCCGCGTTTGCTCTGCTAATGAAAACCTTTCTGACACTTAAAGAATATGCTTCAAGATGATAACAATAAAAACCACTCATCTGGTGGCCATGAAGTGCAGCTTTAGAAAACCCATATACGGTAAATGCCTATATCTACATGGGCATATTAAAGGGGAAACCAAAAAGGGCCAGACCACATTACTTTCTGCCACTTTCCCACTTACTAGGTAGGTTGATCTTCTCCCAGTAAGCCCAAACCAGGAGTTCCCAGATGTTATCTACAGCAGCTTGCACAGCTCAAAGCTTCCAAGCATATATGAGTTGTCACACAACCGTGACTGTGAGCTTCCAGCGCACATTTTGGCCACTCTTGACAGTGAACAGAGTGGCCAAACACAGCCAAAAGTACTGGGGTGTGTGTTTTTTAAATCTCCTACAAGGTAGTTTTGCCTTCAGAAATCAGTGTGAAGAGATTTTCAAAGCAGTCAACTCCCAACGGCAGCGGGCCGTTTCAATAACTCTGGCCATATGTTTGGAATTTAGAAGTACTCTCTCCAGCACCTGCAAGGACAACGCGAGCTATCTTCAGCAACAGATGGGGAAGCCATTTTCCATGTTAGCTTAGGAAGCAGCTGGGCTGGACAGTAGAATCTGTTTAAAAGGGATGTTAAGTACTTTAAACGCACAAGCCAACTCAACAGAGGTGAAAGAGGCCTCTGCCGCAGACGTCCAGCTCGCCATTTCTAAGAGCCTCTGCCCCATCTGCAGCTTCCATTACTAATAATAGGAATCATGTGTGCTTATCAAAGCCTAATGCAGGCGCCTTTGATCAGAGCATTTGTTACCAGTTAAATGTAAGTTATCCAGCAGAACAGCACACCCTCCTTTTCACAGACCATCGTTCAGCTCTCCCATTTATGACGTTGGAACACAAGGCTTCTGATCCCACATTTTGTACATCCTGTTTCCATTACTTTCATACATTAGAAACAACTTTGGCAAGGAAAGCGCGCACACACGTTCTGCTTGTGGTCACTATGATAGAGCCAGCAACTTGGCTGCAGTTTCACTGCTCAGATGTAAACAGGCTTTGTGTACAATAACAAAAGCAACAGCAAAGGGATGATATGGCATAAAGTGGGGCACATTTGCGATGTGTCTGCCAGAACTGCCCACAAGGGAACATCAAGATCTGATCACATTCAAATGTATCAAACTAGTTTTATCATCTTAGTACTCAGTCAAAAGCTGTCCTGAATGAGGCTCAGATTTGCTTAAATATATTTTTTTTAAAAAAGAACTCTTTAATGCTCTACTTAACACCCACCACTCTAAATAGCTGCAAATCCTTTGATGCTTTAAGTCACCAGAGCAACTTAGTATTGTAGCTGAAATCTTCACATCCGATCCGTTAAGCCATCCTTTCCAAAGCTGGTGCCCTCCAGATATGCTGGACTGCAACTCCCATCATCCCCAGCTAGCATGGTCATTAACCGTGATGGGAGTTGTGGTTCCAACACATCTGAAGGGCACCCACTTGGGGAAGGCTAGCCACGCTGGCCGGGAATGATGGGAGTTGCAATTCCAACACATCTGCAGGGCACCAGGCTTGGGGAAGGCTGCCCAACCCATAGCCTTCCTTCTGAAGAAGAAATCACAGTGCCAGTCAAGGGCACTAAAGAACGCTGCTGGAGAATGTAAATGTGGGGCTAGATTTCTGAGCAGGCCAATGAGGAAACATTCCTAACAGCGGCCAGATGTCTCCTATGGAAGTATAAACACCCATGTTCAGATGTGGTATACCTGTGAAAACCCAGTGCTAGAGGCAAACAAGAGGGGATGGCTGTAGGCTCCGTACAGCTGGCCAGCCACGACTGAAAACAGGACGACAAGCTAAACGGGCCTTTGCTCTTTAAGGCACTGGCCCTTCCTGCACTGTTTCCCCCAGAATGTGATATGCAGAAGTATACTGCTTCCGAATATGGAAGCTCATTTGGTTATCGTGGCTAATAGCCATCGATAAACCAACCTTCCTTGATTCTCTTCTAAGCCACGTCCTGCTTGTGGGTTTCCCGTGGGTAGCTGGGTCGGCCGCTGTGTGAACAGAATGCTGGACTAGATGCACCCTCGTTCTGATCCAGCAGGGCCCTTCGTATGTGCTAAGCCCTTCAAGCGAGCTGTCCAGCTACAGCCATTGGAAGTGAATTTGATAAGACAAATTACATGCTGTGTGAAGCAGTACTTCCCCTCCCTCCAGTTTTTCACATTAATGTGCATCATTCTGGCAAAATCTAGAAGGGGGGGGAGAGGTTCTGGCATGCCTTTCCATCCCTCTCCCCTAAAATTAAAGGGATGAAACTTTAAAGAAAAACATAAGTTACCAAACATCTGCTTCATGCAATTTCTAACATTGAACACCTGCTTTCTTCCCCTCCGCTCCCCACTCTACATCGCTCTGCTGCTAGCTGTTGGCGTCTACTGTTCAGAAGTCAGCATGACTAGCGAGCAGATACGTAATAAGAAATCTCTTCCCATCAGTAAACACAAACTAATCCAATCAGAAAGGAATTGCACATATTGTGTCTCTGGGAAGGGGCTGCCTGTGTTTGCAAATGAGCCCTATTAACTTTTCTTACGTTCTACCGCAGTCAACACAACTGGAATAAAATTTATTTGAAGTGACAGAAGAGGTAGTTGAATGTAAATGCACACATACAAAAGAAGCCTAGTTTACCTCAGACCCTGAACATAAATTGAATGTGTCTGTCTCAGTCTCT
This sequence comes from Shinisaurus crocodilurus, assembly GCA_021292165.1. Lineage (NCBI taxonomy): Eukaryota > Metazoa > Chordata > Lepidosauria > Squamata > Shinisauridae > Shinisaurus > Shinisaurus crocodilurus. The sequence continues at coordinate 204,259,346 of CM037880.1, read as the reverse complement.
CACACAGAGAGAGAAGTAAATAGGTTACCTATAAGTGAGCCCTGAAGGTCAACAAACTCAAGCTTTTTCACATAACCTTTGATATATTCCAGAACAGAAAAGGACAGTAAAACTAAATTTTTGGAGCTGTTTGTACCTCCCCCCCACATGCATCAAGGTGCTTCAAAATGGACAATTTAAGTCATTATTGTACCTGACAATAGAATCTCTTCCCCCCCTTCGCCAGATCTTCTGAAACGATTAGCTGTAAATCCAATGCAGAGGTTTACACCAACAGCAAAACTGAACAAGGATATCACCTGGGAATAAGGAGAGACACAAGAAACAAGAGTGCAGACGTTAACAATTTAAGCAAGCCAGGAGCCCAAGGACAGCCATCATTTATGATTAAAATAGAATAAACCAGCTGTCCCGCGTTGCCTTTCAGCCGCAGTTCCCATTACTGCAACCGTAAATGACAAGAGATGCAACTTGAGAAGGGAATTTATGAATAAAACGGCTCCATTTCCACACTCAAAAAAACGTTTCTTTTCAGGCAAGATTTCCCCCTACCCTCCTCCAGAGACATCAGTTTGCTGCTCCTCCTTAAAGAAAACCCGCTCCTACCTGATGTGACGAGAAACAGTTTTTCTTAGCCATACTAAAAGAGGATCCTTGAAAACGCCTCCACAGTGGCTTCTCTTTTTCTTTAAACTGAGCACAAGACTGTTTGCTCAGTCTATTAGCTACAACTAATCCCACCTGGTGAGGTTGACAAGCTCAATGTGATTTGTCCAGGGGGAGATTTCATCATGTTTCACTCACAAATCGCAGCTCTCCAGTGCAAGAAGCTGCGGGCTTCACCCTTCCCAATTCCCCTCCCCCCAAAACACACACACACATAGAGAGACTTTTATGTGGTTTCTTCTGGCAACGCATAGATTTCTTATGTTCCTGTGGCCAATAAGCCCATATTCATTTTATTATTCTCACTAATGTAATACGATTTGAGAGAGAAAACCAAAGCATGTGCGTGTTACCATCCCAGTAAAAACAGCAGGGGGGAAAATGCCTCTTGAGCTAGTTTTTGGCATGAGAGAGAGAAAGACAAAATGGGTTGGATCCAGACTTACTCATTCCTAGAGTAGACCACAGAAATCAATGGGACTTGAGTTAGTCATGACTAACCCATTAATTTTGCCATATTTGAAAACTTTGGACATCGGACAGCTTCTAGACAGATTGGGTTAGATCCCCATTGAAATCAGTTAGTAGGCCCATTGAAACCAATGGGACTTGAGTTAGTTGTGACAAACCTAAGTCCTATTGATTTTAAGACCCACTGAATGCAATGTTCAAGTCCCATTGCTTAAGTACCATCAATTTCAATGGGTCTACACTAGATCTGACTAAATCGGGATCCAACCCCTACAGTACAAGTCTATGCATGTTTACGCTGAAGTACGTCTCAATGTGTTCAATGGGGCTTACTTCCTAGGAAAGTGTGCACTTGACTGCAGTCTCAAGCACCTTTCATTCCACATTATTCTCTCTCTTACCCTCCAACGTTTAACAGATGGAAATAGGGTGTTACAAGCATCACCCCAATTCTCATATCAAAGCTCACTATGTGATCCTCACACTCTCCACTACATCATATAACGGCTTTTTTCTACATGTTTGGATCCTGTTATTTGTTTATTCCAGTCTGCAATAGTCAAACTTCCACTAATTTAAAAACCAAAAGGGTACTCGTTCTTTTTGTTAAAGAAAAGGAACACACAACTATTCCTACAATGAGATTATTGACAGTTATAAACATACCTTGGTAGCTACAGCAGATGAAAGGGCAAAGGTGTGATATTACCTTTAATATGCAGCATGCAGCTATGCCTGTTTTTCCTACTCAAAAGTAAGCATGGGGGACGCAATCCAGATTGGGACCCTAGCATGGAGGTAGGAAGGCTTTATCCTTGCCCTGGTTCTTATCTAAATCAGAGCCTCACATACCTGCAATTTGCTTAGGAAAGAAGCCCCCATTTGCTTACTTTTAAGTAAAGAAAAAGGACACAATTATATGCTATGCATTAAAGGTACTGGGCATGATCTATACTAAGTCATGTGTAAAGTTAACCTACTGAAATCAATGGGACTTGAGTGAGTCTTGACTGATTTAAGGACCATTGAAATCAATGGATCTACTCTAATCCTGAGAAAGTCTGGATCCAACCCAATATACTGGGTTCAGACAACATGATAACCCACACACAAAGGGTTGAGTATGGGTTAAATGGTGGGTTGTCATTGAACTGTGGATTGTCATGTTGTCTGACTCTGAACCCAGCTGCACTAACAAGCCATGGCTTGTTAACCACGAACAACCCATGAAGAGAATCCACTGTTGGTTGTTGGGTTGTGAACTGTGGGTCATTCACCATGGTTTTGTATCTCAGCTGGGTTCAGACAACACAATAACCCACATTTCAACAACAACCCACACTAAACCCATACTCAACCCTTGAGTGTGGGTTATCGTGTTGTCTGAACCCAATGTAATTTGGCCATTAAGTGTTCCTGCCCAAGGCATTTCTCATCTCTAAAAGCTAAATCTCTGAATGGAGAATTAATGCTGGAGACTTGGAGGTGGGTCCTGAGACCTAAAGCATGACAACTTGAACAAACTCCCACTAACAAAATATTCGGTAGCGATCTGGCATGGCTAGCCTGGAATTACAATATCACACGCAGCCATGTATTAAAAGAATGGGGTTCCGATATGAGATCTAAGCAAATATCCCAGTCTTAAAACATATCACTGTTACTGTCTTTGATAAGCAGTCCTATTTACAAAGTAGATCATCATAGTGAGCGATGGGTCAAACTGACAGTTAAAGTTTATTTGCTCAGGCAAATTATTTACCAAGGTAGTGAGCGGCAGCTTCTTTTTTTCAGTCTGATGAAAACAGCTTTCACTAAACTGTTTACCAACAACCACACTTAAAGAGACAGACTAGTGATTGTATAAAACCTATATTATTTTTAAAAAACAAACAAACACGTTTCTAGATTCTTTAATAATGATCTCACATAAAGCTTGTGCTACAGATTCCAGTAAAATTTGTTTGTGTGCTTTTAATTAAGTCAACTGCAGCTTCTGCAATGCATACATAACAAGGCACCAAGTCTGGACTCCTGAAGTCAAAGGGAGCTTTGATAATGGATTGCAATAAGACCAGGATCGCGATCATACTATGCAGCCTCATGAAGCAGCTGCTCTTGCCTGGTTGCCCGATGTCATTTCATCAAGTCATAGAGTTGGAAGGGATCCTAGAGGTCATCTAGTCCAATTCCCCCTCCCACTCAATGCAGGATGCAACT